>JAEIGL010000002.1:11318333-12623750 GCA_018903715.1 Zaprionus davidi | reverse complement strand
CAACGGCTACAAGTCGTGACGGTAAACGTTGCGATAGTATCGTTAAGCAAATACAATATTTACTTTTTGATAAATCAAATAAATTAAAACTATTTACTTTTATTCTTCATAGTTTTCATCATTTAAAGTAAACAGTCAGTTGACTTCATGAATAACTGCATTACATTTAAATATTCATGCCTTTCAGGGTGACCATACATGTAAACGCAATTTAGCGCAATCAGATGTTGATTGTCAACGCAATAATTAGTCAATTTATCGACAGCGCGCTATCGTTATCGTCAGTCTCGATACAACAATCAACGAAGCGGTTGTGCGTCGCACGGATTTTTGCTTGCATATTGAATTTTTTTGTAAAGTACTTTGTTTCGGTGAGCTTGCTGGTCAACAACAAGCGTAAACGTGACTTGAATACCAGTTAAATAAAGAGCACCTTTGTGCAGTGCTTGTCAACGCAACAACAACGACATCAGCAGAGCAAATCAACAGCAGAGCAGCAACAGCAGCTTTAGCTACGTTTCGTGCATTCGCCCCTTGATTTTTGCTACGTTTATTTTGTGCTTGTCTTTCGTGCGCGCATTTCCATGGAAAACGTTAATTTTTTTGTTTAATTTATGCGAAATTACACAAAGCAAATGTGAGGAATATGTAACAAAATAAACGCTCGCACGCACACAGGCAAAGGCGACGACGAACGGCGTAAAAAAAGCGTTGAAAATTTGTGCAAAAAACTGTGACGACAACAACAACGACGACGAGGAACGGTGAGGGGAAAGTGGAGGTGCGGAAAATTGTCTGTTGAGAAAGAGGCAGGCAGCATTGCAATTGTTTCAGTGTGTGTATTTAATTTTCTGCTCGTTGTGTTGGGGCAGCTAAATTAATATTAAGCGGTCTCTCCTCCTGCTCCTCCGTTCGCCTTTTTATGACAATGATGATGGCCAATTTCCATGTACAAACCCAGCAATGTTTGCGCCTCTGCTTGCACCACCACCAGCTGCTCTTTCTGCGAGTGTAAACAAAGCCCCGCACTCACACAGACACAGAAAAGAGCATATACAGACAAACGCGTATATCAGTCGACGTCGACGTTAACGTCCTTCACCTTGCGCCTCCTGCTGCTGCTGCTGACGCTGTTGCTGGCTGTGCACACATATTGAGTTTCAGTTTCATCTTCACAACCTGTTCGCAAGTTCCAAACACACAGGAAGTTTCGCAAAGTGCAGCAGCAGCCGCCGCAGCCGCTAAAGCAACAACACCGACAACGGAAGCGTCAACGCTTCGTTGAGCCAGTCGCCGCTTCTGCCTGCGCCTGCGCCTTGTGTCTTGTTCCCGGGCAGCTGCTCCCAAAAACCAAAGCCAAACACACTTGAAGCTCATCACGAGGTAAGTGTCCTCTTCTCTCATCTCATCTCATCTCATCTCATCTTTCCATCCTCATTCTGGGAATCGAGACAACTGTTCTTATTACACGCCCTACTCCCTAACAACTGTTACCATTTTTGTGACGCATATACGGGTGGGGGTTGATCACAAGGTTTTAATTTGCTTTGCACATGAATTAAATCCCGCTGGGGTCAGTGTGTGTAAAGAACCGAGTTGTACACGACTGAGTAATTATTTAAAAATAACTCACAAGGCAATAAAACGGTTAAACGTTTGTCAAGTGGAGCTTTTAGCTAAGCTTTCCATTCAGATTAAACAAATGCGAATTGCACAGTTATTCTCGTTTGCCCCTTCCCACCTTCATTCCGTGCTCTTCCAGAGCACGTTCTCTTATCTATACAAATTCGAATTGTACACTAAGTGCCGTTCGCCCTTTCTCACCTACACTGAGCTTTACGCCTCTCGTTCTTCCCTTCCTACCTTATCTCGTTCTTCCCTTTCTACCTTCATTCTGTGCTCTTCACCTCCCACAATTGGGAATTGCACAGCAAATATAATTCACCCCTTCCCACCATTAGTACGATATTCAACTCTCATACGTTCTAACCTTTGCAACTTCACCCTCACTCATTCTTTTTCTTATCCAAAAACTACGAATTGTACAGTAAATCTCCTAATCCCCACATGCACTTCGTGCTATTCGCCACTCCCCTCCTCTTCTGCTTCACTCGTTCTCTTATCTATGGCTTAGCACGCGTCAAGAATTCTTTTTCTTCTTCTTCTTTGAGTAACTCGATGCGCTCTCGCAACAGCTGCGTTTTTGTGCAGTTGCAGCTGCGCTCTCAACAAGAGACACTCTCCCTGTCTCTCTCTCTCTCTCTGCCTGTCCCACACACTTACACACGTACAGTGCACAGCCTCTTGGTGGCCCACTTGCATGCAGTGCCAGCGACAGCGCAGTCGCAGTCAACGTCAGCAGCGCCGGTGTCACCGTTTTACAAGCTGACGTAATGCACTGTCGCTGCCCGAAGTAGATAATAAAGCAACAACGGCAAATTTTAATTCACTTTATACTCGCCATAAACTGTCATATGGCACTTTCGCTAGTTAAGTACTTAACGGGCGCTTATGTGTGTGTGAGTGAGCACTGCTTGAGTTCAAGTTCGCCTCGCCTTATCAATTGCAAACAGGGAAATGGGAAATATGTATACGAGGTGTGTTGCAGCCACGTTGCGAACTCGAACCATGTTCGAATCGAACATAGAGACACCTCATTGTTTGGGCTTGAGATATGTTTCTCAAATCAAGCGTGGGAAGTCAGCAAAAAAAAAAAGAGAAGAGAACGTAAATTAAAGCAAACAACTTTATTGAGGGCATTCACAGTTTTGAAATATGCAAAATATAATTAAAAATAAAGAAAAAACTGTGTAAATAAGGGTATTTTCTGTTGTATGACTCAAGATAAAAATTGAAAAGGTGCTCAGAAAAAAGGAGATCGCCTGAAATGTTGAGAAACAATTTTAAAATACAATAAAAAATTAATTAATCGTAACTACTTCATAAAGTATATTCCACATTAAAATGTCTCATATTTGCTCAGAAATAAGAAGAATACGCCTGAGTTTACAATAATATTTTAGGGAAAACAAATTTCTAGCAAATTTGATAAGGAAGTTCTGTAAACCGCGTCCGAAACAAACAAAATATAATCAAAAATATATATACAATTGTAAAATGGGGTATTTTCCGATGACTAGAAATTTGTTTCAATTGCTTTTGTGCTCAGAAATAAGAAGGAGTTCTCGGGAGTACAACCTTTTTCTTAAAATCAAATCTTTGCTTGCGTGCTCAGAAATAAGAAGGCATCGACTGAGAGTATAATAAATATTTGAAAATTTTGGGAAAATAATTAAACAGCAAATTTCATAAGGTAGTTCAGTACCAGAACCTTCAGAATCTTTCTCACTACTTATAAATGTTGACAATATACAAACTGATCAAATTCTTCTTTTGGCCCGTTCCCGTTTCAGGTACTGAAGAGGAGAACGCGGCAGCGATGGATTCACCTGTTCGCGGGGATGGGGGACAGAGCGAGACCGCCTGGCTAGATGATTTGCTGCGTGAGGTGCAGCTGGAACAGTTCCTGGAGCGCATACGCGATGATCTGCAGGTGACACGTCTAGCGCACTTTGACTATGTTCTGCCCGAAGATCTGGAACGCTGTGGGCTGGGCAAGCCGGCTATACGTCGCCTCATGGAGGCAGTGCGCAAGAAGAAGGCGCATCAGTGGAGGAAGAACATATTGTCCAAGCTGATTGGTGGTGGCAAGCAGCCGACGTCTAAGAAGCAGACGCAACAGCAGCAGAATGCTCAGCCCGGTGCACTGACCTGCCTCATACACGAGAAGGATATTTCGCTGGGTCTCAAGCTTGGGGATGGTTCCTTTGGTGTGGTGCGACGTGGCGAGTGGAGTGCCTCGCCCACTGGCAAGGTGCTACCAGTGGCAGTGAAGGTGCTTAAGTCGGACAACCTGACGCAGCCCGGCATCATTGATGATTTCTTTCGGGAGGTGCAGGCCATGCACGCTTTGGATCACTCGAATCTGGTGCGTCTCTATGGCGTCGTGTTGTCTCAGCCCATGATGATGATCACTGAGCTGGCTGAACGTGGATCTCTGTTGGATACACTGCGCAAGCAGTGCCGGCACACCTCACTGACCCACATCTGGAACTGGTCGGTGCAGATTGTCACTGGCATGGCGTATCTGGAGCAGAAGCGCTTCCTGCATCGCGATCTTGCCTGTCGCAATGTGTTGCTCGCCGCGGGGAATAAGATAAAGATCGGTGACTTTGGTCTAATGCGTGCTCTACCTCAGGAGGACGATTGCTATGTCATGTCGGAGCACAAGAAGGTGCCGTTTCCTTGGTGTGCACCTGAATCTTTGAGATTCCGTCACTTCTCCCATGCCTCAGATACTTGGATGTTTGGTGTGACGCTGTGGGAGATGTTTAGCTTTGGCGAGGATCCCTGGGTGGGATTGAATGGCTCGCAAATCTTACGCAAAATTGATCGCGAGGGTGAGCGACTGCATCAGCCAGATGCGTGTCCCCCGGACGTCTATGCCATGATGCTGCAGTGCTGGGATAAGACACCCTCAGAGCGTCCCACCTTTGCGGCACTCAAGTAAGTAAAGAGTTCAGAGATTTGTGTAGCATGATAACTAAGCTTCTCTTTAATCCTCTCAGGGAATATCTGGCCAGCATGTCGCCGCCAGTGTTGACGGCTTTGCGTAGCTATCACGATGCCAAGGGGCTGCAGATAGAGGCAAGAGACGCCATTGCCATTATCGATGGACGCTCAGAGTTGAAGCTGATTAAGGGACAGAATCAACGCACCTACGACATTGGTGTCTTCCCTCGCGCACTGCTGGAGCAGCGTCGTGCGGGGGACGTGCAGATGCGTCAGAGCAGTGCCGCACAAGGTTCTGCCTTTGGCTTCTGCTGGGGCGGCGGACCTGCACCCAATAGTGCTGAGGATCGCCGTCAAAGGAAATGTGCATCCCTAACTCCCGAGGCGGCGGCACAAGCAGCGCAGGCCGTGCATGGACATGTCAGGGAGCGCAAGTCGGCCTCAAACAAACAATTCGCGTACAACAAACTCATCAATGAGTGCGGCATAGGATTGCGTCGTTGCAATGCTGTCAAGGGTAGGAATTGGGTGCCACCAAATCGACCGCCACCGCCAAAGGCGCATCCTCCCCCAAAGCAGCAGGAGGGAATTCTCATAGACATCTCGCCAGAGGTGCGACCGGTGGCAGACAGTGCCTCATTGCATGTGGACAGTTCGTTTTGCCTGCTGGATGCACCAATTGATGTGCCCACATTCAATGATGCCGCTGCCTCGTCCCGGGATGTTGTTGCAGCCTATGGCTCTGGGCCCACCACGCCCACCTACTTCAATGAGCAGCCACAGTTTGAGTTCGGTACCACTTCGCCAGGGCGCCTGCAGCCGCCGCCTTATCAAATGCCGCCCACATACTCGAATACAATGGAGTTTGCCCAGAAGCGCGATCAGCAGCAGACACCAGTGAGGGATCCATTTGATACGAGCAACCTGGAGACGTCTTCGAATGCGCTCATTTTGTACTCGAATACAAGTACAGGTGGTGCTGCTGGTCCTCCTGCAATGGCTGCTCCCATTTACAGCAGTCCCGGAGTGCGTAAGAGTCTCTTTGGTGCTGGCAGCGATGGCAGTAGTAATGGACATGCCAACAAGGAGAACATACCGGCTCTGGAGTCTGCTGCCATGCAGATAAATCTAAGTAATCTCTCACTGGAACGACAGGAGCAGTATCAGGCACCACCACCACCAGTTGCTGCTCCTCCAGAGCTGCCATCCTCGGAGAGTGTGCTGCTGGACAAATCGTTCATTGCGGAGCTGGAGAAGGACATGTACAGCAGCAGCAACAAGGCGCAGGAGGATTATCAGCGCAACTCTAGCCAGATGTATTCTAACAAGGAGATCGTGTACAAACAGAATCTGACGCCGCTTAAGAACGCCGTCGATCATCATCAGTCAAATCATCCCAGTCCTACCACATCCAATGGCAGCCAGAGCTCACCCACGGCCAAGCAGAACAATGTGGAGCCAGCTGGAGCCACACAGAGCCTGGTGAATCGCATTTGGTACGAACGTGTAGCTGCCCCGCCCTCGGAGTACTACGCCCAGCCACCAGCAGAGCCAGAACAGTCCGAGCAACTGTATCAGAATCATCAGCAGCATCAACAGGTGGAGACGCATCACTCGTTTGTGGCCATCTCCAATCGTGTGGTGGCACCCAAGGCGCCCAATGTTTATGCCTCGTCTGGTTCGCTGTATGGCGCCACTGGGGATCGCTATGATCCTGTGGCTGCCAGCACAGCTGGGTCCACCTACTATGGGCAGGTGCCCAACGGCGGCAGCGTAGGCGACGGCAATGCAGCGATCTATGATGAGGTCACACACGATGATTATCTGCGTCCTCATCGACCTGCTCCACTGGCACCGCCACCGTTGTCGGCGCAGCAGATCCAGCGGCGTCTGGACAAGATGCGTCAGCAGCAACAGCAGCAGCTGGAGGGCGCTCATCAGCTTTACGCTCCCATTCCGGCGGATGCACAACGTGAGGCGGAGAAGATGCAGCAGTTGCTGCTCGAGCTGGGCAGCTCCGCGGTGGAGCAGGATGTGCGCAATGCATTGCGTGCCGCCAGTGGAGATGTTCAGCTGGCGCTGCGACACTACAAGATCGATCAGCTGACGCGGCTGGGCGTGGCCGGACGCCCACAATGCGAGCAGGCGCTGCATCAGACCAACTGGAGCCTGGAAATGGCTGCAGAGCTACTGCTGCAGTCCTAGAGCAGCTGCTGAGGAGGATGTGGCACAATGTATTAAGTTTAGCTTGATTTTAGTTGTAGTTTTTAGTCCCTGCGTATCTTGAATTGCTTAACTAATCCCAATTAAGTCGTCCCCATGAAGTCTCGAATAATTTACAAAATACTCGAAATGTTGTCTGAATTTCAGTAGAAAACAAACACTTGTCCAATGACTGTACTATATCATTTATTTACTTATATGAAATGAATATATCTATATATTTGTATAATTTAAGTAACAATTTTAATGAAATGTTTACGATTGTTATTGTGAATTTTAATTCTGTATATAATTTATTCGCAAATCAATTATTCACAAACTGACACACACACTGAATCACATAGCAACTATTTAATTAGTTATTGAATCAATACAAAAATTTGAATCGATTTAAATTGTTTTAAAGTAGAGACGAACATTTGCTCGTTTGTTTGTCACTCGTTGATTTAATATCGATAACTCATATTCGATAACTTGTTGGTATTTTTGCCAGCTGCTGTTTACATTTTCTCTCAAGCGATGTACGGTCACACTGCAGCACTTTGTTGTAGTTGCAAACGAATCGCCGAAGGTATAACGACGCATGGGCCGCATGCAATTTGTTTTCGCACGTATGAAAAAAAAAACAACAATTAATTGTGCTCGTGTGTGTGCGTGTGCAAATGTCTCCTAAATTATGACGCATACTAAATGCAAGCGCATATCAGTGCGATAAAATCTTGTGCAACACTTGAAGAACGGCAAAAATATCGAGAAATTAACACGATAAAAAGAAAAACAGCAACGAAGTGTAGAAGAAGCAGAGTGCGTGCACTCGGCCTATGTTCGTTGCTGCCGATGTGTGCGTGCGTGCATTAAAGTGTGTGCAAGTGTGCGTGCGTGCGTGTGTGTGTGTGCGAAATTATGTAAAAACAACAATAGGCACAGCATTTGCCTATTGTTTAGTCTGGCGTCGCATGCTAGTTGTTGTTATAGTTGGTGGTTCGCTCTTTAAATTGGAAATTAAAACTAATTGCAAATTCAATTAAATGACGCGCGCGAGACAAAGTGTGCTTAATATTTTAATGTATTGACAGCCATAGATAATAAATAAATGATTGCTTATAAAATTCCAATTGTCTTTTGCTTCGCTCTCTCGCGCGCTCTCCCAATTACGAAATGCACTCTCTCGTGCCGTCTCTCTGTCCCTATCTCGCGGCTGCAACGTATGTCCAGTGCACAAAAATTTTCTTGACGTCAGCAGCGACGGCGGCAGCGGCAGTGGTTTTAGTTGGCCGGTTGTATTTGTGTTGTTGCCTTCTCTATTTGCCTTTGATTGGCAGCACTTGCAAGAGAGTATCCCCTCTGCATCCCCCATCCCCAAGTTCCCATTCCATTACCCATTCCCGAATTTTCCACACACGCGTTTACCTGTCCGTGGCTGCCGGCGTTGCTGTTTTCTGCCTGGACACGTCTGCATTTTACCTGCGCTCTGTAAACGCAGCAATTGGAATTGCTCTGCTCTCTTTACACACTCTCTTACACACACACAGACACTGAGATATAGAGACAGACACACATAGACACATTAAGCAAAGGAAACGAAAACAATACGATAAATTCTCTGTTTTAATTCTTGTTCTTTTTTGCTTTATGTTTCGCTGTTGCGTTAATGAATAACCACGAAAACAACAACAACAAATCCACCAACACAACAACAATAATAACATAACATACAAATTAACAGTGGCAAACGGATCAAGCAGCAGCAACAACAACAGTAGCAGTAGCAGCAGCAGCGCAGCAGCAGAAACTGGCAGAGTCAGAAAACGCAGCAGCAGCGCAAAACACCAACAAAATGAGTTGGGGTACTGAGCTATGGGTAAGTGTGTTATTGTTGTTATTGTATTCAAGCTTCGTTGTTAGTGTTGTATAAGCTTTAAAGTGCAAGCGACATCTCGTGGCGGCGACTGCGACTGTTACTCTCTGCTTCTCGCTCTTGCCTATGGGAATTGACCAGCAGCAGCAGCAGAACAACAGAGACTTAAAAAATACCAAAAACTGGTTTTGCGTGTTTTATGTAAATTGTGGCCTGGCCCGCCATATGAGTTGAGTGTGCTGCCCCAAAGCGTTGAAATTCTCTCGTTCTCTTGTTGTTGTTGTTATTATTCTTGTTGCCGTTTCTTGCTGTTGTTGTTGTTGTATTCCACATTTTTGTATGTGGCGCATATTTTTGGACCGTTCCGGGCAGCCGTAAACTTATACACGTATTACACACACATATGTTTGTATGTGTGTGTGTTCGTTCTTTAACTGTTTTTCCATGGCCGCCTCCTGTCGCAGCTGTTTTCCCGAGTCTTTGGTGGCACGCCCGTATTTGGCAATTTACCTGATCCCCACCACCCTCTCTCATTGCCCTCTACGCCCCACGCATTTCATGGCATGGCAGCAAGGGGGGCTTGTAGTTTTTAGCGCTTATAGTTTTTTTTTGTGCTTCTCGGTTCGATGAGATTTTTATAGCTGTATTATTCGTTTTTCAATTTCGATTTCGGGGGTAGTTTTATGTGCCGGCACACACCCTCAAACTTTTGCTCTATATGTATGTAGGTGTGTCCGTGTCTGTGTGCAGCTGCTAAAATGTGCTGGCTCAGCTTTCCTCTCTGTGTCTCTTTTTGGCCAGAGAATGATAAAATTGCACGTCTAGACAGGCTCCGACTCTGACTACAACTCCTGATGCCTATTAGCATTTTATCCTGGCTTTTTCCGCATCACTGATAGTTCCGGCGCAGAGCTTAAAGCTTACAAATGCCAACAGATTTGTGCGGCTTATGGATGTGAAAAATAAAGAAAGAAATATATAGAAATGTCGCCAGACAGTCCGCATAATATACACATGTCATGTACTTAGCCTATTTGTCCCCCTAGTCTTATTGTTTGCAGAAGTAGAAGAATGACATCTTTCTCCAACTCAATCGTTCTTCATTGTCCAAGTCTCAGTTTATAATATTTGCATAAATAATTTGCATGCAAATTTTCAAAGCATAAAATCGTTGCTTATTGTCTACAGATATAAAGAAAGTGCAAGCAGAGACTTGCAAAAATCGGTTAATGTTAAACCCGCACGTTAAGCGCCACAGAAGTATTTCATATTATTATTATACCCTTCCAACATTGAAAATGGTCACAAGGGTATACTAACTTTGTGCAAATGTATGTAACAGGCAGAAGGCAATAAACACAGAAGTTATTAAACAAATTATGAGCATAACACCAAGTTGTTTGGTTCAGTCAAGGGGGAGGCATACATAGATAATAGGGTATTTTACTGTCGTGTGCGCTCGACTGTTGCTCTCGTTTTCATAATGCAAATTCCAAGCCGAATCGCAGCGTATCGGGCCAGACTAATAAGCGGGTCAACTCTGCAGAAAATAGAAAAAAAACATTAGAAATTATATATATAAAGTTATAAAGCAAAACCACGACGCGTCGGCGTCTGCCGCCAAGTGGAGCCAAGACCGAGTCAGACCCAGAGCCGCAGCCAATTCAAGCGTCAGTCAACAACGAAAATAACAACAAACTTTCTTTGCATTTTGTTTTTCTGTTTCTGTTTCGCTTCTTCTTCTCCCTGCTCTGCCTTTTGGTTTTTATGAACGAAATTTTCACTTTAATTAAATTTGAAGCATGCGCCAGAGGAGTCCATTAAAACTTGGCTGCCTCGTTGCATATGCAAAAAGCAGAAAAACAAAAATGAAATTAAACAAAATCAAAATGAAATGAAATTGTAATAAAAACAGTTTTTACTATTTGTCTGGGGTGAATTTCTCTCTTTCTTTTCTCTGCGTTTGCACGCCCTCAATTGTCTCCCTATCTCTCTCTCCCTCTTTCTCTGTTTGTCTAAAAATAGTCGCCTGTCATGTCAGAAATCTCGTAAGACTCTAGGGGGAGTGGCAGTGGAAGGGGACGCCGCGCACCGTGTTACATTTTATGCTCTGCCTCGAGTATTTTGATTGGGATGCGGCGTTTGTAATCATAGCCTATATAAATTACCGATTAGTAGCGAGAATTTCAATCGCAGCAAGTTAATGATTACTACAGATTACACAGCTGGGCTGAAGTTCTTGAAAACTCTATGATATCATTTGTAAACACACGAGTTCTGCGAGGAGAAAAGGTTCTCTACCTGTTTAATAAGCTGTTTCCGCATTGGCTTTAATCACAGCTGTTCAATATCTGATGGTATTAAGATATATAAATGTATGAATGCATATATATAATGTTATTTTATACTATATACAATACATACTGTATGCTATATACACTTCCCCCTTCTTCCGCAATTTGTTCACATTTTAATGTATTTCTGAAATGTTTCTTTTGATTTGTTTTTTCTCACCAGCTGATTGAGCCACTTGTCTATCTCTCTGGGTCTGTCTGTCTTGCTATCTCTTTCTTTCGTCGAGGTCTCACTGTCGTGCTGTTTGTAGCTCCTCAATCACTCTCCTCAATCATCCACTCGACAACGTTCAATGCCAGCTTGGAGTGCAGCTGCTTTATGTTTTTTAGAGCACAGTGTAAATAAATCTTGCACTCTCTTGTTGCTCTCTGTTTCTTTTATTATTGTTGTTGTTGCAGTTTTTCATGACATTGAAATACCAAAAAGCAATAGGCAAAATCAACAATATTAACTGTAGCAATTGTTGTAGTAAGTTTTTGAATTTAGCGGTTTTTTAATGACTCCCTATAGTAGCTAAAAATAAATCTAGCTAGAAATATAGAAGTTTGTTCATGTGTGAAATACATGTGCATATTTTATGAAGTCTTAAAAAAGAACTAAGGCAGACAGTCTATGATCTGGGGTCATATATCTTTTAGCAGCTCTAATTATGCCTCTCTGCCTCTCTCTCTCGCTCTCCGAGAGGTCGTTAATATTTTGGCTAACGTGTGCGCCATGATTAAACTTCTAACACACCCCAATGCACTCCCCTGTACTTCTCCCCCTATGACTGACTGACTGACGACGTCGTCGACCCCTCAGGCCAAACTCCAATTAAATCAAAAGGCGTGGACCAAGGGGCGATTTATGTGCTCAAGGCCAAGTTACTTTTCTTTCTTTCCCCTTTGTTGGGGTCGCACCCTATCTGCAAAAATCTCATCATCTCATCTAGCATCGATTTTACCGGCACAAGGCGCCAGTCTGCTGCTGCTGCACCATGTTTAGCCTTGCGATTCGCCTTGGGATTCTCCCTTAGAGAGCGACAATGTCTCAACGGGTGGTTGCAAAAATTGTCGTTGGAATTTTATTGCATCCGGCGAATTTTCTCTGACATTTTCCGTTTTTTCTTTTATTTTTGGCAGGATTTAAGATGCGCAATTGGGGGTAAAATATGTGTATGGCATATAAAGAAAATATTGTGTAATATAAGAGTGCACAACTGTAGAGTATTTAAGCTAGGCATAACCTATAATTCCATAGGGCACCCGCTGCTTGTCACCTTATGCAGTAGTAAAGTGCATTAGATAATTTGATTGCGAACGTAAAGAAAATTTCCATTAGGTTGTGAAGTAACTTAGTTATCTCTGGCTACTGTAAAAATACCCCTTAGATTGTATGCCCACTGTATGAAGGTTTTCTTTATCGCACTCTCTGTGCTCTCTTCCCTCTCTCGCTCTCTCATTCTCTGCCTGTTTGGCTCGTGATGACAATCTTTCTGTTGAAAGATAATTGCGAATTCCGCTCACATTTTCCAAGTGCATTGTACAATAATCTTTTTTGTTGTTGTTGTTGCTGTTGTTGTTGGCTGTCTGAGGTCTTTCGGTCTGTTGTGTCTATCGATTTCAGTAGCCTTCAGCCTTCATTTTGCTTGCCGCCGCCTGCATATTAAGCAGATTGCAACGTACCTGCCTGCCTGCATGCCTGAGGTATCCATCAGAGTCGCGCTTAGTATGCAAATTGTGTGACCGTTGCGATTCAAATTTTGCGGCGCCAATTGCCATTAGAGACCACAGCCAAACATATATGAGCATTAAAAGAGTGATATATATCAACCATATAAAGCCTATGACTGATATATATCGACTATATATAGCCATGCATGTGGCGCGTGATAAGCCGCAAGACTTTCTTGGAATTTACATATGCATTTCAATATATTATTTCTTTGGTATATGGAACACATTTCCTTTTGCGCAGCTTATCAATTGACCAACTTATAAAGCAGCGATAAACACGAGTTAAAGAAATAAAATAAGTAAGAAAGAAACAAAACAGAAAAAAAGATTTTATTATTTCCACAAAACTGTTTTTTTTTTAAAGTATTTGCAACAAGTAAACAAACAAACTCGAAAGAAATTTTATTGTTTATTCGCACTGTGAGTGTTTGTGTGATTAACACCTATATAAAGCGCCCCACGCCCACTGTGGCAAACAATTTCAATTTGTTTAAACTTTATGCGTCATTTCATTAGTATTTTTTTTGTGTTGTTTGCACTTTGTTTTTGGACAGCATCTCGTGCTGATTCACGCTGGAGAGCGGTGTCGTCTATAAGGCGCTTGCCATAGACTTACACAAATATTTCCGCCTTGACATTTCTATATACATATCAGGCATACTTTATATGTATCTGTGGTGGGTATATCAATGTTTTATTTTGTGGATGCGTCAGAGCATGTAAGAAACTTATCAGTAAATCCAATGGGGCATGCGGTGTTGGGGACTGTGACTAAATTAAATGAACCTGTTGCTCGTAAAAACACACACACACGCACATATACATTTATATATATAATATACATATAAATATATATCTATATATGTATGCAGGTATGTGTATCAGATACTGTGTGACTTTATTAGCTTTTGTGGCGCATTCTTTTTTATCGGGAATTACGCCTTATCGCCTCACCTTACCACGTATGAAAATATGACAATATTCGATTTGTGGAAACAGCTGCATTGGTATTGTTGCGGCATGCCACAGGTGCAAAGACAACAGCGTAAACTAATCGCGATTTACAATGAAAAATGCAGCAAATTTGAAGAATGTAAAAGAATAGAAATCGTTTCTTTATCTAGCTACCTAACTGTCTATCTATATGCAACAGTTCGTAACATGACACTAAACTAATCTTAGCTCTGACCGGTATCTTTCCACACACACAGACGCACATACTCGCACACACATACAACACGCGCAGCGATACGAGCAAAGGTTAATAGGCAAATATTTGTTGTATATTAGATACACAATGTGACAGGTAAACTTTTAGAACATTGTCTACTATTGTTTGCCTGCGTGTATACCCTGCATAGACAGTGGGTAAACAAGGGTATAATGAGTACTTCTTGGTATGTATTTATGGAATGTAAAAGGAAACTCTTTTCACCCTAGCACATATCTCTATATTCTTTACATCGACTATAAATTCGCATAACTCTTTCAAAAATTATTCAACTTAGTTTGGAGAATATATTTCATTCATGGTTTGTTACCTTAAATGATCTGGCAACAAAATATAATGCACTATCTATTAAATTCCCCATACTACCTCCTTATAAAATGTGAATTCTTGTATTAAATTCATGAATCAACTAAAAATTTGTATACAAATTGAACTTACAACAAGTTCTGTGTTCAATTATGGAACATATGAAAAATATACGATAAATTCAACTGCTCAACATGCTCTGTGCGTGTGTTTAATGGTTTACAGGGTATGCAAATGAAGCGAAAACAACAAACACAGTCAATTAATTTTGTGGAGGCTCGAGCTAAAGTTTCAGCATGCCCATAATGAGGTGTGGCCTTTTGGATTCTTGGCGAAAATGGGCAACAAGAGAGTGAACACAACGCATACGAGATGTGGCATATGGATATATTTTGTGGTATTCTTTGCAGATTTATTTTCAATAATTATAAATTCTACAATGATTAATGTGATGAGGCGCAAATGAAGAAATGTCTTCCTCTTCTGCTGTGGTTCTTTGATCGAAGGTTTGATATAGGAATGAAGTGCTAAACATATAATAGTCTTGTGGTTGATTTCAGGAATTTCATATATTGTATGTATAATTCCCTTGAACTGATTGATAAGGGCTGCGCGTAGAGTTTAAGTATATTATATTTCAATTGTGGTTCATTTGTGAGACACTAAATTTGTTTGTGGCTTAGCATTCGATTCGGAAATTTGTCGGCTTATCAATTTATGTGTTTCTTTGTGAGATTCTTTAAAAATAAATTAATAATTCTTGAGATTTATGACACAGCATGGCGTGTATATAATTAATTTATGCTCTCATGGCGACATGTGGCTGCCACATATCGCAGCGGCTTGCTGGCTTTGTTTTGTGCCCTTGCCTCTTGAATTCATGCTGGTGCCATTTCGGTTTTTGCAAATCGACCACAAATCACTTGAAAATATCCAACTTAAAACAACCCGAGAATAGCAACCCCCTAACGAGATCAGCAGCAGCAGCAGCAGCAGTTGCCCAATTGAAGTTCCATTTCGACTCTTGGCTGCACTTGACACAAAGTGGACGAGTGCCAGAACAGGACCAGTTACCAGTTCATTGTTTACACCCCTGTCTCTCCCCTCTGCATGTTTGCTCTAATTTCAGTTAGTCTCACGTTCTAGCTGCTGATTACCCCAGCAACACGTTTCGTTATCTGCTCGAGAGTTTTGACGACAGAAGCTTTTCCTTTTTGAGTCACTGCTCAGTTTTGTTTAGCATTGCTGACTCACCGTTTGCATGGGGGATGATAAGAGACAAGTGGAATGGGCGGGGCAGGCGGCCACCCTCTCTCCGGGCATCCCAACAACAGCTGTTAAAGCTGTGTGACTCACGCAGAAACTCAGCTGAGCTGACCTAAGGGCGCGGGTGGGTCTCCTTTATTTACTCAACCCCCCGACCTAGCCCCGGAACGACCCTTGTGACTAACATTGCGGCAAAATGCTTGATTATGATGTTTGTTTAATGCTAAAAGTGGAAAAGCATTCACTGTGCCGGCTACACTGAGAGAAATGTGCAGCCAGCATGTGTTGCATATTAAATTGGGATTATGCTGTAGAAATATTTTATGACAGTGCAGCTGAAGTTGTTGCAAGCTTTGCTGTGATACATTGATGAAAGCTTCTGTATAAGCCCAAGGCAAGTTCAAAGGCAAATGGAAAGAGAGAAAGGCAGAAATGGCTGGCAAGAGAGAAAGGGAGAAAGGCTGCAGAGGGAGAGAGATTGAGACAGGAAAGAGAGCGAACTTATGCAAGGAAATTTCCTTTGTTGTGTCAGCTTTATATGCCGCGTCGTAAAATGTTATGCGCTTTTATACGCGCTGCCATAAAGGCTCTACATAAACATGTGAGGACAGAGAGCCTGTGGGTTTGTCTGTCACTGAGTATGTCCCTCTGTCTGCCTGCCTGCTTGTCTGTCCCTTTGTCTGCCCGTCTTTCTCTGCTCCCTTTGCCTACCTTTGCCTTGGCCTGCCTTAGTTTGGTTTTGGTTCTGTTTCGGTGTCTGTTGCTCTTCTCTTCCTTCTCTCGTCATGCGCTCCCTTTTTTTGGCCACGCGACGTCAGCTGCCGCACCCCGCCTTAACAAATTAGCTTCATTTCCTGTCACATGACATGCCCAGGCCCCAGCAAGGCTTTACTTAAACTAACCCTACCAAAAAATTCAGCACGATTTCGCTTTTCTGTTGATGTTATTCATAAATATACGAAAAATGGCATACGTAAATTGTGTTTGGCCATCTTAATGTTGTTATTGTTCGGCAAACACTTAACTTAACTGCATTGCAAATACCCTGTAAAATTGTGCAGGTCTTTGTAGTGCAAGGAAATAAATTGATTGAGTTCTTCAACTCTTCAGCTCCACTTTTATTACTGCCTTGCACAACTCTATATAGGGTATCTCTAGTTTACACTCTCTCCCAATCCAAGCTTTTTATCTGTTTTTGTTGCTTTTTGCTTGCGTGGGCAACTTTGTGAAGGAGTCACAGTCAGACAGCGGAGGCAGCCTCAGCTTCAGCAGCGTCGGCTAACGGAAATCGTTAAATGCTTTTTGAGAGCGGCGGCGGCGGCGAAGTCAGATAAGGCAGCGTGGCAGCTGTGTGTAGCATGTTGCAGCAACATGTTGCCAAGTTGTCATAATTTTCGCAACGCGGGCAAAGCCAACGAACCCATTTGTGGAGCAGAGGCAACATGTTTTTGCTTTGTATAAAGAAATCGATTCTTACAGGCCGGAAGGGCTCTTGCAAAGAGCGAGGGAGAAGGAACGGGGGTACTGGGGATCGAGGCACGTACTGGGCTACTGGGCACGATCCCCGCCGCGAGGTGTTTGACTCATTGTGCTGATGTACGTGGAGTATAAACAGAAAATGGGGTCGCTTTCGGTTTCTGCACCGCAAAACTGAACTGAATCATGCGCTGCTAAAAGGAATCGCGTGCCAAATGCAACTAAAAGAGGAGGAGTTGGTCAAGTGTGGAAGGGGCAGGGAAAAGCAAAGAAGGGTGTAACGGTTGAGAGGTGCTTGCCCTCGAGTGCTCTTTGATGTACATGACAATTGCAAATCAAATGCATCAATCATTGATGAACGCATGAAGAAGAGAAAAAAAAGAGCGTATAAAAATGAACATTGGCTTTGTTTAATCGTGAGAAATTGCGCTTTGATATAGTCATGCTGGGGATCATCATCACACACGGTTCGGCCGACACACTTTTTGTGTGTGGCACAGTCGAAATAAGTCGGAGTCAAGTCGCAGACACGGCTGCCACTCGACGTGGCATAATAATATTAAAACTCCTCGCGGCTGCAGCAGCAAAAAAAAAAAACGGGCATAAAAGTTGCGCGTTGTTTGCTGCTAGTGGAGCAGAAGCAGCAGAAGAAACAGCAAGAGAGTGAGAGAGAGAGAGGAGAGAGTGAGAGAGAGAGAGAGGGGCAGCTGTGGGAGGTGCAAGAAGTTGTGTTGCACAGTTGTGTTTGCCCGGTGCATTGCCCCGACGCTGTCACTGTGGCAGAGCTGCCAACTATTTTGCACCACACACACACTTGCAGCACTCATTAGTGTATGCAAGAGTGTTGCATGTGTGTGTCCATGTATGTGTCTTGGGTCGTGTCATGCAACTCGCTGCACACGTCGCTGTCGCTTCATCGTCGCCGTTGTCGCCTTGTGATAATGCTATTATGCTATGACGGTAGCGTTGATTTCAAATAAGCGCTATATAAGTTGAAGAAGAAGATGCAGCAGAAAAGGCAGACACAAGTAGAGATGTAGAGGAAGCTGGAGAACTAGTTGAAGAAGCAGCAAAAAGTTGTTGCTGCCCCAAGAACATTGACTTTCTCAACTTGTCCCAACCACCTCGAGTTGCAGACAACTCAGCTCAGTCTGGGCCGAGAATTTTTAATTAAAATATGTTAATCCATGCGAAAAAAAGCTAGTTAAACTAATCGATTAATCATGCTATCGATAATGTATTTAATCTAGTATAAAATATGACTTGGCAGTTCATAAAATGGGAATATGTTTAGCAGTTCATAAAATGGGAATTTATTAACTAGGAATTTATTAAGGGGAAGATCTTCATTAAGTGAAGCCTGCAGAAGATTCTTTACAGCAAAATGTACTCGATTTATTATTGATTAAGTTTTAAAAATAAAAGAGAAGAACTGCAAAATATTTTTAAAATGCAATTATAGCAAAATTGACTTGATTTTGTATTCATTAAGTTTATACTTGTTTATTGCCCCAAATAAACATTAAGTTTATAACACAACATTTCAATGAATTTTCACTAATTTTCCTCTCATTCTCTGTTCTTATTCCAGGTAAGTTGACTGCACAGTCGATCAATCAAACCACGTGAGTTGCAGCCCGTAAAGATTCCTTTGCCTTCCTTCTTTCTGAATACTATAAACAAATTTGCCATGTACTATAAACAACTGGGGGGTGGGCGCTTGTGGGCCGTGTGGGCAGAGTCGCCATTGCCGGCATTGCAATTGATGCGTTTATTTTTATAAGCCTTGTGCATTTATTATAAACAAAATATATTTTCAAGCGCTCTCTCTCTCTCTCGATCGAGCATTGTGCGCACGCTGTTTATGAAGCTGTTGTTGTTGTAGAAGATGTTGTTGTTGTAGACATTGGGTCTGTGTTTATGTTAACATTGACTGTAGACGAGGCAGAGGCAACAGCAGCGCAAGAATTTTCTCCACAGTTCGCCTTGTGCTGCTTCTGCTGCTGTTGAACTCTTCTTCGCTTGACGCATTTCCTTGGCATTTTCCTGACGCATTTTCCTGTGTTTAGTAAACAGCAGACCACACCCAGTTCGAAGGAGAAAGGAGCGGAGAGAGAGAGGGGAAGCTACTTTTACTTTTGGCTACAATAACGAATCAATTTGTATTTGTGTAATACGCAAATTGTGCGTTCATAATTCTCCACTCGAATGTGATGTGGAAGCATTTCCGCATTTCGTTTTGGCACTTTCAATTTCATATATAGACTGCCTATATGGCCCCCTATGTTATACAGTATATTGATATATTCACTTTATTGCCTCGTCTGCTCATCTGACTAATGAAGTAGCTTGCTCACTTCCCTTTCCCCCTCTTCTGGCTTATTCATCAGCATAATTAACATTACAAATCATAAAACGTCATCCAACCAGTCAATTTGCATTCCCATTGTATGCAGCAGTAACAACAACAACAATAACAACAAAAACAACATTACAAATTTCATTTTCATAAGAGATTTATACAGATATTTCTTTTTTGAGGTGCTTTTCTTGAGGGTTTTGTTTGTTTTGTAAATTATTTATGCATTCTTTCTGCGCCTCTTTCATAATTTCTCACAAAGCAGCGACAAGTGCTAACCGGTTTATGGTGTTACCATCTCTCTCTCTATACTGTCATCTTTCTCCTCCTCTTTCTCTCTCTCCCTTCTCTTTATCTTCTTCTCTCTGTGACATGTGACTGTATAATTTTGTTATTTGAATTCGATTTGATTTGACGTTGAGGCTCTTTGTATGCATTTCCATAGGAAAGTCTATTTGGAATATGTTTTTTTATAATTCTTTTGTTAATTTGCGAAAGTGAAAACAGCTTTTTATTATAGCACACAATAAACAACAACAGTTGAACGTAATAACACAAATAAAATGCAAAATAGAAAGAGAAAGAGAGAAGCTAAAAACAAAAGAAAAGCAACAGTTGAGGATCGTAAACTCTGTTTGAAATTGGATGGGAAATTAACATAATATGGAAATGGTTTTGTTTGTGGAGTATTCTGGAATCTCGTACGGTAGTTTGAGAGTGCATTCTAACTGTAGTTGCAGCTGTGAATGAGGGGGGAGAGAGGAGGGTAAAGACTTCTAAGAGCTGCCGGTAGAAAGCTAATAAACTTTATGAATGATGAGCGAATTGATGAAGAGTGTTAATGAGCAGCGATTAATGGAATTAGAAATATTTAAAGAACTGATTCATTTTTCAATTATTCCACATGATATATATATGATATAAGATATATCTTAATCATCTTGATATCTGATTCACAATTGAATTATTCCACAGTGATATATGGATTATATCTCTATCATATTTATATAAAAAAAACTTTTTCAATCTTTCCCTGCTTTGACTAAAAATAAATCGACGAAATTTCCCCAGACTTGTTTGTACACAAATATATAGAAATATATATCTACAATGAAATTGGCCACTTGGAAAATCGAAAATGTTTTTCACGTATGAAAATAAGCAACAATCTGCAACAACAACAACAGCAATAACGTAAATCGCCCATGCCAAGGCGAACAGCCGGCGAAAAATAGCAGAAAAAAAAACACTTGAAGAAAAAACATGTGTAGAAAGAAGAAAAATGATCTTAAATGCGGTGGCAGCGTTGAATCGTTCATAAATCGTTAGCGTTAGTAGGAGCAGGGTGAAGGTGTAGCAGGGGGAGGAGGAACAAAGTGGGCATTTGGCAATAATTGTTATGAAATCTCTGGCTCCGACAGCCTCCTTCTCCTTCTACTCCCACTGCAGCTGGTCAGGTTTTGCAGACGTGCTCAATCTGTGTGTGTGATTTTTTGTGTGTATGTGTCTGTGTGTGTGGATCATTTTCAATTCATTTTCCAAAGAGGCGTTGTCCGACACCAAAATTGAACCAGGCCAAAACAATGGAATAACCCCAGACTGACTGACTGGGAGGCACTTGGCGCCAAAACTCGTTTAGCTTGCAGCCAACGGAGTTTGTAGACGCCTGCCTCCCTCTCTCTACTGCTCTTACTCCAGCTGCCCCTGCTCCCCCTCCTCCCCCTGATGCTCTTCTGCTATTTCCACTTTTCCATTTTACTCGCTCTCCATTCCATCATCAACTGCGCTTGTGGCTCTCCACTGTGTGTATTTAACGTCGTCAAGCAGCTGGAACAAACAGAAAATCTCGGCTAAACAATGGCAAAGTCCGCTTGCCGCATGCCACCGGCCGCATGCCTCACTTGCCGCGTGTTGCACTCAAGCATAGAAGAAAAAAAAACTAAAACTAAAACTAAAACAACCGCGAGCAATTGAAACCAGAATTTTCATTTGGTTTAGATTTTCACTTTTGCAAGCGGTCGGTCAAATGAGGGGGAACCCTTGCCGCCCCGTCTGCCTCCCCCTGTAGAGCTGCCCCAGCCTATGCAGCTCTCGTTTGCCAATCTCATTGTTTGTGCAAGTGTTGACTGCGACTGCGACTGTGCCTTGGCCTGTACCTCCTCCAAATGGCTCTGTGCGCCTGCCCCAGCCTCTGCCTGCGGCGCTGCCTGTCGCTGGTTCAGTGTGGCACGTGTTGCAGCTGCAGCTGCTGCTGTTACCGACTGCCAGCAATTTTCTTTTGCTTTGTTCTTTGGGCGCATATTTCCTGCTTTTCACTCGTTTAATTGAAAGCGTCTCTCCAGGCAAAGGGTCAGGCACAGACCCAGGCACAGGCCCAATGAGGCCTGCCAATTGTTACTGCTGATTAGAAACAGCAGTATAAAACTTTTGCAGACATTAAAAACAATTTTCTAATCTCATTTTGTTTGTGCTAACATAAATGAGTATTTTTTAAATACTTCTGCGAAACAAAACGCTTTTATTTCCTAGAGATCTTCAGCTCATGTCGTGGTTTGTGTTTCTCTCTGCCCCATTAGCAGCTTCTTTTTTCTACAGTTTTATTCATTTTCTTTTCAACGTTAATTATCATATTAAGCTCTGTCTCTCTCTATATCTCTCTCTCCATTGCTTCCTCAGCTTCAGCTGCCTCTTCTTCTTCTCCACATTTTTGTTTGTAACTCTCTCACGTTCAGAGCTGGGCAAAAATGTCGAAGGGGCAATTTAACCTTTTGAACTGGACAGAGAGCAGAGACAGCTGCTGTTGTGACGTCACTAGTGGCATGTCTCGAGTGCTTGTTGTTGTTGTTGCTCTGTCTTGTTATTAATTGACTTTCGAGTTGACTCGACCAAGCGAAATGTGAGGCACATCATCAGCGTCAGCGTTGTCTGTCTGCCTTACCAGGAAGCGGCGAATTGCATTTTCATGGCTCATAAATATTGCATTATGGCCCACAGTTGGCCCAGTGAGTCAGTGAGTTCTCTGTCAAAGTGTGTGGGTAGCATATGAGCAGGCAGATACCCTGTAAAGTAGCAGAAGGTGGCAATGAGTTTGTTTTTTCTTATTTCTAGGGTATTTATTAGGCTATTAAAGCGCACAATTTGACCTGGGAGTCTCTAAGTTGTCTGTTAGTCAAAGTGGGGAGTCTACGCAAATGCTGATACCCTGTAGAGTAACAGAAATTGCTTAAATCTAATTGCTTAGGTTTTTATTAGTTAATTTTCTTTAGTGCGTTCCCTGCTACTTTACTTTGTAAATCAGCAGCAATCTACCTTAATTTTATTGTTCCCATTCCTAGGATATTTATTAGTCTATTTTAGGGTACAGTTAACCACTGAATGGTCAGTATACTCCCACTTAGCTACCCTGTAAAGTAATTTACTGCAAGTTCATTCTCCTCACTTCCAGGGTATTTCTGAGTCAATTTCCTTTATTTACTACGCACTCTTATCAACTCAAGTTGGTGTAGCACATAAAAAATGTAGCGCAGTGCATAAAAATAGCAGAAAAAGCATAAAAAACTGCAGCGAAAGTTTGCCCGCTCGAGGAGATTCTCAAATAAAAGAAGAAAATATTTTTTCTTCCCATTCTCGTTTTGTTTATTTACTTAGGCGTTACTTGTGGCATGTGAGAACAAGATTCTTGTGCGATCGTTGCCTGTCTTTCTCTCTCTCTCTCTCTCTCTTCTACTCCCTCCCCCTTTCTTTCCTTTTCGCTGTAATCGTCGAGTTCTCTTCTGCCTAGTTTCGCTTTTACATTATAATTGCCACCTTGTTTTCCACGAATCTGTTGCGCTATCCCAGTGTACAATCAAAGCGTATGTAAATACACACACACACACACACTAGAGAGAATTTTAATTACACAGGCAACAACAACAACTAATTACTTGCATCTGCAAGTGTAGCTGTATCTGTATTTGTGTCTATCTCTCTGGCCGCAGATTAATGATAACTTGACTCAACTTGAGCCGCGTCTTGAGACTGAGACTGAGACTTGACTGAGTTGAGCGATCTCCTTGAGAGAGCATGAGAAATTACTTACTCGGAATCGGAATTGTTGTGCGCGGGGCTGCTCTAGTTAAGATAAAAGACAGTCAGAAAAAAAAAAACGAAAACACAACACAGTACGAGACATAATAATAAGATCGCATTGCTTGTTGTCGTACAGCGGAAATGCAACGAATATTTAAGCATTGAGCGCTCTCTAAACTAAACTATAGCAAATCCTGTGTCCGTGTCTATTTATAGTTATAGTTAGTTAGCTATACCCCCTTTCCCCTTGCCTGTCTCCTGCTCTCTCCCCACTTTATAATGTTATTCTACAATGTCCGTGGCTGCAACAGCAGCAGCAGCAAAAGTAGCCACAAAGTAGTTCAACCTGTTCAACGACTTCGCCGATGGCCAAGCAAAGAATGTGGCTGCGAATTTATAGCTCTTTTGCTTTCGACTTTATAGCCGACTCGAGTCTGCGCATCGTCTTCTGTGCAATGAAGACGACTTCTTCAATATATATTTCTAAGCAACAGCAGCAAGACAAATTGAAAGCTTTCTTGCCAATTTACCTGAGAGATTTACGCTAAAATGTTGTGCCATTGCCGCCGTTGCTGCTAAACTCCGTTAATGCCACATAAAGCACAGCACGTTGTCGGCCCATTGGGCTAGACTATGCAAGAAGTTGCGTAAAAGTGGTATAAAATGCGTTGATGGTACAGGTTCTAGAGCTGTAAACCTTGGCATATGGTTAGAGGAATGTGGCAACAATTGCAGAATTTATAGACTGGACGTAGTTGAAATGGAAACTTTAGATAAGCTTGGGAAGATTAACTTTGAAGAGATGTGGAAAGGGAATAGGGTAAAGCAGTAGAATTGTAGTAAAAACAATAGGAAGATGTGGAAAGAACTGCAAAGCTAGAATTATCCTCTTTATACTCCAAAATACTGTTGATATTTCAATTGAGAATGGAATTCTTTTGTATATGTGAAGTAGACGCGTAGCTTGAAGATTACTGAAATGGGGAAAGCAAATCTAAAGTAGAAGGAACAATATGAATAACGGGGAAGAGATGGGAAGTTGCTCTGACTTAATTTATCCTCTATAATACTACCAAACCCAAGATAAAGAAGAGCATTTTAGTTGTAAAATTAATCTACCGGAAGATGTGAAGTGGACGAGTGAAAATTTGAGAAAATCTTTGGCAGATTAACATTAGTAATATAGGGAAATGGGAACGAGAGAAAGATCTTTGATATATACCCTATAATACTTGCCAATCTCAGTAATAAAAGAAATATCTGGTATATATCCTCTATAATACATGTCAGTCCCAAAACTTAGCAGAGTATTTCAGTTCTAAAGTTAATCTCCACTCGGATTTCCTTTGCTTACTTTGCATTTATGAAGTGGACGCGTGGATATGTTTGTCATTCACTCAGTCCATCACTCCGTCAATCCCTTCCTCATTCAGTCACTCACTTGTCTATTCACTCAGTCATTTAGTGCAGCTTCTTCTTAGTTTCTGCTGCTCTCAACTCTTTGAGCTCTTTCTCTCTCTCGTCTTCAGGGCAGCCTCTTCTTCTGCTCATCTCAATTAAGTTTAATGAGCACATGGGCATTTTCATAATTGGAGCAAATTAACTGGGGATCTACACACACCAGTCTTATATATAAAGTGGTATATATAGCATAAATTTAACTGGGCTGGATAGCCGGAAGTCTTTTTCGTTGGCCAAGTTGCTTCGTTTTCGGCTGTTTGCTTGACCAACATGAACAATTGAATTATTTTATTTTATCTCTTTAAATTGTTGTACTTGCCTAATGAGCCGCAATTGTCAGCTACAATCACACACACTCGCACACACACGCACAACCAACACTTGAGCCAGTTCTCTCTGCGCGCACAGTGGGCACGTTTCGAGGTCACTTGGCCAGCGGCAATCAGCAGCAACGAAAGACAGAAAGAGAGAGAGACATAAAAATATCATAATAATAAATAATACAATAAAATGTAAGAAGCTTCTTCGAATGCTTTGCTGCATCTTCTACAGCTTCGGCTTTGCGTCTTATTGGAATTTGCGGCTTATCGACGTATTGAGCCACTTTTTAGAGCAACGCAAACGTCTCTTGGCCACTTGCCACTTGGCCAATTAGTTCAGTTCTGGCTTTCAACATGAGCTGCCTGTTTGGCTATTTGACTGCTGCCTCTGCTGCTGCTGGTGCTGCTGTTGGTGCTACACATTGCGGCCAAAAGGATTGGCGTGTGGAATTTTGGGTAAGTGGGGCCCCACAACATCAGCCACAAAGCCAAGAATTGCTGCAGCACCGCAGGTGGCTGGCTAACTGGCTGTCGTAGCTGTAACCAGTTTGCAATTAAATGTCGCCGTTGAAATTTGCTTTGATTTTTGTTATGCAAAATCGCAATCACAAGTGCCAGTTGCAGCTGAAGTTGGCGCGGCGCGGCTTAAATGAAAAGCAGCCAAGCGACAAAAGCTCAAGCAGCTTCAAACAATCCGCCTAGAGTACTTGGCTAAAGATTGTTAACAGTTTGTTGCTCGATTCGATTAGGTAAAGTCAATTAACGTAGAGCCCGTGACAAACTCACGTGATGATCGCAGTGCTGAAAAGATTCTTAACGAGGAAAACAGGCTGCCTTCGACATGCTGAGAGCTTTATACTCTTGCAGGTTCTCATCTCCAATCGTTCCAATACTATATATAATTGTGCAGAACTTGATGGTATTGTGCATATTCAATATTATCTTTTACTTTGATTGGCACTGATAAGAGATATAGACGGACAGACGAGAGAAAGACAGACATGGGTGGATCGATTCTCTGGTTATAATGATTCAGAATATATATACTCTATGGAGTCAGAGATGTCTCCTTAGGTGCATTGCAAACTCCAGGCCATACTTAATATACCCTCTGCAAGGGTATAAGAACTTGAGCAAGTTTCAAGCCAAGTTAAAGTTAAAGTTCACGTATTTTTATGATTATTACTTGCTTAACGGTTTTACACACAGTTAGTATATGTATGTGTATATATGTGTATGTATATAAGTGTGTGTGTGCGTGTGTTTGCTTATTATATTTTAGATATTTTGGCTGCTTTTCTGTTGCTTCTGCTTCCTGTTTGACTTGAGCATTATCAGTTGGCATCGCTTCAGAAGCATTACGAGAGCGTGAGCTTCTGCTGGCCAAGATCATGTAGCTGTAGCTGTAGTTGTTCTTTATTGCTGTTGTTGTTGTAGCTGCTTGGAGATTAACCTGCCTGCCCGCTGGCTGCTCTGTTAACTCTCGAGATTTGTATTTGTTTGCCTGACGGCTTTAGCTTTTTTTTGCCTCTGGCCTCTGTCTCTGTGTCTGTCTCGCACTCGAGAGTTAACTGTGAAAAGGCGTCGCTTGATTTATTCATTTATTCAGTCAGCTGCTGGAAATATGTTTACAGTTTCTCAAAGTGTGTGTGTGTGTGTGTAATTATTAATGCTTGTAAGACGGCAATTTGCTGCTGCTGTTTCTGCCTGTGGCTGCTGCAAGCTTTGTACACATGTTTCTGGGCTGTGTGAGATTGTGGGCAACTGTACCTATTGCAGCATACCCTGTAGATGTGCAGAAACGTAACAGAGGTTGTAAGAGTAATAGTTAATACCCTGTAGTTGTACACAAACGTAACTGGGGTAACTAAAGTTGAGTGCGTTTTGTAACTAAGACTAAGCTTAGTTTGCCTTAACTAGCTACTCACTAGACAAAGTATTCTGATCATTATAACCTTGCAGTATTGCAAAAACTTAGGTGAGTTGCTTAAACATACGACTGAGTAAAGGTTGAGCTTATTCTAACTGCTCTAGACTGGGTATACCTTAGTCAATCACTCATACTCAACTCACTCAACTGCCTCCCTTCATAGTCAGAGTTTAGTTAGTTGTAATCTTAGTCTTACCACACAGGGTATTCCGCCCGTCAATCACTCATACGCACATCACTTTCAACTGTCTCAAAGTTACCAAAAAGAGGTATCTCGCATTTCGTATCTCGTCTAGTTTATAATTGGATAAGGCGCATTCCGTTTGATGTTGGTATCGATATTGGTATCGATTTATTTGCGCACAGTTATTTAATCAATGGCGCACACAGCAACACGGCAACAAACGTGACACACAAAATGGAAGAGAAGAGAGTATAGAAGAGAAGAAGGGTAAGGGGAGAGGGTAGCAGGCGCTGACAGCGCACGGCAGCAGCCCACAACGGGTTAATGTGCTAATTTTTGGTACGCTGCACGGGCAAAAAACGACAAAAATAGGTGGAAAACTAGAAAAGTAGGCGAGTGCAGGGAAAGAGGGAGGGAAAAGCGCGGAAAATGCACATATAAATAGCTTTTGTTGGGGGGAATTTGTTAGGCAGCCTACGAAGAGGGTTCGGGCAGGGGGCAAAGGGGTTTAAGACCTTAACAAGTGGCAACGCCAATATTCACACACAATGTTTGCCCACAAGGGCTTCGGCTGCCCTCTTTCCCTTCTCTCTCTCTCTCTCTCTCTCTTTGTGCATTGTGCCGCTGTTGATGCGGAAAATCGTTACAACAAATTGACGCAAATAACAGCAAAGAAAGAAATGGTAAAAGAAAAGCAGCTTAGTGGAAAACGGGTCAGCAGGAGTTTTTCTCTTTCTGCCATTTTCCTCTCCACTTTGAGGTTTTGCCTCAAATCAAACGAAATTAGTGAAAATTTGTGCAGACAAACAGAGAGACGAAACTGCTTGTTGTCGGTTAAAGTTAGTCGAGGTAGTTTTTCATGCATTTTCCTTTGATTGCGCTGTCAATGCTCGTCGACGGGGGAAGTTCAACGAACTTGCCCTCGTTTTTCACTCGGACTGAAAATAATGCACTTCATGATGAGTTTGACAGTTTATAGTCAAAACAAAGGCGCCGCCGTTTGCAGTAAAAAATAGGGAGAGGAGAGGGGGTAGGGACAGTGAGTGGGCAGCGGGGCGTGGCACACACAAACACAGACAGGCGGCAGCACCAATGTCAATTTGCGCACAAGGCAACGCGACAAATGTTGCGACCAGCGTCAGCTAAATGTCAACTGGGTGCAGCAACAACAACAGTAGCAGGCCTTGTGGCAGTGGCAGCTGGAGAGTGGAGACAGACAGGAAGAGGGGCAGGCTGAGGGGCTGCGGTAGGCAAAGGGAGTTGAGCAACAGCGACACGCTGCGTCGCTCAACTTCATTGTCGATAGTTGGCGTTGCTTATCAGCTGCAACAGTTGCTTGAGTTGTTGTTGCTACTGCTGCTTGAGTTGTTGTTTCTGCTGCTTGAGTTGTTGTTGCTGTTGCTGCTGCTGTAGATGTTGCTGACATTTCTTCATGCGCTTGTTGTGCTTGCCACGTCCGTTGCAGATAAAAACGCGTGCTGCGGAACTTCCATTCAGAGTCATCCGCAAGTTGCTGTTGTTGTTGTTGCAATCATTGCTCTATCTTGCATGCAATGCGTCAACCATAAAAAATCCAACAAGAATTACGATTCAGAATGAATTTAAAACTACACAAGCAAGAACGAGAGGCAGAGGAAGAAAGACAGAGAGAGACTGCAAGACAGTGCAGAATTATGTGGAAACTGCTTTATCTATAAAGACAGCAGAACTTGCACATAATCGTCAATTCATTATGGAAATGAAGCATCGTTTATAAGCATAACCAGTTGGCATAGTTGCGCCTCCTTGTGGTCAAATCCTGTAGCGCAGTGTAATCAACATTGCCAATGCCCCGAGGGCGTTTGCCAGTCGAACACGAATGCGACTCCACCCCCTCATCAAGGCAGTCTATGGCTTCCCAAGCACACTGCAGGCGCTGCTTGGCAACCAAATTGTTGTTGTTGCTGCTGTTGTTGTTGCTGCTGTTGTTGTTGTTGCTGTTGTTGTTGCTGTTGCACCTGTTACCCACTTTAGTTAGCCTGGCCTGGCCCGCTGGCTTGGTTAGTCGGTCGTCCAAACTGGGTCTCAAATGCAGCGACAAAACTACAACAAAGCCAAAAGGAAGCCAATGTTTCTGGTCGAGTGAGCGACCTCCCTCTGCCCTCCCTCTCTCTCCCCCGCCCACGACAATTGTAATGCTAAACAGGAACCATATTGTACACGATCGTGGTGCAAGTGAGATGGATATAGAGTGGTAGCTGTCGGTTTCTGCTTCAATTGACACCCTTCGCTTGTAGTTTCAGCACTGCTGAAGTCGTTGCTGCCTCGTTGCCTCGTGTTGCAGTTGCAATCATTACATAAAGACAAACATTGACAGCGTGAGGCGACGCGACGCGACGCTCGTTTGGCGGCCATCACGACGTCGTCTCCCCTTCACCTCTTGCACAATATTTGATTTGGCTGCGGTTTTAGCATTCGATTAGATAAACCATTTGTAACCCCTTTCCTCCCCCCTTGCAGTACCTTGTCAACTGACATTAGAATTGAATTTATGACAGGTCTCTGGAGTCTCTAGCCTAGCAACGTATAGCGAGTGCATTCAATGGGTACGTTATGAGTTCCACTGGGATACAGTTTGAGTTATAGCAGAGTTGACAGTTTCAGATAGTAGAGTATCTATAGTGATTTCTGACTTATTAAACCCATTTACGCTCATTGAAAAAGCTTTTTTTTATGCCTCATTTATTTATACTCAACGTTTTTTTGCCCCTTTTCTGTAAAGTTTAAGTAATCTTTGTATTTTCAATCGTTATAATAATTTTCTTGCTGTTCAAATCGTTTAATTGCCTTCTGTAATACTGTATCAGCTTCGGGCCACCTTTGCCCACTGTGTCTGACTGTCTTTTATCTTGTTTCTTCGAAGCTTCGATCAATTGTCACGAATCGTACACGATTAATTTAATGAACTTCTCGACAAAGTGTGAGTGCAAGAGTGCGAGAGTGCCTTAATCAATCGCTTTGAATTACAATCTTGACCCAGTGCCGTCAGCCCCAGAGGGGGTAATGAGGGAAACGCCCTTCTGTTGTGGCTGTGGCATTCGCTACGGTACAGTATATGATGGTATCTCTCTCTCTCTCCCTCTCTCTCTCACTCTGGTGTGCAATGATTCCATTTCCACTTTGATTGTTGATGACAATCTTCAATCGAATTTAACACTTTTGGTTTTATTTGTTGTCGTGTGTTTTTGTTATTTGCTCCGGGTCCGGCAATTCGTTAATTTCTTTATTGATTTTTATTGTCATTGTTTCTATTGCTGTTTCTATTTCTGTTTGTGTTTTTCTTTCTTGTCTGGGAAAGTGTTTGCTTATTGTCTCTGATATTTCTATTTCGATTCTTATTGTAACATTTATGCGATAAGCGGGTGTTTAAGGTAGGTGTGAGGGGGTAGGGGAAGTGTCTCTGACACACGCATGTGAAAGCTTTCGATTTGGCGTTGAATTTTGAGCAATGAAGCCCGCGTTGAAGATGACACTAGTTGCCCCCGCCTGGTCAACTTTCGCTGTGATTTATTGGTCAGCTTGTTTGCGACATTAATCTTGCAACAGAGAGAAAGAAAGAGTGAGAGAGAGATGTTGAGACTCTTAAATAAATAAATAAATATTATTTAAATGTTTAGCGCTGTATGGTTTATCTGCAAAGATCTCTTCAGGTTATTAACCCACTCAACAAACATCTGGCCGAGAGTGTCTGCTGTCGTCTTGTGCTTCTTCTGCTTCACCTTCTTCATCATCTTCATCTTTTTTGTCGCTCTTCGCTGTCGTCTTCTGCATTTGGCATCGCGTGCAGCATCACCCGGGGGAGTCTGACAACGACAACCGGCCCTGGCATGTTGCAATGTTGCGACGCAGCCCTTGCCCCCCAATGCGCTGTTTGCTCCTTATACGACATGTTGCCACGCCTTGTATGGAGCGTCGTTTGCTCAACCCCAGCACTCCCTTACCCCTCTCCTATTCACAACTGCGCCTGCCTGCCTGCCCGGTCAAGGTTAACAATGCGAATGCGACTCGTTGCGATCCACTGCGATTCGTTTTGATGCGTTGTTTGTCAGAGCTGAATAACCTCCAGAGTCGTCTGTCAATGTCAGCGAATCATAGAAACAGTCGAGCATAACTGAGCGGGGCAGCAGCATTTTAATCTGCAGATCAGCGATCATCTCTGCAGCTAAAACATGAAATATTTGTATAATGTGCAAAAGGCAAGTCGAGGAAAAACTAATCAAATAATATTGCAAAAAGATTTGCGATTTATAATTAATTTGCATTTCGAACTCATGTTTAAGTTAACCTTCAGTTTTATGTTGTGATTGAGCTGGGATTAAATTTCCCACGAGAAAAGATAAAGAGATGGAGATAGAGAGGGTGAGTAAGAGATAAAGAGATGGACAGAGCGAGGGAGCCACAGAGAAAAAGAAAGAGAGATTGTCAATCTATCAACTGTACAAAACTTATAAGACAGACAGACGGACAGTCCAACAGGGAACTTAAGTGATGCTTAAAGCTTATAGGACACAGTGTCTCAGAGATGTTAAGTGACAGAAATTATGGAACACTTTGGCAGTCTGTAAACAGTTGCAATCATATTTCTACATTATTTCGAGCTGATTAAGTAACACTTCTGCTTTTTATACTCCTTCTCTTTACTCTCCTTCTCTTTACACTTCTTCTCTTTACACTTCTTATTTCTACACTTCTGCTCTCCAGCCGCGAACGATTTATTAATTTGCCGCTCACCTGTGTGATTAGCTCTTTATATAAATCAATGGCGCTAATAGGCGCCTCCCTCTTCTGCCCCTCGTCTGCCTGCCAGACGCAGACAATTTGCCAATCGCTTGCGCTCGTTTAATTCAAAATGAAGTAGGAGTGAGGGGAAGGGGAAACTGTGGCACAGATCGATTGGAAAAGCAATTTCCCGCCGCCGGCATGGCTGTGTTGGCTGGAAGGATGTTGCGCAAGCGCAAATAAAAGCTAAGCCAATCAATTTGGTTTTGGTTTAGCGTGTGTTGGGGAGTCCCTCGGGGCATTATGTAAAAAATGCGAGCAACTGCATTGACAGACAGTTGCAGGTTTGGCTTAGGGGCCCGGTCTGGGACAACGTGCAACGTGCACAACGTGTCACAATGCCACCCACATGTCACCACAACAACAATGAGAACAACATGCATTATGCATGCCACAGTGGCAAACACACATTCGCAACTCAATTAAGGCACGTGTGTGTGCCTCACTATGTGTGTGCTGAATGTGTGTGCCTCAGTTTGTATGTACCTGCGTGTGTTTGCCGTGTGTGGCAGCATTTTCCTAACGCATTTACTTGATTAGTTTTTTGTGCAGCCACAAAAATGCCACACCCACCTACACACACGACCGCACACCCTCACACAAGCACACACACAAACACACACACTTGAGCCCAGTGAAAGTTGCGTCTGTGTGTTTGCTGCTTCGCTGTCAAAATATTCTACAAATGCCATTTGAGTTTTTGTTTTTGTTTTTAATTAATTGCGCGCACGTTGTTGCCGAAGGCGAGTGAAAACCGAAATTCGAAAATCGATTGGGCATTGGCAAATTTCACTCGATCGAGGCAGCGCGCGAAGGCCCAATAAAATTAAAAACGAAAACATTTAAATTCGCTACACATTAAATAAATAAAAAGCGGGCCCCTTATCAACTGTCTGTCGCTGTCTTAATACCCTAGATAAATGAGCACATAAATCTAGCTAGATTATGTGCCGGAATTGAGGGTATGCTTCCTGGATATATAGCAATGATATATCTGTGATATTTGATATGATATATGAAATGATTACAAGAGTTCAAACAGTCAAGGTTTAATTACAATATTTACTCGTTATAAACTTTATATGTTCCTTTATTCTCGTGATATATGATATAACTATGATATTTCTTTGATATATATGTGATATTTGATATGATAAACTGATGCGATTACAAGAGTTCAAACAGTCCAGCTGTAATTGAAATATTTACTCGTTATAAATTCCGTATATTCCTCTTTTTCCCAAGATAAATGATATAATAGAATGGTAATAAAGTTCAACAATGGTTCCTCAAAGAGTTTATCTAAATAGTGGATTCTTTGATATATCTATGATATATTACATGATACTAGAGTTCAGCTGGTCAAGGTTTATAAGCAATATACTCGTTATAAATTGGCTCAAAGAGTTTATTGGCAATCGATGATATCACCCACGATATAAGCAATTACGTGACTAAATTACCCCAGACTCAACGCTATAGGGTATGCAAAACGACTCGTTAAGCTGTGAAGAAGACCCAAATAACGTGAAATTGTGTCCCAAATACCCAGACCCGGCCCTGATCGACCGTCGCGACAGTGCGGGAGTATTAAACCGAATTAACTGTTATTTTCTCAGTTTATTTTATTACGTAAATTGTTGTTAATTTTTGTGTTTTGCCGTTGGCTTATGCAAATTGTCATGTTCGCGGTCAGCTCTGCAGATTTTGTCTACTTCTTTTTTTTTGTTTGACTATTTGAAATTCAATTTGTTTGCCGTTTTGCCCTCTTTGTGGGCGTGTGATTGGCATCAGCAGCAGCGTCTTTTGATGTTACGTAGTTTTATTTTGTATTTCTACTTTTATTTTCATCTATTTGTGTTGCGTGCGACGCGTTGTATCGGAGAAGTGGAGCAGCCTCGTCTTTGTTTTGCTTTGTCTCGTTTGCCGCCGCCTGCTTCTTCTTCTTCTCCTTCTTTCTTCGGTGTCCATTGACAAATCGTATCGCATTGCGAATTGCCGTCGTCGTCGTCTTTGTTGCCTCGATTCCCGCATTATGTCACAGATCGATCGAGGAAGTTGCGACTGTGACTACTTCCATATTTGCGGCAACAGTTAATGACAAAATGCTAAGCATAAAATCGGAATGTAAAACGGCTACCGCTAATTGCTGGAGCAGTCGCTCGGCAGTCTCTCTCTATATGGTCTTTACTATTATAATATAAACAGATTTGTTGCCATTGCATATGTTCATACAGATTGGAATTCATTCGCACAGCAATATATCTTCGAGTCTTTATAGTCTTGTATATAATTCAATTTGTTTTTCTTTGTTGCGCATACGCCTCGTCGCATGCTGTGACGCAGTTGCTTTTCTGTGCTCTAATTAAATACGAAATTCGATTAATTTTCAAAGATTTGCTCGACCGATAGCGAACTTGGATACTTGAAACACGCAACGCGCAATTCTCTTGCTGTTTTCTCTTTTTCTGTTTCTTTATTTTTCTGCGCATTTGGCTCAATGTCAAGTTTGGAACGACACTAATCCGTTTCATATGTCATCTTGTTATAATATGCTATATGTGTTTCTCATTTTCTTCTTTTTCTTCTACTCTTTGCAGGATCAGTACGATAATCTATCAATACACACAAACAGAGGCATCGATGTGCTCGATAAATATGCCAACTTCTTACGCGATCGAGTGGCCATAGAAACTGAATATGCCGGCAAATTGAGGTGAGTCTAAGTCGCGTATACCCTGTAAGCATAAAGCGCTAGCAGAGTATATGTACTATATATATATTCTTAAACACTAAACCATAATTTAGGTGATATTCCAAAGAGAAATCAATTTAATTTTAAACAAGTTGTGATCATAAGAAGTCCATAAAGATAGAAACAGTGAGGGAGGCACTGATAGGCATGCCATATATTTTTGAAATGTGTAAAAACGATAACAAACTAAATATACCCTTCTTCAGCGTACTTCACCCGCTAGGTATATAAAATAAAGTGACTCACTTTGGCTAACAAGTTTCAATAGATTCGCTGGAAAGACTTCAACATGATTCAGACTATGAATTTAGATAGGCAGATAAGCCACAGAGTCTCCAATAGGAGAATAACTTAGCCAATAACTTGTTTTCAGACTTTGCTTCCGAACAAGTTCTAAAATGTCTTTAAGTTTGTTTTTTTGGGTTCCCAGCAGCAGCGTGGCCTGCCCCAATATGTTATACAATCTCAGTTTAAGCTCAACTTAATGTAAACACTTTCTGCACTTTATTTGTTGCTATTTTATTTCGTTATTAAAAGCTAAAAATCGTGCTTAAGTAATTGAAAATGCTTTTTAAGGCGTTTGCAGAATGTGTAAATCATTTAGGCGCCACTTTATACGACCATATTTGTTGGCCAATTAAGAGATATTTCTGTTTACAATAAATTTTTCGAGCCAAGTGATTGCATCGATTGCTGCTGTTGCTGTTGCCGCGCCCCGTAATCGTGGCCAACAACAACAATAACAACAACAGCAATTCCTTGTGAGCAACCAAGTGCAGGTTCTCATAAATGTTTGCTACGATACGAATAGGCACAAGGTCAGCGGGTTTTCAAATTGAGATTGGCCATTCCTGTATAGAGTAAATCAGATAAGGGGGAGAGGCAGTGGGTAAGCTAACAAAGAGAGGGGAACTTGAGATTTATTCGTATGTCTCATAAAATGTATTTATGAGTGTGTGCGCGCGGGCAAGCGCACTTCAATTGACGCCCTTTGTCAGTGTCGCGTCGCTGTTTGGGGTCATTTACGAGTTTATCATATGCCGCACCTCGCAAGGGAGAGAGAGGTGAAGGAAGCAGCTGGTACCCACCCTATTAGTATGCTCAATGTCTGTGTCCAGTCCAGCTAAATTGCGCAATGGAATGACAGCAGCGCAAACATATAAGAGGCGAGACCGCGACCTGCCCCACACGCAACTGACACGCGACGCGACGCCACAGTAAAGGGAGGCAGTGTAAGGTAAAGCGGACTCTGTTCTGTGTATGAGTGGAGAATAATTCTACCCAATTCATGTGATTGCACTTGGATTACAAAATTGACAAACTGACGATGAGTGGAGCCAAGCCAAGCCAAGCCGAGTCGAGGCGAGCCCAATGTGGCGTCAAACGGGGCGTCATAATTGTTTAATTTACCTCACTTGGGCACCTTTGATGATACCCTGCAGTGAGGAAATCATAAGTAATCATGGTACTTGATAAAATTACTCAACTTCTTGAAAGCAATGCCAAACTACTTACAGGGTATTTACTAAGTTGCATCATCTGCCATCTTCAATTTTATATTTCCTAACGCGTTCCCACAATTTGAATGGAAGTTGAGAGAGTCTGCTTTGCTTGGCTTGGCTTGATGACTGACTGAACTCGTCTCAATTCAACCCAGCTGAACTGGGCTGAACTGTGGCCCTGTCTGCTGCTGCCTGCAGCTACCGTGCGGCAAATCTTCCCAGTAATGACACTATCAGCTTGGGTTCCCAGGCGCCCCAACTAGACCACAAAGCGAGCAAGCGGCCACATGAAATGGAAAACTCTCTGTGTATATTAAATACTAACCAGTGAAATCTGAAATCTTAACTCTGTGTACAGCAAACAGTAGAGCGAAGACTGTAGACTGTGTAGACTCTGAAGACTCGGCTTTGCGTGTCTGGCAATGCCAAAATGAAAAGTCTCGTGTTAATGCAAATGCCTCAACTATGTTGTTGTTATTGTTGTTCATACATGTACATATGTACAGAGATAGTGTAGATAGTAAAGATATTATAGTATGTAGTAGTTGTTGTTGTTGTTGTCTTTGTATGCATAAACAAAATTTCACTAATGCCATGTTATTATTTTCTTTGATTTTCTTCTTCTCCACAGGCGCTTAGTGAAAAATTATCAGCCCAAAAAGAAGGAGGAGGAAGACAATGAGTAAGCATAAATAATAGAAAAATATATACTGAACATATATATATTTATATATAAATATACACCACATATAATAAGCGAGAGAGGCAGTGGGTAATTGGAACTGCTCAGCTAGTGCGCTACCCTGTAACCAAGAGTGTGTGAAATTACAGTGGGTTTCTCTTTAAGAAGAAATAGAAATGGAAAATAACTGTGGGGTCTACCTAATGTACTCTTTAGGGTATTGCCAACAGTTATAAGTACTCCATAGGGTATTGCCAAACAGTTTGTTTAAAAATTTGTTAAATCTACTGGAAAATTATCAATAATTTGTGCGATTTGTGTTTGGCAATTTGTTTAGCAGCGTGTTAAGTGGATTTTGCACTCGACTTTAGCTAACTTTTTCTATATAGAATTGCGTGCCTGTGCGTGTCTTGGGGCATTTCATCTTTACAAGAGAGAGAAGAGGAAAGAGAAGAGAAGACTTTAATTGTGGACTGTGAAATGTTGCATGTGTGCGGTCTAGAGAAGAACACTCATGTGGCACAGGCTGCTGGCACTCAGCTTTAATTACATGCTTGCCAATGCTCTCACCCACTGTCTTCCCTCCCTCTTTCTCTCTGTCCGTCTGTGTCCATCTCTGTCTGACATCATGGCACGCAAATAGCGAAAAAAAACGGCGCAAATTTGCTTGGCATTTTTGTAATAAAATAACGAATGAAGCCATTGGGCGGCCTCCGTCTTCAACTGAAGAGTTGGTAATGAAATGACAGCCAAGGAGACCCGTCGCTGTTGCCTTATACAGTTGTAATATCTATAAATTTATTCATGAGAGACAGCCTGACTGAACAGACTGACTGACTGAGTGACAAAGTGGCAAAGCGAAGACAGCAGTGCAGCGTGGGCGGCTCAATGCGCGTGTCCAACTTGGACAACTTGAACTGCTAGGGAAGGGGAGCTTAGGGCAATGTGTGAAGGCGCTAAAAAGGCGTGGGGGCCAGTAAAACGTCATAAACTGATTGACTCGATTTAATATTTACCACAGATTTACATCGAGGCAAGCGTTCCGCAATCTGCTCAAGGAGGTGGGCGATCTGGCGGGACAGCGCGAGGTGGTGTCCGAGACCCTGCAACTACAGATCATACAGGGTGTGACGCTACTATCAAAAACATTGCGTGAGGATCGCAAGGTGAGTGAACGCTTTAAACATGCAACAAGGTGCCTTCTCTAATACACTCTCTCTCTCTTCTTCTGCCGCATTAGAAATGCCTCAATGATGGCACCATGCTGCAACAGACCCTCAGCACACAGCTCTCATCGCTGGAACGCGCCAAGCGCAATTATGACAAGGCGTATCGGGACTCAGAGAAGGCTGTGGAGAACTACAAGAAGGCCGACATGGATCTGAATCTGAGTCGTGCTGAGGTGGAGCGATATAAGAACATAATGACATCAAAGATACAACAATCAGATGATGCCAAGAACGAGTACGCCAACCAGCTGCAGAAGACAAACAATCTGCAGCAGCAGCACTATGGCATCCTTTTGCCCGCCGTCTTTAATCGCCTGCAGGAGCTGGATGAGAAACGTACGCGAGGCATAAGAGAATTCATTATTGGAGCTGCGGATGTGGAGTCCTCTGTGGCGCCCATTATTGCGCGTTGCATGGAGGGCATTGTCAAGGCGGGCGAGTCCATCGATGAGAAGGAGGACTCACTGAAAGTGATCGAGCGGTAAGTATATGCTAATGTGCTCTATATATTCTTAACTAATCTCTACTTATCTCTTACGTTACAGCTATCAATCGGGCTTCCCACCACCGACGGACATACCCTTCGAGGATCTGTCCAAAATGGAATCCAGCAATTCAACGCAATCGACATACGGTGGTATTGGGACCTTGAGCAGCATGAGCATACACGCAAAGGGCACGATAATAGGCGGAAAGTATAAGAAGCGCGCTGGCATCTTGAACAGCATCTTTGGCAGCAACAAGGTGAGCGAATCCCGTTGCCAATTGCCTCCAACCCTCTCCTCTATGCCATGGTTCTGGTTCCGGTTCTGGTTCTGGTTTACTCTCAACTTAGTCAACGTAGCTGCAACTTGTTTTCCTTAAGTGGTTATCTTTCTTTCTATCTGCCTATCTATCTGTATCCTATACCATTGCCTGGCACTGTCTATCCAGTTTGTTAGTCTGTCAGTCAGTCAGTCAGTCAATCAATCAGTCAGTCAGTCAATCATTCAGCACACCCGCCTCTTAAGTTCTGAATGCTTCTTCTTCTTGCTGTTGTCTCTAGTTTTTAAGTTTACTCTTAAGTCCTTTCCCATCTCTGTTTCTCGTTTTACTCATGTCGTGTTTTTCTCTCTTTCTTTATTTTCTTATCCGTTTACGATCATTATTATTATTATCATCATTTCTTTAATTTCTGTTTACGAAACTAACGGATCGCGTTGCCAACTGCTGTAAGTACCAAGTCCTCCTGGTCCTGGCCTGTCTGGGGCTCAGCTCAGTTCGCCGTTTCGTATGTTGTAAATCGTAAATCGTGCTCTCCTCCTACTCGCCCGCTCTTCTACTTCTACTTCTCTCTGTCATCTACTAAACCGATAAATAATCTCGACCACATATACCCCGCCATACTCTCAACTATACTATAAATACTATACATATATAACAAACGATCTTTTGTAAATCTTTCTTGTGTATCGCTAGTTTTGATTGCAAAAACAAATTGGCTGGCAACGCTTTTCTTCTTCACACTTTTCACTCGCTTTTCATTCTCCAAAATTCGCCACAAAATTGATAACTAATTCTGTTTTCAAATACTCTTTAATTTCTATTTTTGTGCATATTTGTTGCTGTCTCAAATGAATTCTAACACAAACAAAACATGCTTTTACTTACACCCACCAAACAAACAAACAAACTCACACACACATACAAACAACAAACTGTACACTGGGAAAAAAATACATGTGATACATAAATAAATATTATATGTAATATGTAAATAATTAAATCAATTCGCTGTTAATAGCAACGGCAGATAATTGAAGCCTGTATCACAATGAAGGTATGATGTACTCTCAATTCCAGCTAATCTTCTAACTAACTACTGCTCCTAACTCACTCACAATCTATACTAATCAATCATAATACTATTAAATATATATATATAAACTACTCTGCTAAGCCACCACTAATCACAGCTGCCTAAGCATAACCAACACCAGCCTCTCTCTCTCTCTCTTGTTCTATTCACTCTCAACTCGATTCTGAATTACAAATAAATACATTTAACACATATGTTAACTAGTTAACTAGTTAGTTAGTTAGTTAGTAAGTTAGCAACACACACGCCAAAGCCAGCACACACTCATATACACACTGCGCAGTACAAATAATTTCTGAAATAATTTCTAAAGCATGTTATGAATCTGTTTCTATTTACTAATTTACCCTTCTGGACTTATGGTTCCTTATTTGGATTCTGTTCCCCTGTTTATGTTCTTTATTCTTTCGCGTGTTGTTGCGAATGTGTTTTTGTGTTGTACTGCTGTTGTTGCGTCATCTGTTTTGCCTTGTATAGTACTCATTGCACAACATATACCCTATATATGTATGTCGTATATGGTATCATTACTAATATCTTATTGTATTTCCATGCAGAACTCCCTCACTGCGGACGGACAAAAGGAGGATTTCAGTGATCTGCCGCCGAATCAACAGCGCAAGAAGTTGCAGGCAAAGCTTGCCGAGCTGCAGCACAAAGTGGACCAGGAAACAAATACACGAGATGGCCTCATGAAAATGAAGATCGTGTACGAGGCAAATTCGTCGCTGGGCAACCCAATGACCGTCGAGGGACAACTTAACGAATCCGAGCATGAATTGGAAAAACTGAAAAACGATTTGAAGAAATATCAGGGCTTCTTGGACAAGGCCAATCAGCAGCAGGTGGTCAATAACAGTCCACAATCGAATCGCAATGTGCTCAACGGACACCGAACATCAAGGTGAGTGCAGCAGACGCAGAGAAGAGAAAGAGAATGTACCTAATTTAATGTACCTAACTTCATTCACTTGCAGACATTCCAATGGCAGCGCCAGCGCTGACGATCATCATGAGGGCGATGATCAGCCCGACGATGCTGGCAGCTTAAGCAGGTCAGATTCAGAGGATAATGTGGCGCAAATACAAAATGGGCATAATAATAACAATAACGGGTACACTCATAAGTCTACGTTCAATGTCTATATATAAACACACAATCACACTCACATCAAACACACTACATCACACTCACCCAACAACAGACTCACACATCACATTATCGTATATCGTATTGCGCTTATGATTTGGCTCGTTTCTTACTCATTTTGTATGATTCTTTATTCCTCATACTTTTTTGGTTTCGGGTTATGTTTTGGTTCTCATTTCTCACCTACGAAATCGTAAAAGAATAATCGATGAAAAGCCCAAAAATGAAAAAGTCCACAGAAAATACGAATTCAAAATTCTCATTTAGGTTTTAGTTTAATTTCTTGATTAACGAAATTATTTGGAAATTATTATGATTGCTTTAATACAACATACATACATATAACACATGATAATAATGTCGAAATTGCAACTTCTTCAAATATTTCGTTTCATTTTGCCTTTTCCATGGTGAAATCCAGCAGTTCGGCGAGCCCTGAGAGCGGCCTAGGCACCTCGCACACCTCCCTGCCTGGCTCTGGACAAGGCAGTGCCAATGAGAATCCCATTGGCGAGGAGACGAGCTACGAAGCGGAGGTAGAGCTGCTGCAGCCCCTAGGCACATGTCGCGCACTGTATCCCTTTGAAGGTGAGTTATATTTGAGTTATCTATGAGTTTCCCCAATCTAATCTCTCCTTTACTCTCTCCATCAGCCACCAGCGAAGGCAGTATACCCATGAGCGAGGGTGAGGAGCTGCAGGTGATCGAGACAGATCAAGGAGACGGATGGACGCGCGTGAGACGAGCGAACAACTCAAATGGCTGGGACGAGGGCTTTGTGCCAACGAGTTACATTGAGTGCACGCTCTTTGCTTAAGAGAAAGAGAGCGAGGGCAGTTTGAAATATGTTAACTACTTAACAGCATTTGCATATGTTCCATACATTTGTGTACTTTTGTCATAACTTTGCGTTATCCCGGACAGCCATAAAACACACGCGGACACACTACACAAACACACACGACATACATACATATACATATACACACGCATAGAAACGCACAACCATGTACATTTGTCTTAAGATAAGCTAAAAATTTTGTTTTCTATACAACACTTTGTATATTTACTTTGATTTTAAACGGCATTGATTATTATAAAGTAGAAGAAACACAAGAGATATATAATATGTATATATCATACGATTCGAAAGCGTAGATATATATACATATAAACACTAAACTAAAGTATAAACTATAAACAATTAACTATTAATATGCACCCCACGAGCAGACCTCACCTAATTGTAAGCAAAACGCAATGCAACGCAAAAGCAACGTTTCCCTCTTCACATCAGATCGATCAAGAACTATAACAATCACGTATTAACTATTTATATACATATACATTTACATCAATCTATGTATACATAGAGACATATATAAAATGTAATTTATATGGCACTTGAATACGTAAAACTCCAAACTCCATGAAGATCATCGCATTCATTAACCGTAAATAGAAGAAAAAATAAACTGGTAAACATATTGAGTGAGTAGTCGAGCACACCCGCAGTATTTACACAGTATGCTTACTAGTGTTATTTTTTATAATCGCGTTTCACACATACTAATAGCACCTGCTACTTTTCGAGCTGACCAAGAAAAGCGACAGTCCTGTGGCTATTGTAGTTTAAATTTATAACGTATAAAAAGCACGCCTCAAACGTCATTAAAATCATTGATGAATATATGAAAGAAGAAAACAAGAAAATGAGAATAAAGTTAGTTAAACTGGAGAAGAAAACTGAAAAAGTTATGACAATTTTGCATTCTGCATGCTGAGCATATGCGAAGTAGAGGAGGAGAGCAAAGAACGCGCTAGCTTGTTAAATATGAATAGCAACAATTGTACATTTTACTTTACAAACTTAATTATAATTTAATACCTAATAACTTTTGTATTTTGTATTGCTCTTTTGCCTTGTACATTTTCACACACACACAACACACACAGACACTGAAAACACAAGCATTATATGAAATGAGAAGAAAACGATTTCATGAATTCGAAATTAACGTTCGTTTTAGGATCCTTAGTTATCCTTAATTTTTAAGTTGACAACAATTTAAGGCTTAAGTCAAATGCAAAGCCAGGCGGCGCTTCCTTTTGTCGTACGTGTGAACGCCACTTTGCAATACATTTATTTATACATTACGCATTATATAAATATATACATATATCTATAAAGAATGAAAACGAAAACATGTATGCATAACCGAAATCAAAAGATATATAAGTCTGCGGCAAAGCGATCATTTAGCAGGTCTGGCGAGTGAATTAGATTTTTAGTTAGTTTCCTTTGAACTCAAGTGGTTCTTCACTTTTTATTTGACAATCTCCGACCTTATACATATGTATGTATATTGCCTTGTCCGTTTGTCCGGTCTGTCGACTATATCCCACATTCAAACAGTTTGTAAATATGTCGGAGCCAATGCTATTTTTTCACTCAGTCTATTTATATTATTTTTCATATCCATTTTCATTGCTTTATTCTCTGAATTATATGTTAAAAACAATGTGAACGAAAGCAAAACTGAACTACTTATATAAGTGTGAGCGCAAAGAAAATAAATAATTCCAAAATTCTTAAATTTATATAATTTAATTTAGAGACTAAAAATTGCCGTCGACTTTTGGGAACTGAAATCAGACATGAATTTAATTGGTAAAAGGTGTCATATGTGAGAGTGGTCAGATATTTAATGGACTTGACAACATATGTAATAAAGAAGTACGAAAATAAAACGGAAAAATTGAAAAAAATAAGGGAATTGTTTAATTTGAATTGAAACTGACAAGATTTTTGTTGAGTTTGATTGTGACTGACAAAAGCTCGTAGCTATAGTTTTGATGATGACATTGAAAGCTGTTTGCTCTGAGCGTCGGTAAGAGTGAAGCTAGCGCCATCTGTTGGTAAGTTTTGAAAGCTTTGTTTTTTGCGCTTTGGCAGAACACAGCGCTGTTCACTTAAATATGGTATGGTTTCAAAAATAAAACGCAGCTCAGTCCAAATAAATATTGTATGTTTATTGAAACTCAATTTGATTACATATTGTGGGTGTTTTTTTTAGGTTTCCACTTTTTTGTTTTGCTACATTTAAATATAATATTTGTATACGGTATATATATATATTCATATTGTTCACATCTGTCTATATATAGTATGCATGTAGTTGACTAATATTTAACAAATAGTTTAAGTTATTTCTCCTTCCTACATCTTCGTAAGCCTTGCTACACTCTGTCGCTTTTGAAGCGGCCTCTACAAATCTCCTTCCGTCCTTCTCAACGTCGCAACGTTGATATGGTGTTATTTTTACAGTGTTCAAAGTACTCGTTGCAGTTGGAATTATTTTCCAACTAGCAACAGTAAGAATATATAATAGTTTAATAGTTAAAGTAGAGAGATCGTACAGAGTAGATCGAATAGACTTAAGTTTCAGTTACAGCAACAGTTTAGTAAGTATATATTATGATACCTAAGTTTAGCAGAAGAGTATCTTTAAGAGTAGAGTTTAACAACGATTAAAACAGATTTGTTTTTTAGTTATTTGTTTTTTCTCATAGCACAACCATTTTTTAGTTTTCGATTTCGATATTTTAGTTTTCGTTCGTTTGCCACAATATTTTTCGAAAAGATTTCGTGCCAAAGTCAACAGCCAAATGTGAAGAGTTTAGTATAGAGTATATAGTACAGGTAAATTAGCTGAAATGTATAGGTTCGACACCATTTGTAGGTTCTCTTGTCTTGTATTACCCTGGCTACCTTGGACAGTTACACAATTACACACTTTACGTTAAGCGTAGGTTACAACAACGACAATGATAAATTGGATAGTTCTTAACTAGGTCTCAAAAAGCAAATATCTAACGCAGACACTCGCGGTGTGTAATTAGTTTTTAGCACGCCTGTGTGTGTGTGTAACGGTAAAAATTCGTCGCAGCTAAGAAAGTTTGTAGTTCATAGTAGAAAGTAATAAAAGTTTCACATTGCCTTAGAAGTACTCTAGTTTCGTATTTTCAATATGTCAAGAGTGTGGCAAATACATATAGGGTATATATGTACGCAAGTGTATATAGTATGCATAGGTATAGTATATAATTTAGTTTATTTATTTATTTTAGAAAACTTTCACTACGTTTTTGCTATAACTTCTTCAAGTTTGAAACTCCAAGTCAATAAGTTGAACGTTGATTTCGTCGCTAACAAGTTCACAAAAGTATTTGTTGTTTTTCAACCTTTTTTTTTAGTTTCTCATTACAAGAGATTGTCCTGTTGGAAGTCAAATTTGAAGCAGAGTAGAGTTGGGAAAGGTGGCCTGAAGATAAAAAGGGGTAGTGGAGCAGGGATTCCATTTAGGCAAAACCTTCTATCGCTGACTAACAAAACTGACTACAGTAAATTCGTCTTAATCACGCTCTAGTCGCACTCGTTCGCTCTCTCTCTGTCACTCTTTCTCTTTCTCATACATAAGCAGACAGACAGACACACGCATACATAAGAAGATTGTCATATTAATTAAGTTGTGTTTTCTTTTTTTGTGTTTTCATTTTGGTACACACTGAAAAAAGTTTTAGCTTTGTTTTGTTTTGATTTGTTTGGGTTGCAGTTGTTGAAACCTTTGCGGGTTCGTTGGCTGCTCTGCTCAGCTGCGGTTAAATTGTTTAAGTGGTTTAAATGGTGGTTAAATTGCGCAACATTTAGCTAACATTTAGTTATGTCTATATATACTATATATTTGTATGTGGGTTAATCTGTAGCAATTTTCTTTCACTTAGCTGCCTTTTCGTTGCCCCAACTTTATTGTTTTCGGTTTCTTTCGTTCTCCTCTTACTTAATTTGTCTTACTGGTACAAACACAACAAGCATTAAACACTCACAAACACAACAACAACAGGCAAAAATATATATGTGATCTGCATATATTCCTTATTTATCCATAAAGTAGTCGGGTACTCGCATTACTTATTATTGTGCTGTGCATAGTTTCGTTAAGTTTCATCTCTTCTCATCTCGTTTCATTTAGTTTCATCATGCTGCCTAACTGTACTTTAGTAACTTACTCGCGAACAAAGCTCTCACCAAATATATACGTACACTCTCAAGCTCATTGGCCTATATCTAGTATGGGGACATATAACATATAAATAGATAGATATATATATCTGTTTGTGTATAAGATCGTTTTAACGGGAGATTAAACAAACAACATGTGTTTGCTACTAACAAATTGAGCTTTAACATTAAATAGTAGCATATCGCTATTGTTGTCGTTATTATTATTCCATGTTGGTGTTATGCATTTCATCAATATTATTGTTTTTGTTGTCGCACTATCCTGCATTCTTGGCGTGTTCGGTCAAGGAGAGTTGTCCGAGTCTGAGCCACCGTAGCTGTGCATCGGGAAGAGAGGGTACCATCCACTGATGTGCTGCCCGATGTTCACCTTGTCCAGGTTGACCTCCGTGCCGCCCAGTCCCTGGTTATGCTCAAAGCCCACGCAACGCTGCCACACCATGATGACAATATTTCGCCCAAAGACATCTGAGCTCTAAGGGAGAAAGATGCAGAGAAAAAGAGAGAGAGAGAGAGATGAAGTAAGGGAGGTAGCTGAGTTTATTTGCATGCAAATTGCGTTAACTTTGCACTGTGCGGCGTAATTACTTGGCAACATATAAATAAATGCACGGCAGCCACTTGCCCCCCTCTTCTTTTACCACACCAGAGGGGAGACTGACCCGACGTGCCGCCCTTAATTGCATTACAATGCAACAAAAAAACAAACTGAATTTGATTGTCGCTCTTGCTCGCCATTTGCATCATCGTCATCTCACCTGGTACTTGATGGTCTGCTTGTAGATGGGCTCGGCTGCGTGGCGTACTACGCGTGTCTTCTTCTTGTGCCGCAGCCGTTCGCCGTCCTTGATGTAACACTTGACATACGTATCCGGCGGTGTCTCGCAGTCTGCGTTCACAATATTGCGTGCGCAGATCAGCTGCGGAGAGAGATACAAGATATGATATGAGATGATATACATATGTAGATCAACAAGGATTGCCGTATCACAGAACTGCAGGTGCAAACACCACATGGATAATACAATCATGAAGGTACCCGACATCATTCAGGCTACTGTATTGATTGCGTGATGTATGCAGTGCAAGAAACAGGTCTCTGGTACTGCCATCCTTCAACCACCAGATGCAGGGTTCTGCCCCGTACTCACCTCCACCTCCACATTTCCCTTGATCTTGACAAATCCCATCTTAAGCTCGCCATGCCGTGCCGTAGTCAATCGATAGCCCTTTGGATGTATCTGCGATGGTCCCAGTTTGAGGCCGTAGCTGGACTCGCTGCCGCTAATGGCAGCAACGTTGACGTAGCTGCCACTGAGGGTCTTCACCACGCTCTGCTTACGCTGCGGACTGTCGCCGCTGTCCGTGCTCGTGCGCTGATAGATGCTGCCCTTGCGCTGCGGACTGTCGCCACTGTCCGTGCTGGTCCGCTGATACACACTGCCCTTCCGTGTGGGCGTGCCCATGGTGGGCGGTGTATCGCTGCTGGCAGCGGGCATGTAGACGCTGCTCTTGCGCTGCAGCGTCTGGGACTGTGTCTGGGACGGAGACTCGCTAGCCAACTGAAACATGCTGCTCTTCCGCTGCTGCAGCTGGCCAGTGCTAAGTGTGTCCTGGCCACGCAGATTAATCATACTGCCCTTGCGCAGCGTCTGCTGTTGGCTGCTGCCGCCGCCGCCGTCTCCAAGACTGCTGCCGAGCAGCTGGATCTGCTGCTGCTGCGCCACATTCGATACTGAGGCGGCCTGCTTAAGCCTGGACAGTACCTGCTTGGCGCTCTGCGGTGGCAGCTGTGTGCCCGATCCCTTCCAGCGAGGGCGAAAACGTTTATCCTCATCATCGGACGGCGGACTTGTCTCTGTATTGCCAATGCCAGCGGGCAAGTGCTGTTGCAAGTGTTGTTGTTGCTGCAGCTGCAGTTGTTGCAACTGTAGTTGGTGCAGTTGTTGTTGCTGCTGCTGCGTCAAGTCCAATATGGAGCTCTTGCGACTGTTCGGGCCACTGGGCAGACCGACGCGACTGCCACCTGTAGTGGAGGGAGGGGGACAGCAGAAGAAAGAAAAAAGCAAAGTTAAACGGATTCAACCAACTAAATAAATATATTCTCGCATTTTTGCTCAACTGAATTAAACTCCAACGTAAAGTTTTCAACATTTTACTGGTCGAAATGGAAGATTTGATTGTGAATTAGGGAAAGAGAAATGCGCGAAAGCTACACACAAAACAAGCATGCAAATTAACAGCGCAAAGTCGATAGTAATCAATATTAACATTGCAAGTGTTGAACAATAACAGAGTCTGTTATTAGCATATGCAAAATACTGCACTGCGTTTACACACATACATACACCCATGTGCATGTAGTAGTTTAATGTGAGTTGCTCACGTGTGGTGGCAGATCTAATAAGATCTTCGTGAAGGTTATTTATCTTTAAAATGTATAATAAGTCGAATTTGAATGTGCAGTGCCTACAGATAAATATTAATATGGCTGTTTTCAATAATGTATTGTGAATATGTGAATGTAAGTGAAAAAAGTGCAAGTGATTCCATAGATATATTTAAATTTATTTTAGCTCTGATTTCTCGTACGACAGCATGGCGATCTTTAAACGCGTTCTAACCTATTTATACCACCTTTAATATGTACATACATACATTTATTTGAGTTTTACATGCACTTAACAAAATAAAACTTTTCATAAATCAAATTTGAATTTATATATATTCTTAATTGTCGCTACTGACATTAACATGACACGATCTTTTCGCTTGCAATATTCCGTCAATTTCTCCTTTTCTTATCCACAGGAGAAATTTTTAACTTTTTAACTTGTGAGGCGCAAAAAATCAGAAAATTTATTGTGATATGTGTGACCAATTGAGCAGTAGAAAGATGATGATGCCTTCTACTGGTATGTATAGGTTGAAGTTGATAGGTTTGTGATATATTATGAATGTATATAAGACACACTAGAATAGTTGATTTTACTTCGTGTCGTCTCGCATTTTCGTTTTAATTTGATGCTCCTTAAACTGATTTCTTGCCTGATCCTCTTTTAGGGATAAGCTCTATGTATTTGTCAAGAAATATGGCGGACAGGGTCTATCAAATGTAAGTAAAGGTATGTTGCTACAACGACGACAAAGATGTCAGTTGAGGTTATTCCGAATTGTTCATTTAAATGATTTTTTTTAGCGGGATGATTCATATTAAGAAAACTTTAATTTCATCTCTTACTCTCTGTAAGAGATAAAAGTAAGGTTTTCTTAATATGAATATGTTTAAAATGTTGGAATCAAACAAAAGTTCAACGATATTTCTAGTGTTTAGCGTGTTACTATCTGATATTTTTTTTCAAATACATTTTTATATTATAAAAGAAATTTAAATTTTCTTATCTAGAGTGACATAACTTTTTTCCTGGTTAACGATTCCCGCTCAATGATGATATGCAGATATTTTCATTAGTTTCAGTGCTCTGATTTGACTGTCTAATGTATTCTAATTCTAAATTTATTTAACCCAATATGTCCTACAGAAGTGTTGATGAAGTTTTGCAAATGATTGGTAAGTCATTGCTAACGGGGAAAGCAGGTGAACTTCAATGGCTCTTTCTATTTACAGGTTTCGGACGAATACAAATGTTAATAATCTTTTCTTGGATTTGTACCACAGCTTATGTTCAAAATGAGGTATCGGGCTTTGCGGTCCTGTCCTTTGCAATTGGATGTGAACTTCGCTTAAGTGACATCAAATTATCTGCGTTAGCATCCATCTCCTATGTCGGCTTGTTTTGCTCTGCACACTTTGCTGGCTATAAGGTTGATAGCTCTGGGCGGCGGACTATATTGCTGTATTCGCTATTTTTTTCAATTATAGCATCTATCGTGTCAGCTCTTATGCCAATTTTCAAATTGATTCTGCTCTGCAGGTTCCTTAATAGTGTTTTGTTCGTAATTTTTATTTTTGTTTTGACTTTAGTCACATTTACTGTATGTTGCAGCATTACTGGAGTCTTTATCAGCAATCTTCTATATACAATGGAATGCAACAAAAAATCCATTCGTCCATATATAGCTAACGGCGTGAATTATTGTAATGGTTTCGCATCCATTATTCTGTCGCGTAAGTACTTCCCTCTGCCTATTTTTTATAGTTGTTCTAATATATACGTATCTATGCACATATAACATATTCAAATCCTGTAGTCTGGGGTTTTCTGTTGCATCCTTTAAATCGCGTCACTATGACCATTATGGATTACCGCCTGCAGCTTTGGAGATTTCTTATAATAATAAATTGCATACCCGGTATTATCGGCCTTGTCGTAATATCCTATCTCCCAGAGTCTGCCCAGTTTATGCTTTCTGTGGGACAAGATGAGCGTGCTTATCAGACGCTCAACAAACTGTATATCAGTAATCGTAAAGAAGATCTGAAGAGCATTGGAGTTACTGGTCTGATCCCGGCAAATGAAAAACCAATTAGTCATCAAAGTTTATTTTATACCATTTGGCATTCCGCTACTGCTTTGATAAAACAGCCCCATGGCATACCGTATGTTATGGCCACAGCAATTCAATGTGGTTATTACTTTGTGTAAGTACTTGATAAAATAGTTTTTTAACCAAGTCTCAAAAAGTTAATTTCATCATTAGAGGTCTTGGAATGACATTAAGGTTCACAAAATTACGTTATCATATAGAGGCTGGAAAGGATTACATTTGCGATTTGATGGTTAACCATGTAGGGTCAAATGCTAAAGACTTCCATTGCAAAAAAATTAATTATATTGACAACTTAATCCTTGGTTTGACGGTCGTTTTTGTGGCATTTGTTATTCAGATTGTTCTGATATGGTCAACCCGTCGTGTAATAATGTTTGTAACTGCCCTCATGTCAGCCGCTTGTGGATTTAGTCTAAATTTGTTTATGTTCAACAAGCTGCAGATTATTGTCTTAGTGTTCTTTATTGTAATGGCCAATTGTTGCATTCCATTGGGTACTTCGGTAATAATCGATATTATGCCGACTCATTTGAGGTGAGATTCTGATCCATATGTTTATATATAGTGTAGCTTTTATTGCATTAATTGTATGCTAGAAATCTTGATTCATCTTTTCAGAGGTAAGGCAACCAGCTCAACTTTGGCACTTGCTCGGGCAATGGTAGTTTTAAGCAGCTTTCTCATTGGTACATATATGGTGTCGCACTGTTTAATTACTTTGTACTTTTATAGTTGTATTATGATTGGTAAGCTATGTACGGATCGCAGGGTATTTAAAATATTTGTATCATATCGTTTTTTTTATTTTTGCAGTTGTTGCCATTTTAATATTATTTTTACCGCGAGGTATGAATCGCGTTTCGTTTTGGCAACGTGGAGATTCCGTGTAGAATGATCATATGCAAAGTATGACCCATTAGAAAAGCAATATCTGAGAAATAATTAGCAAACTGGAAAAATGTGAAGTCGAAGAAGCCTTTTCAATTTACTGTCCAAATTTTAGATGTTTGATTATTCTTATGTATTTCACTACTGTCAAAATTTTGTAGGTATGATTATGTATTTCATTTAGGCTATTGATAAATTTGGTTATTTGTATAAATTTGATAAGGTAATGGCAGTCGAAGATTTTGATAAAGTTCTGCAATTGATTGGTAAATTATGGGGCTCAATTTTAGTTGGCAAACTTATATAATCCTTTCAGATTTCAGGTTTTGGTCCAACGCAATTACTCATTCTTGTAACTTGTTGTTTGGCATTAATATTTGTTAGCTCCAATATGATGGGCTATTCCGTTTTAGCAATTTCGATTGGTTGGGAATTTATGTTTAAAAGTGGAGAAGTATCGATATTAGTTAGTAGCACCTTTGTGGGGTGCCTGTTAACGGGGTACTATGCTGGTTACAAGACGGATCTCGTTGGACGGCGTAAAGCTTGTCTATATTCATTAGAATTTTCATTGTTGACATCAATTGGGTCAGCATTGATGCCAACTTTTTTATTGCTTGTCATCTTTAGGCTCCTTACCGGTCTTTTGTGGGTATTTTTATATATTTTTCTTAGCATAAATACTCAAAGCATGTGTTCCACATTCTCACTGGAGTCTTTGCCAGTTCTGTAACTTATTTGATTAACTTATTATTATTCTGTAACTTATTTTTAGTAACAGCGCCAACTACTGCAATGGATTTGGCTGTATTTTAGTGCCAGGTATGTTTCACTATATGATTTCTGTTATATATGTATCGTTAAAATAATATTGTATTCTACTCCTGCAGTAGCTGCACATTTAATGTTTCCACTAAGAACTAAAATTTTTAGTATCATGAGCTTTCAATTCCGACGGCGGAGAATTTGTGCTTTGCTGATCGCCGTAATGGCATACTTGCCTTTATAGGGCAATTTACCCGAGTCGGCAAAGTGGTTCCTGTCAAACGGAAATAATCAATCTGCATATAATACGCTAGACCACTTGTTTGTCAAAAATAAAAAGAGGGACCTGACCAGTATGGGAGTGATAGGCGTAACTCAAGCACGTCTTTCCAAGGGAAGTGATTTAAGTTCATGGCAAAGAATTACTGCGATGTTTAAGCCTCCTATTGGAATACCATACATGTGTAATTCCTTGATTTTGGGTATATTATTCTTTGTGTATGTATAGTATGTGGTAAAATTGGTTACATACATTAACACTATTTTTATTGTTACATTAACAGAGGCCAGAGCTTTGTCGTGTCACATACTAAGATCCGGAGCCGTATTCCAAATCCTTCAGATAATGTCATAAGAGTTCCAAAGAGCCAAAAGCTAATAACGATTATTGTATCTATAATAGCAATTCATATAAGGATAGCCTTCTCCTTGGAGCTTCCATGTTAGGCATGGCCGTTGTAATTTATATATTACTGATATGTTTAAATCGACGGATTCTAAACGTCGCGTTTTGCGTGATGGCAGCTCTTTTTTGCTTTATCCTAAATTTTATATCGTATCACTATCGCGCATTGGCTGTCATGGAGCTCTTCATAGTAGTAGTCAGTTCCAGTGTTCCGTTAGTTATTTCCTCAATAGTCGATTGTCTGCCAACGCATATGAGGTAAGTCTCAATTTCGTGAATGTATTGCAAAATGTTAAATTTAACAGTGTTCACTTTTTATTTTTTTTGCAGAGCTCTGGGAATCAGTCTGTCAGTAACGTTCGGACGTTTGATGATTGTTTTTAGCAACACAATAATTGACTATTTCATCTATAAATGTTGTTTCATAGTAATGAATTCTTATGAAGCTTTAATTTAATGTTAGTTATATATATCATATTATTCATATGCATAGTTTAATTATATCTTTTTTTTTTTATTTCAGTCAATGCGGTAATGGCATTTTTCCTGCAAACTTAACATTTTTCTTCGACTGTGTACAAAAATATTGTAGGTATGATTTCGGACGACAGAGAGAAAGATTATCAGACCAAGTAATTTATATTTACCACCAGATGTGCTTTCAAAATTTGCAGTAGAATGGAATATAGTATGTACAGTATATTGGAATATGGTATTTGCAGTAGATTGCAGTATGGTATACATAAAATGCATTGAATATGATCTCATGGTATTGTAATAAACAGAGTAGCAGTAAGGATACAGCAAATTTATCAGAGTAAGTATTATTTATTACTTTTAAATATAATTATTTAACATACAGGTTTTATGAATACCTGCAACCGAATTCAAAGTGGGTCTGGGCGTAATAACTAAATCAGTCAGTTAATCATTTAGTCAGTGAATCAATCACTCAATCAAGTAAGAAAAAAAGGAAAAGGATTTTGGCAAAACTTCAATTATTTGTTTCTTCAGGCTAACGTCTGCCAAAAAATAATAGAAATGTCAAATAAACTTGCCAAAGTTCTGTAAATATGTTGTGTTTTTTATGTGTGTGAGAATGTGTATTGTGTATGTGTATTTTTTATAGCTGGTTATGAATGTGCGTTAAATGGTGAAGCACCGGGCAGAGCCACATAAAATTGAGCTGAGCGCAAAGCGGCTTAATAACAAACAACTGAGCTGACTGAGAAGGTTGATCGGAAGAGAGAGAGGCAGATAGGAAGAGTGTGAGTGGTTGGGGGTAGAACTCATTTGGATAGAGACAAACGCGAGAAAGTAAGAACTGATTGTCATATTTAACGGATTGGTTTTCTGTCTTTTTTTTTGACTCATCATGAATACGTCTTGTGCCTTAATTTTCATCTGTTTTCCCTTGTTGTTTTGCTTCATCTTTACGTGCCTTTTCATATTTTACATGTTGCGCTGCCTTTTAAAAGTTAATTTCAAGGTTGAGCTATTTTTCAGAGCATCGTGCAAGGGTTTATAGCAGGCGTCAAGGAGTTGTCAGCCAACAGGTAATAAGAAGTGGCAACTGGCTGGGTGTGGCCTCTCTGTGTATGTGTCTGTGTGTGTGTATGTGCGGCTGTGTGGCTTTGCATTTTAAATAAAATTTGTTGAAGCTCTGCTGTTGTTGTTGCTGCTGCTGCTTACTTGCTGAGCAAATGGCAGCAATAAGCCGAAATAAGCCCAGCCAAATGATGGCATCAAAAGTTTTCATGTGTCCCGGGACTTGACTTCTTTTCTTAACCACCGCCACATAGGATTATCCTGTGTGTATGTGTGTGGGTGTGTGTAGCTTAATAAGATGGCTGAAATTGCGTGCATAAGTGAATTGTGAGTGCGAGTGTTTGTTGTGTGTGTGTGTGTGAAGTGTGTGTTAATTAAGTGGCATGCAGCTAGTAAGGTTTTTGTTTTGTGGCGGGAAACATTCTTTATTAATGTGGAATGCTCCACACAACTACAAGCACTACGAAGTGGGTGCATACGGGGGTTAACCGTAACCGTAACAGAGAACTCAAAACGCAAACGCAAACAAAAGTACATTTTGCATTCTTACCAGTGGTGGTGGTGGTGAGTTCGTGGTTTTTGTGTGTTATTTTTTTCTGAATACTGGTTTTTTGCTTTGCTTTATGCTGTTTTAAGTGGATCTTATATATCTGTTGTTGCAATTACATTAACTCAATTTGCAGTGTGGTGTTTTCTTTATACAAAAGGGAAGTCTGTTTCGGAATGGAATTCTGATTGTGGTTTGTTGCTGTTACTTGACTTGCGGCCGTGCACAAAGAGTGATATTATCAAGAATATTTATTGCGTGATTTAAGAGCATTAAATTAGTTATGTAGTTAGTTTCTGAGTGTCTGAGGTGCATTGTTTATACGTTTTGGTTTATAATCGGTTAGTTAACTTTAGATATGGTGAGATTTTCGTATTTATTTTTCTTTTTTTTTGGTTATTTTTATTTAGTGTTTTTTCCAGTTTGTGTAGGGTGTGTCAAAGCTTTGATAATGCGACACTGATATTGTGGCTAATAGTGAAAAAGATGGGAGAGCAGAGAAATTAGATAGATAGTAGATAATAGATAGTAGATAGTAGATAGTAGATAATAGTTAGTGTTGGGTAGAGGCCAATGCAATAGATCGATATAATATATATTGGTGTAGTGGCTATAGCCAGCAATAAGTATCAGACACACACAGCAAGGCAGGTTCAAGTGTGAGAGAAAGACAGAGATAGTGTGAGACAGAGAGACAGAGAGAGAGCGACAGAAAGTGATTGCGAAGTAAACAGACAGCAGGAGCACAATTACAACACTTGAGTGTGACAGAGAAAGAGAGAGAGTGAGAGAGAGAGATAGGGAGACTGATAAGCAGAGCTCTTGGCTCTTCTTTGAGGACTTGGCATTTTCTCCGCTGAAAGAAAGCATAATCTAAACTGTGCACAATTCGAACTTGGATACTCACGTCGTGAACCAATGCGCTTGTGCTGCTCGGTGCCCAGACTCATGGTACGTCCTAGTTCGCCGCGCACAGCCTTCAGGGATTTCAAGATCTCATCCGGATCGCGTCGAGCCACAGATGAACGACGCCTGCCCACCAGATATGAGGTGGGCGGTGTGGCCATAGCATCCTCTTCGAGTCGATTTTTCTCGGCATCCTGGAAGCTCGAACGACGCGATCCCGGCAATGAGCGCGAGAAGTCCTTGCCAAGCTGATACACTTCTACCTCCATGGTCTCTGACTGTGATGAGCCGCGTCGCGAACCCGCTATCCAAGCGGTATCCGGATGCAGCAACGATGCCCCATCCCCAATTGAGTCAACCTCATCCGATATCGAACGTTGCATATTGTAATCACGACGCAACAGACGCGTCACATCGCCACATGGCGCACCAGCCCCAGTTGCAATGGATCCGCGTGGCGACACACTCGGTGATTTGCTAATACTAATGCCACGCAACCCCTTGGAATCCTCCAGACGGCACCAGATGGCCTGGTCATCGAGAAATGCCTGCTGCAGCTCAATGTTGCATTCCCCCAGGAATATAGACTCGGTGTGCGGCACCAGATCCCACAGCTGGATGTCTATGTAGCGATCCATTAAGCTGTCGGCCTTCACATGGGCAAAGGTCAATGTCGCATTCCAAATGGGATTCTGTGTGGGTCGGCTGACCTCCGTCTGTTGCACGCTGCCATCGCCGCTGCGGGGAGAGGGAGAGCGAAACAAGGACAAAGTATAAATTATTGATTAGCAGCAGCCCAAGTAGCAGGAGCAGGAGTAGAAGCAAGTCAAGGTGAGAGTGAGTTGAGCTCCACATGATTTTAATTATAGTTTTAAGTTTGGGCAAGACAAAGGAAGGAAGGAAGGATGCACTTGGCTTCTTCTTCATCGTCTTTTTCTGGTTCTGTGTTGCACTCACCACTTGGGCAATATGCGAACTTTGGCATATGCCTCCGGCAGATTGCCATGTCCGTATGCCTCGTCCCGCAGTGCCAGATCATCGCCAGCCATCAGGGACACGACCAGTTCGCTGCGCTCGGCATGATACCACACCTGTATCTGTACGCGTCCACTGACCATTTTCTCCCGTGCAATTTGCTCCTGCAGTTTTAATACAAATTCGATTTTAGAGTGTGAACCACAAATACAAACCACGCCACATGTTGCACGTTGCACGTTAGCTTGGGCTTTGCTTTAGTTAGTTTAGTTATTTATTAGCCTATTGCCTACATGGAGTTTACATGGTGTGTTTTCTTTTGTTTCGCATATTTACAGCTGCTGTAGCAATTGTTGTTGTTGTTGCTGTGGTTGTTGTTGTGGATGTGGGCGTAGGTGTTGGTATTGTTGTTGTTGTTGGTGTGTGTACATAACTGAACAACAAATTAAAGCAATATAAACAACAAATAAAACTAATTAAACAAGTGAAAATGAAAATTGTAAGTGAGACAGAGCGAGGCAGAGAGAGAGTTACTGAGATACAGATAGAGTGAGATAGAGATAGAGCATGCTAAAATGCATTTCATGCCTACAGGGGCACACACTCATACACACACTCACACACGCACTCTCGCATGCACAGTGCACATGTAAATGATGCTTAAATAAGCGCGAGTTACATACCCACACACACATACACACACGTTTGTATTTACATTGACCACATGGAGTACCGCAAATGCAATCTGCTGCGGGCAATGTCTAGTGTTTTTTATGTATGCCCCGCGCCTGCTGCCTCCCTCCTTGCTCTCTCCTCAAACGGAAGTCATTGCTGCGCAGTTGCGCATAAGAGTCATTGTTGTAGTTGCTGTTGCTGTTGTTATTGTTGTTGTTGCCATAGTGCTGTGTTTATTATACGTATATGTCGAATATAGCGCGCTGCCTCATATCATATTCATAGCGTGTACATGCGCACAATAGCAGCCACAACAACAACAGCAACATCAGCAGCAACAGCAGACGGACGAAACAACTGTCGAACTGTCTGACATTCGGTTACACTGAGCTGCTGCTGCAATGCCAACGGAAGCCGCCATATTGCAATAACGTGTGCCAAAAACGGAAATGGACCACACACACATACACAACTGTTGCTCAACGTGGTGTGTGTCTGTGTGTTTGTGTGTGTGGTTGGGGCAACTCTTTATGGTTGTGCCAAAAAGTTTATTACATTACGAGGCGCATTTCTCATCTCTTGACTGGGGACCGCACACGAAATCGAATTCGTGTCGGGACTTTATAAGACGCTCGCACTTATCTACAGGTACGCAGACACACACACACACACACATACATATACGGACGGTACTCGGGATTATTGAAGTTTATCAAAATGGCAGGCTGGCAAGCAGCGATAAGTGCCTAAGCACTTGAGAAACTTTGCTGCAAACAGGTCGAAGAAGACGAAAGATTGTGGAAGGAAGCAGAAGGAAATAGCAAGGGGAGGGGGTTGGGTGAGGTGTGAGGGCCGATGCCTTTCAAAAGCAATGCCGATAATAATGACGACGTTGCCAGCCACTGCCTGCCGCTGCCGCCTGCCTGCAAATTGTTGTTAAAAGTTTTCTAATTTTCGACATTTCAAACATTTTATGCCTGCCAGCTGTCAATTAAAGGCGACAGCACCTGTTGCTGACAGCAGAAGCAACGGCGCCGCAGCGGCGTGCCGAGGATCTAAAACAACGCCCAGCACTGTGTGTGGCAAAAGTCAACTGTTGCCTGGTAATGAAAAACTCGCACGCCAACTTGACACCTGCCCCAGACAAGGAGGCAGAGACAGAGGCAGAGACAGTAACGAACTGTGCCTCAAAGTTGTAGCTGAAAAACCGCAGCTAGGCGAAGGCCTGCGGTTACCAACTGTCTCCCTTATCCGGTGTCTCTGTGTGTGCGTGCGTACGAGTGTGTGTGTGTGTGTGTGGCTTGGGTAACTAAAATTCATAGTAAACTTTGCGACTACGGTGCGTATGAATAATAAATAAATGCAAGTGAAGACAGAGTGAGAACGAAATACAGTTCAAAATACATATACCATAGAGATAGAGATACAGCTACAGCTACAAATACAAATACAGTTACATTTACTGGTACATATTCTATAGCTAAGTAAGAAGAGCTTAAACTGACAAACGCGTCGTATACGCAACATGCATGGAACATGGAACACAGCACAGCACACAACATAAATATATAATTAGCCATTGACATACGATTGGGCAGGGCGACAGTCGGAGGTCTCTCTTAGTGTGTGTGTGTGTTTGAGATATATCTAAATAATTCTCTTGTATATTCACATTTGTATGTCAATATCTTTAAAAGTTCAATTCATTATAAGCCTATAAGAGTCACATACGTTTGCATATGTCAAATTGAAATCATTACACTCGATAAATCAATCAATCAATCATAAAGTCAGACACGAGAAACATAGCATAGTACGTGGTAGCATCGCATAGTCCCTAAGTCAATCAATCATCAATCATCAATCCAAATTGATGACAGTAATTTTGTTGTGCTGCATCTGCTGCTGCTGCTGCTTCTTCTCCTTGTTATTATTTAACATGAGTTTAATATTATGCTTTCTTGTTGTTATTGTTGTTGTTTGTTTGTTTTGTCAGATATTTCACATTGTTTTGATTGTGTGTGCTGCTGCAGTTTATGGTTCTTCTTATGGAACTTAGTCTCGATTGCCATAACTCGTGCCAGCTGGGGTTACAATTCAATGAAAATTGAGCTCATATACAATTAAGGGGTTTCGTTTAAGTTCGTATTAATATGCATATACAGTATATATATATATATATATAGTTATTGTTAATAGTTGTTGTATTAGTTGCAATCTGTTTAAGGAAATGCTAGTCGGTTTATAAGATTAAAGAGTCACTAGATTGTAAATATGCTAGTCAAACAAATTTTGTAGGCTTTGCGTACGGTTTTATGCAAATTAAGCAAAATGCAATCAAGTAAAGGAAATACTTGGATAAACTTTGAATAAAATAGAAAGGAAAACCAAAGGGGAAAACAAATCAAATGGTACTTTAACAAACTGAGGACTTTGAAAATTGAAATGTTCTGTAGAGTTTTTGTATTTGTATTGATGTTGTAGTTCTTGTAACTTTTGAGGCGAATACTAGTTAAAGCAGCTAATCATATCATACATGTAGCTCGTCGGCTGTGGGAGAGAGAGGAGGCTTCTCTCAACTCTGTGGAACTGTGGAGTGACTAGTTGAGTATGGCAATTACAATGAGAGTACTTTCGGTATACACACACACAAATTGTAGTTGTTGTTGTTTTATTATATACAAACAAAAGTCGAAAATCGAAATGCATTAGAAGAGGGGCAGGGAGGGGTGTGTGTGTATATATGGTAGGTATACGAGTATGCATAAGTAGTGTGTGAGTTTACGGAACTACTATAGAGCGAGAGAGAGAGAGAGAGAGTGAGAGTGGAAAGAGTGTGTAGACGAATGCAACTCTATGGCGAAAGGCATCATTAAGGAGTCAGACCTTATGCATAAACCAAACAGCATGGAAGGTATGGAATGGAGAGAGGGAAAGAAGGAAGTGGAGAGGAGAGTCGGAAGACGGGGACGAAAGGTAAACATTTGCTAAGCGAAATGCAAACAAAAGCTCATAAATTGACAGAGAAATGGAAATTGTTTACAAGGACACAGCGCAGCGGGAAAACAGGTCGTATACGAAACAGAAACAGAAAAATGAGAACGAAGTATGTAAAACAAAAACCGACAAAAAATAAAAATCAAAACAAGAACTGTACCACAAAAGAAGTCAAAGCAAAATCAAAAAGAAAAGCGCACTTTATATTACAATATATATATTTTTTGTTGTTGTTGTTGTGGATATTACAATATGTAAGTACAACTTATAGAGCCTAGCTATATTACACTGGTTATAAAATTGGTTTGGTTGTTGTTGGTTTATTGGTACAGGCGGGTTTTACTCATTTTAGGGTGTGCTAGATCTGTACAAATTACTGAGTTATGTAGAGAAAGGTAGAGTATTGTAGGTATTGTAGTAGTATATGGGATGCTTCATTTACAGATTACGAGTAGGTTGGTTTTGTTTTTTTTTTTTTTTATAGAGTTGCTTGTATAGAGTTCATTTACCATTTTCAGACATCGTTGCGTGGGTGGTGCCGGAGGGGGCAGGGCTCAGGCCGGCGGTAGCCATTTGCGCTTAACTGTTGCTGTACAAAAGTGATAAAGGCGAATTTTGCACGTATTCAGAGCTTAAATTCGTTTTCAATTTCAATTGCACTTCTCATTTCGTTTGTTTTGTTTGCAGTTAAATAGAGAGACTTTATTTTTCACGTTTCTTTTTGGTTGTTGTTGTTGTTAGAATCGAATCTTTAGCACATTTTGGTACACGTTGGCAAACGCATTAGTGTTAAGTTTTTCAAAATAACTGGGTGTATATAGATATCGTATAGAGTTGTAAAGTTATGTATACATTGGTATATAATATATATATATGTAGATGTACATATGTATATATATCGATTTATGTATATATATATAGATCATTTTATATAGATAAGCGACTGATTTGTTTCTTTATACGAGTAAAAATGACGATTATTCTCTGCAGCTCCATTTAGGACGCTTTCTTCTGCATTCTCTGCGCTCTTTCTTTCACCCTTTCTACACATTAAACATATAAAAAATTCCTGTCAATGCAACAACTTGCGCCACAAATACAGTTACAGTTACAGTCATCAGTTTTCATAATTCTCATAATTCATAGGTTCTTTTTGGATTGTACTTAAGTCGATAGCTGGGGGGAGAGTTCAACATTATACATATAAATAAGAGTACAGTTACATATGTGTGTGTGTGTATGTGTGTGTAAGGTCTATAAATACATAGATACATGTACACTTGCCACCTCACTGTGAGTGTGGGCGAGTGTAGGCTATACAAAGTGTAGTTACAAAAACTCAAAGTTCAGTTTTTATCACCCATCTGACAGGAGTTACACAGCTAAGAAGCAGCTTCAAGTTAGGTTAAGTTAAGGTATGAGTTAGATTAGATTAGTTATGTTATGTAGTTAACGGATACATATTTTAGATACAAATACATGTCGTATCGTCATCATTATGTTTACCATTTAATTTAGCACTTTCGTTATTGTGAGTTCATTTAATAAGTAGGTGGGCTCCGCGATCCTTTCGTTGGTGGATCGCGCTTTCTCCAAAATATGCATTTATATGTTAAACATTTACAAACACAGCACTAATACAATGACATACACAAATACAAATGCGTATAGGTGTAGATATAGGCGTATGTATACATAAGATACAAATACATATAACATATGATTGGGTCCAACAAATGCGCACAACTCTTGAATATACATACATATATCTCTATCTCTATCAATATCAATCTAGTATAGTATATATATATATATTCATGTACCATAAAGGGATTTGGTTTTTGGTTTCGGTTTCGTTATCGTTTTCGATTAAAAAACATTTAACATTTCAACAACAAGCTACGTTTTAATTTTAGTATCGATTTTGGTTTCTTTTTGTTTTGGTTATCTCGAATATTCTCATTTCTACTTATTTAATATAAAGTCAATAACATTTAAAACACACATATATAGTTAAACTCTGTTTACTACAATTTGCACTAGTAACATTTATAGAGATTTTTGGGTTTCTTTCTTCATATATGGTAAGTAACTGTAGCATAACATTGGCCATGAGAGCCCCTATCGATCAAGTTCTAAGGGATCTCGAACTCTCTCTCAACTAGGCTATATCATTTTTAGTAGTGTTTTTTTGGTTTTCTCTTTTCATTTATTGTATCGACTTTAGCAGAGCCTAGTTTTCAAATGGTTCTACATAAGCTGCGTATATAGGAATATTTATTTAAAAATTCGTTCACCGACTAACGACAATTAAAATGTACTTGTTCAGCTTATAACTCTATTGTTGGTGCTTTGTTCTTACTGTGTTCTCTCTTCTCGAGTCGGGCAATTCGATTGCCCGCGAGTAGTAGAAGGATCAACGAAAAGAAAACTGATTGAAAAGAAATTTGAGTAAACTACATGTAGTATTTTAAATATACTAGATGTAGTATGTAGCCATACTTGAGCTAAAAAGCTAAATCCTCTTATCCTCCCGTAGTATGGGTAATTGCAGATGTTTTGCCTTAAATGTAGTCAATTCTACTGCTAGGTAAAGTTGTAGCCATATATCATCATATCATAACATATATGTAGTTGTTGTATTTGGTATTTTTTTTAGTATTGTATTAGTTTGCTAACAATTATTATTTCTACCAACATCGAAAAATAAATATATATGTTTCGTGATTATATGACAAAATAGCAAAGAACACATTTAGCCATTTGTTTATGGTTTATGAGTTAGAGTTTGGGTGAAAGGTTAAAGGTTATTGGGTTATATTGGGTGGTATATTTCTTTTAGGTGGGTCTGGTTAGTGGAAGTACGTAATTAGTAGGCAATATTAACAATCGAAATGAATCGGAATGAAAAGGAAAACACACATAAAATAAAACATTTAATTTAGAGTATATATAATATAATAGAATATATAATATCGATAATATCAATAATCAATTTAGCTACTACAAATACAAATACATCTCGTATTTGGAACACAATCAAAGATAATCGAAATAAGTGGTTCGGAAATTAGGTGAGTTTTGTATTGCACTGCATTGAGATGATGATAATTCAGATATATAATATATATACTTGAGATTTTGAGGAGTTGAGGAAAGCTGAAAATTGTGTGTGGAAAGAACTGCGTATGCTTAAGCTGCTTGTTGTTGTTGTTGTTTTTATAGCTAATTATTGCATAATTGCTGCACATAGCCCGTTGTGTTTGTTGTTGTTTTTGTTTATATATATAGTTATGGTAAATACTATGGTATAATGGTATATATATGTTTATATAAATATATATATTATTATAGATTTGCATGTTCACTGCCAGAGTTCTTGTTCTTCTCTCTCTTATCTCAAATTTGAAATCAATATTACGAAATTGTTTTATACCGGAGTTTTTGGTAATTTCCGTCTAGTTGGCGATGCTGGTGATTTGTCTGTGTTGATTTCGGGGTCTGTATTGTTATCATTGTTATCACAAAAATATATTTATTTTATTGGTTGGTTGATTGGTTGGTTGGTTGGAAAAGAAGTAACAAGAAACGAGAACAACAAATTAAAATTATGTAAATGTTTCTTTTTTCACATATTCAAAGGGTACATCAAGGCATATCTTCTTGGGGATACGACATAGTACATATATAGTAGGTTTATATACAGTTTGGGAGTACAGTGAGGGAACTAACTACTGATAGATCAGTGCCAGACACACTTACCCGCTATAAGTCCCAGTCCCACTGGTCCATCTCCTGAACGTCGTGGTCCGCTCTGTCCACCAGCATTTCCTGGTGGCAGATTCTCATCGAAAAGATCGCACATACGAAAATCAGTGGCATGTTCCACCAGCAGCTCAACAATATCCCCGGTGCGGTCCATGATGGAGCAAACCTCCTCGAAACTGCGATCAATAAGCGACATGCCATTCCACTCGAGTATCTGTCAAGGAGACGATGGAGAAGAGAAACCATTTGTCATAACCCAAAACGTTGACAGGCAGCTGTAAAATTTACGACGTTTCCACACTGACGTTTGTCAAATTTGAACTTATCGCTCGCTAAACACCATGACAGCTGTCCATCAATTAATTTCGAACAAACGTTCTCTCTCTCTCTGCACATTAATTATGCTTTTGGGCAGCTTGTTAAATACGCAGTGCCCTCCCTTGCACACACTCTACTCACCTTGTCGCCCTGCTGTAGACCATTCTTCTCGGCCGGCCCTCCTGGCACGGTCCAGACAATGTAGGCAAAGAGTCGTCCGTCTGCGCCAGTTTTGCCGCCCACAACGCGCATGCCAAAGCCTCGTGCTGCAAGAGAATTTAATAAGAAAATATGCTGACTGATTATAGGGCAACAAAGAAGCAGCAGCAGAAGAAGACACGGAGAAAATAACATAGCCAGCGAGAGAAACGAGAAGAATGAGAAAAATCAATATTAAATCTTAGTACAGGACACAGACTGTGGCACGTAGGCAACCAATTTGGGCATGTGGCAACAATTTGTGTTGATTTCATTTGCAGTTTGCACTGCTTGTCCGACACTCTTGAGTACATTGCGTATACGCCCCGTGTTGACCATACAACACAAGTACCACAAGGCAGTATTTGTTTTCTTTCTATCTTCGACTGAGGATCTTTCTCCCTCTCTCTCTGTCTCTGTCTGTCTGTCTGGCAAGTTTTGTGCTTAGTCAAGTTGTATCTCGAAGACAGAAAGAAGCTTAGTTTCGCATCCGTCGTGGAAATTTATTTATTGTTTTGACCCCGTGTCTTACCCTTGTCCGGGTAAATTAATCAACAGTTGGGAAAACAAGTCGAGAAATACCTGCGCAAATTTGACTTTAAGCAGGCACGAAGCAGGCAGCATATTTTATTTATTGCTGCAGCTGCAACTTGCGCAAGATTTTCCTTTCGAGCAATTTAATTAATTTAATTGCAATTTCACCAGCCAGCGAATGTGCAGCTCTCGGTTTCAAGTACTTATCATTGGGCGCAGAAAACTAATTTCAACAATTTGTGCTCGAAAACTTACGAAAGCGGATTTCCTGCCCCCGTCGCTTTCCTCTTCAAGTGCCTGCCTCTGCTCTTGCCCCCCTGCTGCGTCGTCTTGGCTCGCGGCCAGACAGTTGAGCGCTTGCTGCAGACAATGGCCAAGAAAGTTAACTAGAGACTTGTCGGGTAGTGGCCCGTCCCCTTCCCTTCCCCTTATTCCCTTTTGTCATTGACAATGAAATTTTCGGTCTGCCAAGGTTTTTGGTTGATATTTTCTGCTTGCACTTGCGTTGATTTCCAGCGCAATAATTCCAGGCAGGTGGCATCCTGCGATGGCGAAAGTTTTTTGCAGGAAATGCTAAGGGGAAACGGAATGGAGAATTGAGAGCAGTGAATGGGGTACGGCAACAAGAACAGCTCTGGCGCCCGCCGAAGTATGCAATAAAATGTAGCGCATTCACTGTGTGTGTTTGCGAGTCTCTCCTTCTGTGTGTGTGTGTGTGTTGATTTAGGCACATTGATACCCAATTAGGATAACGCGACATTTTCTTCTCTTGAGTGTTTTAATCAAAAGTTTCTCCTGAACGCGCGCTCGCTTTATTTCTATTTTGGACAGCGCTAAAGACAGCAATAAAAACGAAATAAATAAAAGACAAATCCTTTGCTGTCAGCAAAGCGCACTCTGACAGGCACAAAGGGAAGCTAAAGAGAAAGCTGTAGCAAAAAGAAAAGGATGTTCAAATGCGCAGATTAGTCTGCGAAAAACAAAGTCCAACAAAGATGACGTTGCAATTGGTGTGGGCTGCGGGAATAGTCTCGCTGTGTCCATTTGGAAAACATTAAAACTGATTTATGGGGCAGCTGTGGCTGATTTGACACAAATGTGGCACGTTACAGGGTATTATGAAGTCGTACACATACACTTGACTTTTGCTCTGCTAGTTAACATGCACGAAATGTGCGCGCTGAGTGAATTTTCGATTCGTTCTTGGCCATAAAAAGTTGCCTTTGGTCGAGCACATTAAAATCATGAGCCGACCTCGAATGAGTTGAGGTCTGTATCTGTGAGTCGTCTCTGAGGTGAGGTCTCTTGGCTGCGGATGCGGGTCGTGGGTCAGGTTGGTTGGTTGGTTGGCTATTTTGGTAGCCTTTGTCTCATTGTTTGTTTGCCTGCTTTCCTTTTTTTCGTGTGTATTTGTCATTCATCCACGTTTTTACGATACAATTTGTTGTGCTTCCCTTTTAACTTCGCTCTCTTTTCTCCTTTGCTTTTTGCTGGCTTTTTTATTTATTTTTATGTGAGGGGTATCATTAGGATTTTAATAAGCCAAACACTGGGCTTGTGTATGCTTTGAATTTGCCAACTTTTTTCATTTTATTGAGGGCAACTAGGGCAGGCCAGGCAGGCAGACGGACGGCCCTTTGCGGCCAGCAACTAATTTGGGTGCGCTTTTAAAATGATCTATCGCTTGTCTGCCCCTGCCTGCCTGTCTGCCTTGCCTTGCCTTGCCTTGCCTTGTTTAAGTTAAAGTTTCACCTGAGTGCAAAGTTTTGCCTTGGGGGCAACACTGTGTAACCTGTGCGCCAGAACTAATGACATTAACTATGCCAACTTTCAGGGAGACAACGACTTAATCGATGCACACACGAGTGGAGCCAACCAGGACAGCGACACCAAGTTTTAGTGGCTGTTATCGGCAGCCATAAAAATTGATTCTTAATTAAACTAGCAGCAACAGCAGCAGTGGGACAGTGGGAGCAGTAGAAGCTGAGCTGCTGGAGTCATCGTATGCTACAGTTATGCCAGAGCTAAAGACAAAACTAATAAACCTTGCTAGGCACAGACGTGCTGTGCATCCACTGAGTGCTACTTGGGAACACCTGCTTGCTCGTTTATGTCAAAGCAGATGACGCGACAAGGATGCGGACGAGGACGACAACGAGAACGAGAGCGAGGACGATGAGTGCCTGTTGGTGGCTGAAGAAAGCGGGTAAGTAATGTACTTAAGAGCACTAAAACTATGAATGGCAGATGAGGTGAAGCGGGGCAAGCGAGAGGGAGAACTGGGCTACCTGTTGCCCAGGCAGCAAACCGAACGATCCAATCACACGCAAAGCAAGCGTACGAACAGAAGAGGGTGGCAGCTATAGGGGGAGGAGGAGAGCGTAAGTGTATGTGTTAGTGTTAGAGTGTGTGTGTGTGTGCCTGACGTGATTTGCAGCAATAAATGCGCAGCTCATGAGGCTGCGTAAAATTTCATTAGGCGTGTTAAGACGCCATTCGAGCCACACACACACGCACACACTTTACTATGAGCCATGAGCATTCGATGTGTTGTTGTTGCTGTAAAAGACTCAAGTTGTTGCATAATTGAAAGCGCATTTGACCATTCAATTACATTTGCCATCGATTGCAAGAAGTTCTTGTTGCGTTTGATGTGCTTTTGAGCTTAATTAAACGCTTCCATTAGCTGCAAAGTAGCTGCTAATTGCGCAACGGCAGCTGCAAATGAATGTGCAGGCAGTTGCTTTAAAATTATATACCACTCGAATAGTTTCACACACACAGGCAGGCAGGCAGGCAGAGACACTCAGCAGCCGTCGCCACACTTCGTCAATATTTCAAGGGAAATTGCAGCAGAGCCAACCACAGCTGGCGTTGTCTGCTATCGCTGCTTGGCGCCTTCGTCATGCGTGTGCTTGCGGTTGAGCCGCGCTCCACAGGATAAGGATATAGCGCCAAGGATACTACTACACAGGGCTACAGGGCAATGCAACAACAAGGATGCCAACGTAGCACGCAGCAAGCCAGGCAGGCAGAGGCAGCAAGCCAAGAAAATGGTTTAGCACATTAAAATTCCACTTGCTTCGTTGCATATCAAATATGCCAGGTAAGCAGGCAAGGGGAAGAGAGGGGAGTGGGAGCAGCAGAGACGCCGACATAGATACGCCAGCTGAGCATGCTTAACTCTTGATACGAGCCACATCGCCCACGCCATGCGACGTTGTCGTCGTCGTCGTCGCATTTTTATCATTGCAGGCTGCGCTTAAGCGTATTTGTTGTGGAATTGACATTTTTTTATGATATGCAAATTGAAATTTTACAATATAAGCCACACGTAGAGCAGGCAAGAGAGGAGAGAGAGAAGTAGAGAGGGAGAGAAGTAACTGATGTAGTTTCGCAGCCAGCGGGCAGTTATTTTGATTGAAATTATGTGCGTTCGTTCCGGCAGCTGCCTGACATTTTAAGCCAATTAGACGTTGCATACTTTTCTGGGTTCGTTCCAGTAAAAATGCTCGCACGAAAAGTGCAAAACTGGCAACTGACAAATGGCAAATGGCAAACTTGTGGCGAAATTGTGTTGAAAGCGTTTTGCAACCTTAACTCACTGACACATTGATTTTCAATTTGCGCAGTTATATTTACGTAAACTTTGCACTCTCCACTTGCCACTTTTCACTTTCTTCACTTGCAACTTTTGCAACTCCCTCTCTCTTTTCCAACTTGTTTTGCCTGCGCTTTTACTCTTCTTATTTTTTCACTTGTTACAACTTTTCGCATTTGCAACAAGGCGTTTGCTGCACTTTTTGTGACTCTGTTGCAGCTTCACATATATTTTTTCTAGGAATTTTTGTTTTGCCATTTGTCCCTGAGCTAAAGCTGCTGTGCGTGTATGTTTGCTAACTGGACAAGGTACAATTTTTTATGCTTGCAGGACTTATTATTATTCTGATAAGGTCTTCACTATTCATTCATGCAAATAAAATGTATATATCATTATAATATATTATTATAAATATATAGGGCAGTATATATTTATAATAATATATTATAATGATATATACATTTTATTTGCATGATTGAATTGTGAAGACCTTATTAAAATTTCTTTCTAATTTGCAATAAACTTGAAAGGAAACATTCATAAGTCTCTTGACTTCATAGCTTGCTGGACTTAACATATCATACATATATATGCATATAGTATATATATCAATATACTACATCGTTTCGATTGCTTCCTTTAATACAGCATATCTTTCTAATTTGCAATGAACTTGAAGAGAAACGTTCATAAGTTATTTGCTTGTCATCTTTTCTACCCATTTTTTTCTTCACTTTTCTCTTGAGTTTTTCTTTAACTTTTTCTCAATTTCACGCCATTTTTCTTAGAGTTTTCTAATGCGCCGCGGCACGTTTTTCGCTATTGATTTTTCGTGCTGTGCTGATAATTAAAAATTCATTTGCGCGGTCATTTTATGCGCATCGCTTGGCGTGAGGCGGCGGTGTCCACTGAGGTATGCAGCGAAAAAAATGCATATAATTAAAAAGCATACACACAGGCATGGATACAGGCACACACACACACAGGCAGACTTACAGTGGAGCACACACTCACACACTGACAAGGGCAAATACAAAAAAACCAAGGTAAAAAGGCACTGGCGAACAATGCTGCCCTGTTGTGATATATACACACGTCCTGGGGTCTGCCTTCTGTGTGTGTGTGTGTGGCATGTTAATTCACTGTTTCTGTGTGTGTGTGTGTTCTGGGGTATATCCTTGATTGTGGTCTCTCGTAGTGGGACTCGCGCAGTGCAGCCGTTGAGCTTGTTGGCCTTTATGTCGATAAAATCCTCTCTCAGTTGCTTAATCTGCTAGCAGAGTTTTGCTTCCGCTTTGGGTTTCATTAGGGCCCACGGGGGCCCAACCACATTATCCTTTACGGTACGGTACGGCACGGTGTTCTGTCGTATAGCATCCCGTGCTGTGCTGCGCCCCGTGCACTTTGTTTGGGGAATTAAGGAGCAGAGCAGAGCAGAGCACAGCGCAGTGTAGTTCGACCCCACAGACAGGAAATGGTGGTGAAGTCCTTTCGGTTTGGTCTTTGCTCGGTTAGTTCGTCCGTTCGTCTGTGTCCATTAGTCACTCTGTCGTTGGGTCTGTCGAATTAGCATAACCAAACGTTGTAATGAGTCTTATTTACTTGGCCATTTCCGGTGTGGCCAGCGGGGGAAGGGTTCCGGCTTCGCTTTCGTCAAATGGAAAATTTGCTCTGCACACACATAGTACATACATAGCACACACCCGCACCCACGCCCACACACACATAAACCTCCACTCGCACATTAAGGTGCGTCCCTGCGTCTCACTTACTGCGATGTGCCTTGTCCGTGGGATCCCGGCGTAGTATAATGCGTCGCTTTGATGCACAAATCGGACCGGAATCAACATCGTGTATGACAATACGTATGGCCTCGCCATCCATGGACGTTTGTCGCCTGGGTGCCTCCAAATCCTCCAAATTGGGTCCTGTAAACGAGGCCATGGGCGCCGGTATGGAGGCAGCCAGTCCCGTTGGCAACGCGCCGCGATTCTGCAAGGCCGCAATGTCCGGCCTGAAAAAAAAGAGTAATGCGAAGGGGTGGGGGTGGGGAGAAGGTGTTGAGGAGTCTGTTAACACGAGCAGCGAGTGGCCATTTGAGCTGGCGCGGTGTTGACTTACAACTGGGAACCGCGTCGTCGCATGCGCCGATCGTCATCCACTGTCAGCACGGGGCTGCCCTTGTCGGGTGAACCAGGCGACTCATCGTTCTGCAGGTCCTCCGAGGGATGCGGCACACGGAACGAGGGTCGTCGCGAGCCGGGCAACTGTCCAGGTGGCATAATGCTGCCAGCACCGCCGCCACCCTCACCTGGTGAACGCTGCAGTTGCGCGCCAGCTTGTGCCCCTGCACCTTGGATCAGTCCAGGCGCAAACACATCGTAGGCGGATTTCCTAAAGGGCGAGGAAGGGCGGGAGGTGTAGACAATGTTTACCAGGAACTTTATCCCCCCCCCTGTACTCACCTGCGTGGCATTGCCGGTATACCTAGGCCAGAGCCATCGGCAGCCATGCCCAGCGCAGGTCCTCCGCCGCCCATGCTGCCGCCCACGCCGCCCGTCTTCATGTCATCATCGTAGCTGTGCTGCCGCGAGACACGTGAGCCGCGGCGCGACTGCATCCGCGAGAGCGGCGCACCAAATGCGGGCTCCAGTTCGCTGCCACGCGGCGGGCTATTGGAGCGACTGGGTGCCATGCTGCGACCGCCTTTCAGCTGCTGCAATTACAGTTAATCGTAAGAGGAGAGTGAAGGAGAGTGTGGACGGGGGGAAGGGGTTCCCTCCTCTGGTTCACTTACACGCTCCAGTTCCTTGAGCGATGCAGGTGAAACATCCGAATGGCGTCGCAGTTCGGGACTGCGTGGCGGTGCCAATGCAGCTCCATTGCTCGGCGCCAGTGTCTGTGTGCTGCTGCCCAGCTTGGCGTCCGAATGGCGACGCTGCAGTGCCTCCAGCACGGGCACATCAAGCGTGGAGTCTGTCGAGTCCTGTGGTATGCAGACGCGTGAGGCCATTTTGCGACGGCAAACACTGCAGCGCCACATGTTCTGTAAATGGCATGAGGAGAACGTAGGGTAAAAATCAATGCAATATAGTGGCATCAAGTATACGCAGCGTGGGTCCTAATTAAAATTTATACCAGCTAAGCGTAAAATTCTATTTGTGGCTGTGGCGCAAACAGCGGGATAATATTTATTAGCTAGTTAAACTTGTTCAGCTGCCGTTTGCAAGCTTGCCATTGTTATTGTTGCTGTTGTCGGTGGCCAGTGAAAATAAATATTAATTACTTTTTGAACAAAAGTTGCTGCGGTTTTCTACCTGATGCTGCGCAGCAGAAAAAAAATCTATATGAGGACAGGAAAAGTAATAGGGTGGGGAGGGGGGGAACGGGCTGGCAGTTGCCACGCTAAGCTCGCACAATGCTTGCCACACACTTTTGCACACACTTTCCACACCTGCGCGTTACGTAACGTTGGCGTTCTGTGTCCCGTTACGTTACGTTGCCCGGCGGCTGCTGTAGCGGGTCGTGTCATATGAGCAGCCGCGTTTTAATTAAGTTGTGCGTGTGTGTGTGTGAGAGAGTGTGTAGAGCAAGTGTGTCTATAATCATGGCTCGTGCTGTGCTGCTGCTGCTGCAGTTCGCTATTGCGTTTTATAGCTTCTATTTTCCCCAGTTGCGTGAGTTATAATTACGGCCCGGCGAGAAATCAACTGAAACTGTTATTGCACTTGTGCTGCAACTTCTTTTACTCTCTTGTTGTTGTTGTTGTTGTTTAAAGTCAGATCTCTCTCTCTCTGAATGTGGCTTTAGCTAAACGCATAAGCACACGCTGCTCTGCCGCAGGCATTTTGCAGTAAAGGCTCTTTTGATGCGCTGCTGCATTTCGAATGCATAAGCAGGAAATCGATTTTGATGAATGTCTAAGAGGAAAAGGAGAAGAGAAGACAGGGAGAGGGGGAAGTGGAAGGAAGCAGGAAGCGCAGTGATTCGACTAGTATATTGAATAGTAAACCAATTTCAGCTTAAAGCTTTGCCATGGCAACATTGCCTACTCGACTTGCCTAACGAGCTATCGAAGACTAGAAACCCAGCACAGACTTGGCCCTCAACTGTGAGCTGCTGCACTCTATGCTTAACATATTGGGCAAATACCAGTAGATAATAAATAAACACTCATACACATACACATGCATATTCTCTGTGCTTGTGCTTGCCAAATCAATAAAGTGCATGCTGCCCACAATAGTATGCTATGGTTTTTGCAGCGCAACATGATTAACAGCAAATACCAAATATTATATCAAGCATTGGCTAATCGAATTCATAACTACCCGTATAGGTATGACCGTATGCTGTATGCCATATGGTCTGCAATCGAACCCAACCCCAAAGTGTCAGCTCTGCTGGCATATGATGACAGTGGGCTGGGCAACGTTGTGGTCAGGCTATCAACAGTCGGTCATGTCGCATGCGTTGGCCATAATTACGCTACTGTGGTTCGTACGTATGAGTGTGTGTGTGTGTGTGTGTGTGCACGCCTGAGTGCGAATGGGCCGCCCACAAACATCAATTTCAATTAACCAAAGTGGCCAGTTGACGGACAGAGCGTTAAATTTTATGCGCAGGGCGTTGCCAAACACTTGAACAGACACAGGACGAGGCAGAGTTGTAAAGACAATGTTGCATTGTTGTAGCTCGCCAGCAATACTAGAGATATGTATAGATAACGCTACAATAGGCATTATGCGTTGTATTGATACAAGGGGAGTGTGAGGGAGTGGAAAGTGGGAATGGAAGTGGGAGTGGAAGTGGGAGTGGAAGTAGTTGCTGTTAGTTCGCTGCATGAGCTAAGCAGCAACACACGCTACACAGACATACTCCCACACACACACACACATTAACAACAGACGGCAACAGGCTGAGTGCAACTCGTCGTCGCTTTTGTCGTCGCCGTTGTCGTTTAATCTCGTTAATCTGGCTTTTATCTTGTTAATACCAAGGCAGGGCGAGGCTATTGTTGGCTCTGTTTGTTAGGGGCTACTCCGGGGGGTGGGGATGGGGAAAGAGTCCCCTAAATGTAATCTAATTTGTGTGCAGGCAGAGGCGGTTAATGTATGTGCTGGCCCCCATGCCACGCCCACGAGAGGGACTGTGGGGCACGCCCACGCAATCATTGTCACCGCCAGATGCCAACGGCGCTTTTAGTTAGTAATAATAAAACGGAAACTGTGGCCACACACAGCGTCACCCAGGGACATGCAGAGATACACACACACACACACACACACACACTTTGGCACACTTTTGTGCACTGTCTCTTTCTCTCTCTCTGTCGCACATATTGTTTTTCTTATTAATTAAACGCCGCGGGATAATGTGTTTATTTTTGCCACGCCCACAAATGGACATTGCCTAGTGGCTTGGAAAGTGCAGTTCGCTTCAGCCAGCGCAGACTTACCGCATCCTCGTGCTCGTCCAGCTTGCTGTAGCTGGCGCAATCCTCGCACACTCGCTGCTGGCACTCGAAGCACGTCTTGTGGTAGTCGTCCGGCTTGAAGGACTTTAGGCACACCCGGCAAGCGCCTGCTCTGCGTCCGGGCTCCTGTTTGGCTGCCGCTGCTCCGCCTCCGCCGCCACCCGCAGTGTTGTTATTGTTGTTGTTCAGATTGCTGCTGCCCTCCTGCTGCTGCTGTTGTTGCTGCTGCTGCTGCTGGTAGCTGGCTGAGCCATAGCTGCCGCTGGTGTCCGTGTCCGTTGGCACCAGCGAGGGGCGTGGCGACATTTTATTAACTGCAACAAGAACAGAGAGAAAACAAATTTAATGAAACCACTGACAAAGTCTCAACTGCATTTAAGCGTGCCCTCCTTTAATAATTTAATAATTAACTTGTTGCTTGACAAAATGTGACCTGATTTCATAATTAATTCACACTCGCAAATCGCCAACGTGACAAGGCGTAGGCGACAAATGCGATAAATAAAATAAATGGACGTGATTAGCGATAGTCAAAACGGAAATTGCTGACATTGTCGGGGTGAGCCAATGGGCTAAGTAGGCGTGCCTGCTCCGAAATGGGCAATTAACACAAGAAAACACCAAGCAGCGCGAGCGAGGCGACGCGACTTTAAGCTGATGAATTGGTTTAGGAGGCGCTTAATTCTGTTGAATTTAATCACAAATAATGGTGAGCAATTTGTTGATATTATGAGAAGCTTGAGGCTATTTGAAACACAGTCTATGGAGTCTTCCTACATTTTTCTTGGCTTCTAACTCTCATAATTTATTTAAAGTCATTCGATTTTCATTCGACTTCTCATTTTGCTTATACAAATTAAAGGCAATCAAGAGTCATAATTTAAATTAATTTAAATTTTTAAACTGTTTCTGTCTAAAATGATCAAAGATAAGGCAAATTTATCCTTTTCCTTTCATTCTAAACTGCTTACAGGGTATTTTAGCGTGCAGCTGACCTTGTCGGCTTGTTTACCTTGTTTTTTAGCAAGTAGAAAACTTGTTTAGCTCAATTTTCATGGTGAAAATAATGCCTTTTGATGGTATTCAGGCAACATTCAACAGCCATGGCACGGAGAAGGTCGCTCTGCATTAGTTACAGTCGAGAAGCAGGTACAAAGCATGCTTTGTTCTGTGCGTTGCGCATACGCACAGTTGCACGTGCAGCATTTTCACTCTTTGCCTGGACCCGCTGGCAACTAAAGCGGAACAATGTATGAAAGGCGAGAGAGTAACAAAGCTAACTAGCTAGAGGTGAATGCGCCTCCGATCTGAGCACACTTCATAAATGTTAAATGCGACTCTAAATAATGAAGTCAAGCTGGCAAAGAAAGTGGAAAGTGATTCAACTACAGCCAAGAGCTTTTTCAATTACTTGCTTTAATTTCCGCTAAACGTCATTTTGAAATGTTTATTTGGCAAGGCAATAAAAACCAGCAAGGCAGTCAGGCAGTGCCTGTTGAATGAAGTCAAAGTATGCGCCAATAAAATGCAGCTAACGAGTGCGCCAAAAACACGCGGAATTGCGTGGCAATGGGGCGAGGCGAGGCGTGGCAAATCGATGTTGTACATACAAGTGGCAAATTGTTTGAACAAATTATGCCAGTGGCCTGCAGAGTCTGCGGAGTCGAGTCAAGTCGTCTTGGATTGCGTTAAATAAACATCATAAAATATCATATTTCAGTTCAGTCTCTCTCTCTCCCTCTCTCTCTCTCTCTCTCTCTCTCTCTCTCTCTCTCTAATAAATCTGCTATGGCCGTAATAAAATCAGCAGGCACTGCCAGCCAACTTAAATGCAATAAAAATAACACAAAAGTCAACACCATACAGTGTTTCTTTCACTCTTCCTCCCTCCCCCCCCATCTTTGCCTCTTTGGCTGCTGCTCGGTAGCCTTTTATTGACATTGGATTTGTGCGCTGGACACTAGTAAAAATCCACAACTCTGGCTCGCATTTATGACACCATAACAATGGCAATGATAATACCAATGACCAGCCTGCCCCCTCATGCCACTCTCCCCCTACTTTGCTCCTTCTCTCTTGCATAATTCAATTGCGTATACGCAACGTTTGCTGCTTTGTACAAGGTTAAAGTGCCTGTAAGCCCCAGCAGGGGGGGCGGGGGGTATGAAGGTTCGCATTAGCTTGGCACATCTCCTGTTTTTGTGCATTGTTATAAGTTGTGCTGCTGCGTGCACTTTGAGCGCTTACTTAGCATCATCGTTGGCCTTTTGTTACTTGCCAACGATGCTGCGTATACGTAACGTAACGTCATCTGGCTATGGCATTGCAAGGTAAAAAGTTTGCGCAAAGTTTAGCAGCAGCTTTATGAGTACTTGTATAAAAATTCAAGCCATAAATTCGCATGCACTTACGACCCCCAAAACGCAAGCACCTTCCATCCTCCCTCCCCCTTCCCCTACGAGGAGTCGTTGCCAATCCCAAGAGCAACCCCTGCCACAAGCTACTGCTGCTGCTGCTGCTGGCATCCTCTTTCACTACTCACCTTTGTCCGTGACGGTTAGCAGCGATGAGGAGAGCGTTGCCTTCATTTTGTTGAGGGCGCCCGTATTGGAGGCGCCACCACCACCGGAATCTGTTGCATGCTGCTGCCGTTCGTTGGTCTGCTCATCGGTGGCCACCATCTGCAAGAAGAGAAAAGAAGAGAAGATAAAGACAAATAAGAAAACGAAGTACGCAGAGCAGATAAGCGATTTGGGATGTACTATAAATATTAACAGAGTATTCAACTGGAATTTTCATTTGTGGCAACAGCCACAAAAATATTTATAGTTACGATCCTTGGGGCATATTGAATTTTCGGTTTTTAAAACGCGTTCGGCTCGGCTCGAAATTGAATTCCGGAACAGCTTTACGATGGTCCTTAAAACACGCCAGCTACGGCCGGCCGGCAGCTGTTTCTCATCTGCTTCATGCATTTGTTAATTTTATCTGAATTTGCTTTTTACTTTCCCCTCTCTATCTCTTTCCCCCTCTCTTTCATTCTCTATTTCGCCTGCGTCTGCCTGTGCGCAACATATTTTTATTAGGCACATTTCGAGCATCGTCATTGTGGCGCAGGCAGGTGAAAATAACGCGTTGCGTTTTATTTGAGTTTTCATTCAGTTGTTGCTGCTTACTTTCTTGTTGTTGTTGCTGGACCTGCTGTGGCTTAGGCTAAGCAAATTGCCAAAAAATCGTAAAAATGTGCGGCAGAGCAATTTTTGTTTAAACTACGCAAAGCGTGCGCCAAGTTTCAGTTTCAGGCTGCCGAAAAAATTGCCGTCATTCTTTTTAATGCACACACAAAGGCAGGCAGAGAAGGGAAGACAGAGAGAGGTACAGAGAGAGATAGAGTGTAAAGGAGAGCGCAAGTGTGCCCAGGCGAGCAAGCGAGCCTCCGAAACATAAGTGCTCTGCGTTGTCAGCATTTTATGAAGTGGAAATTTTCTATTTGCCAAAGCGATGGCGGCGACGAAACCGGAACAAACAGGCCGCCAACACACACAAGCACACACACACATACAGACATATATAGTAGTGTTTTGCCCTCTCTCTCTCTCTCTCTTTCTAGCTGGCACAAATTACGCTAAGTGCTTTTGGCTGCAGCGCTTTCTACCTTTTTTGGGGAAGACTGAACCTCAGCCTCAACTCAACTCAACTCAACGTGTCGGCCTGAACTAAGCGCTGCCTAGTGTCAGATTATGGCCGCTTTGTGCTCAGCTTGCGCTACATTTTTGATGATGTCATTTGAAGTCTCGGCCTCAAGGTAATATCCATGTTGCGGATTTATGTCTGCCTTGTCTGCCAGCCTGCCTAGCTTGACGCCTTTTCGCTTGGCGCGTCTCTAATTTATGTACTTCGCCCTGGCCTCCATGCAATTATTGCCGTGTTAATTTTGTCATTTATTATGAGCATCTTCTCGCTGAGTCTACTCGCCTTTCTCTCTAGTTTCGTGTTTAGTGCCGAAAATAACGAATTTAAGTGCTGCTGCTGATGTGGCCAAAGACCACAATAATCCACACATGGCAGCTGTGCGCGCTTAACGCCCCTAAAGTATGCTACATAAAGAGCAAGTCAATATCAAATGAGCAGATGAGAGAGGCAAAGGTGGGAGGCAGCCAAGGAAACTGGCAGCCTCAGCAGCTTTTAGCGTTATGACTGGAATGCGAATTGCAGCTGAAAATGCATATGAAAATCAATATGAGAGAAAGGGAGAGTAAGAGATGGAGAGAAAGTGAGAAAGAGAGGGAGAGAGAAGCAGCAAGCCAGACAGATTTCGCAACGAATATGTAATACACTCAGCGCAGCACGGGGCATAAAGTATTACACAATTTTTATGGCCGCACACACAGGTGGCTTAAATAACAGACAGAAACATAGATGAGGGGCAGAGCAAAGGGGTGCATGGGGTAGAGGCAGACAGGGCTAAGGGCAGTAGGGCATCATGTGGTTGCAAGTGCTGGCTGCGAAACCACAAACAACTCTTGGCCGCAAACTGCTGCATGTTTTTGGAGCTGTGTCTCTGTATGTGTGCGGGTGTGTGTTGTCTGTTGATAAAGTCCAGGAAAACTATTAAGAAAATTACAGCATATAATTTGCAGACTGTCATGTTTTCCCCACCCCCTTCACTCTCTCTCTGCACTTCTTGTGCCTGCTTGTAACACATTTACGCTTGGCTGATCGCCTTTGAAGTCGTCTGTTTCTTTTTACTTTGGCAAACAGAGAAAGAGAGAGAGAGAGAAAAGGGAAACAAAAATTGTATTAGGCATTTAAATGGCAAAACAAATAGAAAAAGTTTGTGCAATCCTTTCCAGTTGCCTTCGCTGACATTCGCAGTGCGACAACTGTCATCAGCACATCATTGTCTTGAGTTGGGTGTCTGTCTGTCGAGTCTGTCGAGTCTGTCTCGAGGCGGGTCTGCACTTTGATTTTGTGCTTCATTTGGTCTAATCAAAGTTTTGCTAAACAGCCGAAAGAAACAACAACACCAAGTAAGGGAACAACTTGAGGCTTGAGTTGCCTCAGCATTTGCTTATCTCATTTTTTTGATACTTTTTTCTTTGTTGCTTTAATTTCCCTTTACTTTTTTTGTCGTCATCGTCTTTACTCGAAAACTTTTCTCAAGAATTTCTGTGTGTTACGTGGGATAAATAGGAATTTCTGCGGAATTTACACTCTTCTTTCGGTTTAGATTGGTTTGGTTTGGGTTTCCTTTTCGGGGGTCCTTTGTGTGTTTCGATATTATTTTTGGCACAGCTTATGTCTAATTTTATGCCGGCAGGGGGACAGAAAGGTGCAAACACTCGCTGCCCTGGGGCAGGTGTTGCAGGACAATTGAACCGCTTTGATTGCTGTCCCTTTATTTATGTTTTTTTCAAACAAAATATAATTTTGTTTTTTTCATTCCCCAACGGCGAAAGCCAACGAAGCGTTCAAAACATTTAACGGACTTTTTAATTAAAAAGTTTTGTTTGTCTTCTCTCTTTTTTGCGCTATATTCTTCTTTCGTGCCGTTCACGATTTAGCGTTGTTTGTCTTTGTCTGATCCCTGTTTCAAAAAAGGCTTAAAATCATCGTCAGCCGGACACGCCGTTCGTTGTAGCCTCAGATACCTTTTAATATATGCAGCCGAAGTGAATTCAATTTCCATTCATTTGTTTGAGTTGCAGTTTGTTTTCGCATTTCGCACGCACAATAACAAGTGGGGGAAAAGTAAATAAGTATGGGCTGTAATATACCCTGCAGGGAAGTGAGTTTGTAAAGAAAGGAAACAGAACAAAGAGTGGACACACAACTAAACTTATGGCAAGACTAGTGACACTCTGAAGTGTTATACAGAAATTGCCCACGAGCCTTAATTCAATATACCCCTTCCCGCATATTCGTTGTCTACAGGGTACAGGGTAGAGCAATGCTCATTAAATTTTCAGTGAGAGCGCTGGATAATTAATTGCAAATAAAAAAAAAATCAACAGAAACGCGAGAATGAAAGTAAAATACGGCATAAATTACGAACAGCTGTCAATGACAATGTGCGTAAAAATTATTAAAACGGCAAAGAGAAACCGAAGAGTGCGAAGTAAAAAGACGAAAGCAAACGCAGATTTATATTAAATGGCAGAAAATAATACGAATTGTTTTCCGCACTCGGTTTGTTTGGGCTTTGGGTTTGGGTTCGTATTCGGATTTGGTTTGGTTAAGTCACTTACCTTTTTCATGAACGTCATCACATTTGTGGGCAACATGTTGAGTGCGTTTGTGTGTGTGTATTTGTCTGTAAATGAATCTGTATCTGTGTGTGTGTGTGTGTGCTGCGTCGTTATTCAAAGTGCAATTAATCACGCATACGCCGTGCGGGCCGTTTGCCTGTTGGATTTTATGTCAATGCGGCTTTTGTTTTCTGCTTGGTTTTTTTTCTTTATCGTTTTTGTTTTATTTCTCTCTCTCGCTCTCGCTCGTTTATTTTGCACACTTAAGCCGCTTTAAGTCATTTCCATGTGCAACGCTCGTTTCGTAGTTGTTGTTGCTGTTGTTGCTGTCCATGCTGTGCGCGTTCGCTTCAATTTGATTGAAAACAAATGGCCATTTTTCATATGCCATGTAAATAGGCATTGACATTGTCTGTTGAAGAGGTCCTCGTTGGATATCCCTATGGCGCCTGCAACATGTTTGGCTTACATGTTGTTGTCGTAGTTGTTGTTGTGGCTGCTGTTGCTGTTGGTGTTCTTCTTGTTGTTGTTGTTGCTGTCGTAGTCAGATTGATTGATTTATGCATGTAGAACAGCGGCATCTGTGGCAAGAGGTGGGAGTTCGAAATGCTTTAAAGCCTTTCGCTTTTAATTAACGCTCGCCATAATTCACAGCTGCTATTAGTGTTGTGCGACGTCTGCAAGAAACGGATGGGGGAATTATAATTAGTCATTGGGTCTAGCCAGGCACGAAGTAGCGGAAGCAGTAGCAACAGCGCAGCAGTTTGTCCCTTAGGCAAATCCTGCTGGGCTTACACCGTACTTAGACGAAAGGAGGCACCATAATTTTACCCTACGATAAGCATCAACAGCGTTTGGGTTGCCCCACACACACACTCACTCACCCTCTCTCTCTCTCGCTCCCACACACACATGCGTGGGTCTAAGACCTTTCTGACATGGCGCTGAAAAGTCAAGCGGCAAAAGTTTATAAGACGGAAATAATGTGTCGCGCGTTGCATGCAAAGTGCCTTGCGGCCGTCGCGTAGCGTCGCGTGGCAGTAGCAGCACGATAAACTGACCGTTATAATAACACCGATATGGCTTATACAAGTAGGTTGCTCCGCCAACAAGTTGAACTTACAAGTGGCACAAAAGCAAAAGTGGAAAATTGCCAAAATTGCATGTGCCGAAAGTAGGACGAGTTAAAGAGGGAAACGGAAAGAAAGAGAAGAGCGAGAGAGAGAGAGGGAGAGACTGAGGTAGCATTAAGTAGCTTAGGACTGGCTTTCAAGTCGCACTCAGTCCGCACTCGGCACCTGCCAACGAGGATCTTAAAGCGGCCAACTTAAAGTCGCCTCGCCTTGCCCAGTTTTGTCATTGTCATCAGTTCTTGACTCGGACAAATCCTTCGCGTGGCCATAAGCTGCACACACGAACACACAGTGCCATTGCCAATGCCATTCACATCTCTTGTGCTTTGTAAAGCTTATGTAGCATTCACAGCTAAGCTGGAACCCTTCTCTGCACTCCCCTCTCCCACTACAGTTGCTGGTAACTGGCTTTGGCCTGGCTGCAGTATTATTAAATCAAATGACCCACATAGCAATTGAATCGCTCGATTTGCAGGCAACTCAATAGCAACATACGATCTTGCAACATTTGCAATTCCCACACACACACATATATAGTGAGATTAAAGACAGTGTGCTCAACTATTTCTCATGGTTGAAAAGTTGGGCAACTTGTGTAAAAAGAAATTGGCAAAGAAATTTCATTTGAATGCATTCATTGTTGGGTTATTTCTATCTTCGTCGGGTCCTTGCCATTCTCAGCACATAACGAAAGTTCATAAAAAGCCATCGAAGCGCAGTTCGAAAAGTTCTCTCTCGGAGATTGAGAGACAGAGAGGGAATGTTTACGCTAAATGAAATTTTTGACTTGCTAAATGAGTCGAGTTGGCGCAACTTTATAAATGACATTTAGAAAAAGAAATCTTGGCAAATTAGTTGCCCCGTTTGAAACTGTCAAAATGTCACACAGAGAGCAACAGGATGCAGGATGAACTACTGCATGATGGCAATTGCTGGGGGAAAGAGACAACGAGAGAGAGGGGCGGAGAGGGGTATCAAAATCAGAGCACACTGCACTCAGCGACAGTCGACGATGGGCGTTTGCCCTCAAAATGTAAAGCAAACTGTAACAAGTGTTTGCCTTGCCACGCCCTCTACACCCCAAACACAGCAAGGCAGGCTTCTTCGACTGCCCCGCCCCTTCCCTACCCTCCATCTTGCTGTTGCTTACACAAGCTTAGCGCGGCAGGATGTGCTCATAAATTGTAACTTTGGCTGCTGCTGCTGCTGTAGGCAACAAGCATGAAATCACATGAACACACAGAGGGGGGGCAAGAGGAGAGGAGGAACCCATTTTGGGGCTTGGCAAAGTTCCAGCTGAAAATTCAGCTGGGGTATGGCTGGCACATAGTTAATTAGCGCGAAATTGGGGAAGCAGGCAGCCTCTGGCAGGCAGGCAGCCAGGCCTGGCTCTGGGCGTCCTTTGCATGCTAATGGGTAACTGATCAGCCCTGCCAATTGCCTTAAAGGTCAAAATGTGTGGAAATAATGCGTGCATTAGCCGAAATCAAACAAGATTTATCACTCGCACACCCACACACAAATACAGTACACACATTGCGATACACGTGAAATTGTCACGCACAGGCAAATCGAATTGAAATGGAAATACATTAAAGAGGCCGAGTTTACCAATTTGTTGCTCCTGTCTCTGAACTTGGCAACGTGCATGGGACACAAATTAACTGCTACGTAGCATAGCATGATAAATGGCCAGCAAAAAGCAGCCAAGAATAAATTGCAAGCCAGTCAAATGAAGTGTAACAGCGAAGCGCAAAGAGAAGAAGAGAAGAAAGTGAAGAAAGCAAGCCAAAGCGAAGTGAAGCGAAGCAGTCGCAGTGGGCAGCTCAAATTGCAGTTGAAAAATCGCAGCGCAGTTCATAAATAAACTGGACTGCACAGGGTGCAAGCGTGGGTGTTGAGCGAGGCGGGAGAGGGGGGGGGAGGATGCTGAGTCTCATGAATGGCATGAATGAAGCACTGTCAACAATGCCAGCCAACTGGGGGTAGAACTGCAAGCACAGTGGATCAACAGGGGGTGAGGGGAAGGTGGCGCAACTGCAACTGGTCGCCTGTTGTGTTTGGCTTGTTAACGCTGTGTGGACGCTGCAGCTGTACGCTGCGTGGGACTCGTTGTGGTCAGCACATTGGGGGCAACAACGAGATAAGATGAATGTTAAATTTGCACCACATTTCAGTTGGCAACGGGCCAGGGAGCGGTGGGTGAGGGCGCAGGCTGTTGCACTGTATGTAAATCAAGTTGTCATGAACATAAAAGCCAAGTCGATCGGCTGCAATTAGTCAATAAATTTATAAATAAATAATTGACGGCTAGAAAGGCTAAAGTTGACGTGGCGCGTGTTGTATTTCGTTTTATTATTATTATCAGCTAAAATTAATAATGGTAACCTAATCTATTTGTGGCAGACAAACTGCAAAGGTTTCCATTTTAATTATATAGTGAACTTTGCGTGTTTTTGCTAGATTTTGTCTAGCGATTTAATTATAATTTTCCTGATTCCTACACGGGCGTATCGAGCTCATTAAAAGTATTAATTAAAACTAAACAAAGTTGTATTTAATGCTCTTACGCCAGCGATGGTTGAGCAGATATCCAACTAACGTATGCACTAGACAGCAAGAGAGGGAGCGGAGGTGGGCGCTGGTATTATAGCCTAACAGGATTTTTAATGAAGCTCAATGTGTGTGTGTGCACTGCGCTGTAAGCTCAGCTCGGGCTCATTGTCAGCATCGTTTGCCTAATTGACAGGGGCGTATACGCAATGTGAGGGCGCTTGAAAGTATGCAACGGAAATCAAGGCACGGCTTTAAGCGAGTGAAATTAAACATTTAATTGCATAAAGTAAATTACGCTGTGGCAGGCAGGCGGGCAGGCTGGCAAATAGAAGAGGGTGAGGAGGGGGTACAGATTGATGTTTGACTCGCAGCAGCTGCCACTGGCAGCCTGGCAGCACTTGGCACTTTGGGCATGCGAGGCACGTACACGCCATCCAAATGAAATGAAACTACGCCCATCGGAGAGTTCCGCACGCTGCGTGTTGACAACGACATTTTCGGCTAGAGACTGTGTGGCAAACAAACGTTTAAACTGGATTGTGGGCAGACTAGGCAGCAATCGTAGGAGACTCCACTCGATGCCAAACTCAAACTCAATTATTCAAATGTACAGTTCAGCACTCGAACTGTAACTGTAACTGTTACGGTTACTATGCGTAGGCGTGCGCCACATGTGGCCCGCGCTGATACTCGCAATTTGACATTTAATCAACAACTGGGCAGGGTAGGGCAAGGCAAGGCAAGGCAAGGCAAGGCAAGCCAAGCATCGACAAGGACTCGAGCTTCGGCTCAAGTGTTTGCTGTGGTCCACCCATACACACACACAGCGCAGTTGTCACTTGTTGTGCTCGACTGCCTTGGCTGTTGCTTTCATCTTAATTGAAATCAAATCAAAGTGTTTTCACTCACAAAATGAAATTGTGCGTTCGGCTTTGTTCTTGCTTTGTCGTGCCTTCAAGTTTCGATACTTTTCGATTCGATTCCATCAACGTATTTCAGTCAATTTTTTGGGGATTTGTCTGCTAATGACTTCCTATTGTTCAACTCACGGCTCAAGGTTTCGGTACCAATTTTACACTCAATTTGCTGGCTCTTCTGTGGCTCCTTGTTTCATCAATTATTTATTCGAAAGTCGTATTCCCATTTGCCAAGGGCAGGGATTTGTAATTGTGCTCTCTCTCTCTCTCTCTGCTTACCTGTGTGCGACTCATTTGTGTTTACGCATTGTCTTTATTATCTATATAATTCAGTCTCGGATAATATCAGCAAATAAGCACGCATTACGCATACGCAGCATTTACAGCACACACAAAACTGCAGCAAGGACAAAAGAGTCGATCATTACGCATACGCTGCGTGTACACGAAGTCACGCAATAAAACGCAAATCAACTGTATACAGGCTATATAAAAGACGGCAGCGAACTCATTATCGCTTCACCAAATGTGCAATGCGAGTGGCCATCATGCTACTGCTGCATGAAGGCACGCAAGAGGCGCGTGCGAGTGTCGCATTTATGATGTGGCGCCCATTAGAAATGCGTAAAATAAGGGGGAAGAATTTTGATTTATTCGATTTAATTAGATGAAATTGATGCGGCGTGAATGAGGAACAAACGAAGCAAACGCAGGCCGTTTGACCTAGCAAATTAAATCAAATTGCTGTTGCGAGAAAAAATCTCTCTCTCTCAAAGCATCCGAAGCCCGAGTACGCACCCAAAGGGTTTTAATGGCTGGCCAAGTGTCTGTCGTAACCGCTTTTGTAGGAATTTCGGCGCAAACAAAGTGACCGCAATTAATTAGCCACAAGAGAAGCGGCAATAAAAATAATGCCTGTTGCTGAGACTGAGAGGGAGGCGAGGACTGAGGAGAGCCGCGAAAGATAATAGAAAATTGCAGTTGTCTGTGAAGGATTAAGGGCTGCCAGAGGCTGTAGAAATTATTAAGGTCAGCCGAGGCTAAAAGGCAAAGAGGAGGAAAGAACATACATACATATAGCATTTATATCGTGGATCACATGAAATATTCAGCTAAGCGAACATCAACTCTGCGGTTCGGCAATTGCAAATGGCGAGAGCCAATGTCAATGTCAATGTCAGTCTCAATGTCAAGCTGTCGTCGTAACTAAACAAGAGCCAACACACACACTTGGCAGGCGCGGTCGTCGTCAGCTCAACGGCCTCATGAACTTTTGCAGCGCATCTAATGCGAATTCAATGTCGACCTCAGCCTCTGCCTCCCACTCTGCTAGCCTGGCAAGGCCAGAACGGCGTCAGTTTTGTCAGCTCGTCAGCTGGGGCTTTTGATGCCCGAGAAGTCAATTAAAACGAGAGCAACAGTCGCAAAACGCGACAGTGGGATACCCTTCGACCTATGTTCCAGTGTAGTTTAATTTATTAAATTCATACACATATGCATATGCACATGCTTTGAAATTAATCCCGACAGATGGCGCTCGCGCTTCGCGCTCGCCCGTCTCCCTTGTTAGCTGACAGAAGCACTTGGTTTTATGCTCATACTTTCTTAAATAACTTCTGTGTTTATTGTTCGATTGGATTGTAATTTGGGGACTACGTAGATATTTCATTTAGCTTAGTATATGTTAAAGTCAGAAAGTTGTATCTTATATACAGCGCTTACAAATTAAGTTCAAAAATTAAATTATTGATTTGTGGGGGCGGTGGGCGTGGCACCTAACATTTGAAATAAACTTCATCTGCTTATAGTACACAGGAGTCTTCCTGCCAAGTTTGGTAACTCTAGCTTTTATAATAGCTGAGATCTGTGCGTTCACACAGACAGACGGACAGACGGACAGACGGACAGACGGACAGACGGACAGACAGACAGACATGGCTCAATCGACTCGGCTTGTGATCCTGAGCAAGAATATATATACTTTATGGGGTCTCCCACGCCTCCTTATGCCTGTTACATACATTTGCACAAAGTTAGTATACCCTTTTTTGACCATTTTCAATGGTCGAAGGGTATAAATATGAACGACAACTAAATAAATTTGCATTAATCTGCAGCTGTGTGCGGGCAATGTGTCAAGGACAGTACTGAGTACTCAGACTCTGTTGAAGACTGGCTCAAGGTCTCCTGCCTTCATAATCCACTTAAGCAGAGCAGGCGACAAAGTGTGGAAAATGTTTAGCTCAAGTTATTTGCGGCATTTTTGGGTATTGCGGAAAATCGTAAATTCCAGCAATCATCGCATCAAATTGAGCAGAGTATTAGCTGGCAAGTGAGTCGGTGCAGGCACTATCTCTACTCACATATCTATCTATTATGGCATGCACAGACAATCGAGGCGCGTGTGTACGTGTGTGTGTGTGTTGGCTTGTGGCGTGACTCTTTGTCTCCCTGGTGACTGACGAAGTCACATCCCATGCATCCATCCTTGAGTGCCTTGTACTGCTCTGGCGCTATGCTGTTGTCATTATTGTTATTACTATTTCATTGTTGTTGTTCCAGCTGTTGTTGTTGTTGCTGTGTTGTGCTTGCTTATCGCACACATTGCTGCACAACGTCACACATGTCTCGTCTGGCGCGCTGTGCAAATTTCTTTCTTTAAAGCGTATAAATTGCATTGCATGTGATGCTTACATTGCCTGGCTGACTGTATACCCTGTTAAGTACGGAATGGGGAGGTGACTGCTAACTGCAAGTTTACTCTATTGCCAACTCTTTCAGTGCACCCTTTTACTTACAGGGTATCTTTAAGTCCTCCCCCGCTTAACCGCAACATTCTAGCTCGTTTTTTATATTGTTATTCATGCAATATTTAACTAGCGCTTGTATTGTTTGCACTATTTACTTGCATCGCGCAGACGATGACGACGACGACGACGCTGACTGTATGTGCAGTTGTTCGAAGGTCAAATGTCAAATGTAGCTGGGGTAGACAGCCAAAGAGGGACGAAGGGAGGGAGGGAGAGAGGTACAAACAAACAGCACAGACAGCCAGCTAAATGTTCATGGATTTTATTGTGTTGGCCGCAGATTCAGACGCGACTTGGCACGACTTGACTTTGTGCTATTTGCCCCCCTTTCTTTCCACTTCACTTCATTCTTTCTCTCACTCCTTCCCCACCCTGTCGACCCATTTTGCAGTGCACAAACTCTTTGCCACAGTGGCAGGTGTCAGTTTCGCCTGGCCTAATCACACATAATGTGCGTGTAATTCATAGCTGTCTCATGAATAATTCAAACTGCAACGAACTGATCCAATATTTATTCGTTTTTAATTCGATTGTTTGCGCTGTGTATGTGTGTGTGTGTGTGACTTTTCAGCTGCCTGACTGTGATGAGATTAGCGTGCAATGCGGAAAAGTGTTTATTTTTAATTATTAATAATGACAGCGAATTCATTTAAATTGTCAAAACTAATGCGAGACTATCTCAATTATGCGCTTCAACTTTACAGGACTGTGGGCCATGCAGAACGGGGGCCATCAATTAGCCGGGAGAGTGTTTCACCATTTTGCAGACGCCTCAGCTAATTGTGATTATGTGACGCCATTAAAATCAACATCAATCATCATAATTTACGATGTTATTACAAGGTGGCAGAAGGCGGGGCGCCAAACAGCAGGCGAGGCGACGAAGAAAAACATGCAGAAACCAATTGCTTTTGATGTTTGCTCGCACAACGTATCGTATACGCAATGCCAAGCAGGCAAGCAAGCCGAGCGAGCTTCGTTCACGTGTTGCGCATACGACGTGCCGCACGGGGGACGCCTTGAAGTGACTTTGGCAAACCATTTTTCTTGTTAATGCATTTAACATGGTTATTAATCAAGCACACACACACACACAGTTGCACACACAGAGAGACACTCGCCGAACCACAGACACTCACACACAGCTGGAGAGTGAAGGCAAGCAAAGTCATTTTGTTATTGAATCTGGCAATTTAAATGAATCCGCAGGCAATGCCATCGACATGACCATCGTCATTACCATCGACATCGACATCGACAATCGGCAAAGCAATAATTGTTGTGGTTTTGCCCCGTCACAAACCGCATAGACATTGTCATTACTCAGCCGCATTTGCCATTACTCCGTTGCTGGCCTGAATGTCGGTTTGTGGCTTACGAAGAGCCCGCAGCGACTCGACTCCGTGCCGACTTGCCTTGGCTTGAGAGAACCTGAACTTAATCCTGACATTTATAATGCAAACACAGGAAGCTCATATATTTGTCCCTCTCTCTCCCCCTCTCTCTCTCTGTCTCTCTCTTTTCCTTTGTGACAACAAATTACCTGTGCGATTTGATTTCATTTCCGTTCTGCTGCGGCTGCCGCTGCTGCTCGTCATCATCAAGCTGCTCGATTTGTTTCGTTTTATTTTCGGGTTTGATTTGCTTTTGCGGATGATGAAAAATGTTTGCAGCTGATTGACTGGCAGTTGGCAGCTGTCGAATTGGCATAAATCAAATAAAAGGGAGTCCATTAAGCGCGAGTGAGCTCTCTTTATATATTGAAACCCCATCAACCCTTTTAAATGTTAATTAAGCAAAATATTTTCACAACTAATCGAACTTTAAACTTTACTATTGATTTTCCTTCGCCGCTTTGACAATATTTGCTCAGCACTTGCGAAAATATTTATAAATAGCCCGAAAATTATCGTGGTGATAAAGTGTACTAAGCACCAAGTGTCTGCCAAGTCGTCCCCAAAGTGCGTAGAGGGAACGTGTATATATATTTAAGTATATATAGATATGTATGCTGAGTATGCTGTGCGACGTTAATTTCTTGACTGACTGGCAAAGTTTTTGCGGCTGCTGTCGCTGTTACTCTCGTAATTATGAAAGTTGGACAATTGGGGCACAGCTCGGGGCGAGGGCAGGGCAGCAGCGCTGGGGTTGCTGAGGTCCATTGGGCATACGCGCTAACAATGTTGAAGGCGTCCGCCTGCGCCTTGAAGTATGCACTTCAATTACAAAACTCGACTCTGGCCTGGCCGCCTCTCTATGTATTGTGGCTGCCAACTAACTATAGTGTTGGCACAGGACATGCTCATTATGTACCAAGTGGCACAACAGCAACAACAACAATAACAGTAAAATTTGTTGGCCAAAAACTTTTGCGCGCTGCACAAAAGTTGATTTAAATTAGTGAAATTAGAAAATGCCCAACAGCTGAGTAAAGTCAGTCAGACTGGGGCAGAGTTGAGCTTGGCTTCTCACTTGACGTGTCCGGAAGTTGTCAATGTCAATGGCAGTAGGACGCTTCCTTCCTGCCTGCACACACACACTTACACACACAGAGAGAGAGAGGCAGACAAAAACAAGAGCATAAATTACACAAAGGCAATGGAAAGTTTTGTGCCAAGTCTGAAGTTTCATCGAGCAAGTCCATTTTCGTCAGCCTCGAAGTCGTTGAAGCACACGACAGAACATGGAAGTTTTGGCTAACATGCCTCAAAGTATGCAAAAGCCAGGCCCAAAAATTATGAAGCACTGCCAGTCAGCCAGCCAAACTGCCAGCCAGCCAGCCAGCCAGCCAGTCAGACAGACTTCCTGTACGTGCCGTAGTCAGTTAACCAAGCTACCAGCGACGACAGTGTGCGACCACGTATCCACTTCACTTCGTCGCTCTTCTGCTGGCCTCGACTAACTTGTTTTTGTTCAATCAACAATAAAGCTATAGCTATAGCTGTAGCTATGGCTGTGTGCTCATACAGCTATAGTTATAGCTATCCCTACATTGTTGTTTCCCTACCTCTCTTCCTCTCCCCCTCTTCACTCTGCTGTTTGTCTAAGCTCAGTGAAGTGTGCCAGAGATATTTGCGCCCGATATGCGTCCATGCGATTCGGGTTGAGAAGAAGACTCTCTCGCCTTGGCGCATGTCCTTACCCAACCCATTGTGCATATGACTATATCACTTAAAGCGTCAATATGCGATTACGGCAAACTAATAGAGTAATAACCGAACGAGGCAACCTTCTTTGGAATTATAATACTTGTTTTTGCATCTTGGCCCTGGCTCTAATGAGCTGTTGTCGCTTCCCTGCCTGCCGTTGTGGTGGTGGCTTCCTGGCAACGGAAGTCGCAACTAGACACATGCGTGTGTGTGTGTGCAAGCAAAGAAATTCATCAAAAAAAGCCGACGATAACAAAAGAAAGTTGGCACTCTGAAATGCGAGAAGGCGTATAAGAAGTACGTCTATATGTATGTTATATAAACAAGAAGGGAGTGGAGAAGGGAGAAGGGAAGGCAGCGCTGAACAAAGGATTCATTTGGCTGCTAGGAAGTCGCCGCTGCCGCTGCTGCCTGCCTGCGCTCGACAATAAAAACAGCCAAATTATTCGCGTGGCAAAGTTATTAAAAGCTTGCAGAATTTTACGCTACAGCAAACAAAAAAGCCTGCGATGGCACAAAAGTTTTTAATCTAATGATAAGTTATTAGCACGTCCACACCAAAGAGGGAGGGTGAAAGAGAGGGAGACACAGAGAGAGCAGAGAGGAAGACTAGCCCAAAAAAGAAGCTGCTGCTGTTGTGTTGCAGCTGCTGCAGTTGGCGATATGCAGCTGAGTGTGACGCAAAGCAGCAGAAGGCGCTAAAGTTTTGCTCCCCTTTTTTTGCTCACTTTCGTCTTTGTTGTTGTTGTTGTTGCTGCACAGACAAAAACTTGATTCATGAACCCTTTTTTTGTGCCTTGGTCATTGCCGGGTTTTTTTGCTCACACATCCAGTTGGTAGTCAGTGAGGCGTATGTCCTTTTTTCTGGCTAGGTCCCTTTTTCTTTGTTGGTTTAATCGGGTAAAGAGAAGGGGAAGGGGAAAGGGAAGGCGGCGCACAAGTTTCACAAATGATTTCACATTTTTGCATAAATAAATGTCAAGTGTGTGCCGGGGCGCGCTGAGAGTTGCTGACAGCTTTCTAATAAACCCAGTGGAAAAAAGGATAATCAGCGCACAGGCGAAGGATGTGACGCCAGCAACAAGTAGACCAAGTGCTGCAGCTGTGAGTGTGCGTAAGGGAATTGTAGATGTGTGTGTGTGTGTGTGTGTGTGTCGTCCACTTTAGCTTAGCAATAATAATAATAACCTTGGCTGCCATGACGCCTCGTATTTTTCAATGAGCTCCGGGAAATGAGAGACTTTTCTCATATGAAAATGACAATTTCCATTGCCACCGCCACTATAAAGGCCGACAGTAGGGCGGCACTCGAGAGAGTGCTCCTCCTTTTGTCATCTCCTCCTCCTTCCCCCTCTGCCTGCTCTCGTTATCCCTTGGTATGTGCGTTCTTTGGTTATTTTAGGATTGCCTGGCAACGTTGGCTGGCAATTTTAATAATGTTTACTTAAGGCGCAGCAGCTGCCTGTGTGAGTCTGCTTGTCTATATGTCTGCGTAAATAAATAAACCGCTAGCGACAGCGACAGCGACAGCGATGGCAGTCAAGTGTGGCACAAAGACGCTTGCATACTTATGGGGGCGGCAAATTGTGGCCCGCAGAGCAACTTGACGGTGCAACGAGCCGTGCAGCAATGCAACACAAAGTGACACTTAACGCTCGACTGAGCCGGCAAAATGTTGGTCAGGTAACTGTAAATCTTTGGCTTTTGTTATGACAGCGTCGACTGCCCTGAAGAGCCCAATTTATAGCGAGAGCTTAGAGGAAGGTCTCCTGTTGTGGCCCCTACAGAAGTCACATTATCCCTTTTTGCAGGCAGGCAGGGCGGACATTTATATAAATATCCGTTTAAGCTGTCGCTTGCTGCAGCTGTTGCCTAATGAGCGGATTAAGTGGCCTACTGCAGTGCCCATGGAAGCGACCCATTACGAATCCTTTTCTATGCTGATTCCTTATTGTTGCTGTTGCTCTTCCGTTTCCGGGCAGCCCTTTTGTTGACACACGCACACACACACACACACACACAGTGCCTTGGGTAGTTTCTTTGACAAATGGCGCCACAGGCAGCTTAAAATGGATTCAAGTGTATGCAAATCGTATAATATTCCCCTCGTCCCTTTAAATCTCGTGTTGCTCTCTAGGCGACGTATACACAATATTACACATACGCCTCGTACGCACAGCAAAGCGAAACAGGCAATTGCTTTATGCATTGCCAAATAAACAGAAATCGAAATACATCAAATAAGAGTGGCTGGGACAGGGAAAGAGTGAGAGAGAGAGGGAGCAAGCGAAACAAAGCAGCACTCGAATCCGAGCGCATTTGACACGCGTCCCGGCTGCTTTGTTTGGCCAAAGGATTTGCTGTGCTTTGCAGCACAAGTGGAACACACACACGCAGAGGCAAAAAAACATTTCTGTTGGAAAATATTGATTTACCTGCTATCAAAGACAGCTGCCACTGCTGGTGCTGCTGCTGCACGTTCAGTGGCAACTGAGCCTTGATTTGCTCTCTCCCTCTCTCGCTCCCTTTCTCGCACTTTGCTCCTTTTTATGCTTTCAACTCACAACACATAAACGCAATAATCAATAGAGATTTGCTGTAGCTTAGCCGTGGCCGATGTGGCGCTCAAAGTGCACACACGACGTTGCCTGTTAATGTACAACATGAGGCTCGTGTGGCAGACTGAGATTGACATTTGCGGCACAAGATGTGAGGCAAGCCAGCAAAGTTATGCTCAACAAGTGCAGTTAAGGCCACATCATTAACATGTGCCAGCGCAGCCAATGTCAATGTCAAGCTGCCTGCCTGCCATCTCTCTCTCCCTCCCGCTCTGCCCCCTGTCACTATCATTCTGCTAGTTATGGTGTCTCCTGGCTGAGCCTGTGCCGCCTGTGCGCGTGCCGACGCAATTACGCAAAATGTTGCGAATGACGCGAACGTTTTTGCATGTGTGTTGCGTACGCAATCTCAGCGTGACGAGCGAGAAGGAAACTACTTTTGATTAGGGTCGCTAAGGGGTTGCTAAAGTTCCAGCAAGTTCCTCTTAAAGTTGCTCAACTAATTTGTTTCATTTTGAGTGGTTTGAGTTGCATTAAAAATGAATAAACAGAACTGATATTGATTGCCAGATACTCTTTATTATTTGAATAGTGTTACAGAATATTCAACAGCACATCAATAGTTAACTGCAATGATATTGCTTGCCAGATACTCTCCATACCACTCACAGTCTTACAAGGCATTCTGCAGCCCATCAATAATCCGCCGTACCTTCTTCTTGGCATATTTTTAGCCACCCACACGCATACACTTAGACTTATTAAGTTGACAGCGGCAGTCAGTCAGAGCCACACACACACACACATGCAAATACAAACACACCCACACACACACACACACACTGCCTGCGCACTCATGTTTCACATGTTGATTTTGCTGCCACACGCACAACTTTCTCGTTATTGTTGTTGTTGCTGCGCAGGTTTCATATTCTTTGGTAATTTAAGAAATTGCCATCATTACGCATACGCCGCGTTGGCAGCTGCCAACTTCCAGAACTGCCAGCTGGCAGGCTCTTTAATTAGCATTTAAAATTGCAGTCGCGCTGTCAAATTTACAAGTCGAAGACGAGAGCACGAGATTTCAAGCAGTGTTTCAAGCGTGTTAAATGCAAATGCTTCGACTATGGCTACGGCAATGAGACAGCTCATAAAATCCGACCAACTAATGCCCCACCATGACAGCTTTGACACACAATTGTCCACCCACCACTGTTGCTCCTCCTCCAAGTTGGACTGCCTGTTGCGTGTGCCAGCAGCAGCAGGAGAAGCAGGCACCAGCAGCTTGTGCAGAATGTTACTTTTGCGCAAAATTATGCAAATTTGATGTGCGTTTTGGTGAGCCAGAGCAGAGCAATGTGCAGCCTGTGCTCTGCCTGTGGTGTGCCATGTGTGTGCCCCTGTGTGGGCCATGTGTGTGTGTGTATGCACACCACATGCCAAGCACTAAGCAAACAGTTGGACAGCAGCAAGTGCAGGGCAAACACAACTAACAGTTGGGGTCGGGGGAAAAATAGTTAAAGCAAACAAACACAAAATGCAGCTAAAAGTTGCACAACAATTTTTCATTCCTTCCTCTTTTTATTCTTTTTTATGGCACTTCCCATCTTAAAGTGGCTCGTTAGTTTTTGGGGGATTAAAAGTGCTCTGCATAAAACCATTAAGGGATAAAGGCAAAAATTTTATGCAATTAGCCAAACTCAGTTTTGCCCTTTAAAATATTTAAGCTGATTCTCTCTGTCTGCAATTCTAGTAAATCTCTTTGTGAAATTTTGTAAGCTTATTTCATACATTTTATTCATTTTATTATGCATTTTGAGCTGAGATATCTCTCTGAGCTGCGCCTGCCTGAGAAAAGTGATTAAAGCAACGCACACACAAAGCCAAACAATTCATTTAAGATCTGTCTATTTATAACTCTGTTGTGTTTTATTGTTGCTTTTGTCTCTCTCTCTTTTTTACAGCACGATTCTGGTGTGTTAATCTGATCAAAGTGCGGCATGGATGGAGTGTGGTGTGGTGCAGGGGATGGGGAAGGAAACGAGGAACGCAACAATTTTGCGCCAAATGAAAGAAAAACACGAAAATTGTGCAAAGTTTTTGGTCTCGACTTTCGCCGTCGCCGTCGCCGTCGTTTGTTGTGGCTCTTGTGGCCCCAAGGATGCGAGCGGTAGCTGCCTCAAGAACACACACGCACACGGGAAGCGGAAGCCACACACACACACATACACACACAGGCACACACCGATACATGTGAGTAGGGAAATAAACTGCTCATTATTATGCAAAGTTTCCCTTCTTTGGCTTTATCTGCTCGGCCGGAAGTCGAGTGGGGTAAAAGGAGATAGAGACAGTGAGAGAGAGAGAGGCAGATCGGGGGAGGGAGAAAGAGACAGTTGGCTTCATGTCCGAGGAGGAACCGAGGCGAGCAACAGCCTGTTCCTTAGTGCTTCCATATGCCATAATTGGCGCATCGTGGCCAGCTCACAAGTCCTCCCCATGCGAAGCTCGTTGAGCTTGGAGCAGCAGAAGCATTTCGTCCTGTTGGACGTTTAATATTTCACTTGGCAAAGCACTCGTTGGGGATTTTGATTTCTGCTCTCGCTGCAAATTGCACATAAAATTTACTTTGCACTCGCATAAAATATAAAATTCAATTTTCAAGAGGCGACCAAATTTGCCCGAGCAACATGAATACAGACAGAGCCAGAGAGAGAGAGAGAGCGAGAGAGTGAGAAAGGAAACGCAGCTTAATGGCGGCGCAACATGAAAAATGCGAGTTGCAGGGGCGAGATGAGGGCGTGGGCGGGGCATTGCGTTTAGGCAAAGCGGCAAAGCTGCGACTCAAAAATGCGAAAAAAATATATGATTTATGTTTGGGGGAAGGTTGCAGCACACACATGTACACACGCACACACACGCAATATAAAGCATACTGTGTGTGCGCTCTTCAGGCTGCTGCCAATTTTTGCCAGGCAAAGCCAAAGCCAAAGCCAGCGCGATAAGGACGCGGAGGCCTTGGCAATCAGCATATGCATGGCCTCGTTCCTGCTGCTGACACACACACACACAGACACACTCGCCCAGGCTGTAGGCTACAAAGCGCCGTTAAACATGCCAGTTAAACACACCCAGCAAAACCGCGCACAACAGCAGCAACAACAACAACAACAATAACAAAATGTACTCGGTAATTGCCTCGTTTCATTTTTAATAACTGTCAATCCTTTTTGGCTTTTTTGGGGCGCGGCAATTGGCAAACTGACAAAACCGCTTGTAATTTGTGTGCGCTCGGCATATGAGCAACAATGCCAACCACAGCAACAACAATTACCACAACAACAATAGCAACAACAACAATGTTGAACAGGGAAAAGTCTGACAACAAATTTCTAGGAAAAGGCAAAATAACATTGTAGTCTAATTAGAACTCAAGGGGAAACAGTTTTTTTTTATTTCTTGGATGTCGAAAAATTGTAAATGAAAATTTACATTTTTCTCCTTTAGTTGTAGAAAACAAAATTGTAATTTTCTAGCAACATTCTCCATGTGCCGTTAGAGCATTTCCTGCTCGTTGTATTTTTTCAGCTGAGTTTTTTATTTTCACTGTTTTGTGGGGAAAGTTTTTGCCTAGCTCGCTTGATAAATGTTTGCGCTAACTTTGGGCCAAACTGTTGCTCTGCTTGGCGCTCAGGTCCCAGCGATATCAGCGAAGCACAAGACGTAGAATGGAGAACGGCAAAATATAAAAAACGAACGTTGAACGTAGAAATTTGCTTAAAACTTTAAGCAAACAGACCGCCCAGGGCCAACTTGGCTTTGGCCAAGGATTTTGCCTATACATGGGATGGATAAGCAGGCAGAGCTATAGCTGCAGCAGCGATGGAGCAGTTGGAGCTGTCAGAACTCCGTGGTTGTGCCATCCATCTCAGCGACCTTCATTATTTCGTTGTGCATGTTTAACTTTGCATTTACCGTTGAATTTGCCAGGTTCCCTTTACTTTTCCTTTTCCTCGCTTTAAATTTATGATTCACTTTTTATGCTGTTTAAGGTGTTTTTTCCTGCGAGAGGACAGAGAGAGAGGGAGATCTGGTCGAGCTAGCCGAGCTTACATTAATCATTGTGGAGTGCCAAATTGTGCCCCTGGGCGTCGATTACATTAATCAAGGCGAGGGCTCGAATATTTCACCGGGCTGCTGCAGAGGAAGCAAGCAGAGTACACTCCAAAAAGGGGCATAAACTGACAATTTCTGTTGCATAGTGAGTGAAGTGCGGGGCAGAAGTGGTCAAACAATGCTGCAAATTGTGTTTGTGTGTGGGGGGGGAGAGAGGTAGCAGCAGAGCCATTATCAGCTGCTTTGAGAAGATTATTGTCACTGGAGCTGAGTTTGGACAAGGGTCAGGGACGCGTTTAACGAAATGTAAACAGCCTCAGCTAGGCCAGTGCGGGACACCTCCACTCTGTCTTTTCAATCTCCCTCTCTCCCTCTCTCTCTCGCTGTGTGGGTGTGCGTGAGTTTGCCGGATATTAAGGTTAGTCCACGCAGCGGTAATGGCAATGCCAACAGCCGGCGGCCATCGAAATCTAAATCCAGCCGAGTCTTGCCCGAAATGGCGCACGGAAATTGTAAAATTTGTTACATTTTGTTTGGTGTTGCGCGTCGCGCAGATTTTCACTCAGCATTTATATGGAAATTAAGTTATTATGCTAAAAGGAAAATGTAATACAGCAACAAAGGCAACAGCAACAAAAACAACAAGGGCAGGCAGACAAATTTAACTCTTGAAAATATTTTCGAGAAATTGTTGGGGATTCCGCTTGCCAGAACGTAGATTGACTGTGTCGCTCTCTTTTCCCTGTATTTCTCGTTCGCACTGTATGCAAATGCCCGTGGCGAGGGCCGTTTGAGAGACTCTACCACCCCTCCCTGCCCGGGGTACTGCAGTTTCGGAGGGGGTTTTTTGAGCAAACATTTTAATTGAAAATTGCAGAGCCGCAGAAAGTAAATAGAGGAGCTGCCACTGCAAACGACAAGTCGAGAACTGATTGCATGACTGAGTTATGTGTGTGTGTGTGTGTGCAAGGGAGGGGAGTGTGTGGGAGAGGAGTACTCTTGTGTGTGTGTTTTTGTGCGCGTCCCTACCATTTAGAGCTGTTTGATTTTTGCATAAGCTTGTGTGCACTTTGCGCAAAGCATTCGAGAAATTTCTGCATGAATAATAAAGTGGAAAAGGCAGAGAAAAACGGAGCACGTTGCTCTGGCAACAACATCTCTGCCAGGCCTCGGCTCGGACCACGCGTGCCAACGAAAATTTAAATTAAATTAATTAAATTCCGCACTCGTATTGCGTGTGTTCGACAGCCAAACAATTTGTGTAACTGCGTGTGCTTCCCCCTGAGTGCGCTTGTATCACTGTCCTTTTCTCTCTCTCTCTCTTTCTCTCTTTCAGCATCTCTATCGCTGCTGCTGTGTGTGTGTGCGGCGCAAATAAAAAATGCGTAAAAAGCGACAAATATGCGAGTTATTTAAAAATGTAAAATAAATATTTGTGTCTGTGGCCGCAGTCAGAAAACCGTTTGCCGGCGGCAGTAAAAATCGTTACAGCATTGCTCGCTGCGCGTCCCTTCTGTTTTTTGTTTGTATCTCTCTCCCTCCCCGTCTCTTCCGCCTCCATTTCTCTTTTCTGTCTGATGCCCCAAAATGTTTGCTATACAAAACTGCGTGCGCGTTTGGTTTATTAAAAATTTGTGCAAATGAAGTGGCAATTTGCCATTTGCAATTGCAGCTGGACACTGGAGAGTGTCCACAACAAAAACACGCACACACCATATACACACTCATACAAATACACAGAGCTTAATACTACAAAACTAGTTTGCACATTTGTTGCGTCGCTAAAAAGTTAATTAATTTTTGCAGCTGATTAAAATGAGAACCGAAAAATGTGTGTGTGGCAGAGAACAAAGAGAAGAGCTAACAGCGGAGAGGGGGTTAAAAGGCAGCCTGGATAAGGCTTAAGCCAAGGCACACATGTGGCAGGCAAAGGAGGTAGCATCAGCTTGCCCCCAGGCGTGTTTAACATTTTAAACACTTTACCCGGACCGACATTAATGAATATAAGTATACATATATTATATATATTTTGATAACTGCCTGACAAGCTTGGGCAAATAAAACGAACAGGAGTAGAGAGAAGGAGCAGGAAGACAGACACAGAGAAAGAGAGAGAGAGAGAGTAGTTTAAAATGCCATTAAATACGCTGAGAGATGGGCAGACTGTCAGACTAGTGACATGTCTGCGCTGCCAGCAACTTCTCCTCACTCTCTCTTTCTCTGTCTGTGCTCGTGTGTTTATGTGTGTGTGGGAGGTGACGGAGGGGAGCTCTAGCTGTCAGCATGCATAACTGTTGCTGTCAGGATTATGGCTTGTCATATTATGTATTATGGTGTATTTTATTTGCATTCAATTAAAACGCACGTGTCACCCGCCGCCTTCGCATATAAATTGCCAGCAAAATGAGGCGAAAAATTATGCAAATGTGCGCGAGATGGAAAGTTTTGTTTTAGTTGCTATTGTTGTTGCCTTAATCATAAAAAAAAGCAAAACAAAACCATAAAGATACTGAGAGAGCGTAGTAAAAAGAAACCGAGTTGAATCGACCACAAAATGTTGATCCATGTTGTGGCTGAGTCGCAGATAAACAGAGAAAGGGAGTGTAGGGAGGGAGGTGGAAGCAGGTCAGCCAGACCGAGTTCCGTCATAATCATTAGAATAATATTTTTAATGTGTCTGACCTCCATATCGAGCGTTTAGTTGAGTGCACAAAATGCTTATTACGCCATCGATATGAATCTAAATTAAAATGGCATCGTAAAACCACTTTTGGCTGGTCGAGACAGGTGACCAGCAGGGAGGGTCCCTAGCTAGCTAGCTGAGCTTAGCCCAAGAGTAATGACAGTTTCAATGTTGCTCCTGGGAGCGTCGAACTGTTGTCATTGCTGCCACTGCTGGGCGTGGGCATTAGGCAAAGCCACCCTCGGAGCAGTTGGAGCACCCTCGCGCAATATGCCAGGCTAGTCACGTTTTTGAAAGTCTCAATCGAAGGCGGACAGTGTCGTGGGAAGAGTTGGCAACTTAAAGCCTATCAAGTTTGTGCAGGCAAAACTGTTGTTCAAGTCGATGCCTGCAGCGAACTCAGGCAAATTACTAACTTAATTATAAATTAATTATCTAACAAAGCATAGACAAGTCGACAGAGTCGGGACAAGACGAGCGACGCACATCAAAGTATCAATAATTAATCGCCTCGGTAATGTTTTCAATTTCTTGCTTCATTAGCTTGTTTCAAGGATCTAAGCTTTTGTTCTGCGCTAATCCCTGAGAGAGAGAGAGAGAGAGAGAAGAAGAGCGAGAGAAGGAGATGCTGTGAGAAGTACCTGTGCGTGTCCTGTGGGAGTCCAGCAGCAGCCGCCTCTGCCTAACATAAGCTTCGTTAATACACATTGTATCATCGAGATGGAAGAAAATCAATAGAGAGAAGTGGCGCAGAGAACTTGTGTGGAGTTTGCAATATCAGTGAGACATGTAACGATACGATATGATACCGAATTGAATTGAAATCATCATCGAATGAAATGAAATGAGTTATGACAGCGCGCGCGTGTAACATTAAATAGATTTATATGCGGCACATGCCAAAGCGAGCTGCCAAATGCGAATTGAGTGTGGCATTCAAGAGGAGGAGGCGGAGGCGGAAACAAAACTGAAACCGGACGTGCGCCTGACGAACATACCGGAAATTAAACTATTTGTTAGCGAACCTGCTCGATGTCGACGGCGTTCCACAACATATATTCATAACATAACAACATAAATATCCTCAATAACAATTGCTGGAAAGAAGAAGAAGCTGCAGCTGAACTCACCTGCCAAGGTAAATGATTACACTGCTCTTTGTTAGGGGGTGTTCCAAAAGGAGGAGGAACGGGATTTGTATTGCACGCGCGCGCTTGTTAAATTTTGATAGGGCGCATAATTCTCAAATTTCGAAATGGCGCATAATTTGCAACACTCTTGGCCGCCACTTGAAAGTTTCCGCTGCTGCTGCTGCCTCGCTGCTTTGTTTGGCACTCACACACACCTATACACATTCACGGTCACTGCAGTCACCGTTCACACCGTTCACCGTTCACAATCACAATCAGTTACACTCGGGCAGTCACACCACACACCTTGAGGCCGTAGCGTTTGGAGGCAACATTGCAGGCTTGCAGGACGCGACAACACAACACAGCTTCAGGTTGAGAGAAGGTTCAGCTACAACTTCACAGACTGCTTTCGCTGGCGGGCAGCTTCCGCGCTTTATGTCCTCCTCGCGAAACGGCTCAACTCGAACTGTGACGACGCTCTGAGCAGAGCTCTGAGCTCAGCTGCTGCTGTTGTTGCTGTTGCTGTTGCTGTTGCTGCGGCCGCAGCCAGTCAAGAGCGTCGAGCGAGAGAGGGCGAACGACTTGCGTGCTCACTCTAGCTCGTGTAGTTGCTGTCGCTCGCTCGTTTACCCTGTCGCTCTCTCTTTCTCGTCTCTCTTCGTGTGTGCCTGGAAAGCGTCGTATGCCTCTGTGTGTGTGTGTGCGTGTGTGTGCGTGAAACCAGCTGGCGCAGCATTAAAAAGTAATATCAATTTCCACCTTGCAAACAGCGTCGCAACGCGAAAGCAACAGCTAAGCGATTTCCCAGGATGCAGCCTGCCACTGTGTGTGTGTGCGATTGTGTGTGTGTGTGTGTGTGCGTCTGTATGTTGGGCACTGGGAGCCCCGCCTCCGTTCGCCCACGCATTTACGTTAGGTGCGCGTGTGCTCTTCATGTTATGCTTAGTCTACACGGCGAACAGTGTAGAGATTTTGCCATAATTGTTGCATGCGCCGATATTGCGTATACGCCAAGGTGAACAATAGTATTAACTGACAATTAGAAGTTGAACAAAGTAAATAAATATAGAAAATTAATATAGAAAATAATTGAATAATATAAAATGTTAAGCACAGCAGACTCTAATAAATCTTTGCTTTGATGAATAATAGAAATAATATTAAATTAACTAGTTCAGTGTAATGCTGTAAAGAATTCAAATAAATATTATCATATATTGCATAATTTAAATACCTATTAAAAATACAAACGAATTAAAGGCTTTTTGTGCTCTTCCAAAAATAGGTTTGTCTAATCTCTTCCAATTTTCATGGACTGCAATTACAATTTATTGCTTACAAGTGGCCAATTGGAGATTGCAGCACGGCGTGTTCGACTTGCTTCGCTTGGCTTGCAAAACGAATGCGAAGAAGTAGTGAAGGCAGCAGCAGCAGCAGCCTAAAGAACTAGAGAACACAGTGGGACACGAAGACGAGAGGACAGTGGAAAAAGCGCAACAGGACCAAAATAATTGCGCGTTAAACATGTGCCTGGCGTTATACGAGGCGCAACAGACACGAACCCGAAGGGGAGACGACGACAACAAAGCAGCGATAGAGAGAGTGTGCAAGCGAGAGAGAAATATAGAGTGAGAGGCAAAAAGCAAAAGCCGAGCGTCGGAGAGCCGTAGTTGAGAGAGCGCCACTGGAAATGTTCAACTGGTTGCGTTCTTGCAAGCAACAGGATATGCTGGAAGCCTGCAAAAACATCGACAGGCGCACAAGAAACATCGCAATACTCGCACGCTCCCACAAGGCAATCCCCGACAGCAGCAACAGCAACAACAACAATAACAATAGAGGGCTGGACGGCCTACAATGAGTCGCGTGCTTTAAGCCTCAATACCAAAACAATTTGAGAGCGCACAATAAAATTGAATGGGCGCAAAAGAAAGGACGAAAGCAACACCAACAATATTAAGAGCAAAGGAGACGGGAAAACAGTGAGGTGGCAGCAGAAAAAATGTGCCAAACGTAAAAACGAATAAAAAGAAAAAAAAAGGCGAATGAGGAATGAGAGAAGAAAACCGAGAATGTTGCGTGTGAAAGGAGCAGCGCGCCTGTTGAAGGACGAGCGGCCATTAGAAAGCTGCAAAAGCGAACACACAGCAGCAGCACCAGCAGTTGGCAATGTTTACAGGTAGCCAGTGAGCTGAGGGTGTGGTGTTTGTCTGCCCCAACCCTCCTTCTCTCCCACAACACCCACTCACATCCTTCGAAGGACGCCAAAAGGTACGCAGCGTGTGTCGATTAAGATGCCGAGCCATTTTTGTTGGGATTGCGTTTTGGGTCGTGACAGACAGCGAGACGCAGAACCCGAACACGAACCGGACCCCCAGGCAGACTGGCACAGGGACTGGGACATGGACTGAGCCGAAGCCGGGACTGAGGCTGGGCCAATGAAGCTGGAGCTCTTGCTGTCAGCTTATCAATTTGTATGCCTGCAGATATTTATTTATGAATATCCTTTGGACGCTTAAGCGCTGCTTGCCTGACTGTCTGTTGCGTGCCGGGCATTGCAGGACTCACGCCTTTATGGCCGCCACTCGCAAACGAAATGCCGCGTAATCCTGGCGCATACCTGAGGGTCTTCTTTATCAGTGCGTCTGTCTGCCTGCCTGTTGGTTCTCCAGTCGTCCGACTTATCCAAGCATGTTCTTTCGCTCCATTCTCTTTTGCGTTTCCCCTCGTTCCGCTTCCTTTCCTTTCCATTTTGTGAAGTCCTCTCTTAATTTTATTTTTATTGCAGATTGATTTTTTCAGATTAAGTTTCTTTCGCCTCGACTGGCCGCAGCCAAGCTATGCTGTATTCTACTGGACTGCCCTGTCCTCTCCTGACTATGCATCCATTTATATGGCGGCATTAAGTTGCCTGTAAAAATCGCTACCTACTTTTCAGGGTCAGCTTCGCCCACAATTAAATATGTGTCAACCCAAGTGAGGCTTTTTAAGGCCAACTTCTGCTTCAATTAGCAGTGCAAGCAACTCCAGCAAATTCCAAAATCAACACACTGTGGGGTCAATAACTACTCTTTGTGGTCTGTGGTTTGACCATTTCCAGAAGGGTGGGTATTTAGTGTTTCTTTTCAAATAATATTACTTGACAACATTTAGAGGTTTCCGATTTTTGTAATACTCTGCTTAACAATTTCAAGAGTTCCCTGGTGAATGCAAACATGTTACCAGATTTTATTTTACTGTGAGGCGGTTTAATATCATCTCGTCTCACATAAAATAAATCTGACAAACTGCAAGCATGAACAACAGTATCTTCATAATTAAATAAATGCAAATTTATCCAATAATATATATACAAAGGGTTGCTGAGTTATATTGTATCATGAGGCGTTTTATTTTTGTTTCCTTTGGCTTTGACTAAATTAAATATAACCAGATAAGCTGCCTGCAAGCACGTACGCGTATTATCACAAAATGATCGTCTGCAGTTACAATTGTTTTGATTAGAAAAAGTAGCCTTTGGCCCCACAGTGCAATATACAAATAGGAAGTAAGTTGCCCCTTTCCCTTCGCTGCAAACCAAAAGCTCAAAGTAAAAGTAAAACATTTTCATGCAAATGGTTTTGTTTAACCACGAAATATTTTCAGCATTCAACACACACACTCACCCTGCACACTCTATATGCACACACACTTCTGTAGGTAGTTTGTGCGCGCGTAAGAGTCCTGCGGCAAAAGTTTTTACTACTCGCAGCTCAGAACAAACAAAATCAAACCGAGCGCAACAAAGTATACAAATATTTACCTATGTATATATACAGAGCCCTGCACGTGTGTGTATGTGTGTGTGAATGTGGTCAGTTGGTAAATCCATAAGGGTAGCGCATAACTTGAGTAACAGTGCGACAATTTGATGAAGTTGCCAAGCGTGAAGCGCTGCAAAGTATGCAACAATAATTTCCACACGCTCGACAGATCAACAGCAAGACAAAAAGCGCAGCTGGGTGTGTGCGCGTGTATACAGTAAGTCTTGTTTTGCTTTTGTAGTATTCACTTGCATTGCTTGCGTAATTCGCCTGCTCATGGGTGCATTTGGCTACGCAAACGTCTCTCTTTTTATCCGTTTCGATTGCATCAATGGCATCGAGAAGCTTCGTCATTCGTTTGCTAATTGCCTGCCATCAAATCGGATTAAAATTCTATTAAACTGTCAACCAAGTGCAAATATAACTAGTTCGCTTCAACCGTTCACTCTAGCTGTCTCTCTCTAGCTGTCTCTGTCTTTTTCTCTCTTTATAGCTTGGCATTTGATTGCCTGAGGTTTGTTCGGGTGAGGAGCTTAAGATGATTTGCCCATTTGCCATGATTCACAATTAATGCGTTTGCTTGCCGTCCTTTGCCAATGTTTCAGCTAATCCTTGGAAAATTTTCAGTGGCAAAAATACCGACATGCAATAGGGTGGTGAGGGGTACGGTCTTATGAGGATAATGCTGTCTGCCCGAGGCTGATGGAATTCCGAAATTCGAGAAGAGCCAAACGAGAGCAACAGTCGCGCAAAACGCGACAGTGGGATACCCTTCGACCTATGTTACCGTGTAGTTTAACTTGTTTAATTCATACACATATGCATATGTACATGCTTTCAAATTAATCCCGACAGATGGCGCTCGCGCTTCGCGCTTGCTCGCCACCCTTGTTAGCTGGCAGAAGCACTTGGTTTTATGCTCATACTTTCTTAAATAACTTCTGTGATTATTGTCCGATCTGATTGTATTGTCCGATCTGACTAAGTAGATATTTCATTCAGCTTGGTATATGTTAAAGTCAGAAAGTTGTATCTTTTATACAGCGCTTAAAAATTGAGTTCAAAAATTAAATTATTGATTTATGGGGGCGGTGGGCGTGGCACTTAACATTTGAAATAAACTTGATCAGCTTATAGTACACAGGAGTCTTCCTGCCAAATTTGGTAACTCTAGCTTTTATAATAGCTGAGATCTGTGCGTTCACACAGACAGACAGACAGACGGACAGACATGGCTCAATCGACTCGGCTTGTGATCCTGAGCAAGAATATATATACTTTATGGGGTCTCCGACGCCTCCTTCTGCCTGTTACATACATTTGCACAAAGTTAGTATACCCTTTTTTGACCATTTTCAAGAGTCGAAGGGTATAACAATGTACTGTATACGTTTCCACAAGGGTCATGTAAATCTATTGTTTCGTATTAAAGATATTTATATCTTAACAATGGGAAACAAGGAGGTGCCACAACTCCTCAGTTAAATGACATAATACTTAGCCAAGCTGCTCAAGCAGCAGGCAAGAAGAGCACTTCAATAGAATTTTAATTTGTCATTTCACCTAGTGCCGCTGCCAGAGCTTAATTAGAGCAATTTGCGAGCTGGACAAGTGTACTAAGAACGACATGGATATGGATGGGGTAAGCGACGATAAGTCGACATCCTGTTAAGTGCATAATCAAATAGTCTATAAGAGTAGAAGTAGGAGATGGCTTCATTATACTTTTCGAACTTCAAAAATAGTTAAAAAAGGGAAAACTTACTTGGTGCAAAAGTATGTAACAGTCAGACGGAGGCGTGGCAGACTCCACAAAGTATATATTTATATCTTTGCTCAAGAGAACTTGCAATGTAGATTGGGTCATGTCCGTCTGTCTGTTATTTCCGATTATAAAGACAAGTATTTGTGTCAAACATTTCTGTTTGACATACATACAAAATATAGCCGAATAATGTATACACTTATCCCAAATCAATCCAGTTCACATTAGGTAAAATTACAAATATTTCATACCCGCTAACCATAAAGTAGAATATTAGAATTTTATGCTAACCGAAAATGAATGTATCAGACAGAAGGATACGTGACAGAACCCATATGATATATATATTCTGAATCAGTAGTCTTATTTAAAATGAGAGCAACAGTCGCGCAAAACGCGACAGTGGGATATCCTTCCACCTATGTTCCCGTGTAGTTTAATTTGTTAAATTCATACACATATGGACATGCTTTACAATTCCTACAGATGGAGCTCGCACTACGCGCTCGCCCGTCTCTCTTGTTAGCTGACAGAAGCATTTGGTTTTATGCTCATATTTTATTAAATAACTTCTGTGATTATTGTCCATACGGATTGCAATTTGGAGAATACGTAGATAATTCATTCAGCTTAGTATATGTTAAAGTTGTAGCTCTTATACAGTGCTTACAAATTGAGTTCAAAAATTAAATTTTTTATTTACGGGGGCGGGTGGCGTGGCACCTAACATTTGAAATAAACATAATCAGCTTATAGTACACAGGAGTCTTCCTGCCAAATTTGGTAACTCTAGCTTTTATAACAGTTGAGATCTGTGCGTTCAGACAGACAGACGAAAAGACAGACAGACATGGCTTGTGATCCTGAGTAAGAATATGTATACTTTACGGGGTCTCCGACGCCTCCTTCTGCCTGTTATATACATTTGCACAAGGTTAGTATACCCTTTTTTGAACATTTTCAATGGTCGAAGGGTATAAAAATACTGACAGAAATAGTTGTCAACTGATTATTATTCTTAAATGTTTGATTTTACTTTACTAAATTTTTGTGATTAGTATTTAAGCGTTGGCACATGGCCGTCACTATCGAATATCGAGCGTATTAGTAATGGAACAGCCAGACAAATCAGAAAACGATAAGAACCTCTATCGTGCCTTGCAGCTTTCGAATGGATTGCGTGCCATGCTTGTTTCCAAACCAGAAATGGAGGATCGCACATCAACCGGAACTAAAAGCACATCGAGTTCTTTATTAGAGGAGTACGATGGCATTTCGGCATGTGCCTGCAACATAAGCGTGGGCTCTTTCTACGAGCCGAAAAAGTTCCAGGGCCTTGCCCATTTTCTGGAGCACATGATTTTTTTGGGCTCAGAGAAGTATCCAGAGGAGAATGCTTTCAAGACGTTTGTTGCAAAGGCCGGTGGACATTTAAATGCTTTCACCCAGGACGAGAATACATGTTTCTTCTTCATGGTGGAGAAGCAGTATCTGGACAAGACACTAGATATGTTTATAAACCTAATGAAGGCTCCACTCATGTCGATCGATTCCATGACTCGCGAACGTTCTGCCGTGCAAGCGGAGTTTGATGGTAGGTTTAATTATGATGAGGTACGACTTAATCAGCTCATAGCTAGCATGGCGACCGAGAACTACCCACATGCTACATTTGGGTGTGGCAATCTCAAGTCTCTGGCGGATAATGTTAACGATGTGGAACTGAACAAGGAGCTGCACGATTTTCACCGCAAACATTATGGATCTAATCGGATGACAGTCTGCATACAGTCCACTCTCCCTCTAGACGAGTTACAGAAAATACTATTGCGACACTGTACGGATATACCCAGGAGTTTGGAGAAGGCGATGGACGCGTCCAAATTCAACTATCGGAATGCATTCCAAGAGCAATTCTTCCGGGATGTGCTGCTCGTGAAGCCTGTCCATGATATTTGTATTTTGGATTTGATCTGGGTGCTGCCCCCAATGACTCCCTACTACAAAGTGAAGCCGTGTTCTTTAATGTCGTCTTTGCTTAGCTACGAGGGCGTAGGCAGCCTATGCGCCTACCTGCGACGACGGCTTTGGGCCATGGTCGTGCAAGCAGGCTTTTCGCAGAATTCCATATTCTCCATGTATAACCTAAGCTTACGGCTGACGGACGAGGGGTTTGAACATTTGGACGAGGTAATTGCGGTCACATTCGCCTGGATTCGCATGCTTTGCAATACTAACACTCCGCTGCAGCCAAAGTACAAGGAGGTGCAACAGATGGCGGAGACTAACTTTCGCTTTAAGAAGGAGGACTTTTCACTTTTAAATGTAGTGAATATTGCGAAAGATTTATACATATTTCCGAATAAGGATGTGCTCACGGGGAATGATCTTTTTTTTGAATATAATGACGAGATAGTGAAGATGGTCCAGCAGCATCTTAGTGAGTTTAGATTTCAAATAAGCATCTCCTCGCACATACCCTACGGGAATTATCAGTACGATCAAAAGGAACGTTGGTACGGAACGCAGTTCACACAAATAACAATGCCCGAGAAGTGGAAGACTATGTGGACAAATCCGGAACCGCATCCAGAGCTTCAGTTTCCCGAACCGAATCCATTTGTGCCTAAGGGCTTTGCGATAAATTGGGTGAAAGAAGGCAAACCCCACATTCCTCGTCGGCCCAAAGCACTCATTCAGAATGAATTGTGTGAGCTGTGGTTCCGGCAAGATGACACATTTCTCCTTCCTAAAGGCATCATCATGATGAACCTTATAACACCTGTGATATGTCAGAATGTGAAAGAGTTTTTAGCGGGTATGATGTATACCCAATTGGTAGAATTCGATCTAGCAGAGCAATTGTATCCGGCGCAGGAGGCCGGCCTGGGTTACAAGCTCGATGTTAAAAACACGGGGCTCGCGATATACATAGATGGATACACTGAAAAAATGCCGTTACTTTGCGAAATGTTAATGAATATGATGAAAAAAGTGGAGGTCAATCCTGCGCAGGTGATGACTTTTATGAATACATATAAAAAATCATTAATCAATCGCCTCATGATTGCCTCGTTCCTTAACGACGACTTGCTTAGAAGTTTGGAACAACTGAAAGGATGGACGCTGCTGCAGCAATATGAAGCAATCAAAACGATCACACCGCAAGATGTAGAACGATTTAGGGACACGTTTCATAAACAAATGTATATACAGGCACTAATCCAGGGAAACTTTAGCGAGCAAGAGGCCCGTCGAATTACTGAAAACGTGCTGAATACATTCCAGAGCGGAAAATTTGAAAATTATGCTGCGATGAACAACCGAACTGTACAGCTGCCTCACGGTGAGTTCTTTTTGCGGGTAAAGTCGTTGAATGTAGATGATGTCAATACGGTATTAGTCAATTACTATCAGCTTGGACCGAGCAGCGTGACGATGGGGCTAATTCTAGAACTAATCAATCTGATTACAGAAGAGCCATTCTTCGATCAACTGCGCACTAAAGAAGAGATGTGCTATAGCCTGGGAATCGCCCAGCACATTTCCAACAACATTGGGGGATATTTTTTGTGCATCAATACGCAAGAAACCAAATTTGCAGTCGACTTTGTGGAGAAGCGTGTGGAGAAGTTTCGTTTGAGTATGCACCGCATTGTCAGTCAACTGAGTCGAGGGGAATATGAACAGTTTCGTCAGGCACTGATCAACCAAAAGAGACAAGCCAAACTCAGCTTGTTTTCAGAATTCTATGTGAACTGGGCTGAGGTAGACAGTCAGGAGTACTTCTTTAACCGCACCGAGCTTGAAATAAGCACCCTGGCTGCCATCGAGAAGAAGGATCTACTTGAATTTATGGAGTTGTATACGAATGCCAATATGCGTAAACTCTCCGTGCAAGTGATTGGCTCATCTCATCCCAGGCGATCACAATCAGATGTGAATGATTTCAGTACTCCAGCACCAGTATCAGACGAGAAAAAATTGTTCGAACAGGTCGGGGACAAGTTCAAGCTGGAGTTCATTGGGGATCCCAGAAATCCCTCGCATATCATGAATATTGCTGAATTCAAAAACAATCTGTACGTGTATCCACGTATATCCATAAATCCCAACAAGCAGGATACTTAACTTCTTTACTGTTTTCACATTAGACACATTTGCGTGAAAGTCAAGTAATATATTTGATAAAGTTTCGAGCCAAAGTAGTGATTGTGATAGAGATTGTCGGGTAGAGTGACCGAAACATACAGAGAAAAGGAGGATTAGCAACTCCTTAGCGAAATGAAATAATACTTGGCCAAGCTTCTTCAAAAGGCAATAAATGTGCTTGACTAAAATTTTAATTTGGCTTTTTATCTGCTGTCGCTGACAGAGCGAGAGGTAATGAGTAGGAATATGTGGAATATATGACTTTTTATTGCCTAGCAGAGTATATATAATATATACATTGGTATGCTTCTTTCTGTCTGTTGCAACGCAAATAAGTCTCTCAGTATTGGAACTATTTGTAAAAACTTGGTGCAAATGCTTCACATAGCTGCACGCTCTAATTATCCGATCAGACCGAGATATCGCATGGCTGCCATTCAACCTATTGGACGATTTTTATTATTTTTGAAGAAATTGCAAGATTTATTTCATCGGACTTTTTCTATACAAATAAAGTGCATATAATATATATATATATCACTATATCGTATAGCTGCTATAGTAACAATCGACCAAAATGATGATTTTTTAGGAATACTTGCATAGTTTATTGAAACAATTTAAGTTATCAGTGCCTTTTTCAATTCATTAAAATCGAACAATCCTATTATAGGAACAACTAGAGTATAAAAAACCACGGAAAGGGTATAAAACCTTCGGCATTGTTTGTAATAAGGACTCCAAACACATGATCCGTACTCGAGAACCAGTGAGGTGAAGAGAGTCTATGTTAGGTAAGAAACGTCGAACTCCTTTGACCATCTTCTAATAAAGCGGAGCACACCCATAGCTTTATTAACCATTCATGATATATGTTCACAAAACTTGAGTTTGGTCCAAACGGACATTTACATCATCAACCAGGGAAATTCTTTCCAAGGTACAACCTCAAAGAAAGTAAGATACGTACTTCGGACAGGCTAGTGGGAATGTCATCAGCTTACATTTCCAGCTGTTCAGATTAAGGAGATTTGCACGACACCAAGAATAGAAACAATCTAGGTCAGATTGAAGGCGAGAATGAAAACAGAGGTTGACGTTGACCGCTGACGTACGCTTCATGTTAACTAAACTATTAAAATGTTTAGGATTCTGAAAAACTGAAATCTACATCTATTCAAACACGGTAACCACGGTCCCGAGCAGTTACGTAGCTTTTATGCGAGACAGATCTTTTGTAAACCAACAAGACAATTAACTTTTTTTAAATTAAGAGACTTCTTTCGCTGGCCATATAACCTTAATAAGAACAATCAGAGGAGAGAATAACCAGTAAAGGCAGAATATCCTAGGCAAGTTAAAGAGAGTTATCGTTCCGGTTTTTATTTGCAGCACAGTTTTTAAACTTCCACGCAGCAGCGCGTGGTTTGTGTTGAGTTTTTCTTTTTCGTTCTCATTCTTAATGTTTTATTTAACAATGAAATGAAGTGCGAAAAATGCGGAGGGAAATAGTTGTCACGTGATTATTATTCTTAAATGTTTGATTTTACTTTACTAAATTCCTGTGATTAGTATTTAAGCGTTGGCACAGGGGACTCACTTGTGAATATCGAGAAAAATGAACGTATTAAATATGGAACAGCCAGACAAATCAGAAAGCGATAAAAAGCTCTATCGTGCCTTGCAGCTTCCGAATGGATTGCGTGCTATGCTTGTTTCCCAACCAGAAATGGGAAATCGCGTATCAACCGGAACTAACAAATTGGATGGTGCCAGCCAAGAGAGTAGCACATCGAGATCTTCATTAGAGGAGTACGATTGCATTTCAGCCTTTGCCTGCGTTATAAGCGTGGGCTCTTTCTACGAGCCGAAGAAGTACCAGGGCCTTGCCCATTTTCTGGAGCATATGATTTTTTTAGGCTCAGAGAAGTATCCAGAGGAGAATGCCTTCGATGCTTTTGTGACAAAGACAGGTGGCTCTTGGAATGCGCACACCGAAGACGAGAATACATGTTTCTACTTCGATGTGGAGGACCAGTATCTGGACAAGGCACTAGATATGTTTATGAACCTAATGAAGGCTCCACTCATGTCGATCGATTCCATGACTCGCGAACGTTCTGCCGTGCAAGCGGAGTTCGATGGTGAGTATAATAATGACGAGGTACGACTTAATCAGGTGAGAGCCTCCATGGCGACCAAGAATTATCCGCACGCTACATTTGCCTTCGGCAATCTCAAGTCTCTAGCGAAAAATGTTAACGATGTGGAATTGCACAAGGAGCTGAAAGATTTTCACCGCAAGCATTATGGATCAAATCGGATGACAGTCTGCATACAGTCCACTCTCCCTCTAGACGAGCTACAGAAAATACTATTGCGACATTGTTCGGATATACCCAGGAGTCTGGAGGAAGCGATGGACGTGTCCAAATTCAACTATCGGGATGCATTCCAGGAGCAATTCTTCCGGGATGTGCTGGTCGTGAAGCCTGTTGACAATGTTTGCATTTTGGAATTGACCTGGGTGCTGCCCTCGATGCTTGGCTACTACAGAGTAAAGCCGTCTGATTTAATGGCCCATTTGCTTGGCTACGAGGGCGTCGGCAGTCTATGCGCCTACTTGCGCCATCGGCTGTTCGCCAGAAGCCTCGATGTAAACCAGAATACGAATTTCATATTCTCCACATTTGTCATATCCATAGCTCTGACGGCCGAGGGCTTTATTCACTTGGATGATGTAATTGCGGTCACTTTCGCATGGATTCGCATGCTTTGTAGTTTCGACATCCCATTGCAGTCAACCTATAAGGAGGTGCAACAAATGGCGGAGATCAACTTTCGCTTTCAAAAAGAGAGTTCTCCAATAGCTAATGTATTGAATATTGTGGACTTTCTACATATATATCCGAATAAGGATGTGCTCACGGGGAATGATCTTTTTTTTGAGTATAATGGCGAAATAGTGAAGATGGTTCAGCAGCATCTTAGTGAGTTCAGATTCCAAATCCTTATCTTCAAAACGATTCCCTACGTACAATACAATAAAAAGGAACGCTGGTACGGAACGGAGTTCACGCAATTAACAATGCCCGAGAAGTGGAAGACAATGTGGACAAATCCGATACCGCATGCAGAGCTTCAGTATCCCGCATCGAATCCGTTTGTGCCTACGGACTTTGCGATACATTGGGTGAAGGCAGGCAAGCCCCACATTCCGCGTTGCCCCAAAGCACTCATTCGGAATGAACTGTGTGAGCTGTGGTTCCGGCAAGATGACACATTTCTCCTTCCTGAAGGCATCATCATGATGAACCTTATAACACCTGTGATATGTCAGAATGTGAAAGACTTTTTGTCGGGTATTCTGTTTACCCAATTGGTGAAATTCGAGCTTGCAGAGCAATTGTATCCGGCGCATGAGGCCGGCCTGGCTTACGAGCTTGATGTTAAAAACACGGGGCTTGAGATTTACATAGATGGATACACTGAAAAAATGCCGTTACTTTGCGAAATGTTAGTGAATATGATGCGGAAAGTTGAGGTCAATCCTGCGCAGGTGATGACTTTTATAATTACATATCAAGGATCACTAATCAATCGCCTCATTGACGCCACGTCCCTTAACGACGATTTGCTTGAAAGTATGGTGCAACAGAAAGGATGGACGCTGCTGCAGCAATATGAAGCAATCAAAACGATCACACCGCAAGATGTAGAACGATTTAGGGACACGTTTCATAAACAAATGTATATACAGGCACTAATCCAGGGAAACTTTAGCGAGCAAGAGGCCCGTCAAATTACTGAGAACGTGCTGAATACATTCAAGAGCGGAAAATTAGAAAATTATACTGCGATAGACAACCGAACTGTACAGCTGCCTCACGGTGAGTTCTTTTTGCGGGTAAAGTCGTTTAATGTGGATGATGCCAATACGATAGTGATCAACTACTATCAGCTTGGACCGAGCAGCGTGACGATGGGGTTAATGCTAGAACTAATCCAGCTGATCACAGGAGAGCCATTCTTCGATCAACTGCGCACTAAAGAAGAGATGTGCTATAGCCTGGGAATCGCCCAGCAAATCTTGAACAACATTGGTGGATATTTTTTGAACATCAATACCCAAGAAACCAAATTTGCAGCTGACTTTGTGGAGAAGCGTGTGGAAAAGTTTCGTTTGAGTATGCACAGCATTATCAACCAACTGAGTCAAAAGGAATATGAACAGTTTCGTCAGGCACTGATCGACATAAGGAGACTACCCAATCTCTCATTAGATGACGAATTCTATGTGAACTGGGTTGAGATACAAAATTGGGAGTACTTTTTTAGCCGTACCGAGCTGGAAATAAGCACCCTGGCTGCTATCGAGAAGAAGGATCTACTTGAATTTATGGAGATGTATACGAATACCAATATGCGTAAACTCTCAGTGCAAGTGATTGGCTCATCTCATCCCAGGCGATCACAATCAGATGTGAATGATTCCAGTACTCCAGCACCAGTATCCGACGAGAAAAAATTTTTCGAACAGTTAGGGGACAAGATTAAGCTGGAGTTCATTGGAGATCCCAGAAATCCCTCGCATATCATGAATATTGCTGAATTCAAAAACGATCTGTACGTGTATCCACGTATATCCATAAATCCCAACAAGCAGGATACTTAACTTCTTTATTGTTTTCACATTAGACACATTTGCGTGAAAGTCAAGTAATATATTTGATAAAGTTTCGAGCTTTAAAAGAAGGCTAAAGTAGTGATTGTGATAGAGATTGTCGGGTAGAGTGACCGAAACACACAGAGAAAAGGAGGATTAGCAACTCCTTAGCGAAATGAAATAATACTTGGCCAAGCTTCTTCAAAAGGCAATAAATATGCTTGACTAAAATTTTAATTTGACTTTTTATCTGCTGTCGCTGACAGAGCTTTATATCCTAGGAACGAGAGGTAATAAGTAGGAGTATGTGGAATATATGACTTGGGATGCTTCTTTTTGTATGTTGCACCACAAATAAGTATCTCAGTATTGGAACTATTTTGTTGAAACTTGGTGCAAATGCTTCATATTGCTGCACGCTGTAAATAAGTCGGAGCATGCCAGATCTGACCGATATATCGTTTAGCTGCCATACAACCTCTTGTCCGATTATTGTAATTTTTAAAGAAATTGCAAGATTTACTTCATCGGACTTTTTCTATACAAATAATATGCACTTTATTAATATATATATATCACTATATCGTATAGCTGCTATAGTAACAATCGACCAAAATGATGGTAGGAATACTAGTAGTGTTCATTGAAATGACTTAAGTTATCAGTGCCAAAGTTTTCAATTCATTAAAACCGAACAATCCTATTATAGGAACAACCAGAGTATAAAAAAACCACGGAAAGGGTATAAAACCTTCGGCATGGTTTGCAATGAGGACTCCAAACACATGATCCATACTCGAGAATTGGACGAACAAGTGAGGTGAAGAGTCTTTGTTTGGTAAGGATCGTCAAACTCCTAAGAACATCTCTTAATAAAGCCGAGCACACTCATAGCTCTATTAACCATTGATGATATAATATATGTTCACAAAACTTGAGTTTGCGGTCCAAACAGACACCTAGATCATCAACCAGGGAAATTCTTTCCAAGGCACAATCTCAAAGAAAGTAAGATACGTACTTTGGACAGGCTCGTGAGAATGTCATCAGCTTGCGTGAACTTTTGTTCACTAAAGGTGTGAAAATGCTATTCGAACTGGGTACGCTATATGGATAAGAATGAATGTGTGCCGTAGAAGACAAATAAGTTGTTTGAAAAAACTAAGCAAACTTATCGGCCATGGACTGATATGTGTCCGCCTCAACGTTATCAAACTAAAGTTTAGAAGGAAAGACCGCTGACGTACGCTTCATGTTAACAAAACTATTGAAATGTTTAGGATTCTGAAACCTACATCTATAACATTTTGCGTTAAGTACGGTAAGCACGGTCCCGAGCAGTTACGTAGCGTAAAAAAATAAGCAGTGAGTTTTTCTGCTTATATTTCTTGAATAAGCTACTCTTTAAGTTTTTTATGCGAGACAGATCTTTTGTAAACCAACAAGACAATTAACTTTTAGGCCATGGATTTTAAAAAAATTCATGGCCTATTGTGTTTGTCGGAACTGAAATGTGCGTAACAGGCAGAAGGAGGCATCTCCGACCCCATAAACTATATATATTCTGAATCAGTATCAGTAGCCGAGTCGATTGAGCCATGTCTGTCTGTCCGTCTGTCTGTCTGTATGAACACCTGGATCTCAGAAACTATAAGAGCTAGAGTAATCAAATTTTGTGACAACATACGTATTGCTTTTCATGGCCGAGGTACACTCAGTCTCGCCCAGGGCCACTTTACAGAACATTTATAAAGTGCCGAGACCTGAGACGGAGAATGTGTACCTCTTTTAGGGCGGAAAAGTGATTTCCTAGGAGCTAGGGGAAACGGAATCGGACCATGCCCCGGTGTATACCGAGTCCTTTTGTCTTAAGAACTTACTGCAACGGCTGGGCCGGCTGGCTAGTTGTTGACGCCAACTGCGGGGAGTAATACAATGTTTCAGCTGGCCCCTCGCATCTACTTTCGCTGCTCAGTTGACCTTGGAGCCTGGTTATGCACCTAGGCGTCCAAGTTCACTGCCTTGCGTCTGCTCCAAAAGTTCCAATAAGTATGATGTGGTTAATACCTGCTTTCATACCTAAGCCAAAGTTCCTTTGGCACAGTCGTAGAATGTCGGTGCACCAGCCTCACATATGCAATACCGCCGGACTCTTGCCTCAGCGCTTATATTTATGCATAGTTTAAGTAAAACGCTCCATATTTCTTCTTCTTTTCTTTTATTTTCTTTAAACAATTTCCATACCTACACCGTAGCCTGCTCTGTTCTTTGGTTTTCTTCGTCACTTGCGCTCACTCTGTGCGTGGTCATCGTGTTCGCTCTCTTGTGTGCGTGGTGTATTGTCTTGTGTGCGTTCCCTCTCTTTGTTGTTGGGTGAATGACCGTGCACTTTTTCTGGTGTGCGCTCTCCTTGAGCTTATGTGCGCTCTCCCTGAGCTACCCTATATTACGCTACTGGTGGGGCCTATCGGTTTTCTAGCTTCTGTGTAACCTGCCTATAAGATACCCTTCATTGGGTGTTTCATTAAGTTAAGAATGAAATAATAAATACGAAATAAATTTTTGTGGGACTCACAATTTCGAGTCCTCACAGTATATATTGCAGTGTCTCAAAGTTATTTTAAAATTTGGACACGCCCCTTCCCGCCTCTGAAAATCAGTAATAACTATTTAAAAACTACAATATTAGCTCAATAACCAAAGTTGTATATCTTACATGACAAATACCTTGCCGCGGGCGTTATGTGAAATTTTCATTTAAATCGGACTATAAATAAGTGAGATATGATACGAATTAAACTCACTTTGAACATATATACTTAAGCATACCTAATTTACGCAAGCATACCGAAGTTCAAATCTAGCGTCAGACACACAGCATTTTATTAAACTTTTTATTAGCATTGTATGGTAACAGAATTGGTTCGCAATTCAGCTTTGCCGATGGGCCAAGGAGTGAGGCATTAGCCGAGAGGTTAGAGTGGCGGACGGCTGCGAGAGAGTGCGTGTGTTCAACACCCGGTTGCGAATTTTCATTTATTAACTATTTCTCATTTTATTTTGTTTATTTATTTTATTCTAATAAACTAAAAGAATAGTTACAGGCAAACAAATTAAATTATTTTATTTTTGCATGTTCAGTGTGATTCCAATTGGATGTTTCCTATTTTGTTTTGCTCTCAATCTTTTGCAATTAGAAAGCTAGAAAATAACAGAGATCATAAGCCTTTATAAAGTTATGAATGTGCGAGTGGGACGCCCATACATACATGTCTGCATATCCACATGTATGTATTGGCGTCCCACTTCAACATACATTATAGCACGATTGTATATACATACATATGTACAATTAGATTTGCAGTTGCTGTTGTGTACCGACGAAAGAAAACTAAGTTCTAATTACATTTATTGCGTAACTAAAACTTAAAAATCGCCTACCGCCGCAACCCCTCTTTAATGTTTTTGAGCTTTTAATTTATTTAAAAAAATACAAAAGAATTTCACATGTTGATCGCGGCATCAATCGAACCTCGAACACGCTCAATACCATTGTCCGGGACATAGTCCACTCAGCCACTGAACATCTTTCGCAGTCGTCGAAAATGGTGAGACATTAGACAAAACCACAAGACGCAATATGCATTCTTAGTTCGTGCCAAAAAAATCAAAAAGAAGCACATCTAATGAAATTTGGTACGCGCTAGAAATGCATACCTATACCTATTGTCTACGGTATACTTTGATAATCCATGGCCTTATACAGTCAGCTCCTGACTGTAGCGTTTGTATTTTTTTAAATTAAGAGACTTCTTTCGCTGGCCATATAACCTTAATAAGAATGTTCAGAGGAGAGAAAAACCAGTAAAGGCAAAATATCCTCGGCAAGTTAAAGAGAGGCTCTCGTTCCTGATTCTATTTGAAGCAAAGTTTTTTAAATTTCCAGGCAGCAGCGCGTGAACTGTGTTTATCTTTTTCATTCTCATTCTTAATGTTTTATTTAACGATGAAATGAATGCGAAAAATGCGGAGGGAAATAGTTGTCAAGTGATTATTATTCTTAAATGTCTGATTTAACTTTAATAAATTCCTGTGATTAATATTTAACCGTTATCGCAAGGGAGCTCGAATACCGAGCATATTAATTATGGAACACCCAGACAAATCAGAAACCGATAATAACCTCTATCGTGCCCTGCAGCTTTCGAATGGATTGCGTGCCATGCTTGTTTCCCAACCAGAAATGGATGATTCCACATCAACCGGAACTAATAAATCAGATGGTGTCATCCCAGAGAGTAGAACATCGAGATCTTCATTAACGGAGAACGATGGCATTTCAGCCTGTGCCTGTAACATAAGCGTGGGCTCTTTCTACTCGCCGAAGAAGTACCAGGGCCTTGCCCATTTTCTGGAGCACATGCTTTTTTTGGGCTCCGAGAAGTATCCAGAGGAGAATGCTTTCGAGGCGTGTGTTGCAATGGCCGGTGGACTTTCAAATGCTTTCACCCTGGATGAGAATACATGTTTCTTCTTCGAGGTGGAGAAGCAGTATCTGGACAAGACACTGGATATACTTATGAGCCTAATGAAGGCTCCACTTATGTCGATCGATTCCATGATTCGCGAACGTTCTGCCGTGCAAGCGGAGTTCGATGGTAGGTATAATTATGATGAGGTTCGACTTAATCAGCTCATAGCCACCATGGCGAACGAGAACTACCCACATGCTACATTTGGGTGTGGCAATCTCAAGTCTCTGGCGGATAATGTTAACGATGTGGAACTGCACAAGGAGCTGCACGATTTTCACCGCAAACATTATGGATCTAATCGGATGACAGTCTGCATACAGTCCACTCTCCCTCTAGACGAGTTACAGAAAATACTATTGCGACACTGTATGGATATACCCAGGAGTCTGGAGGAGGCGATGGACACGTCCAAATTCAACTATCGGAATGCATTCCAAGAGCAATTCTTCCGGGATGTGCTGCTCGTGAAGCCTGTCAATGATATTTGTATTTTGGATTTGATCTGGGTGCTGCCCCCAATGACTGACTACTACAGAGTCAAGCCGTGTTATTTAATGTCCATTTTGCTTGGCTACGAGGGCGTAGGCAGCCTATGCGCCTACCTGCGACGACGGCTTTGGGCCATGTACGTGGAACCAGGCATCTCGCAGAATTCCATCTTCTCCTTGTATAACCTATGCATATGGCTGACGAACGAGGGGTTTGAACATTTGGACGAGGTAATTGCGATCACATTCGCCTGGATTCACATGCTTTGCAGCATTAACACTAGTCTGCAGCCAAAGTACAAGGAACTGCAACAGATGGCGGACACTAACTTTCGATACAAGATGGAGGACGTTTTAATTGAAAATGTAATGAAAATTGCGTATGGTTTACACATATTTCCGTATAAGGATGTGCTCACGGGGAGTGATATTTTTTTTGAGTATAATGACGAGATAGTGAAGATGGTCCAGAACCATCTTAGTGAGTTTAGATTTCAAATAAGCATCTCCTCACACATACCCTACGGGAATTATCAGTACGATCAAAAGGAACGTTGGTACGGAACGCAGTTCACACAAATAACAATGCCCGAGAAGTGGAAGACTATGTGGACAAATCCGATACCGCATCCAGAGCTTCAGTTTCCCGAACCGAATCCGTTTGTGCCTACGGACTTTGGGATAAATTGGGTGAAAGAAGGCAAACCCCACATCCCTCGTCGGCCCAAAGCACTCATTCAGAATGAATTGTGTGAGCTGTGGTTCCGGCAAGATGACACATTTCTCCTTCCTAAAGGCATCATCATGATGAACCTTATAACACCTGTGATATGTCAGAATGTGAAAGAGTTTTTAGCGGGTATGATGTATACCCAATTGGTAGAATTCGATCTAGCAGAGCAATTGTATCCGGCGCAGGAGGCCGGCCTAGCTTACGAATTTCGTGTTAAAGACACGGGACTCGGGATTAGCGTACATGGATACACTGAAAAAATGCCGTTACTTTGCGAGATGTTAGTGAATATGATGAAAAATGTGGAGGTTAATCCTGGGCAGGTGATGACTTTTATGATTACATATCAACAATCATTAATCACTCAACTCATGGATGCCACGTACCTTATCGACGACTTGCTTAAAAGTTTGGAAAAACAGAAAGGATGGACGCTGCAGCAGCAATATGAAGCAATCAAAATGATCACACCGCAAGATGTAGAACGATTTAGGGACACGTTTCATAAACAAATGTATATACAGGCACTAATCCAGGGAAACTTTAGCGAGCAAGTGGCCCGTCGAATTACTGAGAACGTGCTGAATACATTCAAGAGCGGAAAATTTGAAAATTATGCTGCGATGAACAACCGAACTGTACAGCTGCCTCACGGTGAGTTCTTTTTGCGGGTAAAGTCGTTTAATGTGGATGATGTCAATACGGTATTGATCAACTACTATCAGCTTGGACCGACCAGCGTGACGATGGGGCTAATTCTAGAACTAATCAAGCTGATCACAGAAGAGCCATTCTTCGATCAACTGCGCACTAAAGAAGAGATGTGCTATAGCCTGGGAATCGCCCAGCACATTTCCAACAATATTGGGGGATATTTTTTGAACATCAATACGCAGGAAACCAAATTTGCAGCCGACTTTGTTGAAAAGCGTGTGGAGAAGTTTCATTTGAGTATGCACAGCATTGTCAGTCAACTGAGTCAAGGGGAATATGAACAGTTTCGTCAGTCACTGATCATGAAAAAGAGGCAAGCCAAGGTCAGTTTGGATGACGAAGTCTCTGAATATTGGCCTGAGATAACCAGTCTAGATTACTTCTTCAACCGCACCGAGCTAGAAATAAAGTCCCTGGCTACCGTCGAGAAGAAGGATCTACTTAAATTTATGGAGCTGGAGTATACGAATATGCGGAAAATCTCCGTGCAGGTGATTGGCTCATCTCATTCCAAACAATCACAATCAAATGTGAATGATTCCAGTACTCCAGCACCAGTATCGACGAAAAAAATCTTCGAATCAGATAGGGGACAAGATTAAGCTGGAGTTCATTGGGGATCCCAGAAATTCCTCGCATATCATGAATATTGCTGAATGAAAAAGATCTGTACGTGAACACGTATCCAGAAATCCCAACAAGCAGGATTTAACTCTTTATTGGGTTCACATTAGACACATTTCAAGTCAGTAATATCATGATAAAGTTGCTGAATTCAAAAATAATCTGTACGTGTATCCACGTATCTCCATAAATCCTAAGATGAACAACCAGGATACCTAACTTCCTTATTACTTTCATATTAGACATTGATACGTTAGGCATTGAAGGCGAGTTATATGTTTAATACAGTTCCGAGCTAAATAAAAAATTTTATAAGCCGTGAATACGAGAGAGAAAAGAGACTGAGATAGATGGAAAAAGAAAAGATTAATAACTCCTCAGCTAAATGACATAACACTTGGTCAAACTGCTGATGCAACAATCAAGAGGTAAGAGAAACACTTCGTTGGAATTGTCATTTAGTATTTAACATAGTGCGTTGCCAGAGCTTAATAAGAGCAATTTGATCACTCTGTCCTACAAACGATATGGCGCTATTCCATGCAAGAACAAATAGTTTGCCAAGTCAGTAGGGAATGGTAAAGATTTAAGTTGAAGGGTAGGAGTATCGATTGAACCAATATTCAAAAAAATAACAATCATAATTAATACTCTGTTGTGAACTTTTTGCGAGAATTACTTTTAATGGGTTCAATTCCTACTTACTACAAAGAAATTAAATGTTCACAGTCAAAGTTGGACTGGTTTTCTAAGAACTGTACCGAAATAAAACTGCACATTTTCAATCATTAAATTCTCTCAGTGCTAGCTAGCTAGCGATTATGCCATGCGATGCATAATCAACACATTATCTATTCACTATTGATCCGCAGATCACTTTCAACAAAGCATTGAATTGATGAGGGGCTGTCCAAAACAAATTTGTTATACCCTTGCAGGCGGAATATTAATTTTTGCCAGGAGTTTACAAAGTATCTTGGGAGACACTTCCAATCCTATAAAGTAAATTATTTTTTGAATCAGCATCACCAGGGGATTATATCTAGCCATATCTGTCTGTCCGTCCATCTTAGTTTTAAAGCTAACTTAATGGAGCTTGAACGCTATATACATATAAGTTGGAGTCGGACCAATATATCGTATAGCTGCCATACAAAAAGAGTATACTAACTTTGTGCAAATGTATGTAACAGGCAGAAGGAGGCGTGGGAGACCCCATAAAGTATATATATTCTTGCTCAGGATCACAAGCCGAGTCGATTGAGGCATGTCTGTCTGTCTGTTTGTCTGTTTGTCTGTTTGTCTGTCCGTCTGTTTGTCTGTCTGTCTGTGTGAACGCACAGATCTCAGCTATTATAAAAGCTAGAGTTACCAAATTTGGTAGGAAGACTCTTGTGCACTATAAGCTGATCAAGTTTATTTCAAATGTTAGGTGCTACGCCCACCGCCCCGTAAATCAAAAATTTAATTTTTGAACTTAAATTTTAAGCGCTGTATAAAAGATACAACTTTCTGACTTTAACATATACTAAGCTGAATGAAATATCTACTTAGTCTCAAAATTACAATCCGATCGGACAACAAACACAAAAGTTATTTAAGAAAGTAAGAACATAAAACCAAGTGCTTCTGTCAGCTAACAAGGGAGGCGGGCGAGCGCCATCTGTCGGGAATAATTTCAAAGCATGTGCATATGTATGTATATGCCTACATAGGAACATAGGTCGAAGGGTATCCCACTGTCGCGTGTCGCGCGACTGTTGCTTTCCTTACTGGTTGTTTAACAAGATATTGCAACGAAATTTACTACATCAGACGGTTTCTATATACAATTTAAAATAATTTTATATACAATACAAATAAAATTTCATCAAAATCGAACCTCTACATCATTTAGCTGCCCTTATTGGCAATACATATTGGGGGTAGGCTTAGATGCCGACCATATTCTAAAATGATACTTTATTTTTAGTTTATTTATATGATCGAAATAAAATAAAAATAAATGCATGTTTATATGATATATACAAACAGAGTTGGCAAGCAACATATTTTCCTTGAGTTAGCTACTGTTTAAATACTATGAAGTTAGTGCGTATGTCGGTTTCAACGCATGTTGTTCTACATGCAATACTTGAAGAGTTTTATTTTGTAAATTGATTCATATTCAATTGAGAAATATTCTATGTTTTCCTCTTTTAGTTATGCGTATCATGTTATTAACCATTTTATTTAAAGATAGCAGATGAGTTTATCCTTACTTAATATTTCATAGTAAGATATAGGACATAGTTGTTCGACTTGAATGGAATGAAACGAGAGCAACAGTCGAGCGGCTTGCAACAGTGGGACCATTGGTGTCCACAGCCATATGAGCAGTGTCCAAGCTTTGCCGACACACGTACGAGTGTAAACACGTTCGTGTGACTTTGAGATTGCAGTTCGGGCTGTGATTTATTTCTCGTTCAGTGCAAGCAAGAATATACTTTGTGAGAGTATAACGACATGGCGAGATTCATTCCCCTGGTGATGCTGATACTCATAGCGGTCGGCATTGAATTTTCACGCTCAAAAGCATTGTGGCATGTGTCCTAAGGCCGAAGACCAGGTCACTCTTTTTTTTGTATCTCTTTCTCTGTTTCCTCTTATTCTAAATGTCTTAGTTTATAAAGTTATGAAGTGGGAATAATACGCATGGAAATCTCTGTCAAGTGGGTTATAATTTATTTGCTTTCACTTTACTAAATTCCTGTGATTGGGATGCTGAGAAGAATGGGCAATCGACCATCAGTATTTAAACGTTGGTTCGAAGCAGTTAGTTCGCGAATATTGCGAAAAATGAGCGTATTAAATTTGGAAGTGCCAGAAAAATCAGAAGGCGATAAAAAACTCTATCGTGCCTTGGAGCTCTCGAATGGATTGCGTGCCATGCTTGTTTCTGAACCAGAAATGGATGAACGCTCATCAACCACATCCCAAGGATCAGAAAATGCCAGTCGCGTGAGTAGCACATCGAGTGACTCATTGGAAGAGTACAATGGCAAGCTTTCGGCTTGTGCAGTCATCATGAGCGTGGGTTCTTTCTATGAGCCGAAGAAGTATCAGGGCCTTGCCCATTTCCTGGAGCACATGATTTTTATGGGCTCAGGGAAGTATCCAGAGGAGAATGCCTTCGATGCATTTGTTACAAAGGTCGGTGGCTTTTCCAATGCTCACACCGAGGACGAGAATACATGTTTCTACTTCGAGGTGGAGGAGCAGTATCTGGATAAGACATTGGATATGTTTATGAACCTAATGAAGGCTCCACTCATGTCGATCGATTCCATGACTCGCGAACGTTTCGCTGTCCAATCGGAGTTTGAGCAAGTGTGTCATGTTGATGAGGTACGACGTGATCAGGTGATGGCCACCATGGCCACCGAGAACTACCCACATGCTACATTTGGCTGGGGCAATCTCAATTCTCTGGCGGAGAATGTAAACGATGTGGAACTGCACAAGGAACTACACGATTTCCAGCGCAAGCATTATGGATCTAATCGGATGACAGTCTGCATACAGTCCACTCTCCCTCTAGATGAGCTACAGAAAATACTATTGCGACACTGTACGGATATACCCAGGAGTCTGGAGGAGGCGATGGACACGTCCAAATTCAAATATCGGGATGCATTCCAGGAACACTTCTTCCGGGATGTATTGCTCGTGAAGCCTGTCGAGGATGTTTGCAAACTGGATTTAAACTGGGTGCTGCCCCCCATGCGTAACTACTACAGGGTCAAGCCGTGCAGATTCGTATCCCAGTTGGTTGGCTACGAGGGCGTCGGCAGCCTATGCGCCTACCTGCGACGACGTCTTTGGGCCATGAGCGTCCAAGCCGGCGAAACTTTCACGCCGAATTCTATTTTCTCCATGTATAACCTATGCATATGGCTGACGGACGAGGGGTTTGAACATTTGGACGAGGTAATTGCGGTAACATTCGCCTGGATTCGCATGCTTTGCAACACTAACACTACGCTACAACAAAAGTTCAAGGAAGTGCAACAGATGGCGGAGACCAACTTTCGCTTTCAAATGGAGTACCCTGCAATTATAAATGTAGTGGATATTGCGACTGGTTTACGCATATTTCCGATTAAGGATGTGCTCACGGGGAATAATATTTATTTTGAATATAATGACGAGATAGTCAAGATGGTCCAGCAGCATCTTAGTGAGTTTAGATTTCAAATAAGCATCTCTTCACACATACCCTACGGGAATTATCAGTACGATCAGAAGGAACGTTGGTTCGGAACGCAATTCACACAAATAACAATGCCCGAGAAATGGAAGACTATGTGGACAAATCCGGAACCGCATGCAGAGCTTCAGTTTCCCGAACCGAATCCGTTTGTGCCTACGGACTTTGCGATACATTGGGTGAAGGCAGGCAAACCCCACATTCCTCGTCGGCCCAAAGCACTCATTCGGAATGAACTGTGTGAGCTGTGGTTTCGACAGGACGACACATTTCTTCTACCTGACGGCGTTATCATCATGAACCTAATGACGCCCGTAATGCATAAGAGTGTGAAAGACTTTTTAGCGGGTATTCTTTTTACCTACTTGGTGGAATTCGGTCTCGCAGAGCAAGTGTATCCCGCACTGGCGGCCGGGCTGGGTTACGGGCTGGGTGTTACAGACACGGGGTTCGAGTTTACCGTGAAAGGCTACAATGAAAAAATACCGCTACTTTGCGAGATGCTAGTAGATGTGATGAAGAAACTGGAAGTCAATCCCGCGCAAGTGATGTCATTCAGGGAGATACATCAACGACAAATATTTAATTTTCTCATTGATCCCAATATCCTTAACAAGGACTTGCGCCTTAGCGTAATGGAAGAGAGACGATGGACGCTGCTGGAGAAATATGAAGCTATCAAAACACTCACGTCGCAGGATGTAGAACGATTTAGGGAGACGTTTCATAAGCAAATGTATATACAGGCACTAATCCAGGGCAACTTTACCGAGAAACAGGCACGTCAAGTCACTGAGAACGTGCTGAATACCTTCAACAGCAGCAAACTTGAGAATTATGCAAAGATGAACAATCGGACTGTTCAGCTGCCGCACGGCGAGTTCTTTTTGCGGGTTAAGTCGGTCAATGAGGATGATACCAATACGGTATTGGCTAATTACCATCAGCTCGGTCCGAACAGTGTGACGATGACGGTAATGCTAGAGTTACTCGATCTGATCACAGAGGAGCCATTCTTCAATCAACTGCGCACCAAAGAGCAGATGTGCTATAGCCTGGGAATTGTTCAGCGCATTTCCTATGGAATTGGGGGATATTTGTTGTATATCAATACACAAGAAACCAAATTTGCAGCCGACTTTGTGGAGAAACGTCTGGAGGAGTTCCGTTTAAGTGTGCCCGACATTGTCAACCAGCTGAGTCAAGAGGAATATGAACAGTTTCGTCAGGCACTGATCAACCAGAAGAAACAAGCTAACCTCAGTTTGGATGAAGAACTCTCTGAAAATTGGCCTGAAATAACCAGTCTGGATTACTTTTTCAACCGTGCCGAGCTAGAAATAAACGCTCTGGGTGCCATTGAGAAGAAGGATTTGCTTGATTTTATGCAACTGCATGCGGATACCAATATGCGTAAACTCTCTGTTCAGGTGATTGGATCAGGTCATATCATGTCACAATCAGATGAGGATGATACCAGTTCTGCAGCACCAACCCAAGGCAGTCGCTCTTCTCGACCCGGTTCGCTTGCCCAAGTTCTGAGCGAGGTGCACACCAAATTATCCGACGATCAACAATTGTTTGAACAGATCGGGGACAGGCTCAGACTAGAGTTTATTGGGGATCACACAAATCCCTCGGATATCATGAACATTGCCGAGTTCAAGAAGAATCTGCACGTGTATCCGCGTATCAGCGTTAATCCAAAGATAAAAAAGAATGATACTTGACTAATATATTTTCACATTAGACACATTTGCTTGGAAGTCGAGTAAAATATATTATTAGGTTTCAAGCTAAATAAAAATGAGTAAAAAAGTGAATGTGAAAGAAACAGAGTAAGATAGAGAGAGAGATACAGATAGGAAAAGGGTGCTGTCAGGGGGAACCTTTTCGCTTTGGTGGACAACTGACGCCATTTTAATAACACAAATTACAGTCAGCTGTATAAATTTAGTGGCAGCTCCCGCTGCTTCCCCACCCTATGCTACCATCACTCTGCTTCCTTCTCTTTGCTGTCAGCGGGGGGCGTGGCTTGTTGACGATTGCTGAGCAACTGTTGCTGGCACATATTGCGGCTGCTTTCATCAACAACGAAATACAGAAATAATTCTAAATAATTATATGTATGCATAAATCAGGATATGGCAGGAGTATGCACGACTAAGAGATACGCTACAAGGATACAACATAAATATATTTATTTGAAATTTTGCGTAGCCTACTCTTGTGCGCACCGCAAGAGTGAAATCTAAAACAAAACTTGCAAACAGTTTACGCGACTGTTTACAGTGCCTCAGATAACTGCGTTGCCCTGTTGAATGGCCAAGGAGTTGCCAGGCAACGAGCATCATTATGAGAGGACATTGTGCCAGTCTAATGCCACGCTGTGTGTATATATGTGTGCCCAGCAGGCAGTCTCTGTTTCTGTCTCCTACTCTTACTCTCTCCGCCCCCAATATTTCTCTGTTTTGGCAGCAGTCCAACTATGCCGCCATTGTTCCTGTTGGGTAGCTCAGATTGTTTGGCTGTTGCAATTTTGCGTCATATTGTTTGCTTATTTCGTTTCGGGTCTAAATATAAACGCAACAACAACAAGAGCAGCAAGCAGCTAGCACACAGCATGGTTCGTTGAAGCTGGCCACAAGCCGGTCCACAATCAGGCCGAATGGCCGCTTCTGCTAATGATAAGCCTTGTTTTGCCAGCCATTATTGTTGCCATTGCCATAAAATCATCATAATTGCGCGTTATTGTGCCATCGATTTAAGTTTTAATGCGGAATTCATCAGGCGAGCTAGTGTATGAAAGCGGAATTAATTATGCCTCGCATAACTGTAAACTTGATGCGACTAATTAAAGTCGGAATTGAATGCTTTACATTTATTAACAGAATGCACTGAATGACGAACAATGGAATCCACCCGAATGAGTAATTCAAATGCATTTGGCAAAATGAATAAAGTTTTCCTTTTTTTATTTATCTCTCTTGCTTGCACAATAAATATTCATATAAGTATTAAATCGCATGTACGTATATCACTTGTTATAGATGAAACTTCATTGTGGCACAGAAAAAAAATACACATAGTTTTGTTTTTATGACGTCATAGAATTGATGCACTGCATTTTATTTATTGTATTGTATCGTATTGTATTTAAATTAAATTTTAAACGCAACACACAAAATGTTTAATCCAACATTAAAGTAAAGATATATGTATATATGTATATATATAGAGATGTATGTATGTATGTATTGTATGCATATTTATGTATTTTAAGTATATAACTTGAATTAAGAATTAATAAAACAATAAATTTAGTTTCGGTAATTAAATTCAGTGCGCTAGTGTCGCGAATGCGCCTAACAATAAGTAAACTTTTAGCAAACTCTTTTTTTTATTGTTTTTTCTTTCATGTTATAGATTTTAAATTAAATAATGAATCGATTATAATGGAAACATGTTTAAAGCGCGTTGATGATAATCATTTATGATATAATAATAATATACCTAAATACTAAGCATGCAATTGAATTGTGATCCATCAATTTTCGCATGGATTATTGCAAATCTGAACGAGTGTAAAGACATCTCTTGTATCTCTTTATCTTTTTCTCTTGTTGTTGCGGTTTTCGGCGCATTGAGCGTCGCTCGACTAAGGCCTAAACTAAAATCAAGTAATTTACTTATATAAAAATATACATCTATGGTTTTTTTTTTCGTTTTTCTTTTCATTTTAAATTTTTAAGTTTTTTTAGTTTTTATTTCTTCTATTGAAATGTGTCAATTTTTCAGTTTTTCTTTTCTTTTTGTTTTTGCGAGCGTGTACAACACTCAAAATATGTCCGAATGCTAAGCATGCTCTTGATTTACGCTTAATTCTAATCGAATTATTTAATTAACTTATGAATCATTTCAAAGTTTTGCCATAAAGTACATGCCGCATTTTCTTTCGATTTGCTTTATTTTAAGTAGTGTAATATGCTCATAAAAATAATTATGCATTTTAAAATAATTGGCTTAAAAGGCATTCGAAATGAATTTATTTTATTAATTGATTTATTTTAATTTTAATTTAATTTAATTTTTTTTTTCGACTACTTTTTAAAGGCTTTTTCTTTCCTTGCAGGAAATACTTCTCAAATTGTTTACGTTAATTTTAGATTTTCTCGATTAGGTGTTTTGTGTGGTGTTTTTTGCTTCATTTTCTAGAGTTAAATTAGTTTCATTTTAAATAGAACTTAAAACAAAATTCTTGAATGTGTTTTACTTGTTTTTCTCGCAATTACAGGAGAATTTTTTACATGTTTTTTTCTGTTGCTGTTTTTTTCTTTTCTTCTCTGACTTCTTTCTGTTCTTCGCTCTCTCTCTCTCTGTCAATTTATATAGATAGCTTTCTTCTCTCTCTCTTTTTTAGAATTTTTATATGGATACAGATAGAAAGTAAGTAGAATTTGTATTATTTCACTGTAGAACATTTAATATTATCATCCTTAAATCTCATTCATGCGCGCTAACTCATTTTTGCCACTCATTCTAGTTTTCGATTTCGTTCTCTTTCTGTCTCACGCTCACTCGCACGCTCTCTCTCTCTTGCTCTGGCTAGACTTTTAGTTAGATTTCACTCGCGATATTTTCAAATTGGAATGACCTTAATTAGAAACATGTACTTTTTTTCGAGCTTTACAACATTTTCGCTTATGTTTATATATTCTTTTTTATGTTTGTATATTTTTTTATAGGTTTTTTTCTCTCACTTTTTTTTAAATGTTTAGGCTGCTGTTGCATTTTTTTTTCTTTTTTTTTGTGTAGCTTTTATAGGAAAGGGTGCAGAAAATATAGTGGAGTGTTGCTCCCGGCAAATTTTGGCATTAGTTGTGTTTGTTGTTGTTTCTGGTTTTTTGTGTTGTTTTATTGTATGGAAATAGTAAAGTTTATCGAAATTTTAACTATATCGTCGTTCAAATGTTTTAAATGCATTTTGAAAATAAATAGGACTTTCTTTTAGTGTAACGAATTTTCAGGAATATATTGAGAAAAGCGAGCATCACCACCAAATCGGGTGTTGTCTGTGTGTGTATGTGTGTTTGTGTCTGTGTTTATCTGTCTATATGTTATGTGTATCTGTGTGTATGTGTGTATGTGTGTGTATTAAATTTTCACCTTCCTTTGTTCTAGTTTGTTTTCATTCTCTTATATTGCTTGGCTTAGATTGCCTTGACTTAGCTTGGCATGACTTTCCTTGGCTTATACAGTAAAATCCGCTGCCGCCCAACTCATCTTGTAGTCATCCATGTTGAACAAATCGAATATGTCGCCGCTGGCATTGAAGGCATCCACAGCTCCTCCACCAGCACCAACACCAACACCAGCACCAACTCCTCCCATGCCATTGCTGATGCTGTTGCTGCTGTCCATGGCAATGCCTACACCTGTTGCTGTGGCACCATAGTCTACGGATGCACCACCTGTTGCCGGTTGGCTGACCGCCTGCATGATGGAATTCAGTGTGCTCTCAAAGTCATCACACACATCCATTGGGGTGCTGCTGCCGTAATGTCCATTTGAACTGATGATGCCACATTCCACTGCGGCTGCGTTGCTGCCGTTGCAGCTGTTGTTGTTGCTCCCAATGCCGCAGATGTTGCTATTGTTGCCCCCACCACCACCGTTGCTGTTGCTGCTGCTGCTGCTATTGCCAACCACATGCTGGCTTAGCTGTGCCACAAAGCTGTCCGCATCGAAATCCACATCCGTATTGTGATTGTTGTTCAGCAACACACTGTCTGGGCTGCTGGCATCGAGCAGCTCATTGATGCTCGGCTGCAATCGCACATTGTTGTTGCCACTCTTGCTGCAGTAGTTGTTGGAGTCATCACCAATGTCCATTTCCAGCTGCTGTGACATCAGCACAAACAGTTCGTCCTCATCGAAGTGATTCAGCTTGGCATCGGGACTGTTTGGCTTATCACTGATGCTGCCGCCACTGTTGCTACTGTTGCTGCATTTGGGCGGTGTACTGGGCGGGGGTGTGGCATGATGCTGTTCCAGAAAGATGTCCAACGTTTTGGCCACACTCTCTGCATCAATGGAGGATACGGCCGTATCCGGCTGCAAAGGCGATGACATATCGATGCTCTCAATGTAGCCATGTGGCGTTGCCCGATGCTGTTGCTGATGAAGATGATTGCTGGAGGTAGTGTAGCTCACATGGCTATCGTTGGTATCCATGGCTATATCAAGACTAGTCAGCGATTGGGGTGTTGGTGGTGCCTCCAGCTTGGGCACCAGCGGCACTATACTCGCTCCGCCCGCAGCTGTTGTCGGCGTTACTCCGTTGAACATTGCCAGTTCGGGCAGCGGCGTTATGGGCTCCAAGGCAGCGCTTTCGGGCAGCTCACCCTGTTTGATGAGTATGTCCAGCACATCACTGACCTGTTCCGATTTGATGCATTTGCGTGGCATGCTGATGGCTGCTGCTGCTGCTGGGGCAGGCGATGCAGCTGCTGCTGTTGTTGCTGCCGGTTCCTCTTTGATCTTCATCAGCGGCATGTTGCCCAGAGCAGCGGCAGCTTTACTTGCCGCCAGCTGCTTGGTGGCCTCCTCGTATTGTGGCGGTGGCGCAGTTGCTGGCTTGATGTCCAGCTGAAAGTGTGGCTGCTGGAGCTGTTGCTGCTGCTGCTGTAGCTGCAATTGTTGCAGTTGCTGCTGGATGATAATAGGTTTGCCCTCGATGGGGAACACAATGCTAGGCAGCGAGTTTGTGCGCTGATGCCCGTTGAGCAGCTTCTTTGTGACAGTTGCTACTGGGGCAGGTTGTTGCTGCTGCTGTTGCTGTGGTGCCGCTGTTGTTGTCGTTGTTGCTGTGAGGCTTATGTTGCCCAGCGTATGGGCAGTCATCTGCTGATCATTCAGGCCGACCAGGAATATGGTCTGGTTGCCCTCATTCCAAACTAATCCCACATTGCTCGGGTGCTGCATGGTGGCAGCAGGAGCAGCAGCAGCTGTTGTTGTTGTCACAGGTTTGGCTGTATGCAATATTGTTTTTGTAGCTGTAGCAGAAACATTCGATTGTTTGCTGGGCGTGGCTGTGTTGTTGTTGTTGCTGTTATTGTTGTTGTTGTTGTTGGATGGAATGAGTACAGTTTGTGTCTTTTGCGTAAGCAAACGCATCTGCTGCTGCTGCTGCTGTTGTTGTTGTTGTTGTGCCTGTTGCTGCTGCTGTTGTTGCTGCTGCTGCTGAAGTGCTGCTGCTGCCGCGGCTGCCTTTTGCTTTTGTATCTTTGCCTCCAATTGCTGCTTGACCACCATTTTCTGATTGATTGGCGGCGCTTGCTGAGTGTTGCTGCTGTTGGCGTTGTTGCTGCTGCTGATGTTGGTGCTGTTGGCAGGTTTCTTTGCTTGATTCGTGAGACCGTTAAGCTTTGCTGTTGCTGCTGCTATTGCCGGCTTAACTGTCACCTTGGCCGGTATTGTCTTCTCCAGCTGCGGCAGCACTGTCAGCGTCTGCTGCGGCCCATTCGCTGTGGTCGTGATCAATGTGATCTGCTGCGTCGGCAGCGCATTGACAACCTGCGCCGTCACAGTCTGTTGCTGCTGCTGTTGTTGCTGCTGCTGCTGTTGCTGCTGCACGCGTAAAATTGCCTGCAGTTCCTGCTGTGAACGTTGCAATTGTCGCTGCAGTTCATCAATCTTTCGCTGTTGCTGACGCAGCAGCTCCGTGTTCTGTATGATTGTCGCCGTCTGCGGCTGAGGGGGGAGTATGGTCTGCAGCGTCATGGCATGATTGCTGTCCAGCGGGTGCTGCTGCACCACATCCATTTGCTCATGCTCCTCTGTAACCAACATGGCTACTGGCGCCGTCTGCTGTTGCAACTCTGTGATGCCACAATTGCTGGTGTCCATGGCATCACTGATGGTGATAATCTCCGTGGTGGTGTTGCTGCTGTTGTTGCCGGCAGCTGGCGCAGGTGTTGCTGGTGCATTGCAGCAATCGAGGGGCTCCAGCGGTAGATAAGGCTTAAGGCGTTCAATCAGTTGCGGCTTTGGACCCGAGACGGGCAAATTCCGTCGCTTTAGATGCTGCTTCAAATCGGAGACCTTCATCTTCTCCAGACGCGTCAGATCCGTGATCTGTGAGCTTGTAGATTCGGCGTAGCTTGTAGCTGGACTGGGCGGTATGGAGGAGCTGATGGATAGCGCTGGCGATGGCAACGGCGGCGGATGTTGTTGCTGCTGCTGTTGAGGTTGCAACGGTTGCTGCTGCATGGCAACAACTGTTGTTGTGGGCTGCTGCTGTTGTGTGTGCTGTGCAATTAACGATAGCGTTGGCGGTGCAGGCGTGGCAACTGGAGCAGCTGTGAGCAAAGTGGCATCACCAAAGTTCAGTGGAGCGCCGCCTGTGCTGCTTGTGATGGAAATAGAATTGGGCAACGTTAGCGGAGCAACTGTTGCTATCCCTCCTCCTGCAGCTGCTGCTATGCCGGCTGTGCTCATCACCGATGGTGTGGCCAGAGCTGGCACTGTCTTGGTAGTCACTGTGATGCTGTTAGCGGTGCTCGTTATGCCATTGCTGCTGACAGTCGAGGTTGCTCCTGCTGCTCCACTTGCTGCAGGCAATATGGATTGATTCTTGTTGAGGTTCTCCAGAAACTTGAGCAGATAGTTCTGTTGCTCCAGCAGCAGTTGATACGATGTGGTCTGATCCTGCTGCGATTGATCCTGCGACTGTCCCGCTGCTGCACTGGGTGGTCCCTTGTACTCGTGGAATTTAATGGTGCGCGCCTTGGACACTGGCTTGGACTTGCCCTTCTTGCGATTCTTATCCTTTCCCGGGGCATCTGATTTGACAGATACGGGTTGCAGTTGGAGCCGCGTCGATATTGATGCCGGTGGCGGTGATGCAATGGAAGACATCGGACTCAGTGTGGATGTGCTGGAGGCCAACGAGCAAGGGGAGGCGAGCATGGACATGGGCAACATGGGAGCAGCACCTGTTACACTCTGGCAGAGTTCCTCAAACAGATTCGCAGTCTCCTGCTTTACTGTGATTTGTTGTTGCTGTTGTTGTTGTTGTTGTTGGGGCATGGGCGGAGGCGGCGGCGGCGGAGTAGCAGCTGCTGCAACTGTAGCAGCTACTGCAGGAGCAGCCATGTGAGCATCCGTGCTATTAATGAGCTGTGCAGGTGTCATCACGCTGACCAGCAGTGGAGCTGGTGTGGGCGTGGCCAGTGAAGGGCCAGAATCCAAGCGGAACATCACTCGTCCTTTATTTGTTGTATAACCTTGTTCAACTCTACCATCGCTGTGCACCACCATGCCCCCTGTGGGTGTTACCACTGCCGCTGCTGCTGCTGCTGCTGCATCTGTCGCCGTAGCCGTCGTTGCCGCTACCGTCATTGGCTCATCCAAACGCGGCGGCGTCTGCCTTGTATCGCTCTCAGAGCTCTGTGAATCCTCCTCGAACGTGACATAACTGTGCGGATGCTGTGGACGTGTGAGCAAACCTTCGCTGGTTGCCTTAAATGGCACCAGACCCTCCTTGACAATCTTCTCGATGGGTTTCTCCGTATGCAGAATGTTCTTTTTGATAAGCTCCAGCGGACCAGGACGATGTTGGATCTGTGAATTGAGCTGGTCCGCCAGTCGCGCCTTCTTGAGCATGCGCTGCTTCTCTGCCAAACTGGGATCAATGTGACATTCATCCTCCTCCAGTATATGCAGTCTCTCCAGATCTTCCCGATTCGGACGCTGCTGGATCTTTGCCTTGAGCAGATCGCTGGTCTTGGCTCGTTCCAGTTGCTTGCATTGTTCATGAATGGCGGGCGAGGTTTTGAGCGCTTCAAAGGTGAGGAGAGAGAGAAAGATAAGAAATCTTAGCTTGGTTCTATATCGACTCAGCTGTTGTTGCTGATTAAGAATATATATAGTTTGTGAAGTGTGTCACGCCTTATTTTGTCTGTTACATACAATTTCGGTTGGCACAAAATTATAATACTCTTCTGCCTAATGGGTAGCGGCAAAATAATGCGATAGAAATAAAGCTTAATTTCAAGCTAGAAACAAGAAATCTTAGCTCGATTTCAAAAAAGAGGGAGTTAAGAAATCTTAGCTTTATTTAATTTCAAACTTAACCAAAAGTTTCTGTGAAAGAGATACAAAAACTTTTTGGGGAAACAATAAATTTCCTATTTGTGCATGGTGTCTTAAAGCGCTGCGGGGCTGCCATCGCCCAAAGTTGGCCTAAAGATTATTATTATTTCATTTATTTCTTCTGCAGCTTTTTTTTTGGCTGTCGAAAATTTGTCATTTAAATTCAAATTCAAATTCACTTTCGGCTGCGTTGAGTTGAGCACATTGAATTGGTTTGTAAATTCGCGTATTTTGTTGATTCTTTTTCTCGGCTTTCCTTTGCTCACTCTCTCTCAAGTGCGGCGCATAAATTTCCAAGGGGTGGCCCATTGAAAATGCGCACATATTTGCATATCCTTTTCGCGGAACCTCTCTCTCTCTCTCGTTCTCTCTCTATCTTTCAAGTGCAGACAAGTTGAGGGGCTAATGCGACTCTTCAATTCTATTTATCGATTCGAGTGGGGGAGGTTGAGGCTACTTACATGGTATGATGCCCTGTTCGACTAGCTGCGAATGCGGTCGTCGCACCATCAGCTTCACTTTGAGCGCTGCAAAGAGAGAAGGAGAAAATGAAAATATGATTACATTGTAGTGCAACAAGTTGCAAGTTGCTGCCAAATGGCAAACAAATTTTGACGGCCAAGCGGCTCATAAATTATTATAGAGTGTAGATAGTGTCAGTCCCCCAGTTCCCCCTCTCACTTGCTCTCCTGCTGTGATCAAAACATAAACATGGCACATAAAAAATACTCTAAACAGCTGGCGAACAAAAAAAGAAGAAAGAAAAACTGCGCACGTAAAAGTTTTCTTGCTTTTGACATCGGCAGGCAATAAATGTCGAGCCCAAAAGCACACAAAAAGCAGCTGCAAATGGAAAAAATGGAGAAAACAAGCTGCAGACGGAAAAAGAGAGAGAGAGAGAGAGGGAGTGAACGACAGAGAGGGTGAGCAAGCGAGAAAAAGGCAAAACTTTTAATATGTTTATGTGCGGTCGGCTATTTTTGCGCTCTCCTTCGCACTACCTTCCCTTCTCTTTGTCTCTCTTTCCTTCTCTCCTCTTCTGCCTGTTGCTTGTTGTTTACCAACTTTTTTTCTTTATTCATTTTGACTGCTTAACACCGTCGAGTGTAAAGTTGGCGCCCCAAAAAATTAAATATTTAAGCCAAGCGTCAAGCGCAGGCCGCCTTCCACATGCTGCGGCCCATGGGGCGTATGCGTAATAATATGATTATGCGGCAACTGCTACTAAATGACAGATTGATGTCAATTAACTTGACATAAAGTCACCAAAGCCGGCTCTGCCATAGAGAGAAACGACGACAGCTACAAAATTGATAGGCAAAATGCAAATTGGGATGGAGAGCGAGAGCGAGAGCGAGACAAGCAACCGGCTGAGAGAGAGAGAGAAGGGAGATACACACATAAATATTTGCATGCAATTCAGACTGATTGAAATTACACACGCCAGCAGCAGCCACAGCACAATAAGCTCTTGTTGGCTTACAAATTGCATTGCATACTATAAATTCATTCAATTATTTCACATTTTATTTGGCAGTTTAGAATATTTAGAAAATATTTAAAATATGTTTGCAATTCGTAAATTTGAATTTGAATTTGGAATTTTGCTAATTACTGCGCCCATAACTTTGTAGACTTGTGTTAAACTCAGCACAATTGCAGCATCTACGGGCTGCAGTGCGTAATCACATTACGTATACGCACTGTTGTCTTAAAATGATTAACTCCAATTAGGCTGTGGAAATTTTGCCTCAGTCAGGAGGAGCAAGGCTTTCAATTAAAACGAAATAATGCGCATTAAGGACAAGAGTGGAGAAGAGATGGGAGAGAGAGGGAGGGAGTTGAGTGGGAGGTGGGAGAGAGAGAGAGAGATAGAGAGAGACAGAAGAAAGCAATCACTGCAGCCGTGTGGCTTTGCTGGCTTACCGCATGTAAATGCCAAATGCAGCACAGGTTACAATGTGTGTTTCTTTGGCATTCTGATTGCATATATTGCGGTTGTGCATCGTATCGTATACGTAATACACGTAATACCAATTGCAAGTACGTATTTATTTTGTTTTGCAAGCAAGAAATGACACGAGGAAGAGAGAAATAAAACAAAACAAACAAAAACGCGAATGGGGCAACACTTGACGCCACAACAAAGTCGCCGCCTGCCTGTGGGAGAAAGAGATGGAGAGAGAAGAAGACGACATCAAAGTGAGAAGACATTGGGGACGACGACGACGACGACGAGGACGCGACGTTGACGCTAACGATGACGATGACGTTATTAAAGTAATTTAGGCTCTTGGAAAATCATCATAAAAAACGTCGCTAGCCAAAGAGCTGCCAAGGCGCGTAATTGTCTCACGTGGAGTGGGGAAAGAGGAGCGTGGCCAGTGGCAGGAGAGAGAAAGAGAGAGAGAGAGAGCGGCAGCTGTGTTGGCCAAACGCGCTCGTGTATTTTACGATTGAAGTGTGCACAACAAACACACACACACAGGCCGAGGGGCAATGTATAAAAAATTCATGGGACTCTCCCGCTAAGATCTGTTCATCTGGCAAATATTTGGGCTTGTAACACGGCTAAAACAATTTCTGGTGACGAAGCTCGTTCGCTCGCTCGCTTGTTGACTGCGCTGCGCCGTCTGCCAAATTAATTACGCGAACAATTTATTCTTGGCTTCCTTTCCACGTCGTCGTCTCCGTCTTTCTCAATTTCTAAATGGGCGTGGGGGGGAGTGGGAGGGCCCCTGTTTACGTGTCGATTTTACACCTACCTACACCGACACCTACACACGCGAGAGCGATTGATAAAAACAATAACAAAATTCCAAATTAAACACATAAAAGTTTTTATGTGATAGCAATAAAAGTGTAGACGTTGCCCACAGTACACCCCCCTGCCCCCTTTTCACAGCCCCTGCCCCTACTCTTCTTCTTGTTGTTGTGCTTATTGATGCTGGCACTCTGCCCTTCTGCCTGCTGGAGACCCAGTTCTCTGCGGGCGAAGGTCAGGTAAACAAAACGTTCAGAGAGAGAGAGAGGCTGACCGGCAACAGCTGTCGCTGGCTGACCACTCACTCACTCACCCACACACTTGCACGTATTTAAATGATATGAGCAAAATGTATATAGCATTATAAAATCGATTACGTGATCAACGGCAGCAGCAACCGCGGCTAAGACGCCATCAGCGTGGGCCAAATCAATGAACCAGAAACCGCAACTGCAGGCAGACTGTGCGCGGCCACAGTGGGATAGCAAGGTAAAACTATTTGCATAAATTAACTAATTATTTTCACACCTCTTAAATGATGAATAACGCCAACTAAATAGCCCATTCAAAGCTATGTTTCGCTTATATATTTTAATCATATTTTTAATGTTCCCTCTTTTTTGTAACCTTCAAAAAAGTATAGAGTATTTTTTCGGCAACACCTTGCACCACTGTGCACTGTGGCATTTTTGCATGCTGCTACTGCTGTTGCTGCTGCTATTTCCGCCTTGGCGTGCTACACTCAACCACTGTTCCTACCTGCCTCTCCCTACCTCCTCCCCCCTTCCCACTCGCATTGCGAGTCGCGTGCAGCGTGTTTATTTGTCAAAACATTTTTTTGTGCAGCGCGCCTTGGGGCTCTGCGTCTCTGCTTCTGCACCGCCTGGCCGCCATCTGTTTATAATAAATTCTAGTTGCAAATTGCAAAATGTTTACAGTGGGGCAAATACACGGCGGCCATTGCTAATATGCAGTTTATTTCGATGTTTATTTGTTCTTAGATAACTCGCCGCCTTGCGTTGCTGCCGGAAATTTTGACCACCCAAAAATTTGATTTGCCTTTTGGCAGTTCGAAAAAATGTATTTTTGCGCACAAATTTACACAAATCACCCCTTAGTCAGGGTCAGGGCGTGCGTGAACTTCTGGCTGGTACTGTGCAGCAGCAGCAGATAAATGCAGCGACAACAGCAAGAAAGAATGTCATAATGCCAGCCAAGCGCAGGCGACAAGCGCTGTCAAAACTATTAGCGAGACTACACACACACATACATACAGTCACATGTGTGTGTGTATCTGTATTCAGGCCATTCAACATGTATATAAGATTATTTTCTTGCTTCACTCAAAATGCCAACCAAATATGTAGGCCAAAGCAAACGAAAGGAAAAGAAAAGATAGAAAGAAAACGAACTGCTGACAATTCTCACTGGGACCATGAATGAGTTTTCTCTGAGGAGGCGTGGCAGGCAGACATCAAGTGCACGCCTTAAGTGCCTGTAGCGCACTGACAGCTTCATTAAGACTTGCGCCTCCAAGTCAATAATGAGCACTACAAAGATCGGACATAATGATGTCCGATTCGATCCTCAGTTCCCTCACTCGATGCTGACGCTAGAGAAGGAAAATGGCAAAGATGATGCCGCAAATGACTAAACAAAGCCAAAGAGGTGACACACACACACAGTGCGGAGCGGAGGGTAGTGTAGGGGAGGGGAGGGAAAAAAGAAAAACCAAACAAGTTGACAAATGTCAAACAGTTGCCGCGACTTGGCCCAAAAGCGAAAAAAAAACGTGGGCGGTTTGCAGCAAATTTGTAAACATGGGCCAACAAAAAAAAAAAAAAACAAAGCAACCAAAAAAAGAAAAACACATTTAAGCGCATAAGAAAACAAATTAAAAGGGCTAAAAGATGAATAAGTTTAGGGTATGTACTAGAAATGAATGAATAATATGCAGAAAGAATTGATGCATAGATCGAATGATTACTAGACCTCATAAGAAGAATGGATTCTTACTTTTCAAGTTACTTATAATATGGACTTCATAAGTAACTTGAAAAGTTACAATCCGTTGGAAGATCAATGTGATGTTTGCTAATAAATATAGAGTATCAATGACTGTTCCTATCTCCTTCAGCTTGCAGTGCAAACCACGAAATCCCAAGTATTATACATGTATCATGCATATAAATGATCAATGTTAAGTAATTAATGCATTACTAGTTTTGTAATGTGCATTATTAGTTTTGACAATTCAAAACTGTTTCTATCACTTTGAGCTCTTACTAGATCAATAAACCACAACAAATTCAGTATACTTACATTCTTTATTCTTATCCATGGCGGGCTGCAGTGGACTGGAATCAACGATGGCCTTGGGCGGCGACTGTCTGGCGTCGTAGCAATCGGAATTGTTGCCATCATCGCTGCTGCCCAGGTACGTAGCGTGCAGACGCTGTTCACCTGCAGCAGGAGAAGAAAGAACATTCGTGAGTTGGATAATTGGGCAATAATTCATGCAGCTGATTTGTGGAACTGGTGCTGCTACTCACCCTCGGACATGTCGTCGTAGGCCTCGTGCAACAATATGATATCCTGAAAGGTGTGCTCGAAGCAACCCTTGCCGCTGAGCCTTGTGGCAAGCAGACCGTTGCTCGAAATTAGCTCGACTGTGGTCAGCGGCGATGCAGAGATGGTGGCTAGCAGAGATGATCCACCTCCACTGCCTCCGCCTCCGCTGCCGGCACTGCTGCCACTGCTCCCGCTGCCGCTGCTCAGGCTATGCAGCGAGGCGGACTTCACAAGTTGCCCAACCTTTGGGCTATTGTTGTTGTGGTGTGTCTTCTGGCTGGCCTTGAGTGTGCGTGTCAGACTCTTGCTGGGCGACGTTGCTGAGCTTGAGGATTTGTTGAGCAAACGTTGCGCCGTCGTTGCGCTAAGCGATTTGTTGTTGTTGCTGCTGCTGCTGCAGCTGGAACTGGAGCTGCTGCTGTTGCTGCTACAACTGCTGAGGCTGCTGCTGCTGCTCAAGCTGCCGTTGCTGCTGCTGCTCAGGCTGCTGCTATTGGACTTTTTCGAAGAGTTTGAGCTGATGGATGAGGCGGGCGATGCTGATGAGGAGCAGCTGCTCAATATGGCAGTTTGATGTTGTTGTTGCTGTTGCTGGAGTGTGTTGTTGTTGTTGTTGTTGTTGATGTTGCTGTTGCTTCCGCTGCTGTTGTTGTTGATGGCTTTGGTATCAATGCTTATGGGTAAGATGCAGTTGCTGCTTCCTTTGCTGCTGCAGCCGTTTGCCACCAGTTTCTGTTGCTGCTGCTGCTGTTGTGGCTTGTTTGCTACCGCTGCCGCTGCTGCTGCTGCTGCTGCCGCTGCTGCAACGCCCGATGTGCTTTGAAACCAACTGGGAAAGTTGCCCTTGAGCGTGTCAATTAGATCCTGATCGAGCGTTAAACGCCACGATGCAGGGCCGCCGTCCACGCTGTGCGTAGACTCTGCAACAAGGAAGAATCAAGAATGATTTATGGATTAATAAGTGACACACTGCGTATGCGTAATAAATAGACAAGACCTTAGTTGAGCTAAAGAAGGGTAAAGTTTCGTATACGTAATGCTAAGCAAGGGAGAAGTCAGCAGTGCAACTTGCTCGTTAATTAACCATGACCCTTCACCACTTGCCACAACTTGTTGCACGCCACTTGACCCGCTCAACTCGTTCCGTGTTGGCAACGCTATTTATATTTGCCTGATTTATTTTCGTTTCATTTGACTTGAGTTTATTTGCTTTATTTATTTATTTAGCTTGAGTTCTGCGCATTTATTTATTTATTTATTTTTTTAATGTTCGCTTCACCCTTTGCAGCAGCCGTGACGCAGCAGCTGCTGCCAGTTGTGCTAGTTATTTATGCTAAGCGCTGCCAAGTAACCTACTTTCCCTCTGCCTCCCCCGCGCTTCGTCTCTCTCTCACACGCCACCCTCGTTTGAGGGAAAACTTAGCAACGCGCGTACTTGGTATTTATCTCTCGCATTTTCCTCCTTTTCGTTCGTTTTGTTCAGCTCGTTGTTTGTTTGCCTTGTCTTCATTTTACGCACTTGTCAATAGTTTTTAATTTGGCTTGACAAGCTTCATAAAGCCCTCACATACCCGTCATATACCCGTCTCCCCCACCTTCCCCCCCCCCCACTTTGCTGCAGCGTGGGTGTATTAACTTGTGCGGCAACAGTTAATGCGCTGTGCAATTTTGGCACTTGCCGACATTGCATCATGCGAACGCGACATTCCCAGACACGCCTCAAGTTATGCAACAAGTTTGTCAACAATTTTTAGCTACGTCCGCAAATAGCATCAAATCGAACCACAATAGAGGGAACCTTTTTAAAGATACCCATTTGCCAAAACGGAAAAAAAGCTAGAAGCTGACATGCACTTGTCAAATGCACAGAGCACCCCCCTTCTACTTACACCCCTCTCTCCACACAACTTTGTTATTTTTGGCAATTGCTTTATCTGTTTAGCTATTAATAGTGTCGTGTGTTAAAGGTTTATTTACTTTGTTGGTCGCAATGGAAACTATTTTTAGTACAGCAGCAGCTGCTGTGACAATTTGTTAGTTCCAAAATCACATAGATCCCAGAGTATTTAGTGTGCTTAACCCGCTACAGATGCAGATATAGATAGATAGATATAGTAGGTAGTCGTTAGAATGTCGCGGCATTTAATGCTCATTAGTCTGGGCGCCAAGCGAGCGAGGGAGAGGTGCAAAGAGGTGGAAGGAGAAGGCGACACTGTCACGTTGCACTACACTGCACCACGCGACGCCCGTTTCCGCTTGGCTGTCGCCTCGTCCTGCTACAGATGGTTGCAGCGGCAGCAGCAGAGCTTTGATGGGAGGTCCCCTTCTCACTGTCTCCTCCTCCTGCTCTTGCTGCTGTCCTTTCTCTGCTGGTTGGCGCGACATGTTGTCCACACACACGTTCGCTGTGGCAGTGACAAAGCCATTGCCAATTCTATTTTGGTGTCTAGCCCCACTAGCAGCCACCACATTAGCCAAATTGCAAGTGGTTTTATTTCTATTCTTTCGGGCTTCAATGGGAGGGCAATATTCGAACCTCATTTGCATTAAAATATATTTTCATTGAATACAATATAATATACAATATAGAGATCCCTAGCAGAGTCTGTGCACAGTTTGCTCAGCAATCGGGTAACATTTTTTCAATATTTTCAAGCAGATTCTTTTTCCTACATTTCTCTTCTACATTTATCTTATATAAACATGGGCGATACACCTGAACGTGGCAGCGTGGATAGAGATGAACCTGCTAAGGAACCTGATGCGGCAGGAGAGGCGGCTGCCAAAGAGAAACATGTCAAGGAGAAAAAGGGAGAGAAGAAGGCCAAGGAGGGGGACGAGAGACGTCCGTCGGCCAATACAGTTGCTGCACTCAAACCGGCAGCGCCAGCAGTGCGTTATGCGCCTACCTATCGCTTGGAGCCAAAGAATCCATTGGTCAAGGAGAGACTGGAGAAGGCGCTTAAGGCAGAAATGGATAAGAACTATCCACATGAATACACGTTCCATCCAAAGACCTCGCTGCGCATGGCCGCCACCGTGAGTGAGGATATCAAGAATCGTATCAAGGGACTGAACTTTGATAGATATCGCTACATTGTGATCACCACTGTGGGCGAGAATCTCATGCAGGGACTCTATCAAAAGGCAAACTTCCTCTGGGATGCTGAGAGAGATGGTTATGTGAGCTATATCGTTGAGACGCCACACTTCTTTGCTCTCTGTACCATATTCTATATCTACTTTGATTAGAGACTCACAAACTGACAACAACTACACTTATATATATTTTAAGTTACTTGCGTATGTGTGTGTGTGTAGAGCAATAAAAACATTTAAGTAACATGCTACACTAGTGGTAATGCTACCTGGCAATGTGGTTGATTTTATGGCCAAAAGCAACTGCCGTCTAACCGCTAACATCTTCAGCAGGATGTGAAAAGGTGAAGCGGGGGGGCAGGGGACAAACTAATCATTCAACGCGAGCAAAGGAAGTTGCGGCGGAAGTTGTAGCAGCTGTTAGAGCGAGTCAACACACACAGCCACAGAGTGGGAGACTGTAGTTAAGTGTGTGTGGGGGTGTGTACATGTGTGTGTAGGTGTGTCTGTGTGTAGTTGGATAACCGTAAACATCAATTATGTATGCTGCTGTATCTGCCAGCAGCAATACACGAACCAACGCGCCGCAAAGTATGCTACGCTTCTTCACTGCCAGTCTCTCCCTCTTTGTCTGTGTGTATCTGTCTGCGTGTGCGTGTGTGTGTGTGTGTGTCCTTGTGGCTGGCACTTCCTTTGGCAACGGGAAACAGGATGCTGTAAATGTTACAATTCGACATAATCGATGCTTGTCGTACGAGACTCGCATTTAACCTGGCAATTTGTCGGCTGCATAAACATTAAGTTTTATTTGCCACGCCCACCCGCACCCACGCCTAACGCCCAGCGCGTTTGAACTGCGCATAAATCAAATTGTGGGCAACTTTAATGGCACACAAACTTTATGGCTGAAGAATAAAAAGCCCAAACTTGTTTAAAAAACAAACAGAAGCGTGCAAACGTGCAACAATTGCTCGCTGACCTTTGTGACGCTGCGATTTGTTGTTGTAGAACAATCTATGCGACGTTTACATATTCATTTGAATGCCAATAGCAGCTGCAGCGCGGGCAGGGGGAAGGCAGGAGAGGTAACGCGCTGTGCGATGCTGCTGACAGCTTCGACAAGCGAGGATTATGCAAGCGCCGCAACTCGTGAACGAAAATCAACTACAGACACAGATATAGATATAGATACAGCAAGAGATATAGCTACAGATACAGCCAGAGGTACAGATAAAGATACAACACACATACACACACACAGCTACAGCTACAACATTGTATATGCGTATCTACACGCCATGTGTCGCTGCTGAATCTACCGCACGAGTCGATGGCTGCAAATTGAAATGTATATTTTGTATTTATTTGTAAACAATACGCAGACGTCATAGACAAAACTCATTTAAATGAGGGGGAGAGAAACATAACAGCTAAACAAGAACAGCAACAACAGCAACAACAACAACAACAATAATAACTAGTAACACTAAATACTAACAATAAAAAAGTACGCAGTAATAAGAAACAAACACAAACTGAACAGCAGCGATCGATTTATACTCTATCTAACATATTGGGATATGGAACTCTTTGTTACTATATTATATGTACTCTATATAACACACTGTAGTTATCAGGTACATGTATCTTTGGCCTTTGATTAGATTGGTCTATTTAATACACAGTCAACTTGTCATAGCCAACAGTTCCAAGTCTTGTACAGTGTAGAAGCTCTTCGACACACACTGCGCGAACTTGACTTCTTTCTTGCTCGTGTTTTTGGTTTTTGGTCATAACGCTGTAAACTTGTTTTACTACAACAACAACAGCAACAACAACAACAATGTATAGATTTAATAACAATTCATAGCGCAAATGTTGCTTGATTTTTTTCACTGTTTTTTAATATGCAACGAGTTGTTTTGCCTTTTTGGTGAGTTGAGGCAGAAATTTCGCATGTTATCGCAACGACTTGACAAGTGTCAACAATACAGAAGAGGGGCAGGATAGGGGGAGAGAGAGAAAGGAGAGCTCAACCATAAATAAAACTATCGTATTAGGAGCAGCTCAACTCAGAAAAAACTGACAATTTGACAAAACGTGTTAGTTATAGACACGAACCAAAAACAACAAACTAAACAGTCTGTTTTATTATTTTTGTTTTCATATTTTTTATAGCAGCTTATCACAGGTTTGTGGATGAGTCAGCGCATGAAGGAAAGAACGAGAAGCCAACGCAGTAAGAGAGAGTGAGTTGCACTTACTTAACTAGCTGTTAACTAAGTAAATATCTCTTCAAGTTTTGTTTTATTTTTGATTTCACTTCACTTCATTTTGTTTACCCTCTGCCGGTTTAACACTTTCGTATCTTATCAATATTTGTTAATTGATTTTGTTGTTGTTGCACTTTTGCATTAAGCATATCACAAGGCAGGTAGGTGAATCAGCAGGTGATTATTATCATTGATTAACGCGACGCTTTTGCGACGAGCGTGAAAATTATTGTCCAGCGTGGGGAGCGCGCGCCGGCAAACTAAGCAAGCCAAGCCAAGCCAAGCAAACCTGACGAGCGAACGAACAGTTTGTGGAACTCGAACTGATGACGTACTTATTGACGACTGACCAACTGACTGAGTGAATGAGTGAATGACGCGCTGAATGAGTGCGATAGAGTGAGTGTGAGTGTGTGTGGGCGTGTATCGACTGGCGATACTGTTGTCGACTTAACTTGCATTATGCGAGAGGCTTCTCTTCTCTTCACTTCATTTTGAGCCAGCAACCAGCACATTTTATGCTGTTGACATATTTTGCACTGATTGATGGCTCTCACTCTCGCTCTCTCACTCTCTCCCTCTCACAGCCAGAACGACAACAACACAATGGCCGCTTAATAAGCGTACACTCGGCATACAGTGCCTGCAGTGCAGTTGAAATTGAATTAAAGCTGTTTTTCTTCGTCTGCTGCATGCAAATGAGTTGCGGGCATGAACGTCAGCGCCTGCGGTGCCTGCTTTGCCTGCCTGCCTGCCTGCCAGTGCCGTCTGTCTGTCTTGGTCTCCACTGGCTACTGCTACCTGACCAAAACAACAATTGCAGCACAACAAAAAGTCAATTGGGCAGGCACACACACGCACAGTAACCACACACACACTCACACAGTCGCCGCTGCGAACTGCCGACTGGCTTGCTGACAACATGTTTTGCATACAAAGCAGCGCTCGTAATGACGTCGACTGCCTACCACTTCCCCCGTTCAGGATGTGGCTGGCGCCTTATTGTATCACTTGGGGGCACACAATGCGCATTGTGTTGTGCGTGTGTGTGTGTGTGTGTGTGTGTGCTTTGTGTGGTGCTACCCGAGCCGAGAGTAGCCCATGTAAGTAGGAGCCTACGATTTGGACCTGCCACCGCAGGCAACAAATTGAAATCCTTTCAAAAGCTTAAGATACATATGTATATGTGTATGACGAGGTGCAGAAGCTTTAATCTACAAGTTCAATCACGCTGAGCTTTGTGTAGGTTTGAAGCTGCTTACAAGCTAAGCTCATGTAAAAAATGCTACGAGCTTTCAGCTGGAAATGTAATAAAATTATTTATATTGTTTGTTGTCTATTATTTAGAGGAGCTTTCAGGAAGCATTAAAATTATTTTAAGACTGTGCTTAGAATAAGCTGCAAATAGCTAGTAATACACGAATTTTAGCTTGAAATGTAATTTAATACTTTTATTTGCATTTGGTTATTATTAAACTGCTTTTTCTAGAACAGATACACATAGAGAAAGCATGCTGCAGATTTAAATCAATATTTTAGTGCAAGATATCATACGAAAAATGCACTTAAATACCTTAATGCTTTAAACAAAGCTTTCAAGAGACTATAATGTATAATTCACTCTTTCAAAGAGTGGAATTAACATCAGAAATTTGAATAAACATACAAACCTTTACAAATTATACTATGAAACGTATGCCAACATGTTTTGACGACCTCGCAGCCAGATTATCATAATTTTCAAAATATTTAGGCAATTTGTTTTTGGCAAAACCAACAGCGTGAACTTTGTTCGTTCTACTTCCTCAATGAAATGAATTGCCAAAGCAAATCAGAGTTTATAGTTTAGTTTAGTTTAGTTTTGGTTTATAACCTTTTATACGCAATATGCGATCATCTCACTGACAGTTCATAAACAAAGAATTTTGCATAAACAAAACGCCAGAAATTATCAATTAGTTGGCGCTTCTGCCAATAACACAAATCACAATGATGGGAAAACACAAGATGGAAAGAAATATCCAAACAGTGTGTGTGTGGAAACACGTGAAGGTGCAGGAAAAACATGAAGACACGGCGACATATTGCTTGGTAATTGCTTATGGATTGTGGGCTGTATTGCGCGGACTGTCAATTTAATGGCGGTGTCTGGCTACTTTTCCGGCCTGGCGAGCACAGGACAGGGCCATAGTCTGAACGCTGTGTGCATGTCCTCAATTAAAATTAATTATGCCCAAACGATACGCTCAATAAAAATTTAATTTGCAAAAATATGAGTCAAGAGAAAATTGTGCGACAACGCAGCAATAATTGAAATTGAATTCTCAATGATAGAGCAGAGAGAACACAAGAAGATGACGATGTAAGCAATGCCCAACCCTCGTCCCTTTCCCATTGCCCTGCCCCGCCCCATTTTGCCAAGTGGCTTGTTGTTGCTAGCCCACCCCCAAAATGCATTTTTGGCAAAACTATTTTTAATCAAGTGCACACGTCGTTCGCTTTTGGCAACTGCAATGCACAACACACACACCCAGCTCCCTTTGCCCCTCCCGCTTCACACACACACACACGCACCATACCCAACCGGATGCTGTGGGCGTGATCGATTGAGCGCCCTTTTTACAAAGCTAACAAGCTTCGTTCGAACTCAAGTGGGCAGCGGCCGTTTAAGAACAATAAACACTTGCCCAGCCATAAGTGCGATTGTCTCTCTCAGTCTCTGTCTGTGTGTACATGTGTGTGTGTGTGTGCGGGTGTGTTCTGTATTTAGTTTTTATCAGATCAGGCGAGAAATGAAATTAAAAATAAATAGAAAACAAAATCAAAAGTGTAAAATTCAACAGCAGCCGCAGGCAACTCTTGGCCATGTTGCGTGCCAAGTGGAAAATATTTCGCAAGTTTTTCTACATATCTGTGTAGTTTTTGTTGTTATTGATGCTCTACACATTTATTTATTGTGCGAAAAAACAAGCAGAGGGAAAAGGAAAATCGAATATAATAGAGCGAGTAAGAGAGAGAGGGAGCACGATAGAGAGAGTGAGAGAGAGGCAGACGAACTGACGGCGGTTGTTTAGTTTTTCTACAATTTCATTGCTTGCTTCGTTGCTGTTGTTGTTGTTGTTGCTTATTATGCTTTTTATTGTTTAGCCGGCAACAACAACAACTACAACTCAGCAACATTTTTGGCAAACATTTCAGGGCTAAATATTTTGTTTATGTGTTTTTATCACACTGAAATAACGAGAGAAATCTGCAGTAAGTTCCCATTCGATGAGGGGGCGTGGGTGGCACCATCACCTGATTAGCAAAGTATGATCAAGATCATAAGAACCCATTAAGAGAACTCGAGTGCGTATAAATATTTACTTAGTGCATGCGGATTAGTTGGGCAATTTATATTGCAGACGTCCTTAAATTCACTTTAAAAAAAGAGTTAAGTTTCGGCAAACACATGCCTAGACTAGTCTGCACACTTCCTAGGTGGATAGATCTCTCTCTCTTAACTATACTCTCTCTATCTCAACTCATTTTATGATTTGCCAACTTGCACTTTTTCCGCTACCTTTCGCTCAGTGTAGCAAGTGCACTTCCTCGCTTAATGACGGCAGCACTTAATGACCGCAATTAAAACTGCGTTTACAGCTCCACTTAAAATAAGTTTCCCACTCCCTTCTCCTTCTTCTTCCACTCAACCCTTTCTCTCTTGAGCTTAAAAGCACTATAAATGTTTACTATAAAATATAAATATAGCAAGTACTTTCCACTTGTGCCATACTAACTTAAGTCCCCCTCTGCCTTGTCTATATTTGTTGATAAATAAGGCGTAGATAAATTCAGTATTTGCCTTGTGCTTATCAACGTATGTAAAGCTATTAAAGCTGCAACTAATTAAATAAATAAATCTCTTTGCACTCAACTGGAAGGCACAAGCAAAGGCAGAGAGGAAGAGAGAGGGAAGTAGAGGGAGAGAGCAGCAAGTAATGAGTGGGAGACGGAGAAAAATGGTCGGAAACTAAATCAAATTTAGCGACTACAGCTTGAGGTTCGAGTTCGAGGTTTGCTTAGTTTGTTATGCTCTTCCCGGGGTTAAGGTGCTTCTGCACGCACATTCAACACACACAGACACATACAGGCACACACATAGCTATACACACACGCACATTCATCCGACTAATTGCAAAAATGCTTAATTATGCATGAAACATTGAAATAAGAAAAAAGACCCCACGCACACACACACACACGCAACAACTGAATAATTCATTTAGGCAACAGCAGGCAAAGCATTTGTTGATCAGCTACAGCTACCAACCTCACCTTCCTCCCCGCTACCACTCTTGCCATCCTCTGCTTGGCTACTCTTGTGCTCGCGTTTTGATTGTGTTGCGCGTTTGTAAACCAAACAAACAAACAACACGGCGTACTGTGCACACAACAGCAGCAGCAACAGCAACTAAAACAACAACAAATAGCGCTGAGGCCGCACATTAGCAGCATATAATTTGTGTGCCTAATGACGTCGGCGTCGACGTCGCGCCTTTCCAGACAGCAACAACAACTTGTTCTGGCCTGGTCAACAACAACACGAACATAAACGAAATATTCCTTTTGCACTTTTTGACAGCAACGGTCAAGTTTGTTGTGCTATTGAAAAAAACATGGCCGTGCATACCCTAACTACAGGGTATAGACGAGCCAAGCACACGCAGCAATAAATCTGAATTAAGTAGAATTAAAATGGCTGCAGAGTGGAAATTTATGTTATTGAAAAGAAATGAGTGCGAAATTTATGGGACGCAAATTTTTGAAGTATGTTTGCAGAGCACGATAATGTGAAGAGTTCAATTTAAACATTTATTCTGCAATTTACAAACTTCATTAATATTTAACATGTGTATTTTCTTTGTCGATTTATTTCGTTTAATTCCCTAGACTTATAAAGCAGTGCCCCCTTTCATTCCTTAAGTTTCCTCTCCATATTCTAATAGCAGATTAAAAATTGAATTGCCTCTTTAATTTATCAGGAATTAAACCCTTAGGTTATCTATATGCTCTATCTTAGTAATTTAAGGTTATTTCAAACAATAACAGGCTATAATATACAAATTCTAGTTTTACCTCTTATTCTACAATTTACTGATGGCAACTCTAAAAGCTTTTTATGTTTTCGCACAAAGGAATGAGTATTCCTCTTTCCTTTTCATTTTTATATCTAAACCAAATTCTGTCTATCAATCCACTCTGCCACTTCCTTTGAGGGTATTCCCCTAGTCGTCTTGCTGCATACTTTCCCCTTACCTTCCCTTCTGCACACCTCCCTTCACACACGCACACATTGTTTACATCTGGGCCGACACATACACTTACCAGCTACACCGATTTGTAGACGCTTTTTATGCTTACCCAGCACGGCAACAATAACAAACAAAGGCGCAACTTACCTGTAAAGAGGGAAAGAGAGAAAGATGATTAGAATATTGTGCAGAAATGGATAAAAGTCGAATTAGTTTTGTAAGCAGATGTCAACTAATTAGGCGCCCACATTGCGCATACGCCTCGTGTTGTGTTGTGTTGTGGTACGTGATGCGACGCACTTGCTTTGCATTTACATTGGTCAACGCACTCTCAAGGCTGCTCGACGGCGACAGCGACTCGGCAGCTGCAAACATGTCACTAATCATAATTTTGATCTACAAATTAATTAACGATGCAGCCGAGTGTGATTGCAATTTATTGGACACCAATTGAGATGAGAATTTTCATTCATAAACATTACAAAAAGAGAAAGATAGAGAGAGCAAGTGCAGAGCAAGCACAATTTATTAATTGCCAGCAAGTGTTGCGCGTGTTGCAGAGGCGATGTCTTTAAAAGATACCTATCCCCCCACACCTCCTCCTTGGGCTGTTGCCGCCCACATAAACTACAATCTACATGCAGCTGGGGCAGCAAAAGTTCAAAGTTGCAAAAAAAGAAAAGAAAATCTTGAGCACATAAAAGTTTTTCGCACGTTTTGAGTGTGAGAGGCGCGAAAACACACGGTAACAGCGCGGGGTGGAGGGGCACAGCAGGCACTGTGTATTATTCATGGCGCATATTTTGTTGGTTTGGCAACGACTGCGCTGTCAGCGTTGACTGCGGCGTCGCTGTCGCTGTTGGCGTCCTGCACGATGCTGGCAAATTGAAATAAATAATTGCAAATATTATTGGGCACTCTCAGCGCATGCCAAATGGCAGCAGCAACAACTACAATAACAACAAGGTACAAGTACAACTACAACTACAAGCTAACAAAAATTCGGCGCGCATAGTTTCGCAATAATTTTGCGATGAGTCAAAATGCAAAAACGCGAAATTTATAACCATAAAACAAAAAGGCAAAACGAAAGAGAAATGAGAAACACAAAAAAAAAGAAAAAACAAAAAGATATTACACTGCACGAACGAGTTGCTGCTGTTCTGTAGAATGCAATAAATATTCGAAATTGTTCGGGGAATAAAACAAATTGCAAATTGTAAAGGAATGGAGAGGAATATTTAGTTTAAACTACAGTCATGGTCAGTTCAATTTGTGTGTGTTCCATGGCGTATGCGCATTATCTGTATAAAATTGTTAACACACTATTTTGAGGCAGACTTTATAATGATATATTACATGTATATACATGTAAGTTCAATAATCTTAACACATGAGAACTCAATTAACAAAGCTGATTTGTTAGCATGATATTTAAATATTGAATCAGTTTGAATAACTAGAAAATTGTTGCCTTTCTCAACTCTCTGCTGTACTCCCTTTCTGCTTCTTCTCTATGCTACACTCTTACCTCTCTCTTATCTCTCTCTCTCATTCTTTACTCTCTCTACCTTCTCTCTCTTGTGTCTCTCTTTCTTTTCACTCTCCCTAAGTAAGTCCTTCAGTTATCTGCTCTATTTATCTTGGCCGCAGCCTTTGACAATCTGCAGCACAATCGCATTGTTAAACGTATTTGTATTTGTTGCTGTTCCTCTTGTTGTTGTTGTTGGACTTCTGAATGATCCAGCACTTGTATGCAGTGCACAAACATGCTGGCTCATGTCCGTGCATGTCCTTTTTTGCCTGGCAGGTAAGCACTTTTTCCGTTTCGCAATGCGCCAAAGCAACAAGCAGTTGCCAAGCAGACAGACCAGCTACGCCCCCTAAACAATCCTCCCTCCTTGCAGCCATAGTCGTTGCCGCAACCGCACGTCACCAACACACACACACACACTCGGACACACACACACGCTGTCGGGCGTGTGTAAACTTTATGAGCAAAGCAAAAACTACAACAAGCTAAGTACAACAAAACTGCAGTTGTGGTCGCTCGCTCACTCGTTTCTTGGCAGGCAGTGTCGGCCACGCCTACTCAGTACCACCCACCCCCAGTTCGAGCAGCTGCGGCATTTGTCTGACTGTCTGTGTGTGCGGCGGGGAGAGAGCGGGGAGCGGGTCATTTCAATTGAATTTATGCGCCTCACGGTCGCCGTGAGTTTTCTACGAATTGAATTACGTTAAATTCGATTTTGAATTATTTATATTGAATCCGCAGAGCGAATTCAGGATACGTTATGCGTCCTTCACTGCGAGAGAGAAAGGAGGTAGAAGGGGATGGGGGCAGACCGACTTAAATGCAGCGCAACTGTAGCATTTGCATGGCACGGCAGATTTAATTAAAAACCTGCGCTGCGCTGCGCCGCGCCAGTTTTTCCCTGATTTATGAGCCACAGTCCCCTCGTGTGCCACTCCCCCTCCCCCTACGCCCCTCTCAAACCACTGCGCTAATTCTGTGTTGCACGGTAAATTTGGCATTATGCGAAAATGTTAAAGATTTTCATAATTTTCACACCGCAACGACGACGACGACGAAGATGATTGCGGGTAGCTCAAGTTATTTCTTAATTAAATTTATTAATTGCACACAACATGGTGCCCCCATGTACAACGTGGCGTATGCACAACACCGCCCACAATATACAAACATATATACATATATGTATCTATACCTATCTATATATTGTCTACGTGTCTATATGTGAAATTCCTCCCCCGAAATGGAAGACTAAAATAATAATTAACGAAAATTTAAATGATTTATTTATGCGTTGATAAGTTTATTACAAACTCGGGGCGCCAGACCCCAGACCAGGCTAGGCCAATACAGGCAGCAGTGCTATAAAGCTAATGTCCTGAGACTATAAACAAATACATTTTCACTACAGACTGCACCTGACTGTGAAAACTGCACAAAAACATTTGTCAGTCTGTGGAAATTTGTCACAAATATAAAACAAGTCGAGAGATGCAGGAGAGGGAAGCCGGGGTCTGTTTGGCCAAACAATTAGTCTTAAGTGGAGCAAAGCGCCTGCGTCTGTGTCACTTTTAGCCGAAGTGTCGGAGGAGAGTGGGAGAAAGAAAGAGAGAAGTGTCTCTCCAAGATAAATATGAATATTTTCAATATTTTTTCGCACGAAACCAGCGGGGGGTTCTGCGAAACTGTGACAAATGCCAAAGTAATTAAGTGGCCCCCGCAAATGCAGGCCGCAATTTTTGACAGAATATTTGCTAAAAAGAAAACAGGTAAAGAGACAGGCAGGTGAAGGACGGCAGGAGGAGGAAGAGAGGGAAGGGAGAAACTGCAAAGCGGAAGTGGGTCGAATGACAGCCGCAGTTGAAGCCACTTTGTTTTGCCTTGAACGCATTCAAATTTCTCTTGTATATACTACAAATTAAGGGAAAGATGTGTCAAGAGGCGGGAGAGAAAGAAGCTGCTCCTACTTGTCACTTGTAGTAATTCAAATACCCTGTAATGTGAGCTAGCTAGCACACCAGTTAGTTACAGTTCTCCATCTCCCTCTCTCTTAAAATTACAGGGTATATTACTGGCTGCAGCACTGTATCACTATTTATACTAGTCAAACAGACACAGAGCAAGAAGCTCCTCCTGTTTTCTACTTTTAATAGAATTAATACCCTCTCAATTAAGCTAGCATACCAGTTAGTTGCCTCACGCTCTCCCTCTCTCTCTTTTACACCCACAGTGTATTTTACTATTACACACACCCCCAACAAAATGGCGTTGTATGAGCAGCGATGCAACGTAACAGATGAGCAGCAAAGACATCAAGCGATCAGCGCCACTCGACGCTTCGCTGCAACAGTCAGTCGTCAACAACAACAGTCGCTACAACAATGACAACAACAACAACAACACGCCTGTCTATATCTGCAACAATGTAAGCAGAGGAAAAGTTTTCGTGTGCGGGCGTCCAAGACATTTGCATACAATGTGAGAGAAAAGAGAAAGAGGAAGAAGAAACAGCGAATACGAATTTGATGCGATTGGAAAACATTTGCCACAAGATGCGACTTATTCGCATTGTTGCGCCCCATCTAGCCTGGCTACAGGTGTTTGTCCCACTCGCATTTACATAGAAAGGGAGAGAGAAGATGTGGGGAAGTAGAGATGAAAAGAGGAGCAAAGGAGGTGAAGAGAGGAAGGCAAACGACAACGATGGCGTTAAAATATTTGCAAGCAATTTTCAGCTTTTATTTTTGGCCATTTTCTCGACGCTTTTGTTGCTGTCGCTTTTCTTTATTCGCTTCAATCGCTTTGAGAACGTTTTGCGCGTTCGCCTCTTTTGTTATTTTTATAACGTATGCATAATCTGTCTGATTATTTAACTTGCGCTAAATACAAATATTTAGAAATATTTCGTAGCAATTTTTATGCTATTTTTCTTGGCTCTGCGCTCTGACAAAAAAAAAGGAAAGAAGCTGACTGACTGGCTGACTGAGGGTCATTAATGTATATGTACTGTAGGCATTAAGATCTTCACAGAGACAAAAGATATTGCATGATTCGCCCATTTCCTTTTTAACTTATTGTCAGACTTTGGCTTAGATGTGCGAGAAATTCCTCCGCGAATTATTTGTGGCCTACAGGTGGGAATACTATATAACTATACACTATACATATACTATTGAAATATATAGTAAACTCTGTTTCATAACCTTGAAACGCAATGGGAACAGTTTGCATTGAGCAACGTCGCCCACAGGAAACTTTGCCGATGGCCTCATAAACTAAATACCGGCCGGCATCGCATATAAGTATTTATACTAGAAGAAACTAGAGTGAGAAACATTTGTGCTGATAATAATGATTAATAAATATCAGCAAAGAGAAGCACAACAACGACGGCGTTGACCAGCTGCTGTCTGCCAGCCCTATAGATGTTTTTAGTTTTCGGTTTTAGTATTATAATTAATGTTTTGACAACAGAAAAAGCAAAAAAAAACAAGCACGTAAGCTACAGTTGAATGTGCTCGACTGTTCTATACCCACTATATAGCTTATACTTTTGTGTTGCATATCCAAATTTATAGGCCTTAGTTGTTATATATTTTTGAGATCTATGATTCCATACGGACAGACGGACATTGATATTAAGACACGGCTGTTGTTGCTGAATATATATAATTTGAGGTATCTCTGCCACGACACTTCCTGCCAATTACATACAATTATAATACCCTTCTAGCCCATGGGTGGCGGGTATAAAAAGTAGCAACTACATATAGTGTGGCATTCCAAGTGTGTCGTGGCCAAGCAAAATGAAACAAACAAAAAACTATTTTAATTTGAGAATCCCATTGTAAGAATGATATTTGTTTTTAAAATCAGAATGGTCCGCTTTTATTATGTGATTCCTGGAGGTCAGTGAACTAGAGGCAATCAGGATAAGTTTGTAATACATAGATCTAAAGTAAGTTATGGGGATAATCCTTGCCACAACCAGTTCACAAAACACCCATTGAATCAGGTTTTAAAGACCATTAAACTAAATAGAAATGAGATAAGTTTTACATAAGAATAACTTAATTGTGTGAGGGGTTGTTATGAAGTGACTACGTCAATCCTTGGCACACTTATACCACGAATCTTTCGCCTGACCAATTTATCGCTGCGGTCATCAATGCCTGCATAAAATCAGCTAATTTTTCCATTAGGCCGAGAGTGCAAGCGAACTCTTCGACATTATAAATTATAAAAGAGCACATAAAAAACTCAATTAAGATGCGACGCTGTCGAAACATGCCGAAACGTGTCTGCAGCAGCGCCAGAAGAATGCAATAAATAAATAAAACACGAGAAAAAAGCTAAAAAGAAACTGGCAAATGACGCTAGAAAAGCTGACAAGGCAGCCAAAGTGCAGCGCCATAGCATAAATAAGTGAGGAACAAAAATATGCGAAATAAAAGACAAACATCAAGTTGGGATAGATGGGAAAACGTCAAGGCAGCCCACGCAAAAATATTGCAAAGGGGTGAAAAGGAAAATCAGGGAGAAGTGAATGGAAATAAATTAATTAAAAACCTGTTAAACATTTTGCGACAACATTTTCCAGGCTGCGCAATAAGCAAAGCAAATTGCAGATCCCACACACTGATATATGGACTGAGTAACTGACTAACCCATTGACAGACTCACTGACTGACTGACTGAGTGACTGACTCAGTCATTGTGAAGCTGCGCTGGGATTATGATGAATGTTCCCCAAACGACATTTGCCAATTGTCTTCATGTCTCATGCATTCTCTCTCTTATTCACATTTATCATCATTGTTTATGCCGAGCCAAAGAAAATACAGCAAAGACAATACGCCTTCATTTGCAATTTATTAGCATTTAATTTATTTATTATTTCTCTGCATTTATTTTGTGAAGAACCATTTCATTTCATTTTGTCTTGTCTTGTCTTGGCTTCATTTCGATTTCCAATTTCGAGTGTGGAAAATTTTCATGAAAGAAAAGCTTCCTTTTGAACAAGCGTAATTATAAAGTTTCCTCGCAACGTATCGATGGTTGACGAAGCCTTTTCAATGTTTCCAACTTTGTGAAAAGAGGTATTAAAATACTAGATATATTAGGGCTCTCTAATACAGTGCGACAGCAGCAGCAGCAGCAAAATGGAGCACACGACTGGGTCGCCCACTCGACTCGTAAAAGTCAACACACACACACTGAGATACATTTACAGATACAGATACATATGTTTGTCTGCCTTTCTATATGTATCTATAATTATTTTGTGCTACCTTCAGGCTTCTTTTCTTTCTCAGCAACGTCAAAGGTAAAAAGTTTCCCTGAGAGAAGTGAAAATGGAACGCAAGAAGAAAATCTTGTCCAAAAATAGACGACAGCATTGGGACACAAGAAGCAGCACAGGAAGAAGAAGAATAAGTAGAAGCAATCGAGAAGAAGCTCAGCCGTGTTGACTTTTGCGGCAGTCAACGGTGAATTGAGTGCAAAAGTTGCCACACCGAAACTTGTGTGTGTGTGGCACGCATTGTAAGCAAAGTATCTAAGCTGATTTCAGTAGAAGAAGAAGCAGCAGAAGCACAAGTAGCTCAGGGGGGAATGGAAGTAGTTGGGCGTGGCACTCCTCTTGAACTTTTGGCAAATCATTGCACAAGGCCAAACGGAAATGGGCAACAGTTGTCAGCTGCGCCCACTGTCAGCTGTGCCCGCTGTCAACTTCTGTTTCCTTCCCTCCCTTTCTAATGCTTCAAATATTTACATGGCATGCGGTGTGTGCGTTTGTTGTGCGTGTGTGCGTGAAAATTTTCCACGCTTTTTGCCGGACGGCGTAAATCAAAACAGGCTGGCAGCGGTGGAGAGGCAGGGACAGGGCGCAAGGGGCAGCTTGCTGCATTTGCTTTGAAGGCAACTGTCAAAGGCATTTGACAAAGATTTTCAGTTATGCTCGGGCTATAGTGGGTCCCCCTTCCCTGCTCCGACTTGGCCTGCTCCAGTTTCCCCGCTACTTTTCCTCTCATTCCCCTCCATTCGTGCTACTTGCCACATTCCATGCTACCTTCGAATTTAGGTGCGTTTTATCACAAAGTCAAAGTTACATTTTGAAAATCTGCTCAAAGAGAGAGAAATCACATTCACACAAACTTAGCATCGCACTGTCCCCCTCTCTCTCCCTCTCCCCCCCCTCAATCTCTGTGTCACACATGTAAATACATTTAGCCACAGGCTTGTCGCGTTTGCTTTATTTTTACTTTTATTATTGTTTTTGCTTTGTCTTTTTCTCTCTTTCTCGTTTTGTCTCTAAAGTTATTTACATGTGCAGCAGTTGCCTGTCAATTGACAGCGCTTTGCCTGACACGCCCCTCTGCTGCCCAGGCTGCCTCCTTCTCCCTCTCTCTGTCTGACGCAGCAGCAGCACAGTCAGCGCTAGTCAGCGTTTTTTATCAAGCGTTTAAATTTGTTGACAACATGTTGCGGCTGATTGCTAAAAACGTCTGCACAGCTACCTTTCTCCCTCTACCCTCTCCCTCACTCCCCTTCTTCCTCTCTATCTGTGTGTGTCTGTTACAGTTGAACAAATCGATTGATTGATTTCTCAGGTGTGTTCGATTGCGCTGCCGCAATGATTTTTATGTTGCGCACAGTGCAGCGCACTTTAGCCGTTTTCAAGCTATAGTGCAGGGTAGGTTTACTATGTTAGTTTAGCTTGTTTATTTGGCCTTTAAATGCTCGAGTCAGCACTGTCTCTTTGCGGCTTACAGCGTTTAGTTTCGTGTAACGCCATTTTGTTTTTACGAGCTTTGCGTGTGCTTTGTTTGTGACACTCACTCACACACACTCGCACACTCACTCATGCACACTTGCACACACTCATCGATGGTTCAGCTTGATTTGGCAGGGCTGCGGGCAAATATTTGTTGAACAGATATGAAATAGTTCGCTTGACATCGCCAAGCTATTTGCGTCTAACAAACTGACTGACTGACTGTCCAACTATCTCTCTATCTCCCTCTCTCTCTCTATCTGTCTCTCTATCTCTGTCTCCCTCTCTTTCTGTCTGTCTGACTGTCTGTGAATTTTTATAGAGCTTGGCGAGAGACGTCAAAGTGATGCGCATTGAATGCGTTTGGTTGAAACGACCTAAAACCTAAATACGGCGCTATTTTCGAAAAGTGCTTTCAAGTACGCAAAAAATGCGCCTTGTCGTTTGATGTGTGAGTGAAAGGGGACTACAGATAGACAGAGAAAGAGACAGGGGGCAAGCAGCTGTTGACCAGCAATGAGCAAATAAACAAAGCCAAATCAAGTCGAAGTCGAGACAATGTAGTGCCAAAAAGGAAAGGATTTTCTGCTTTTGGCCAGAACGAATTAATTACAAGAAAATAAAGAAGTACAAGTAAGAAAGAAAGGCACAAAAAGAGGAAAAAACAACAATAAAAACAAGTCAGACAAATGCTGTGCATTTTTTATGTCGAGCCAGAGCGAGTCCTAAATAAACAAGACCAAAAACTGCACGAGATACGCGAGTCGAGGCAAAGTAAAATTGCATTAGAATCTTTTCTCATGCATGGCCACGACATCGTCCGTCTGTCTGTCTGTCTATCTGTCCCACTGTCCCCCTCCTGCTGTCTGTCCCACTGTCTGTTGCTTCAACTGCGTGCCAAGTTATTTGCAGTTGCCCGATGCTGTTGCCTCCTCTGCTGCCTGTGCCTCGTGCTGCGTGTATCTGTGCGATACAAGTGCGTTGCTTTGGCTCGTCTGTATTTTTGCGCTTATTTGGGCTAAAAAACTTTGCCGTTTGGGGCTCAACATGGCTGACAATGCTTAGAGATTTGCATGCTGCCTCTGACAGTTGGCTCGTGTCGATAAAATTTGTGTAGCTGCCCCGAGGAGTAGCTGCGGCTTAAGTGGCGACGTACCCCAAGCTATTTATAAAGCTGCACGATGCGCGAGACCGGGCCAAAGCAGGCAGCATCCAAGGCAGCAGCATCAGCAGTTCTTGATCTTTGTCTAAGACTAAATGCAGCAAAAATTGTTATTCTAGCAAAGTTTTAAACAAAAAACTAATTAAATCAAGCACAGGCAAAGAAAACAACTGAACTACACGATGTTTTTATGGTAAAGTTTCGCAGCAAAATGAATCTTACACTCTGTCTTGATCTTAAATACGTGTATGTTAACTATATTTCAGTCTTTCACTCTCTATATATTATCTTATACATCTCAACTATCTATTAACTGCATTTAACCTTTTTTCTTCCCTCTGTGTATGACAAATTTCTCAATAATCTCACATCAAGCATAAAGGAAGCTGGCAATAACGGGACAGTTTAAAATCAAATTACGCACATAATTTATATTCAAAACCTCAAAACAAGAACAAAGTCGAAATAAAACAACAGGCAGACAACGCACACACAACACACAAACAAGCACACACACACTGGTTGCACACACACCCACACATATAAACCTCTCGCATTGTAGAAAAAGAAATTCAACTGCAAAACTTTTATAGTCCGCCCTCAACATTATGCTAGCATCAGCCCCGCCCTCGTCCCCCGACCACACCTCTGTTACCAATTGCCACGTCGACAACTCTGTTGTTGTTTCTTATATTGTTGTTTTTGTTGTTTGTTTGTTGCTTGGCTCGACCATTCAATATTTGTCCTTCATTTGAAAGTCAAATGCGTGTGGAGGCAAAGAAATCTGTTGCGCCATGGCCTGCGCTGCTGCTGCTGCTGATGCTGCCACTGCGACTGGGACACGCTCGCTGGGACTGCCCGGGATTGTTCGTTGGCTGATGGGGAGAGCTTTGACTAGGTATGGGCTTTGGTAATGGGAATGGCATGAGAATGGGAATGGAAATGGAAGAATGGGGAGCATGGCAGTCGACTGGCCAAGGCGAGGCAGACACTGTCTAACCTAAGGCAGCAAAATAAGAAATGATTTTCATATAGAACGCAACGTAAGGGGACTTAAAGATACCCTGTAATGTGCTAACTACATTAGCATAGCTTATAAGGTGCTCATAACAGACTTCTAAGCATTTATAGCTGCTAAAGATGCTTCTCTATATCAAAAGATACTTCTCTCCATCTACAGATATTTGCATTTAGCAGAAGATACTTTTGAATATGTTAATTCCAAGCCAATACTAGCTGCATACTTAGTATGCGTTTATAATAGAGTCTTCAGCTGCTTTAGACACTTTTCTCCACCAGAATATACATTCCCCAATCAAAATATGATTCCCTCCATCGAAAGATACTTCTGGCAATCAGAGATACTCTCATATAACAAAATATCAAGTCTAAACTAGCTAAATACCAACACTACTGTGCAGCTTGCCACTTAACATACTCGCTTGGCACATTTTACGACCACAGGGTATTCAAAAATATAATGAAAAGCGAATGAAAACCGGCAGCAGACAAACCAAAGAATGTATGTGAAAAACATAACATAAATTCTAAAAGCCTGACAAGCATATACACACATAAAAGCCACAAACACACACGCACACACTGACACACACACACACACACGATGAGATAAATAATAAAATAAAGTTGATATAAAAACTATGGGCGAAAAAAGACAAGTCGGAAATTGGTTTAAAAATAAATGCAGCCACCATCGAAATTTATGATTATAATCATCGGCCCAGTGAATCTACACACCCCGCACTACACTACCTACTCCCCACTGCCCCACTCTCCACTGCCTATACTCTACTCTCCCATTTTCCCACACCACTACCCTTAACGGAAACTAAATACAGTTGATTGGGTCAGGCAACATTTGTTAGTTAATACAAAGCACAGTGCGTTAGTTCAACTATTTAGTGTGTGTGACTAAATGTTTTTTTCGAAATGTTTAAACGGAATGTAAACATGCAATACTAGCAACAACAACAACAACAATCAAGGCAACTGTGCTGACCAAATGGGAAATGGGAAATGCGCAAGTTGAAACCAATAAAAAAGTCAAATACCAAAAAGCGCAGACAGAAAACAAATGAGCATTGAGCTAAACAATGAGAATAGTGCGTGGAAAAACGTACAAATTCCACACACCCACACACACAGGCAGAACATGAGTGAAGTGCCACCGTGCCGTGGCTCATCAATTATGGGGCAAGGTGGCAGAAATCGAAATTGATCGAAATATGGGCATCATGTGAGATCACCCCCTCGCCTTCCCTATCCCTCTCCACTAGTCACACTCTTCAATCTTTGGCTATTTGAAAATGTGTTAATTGCCATTTAAGAAAAATCTTAGAAATATTGGGAACAGCTTCTCAGCTTTACCATTAATGGCGCCTCGTGCCGTCGCCGCGTCTCGTTGCTGCTTGCTGAGTTACATTTTCATTATGCTGCGTGTGCCGCACATTCATTTTCATTCCATAATATTCTAAATTTCCATATTTATTTGTTTGCTTTTTCAAATGAGGACACAAAACGGCGAGCCGCCATCGCCATCGAGCCATCGTCGTCTTCGCCTTAATGGCAACAAATTGCCAAAATGTCAATGAACCAAAGTGTCTGCAGGGGGCAGGGCAGAGGAGACTATTATCGAGCACAAAGTTCAACGAATTCGTTCAGGAAACGATTTTCAATTAGCTGCCAAACAGACGTTGAGAGAGTCGGCATATTTATGCGGCCGGCGAGTGAGATTTGCCCAAATAATACTTGCAGCAGACAACAGAATCAACAAATGATAGCAGCAGCAACAACAACTTAAGGGGCAACAACAAGAGGGGCAGCAACAAGAGGAGCAACAGCTAGAGGGGTAAGGAAAGCTGGAGTATTTGGGCTTACAGGCCTAGAGGGGAAGGTTCTTTGTTGATCAACTTAGCGCGTGTGTTTGTCCAGGTTTCGCTCGGCTTGACCAGCCCGGAGGGGCGGACCTGTGTGCCTGTCTTTGTGTTTACCTTGGCCCCGAGTAAGGCCTGGATAAACTTTGAAGAAGCAGAGTAGAGACAGTAGCAGCAGCAGTGGCAGTGGCAGCTGGCAGCCTCAGCAGTTGTCACAACAATGGCTCAATCAGTTAGCTCGAGCAGCTTTTTGACACGTGCCAAAGCCGAGAACCGAGATTGCAGATTGCAGATAAGCAGAGAGGAGGATGAACGGCAGGCAGAGTAAGATATTAAAATCCAGGTTTAATTTTACTATATATACCTCGCAGTACAAATTGCAGTTTGTTTTACAAGCTGTTCGAGTTACTGCAAAATTACTTTCACTTGAATAGCAGCAAAAAGTTCTCATTGCAACGTTTCGTATTACCTAAAACTTTATGCAGGCCTGCATTTATGCAGTACCAGGCCAGGCCAGACCAGGCAAACGCAATTAGAGTCAGTCTGATAACTTTATTTCCAGCGAATCAACAAGAGTTGTTGTGGCCTCTCTTGTATATTAATAACTAGAAATTGTCAGGCACTTGATGTGGGTCAAACATGGCAAATAGGCAGAGTCAGAGGCAGCAGCAACTGCAGTTGGCGCTGCATACGTTCTCTATAAATAAAGCAGCTTCAAGTGAAGTTGAAACAGGTGCATGTGGCAGTGTGGCAAGCAGTGTAAAGGGCCTATAAAGTTAGCAGTTTTATGCACTCGTGTACGTGTAGTTTCCTTCTCCGAATGGCGAACACTTTAATGTTTGACTCTTTGCACTCTGAACTTTGCCCGTTTGCCAGTTTGTTTGCACTTTTTGCATGTGTCAGGGCACAAAATTGCATTGCACTGGCACACACAAATACACTTGGCATGGAACAAATCTGCAGGCAGCATGTGGACTCAACTTTTCAATTTCTCACACAAATCCCACTTCACACACATCACACACACATATCGCACACACACTCGTTGTCAGTTAGGTAGCCCGACAATGCAATCAACATAAATACAAATCCCCAAACTATTTTAATGTTGACTCGCTGAGCATTCTCGCCTTTTGCCTCGACTCGTTGTTGTTTTAATGGAAAAGTTATTCCCCAAACTGGGGGAAAGTTCTCCTTCCTCCCTCCTTTCTTCCCTCTACTCTCTGCAACTCCCTTTCCAACTTAAAAGCGCATAAAAAGTAATTTTGGCTGCTGTCCAAGCTGTGCTAACGTGGCGTATGCGCAATGTAAACAGTGGCGCCATCTATTGCCTAAGCCCCTAAGTTGTGCTAAGCTGCCTCTCCCACACACACAAATACACACACACCCTGTGGTCATGTTGCCCCTGGACCTGTTAACCAGAATTACTTATACCGTTTAGCGTAGGCAGTGAAGGGAGGGAGGGGGCGGTTAAGGAGGGCAATGTGCTGCCCACAGTGACTACTAGAAATTTGCATACAATATTGCTTTCAATTACAATAATGCAGGCACGCTTGCATAGTGCAATAATATCGTGTAAAACGTGCCAATATTCCAGTTTTCTATAGCTACTCTTCGTGTTTTTTATGACTCAAGTGGAATTTCTTATACTATATAAGTAGTTTTATACTTATAGTATATACATAGGTATATATAATAAAAATGTTCACTAATTTATTTGCCAAATTGATAAGCTACTTTAAGGTAATTATTCAAATGGCGGCTACGTGCTTAAACACGCTTTGATGTCGACATACCCTAGACTTTTTGAAAGGTGAGAGAGTGGGGTATATGGTGTAGATAGAACTGACAATTTTAGACTGAAGGTAAGTAAGCTATAAGTCAAAGAAACTACTGGAATAATCAATGTAGATATACCTTCCATACCTGCATAATATAGATCCTGTTATAGTTACAACAGTTTAGATTCTTATCTCTCTTTCCCTTTATATAAGATGCGGGGTGATAGAAAAGAGTATATTGTGTAGGAAGAAGTAGCAAATACTGGAGAATATTTCTAAATCTAAGAAAGACTTTCTATTCGTGCTTCCTTTAAGGCATCTATAACTGATATCTTATCTGCCTAGCATGGTATACTTAATAGGTACAACTTGGAATTAGTTGATGATCTACAGTTGAAGTATAGTGCTCTATAGATGATATATGATATATGATATACCTGCCTCCTTTAACGTACATACAATTAGTATACTTTTGCCTTTCCTTTCTGTTAGACAATATTTATAATATTTACAATGAGAGAGAAGTGATAGAACAGGCTACATTGTGTAGGAAGAACTAGAAATAAGTGCACGATTTAAAGCTGAAGTAAGTACGCTATAAACCACAGATATTTCTAGATTCTAGCATACTTATACTCTAACTACACCTGCTCCCTCTATGGTAGCTACAATTAGTATACTCTCCGCCCCTCCCCATCTATAAACTAATTATAATTACCCTCAACACTTGGCTAAATCCCACACATAAATCTCAAGTTGTAACTACGTGAGTCTGGCACATTCTACAGCTAATTAGATAGTCGCATCACGAGCTGGAAACAAATCCATTTGCAGATTGCAAATGGGGGAGGGAAGGAGAGTAGGCGGGAGAACTACAGACTACAGTCTGGTGTTGCAGGCTCGCAGCTCGTAGCGCCTGTTGGCAATTTATCTATATCGAAGTGGCATTAAAAATACAATGACCACACTTCTTGACGTGCCATGGTCAAATTTTTGTGCATTTGTCAAAGTGAAAATAAATCAGAAAAACGCCAAACAAACAAACGCAAAAACGCAACGACGACGAGAGAACGTTGAAAACGCTGCAGCACGCAGCGGGTAAATGACAAATTTTCTTTAGCTTTTTGGCAATTGGTTTTAGCGGGTTTTTATTTCTTTGTTTTGCCTTTTGGTTATTTTTGGGCTTGTTTGGCTTTTGTTCTTGTTTTGATTTTTGTTTCGCTTTCGCTTGAAGACTAAAAAGAAATGCTTCATGCAGGCGAAGCAAAGCTAATGAGCAATGTGACACAGTTTGCAGGCAGAACGCCCACGCTTTGGCTAGATTAGGCTGTTTTTTAGCGGGGTCTCAACCTCGATTCGATGACAGCGTGTTAAAAATAACGGGGGGAGAACTTATCAAAACGTAAAACATATAAAATGCAAATTTTATGCTACATTTAAATAGCCGGCGCAATGTTTTGTAATTTATCAACGACCGCCCGCATAAGCAAACGGGTTGAGGGGGCGTGGCAGGCAGGCGTGTGACAGTTGCGGCAAAATTGTTGCAACGACAACACAGCGACAAGCACAATAACAACAACAAGACAAACACAACGCCAATGCAGACATTTCTTGACACTTCTCTAAATAGTTTTGCGTGCGCACGCAATGCAAAGCACAAGAGAGTGACAGAGACAGAGAGAGAGGGAGAACAAGAGAGCGAAGGGTAGGGGGGAGTGGAGAGGTACCTAGTGTCGGGGACTGCCGCCACACGGTCACTCTCGAGTGCCAAAATGTCCCCGCACGCCATTAAAAATGTTGCGAAAATTACACAGCAAACTGAAAGGTGTTCTAATGAGGCGTGCGCCGGACTCCGTGTCAGTGTGTGTGTGTGTATGAGTGTAGCGGGTGTGTGAGTGTGACATGTGTGTATATGTGGGTGTTGTGCATGATGTGGGTTGCTTGAATAACTGTGGCATGAGTGCGAACTCTATGTTATATGTGATGAAGCATAACCCACATACGAAAACAATTTAATTAGTTATTTCTGGCGTTCTTTAGTTGAGATTTCTTGAGAACTCTGCAAAAACTCTCGGGAATTACTCAACCATGAGTCGTAGTAGATTAACAACTCTATAATAATTAATTGAATGAAGTTGCTTTGATAAAGTACCTGCAAAAAACCTCAAGTTCATTGCACTTAAAGCTTAACTTCCAACAATCATAACTTCTATAGAAATCGTATGATTTATAACGGGTTTGTCATTATCAACTCAGATTGATCGCTAGTTCAATGCTGCATCAAAACTGCAATGAAAAACCTTTAGTCAATTACCCAATAAGATACCCTATAACTCTTTCCAAACTACCTATCCATACACCCTATACAAAAGCTCATTCCAAGCTGCAAATCACCACCATAAATTCAATTAATCACCTTAATACCACACTTCAAGTCCCAGTTCAGGCAATAAATTCCGACAGATCTATTAGGGTAACCCTTAACGAAATGGCATTGACTTTATCTCGATTATCTCTCTGGACAAGCTCAATTGCCATTTATATCATTTGAATTCACCTGACCCAATAACTCTCAGACATTGGCCCCAATTTCCAGTGCTGCAATCCGCAATGAAACGAGTTCAAAATCAAGGTCGCGTCAAGACAGGAGGAAAGGGAAGAAGTATTAAAGGAGGGGGTGGGAGAGGCAATCCAAGTCAATAAACGGTCGTGCTACGCCAGCCATGACTCAAACTCACTGCCCGCAACACGCACCATGAATACAAATTGTTGCATTTTACGCAGAAAATATGAAAAAAGGAAAAAGTAAAGAGAAAAAAAACTGGAATTTCATTTCAATAAAACGTCGCCACAGTCGGGCAGAGAGAAAACAGTGGGTGGCTTATTAAACATATAAAGCAATGTACAACATGGAGAATGACCTTAGGGAGGCAAGCAAGAGATAGAGACAGGGGCACACACATGTTGCACGGCAGAACTTCAGCGAGTACTCGCGTAATTGCCAAGAAAAATATTTTTCAATAAGCAGCGCAGGCAAAATGAAAAGAATTTAAAAATACATAAAACAAAACAGAAGAAACACCTGCAGATTGCCCACTCTCTCAGTCGTCCTCTCTCTCCCTCTCCAGTCTCTCTCTATCTCTTCTCTTTCAACTAGAATGTGCTGCAATTCGGTGTCTGTTCTAGTCCAGTCTGTTCTCCCAGCAAATCGCCAGCATTGTCCAAGTTTTTTTGTCTGTGCTGCTTCTGCTTTCCTTTGTTTATTTGCACAAATGCGTGAGCTTTTCATTTTTTCCGATTTTTCCGGCGAATTCCGTGCGGCAACGCGCTAATCAACGCTGCCTGTTGCTCTGTCGAACATATGTCTGCAATATGCAAAAGTAATGCACAAGCTTCGCAGTCAACAATGGCAGAATGCTCTATAGTAAAACCAGAACACCCCCTTAGTTCCCTCCCTCCTAGCCACCGTCCTTCCTTCTCCTCTCCTCTCGCTCATCCCGTTTTTACATAAGTTTTGACTTTGGCGCGCGTGTGTGTGTGTATGTCTGTGTGTGTAAACATTGCGCAAAACCGAAAACAACAAAATTATTCATACGCCACGTTGTACCGCAGCCAAAGACGTCAGCCAGAGAGAGAGAGAGACGCGGCTGATTCAGACAGCGGCAGCCACAACGAAATTTGACTACAAAAATGGGCAAAATACAAAACAGAAACAACAGCCATGTGTGTGCGTGTTTCTGTGTGTGTGATTGTGTGTGCGTGTGGCTTTTTCGGCAATTTTGCGGCATGTTTTTCACACTTTGGCGCGCAGCAGTGGCGGCCAAAAACAATTGAACACGACGCCCTGGCTGCCATGGATAGCAGCAATTCTCGTTGTTGTTATTGCTGCCGCTGTTGCTACTGTTGCTGTTGCCGCGTACGTTGCTACTACAGTTGCCGATGATGATGCAAGTGCAAATTTATTTGCCACTTTGTTGCCGCGTCCAGCAGAATATTTCAACAAAATGTTTTGTTGACTGAACGCGAGATCGAAAGGATTGCAATGGCTTTGCAATGGGGGAGAAACTATATAACAAGCGATAGAGTCATAACTATAAAACAGGAGAGAGAGTCTTAATGAAGAACCTAGCTGTGTAAACAAGGGAACTACAATATAAAAGGGGTGTTCGCCCTCACTTATTTACAAGCTAAATATGCATAAAATCCCCAGCAAATCATATTTAATCAATCGTGATTATAATCTTTCCTGCTGTCGCTTTATAGCTGCACCCACAGTTACCAGAAAGTATATAAAATAATATTGAAATATTCAATACACACACACACACATAATCAAGCAGAGCTGCCAACGTGATGCTGGACAGGGAACGTTTTTGGGTGGGATGGGCAGTTCTAAAAATAACACAACACACTGCGACACTTACTTAAAGTGTTTAAGAGCACAAAAACATACACAGCACACACACACAATAATAACAACAACAACACACCTTGTATGCCCCACTCAACACTAAAAATTACATTGAAAATGGCCATAAAAAAAGGCAGCCAAATGCCACAGAGAACAACACGGCCCTTTTGCTTATTTCTCATTTGGCTTTCATTAAATTTGATTTTATTGTTGTTGGTGTTGTTGTTGCTTGGGATGTTGCTACGGTTGGTGGTCGTGATGTTGCTGCTGCTGATTGTCGCACGGCACACGGCTAATTTGAGCGCAGGCTGCTGCTGCTCTCCATGTAAATAAAAATGCCATAAAAAAGGCAACGCCGTGTGGCAGCTAAATGAAAAATTCTTCAAGCCAAAAACTGCAATTGGTTTAGTGCCACGCCCACCCACGCCACTCTCCTTCAAACATGCCAATCAAATAGTTATGCCGAATATATATATATGCATCGAAAGGAATAATAAAAATCACAGCAACAACAACTAAGCGAAAGAGTGTCAAGGCTCTTGGGACCAATTTGACGCTGCCTGAGCCACAGAAAATTAGTTTTTCTTGCGGGTTTTCCGACTATTTGTAAACAATGCGCCGCGTTGTAAACAAGTCATTTATATAGCCTATATACGCTGATACAGCCTGTTGTCTGTTGTGTGCTCTCACTCTATCTCTCTCTTTGTCTCTCTATTCTTGTTGTTATTGTTGTTCTTGGCCGATTGGGCTGCTTTTTAGTGTGATTAATTCTTGGTATTACAATAATTTATTTATTTTTAAATACGTTTGATTTTGCTCAGTCAAAGGCAGCAAACGGAAAATTTGAACTTTTTATTGCTCTTTGTCTTCTTGTGAAGATGATTAATTGCTGCGAAGACAAGCAGCTGCTTAAGTAGCTGACACAATTGAGAATTGGACTTTGTATAGACTGAAGATTTCTGAAGAATTAAAGATTTCTAATTTGTTTTGTTTTATCTACAATTTAATAACTTGTTTAATAATCGAAAAACTTTTTAATTAATATGTATTTAATCGTGTTAAATGTGCGAGTTTATTCCGATGTTTATCAACACTTTTATTGCTTTATTTTTTACAACTCTTCGATGACACTGTGAATAAGAATTTGAATTTTATCTTAGATTTTTTGCTTGTATTATTTTATCTGCCTTTCATCAGTTGTTTAACAAATGCCAAACATTGTAATAAAAATGTGAGTTTAATCACATATAATTAACGTTTTATTTACCATATATTTTCCACCATTTACCAACACTTTTATTGCATTACAAATTTCTAACCAGACAAATGAATTCCGTCTGAGATTTTCCATTTTATTATATGATATAATTCTTATAAGTTGTTTAACAAATGCCAAACATTATAATAAAAAGCAATTTAATCACATAAAATGTACGATATATTAACAACACTTTGTGCGGTCATTTACCAACACTTTTATTGCTTTATAAATTACAAATCTCTGACTTACGTTTGTCCAACACTTTTATTAGTTATTTACATGACTGTTCTCACTCTTTTGCTAAATATCATAAATTCATTTGCTATATATTCTACACGGCAATCGAAATAATTTTCCCCCTATACTTATTTTCATCTTGGTTTCGTTCTCTTATATCGAAATCTCTTTTGGCCATACTTTGCGGCTCATTATTTACATATTAAATAATTGCAAATTATGCGCATTAGTTGACAATGTTTACATTGTTGCATTTGCCTATTATTAACAGCTCGTTAGCGGACAAAAGGGGTGAAGGTGTGGGTGGGTATGGTGGGATGGGGCTCTAAATGAGGTGGGCGGTCAGCTGCCTAAGATACTTTGCTTTGCTCAGCTCTCTGTCTGTGTGCGTTGACATTGAGCGCGTGCCAACGCCCCGAGGCAGTGCGAAGCTCCTAGAACCCTAGAGAGATACAACAGAGAGTCCCGAATTAATTAAGAAAAGGCCTAGCTAATCTAATAATATATCTAATTTCAGCAGAGCCTGATCTACCCCAGGTTTATTGACAGCTCTGAGTGTTCCTTACTATTCCAACTAGTTATTTTTTATATTTGCCTTATTCCTTTGTTTTCTTTTCATATTATTTTGACATTTCCGGCTGGCAGAACAAGCAGAAAAAAGAATTATTTGAAATTATTTATATAAATCCCCAAAAATAAATGTTTCTTTTCCTAGTTTTGTTCAGCTAATTTTCAGAGGGCCCCTAGGCCGCTTTTCTTTTTGCTATGTGGCGCTGTCATGAATTCAAAAATTTTAAGTAGACACGTCAGCGGCTTTTTAGTGGCAAAACAAAGTGCCCCCAACAATAACAAGAACAACAACAGCAGCAACAATTGCTCTGCAACAAGTACAAGTGAAAATTGTGGAAAAAATAAAACAAACAAAACTAAGAGCCACACTCGGGGGCACAAAGCTAGTGCCAGTCAAGACAGTCAAGTGCCGCAGATAGACAGACAGGGAAAGAAAGCGTGTGTGCTAGAAAGGGAGAGAGCGTGTAAATTACGCATAAATCTTTCAGTTAAAGCGAGCAAGCAGAGTCGATCGGGATTCGATTTAATGTTTGGATTTGCCGCAGGTTAATTACCAGGAAAGATATAGAGAAAGCCTGCTGAGAACACTGAGAGCTGAGAACTTTCCCTCTGTGTGTTTGGGTTAGTGAACTCGCAGCAAATGCAGCAGCAGAGATCAGGCTGAGTATATAGCACTATATATATATATACAGAAGGTCTGTGTTGTGTGTAGATAAGTTCTAGGCATACCCTCACAATATTTGCAACATTTTGCTGGTGGCTCATCGTTGGTTGAGTTGGTGGCATCGGCAATGATCGGCATGGTCGTCCCGCTGCCAGTTGCGACTTTACGACGCGAACCACGCACGCACAATACTCCTCCGGCTCCGACGACGTCTCCTCACGCCGAATACAGCGTCAGCTGGCACATCGTTTGATAATACACGGCACAACACAAACACACAAACACACACACTTCCACTCGGAGGAACACACACTGCACACACACTTTACTTGTGGGGCATGCGGCACTCGCGACACACGCGCTTGCAATTGAATTGTGGGCGGGGCAGCTAAACCACCTGCCGAATGTGCAACATATATACAGCACAGCTACAGATCGGTTGTATATATATATAATTCGCTACTCTCTTTTCTTTCGTTTTGTTCACTTTCGTTTATTTGTTTTATTGGAATGTTAACAGCATTTTCTGCACAGTTTACGCGCGACAGGACAGTCACGGTCACAGTCACAGTTACAGTTCACAATCACAGGATCGCGGTCTCACGTTGATTGATCTTGATGATCTTATCTAAACTGATCCGATCTGATCTGATCCGTACTGGGTTCGCTTCGCTTTGCTACTGCTGTCAGTGTTGTGTCTAGTCTGCTTCTGTTTGGGGACGTCACGCCGTGGCTATTTCTAGTCTTTGGCTTTCACATTGCGCTTTTTCCGTGAATATTGTACGAGACGTTCAAACGTGAAACCTCCGCAGAGACCACTGAGCAGACAAAACACACGCACGGCCAGCGGTGCGACCACGATTCGACAATCTCCGAGCCTCCTCAGCGTGAGTTTTCGAATTTAGAATATATGTATATTCTATGCAGCCACCAACAGGCAGCAGGGCAGCAGCAGCATCATCAGCATCTCCTGCTTCTGCTCTCTGCTTCTTACACTTTTCGAAAACTCAACTAATTTTCTCAACGAGCAAACTGTTAGATAATTTGGCGTCGGCGCGGCCAAAAAGTTTTTCACCATTTTCCTCAATGAAACAATGAACTTTCACATTTCGAACACGGCAGCCGCCGCCGCCGCCGTTCGCACAATCGCTCTCAGTTAGCCACTCTCTCAGTTTCGAAAATGTTTTCGAAAATAGCATAGCGAGCATATTGAGGAGGATCGTCATGGCTCTCTCTCTCTCTCTCGCTCGTACTCTCTCTGTGTGCGGCTATTTTTCGAAAAGTTTTCTAAAAGTTTTTCCATTTTCTACGCTCCGCATTCTGATTTGTATTTTGCACCCTACGCTTTGAGTTTTGCGCGCGGCATTAAAGAATCAGTTAACGTTTCGTTACCTTAAGTGGGTTTCTGGGTCAAGGTGCGAACAATTAGCGAAATTTTGTCGATTTGGAAATTGAAACAAGACAAAAGACAGGTGATTTAACGAGCCTTGTTGCGGTGCAGGTGCATTGACGCAAGTCAAAGCAAGGTAAGTTCACAAATCATCAAAGAAATATCGAATTTGTTTCCTTTGATAATAAAGTGACAGTGTCTTTAACAAGTTGGCAGCTCTGTCGAGATATGAAGATCATAATGACTATACGAAATTTATAAGAAACTATATTTCATTCATTTTATGGCGGAAAGATCGCGAAAGGTGCAGATCTAAGTTCCATTTATATATAGAATATTAGAAAACAACATTTAAATGAAAGTTCTATATGAAAGTTCTATTTAAATTTTAATATAGAATATTATAACGAAATAAATAATTATAAAATGAGTTGGCAGCGCTGCTTAGCAAGTTGGCAGCTCAGCTGTACTTAATGCTTAACTTAAGAGTATCTTAGTAGTCAATTTTATCGCATATCATCATGAGAAAGTGAAAATTTGTGGTTCCACTTAGTCTTAGTATACTTTACAGAGCTCTGTTACTTAACCAAATGCGAAAAAGTGCTTGATAATTTATAATAGTATGGTATTAATGCTTTGGCATTGGGCCAACGAATCTTAACTACACACAGACACACAACCGAATCAGAGCGATACGAAAATCCTTGCTAAACACGACAACGACCTTGAAAAACAAAAAAATCGAAAATAAGAAAGAGAAAAGATAAGAAAAAATGAACTTAGTTTTCAACAACTTTCGCCCGGGGGCGATCGAGCATAAATTCGAATAAACAATTTACCGAAAATTGGTGAAAACGCCGTTTAAGAGTCCAATTATCGATGGCGAAAATAATTTATATGATTCGTATAAATGATCTTTCCCGATCTAAACATAGAAAATCAAGAAAGAAATTTTGTTGGCAGGAGGTTTTCGTTTTTGTTTTTCATTATAGAAACACCTGCATGACTAATCGTAGGTAGAATCCTCAACCGACGGCAGCAATATATAATCTTTATAGAGAGACTTTTGGCTCTTTCCCTCTCAGAAGAAGAGACAGGCTTCTCCTTTCTCTTTCTCGCTGTGACAGCAAATCGAAGTAAATTGCAGATTTATATTTAGAAAGCTGCAAACTAATTAAGTTAAATTTAGACCAAATATGATTGTAGTTTCTCTAGTATAACCAATAAAATATGTGAGATGAGAAATAGATTTAGAGCGCAGTGTTGGCAAAAAATAAATCGCCATCAAAGTGAACCACCCGTTACCCCCTCGTAACAGAACTAAAAATAAGAAAATTGACTCAGCTTTCGGCATTTATTGTTGTTGCAAATTTAGCGACAACATTTTGTCGACGCGCGAAATGTGAAAAAGATTTTTGAAATAATTTTTTGAAATTTATTGCCAAATTGGGCACAAGTCGGCGAGCCGAACGTCAACAGCTGTCGGACACTGTTGAACACTGGCGCGGGGTTCTCTCTCTTTCTGTAGCTGACAGAAGAATTACGTGGGCAGATAGTCCCAGACTTACCACTAATTACTCAGACACAGTGCACAATTTGGTCAAAAAGTTTTCCTGCAGTTTTATAGAACAACTGCCAAACACACGCACGCACACACACTATCACAGTTTCATTTTCTTCCATGCTGCAATGTCAGGGACGACGACAACAAAATAGAGAAAACTAAGGGAATTTATTGCACAAAATTTATTGTTGCACATGTTGCGAAAACATAAAAAATATGTGCAATGACATTTTGCAGTTATTCGAATTGTTATTGTTGTTTTAGCTGTTGTTGTGGTTGCCGCTGTCAAGCACCTCTGCCAGGGTCAGTCAGCAAAATGTTCGCAAAATAGTTTTTGGCTTATGAATTATGAGTGGGCCGCCGATCTTTATGGCCCACTGTGCACTCGCTCGCGTTGCAGGAGAAACATTTTCCTATTTATTTATTTTGCCTTCCATTTCAATTCTTTTTTTCGAATTCTCATGCATATAAATTATAAAGCGGGTAGCATAGTCAAAAAAAGTATAAAAAAAATTATAGAGAATAAAAGAAAAGAAAAGGAAAAGGAAAAGAAAAGTCAGCGCGATCAGCCAGAGAAACTGAAATCGAGCGCGTCAGAATATTTTCAAGGCGTGGGCGAGGAAATTGAAAAACATTTTTCACCATGCGAAAGTTGTGCGCCGACTTGACGTCGTTTATAATGACGAAATGCTAAGTATTTAGTTTAGGAAAGCCATAAACAAACTGGCCAAATGGCAATGCATAGAGGTTAGACAGAGCAAGGGAGAGGATGTATTTTGATAGAGGGGCAAGGGGTAAGGTAGAATGTTTGCCAAATTGCCAAAAACCGAATTAACCTACAGTTTATCCACAGGCAATAAAGGTTTCTATAAAGATAAATATTTTGCTAGCTGAGTGATTTATTTGTATAATACTTTTGATAGGTTGGCAACTCTATTAAACGGAAACTTTAATTGTTAAAATTCAACAGGGTGCCCCTATTCTATTTTACACCCAACTTAGTTAACTTAGTTTTCGTTTATATGAAAATTGAAATTATTCAAAATATAAAAAATATGCCGTTAGCTGAACAGGATCCCTGCTTTCCCTCGGTCGATGCCCTAGAGACTTGTATTAAAGCACACAACTTTCAGGATGAAAAGTGTACAAAGATCCTCACGGATTTACAGCGGTGTTGTGAACAATTTAGAGATCAATCATTGCTTTGTCGAGGATATGAGTTGGTAAAAAGTTTTCTAGCTCTACTCGGCGGCAAATAATTATGTGACCAATCTAGATAACTATTATCGAAATTTCCAAATCAATGGAACACAAAAACAAGCAAAAGAAATGAAAAACAATTCCGAAGTTATAACAATTAAATAAGCATTTTTTCGAACTGTCATCTCTCTCTTCTCTTCTCTCTTTCTTGTGGTGACAGTGGTCGACAGTTGTTGTTGTGCGATCCCTGGGGGAAAACTGCCTGCCTGCGATGGAAAATTTCAAATTTCATAATCTGCGATAATTTATGTGATTACTTAAATGAGCAATGATGTTGTCTATGTATGTGTGTATGCCCCGCGAACCAAATAAAACTATGCCAAGAACAACTAATTGGTGCACACAAAACCAAAGCAAAAAGCCATATTTAAGATACAGTGTTCTCGGGAAATATGCGCACAGTTGTGCGAGTGGGTAAATAACTGCAACAGGTGCCGGCATCAGCCTGGGAACATAGACTTTCGATTGGCACTGTGTGAGTTGCTAACAACGCGACAACATGCCACACAGCAACCAAGCAACATTAACAAACACGACAACAACACATTAATTATGACACATAAAACTAGCGATGGTATCACAACTTATCGCAGGCACATTCAAGCACCAAATGCCATAAAATTATTCAAATTTTATTCATCTACTTTAACTTTGTATTAATCATTCTTGATAACATCTGGTCGATAACTATCGCTTCAGGCTGACAGTTGTAGTAACTGTATTAAATACTACGATAACTTTTAGCCATAAAACGGAGCTTAGATAATTCATTACAACTTCTCGATAAATATTGCATTAGCTGAGCTTGAATCCTGCCAATGTTGCAGCCTCAAGTTGATCATCGAAAACCTTTCCTTAACGATAGTTTCGTTCACTTCACGGCGCATCACTTTCTTTTATGCTCATCACTAACGTCAGCACAGCGATTGGCGCACAACCGCTGCAATAAATACTAAAATCAACTAATAATATTACACAAATTCGTAAGGAAACAATAAGCACGGCATGGCAACGTGTGCATACACTTTTCCTATTGTGAATCCAATATAAATCTTATAAGAATCGTCAGCTGGCAACAGGTTGCCGAGGCAATACGAAGGCAGAAAGAGTATGCGGCGTGTGGGAAAAATATGCAACCTGTGTTGTTGCTGTTGTTGTAATAGCTGCGGTTTACATGGGTTTTTGTTGTTGTAATGTACAAACACAAAAGCCATAAAAAGCAAATGGCCCAAAGACGACACCAAAATTGCCGCCCACAACAACAACTGTGTGTGTGTCAGTGTGTGTGGGGTTAGGTAGGATGCGATTGAAGCCCTGAGGTTATAAATATGCGAATACCCAGAAATTTATTGTTATTTTAATAGGCAATGGGGGCTGTTGTTGCACAGTGCACAATTCGCAGAAGTCCAACAACAATTGCGAGTGTTTCGTTGAGTTTCGCCATACGAACGACACACACAAAACGCATACAGCAAGAGAGCATGAGAGCGAGAGAGAGAGTTAGTGGGACCAACTGCACATGCGACTTCATATTGGAAAAGGGCGTCGCAAGCGAAGCCGGCAAAACAAAGACGCGAATATGATACAAAAGCGAAACAGCAAAACTGCTGGCACAAAGAAAGAGACGCGTTAAGCTTTTTGCAAATTTGTTGTTTTGCCAAAAAAACAAGATTCTCACAATTAAAAAAACAACAGCAACGCCAGCAGCCCCTGCCTACGTCTCTTCCAGGTTGCACCCAGAGGCAAATTTTAGAAATAGAGCAACTATCTCTCTCGCACAAGCACACAGACACACACACTCGCACACATGTAATGGGCAACAATAAAAATAAACAAAAAGCTACATAAAAAAATAGCAAAATTACCTCAGCGCTGCTGCTGCTGCTTCTGCCGACGTCGCTGCCGTTTCGGTTGTTGTTGGATTCCGTTCCCGTTTGCTGTGTGTGAAGGCGTCTTTGGGTGATTGTTATTGTTGCTGCGCCGTTGCTGGCCAGTTGGCACTATACTACCGACGCAATAAGCGTAGTGCGCATTGACAACTTTAAGCACTTATTGCACATTGAACCACTGAAATTTATTGTTCTATCGCATTGAAGTTGTTTAATTTTAGAATTTTATGCACAGACGTCGCGGAATTCACAAAAACACTTGCATTGCACACTGGCGCCGCCTGCAGCTGTTCGCACGAACTAACCCCCTGCGATGTTGAATACAGTTGGCAGCACCGCAACACGCAGGGCTGTATCCTAAACGATATCGATAATTGTGCGCAACAACACTGGCGACGCCATCATGCAGCTTGAACGTAGTGCAACCAGGCTTGCAAGTTGCAACCCTATCAAGACGCCGGAGGGTATAAAGAAAAAAGAAAACGAGCCGCTTTGCTTATTCAAACCGAGAAAAAACGCGCAGGCAACGAGAGGCAATTTATTAAACACATAGACAGGTAGGCAGGCAATTAAATAGCTGAAATTCATCGAAAAATTGCTAAACTAAAAGAAAACAACTCACGTGTACTTCTAAAATTCATTTTCCAGTGCTGACGAAACGTGTCGGGTTTCTGAGTCTGCGTCGGTCGCCGAACAACAACAACTACAACAACACCAGCAAACAAAAAACGAGACGAGAAAAAGGCGAAAAAGGAAAGCAGCGAACAAAATGTCGGACATATCCAGCACCCAACTAAGAACCGAGATACAGTCGGTGTTGAAGGATGCCGATCTGGCGACGATTTCTGCTAAGCGAGTGCGTGAGCAGGTTGAGGGCAAACTAAACTGTTCCCTGCTTAGCCGCAAAAAGGAGTTTGATAAGATCGTGATGGAAGTAATTAACGAACAGCAGGAGGAGGACGAAGATGACGATGAGGATGATGATGGCAAGGATCCCGATGCCGATCCCCAAGATGAGAGCGAACCCAGTGAGGAGGAGGAAGCGGCCAGCAGCAGTGAGGAGGAGAAGACTAAAAAGAAGGCGGCGCCCAAGAAGCGACCACAGCCGACCAAGCACAAGGTGTCCAGCAAGAAGAAGCGCAAGTCTCTCAATGCCGATGACTCTGGCACCGAGTCTGATGGTGGCTCCGATTCCGATTATGTGGTCGTAAAGAAACCGACGCCCAAGAAGAAGGGTAAAGCCGCTGGAGCTGCTGCTGGTGGCACCACCGGACGCAAGGGCACCGGTTTCACACGCGCCTACAATCTGTCGCCAGAGCTGTCCGCTCTCATGGGTGCCGACTCGCTGCCACGACACGAGGTGGTCAAGAAGGTGTGGGCCATTATCAAGGAGCGCGACTTGTACGATCCCAAGAACAAGCAGTTTGCCATATGCGATGATGAGCTCATGAAGGTTATGAAGGTAAAACGTTTCCGCACCTTTGGCATGTTGAAGCACCTCAAGCCGCATTTCCTGGACTAAGCTGGCTCGCGCTGCCGGTCTTGACATGCTGCGGCTGTTCCATCATCCTCCTCCTACTACTACTACACCATACCCCCTCCTCCAGATGCAATTGGTCAGCGCACACAACACACAATCACACACACCGACACCCACACATACACACATAAGAACATTTGGTTAACATTTTAGTTTAGGTTTTCTCCGATTCTTCTTTGATAATTAATGATAAACACTTTCGGCTTTGCGACATTTGTTCCATAATTTTGTTATAAGTAAGAATAACTTTATATATTTTGCTCGCGGTGTAGACGACGTCGTCAATGACTTATATTTTGGGGTACCGCCCCGCCCCCACCAATGCGTTAGGATTAAACCTAATTAAGACGAATCTACAACAAAAAAAAGGAAAAAGAAAATACTTGCATGTAGTCTACGGCATTTTAAGTAACGTATAAAGAAAACAAAAGAGAAAGAAACGAAATCGAAAAGAAATATAACAAAAAATCGATAAAGTAAAGATTATGAAAATGTATAATTTTTTGTAATTGTAATTTACAAATCTTATGGTAAAAATATCAAAGAAAAACATACAAATTTTAAGGCATGATATCAAATAAAAAAATAGACGAGTGATGCATCTGATAAACAGACGGTTTTTTTACTTGATGGGGAACTAATGATCTTTTATTTTGGGGGACTTCCCCGACCCAAAGGGAAACTCGCATTGGTTTTGCTCAATAAAACTTGTTTTTTTTTATTGTTTTTGCATTTCTCACAATTTCTGCTCAAATTTCAGTTTTTTTTTACAAACATTTGTTCAATTTGTTGTTTTTAATTTTCGTTTTTATACATAAAGTTCTCTAACATATGTATGTATATGTATATGCGTGTATATAGACTATATAATATATATATATAGAATTCTTTATCTGATATATATATATATATGCCAGTGAGGATTGCCTCAATAATTGAATAAATGGAATTATTTGCACTGCATTTTTAATAAATTTCTCAACTTTCATCTTAAGCGACGCTGAATTAGTGTTGGTAACAAAGAGGGTAAGTAAGTACATAAACAAATACAAATACATATACATGATACATAAACAAGTACAAACTACTGGGGTATACGATATACAATATACGATACGATATATAGGTATATATAAATTGGTAAGTAAATTCCATGCAACGGCAATAAAACGTTTCCAAATCCGATAAATTCTAAATAAGCTGCGAATTATTTTAAGTACACCCGAAAAGAGCAGCCTGAAGAAGAGAGCGTAGCGAAGAAGTGGGAGAATTAAGAGAGTCGTATGTTGACATAAGTCGGGTTAGTTACCGAAACCGTTAGTCGTGTGAGAAAGATGACAAACAATATGTATGGGTGTGTATATGTGTGGGGGGGAGGTGGGCGAAATCAAAATACTTTTGCGGCTGTTAGTAGAAACATAAGTGCTAAATGAAGACACCATCGGGACCCGAAGAAACTGAATAAACCGAATTAAATGGAGTTACTTGAAGTTAACCGAGTTGTTTAATGAGTTAGCCTGAGTTTAACGAATTAAAGGTAGCTAACTGAATTGATTGGTTAGCGAGTTAACCCGAGTTAATCGAGTTACATGTACTAACCCGAGTTGTAAATGAAGTTACCTCGAGTAGTACATGTTAGTAAACGAGTTACTTAAAGTAAAACCGAGTTGGTCAACGATTTATCCCGAGTAAAACTTAGTTGGTTAATGATTTACTTCAAATAATCAGAGTTTGCGTGTTGCACCAAGTAAACCCGAATGGGTTAACGAGTTATACCAAGTAAATTCGAGTTTATCAATGAGTTACCCTAAGTAAACTCGAGTGGGTTAATGATTTACTCCAAGTAACCCAAGTTAACAAGTTAGCCCAAGTAAACCCCAGTTAGTTATCGAGTTACCCGTCCAAACCTGAGTTAATCAACGAGTTACCCCAAGTAATTTCAAGTTTCTTCAGCATAGGGTGCTCCGATTGGGTGTCGAATGTTTTTAGTTAAATGCTAAGCAACTAAAAAGCGTCCGTTCTTCTTTGTTTCGTGTTTGGTGTCGCGCTAACTAAGCAAATACAATTTATAGTAACTTTGTGTTGTTGTTGTTAGTTCATGTTAGTGTTGTTGTTGTTAATTTTTGTTGTTTTGTGTTGTGTTTTTGTTGTTATCTCAACAATGTTTGGAGAACTTGCAATTCCCGCGTAAATAGTTTAAATCTTTGCAAAGAAAATACTTTCGTTGGCGTTTCTAATTGTTGTTGTTGTTCTTGTTTCTTCTTGTTGTTGTTGTTTCTTTTTGTTGTCGTGCGTTTGTTGTTATTGTCCCTAGTAGCGATAGTAGTTGGGCTTGAAAGGACCGGCCTTATTGAGGCCCATATACTTTGCCTGCTCATCACTGAGCTCCGTCAGATGCGCATCGAACGTGGGCAGATGCAAACTGGCCACATACTCGTCCATCTTCTTGGGCAGCAGATATACATCGGACTTGTAGCGTCCAGGCGGCGCATTGAAGAGCTCAATCAACGCCAGCGCCTGTGTGGCAGATGTTATGGAGACAGCAAACGAGGGTATGCTCGAGCAGCTCAAATTGACAAGGCGACCCTCGGCAAGCAAGATGATGTACTTGCCCTCGGGCCAAATGATGTGATCCACCTGCGAGCGCACCTTCTCCCAGGTCAGATCGGGTGTGCGCAATCCATTCACATCGATCTCCGTATTCGAGTGTCCCATGTTGCAAATGATGCAGCCACTCTTCATCTTATCCATGTGCTCACGCACCACCACATTCTTATTACCCGTCGCCGTCACCACAATGTCCACATTGCGTATGACCTCGTTCAACTTGACCACACGGAAACCATCCATGCTCGCTTGCAATGCACAAATCGGATCGATTTCGGTGATGTAGACAATGCAGCCCTAGCGAGGAGGAAAGAGAATGAGTTGAACTGCATGTGCTACTTAACTCCCAATCTTACCTGTCCCTTGAGCGCCTGGGCACATCCCTTGCCCACATCTCCATAGCCACAGACCACCACCTGCTTGCCACCAAACATGACATCCGTAGAGCGTTTCAGACTGTCCAGTATGGACTCCTTGCAGCTGTAGAGGTTATCGAACTTGGTCTTGGTAACCGAATCGTTGACATTCATTGCCGGCACCGTGAGCTTTCCAGCCTTGGACAGCTGATAGAGACGATGCACACCCGTCACACTCTCCTCCACAATACCCTTGACCAGCTTGAACATGGTTGGATACTTCTTGAGCATCAGATGGGTGGCATCGCCGCCATCGTCAAGTATCATGTTGGGTTGCCAATTCTCTGCATTCACACAACGATCGATGCACCACCAGAAATCCTCCTCGGTCTCGCCACGCCAGGCAAAGATCGGTATACCCGATTCTGCCAATGCGGCGGCGACTTCATTCTGCAAAAAGAAAGAAAGCAGAGACAAGGAGTGAGACGGAGTGGAAACAATACCTGTGGGTGACTGCATGCCTAAGCACAGCACTTGTCTGATAAGCCGACAGCTTGCGGGCTTAGTGTGTGTGTGTTGGTGTGTGTGCGAGTGAATGTGATTCAGTGTGTGTCAATAAACAGACAGTCGATAAGGGCGCAGCCCCGATCCGTGCTCGTGTGGGTGTTGCGATTAATTAGTAGACGCATAAACTTATTTCAAATATTCATGCTAATTGCCCACAAAGGGAGCAAGAGATGCGATAGAGACGCGCATCTAAACCGGAGTTAGGCGCTTCGAACCAGTTGGGGTGCTGTAGCTGGAAGTGGGAGGGGCAGGCAGCCCCAATTTCGGGCGCAAACAAACATCAATTATCAGCGTCGCCTCTTTGATTGCCAAACCACTTGAGCCACCCGCGACCCCTTTAACTTTAACTTTGCCTCAGTCTGCGTCACTTGATTGATGATTTGTTTGTCTTGCATTGCTTGAGCCTATGTCAGTGTCTGTGTGCGTGCGTGTGTGTGTATGCGTTGTGCGTGACAACGACAATTGGCTCAAGTGTTTTGCGCACAAGATCCGCAGCAGAATTTATAGTTTCCCCTACTGCCCTCCCCTCTCTCTACTTACTTGGGTGGAGTAAATGTTGCAAGCAGCCCAGCGTACGCTAGCACCAAGCTCGGCCAGCGTCTCAATTAGCACTGCCGTCTGCGCATTGATGTGGGTGCAGCCAACAATCTTGGCATCCTTCAGTGGTTTATCCTCAGCGGCACGTTTACGCAGTGCCATAATTCCTGGCATCTCCTGTTCAGCAATCTCGATTTCACGGCGACCGAACGCATGCTGGGCACTAATGTTGCGCACACAGAAGTCCGAGCTGCCCTTGGTGTTCTTCTGCACCTTCTCGCGTGGCGGCACATCATCACCATCCTCACTGCTGCCCGTGTACGAAGCGGAGCTGAAGGAATCCGTCGAGGAGGCACTCAGCGAACGGCTGCGGTACCGGCTTGTCTTCTTCAGAGCCGAAGATTGCTTGGTAGCAGGTGGAGGGACCACAACGCTGGGATCCTGGGGCTGTGTGGCCCCCGCTTGTTGCTGTTTGTCGCCGCCACCGAAGCCCGGATCGACCACAACAGTGTCGGCCAGGTTATTCATGTTGTGTTATGTAAATCACACTCACTGTTACAACAGGATGTAGGTGTGTTTTGGGCGAGGGGTGCGCGGGAGGAGGCGGGGCACAGGAACAGGAATCTGTTACGTATCTACTACGTATATATCACGTGATATCTGATCACTTTTTCTGCTGGCGGTCCCGTGCTCGTGTTCGACAGCGACAATTTACAAAAATAATATATTAATTGTGTTTTTGTGTGCGCTGCGCCGTCGCCGTCTCCTTTGTTTCACCTCTCCGCCGTTCGCTGTTGCCTATTGCTCTTGCTCTGCGCCTCTGCTTCTTCTCCGCCGTCCAGCTGGTGTGTGCAATAAAGAAATCAAACACAGGCGGCTGAATTATATGGGAGTAACGCGTTTCGTTTATTAGTTGTTTTTAGCTGTAGAAGAGAAACGAACTGAATGCGTGAGTGCCGCAAAACAAAAGGTATTTATGGTAGAGTGGAAAAAAAACAACAAATTGCTATCCGTCTATCTGCCGACCGCCACAAACTATCGTCGCTCTCTTGCAGTTTATCGTCATTGCAGTTTTCGTATCCGCCGACCGCCACAAATGTGAAGACTTATCGATAAATTGCGACAATTGTGAATTTCAAACAAATTTAATTTTTTTAAGGATACATTTTTGTTAAATCTTAAATTAGTATTCGAATGCTCGCTAGTTAACAGGTGGTTACATAAACTGCTCCAAATAGCCACAAACTTCACTGTCATCGAGATCAGTCACAAGATGCGCCTCAGTTTGAAGGCCTGCCTTGTAGCTTAGACGCTTCTCTACCACGCGGGATAGATTGGGCAACGAGAGTGGTCCCTGCTTGGCATACTTGCGTATGAATTGCCCCACCTGCTTCTTGTCCACCACAGACATGCTCAGGCTGTGGCTCCAGGACAGCACTGCGAGCGGTCGTTCTATGCTCAGCGACAATGAAGGCGTGATGAGATGACGATAAAGACAGCCGCGTACAATGTTCTGTAGCTCCTCCACCTGGCCATCGTAGGCACAAGGATGATATAGCAGCACAATGGCACCCTCGGCCAGATTGCGCATATACCGTTGAGGGGGCAGGTATTTGTAGCTGCCATAGAGCGCAGGCAGGGGACGGTACGGACCGCTGTCAAAGGTAGATATCAATGAAATATAAACATCTTATCAACATTATCGCATTATCGTAATCCAATCTCACTTTGTGGCTGGCTGGTGGCTGTAGGTTATTGACTCATTCATGCACTTGGCAGGTGGCACGTAGGCACTGGGCAGGAAGTGTTCCGTCAGCAGGGACTCTGTGCTCATGTTGGGATAGAAGTGGCTGCGATTGCTGAATAGGCACAGATAATTGAAGTTCCAAGTGATGTCTTCAGGGTCATAGTCGACCTGTAGATTTTGCTGAAAAGACGAATTACGATGAGTAATCTGGGGAAATCCCACTGAGGTTTGTTTTACTCACTGCGCCATCATCGCAGATCTTTGTCTTACGCCTTTCATGTTCTCCTTTTAGGATGTGTGGCTCACCAGGCGCATAGGGGAACCATTTGCCCTGCCAACTGTCCTTGTGAACAAGGGTTTTGTTTTCTTGATCCACCTGATCGTCGGGATCCTTCTTCAGTATGTGTGGCTCACCAGGCGCATAGGGGAACCACTTGCCTTGCCAGGAATCTTTGGCTTTCTGTATATTATTAGATATCGCCTGCATACGTTGCACATTTTCTATACTCTGCCCTTCGGGTGCATAAGGGAATTCTTTGCCCTGCCAGGGCTTAAGCTCTTCCAGTGACTTGAGAAGATTGGCTTCGGCTTTCTTTATCGTTTTAGCCTCAATAAACCGCGACGATGCGCAGAGCAAGCAAAAAACCACATATTGTATACGAACTATCATTTTAATTAAATTAAAACAAACAATTGATAGCAACAGGTGCTAAACGAACAAAGCCGACTGCGCAGTAAGGTGTAAAAAATCAGCTGTCTTCTAATAAACAACGTTTTACAACACTGGTTGGCTTGACCGATTTCGAACTTTTATTGATATTTAATTAGAATTTTGGTGTTTATCACGGGACTGGGTTGAATCACAATTGTATATCTGGGTGGTTAATATTTACATAGATTTAAAAGAGAAAAGTTTAAAAAATGCCTTATTAATATTACAAAACGGGCGCCGTGCACCCACAGAGGCAGCTACGGTTTAGTTGATAAATTCCCGAGCCAATATTAGGTTGTCTGCCACTGAAAATAAAAACAAATTATTACAAATTCAAAAATAATGATAATTACATATTCATATTGTTTTTTTAAACTCAACGCAGACAATTTGACAAAGTTTATCGATATCAGTTGACTCACCCGCAGGGTGGGACTGTTCCCGCCTTGTCGTGCCATCTCCTCTTCTCTGCGCTCCATGTCTGCAGCCCGCTGCTGTTGACGACGTACTTTATCCAGGTTCTTGACACCTCTTGATTCGTTTTCCACTCGTCGTCGTTCTGCTGCCTCTGCCTGCTGCCTGCGACGTTCCTCCTTTGACACACACAAACTTGTTAAGCCTTCATTTATTCATAAACAAGATTCCTTTACTCACTGGCGGTGGCATCAGATTTGCGTCTTCGACACTGTTGCCGCAGCAGGACGTGCACATACCCATTTTGATGTTCTTCTATCTGTGCCTGGCCCAACTACAAAACTCTAAAAATTTATTAGTACGGCTTCTTTTTGCGCAGTTTTGCTCTAATTACTTGTTCATTACTTTTTACTTTGCTTGTTACCTCGTTTGTTTTGTTGTGACAATTCGCACAGCTGTTTCAGCGCACAGAGTGCCATCACTATCAAACAGCTGTTCGTTTGCATTTTAGCGATGAACAAGTATCGCATATCGGCTGCTGGCACGACGTTACTGCACGACAGAATTCTGTAGGATATTAATAAGTTTATATAATAACAAATAGATAGTGTTGATCAGCTCTTAAATTATTACAATATAAATATAAATAATTATCATTTATATTTTATATTTTATTCTGCTATACTTGAGTCACTGTCGCAGTGACTTAGTCACAGTTACCGCTTGATTGGCTCATCTCTATGTCTTATGAGCGAAATGTTCTCCAATCGGAGAAAAAGACAACAACGGCATCAGTTTTATATCGTTGTTGCCGCTCTTGTTGTCTTTTTATTGCCGTGTACTATCAGTGTATTCAAATTCTTTGCGTTGCGTGGTCACCTTGTTCGTCTCTATCTTTCTCTATCGGCTAGAACATTTGCTACACTTGAATAAATAAATTAATAGACATCAATAAAAAGGCTGTAGAACAGTTCACTTAGAAGTGTTATATTCTGGTTAATTAACATAAACAAAATGTTGGATATTCCCCATGAAGCTAAGGTAAGCATTTTCGCATGCACACTCACAGACACACGGACACGAAGCCGCTGTCCCTCTCTCTCTCTCTCTCTCTGGCGCGCGCTCTTTGAATGCAGCGTGGCCTGAACAGGAAGTGCAGTTAGCAAATTCTCCAGAAAATGCAACAATTTTTGCCGGTTTTTTACCTCCCTCCCCTCTCTCTCTATCTCCTCTGGCTTCAGGTTGTTGCACTTCTGATTGGAATCCCCTCTTGGGTGCTGCACTGTTTATACGCTTAACCTTCAAGTGACCTAGTCGACACAAGTACACAAACACATACACATGTTCACCAGCTGTTTGTACACAGCGCGTGTGTGTGTGGGCGAGTTTTTGGGGGTCTTTGCCGAATGTTGTTGTTGTTTTTTCTACATCTGTGACGTATTTCTGGTTTTGTTGTTTTGATTAATAATTTAAAATATTGCAAAGCTATTATGAAATTCTTATCATCTTCTTTTTTCGCTGCTGGGCATTGGCACGCAATATGATACGTAATTGATAAGGAAATGTATGCGATTAGTTGCCGATAATCGCGTACATAAGAACTTTGTAATAAGTTGACCTAATTGGTCAGGGGCGTGGCAAAAGGGCGGCAGAAGACTGATAAACAGTCGCCGCTGCCCGCATTTGCCAGCTCCTCCCTCTCCCAAGCATATTGTATTGTTATTTATGCCAGACAGAACATATCAGTTGTGTCGGTCAGTTTGTAACAAGATAATACGAATGATGAATTGTTTTTACTAAAATAATTGATAAAACTAAAGAGTAAAAAAGAATGAACTACATATTTATTAAGAATTTATTTTATTTATTTATTATTTATAATAATTTATTTATTTTATGTATAATTTATTGAATATATATTTCTTATTAAGTCTTTATTTATTTATTATTTATTGTTATTTTATTTATTAAATATTCTTGCTTTGTTAGCGTACTCACAAGTCGTGCTGGTAGCATTAAATTCTGCTGCTGCTTTTATTTTTCTTTTCTTCTACGCTTTTCTACGAGTTTCATTAAGAGGCCGGCCCTCTCTACTCGACTAGCCTCTTGTCTTTCAACGTGCTTCTTACAGTTGTTTCTTTTTTTTAGTTATTTGTTTTTTTCGTTTCATTAACTGCTGTCACACACATACACACATTACACATACACACATGCACGCACAGAGGGACGTACGCTATCACTTGTTGCTATTTCACTTGTCACTCTGCTGGCGTCGCTGTCGCCACTGCTGCTACTTCTGCTGCTGGCGCTCTGCTGTCACTGTTGCTGTCGTTGTCGTCGGCGTCGCAGTCGACGCTCTCGTGTTAAAAAATTGTATTGAAATTCAAATTCATATTGAATTCTAGCCGTATTTTCAATTGCACACTCGTCGCGCAAAGTTCGCCCTCGGAATCTTCGCTTAAGCGCGCAATTGTCCCGCCGTACGTACGAACAAACGAACAAACACAAAAAATAATAATAATTAAACAAAACGCAGCACAAGTGTTTTGGAAAAGGCAAAGAAAACAACTATAGTAACAACAACAATAATTACGACAGTGTCATAGCTCTTTAAATTTCCATATTCATAATGACGTCAGGCATAAGACCCATCGATGTGCTGCTGCAACGCGCCGGTGTAAGTTTTCCAAGTTCAACGTTTCTCTCCTTCACACTCTCTCTCTGTCTCTCTCTTTCTTTGTTACGCGATATTTGGGCCAAGTGCGATCCGAGTCTGAGGTTGTGCCCAAGAAACTTAGTGCTCTCTGTACTTATCAAAATGGGGAAACCATTAAACAGTAGCATAGGCTCCTAAAAATGTGTTAGAGCAAATAGAAAACTACCATAAAACTTGTGTTCTTCCAAGTTCTCTTTAGACTTGCCTTCCTGATAAACAGTGACATCCTCATTGATTCGCAAACTTTGATATTGCCAACGAATATTGCTCGTTGTCGCGTGGCAATCTTATCTAGTTCGTACAAGTTCGGGAAACTGAAATGAGACATGAAGTTAATATAATTAAGGCATCCCAACTCTTTATAGAGTTCACACGTGCCAGACAGACACACACACAGAACGTTTGACAGACCCCCACAGAAAGAGATATACTAAACCTTTATAATCGTTGTGGATTTCATAACATTTAAACAAATATTTCAACAGTTGTCTGACGATGCCTCGTTTAACTTTAACGGCAGACACTTTTCAGATTTCGAATCTAAACGACTTTCCAGTGCATTACAGATCAGAGTTATATAGAAAGAGACAACAACAAGAATGTGAGACAGACGCGCGCCTTAGCGGCGTCTAGTTATCACTTAGCTCGACCTTGTTGAAGTTCAAACACCTGCCCTCTGACACGGTGTGTTATCAGTCTCACGGCTGGGCGGTGTGTATAAATAACCAACATGCAAGCGTCTAAGTGGGCGTGGCACAGAAACCCACATACACATAGGCACCATATACATACATATGTACATATATAGACAGATCTACCGACTACGTTTTCCATTTGTTTTCATGCGCAATCAACGCGAAAAACGATTACGACAATTACGACGCCGACTATGAAGTACATACAGTAAGAGCTGCGTAAGACGAACTGATAGTTAAATTTTACATAGGTATTTCCTATACGGAAATTGAGCTCTATTTAAATTGACTTTCCGCACGCTAGATGTCGCTCAAGTTGATATGTTTGGTGTCATTGGCCCTGGGGACGTTTCAGTTTTTGGCTCAAACCATTAACTGCAGTAAATATTTGATTGCTTGATTGATTTGACGCTTTATATAGTATACAGTTGTTGCCGGGCTTAGGCCGCGGCTCGAAGACATCTTCCAACCTTGCTGAATGTCAATGCACAGCTCGCAAATAATTACACAATCGATTTCGCGATTGTCATTGCATATTTAACGATTCATCATTCATGTTCACTTTCCTATATAGAGCCATCAACAGCATTGATAAGGCATTGCTTCCGAACTCCCACACTTAAATTAGTAGCTTACTACTCGTAATTTCGGTAGTATGTATAGATTGTGAAATTGGAATGAAATGATTTTTGTAAATTTATCAAAATTATTGAAATTTTACAATCTTATCAAGTTCCTAACTTTGCTGATTGATATAGTTTAATGATATTCAAAATTCTATCAAGTTAATCATGACTTGGTAGTGGATGATTGTTCTATTTCTGATCTCCACTGTACTTGATGCAATAAATTAAGATTTATTGTTACTGTTGACTTTTACAACAAATAACTTGTTGGACAATTATTGACGGACTTATTATCTATCTTTATCGAGTATTTATAGCCATTATATATATGACTAACGTTTTAACACTTTATGTTTTTGCAAACGAAGTGTACTACAATATTTCATAAGAAATTCTTAAAGTTCCACGCCCCTAACTATATGGAATTTCCAGAAGTTGTTTACTTGGCACTTGCTGAGCTGAATTTCTCTCACGTCATCATCACAGAGCATGTTAATCAACAGGCAACCCCTTGTACGTGTTCAGTATGTCGTAGTAGTATCAGTCGTGTCGTATTAGCAACCCATTCCAGTCTAGTTCTAGCAGGGGCTAGCTACTCTTATCAGATAACGATAGGGGATTAGCAGAGGTTGACAAAATGCTTGCCGGGCAAATACGTGGACGCCCTAATTAGTTAGTACAGATCACATAATGCGGATCAGGCAGTAATAATTGCATTTTAGAGGTCGTTTCATGGAACAACGGATCCATCACCTTATCGCTAAGGTCGTCGCTGAGCTACAACAATCCGAAACGATTTTACGCAACAATTTATTGATTTATTGATGAGTTCTATAAATAATACAAACTACAATCAAAGTGCATGAAAACAGATTATATAGCATTCCCCGTTTAGGGTGACCATATCAGCGATTAGGGTGACCATACTAACAATAAGGGTGACCATGCCAGCGATAAGGTTGTTGCTTCTACTTGTTCAAGTTGCACAAATACTTGATTACCAATTTAGGGTGACCATACTAGTAGTTATAGTTCTTCCATGGTAATGTTAGTTGGACAGTGTTGCCCAAAACGCGTCTCACACCCAACGCCGTGCTCCTTGTATTCGTTCAGGCTGGGCAAATACTTGAAGAACATGTCGGCATTCATGTAGGCATTCGGGTCATGCTCCTCGGGTTCGCCAGCCAGACGCTTTCGCAGTGACTTCTGCATGCCCCAAATAATGGGAGAACTCTTGCACATGAGCAGCTTGAGGCAGGCAGCTTCATTACCATCACCACTCTCCTTGGCTGCTAGCATATCCACTACATGCTCAGGCAGCTGGCGATCCATGATACGACGCAGCATGCGCTGTGTGTGTCCACCAGGACGCTTGAGGAACCAATCGATGGGGCTACCGGAGGCAAGTGCTCGCGGCTGATGCTCACTGGGCTCAAAGAGTGCATCGGGACCAGTAGCAGGAGAGCCGTTGCCGCCGCGCGTTGCCTGCACGATGGTGCTACCAATCTGAAAGGGAGAAGGAAAGATTAAAAAAGTTTTCTTGAGAGAGACAGAGGGAAGAGGTTATCCTCCACTCACTGCCTGTGCTATCATCACAATAGCATTGATGGCCAGTGCACCCAGCTTGCGTGGATCGAAGCCAATCATACGCATCATGTTGGTCAGCATTTGAACACTACTAAATTGAGTTGGGGGACGTTGTCGTCGTGTGCCCTGCGGCGTCACTGGCGGCGATTCCTGTGCATTCTCTTGCTCGGTCTGCTCCGACTGTTGTTGCTCCTCTTCTGCATACTGATCATCTTCCTCCTGCTCGTCTTGCTCTTGATCCTCCTCCTGCTGCTGTCGCTGTGATAGGAATCCTTGTTGCAGCACACTCAGCAGATCGGGTTTCTGTCGCGTTGTCGTCGTTGACGTTGCCTTGGAGAATGCTTTGGCCACCAAATTGGCCACATCTGCTGCAGTGTTGATGCCGAACATTTGCCCCGCCAGCTTTAGGCCATCGTTCACATTGTCCATGACTCCTGCTGTCGTTGGTTGGCTTATCTCTAGGATGAGCAGCAGCAGCAGCGCCACAATTGATGTGCAACTTCTTCTTTGACTTGCCATGTCGACTGTCTTGGGAAAACTGTCGCCATAAGGCGCGGCGCCACTGCTTGGCTGCCACACGAAGCTTGTAATTGCCACAGGCGCGCATTACGCCAACAACAACAACCACGACAATTTGCCTTGGTGGTTGTTGTTGTAACTTTTGACACTCGAGTGGTTTTTCGACTTTGGTTGCGCTTTGCTAGGCAACTTAATCGCTAGTCAGCTCCGATTTTGCGCAGTGTAAAGCTGGGTAAAGTGGGTGTATAACAAATGAGTCAAGTTACAGGGTATATGCTAAGCAAACTCAGTATATAACACTCTTTTTTCCTCTATTTATAGGTGCGTGGCCACACACGCGCTCCCTCCGATTCCAAGGAGTTCCATGAGGTCACCAAGCGTGATGCACTCCGTCTGCTGGAGAACGATGTGGATCGTCTGCTGCAGACAACGGAGCCAGCACGCCGTCCAGCGCTGCAGGCTGAAATGGGACGCTTTGCAGATCTCTTTGGACGCTTCTTGCAGGAGGGTGAGTAAAGAAGATCTATAAATGTTAACTATATATAAACTCTCTCTCTCTCTCTGCAGAGGGTCCCGCACTGGACTGGAATAAAATTCAGAAGCTCCCAGAAAATGCTGTCGAGAATTACTCGAATCTCAAGTCGCCCAAGAACGAACAGGTAAAAGACGCTGCTAGACTGTTGCCCCTCCCTCTTTCCAAACCTCGCCCACACTCAAGGTTCGCTGGTCGCGGTTTCCCCACATGCGCCTACCTCAATAATATCCCAACAAAAACTCTCTCTGTCTCTCTCTTTATTACTCTCTCTATATAATGCATATATAAAACATATGATTTTATTTTAATCTTTACATATTTTCATGTACTTTGATTTGAATACATTGTCTGCCGTTGTTATTGATGGCAATGTCTGCCTATATCACATATAGAATGAGGTAAAAGCGTTTTCTTAACTCAATTTCCACGCTTCTCTGGCGCTAATGGCTCTGCTCTATTGCTCTCACTCTCGCTGTGCTCCTCAGCTGTACAACTAATTCTCGGGCTCTTATTACGCTACTTTAGTTGTTGCTTTAGTTGTTGCTCTCTCTCTCTTTTATTTCTCACTAAATACTAAACTCCAACTGCAGCTTTACGAAACCTTTTGTGCTAATCCCCCAAAGCAAGAAGAACTCTTTAAGAATTTTTACTAATATGGAATTTGATACCCTGCAGATACGTCAAATGTTGGATAAGCTAGTCGTGATCAAGCTCAATGGTGGTCTGGGCACTTCCATGGGTTGCCATGGACCCAAGAGTGTCATTCCTGTGCGCTCTGATCTGACCTTCTTGGATCTGACTGTGCAGCAGATTGAGCATCTAAACAAGACCTACGATGCGAATGTGCCGTTGGTGCTGATGAACTCGTTTAATACAGATGAGGATACCGAGAAGATTGTGCGCAAGTACAAGGGATTCCGTGTGCAGATTCACACCTTCAACCAGAGTTGCTTCCCACGCATCAGTCGTGAGCATTTCCTGCCCGTCGCCAAGGACTTTGACATCGAGAAGGACATGGAAGCGTAAGTCGAAAGGAAGGCTAGGGACTTGTATGGATAGTTAACTAATGATTTATGTCTTCTAGCTGGTACCCACCTGGTCACGGTGACTTCTACGACACGTTCCGCAACTCGGGTCTGCTGAAGAAGTTCATTGGCGAGGGACGCGAGTACTGTTTCCTCTCCAACATTGACAATCTGGGCGCCACTGTCGACCTGAATATACTCAACAAGTTGGTGGGCGAGGAACGTGCCGCCACTCCCGTGGAGTTCGTCATGGAGGTGACCGACAAGACACGCGCTGACGTTAAGGTGGGTCTATCTCGATGCTCTCTCTGCCTTTCTTCTACTAATCCTTGCCTACTTCCTTAGGGTGGTACGCTCATTCAAATGGAGAACAAGCTGCGGCTGCTGGAAATTGCTCAGGTGCCACCAGAGCATGTGGATGACTTCAAGTCTGTGAAGACCTTCAAGTTCTTCAACACCAACAACATTTGGGCCAATCTGGCAGGTGAGTCTATTTTCAGGTCATTTTCTGTTCATGCCTAAAATGCTGCTTTATCTTCACTCTTCGCTGTAGCTATCGACCGTGTGCTCCGCGAGAAGACACTTAACATGGAGATCATTGTGAACAACAAGACACTGGAGACGGGACTGCGTGTCATTCAGCTGGAGACAGCTGTGGGTGCTGCCATGAAGTGCTTTGATGGCGCCATTGGCATCAATGTGCCACGTTCGCGTTTCTTGCCTGTGAAGAAGTCATCGGATTTGTTGCTGGTCATGTCGAATTTGTATACCCTAAAGAACGGCAGCCTGGTCATGTCGCCACAGCGCATGTTCCCCACCACACCGTTGGTCAAGCTGGGCGAGAATCATTTCTCCAAGGTGAAGGAGTTCCTCGGCCGTTTTGCCAACATACCCGACATCATTGAGCTCGATCATTTGACAGTCAGTGGAGATGTGACCTTCGGACGTGGTGTGTCGCTGCGCGTGAGTTGAAAAGAGAGATGGAAATCCAATCTTTGAACCCTACTAACTACTACTACTTCTCTCCACAGGGCACTGTCATTATCATTGCCAATCACGGTGATCGTATCGATATTCCTGCCGGCGCTATACTCGAGAACAAAATCGTCTCCGGCAACATGCGCATCCTAGACCATTAAACGGCTGTGTGATATAAACATATATATATATATACTCTATATATATATGGTTGCCAGAATCTAACATTATCTCTGTAGCGTAATTAACTAAGTTTATGTAGTAGCCATGTTCAAAGTACCCCCAAAATTTATTCGCATCGTATCGAGTTACTAATTTTAGCCAATTGTTGTTGTTAGCACAAAGTATCACATAGTCCATATGTGATGGAGGTCGATGTGCTACGGATGTTTATATAGTTAAGCGAGATTTTAATCATTTGTGCGAAATTGTTAAACTCAATAAAGGCCTGTTTATAACTTAAATGTTTATTGGTCTAACTAACTGAGTATCGAGGATTGTCTCTTCTACTTTAGATCATCCGTGAGTTGGTAATCCCACATGAGAGTGCCTAATTTGATGCCATTTGTGAGCAGCTCCTGTGCCACTTTGCGTTGACTCTCTGTTGGCTTCGTCTGACACACAAAGCCCACACTGAGCCCCTCGAACTGTTCATCGTCACATCTGTACTCCCAGCCGCGACCCACATAGACATTGCCATCGCCGGCAACGACGAAATTGAAGTTGATGTCCTTTTTGTGTTCGCTCTCGATGTGAAATGTCTGCAGGAAGCGCATGCGAAAGGTGCAGGCGGCCTGTGTGTCACATGGCTCCGATGCGGTGACCTCAAAGCGCACCTGTTTAACGGGCAGTGTCAGTGGCAGTCGCTTGCCCACCGCTGGCTGGGCCAGCCAAGCGTCACGAGTCACAAATCTGAGTGGTTCCTTGTTGAGAAGTCGCACTGCAAACATGACAAAGGCAAGAGCACTTTAAAGTGGATTACCAGGGGCAGGTAACAAGCGACAGATTGAGCTTACGTGATGCCACATCTGCACTCCAGCGTGGCCAATGTGTAATCAGCTGGTATAGCTTCTCACCAGGACTCTCTGTGGCACTGAGCTGTCTGTGGGCGTAGATGTGATAGTCGGCATGGAGTTTGTGCAGGCGCACACCCTCCTCCATCAGTCGCCTTGCAGCCCACAGCTGCTTCTTCTTGGGTGCCACATGGATAAAGGTGCCAATGAAGGCAATGCTCACCGAGACGGCACCATAACCCTTCACATGCTGACCCTGCCGGTGCCACCCGCGTCCCACGTACACCTGACCATCTCCGCCGATGAGAAAGTTATATCCAATGTCCGTAAAGTCGAGTGACTTCATATGAAAGGTTTGTATCATGCGCGTGCGGTAGATGCACTCATCCTGTTAAATATGATGCATGTGATTGGCTACAGATACCCTGCATTAAACAGCACTCACCTCTCGTTCGCAACCCTCTGTCGCTGTGTGATGAATGATGACGTGCGATATTGGTGTGATAAGTTCTTTAACGCTGCTTGGTGGTTCCCCCAGCCACTCACTGCGATCGAGTATACGCAGCCCCTTGCTGAATGTATCAACGTTTTTCGCTGTCGAATATCGATAGACGATTAGCTTAGGTATCGAAGTAAAGCGAGTACAACTCACTCATCATCCAAACGAAGTAGACGATGGCTGTGGACACGAGCACCATAAGAACTCCACACAGCCAGATCAGTCCTCGCATATGGCGTCCATTGCCAGCTGCCGTCGCTGTCTGATCTTCGATATTTCCCGTCGTCGTCATTGATCGCTCGGCTTTCATACTGAACGGTTATCGTTGCTACTGTTGTTGCTTCTTTTGCGCGCAGAGCGTTGCCTTCTTGTCAAGCCGGTTGCTCGTTTCGTACTGAGCGCAGCGCGACGAGTTGTTGATAAACCGCAAATTACTTAGAGCTTGCTTTTGCTGTTGTTGTTGTGGTCGTTGTGTTTTTGTTTGTTTACTTTGGTTGGCAGCAGAAAAATCCCCGTTTTGAGGTGCGCAGCAGCTGAGAAGCGAGAGCTTTCGGCAGTTCACTATGTTATGTGGTATTACTTGAAAAGCTCACATATACCGTGTAACACAAGGGGAGTGGGGTACGTTGTTCGTAGTACTCTTTTACATTTAAATATCATATGGCTTTTCCTAAATCAATACTTAATTTATAATAGAATTTGAAATATCACGTGGTATTTCCATAGTATGTACACCATTTCTAGTATAGTAAATTAATTGACAAGGTATTCTCGTAGACAAAACTCTTTCGATATAATAACTTTTAATAAACGGAGGTTTTCCATAGTTTATAGCCCTTTTTACCTAAGCCTTTATATATTATAGAGTGTTTCTTTGGATATTATAGAGTATTTATATACTTTATTGAACAGGAGAAAGTATTTTCGTATCCAGTACCTTAACCTAACTATACAGTTTAACGAGGTATACACATATTCAGTACCCATACACTTAAACATTACTGGAAATTTTCATAGTCATTACCTTTCATCTGTTTCACACTTTAATCTTACAGAGTATTGCCATAGTCAATACTCATTTCCTGCTCCAGTATTAAATATCAGTTGGTATTTCCGTACCATTCCCCTGCACTCCCAACACCCTCTCCCAGTAACCTATGGGTTCATTATGCTTACATCACGATCCCTGGAGAACAAAGCACATTTTAATCAAAGATTCAGGTACTGCTCTCCAATCCAGTCAAACCGGCAACGAGAGTTGAGATTAGAAATAATTGCGCACATCGTGAATTTCAACTCTCTCATTATATGTTTTTTTATTAAATACGTATCACAATTTTGTACAATTTTACAAACAATGCTTAGGTCTAGCTTAACGAAATATGCCACATACTCATTAACAGCTAAAGTTAGATATAGTAATATAGGTAGATATCAATTGACGTATAGAACTCGTCGTGACTTGTTGGTTTGTGATTGTGCTGGACTGTTTCTTTTTTTCTCTGTCTCTCTCTCTTTCTCTCAGTGCGTGGTCCAATGCGTGAAATTGGTAAAACTCCGGTAAAGCATTTCCGCATTATACTCCGTGATGGTGGGCTCCAGGGTGCTGGCCCCAAACATCTTATAGTTCTTATCGATTTTACCTGTATTGATGCCTTCCTCAAGCAGAAGCTTCGTCACGCTTAACTGCTTGGGCGAAGGATTCTGATGCTGGAACGTGCCGATGAAGGCGAGGCTCAGGCTTCGTGTATTATAGCCAGGCATATGCGCGCCTACCTGATCCCAGCCACGTCCTATATAGACATTTCCATCGCCCCCAATGAGAAAATTAAAGGAAATATCATCGCGCTGCTGTGATTCGATGTCAAATGTTTGCAAGAATCGCACACGAAACACGCACTGTGCCTGAGTGCTGCAATTCTCTGAGTTGGTGGGCAGCACAATTACTATCGGCACGGGCGTCGATAGGGGTGGCAGGGGTCTCTGCGGGGGCTGCGCTAACCATACGGCACGCTGCACATAGCGCAGCACTAAACCACTTCCGATATTGTCTTCTTCTAGAAAATAAAAACAGAGCGAAAGAAATATTTAAATGAAGAAAAACTTAAATAACTAAATCAAACACTAATGAAGCGAGGCATGAAGCAGATTAAATACTCTAAGATTACTGCAAGCTAATGAATTGAAATTACGATAGTAATAGAATAAATAAATTCAATTTTATAATATTTGTCAATTGGTTTTATTTTGTTGTTTCATTTCTTAATGGCACTGTTTGGTTCGCAAAGTGCGGCCATGTTTTAATGATATTGTAGAGTTTCTCGCCCGGACTGTTTGTGACGATTAGCTGCCGCTGTCCGAAGAGCTGATAGTTCGGCGATAGTTTCTTGAGGCGTACACCCTGCGCTAAAAGTAATTGTCCGGCACGCAGTTGTGCCGGAGTTGGCATTTTCTTATCGTAGTTCCCCATGAAGCCGATGCCAATACTTATGTTGTCGTATTTTGACGTGTGATTGCCAGAATAGTCCCATCCACGCCCTTCATAGACAAGTCCATCGCCTCCCAATAAGAAATTGTAGCGTGTCTGGGCACATTTGTTAACTTCCATGTCAATGATTTGTATGAATAGTGCTAAGCGTGGGCAAATATCCTAAGCGAAAGAGTAGATTTAGGGTTTTTTTCCATAACATATGCCTAAGGTGACCATCGCGACTCACCGTCGTGTTACAGTTTTCGTGTTCATCCCGATGAGTTTGTATTATAATTACATGATCAACGGGCAATTTAAGATTATCTAGATGTGCGTTGCGGCGCGTTGGTTTTCCATGCCAGTTCGCAACACTGACTACAACTGGGTCCTCATCATCTGCACAAAGAGGCCATGGTTAGTGGACACATAGGACACATAGGCATCACAGACACATACATACACATATATATATAGTCATATAGACACACAGATAAGCGTGCAAGGAGAGTGGGAGAGCAGGAGAGGTTGTAAGGATTGGATAAAGTGCATACATATGTGTGTATATATAGCATATATATTCATATTCCAGTCAACTCAACTTCAGCACAGTAATTGGTAAATTTTTCAACCACTTTACAAACAATTGTTTTTGGGAAAATCAATGAGAAAGTGATGAGATTTAGTTGTGTTAGCATAAAATAGTGCAATATAATGGGGAAAAATATTTTTAAATATTTTTCAATTATCTGTATTTTATATTATTAGAGTACAGTAAAGATCCATTTAGAACAATAACTTTAGGAACTCTTCACAAAGTGCGGCCAAGTTTTAATGATCTTGAAGAGATTATCGCCCGGACTCTGTGTCGAAATAAGTTGGCGATGTCCATAGACCTCATAGTTTGGCGATAGTTTCTTGAGGCGTACACCCTCAGCCATAAGTAATTGTCCGGCACGCAGTTGCGCCGGAGTCGGCATATTGTGATCGAAGTTTCCAATGAACGCGATGCCAATACTGATGCTGTTATATTTTATTGTATGCGCGCCTCTATAGTTCCAGCCACGCCCCTCATAGACTCGTCCATCTCCGCCCACAAGGAAATTGTAGCCCACCTGGGCCCAGTCCAAGTCGTCCATGTGATAGGCCTGTATATTGCGTACACGGCTCGAGCAGGCATCCTGAGCGAAAGAGGATATTTAGGGTTTTTCGATATGCCTAGGGTGACCATCGCGACTCACCAGCGTATCACAGCTGTCGGTAACTGTGTGTGCTATAATAACACGATCAACGGGCAATTTGAGTGGATCTAGACGCGAAAGCGTCACACGTCCGCCCCAGTTCGGGACGCTTACCAAAACAAGGTCCTTGTTACCGTCGTCAGCTGCACAAGAGGTCATGGTTAATGGGGTCAGATCAGACATGACATATAGACAACATTGACACATACTATATATATTTTGCATACAACACAGATAGAAGCGTGCAAAGAGGGAAGGAGACATAGAAAGAAAAGGTGGGAAAGTGGGATAATGTGCACACATAGCATGTGTATAGCATATATATTCATATTCCAGCCAAGTCAACTTCAACGCAGCAATTGGCAAACTTTTGAGGGCATAATCAATGAGAAAGTTATGAGATTTAGTTGGGTTAACAGCACGAGAGAAAGCATTAGATGCGCCTAAGTTGATTGAAAGTCTGTCAGGTATTATCTACATATGTATTTCATCACTCTAGTTGTATAATACAACTCAGCTAGACTTTTAATTATACTAAAACAAGATTTGCAAGCGGTAACGCCCTATAAAACTATTAATCGCGTTTGAATATTATACTATATAATTGAAACGGGTTCTGTGTTATAGTCAGAAGATGTCGGCATCAAAAGCACACTTGATATATCAATGCTATGCCAATTTTATTAATAACAATGCTAGAGAAATTTACAATCTACTGAAATATACAGATTTACACAGATATCTTAAGATATATACATAGAAGTATAGCTAGAACTAAACATTTTTATTTGTCCAATGTGGCCATTTTTGTATGATGCCGTAGAGAATCTCCCCGGGACTCTCCGTGGCGCTCAGCTGACGATGCCCATAGAGGCGATAGTCCGGAACGAGTTTCTTGAGACGCACACCCTCCTCGATAAGTAGCTGGCAGGCACGCAACTGTTGCTCGGTCGGTTTAATTTTGATAAAGGTGCCGATAAAGGAGATACCTATGCTATCAACATTGTAACCTAAGGTATGAGCACCTTGGGAGTCCCAGCCGCGACCCTCGTAGACCAGACCATCGCCACCAATGAGAAAATTGTAGCCAATGTGATCCCAATTCCAGCCGTCCATGTGAAAGCTCTGCACCACACGTACACGAGCCTCACAAACGTCCTTGGGTCGCCAGGCAAGAAGAGGAGGAGGAGAAAATTAACATCGTTGCAGCGGAGAGACACGAACTGCGACGACTTACCCGACTCTCACAGCCCTCGGCGGCGGTGTGCGAAATAATCACTCGATGGACGGGGAGTTTAAGTTTAGTCAGCACCCCCTTCGGCTGCCGTCCACCCCAATCGTTGACGCTGATTATTTCCAGTTTCACTACGGCACGTTACAAATTAGCATATTGAACACACACTTTCGAACACATTCAACACTTAATATTCCATTCAATTGAACTTAGGTCACACTGTACAAAACACAAAACGCTTTACAACACTGTCAAACACTTAATGGAATGTAACCGAACGTAGACAATGAATTAGGAAAGGTTGTATATCGTATGTTGCTGTTTTTAGAATGGATTAGGCGATGTGATGGCGTTAAGTTTGACCAATTGCTAGCACCAAATTTTAGAATCGTACATTTTCAAACACTTAATAGAGGAAGAAACTGTACCTATTGTTGAATTGATTGGAATATTTGGTCTTGTATCGTCGCCATCACCGAGCTTACTTGTTTTCAACGTCTTGCCAAAGATGTTCGTGGTCAACGAGAGTGTTACGCACACCAGGATGGTCATCAACATGAAAATACCCGTTATAGTGAGGGCCTTGCGACTGATGGTGTGCGGCAGAAAGGGACATACTGTCGGCGATTGGCAGGAGGGATCCAGTTTGCTGCCTGAAATATAGAATATAGAATAAGTAGTTAGTAATGGGAAATATGGAAGATCTACTAAAGAGGAATGTTGCCTTATCTTTCTCACTCTAGACTAATCGTTGTAATCTTTCTCACTCTAGCGTTATCTCTTGATGAATCATTTAGCCTTTTTATATATCTCTCCCTACACTTTCGTTCCCCACTCACGTTGCGCTAGTCCCTCTTCTAGTAGCTGAAGCCGCTTTTCGTGGTGCCTGAGGCACTTCTCGAGCTGCTGCGTCAACTGCTGCTGGCTCTGGCGTTGTGCCAGGCAAGTCCCGCATTGCCAAACCACATTTGGTGTTGCCTCAAGAACTTGCTGCTGTTCAGCGGTTAGATTGGCGCATCTGATGTGACAGCCACGCCCACAAAAGCCAGCACACTCAAGGGGTTTACCCTCATCTTGCAAAGCCCCATCGCACTTGAGACACTTGCGTACTGTCTTGTTCGACATCTCCTCGGGAACTGAATTCCAGCTACGGAGCTAAGGCAAAAGCAAAACACAAAATCCAATCCGGTTCTTTTTCAATCTATATACACAAATATATGCCGTATAGACATTGTGTATTTGAACTCGATTCAAGTGCGTGTTATATTTTACACTTGGAGAAAGTAATCGCTGCATAAACAGTGGGCGCAAAAAAAGATCCCCCTGCGGGGAACACGAGTCTCTGATTTAATTACTTACTTTATTAAGTAGGGGGAATTACAGGTTGAACTAGCAGCACAGTCTCAGGTTCACAGTCTCTAATAAGCTAACAATTGATTTTCGCATTTCAATTTCTTGTCTGCTGCCTGCTTTGTTTCTGTTCGATTTTAATTATGCCAATTGTGTGAATCGCTTAGACAAACAATTTGACTGCAATTTCAAATTCAGCTGGCTGGGTTATTATACACATGCGTATGTGTGTGTAGGTGTGGGCTAGTCTATGATTGATTTATGTGCGATCCAGATGCGCAATTTCTTTCGCAGCCCACGCTGCGTATGCGCAATGACGCATATCAGCCTTGAACTTTGTGTGGCACGTGGACAGTTTTATTGCTTGCGGAAATGCTTCAAAAGGGGAACAGAATCTAACGGTTTTTATGTATATTTTATTATTTATTGAAGACCCTGCTATAGTTAACGATATTTTCACTTGTTCACTTCAGTTTTCTATATAAAACTAACTAAAAACTTCATGGCAATTCTATCTGCTTATTACTTCATTGATTTAAACGCAAATAAATGTCCATATCATTACTAAGAAATACATATATTAGACTGTCTACTAATTTATATATTTTATAAGTAACTGCAGGCGCTATCTTCAACCCTTTAAAGTTTATATCTCTTTGATTATCTGAGTCTAACGAACGTAAACATCGTTAAATGGTTTCCCATTTAAGACCGGATAGAAAACACTCATAAACTTTAGTATTTGTGTAATAGTTTTTATGGTTAAAGATGCATTGCATCATTGATTGTAATGATATTATAGAATTTCATATACTATTTGCATAAGGTTGAACATATTTGCGCCTTTATATATTCTTGATTGGGTGAGTTTAACAAGCCTCTTTATCGTAAAATTTTCCCTCCATTCAAAACAAAATAAAGATGCAAAAGTACTTAAACACTTTTGCTATAATTTTTATGGCAAAACAAGCTATAAACTCTCCAAATAATTGTTGATTTAAGCACTCATAAATTTGTTGCCTATTAGCATGCAATATATACCATGTTTTCCCATAATTTCTACCTGCTCTTAAATAAATTTCAAAATGTCTGCCTTGCTGGCGCTCCCGGCAAACCGAAGAAAATAGAAAGAGAGAGAAAAAGAAAGAGATAGACTGCGAGAAGTATAAACAAACGCGCCAAGGTGAGTGGAAATTTGTAATGTAAACAAAAAGGCGGCAAACAGAAGTAAAACAAAGAGAGAGGAAGATGCAGAGGTAGACGATCAACGGCACGACGTGTGCAGTAGAGAAACAAACAAAGAGAAAAGAAAAGAAAGAAGAAGAATGAAAAGCAGAGCGAACTCACCTGGTGCACTGCCATTGGGCGAGCTGTGTGCATCGAAGGCTGGATTATCCTGACCATCTCCCGTCTTCCACTTGTCCCGGCTATCGATGAGGATCTGTTGTATCGTCACGGGTCCCTCGTAGTAATGCTTATCCCCAAAGGTCACGTCAGTCGTGTTGTTCAGCGCAATGCTGCCAATCTGTTGCTGCGGTGAGGCTAGTGTTGTGGGCGTGGCCAGATTCATATTGCCATTGAGCACTTGTTGCGCAACAACATCGGGCTCAGGTACAGGTGGAGGTACTTGACTTGTGCCGGGCACCACTTGGCGACTGATCACCGTCAGGCCCTTGTTTAGTTCCGTCAGCTCGGGATTGTGTGGCGGACATGGTACTTGTCGGCCCAGTTTCTGCACCGTGCAACCCTCCTCGGGCTCAGCCTCCGAGTCGCTATCAATGCAACTGGAATCGATGGCATTCTCATCGATCGAAACTATGGAGATCGTAGTGCTGCGTATTGATACGGTGGGCGATGATCTGCGCTGATTCACCTGATCCTTGTTTAAGTTCACCTTAGCCTCCACTTCAATGCTGATGCGTTGTGGTTTCGTTTCCACTTCTCCTTCCTTTTCTGCTTTGCTGTTGTGACTCTCTCGGTTCGTCCTGAATGTGGCTGCATTCTCGCCTAGTCCGACACCCGAGTCCGTTGAGGATGTGCTGCAGTTCTTGCCACTTGATCTGTTTATAATGTGAATGTGATTGCCGTTCGGCGTGTTGGTGTTCGTCTTCAACTCCGATTCATTGTGAATAAACATTGTTGCTGGGCGTGGTATTCTCTGGCTTTGGGAACTCACTAAGCTTGCGCTTTATATAACACGTTATGTTCTCTCGCTCTCTCTCTTTAGTAGACAAACATCATTTAAACGCACTTGGTTAATGTTCTCTGTGTGGGGTTTTGTCTAGTTCCCGTTCTAGACAAACATCATCATCATCGTCGCATCGCGCGAATCTGAAAGCAAATTTACTTTTATATATAACTTGGGGGATTTTAGATAATATCAGGCATATAATCATCTTAATCGGGCAAACAATATTATATTATATTTCTATTATCTTTTCCACGAAATTTTCTTTCGGGTTATGCACTTTTGGATTAGTTGAAAGGTGATAAACGTTTTCTTTTTGATATTATAATAATATTATTATTATTTATTATTCAGTTTAGCTTTCAAGATTATGTTTCACAATTTGTTCCAGTTAATTAAAAGTCCCGTTAATTTATTTATTCAGCTTGCACTTGTCATTTGCGTTTTACTTATTGTTTCATTGGCTTGAAAGGCACTTAAATAAATAAATATGAATTTTATTTAATTATTGTATTTACACTTTGATTCGCATCGCTTAATTGCCCCATTATGATGTGCATACAGTATACGATTATTCGAAATATTGTTGGCAATAATTGATAAGCAGATGTCGATGTGCAACTGTTGAGTGGCATCTACATGGCATGGAATGTGTTATAAAACTTCCGCTTTTGACAATTCAGTCGCAGCACTTCAAGTCGAGATAAAAATAAATAAAAGAGGAAGATAATTGGGTCCGTCAATTGACTTGTAGTACGCGAAGTGCCCCAACAAAGTATGGCATGCGAATTGCCATAGAGAATGTTTCTCTGTATTTTTTAATGATAGGGCAGCGGGAGGTAAATATCATGAGTGCATGTATGTACGATATATACTGCAGGTCTACAATTCAGTTATTGTTGTTGCGCTCGCCTTATGCTAATTGTAATCATTTACGATTTCCGAGAATTCCGTTGCCGTTGCCCACTTAAAACACGAATACGCTGGGAAAGGTAATGCCGAGAGCAGAGCTGGAATGAAGGGGGAGGGCAGAGCGGTGGCTAAAGCTGTTGTTAATCGATTCGCATTGCGAACACAATTATTGATGAACCTTTTGACGCATTTTGACGAACTGAAAAGTGTGAGGCAACAAACGATGTCTTTCATGGCAGACTTCTCAGAAATGCAGAAATATCGCTATATAGTATAGTATGTTTTATACTATGTGTGTATGTAGGTAACTGCATGTGTGTGCGTGGTTTCAGCTGGGCCTTCGCGATAAGGCCGACGCTCCCCGTAAAGTTGGCACAGAGCGAACGCGCGCTGTGCACGGAGATAACAAAGCAGGCAAAGGCAGCAGGCGGCAATGCGGCTCTGAGCGCACCAATACTAAGGCAGATCTCACATTTGAGCGGCCGCCATTGTCACCCATACATGCACACGTGCCGCAATTGTCTCTGTGTGTGTGTGTGTTGGCCCGAGCTTTAAAAAACGGCAGCATCATTACCAAGTCTCATGTGCGCCCACAATTATCGCGCACTGTGCACAAATTAATCAACTTTTCCCCCACTTACTATATAATATGGTTTTTATTTAGTTCACAGTTTTTTTTGTTACGCTTTATTTATTTATTTATTTTATGATACACGCATTTTCCGCTCTTTTCAAAGAGAACTTTACGTCTCTCTTTTTCAATCAGTTTGTTTTCGTTTTTAGGTTAGTTTTGAAGTTGTTGACTTGGTTTCCATTCAACATCAAATATATTTTTGCACAGATATATCTTTTATATGGTATATTATAATGTATTATATATTATATTTTATTTATATATTATATTATATCGTTAGTATTGTACTTTATTGATTACAGCCCGTTTGTTATATACGTTTTTACGAAACATTTCTTTGTTATCGCGGCTTAATGAACTTTATGTGCTTTGTCATGCGAAGAGTTGTGTTTCATTTATTTCGACTCTTTTTCAGTATTTTTAATTTCTTATAAAATCAATCACGGTTTCTTTCTTATATACGATACATATCATATAAATATATTATATTTAAATTTTATTCAGACTGCACTGTATTTTCTTTTGACGTGTTTACAGTACAAATTCCATTTCCATCGCACTTTCCTAAACAAGTTTTATAGCTTCCGCCTATTGTGTATATAATTTATATATACCATATGTATACCTTATATTTTTATCCAAATTGCGCTGTATTACTGTATATTTGAGGCACTTTCGATCACTAAACTGGGTAGACTCGAAAAACTATATAGATATTTCACATATATTTATCGCTCTACACCTTCAACTTGTAACACACGGCGTATATACTATATATACTGCACGTACCAATGTCTGGTATATTTGTAGTATTTTTTTTTTTGTATTTATTTTGTTTTTTTGCTGAACAAGTTAAGCGCGCGTGCCAAATTGAATTCACTGAGCAGCGACGCGTTCGAGAGGCTCCGATCAACTGAGCGGCGATCAAAACGCGATGCGAGTGGCTCAGCTGAAGCTTCGTCGAGCTGATTGGGTGAGCGCTCTCCACGAAAGATAGAGAGAGAGTGTCTGAAAGAGAGAGCGAGTGGGATCGTGAACGGCAGAGAGTAAAACAACGAGCGACAGATCGGCTGGGAGAGAAGCCGATCGTGTGCGCGCATCGTACAATGGAAATCTGTTTCGATTAAAAAAGTATTTTTTATTTAATTTTACTGCAATTAAGTCAACGCGTTTTGGGTTTTTCCAGATATCTGGCGGAGTTTCCCAAGTGGAAATTGATTCCATTTTCATAGCCGAAAACCTTGTTCGAGATTTTCTTGGAATTTTGAATTTTCTGTTACCAAACTGGGTTTTTTGAAATGGCTTTTTGGAATGTTTGCGCTGTCTTTGTGGCTTGGTTAGAGCAATTAGCATTGATTAAAACCGGCAACAGGTTTTTCATCTAGTTGCATTTGGGTCGCCCAATCAAACTGGTTGTCCGGTTGGGGGCAGGAAAACCCAATCGTTATCGTGATAAGTCCTAATGCATTCTGGAAACGTTTATCACCCATCTCTGCGTCATCCCGTTCAACCTGTTTTCGATTCTCCGGACTGTACTCAATTCTGGACCAAACTGCGCTCCATCACCTTCACCTGCTGCTCGACTATCTATTTTGAACGTTCTCCCCGCACACCGTTGTTTATTTCTTTATTTCCTTTTTGTGTGCACAACTTATAAACAAGCCGAAAAATTACAAACACACTTTTGCAACTCTCTTGAGAAAACAAAAAAAATAGAAACAGAAACCAAAGTCAATTCCGAGAATTGTTATTGTTTGTTTGCGGCGATCGTGCCGGGGGCGATATGTGGGTAGGGAATGAGAGAATTCTACAGACACTGGAGAGTAGAATGTGTGGCGATGGCAGGTGACCTTAAGCAATTACTACGCGTACGACCAGATTGGCATTAAATCGAGTCGAGGCGAGTCGAGTTATGTAGTGCTGATAAGACTTTAAGTGTTTGTTAGCCCAGGTCGTTGGTCGTTACTGCGAATAGATGGGAGGAAAAAGAGATTGACGGAGAGATGGGTAAGCTGATTGATAGGTGGGTAGATTGATAGATTGATTGATAAAAAGATTCTAAGATATGTGAGCAGTTGGATGGATGGATGCGTAGATCGATTGATGAAGAGTGTGATGATAGATGGATGGATAAGTAATAGACAGAGGAAACAGATGAAAGTACGTATAGATTAATAAGTTCGATAGATAGAAAGATAATAGCAATATATATTTATAAAGATATGGAAGAAAGTCATGTAATGATAACAATCAATAGTAAATTAGTTTGATAGGCAGATCGATTCCTAGATATTTTGATTGTCACATGACTAACTTTCCTTTTCTCCAGAAATATTTCAGGAAACACAAATATCTCTCTGTGTATTTCGACTGCTACTTGAGTTATCAGTGAAAATTTAATGGAGCCCAAATGATATACAGTTTTTAATTAACTCACGACGACATACGTGAGTTCATATGTAGTTTCAATATTGTCTACAACTTGCGCCGATAATGATGTTGTACTAGGCACACACAGACACACCCATACATACACACATATACATGCATATATATAGATTGTTATATGTATATGTTTGTTTATAGGCTTGATGGACTTACAAGCTTCTCAATATGTTGATAAGTTGCGACTTGGGAATTTCCAGCTTTTGTCTGAGCACGAACCGTTTAAGAGATAGAATCGCAAGAGAGGAAAGCGTGAGAGAGAACGAGATGAGATTGAGCTTGAGAGAGCGGTCTGCTCTATAAATAAACTACCGACGGTAGAGCAAAACACACCCGCGAACCGGTTCCCCATCGCCTCAGTCAATATAACTGAACAAAACTGAATATTTGCATTTTGAGGTATTTTTAAGGTTTATTTGTGTTATACTAAAATCAAGTTGCAGAAATTGGTTTGACTATCGCTTAAAGTTAACTCTGCGCTGCCCTGTCCCACTTGTTATAATCATCGCCCGTCATTGTTGCGCATTCCAGGATCCGGCTGTCATGCCCAGTTCATTGCCACAAATGGGTGTCTTGTTCATGCTACACGGATAGAAGTGCTCCCAATGCTTTATCTCGCAGTACACTCTGGAGCCGGGACTCTTTGTGACTCTCGTCTGTTTGAAGAGAAAATAAAGAATTTAAAGTAGAGTAGAGTAAACAAATATGAAAAGCTATAGTCGACAGCAGTCGACATTCATATACCCTGCATAAAGTAAGGCGAACCATTGTAAAAATTAAATACTTTTCTTATATTCAGAAATTCTATTCAGAAAGTCGTTTGCCATCCTTAATTATAGTAAGTTAGAAGTCGAGTTAGAACTTTCAGGTAGTACTTTCGATAAGTGAACAACTAATGCAATCTTCTGATAAAGTTAACTCAATTTATAACTCCGCACAGCATTAATCAAAATGATAAACTCGGCTTAAACAAGCGTTCCTGAGTCAAACCGGCTAAATTTCGACAAGCTTTCGAGCCTGTAGATAAGATAACAAGCTTACACAACTTTCGATGTTCAACCCAAGACCATTATATCAAACTGCCTCATAATTTAAATACCTCCATAATGTTAAACAATTTGTTAAATTTAAACCTTATTTAATTGTACGTGTTGGTTAAAATGGTATTATACATTAGTTCCAACCAATAATTAATGTAATAAGTAGAAAGAGGCATCTGCATCAAAATGCAGGGTATATATATATATATAGATATATATATTCTTAATCAGCATCAACAGCCGAGTTGATATGGCTATTCCCGTTTGTCTTTCCTTATGAATAATAATATGTCTTTTAATTGCATGCAGATCATGTTTGATTTAGAATTTGGCTACCTAAGCTTTCGCCCCCATAAATAGGTTTTGAATGAATAACACTCAAAAAAAATGTCACTTTAATTATGAAACAGAGCACGAAGTTCAGGTTTGGAGACTTCCTTACTCACCTGATTATGTGCGACGAGTTTGTAGTCGTTGTCCAATTTGCGATTAGTAACGCCGTGGGCGAGCAGGTATTGTACGCCTTCCAGTTGCTTCTTCGAGGTCCTGTACCGTGTGTAGTCGCCCATAAAGGTAATGGCGAGCGAGTTATTGGCATAAGAGTTGGCATAGTCCCAGCCACGTCCCACGTAGATGTAGCCCTCGTCTGAGACCTGTGGAACGAGAACGGAAGTCAGCACAAATGGGCAACGCATTCATATATGAAACTTACGTAGAAATTGGACTGTATGTCGGGCAATCGTTTATCGGCTATGGCCTGGTCTTGGATGGTGCGCATCTTGATGGAGCACTTGTATATAGTATCACAGGGTGTTGACTGCACGCCCACGTGGGTGATAAGCACATAGGGCACTGGGGGTACCAGCGGTATATTCAGCTTGCCAGCGTGTTCTGAGGCGCCCCACTGATTCCGATTAATGATCAAGTGACCGTTTCCTATATTTGGAACTGCAAAGCATGTGAATAGTCTATGGGGAATTAGTTCGAGTAGGTTCACTTACACGTGCCGTCCTCAAGGTTGTTGCCGAAGTAGATTGTTCGATCGCCGCTCCTCAATACAGTCCTTTCCCGATTTAGCTCCACGAACACGATAACGATGACTGCGGCAAGCACCAGCAACATGAGCAGACCAAGCAGCAGTGTGTTTCGTGTCACGCGTCGCTTTTTGTTGGCACTGTCAGAGTTTCTGCTGTTGCTGCTGCCTAAGCTGCTATAGTTGTTGTTGCTGTTGTTGGCACTGCTGATTCCTGCTGGGTAACAGATTGAATGGTTGATTGATTGATTATTTAAGCAGTGGGGGGTGCTGGGAATGCAGCGGAACGTACTTCTTGATGGTGAGGGGGTGAAGCGACGTTCAGGTGTACGCCGATGTCGCGCAGTGCGCTCGCCGTGCACCTTAAGCAACAGTTTCATGGCACGCGGGAGGGAATAGTGTGAATTGTAACAGTCAGACTGTATAACAGTTTGGCTGTATAACACTTTACGAGTATAACAGTATACCAGTATAACACTTTACATGTATAACAGTTAATACGATTAATAGTTCTCTAGTATAACAGTTTATCTTTGTAATACAGCCACACTCTAAAGTCTTTCGCCGCACTTTCGTTAGAAATTATTCCCGGATATATATTTCTGTATACTAGGTCAAGTCGTATAAAAGTAAAACATACAACGCCGACTTTCGCTGCTTTGATTGGTGGCTATATTACTGTTTATAACAGTTTAGCTGTATATCGATTAAGCTATAAAACACTTGCATAGTATAACAGTTCGTATAACAGCCACACACTCACGCTTATCGCGTCATAAACACTTTCGTTTCATTAGAAATGATTTGTCTACGCACAAAGAGTTTGAAGCTTATTTAAATTGAATTCGCCGCTGACTCACGCGGCGAATTTGGGCATTATCAGTAAAATGTTTGTTATTTTGTTTTGTTTTGCTGTTTATTGTGTGGCACGTAGCAAGTCGTCGTTGCTGACCGATAAAAGCGAACGCAAAATACGGCGGCAGAGCGGCGAATTTCTTCGACTGCCGCACCTGAACCCGTCACAGAAACGACTGAGGCGACGTTGTGCTGTCGATTCAGCCAGCGCGCTCGCCACTGCCTACCCCCGGCACACACCTTCGCCCGCGGCTCTCTTTTCCCCCTAACACCGTGTAGCCCTGTAAGCCCCCAAGCGCTATGGTTGACATGTTTCTGCTTTTTCTGCTGCTGCTTTTATTGTTGTTGTTTTCTTTTTGTTTAGTCAACGGCTGCGTCATGCTTTGCCGGGCTTCAGTTGTTGGCGCCGTTGTTGTTGTTTGCTGGATTTGCCATATCGTTTACACACTGTTCTCTCTCTCTCTCTCTCTCTGCCTTTCTTGTGCTCTCTCTTTCCGCATCTTTGTTTTTTTTGCACTTTTATTTCGCACTCTTTTGACTTGCAGCGCGCGTCTTCGGTGCGACGTGACGTATGCGCAATGCGAATGCGCTGTGCATTCGAAATCCGTTTCTTCATAAGGCAAAATATCTGTCTGCGGACATATTTATATGGGGAATTCCTGTCAAGAGTTTTGATCGCAATACGCAATGCCACTATTATTGCAGCTCTCTTTCCAAGAATCATATCAGATATATGTCTATATACATATACACAAATAAAAGCCACTTGACGTTGTCTGCAGTGGGCCTTATGCTTGCTGGGGGGCTTAGTTCGATTACGATAACTGCACAGTTATCTATGTCTCTATCTCTCTATTCCTTCCTTTTCTCTCCCCGTTTCTCTCTGCCTGTAAATACTTTAGGTTGCACAACCTTTTAAGCTATTTGCAAATTTGACAAATGGGCAACTAAAATAAATCAACAGTTTTTTGAGTTCAGCCCCTCAAGTGAAATACGTCTGCTGACCCTAGAGATAGTATATAACCAAATAAGATATAGTATAGCTTGAAGCTTGAAGACCTAACAGGAAAACTAATCTAGTTATTTGACAATAAACATTATTTAGACATCAGTAGAACTAAAAGTTTGTCTATTCTAAATAAAATATTAATATCTATATTAACAGCAAATTCTTTAAGAATATATATGTATATATGATATAATTTACTTGACTGTACTTTACCTATTCTTAGTGATGAATAGAAAATAAATACACAATTAACTTTAAAACGTTCTAATTATAATTATTTTCAATTAAATTTAACTCTAGGCTGTTCAAGAATATATATAAATATATAGTTTTTAATTTTATTTTTATATGTTTTTTGGTTATTTTTTTTCATCTAATTTTATAATTTTTTAATATTATAATCTTATTAAATGAACAATTATTTGCATTATAATTCAATATTATATAGTATTATATCTACAAAGGTATACGATAAATATAGGTGAATTACTTCTACGTGATTCCCCCTTACAGCCAACTTAATTTGAATTATTAAATGCAAATTGTTTTGAATTGCACTTTAATCATCTACTCTAAAATTCGTGAGAAGTATATATAGTTTTTTCTATATAACAACTACCTTTCCTCTCACTCACCTGATGCTGTTTGCATGCTGGCGTCCATGTAGTAAATGTTCACCGGGCCTTGGTACTGCGTCATGGGGCCAATGACCACATCCGTTGAGTTGGATAAGTTGACAACCGTCGACGGGGGCACGGCTGTGGTTGCGTAGCCCGACTGTGCCAAGGTTTGAGTCGAATTGGAGCTATCGCTAGAGAAGGAGCCGCCACTAGTAGCAGTTGCAGTTGCAGTGGCGGCCGATGCCAATTGCGACTCGACTGCCCGCGGCGTTAGCTGTACATATCGTTGTTGTTGTTGTCGTTGTGGTTGTTGATCCTCATGTATTTTCACCGGTGGTAGCTGCTCCTCTTGCTCTGGATCCTCGTGCATTTTTTGCGCGGAATGTCGATAGTCGTGATTGGGGTAAAATGCAACTGCTTCGAGTGCGCGCCGAACAACGACTGACCGAAGCTGAACTCCCCAACAGATCAGCGAGCGCGCTCTGACTCTGGGAAAGTGACTGAACTGGACATATATAGTATGTATATGAGTATATACTATATAAGTTTATTTCAATATTTATTCGGTTTATCTTGGGAAATTCAAGTGGTTTTTATAGACTTCTAATATAATGGCATAGTTTTAGTTATCATCATTGGATTGCATATTGTTTTGATATTTAAATGAAATGGCGAATTAAAGAAAATTAAATGCAGTTTAAGTGCAATAGGAGATATTTATAATAATTATAATTTAATTAATTATAATATTTGCCATAGGAGTAAATAAGTTAATCTTCATATTTATTCTGTTCTTCTTGGAAATTCATTAAATACGAGTAATTCATTATTATAATTCATTTTTATGCGGTTTTAGTTTTTAATGGTAAGAGAAGAATATATTGACTAGTCTATTAAATATAAAGAAAATAAAACTAGACTAACAAATAAGTTTCGTCACTATTAATAAATAGCAATAATTTCAGTACATACAATTATAATAAAACTGTAAATACAAATTTAAATTCAGTGCAAAAACAATGAATGACGAGAAAAATACAAAATCACTGACTTGCAATAAATATGTAATTAAGATATTAAACAGTATTCATTATACCCTTGCTGAGGGTATACTAATTTTGACCAGGAGTTTGCAACGCAACTTAGGAGACGTCTCCGACCCCATAAAGTTTCTGAATCTGCATCATCAGGGCAGTCAAGTTAAATTATTTTTGCCAATCACAGTGAGTCATAATATTGAATACACACAATATAATTAAATTCTGCAGCATAATATATAAAAAATATTGGAACGATCGGAGGTGATAAAAACCAGCAAGGGCATACAACTTTCGGCATTCTGAAAGTAACATTTCTTTCTCGCTTCTTTATCACATTAACTCAATCAGTTTGCTTTAAAGCGCCCTCTATCGTTTAAATAAATCATGCATGGCAAAGCTTTCGCTTTGAGCTTTTCGTTTAGTTCATTAAACTGCCGACGATTTGTAATCTGTGTGCATTAATATCAATCATACGCCCCATGGAACATATAAGAAAATTTGTGATATTTGAAGAGACTTTGAAACTCTGCTTTGCGCCCTAAACAGAGTGAGATGGGTAATGAAGGGAGGGGGAAGAAGAGGGGGTAAGCAGCGAATGAGTGTGACGAGCTCACTTTCGCTAGACACAACACTTAACTTGCCACGCCCCTGCACCCACCTCCCTCCCAATTTGCCACTTTGTGACAAGGGAAGCACAAGAGAGGAGAGCGTTAAAGAGAACGTGATGCGATTGAGCTTGAGAGAGCGCACTACTCTATAAATAAACTACCGACTGTAGGGCAAAACACACCCGCGAACCGGTTCCCCGTCGTCTCAGTCAATATAACTGAGCAAAACTGAATATTTACATTTTGAGGTATTTTTAAGGTTTATTTGTTTTATACTAAAATCAAGTTGCAGAAATTGGTTTGACTATCGCTTAAAGTTAACTCTGCGCTGCCCTGTCCCACTTGTTATAATCATCGCTCGTCATTGTCGCCCCATCCAGGATTCGGCTGTCATGCCCAGCTCACTGCCACAGATGTGTGTCTTGTTCATGCCACACGGATAGAAGTGTTCCCAATTCTTTATCTCGCTGTATACATAGGAGCCAGGACTCTCTGTGATTTTGGTCTGTTTGAGGAGAAAATAAGGAAGTTAAAGATGAGCCTGAGTGCAGGTTTAGAGACTTCCTTACGTCTCTCTTTACCCACCTGATTATGTGTGACGAGCTTGTAGTCGGTGTCCAATTTGCGATTGGTTACGCCATGGGCGAGTAAGTATTGGACACCATCCAGTTGCTTTTTCGAGGTGTTGTATAGTGTGTAGTCGCCCATAAAGGTAATGGCGAGCGAGTTATTGGCATAAGAGTTGGCATAGTCCCAGCCACGTCCCACGTAGATGTGGCCCTCGTATGAGACCTGCGGAACGGAAACCGAAGTCAACAATAATTGTGAACTACTTCATATATAAAACTTACGTAGAAATTGGACTGTAAGTCGGGCAAACCTTTTTCGACTATGTCCTGGTACTGGATGGCGCGCATCTTGACAGAGCACTTGTAGATCGTATTACAGGGAATTGACTGCACGCCCACATGGGTGATAAGCACATAGGGCACTGGGGGTACCAGCGGAATATGCAGCTTGCCAGTGAGCTCCGAGGCGCCCCACTGCTCCCGATTGATGATCAAGTGACCGTTTCCTATATTTGGAACTGCAAAGCATATGAATAGTCTAGGTGGAATAAGTGCGAGTAGGTTCACTTACACGTACCGTCCTCAAGGTTGTTGCCGAAGTTGATTGCTCGATCGCCGCCTCCTGATACCCCCTGTTCCGAATTCATTTTCGCAAAGACGATAATGATGGCTGTGGAAAGTACCAGCAACACGAGCAGACACAGAATTAGACACACACGCAGCAGCATGTTTCGTGTGAAGCTACGCCTTTTGAGGTCACTGTCTACACTGACACTGTCACTAACTAAGCTGCTGTAGTTGTTGTGGTTGTTGTTGCTGTTGGTGGCACTGCTGAGTCCTGCTGGGTGACAGATTGAATGGTTGACTGATCGATTATAATATAAATTATTTAAACAATGGTGGGATGGGGTAGGTGTGAAGTGGCGTTCAGGTGTACGTAGATGTCGCGCTGTGCGCTCAAGATTATACAATATCTACATATGTATGAATATAGATCAATTGATACAATGTGATTTCCCCATTTAGCCAACGCATTTTGAATTATTAATTGCAAGTTGTTTTGAATTGCACTTTGATCATTTACTCTAAAATTCGTCAGAAATATGCATAGTTTGTTCTATATAATATTCTATTTATAATATACTAATTTCTATATAATATTCTACCTTCGCTCTCACTCACCTGCCGCTGTTTGCATGCTGGCGTCCATGTAGTAAATGTTCACCGGGCCTTGGTACTGCGTCATGGGGCCAATGACCACGTCCGTTGAGTTGGATAAGTTGACAACCGTCGACGGGGGCATGGTAGTTGCGTAGCCAGGCTGTGCCAATGTCTGTGTGCAATTGGAGCTATCGCTAGAGAAGGAGCCGCCATTAGCAGTTGTAGTAGTTGTGGTTGCAGTCGAGGCCAATTGCGATTCAACTGGCGTTGGCTGTTCATATTGTTGATGTTCCTGTTGTTGTTGATCATTGTTTATTTTCACCGGTGGTAGCTGCTCGTTTTCTAGGGATTCCTCGTGCATGTTTCTCAGAATATCAATAGTTGTCATTGAAGTGAACTGCAACTACTTCTAGTGCCCGCCGAACGACGACTGACCGAAGCTGAACTCCCCAACAGTTCAGCGAGCGCGCTCTGACTCTGGGAAAGTGAATGAACATTTATTTTATACAAGCTCATCTCAATATTTATTTGCTTATCTGGGAAATGCAAGTGGTTTTTTAGACGTCTAAGGTTCTAAGTTCAAGTTCTATTGGTCATCGTTGGATTATTTATTCTTTTGATATTCAAATCAACTGGGAAATAAAATCTATAGCGATAAAATGTTAAGCAGGTTAAGTACATCAGTAGCTATGTATAATTATTATGTCAGCATGATATTAATTGATATTAATTATCTTAATATTAATTCATCTTAATATGAGTATTTTAGCTAACTCATCTTTAAACTCGTTTATCGTAATATATTATATACGTGTACTTTAATCTACATTAAATATCATTTTAATACGGTTTTAATTTTTAATGTTAAGTAAAGAATATATTGAATAGTCTATTGAATAAAATGAAGATGTAACGAGACTTACAAGTTACAATTTAAATAAATATCAATAATTTTAGTACTTAAAATTAAAGTAAAACTGTAAAAGCAAATTCCAATTCAAAAATATCAAATGTGTGATAAAAATATATTTTCAGTATTCATTTATAAATATGCATAAGTTTAAACAACAAATCTCTTACAATATGTTTTTAAATAAATAGAATGTGATAACTAATAATTAAATATTATAATTTATGACATAGTATGTGATTAATGATAATTAATAAGTAGTGACAATGAAATATATAACTAATGTAATATAATAGAATTTGAATTATGATTTAAACAACTCAATCAGTTTACATTAAAGCGCTCTCCATCGTTTAAATTAGTCATGCATATGTGGCAAAGCTTTTGCTTAGAGCTTTTCGTTTAGTTCATTAAACTGCCGAAGTTTTTAATCTGTCTGCATTAATATCAATCATACGCCACATGGCACACAGAAGAAAGTTTTTGATATTTACAACTAATTGAGGAGAATTTAAATCGCAGCTTTAAGCTTTTTGAGGAAGAGAAGGAAGGGGGAAGGAGAGAGGATGGCAGCGAATGAGTGTGACGAGCTCACTTTCGCCAGACGCAACACTTGACTTGCCACGCCCCTGCCCGCTCCGCCTCCTTCCCAATGGGCCACCTTGTGTCAAGTCATGCCTCAACCACGAATGAAGAGGCTATTAACAGGCACAGACAAGGGGGGGCAGGGGGTTGCGTGAGGTGTAAGTGAAGCTAGCTGAGGCGCAGGTAGACGAAGAGAGGGGGATGGGCAACAACAACAACAGAGGCAACTTTGACGTATGCCCGCCTAATGACGACCACGAGACTGGGCGCATAAAGAGCTGAAGCTGAGGGGGATGTGGCAGCAGTCTGCCTGTGGACGTGGCTGCTGCAGCTGCTCCCCAAAGGCGCCCGCGACTTTGTTGTCCCCCCGCCCTCTCACACCGTGCTCAGCTGACTTTAGTAGCATTTTTTGCTGCGTATTCCCCGCAGCAGCAGCAGCAGCATCTGCTGCTTTTTTACTTATTTTATTTAACCTTTTTATTGTGCGAGTGTGCTGCAGTGTGTGTGTGTGTGCAGGTGTGTGTGTGTCTGCTGGCGTCCATTGTGCAGCAGTGGCAGCAGTAGCTGTAGCCGTCGCAGGTGAAAACCCCAAAGTGCCCCGGGACAGTGCGAAGTGCTGAGTCAAGTGTCAACTGCAAATGACATTTGCATTTCGCTGGCAGCCCCCAAGCTGGGCACAGCAAAGGGGGAGGCGTAGGGGTACTGCCACCAAGTGGCAAGTGGCAAGTGGCGGCTCCGGTGGTTGCCACGCTGCTGCCTTGCTGCCGGGCTGGCTCCGGTGGCTACGCGTCAACTACGACTGACATTTGTTTTAGTTTTTCTTCCGCTTTGCGCAAGCCATTTGGCAGTTCGTTGTGTTTCCTGCACGAAGCGAAGCGAGCAGAGAGACAGAGAAAGAGAGAGAAATAGAAAAAAATATACTAAAATATGCAACAAAAGCACGCTGGAATTTTAAACTGTCACGGGGTCTGCTAATACGCCCCAGCGGGGGGCGCGGCATCAACTTTTTCCCGTTCTCGCTCTTGCGGATTATCAAACGCAGCACAACGCGGGGCAAGTTGCAAGCAAGAACTGCCAAGTTGCATGCAAATAAGCTGCTGCTGCTGCTGCTACACACACTCACCTTGCCACTGCACCCAATTATGTTGCACAGTGTTGGCAGCTAAAATAATTGTCTGGCTTGGCCGAGCGAGAGACTTTTGCTCGAGTTGCCGCCGCTGCTGCTGCTGCTGCTTCTGCTGTTGCCTGTGGTCTAACCTCGACTGTGTGGCATGCACGTGTAGCATGCAACGCACACATAATTACACTTTCATATGCGCAGTGTAATTAGTGCGTGTTGCGCTACAGGGCGTGGCAAGTCGAGACGCCGAACGTTTTTTTTTTCTTCTGGTTTCTGCAAGCAACTTTGACTTCAGCTGCAGACTCTGCTTGGGCTACGGCTTTGGTTTCGGTTACAGTTCATTTCATTAACGCACAACAAGCCAATTGATTAGCTGGTATAGCCAGAGTTGCCACCTCCCCCTGCCACTGGCCCCTGCCACTCCCCTTGGCTTATAATGCAATTGCAGACAATATGCAAATTAGTTAAACCGATGCGATTCGCTGCAGCTGCGAGCGAGCTTCGGATGCTAAATTGTGGGCATAAACTACATTAGCAGCATTCCACACACACTCCCCCCTCCCCCTTTTCACCCACCCTGTACCCCCTCTCCCATCCACGTCATGCATAAGTGGCAAGTTAGTTGCTTGGCAGCACGCTTTAAATTGCCAACGATTTGTCTGCCCTGAAAGCTTTCCTGGGGGCGCTCTTGGTGGGCGTGGCAAGCAAACAAATGAGTCAAGTTAACTTTAATATATATTCTAGTACTGATGGCAGTGATAGCATTGTGCTACGCTCGATTGTCTGCCGACTGTTGTCGACTAATGCGATTAGCAGTTGGGACTACGCGGCGTATGATTATCGATTATCTTTATATACTGCAATGCACGGCATTCCCCGGCAATAGTTTAATCCGCCTAATTGGCCAAATGTATTCATAAATAAGCCAGTTTTAAATTGGCATGTGTGCGTGTGTGCGCGGGTGTGTGGGTGTGCGAAGTGTATGAAAATCAGCTTAAATTGTGATTGCTAGTTGCCTTTCTAATCGCCTTCTAATTGGCATTAAAAGTTAATCATAAATTCGAGTGTTAAGTTAACTCGCAAAACTGTTCGAAATTTAATTCGTAAAATGCATAAATAAATAATCAGCAAATGGCTTAATAAAGTTAAGCCGAACTGATAAATCAATGAAACTAAACGAAATAATGAGAATGCAAAATGTGAAGTGTTTGAGAAAATAAAATAGTTGAAAAAACTACAAATAAAATTACAAATAAATTTATTTGAGTATTTCATATAATACAATAAATACTGGGAATGCTTAAAAAAATATTGCAAAAAATATATTTAAGGCTTAAGTATATTGTATTTAATTTTTTATATTGCTATGAAGTTTTAATTGAGGCTCTACATCAATTTTTAGAAAATTGAATAATGTCAATAGTAAATATGATATAAATGATTATTTAGAACTTTAAACAGTTAAACAAAATGGTATAAATATTATAAAAACTGACTACATTCTATATTCCTTGTTTAAATGTTTTTTATTGCATTATAAACTCTGCTATAATGTTCTCATGCAAGTAGACAAGCATTTTTGGTAAATTAGTAAATATATAACAGTAAATAGTAAATATATAATTTATGGCAAATTTGCACATGAAAAAGTTGAAAGATATCATTATGATATTTTTTAAAATACAGAGAGTTTCTGTTTAAGTATTCCTAATTGAATTTTAATTGTTGCCCTTAACTATATGCGATAATTTGCCTAGAAATCCTATTAAAATGTCCTTTCAAATATCCTTTAAATTTTCTTGATAGATTTTAAATTGTGTTTTAAACTGTTTACAGTTATTCACTTAGATATTCCCTCTAAATTTCCATTTGAATCCCTTTAAAATGCCCTTTTCAATTTGGCTTGTTGACATTTTGCCAAATCTCTTTCAAAATATGTTCGAAAAACATTTGTTGCAATTTACCCGTTACACGCTGCCCCGTTAACCATTTCTAATTCCTTGTGTGCTGCCTCAGTTGCCTATATTGCTTCTACTACCTCTGCCTCCATTGCTGACTCTGTCCCTACCCCACTGCCTGTACCCTTCTTCGTTCCCTTCCCGCTTTCCTCTGCCCCTGCAAACTATGCCGTCGCGTCAACAGAAACATTTTGTTGCAGCCGCAGCAGCGCATACTCGCACGCGGCGTAACGCGTAACGCGCCCACCAGCTGCGACAGCTGCCCCCTCTCTCTTCTCTCCACTCCCCCCTCTCCCCATTCTCATGCTGTTACGGCATTTATGCACACTGAGTGCGCTGTAAATACAATAAATGCTGTTTGTAACAATTTTTGACTTTTGGACGCCTGCAGTCAACGCTGACGTTGACGTTGGCGTTCGCCGTTCGCGTCCTATTGCATTATCGCAAAGTACTAACATACACACACGCACATCACACACACCGATACATACACAGCTTGCCGCCGCTGCCGACTTTGCTGCGGCTGCTGTCAAATGTAAAACAAACACAAAACAGACAGCGCAGCCGACGGCAATAGAGAGAGCAAGGGCTGCCCCCCTGTGCCCCTTCTACCCCTTCTCTGACTTTCCCCCACTGCTGCCACTTTTACCCCTTCTTCTACTCAACTGCTCTGCCCACTCGCTCCCACACTGTTGGCATCTCTTTTCCTCTTGTACTAACAATAAAATCGAAACTTTTGCATTGTGCATGGAAATTGCCATTGCTGTTATTGTTGTTGTTGGTGTTGTAGTTGCTGACTGCCTGCTTGTTGTTGTTGCTGCTACTCTTGTTGTTACTGTTGTTGTTGTAGTTGCTACTTTTGTTGTTGCCATTATGCAAAAGAAAAACTTTTTCGCCGAGCGCATAAAATTTTATTTGTTGCTACTTTTGGGCGCTGCGCTTGATTTGGCAGCCCTCGCTCGCACACACATACACACAGAGCCGCTTACACACACACATACATACAGAGCCGGTAACGCACACACACAAATACAAGTGGAGTCTCTCACACACACACACACACACTGGCACACAATGCAAACACATGTAAAGTGCATGGGCGGCTTCCTTGCTGCAATTGCCTCCCCTCGGGCAAGCTGCCTGTCCCTCTTCCCTCTCTCCCTCCCTCTCTCCCCCCTTTGCTTTACTGTTATTTGGCATATTTCGTGCACATCAATATATCGCGTGCTAGTTGGCAGCGTCCGCAACGGCCTCAACCCGCCCCTGCCCTACGCCCCTGTGCTGTACCAATTCCCAAGTTGCCAAGGCCCGCGGGCGCATTGGCTGCGCGTTTTGTGGTGCGGTTGAGCAGGAGGGGGGAAGGGGCATGACGCGGGTTACTTGGTTTGACTTGTACGTGCAGCTGTGTGTGTGTGTGAATTGCTGTGCGTGTGTGTGTGCGGCGCATATTTCGTATTTCATTCTTGAACTATGCGAGTTTTGGTTTGCGGCATTTAAGCAAATATTTTCGAAATGCAGTCAGCCTGCTTGCCACGCCTTGCCGCCCCTCTCTCGATTTCACTGTCTCTGCTGGGTATCGTTCTGCATACTTTTTGCAATTATGGCAGCATTCTACGTGGGCGTACAGGCGTATGGGGCGTGGCAAGCGCGTGACTTTGGTCTAGCCAAGTGAAGAAGAAGAAGAAGCAGAAGAAGATGAAGCTAACAAGTTTTTCTAATGACTTTGTCAACAAAATGTGCGCAGTAATTGACAAGCAGTAGAAGAAGAAGAAGGGGGGAGTGAGAAGAGGAATGAGGGAGAGCAGGAAACTGCAACGGAAATGTGGTAAGCAACGTAACAAACTTCTCCACTGTTAAGCTATTTTTGCATTACTTTTACTTTTACAGTAGCCACAAATTCATTTTTAATAAACTGCACTGGAATTGCTGCAAATTTTACATATTTTTACTTATTTAAATGTTTTTGACTTTATCTTTAATAATTATTTAAAGTGAACTGCATAGTTAACATGTATTAACAGTGGTTTAACAGGCGCCCTTGCCTTTAACTTTACACAGCAGCAGCAGTAAGTGAAACTGCAACGACGCAACTGTTAAGCAATTATTGCATACAATTTCCTTCTTTAAACGCTAAATGAGATTTATGACTGAATTTAAACTATTTATTAATAATAAATTCATATCTGTTTATTTTAAATTAATATTTAAAGTAAATTTAGTATTTTACATTCGGGGCAGTCGCCTAACAGTTGCTTAGCATTCGCTGTTATTTGCCCCTGCCAGATTGGGAACAGTTGTGCACGCGCTCAACAGGCGCTGTTAATTGCAGGCCAAGTTAACTGCACTGCTAAATTAAACAATAACAGCGCTGTTGCCTGTAAACGAAATAACATGGAGTGGTAGGTAGGCAGTTGCTGTAAACCACCCCAGCCAGACTGGGAACAGTTTGCAATGCACACAATAGCAGCTTATGTAAACTTACAGTTCACTGCAGAGGCACCGCAACAGCTGTTAAGTTGCCATAAAGTCGCTACCCCAACTACAGCAGGGGCAGCACAACAACTGTTAAATTGCCATAAACATGCTTAACAGCTGCGCAAGTTAACCGCAAGGAGCAGCGCTGTTGTGTACATACAATCCACAATAACAGCCAGGGGTGCTGGCAGCACAAATGTAAATGTTAATTAGTATAAATCAAAGCGAAGAAGAGCAACGAATTTGCACGTGCATAAGTAGTGAATAAATAATTAATTATGTGATTATGAGTGAACTCAAATGTGTTATATATTGCACAAGTGCCACGCTGGCTAATTTAAACAACAACAATTACAAGAACAATCAGAACAACGCAATTACAACTACAATAAGAACGACGCAGCTTCAGCGACATGTCTGCGCGTGTAGCTGAGCACCGTCATTGCCTGTAGAGTGTGACCAGGTAAGCTAACTGAGAAATATACTTAAATATACTGCTAGGGTGCAGTAGGAGTGCACTGTAGTGGGCAAGGGGTGCAAGGGTTGCCATTTCGATAATTAAATGGCTGCAAGGGGAGATACTATCTCTGTCTATATGTGTGCGTCTGTGGAACTTGTGCGCCATTAGTGGTAAAATGTTGTACATTTTTACAGTGTGTGCTGGAATTATGCAAATTGAACCGCAAAAGCGCTTTTAAAATGTTTTAAGTGCATTTGCATGAATATATTTCGGCTGCACACACAGACACACACACATGCATACATACGTAATGCAGTGCAATGTGTGTCAACCAATTTTAGTGAAATTGAAATTGTTGGACGACCTTTCTCTCTATGTACCAGGTCAAATGTCACGGGGCAGCACACTGAATGTGCATACTATATATACAGACTATATATATAGTATACCCGACTTCTTGTTGTTGCTGTGCCTTCTTTATTATCTTTTCCTTCTTTTTTCTTTATATTGTTGTTGACGATAAGCAACTAATTGAAGTGCAGCCAAGCAGAAGCGTTTGCCAATCTCTGTGATAAACCATGCAGAATTGTACGGCGAGGCGTAAATTAAAAATATAAGAAGATGAAGAAGAAGTGGAGGAGCAGCAAAAATGAAGATATATATGCAGAGAGAGAGTAAGAGAGAGAGGAGGAGGCAGGCGCGCCTCTCGTGTTGATTAAATTCAGTATCAATCAAAAGTTTATGGCCTCAAAAGTCACGGGGAAGATTTGATGGATTTTGAAGGCAAAGTTGTGGCCCCCGGCAAGGAGAGCTTGGCCGATTGGGATTCGCAGGATTGGAAATCCAAAGGAAATCATTGAGAATGCTTCTGCTTCAGCTTCAGCTTCTGCTGATGGCTTCGACTGCTGCCGCTTGATTGCTTGCCACGTTGATAGCTTTATATCGAGGCTGGGGCCGAACTCTTGTATTTGTGCAGCTTCCTCTACGATTTCGCTTGGACACTGCAGGCGGAAACGGAAGCAAGTCTGCAGTAGCAATAGCAATGGCAGCAGCAGCGTCAGCCGCTCAATTTGGTAATGAAGTCCTCGTCGCGTCCGCGTCCGTTTTGCTTCCATTCTGAACTGCTGCTTCAGCTCTCTCTCTCTTGATCTTCTCCTGCTCCTACTGCAGCTCCTTCTCCTGCTCCTACTCCCTCTGACCCTTCTCCTTCTGTTCCTCCTCCTCCTTCTGCTTGTCGTTGACTCTCTGTCGCTGTCGTCTGCCAAGCTTGCCCTGCTTTATTATGTTTTCTTTTGGAGCTGGCATAACAGGAAAATCATTAGGCCACGCCGATTTGGCGCGCTGATTGCACTGCACTCGAAGAAGGCCACAGCAGCAGCGGGAGCAGAAGAAACTGCTGAAGCAGAAGCTGAAGAAGATGCTGCTACTACTGCTGTGGCTGTTGCTGCCGCTTGAACGGCTTCGCTGCTGCTACTGATGCTAGTGGCGCCACATTCCGGCTGCAACTGAAGCAGTGCAGCAATTTACTGCCGCCGCATTTGCTGCAATTAATTAAATTTTTGCTAGAACCTTGTCTAGCTGCCCTACCATCCTCTCCCCCTCGCCCACTGACCTCTTCTCTCTGTGGCTTTAATATATTTATTTAAAATTCATTTAACGCTTTTTGTGTAGCCTTTACTGATTATACCCACAACCTATAGCATAGCAGGGTATTATAACTTTGTGGCAAAGGAAATTGTATGTTACAAGCGGAAGAAGGCGTGGCAGACATCAGAAATTGTATATATTCTTAACGGGAGTCAATAGTGGAGTTGATCTAGCTATGTGTGTCTGTATGAACACTTATAACTCAGAGATTATAAGAGGAAGGATTATCAAATTTGTTGACAATGTGTCTAACGAATGCACGCAGCATAAGTTTATCTTAGAATTGAGCCACGGTCTCTTGTACTCGTAATCAATAAAAACCTAATATTAAGCGTGATTTGTAGGGTACAAAGTTCATTTTCGGAAGGTACCTTCTCAATGATTTCTGAATATTTGGTTGCGATAAACTATTTCAGCTTAGAAATTATTTTGGGAATTAATTTTAAGGCAGTTATCATATCCAATGCGCTGCCGCAAAAAGTATGTACCACCAAATAATTGAATAATAGGTTGTTGTGGCCTGGTAGGTATATCCAAGTCAAGCCTGTTCTTTCCTTGTTTTATGATGAGTTGTCGCACTTTAATGGGTATTTGCCAGTCTTCTTACACTTCCTCTCTCTTATTCAGACTGTTCCCCACTCATTCCCTCTCTTTCTATCTCTTGCCTCTGGGGCAAATAAATCACGTGTACTTATTTATTTAATTAGACTAACTTCTTACAAACGAATAATAGACACATGCACACAAATTGACTCGCTCTGACATGCCACGAGATTGATTAGCTCAGCTCGCAGCAGCAAGGCTGAGCTTGCAGGATGTGTGTGGCAGTGTGTGTGTGGCAGTATGTGTGTGTGTGGCTGCCTGTGAGCGAATTGTTTTTCCCTCGCTCTGCCTTGGTGGATTGGTGTAAATTGTGCATGGAAATGTAACTTCTGCCGCTGGCTGCTGACATTATAAATCACCGGAGCAGCAGTAACAACAACAACAGCAAAAATTACAATAACAGCAACAACAAGAGCAGCAACAATAACAAGAGCAACAACAAGAGCAGCAGCAACAACAAATATAGCAACCAATTCCACTTGAACTCATTAATGTAAGTGATTTTTCTTGCGGGCGCTGAGACTAGAAAGAGGCAAAGAAGGGGAAAGGAAAGGGAAAGGAAAGCGAGACGGAGAGGGACAGGCAGAACTTGCGGAGGAGGAAGGGAAATCATCTTTTAATTTCAATTGATTTTGCTTCTGTCTGTTGGCAATGCAAACTGATTGATTGCAGCGATTTCTTATGAAATTCGGAATATTGCGAACTGCGTCTTATCCTTTAAGTAATTGCCTCAGTCGGAGCGGTGTGTAGGCTCAATGTCTCTGTGTTGCTTTCTCTGTCCCTTTCCTTGCTCCTCTGTCTCCCCTTTTTCGTCTCTCGTCCCTGCCCCTCTCTGCCTTTGGCAGGCCAATTAGTTGATAGTTTAATTTACGCAAATCTAATTTGTGGCAAAGTATTTTGACTTTTGGCTGCAGTTTTGTTAGTTTGAGTTAGCTGGCACGACTAGCAGATACCACTTAGTTGAAGTATTATTATAATTAAAGTGTTATTGAAAGGGCTGGCAGTTCTTCTGCCAAGTCATGTGACCACAGCTGGTATTAGCTGATGTTAATTTAGGTATACGACTAATAGATACTTCTTAGTTGTCTTAAAAGTGTTCAAAATGGATTACTGCGGTGGCGGATTGCCAGCTGACCGTGCACTATTACTATTAACAGATACGCCATAAATGATAAACTGCTTAATAAATAAAGTAAAATTTGGTATAGAGAACTAGCAGATACCATGTAAAGGGTAAACTTCTTTATTATTTGATAGAATGTGAGCTACCCTGGTTGCTCATGCGTCGTCGCTGACATTAGTAGAAGTTAGGTTGGAGAGACACCCCTTAATGATCTTTGTGTAGAGAGAACTGCAGTGCAACTGCACCCTTGAATTTCCACCAACTGGCAACTCACCTGGCACTCACTCAGCCATGTGGCACTCACTGACAGCGTCTCTAACACTTTGCCACATGCAGCATATGCAACATGTTTATGCATGCTCGCTCATTTTGACAATGGCGCCTGCTTTGCCAGCTAATTGAATCTCAAAGCGCCCGCGCTTCGTTTTCCACACGCCGGAAACGGAAATGTCAATGGCAGGCTTAAAAATGGCGACAACAGGCAAACTGGCGTGTCGTTGCGTGAGTGTGTGTGTCTGAATATGTCTATGTGTGCATCCATGTGTGTGTTAGACATATAATTGAATATTGAACGAGGCTTTTAGTGCGTTGAGTTTATTAGCGACGCCTCTCGTCCAGTGCCGCCTGAGAGCTCAATAATGCAACGAAAAGAGGCGCCACAAGCGGGCGAATCAAATCAATTCTCAGCGAGTTCATTAGAAAAATGCAGAGATGGAAAGAGAGAGAGAGAAAAACAACAACATCAAAAAAGGGAACATGCGATAACAATCATTAACTCAATTACTTTATGGACGCAATCAATGTGTGTAGGCGCTTTTTACAGCAACAAGAACAACAAGTACACAAATTGCAACAACAACAACTGGTGCAACAGCAACTACAACAACATGTGCAGCTACAACAAAGAGAGCACAATTTAATTGCATTTACATGTCCTGCGGGCTGCGTTGGCAGCGCGTTTGTTTTGCTCGACCCTCCACGTTGTTGTTGTAATTGTTGTTGTTGCTATAACTTGTTGTAGTTGTTGCTATTACTTTTGCTGTAGTTACTGCTATTGTTGTTGTGGTTGTTTCTGTTGTTGTTGTTCATGTTTTTGTTGCCTGTTTATGCACTCGCGCAGTTTATTAGACTAGGCACAATGAGGAGGTTCTGCCTGAGTGTACGTGTGTTGTGTGTATGTGTGTGTGTGTGAAGGGTGTGTGCTATGGGTGTGTGCATGTCTCTCTGTGTGTTTGTTTGGTTAACTTTGTGTTCTTTTGTTTGCCTGAGGCATCCGCTAAGTGACAAGTTCAAAATGCCAACATCACAACGAGCATGAAAACGAAAAAGAGAGAGAGAATGATGAGTACAAAGCAAAGCAATGTAATTATGAGCTATTTTAATGCTCTTCAGCTCGATGAGCAATGCTGTCAAAATAAAACAATCGAAAGTGGCGACGCATTGCGTTGATTGACGCACAAGTACCCTATAGAAGGCAGATCATGAACAGGCAGAGAAAGATCAGGAAGGAAGCAAATGTATTGACAGGCGGGCTGCCATTAAGCTGTCAAGTAGGTAGAAGAACAACTCATTTATACCCTATAAGTGAATTTTACACTCATGAAACAAGAAGTAACTTACTTCACAATGTAGACAGGGCAGACTGTCTATTAGTATCCAATTTAAGGCAGTATAAGCAACCTGTAGATACGCTATAAATTATATAAAGTTATATCACTGTTTAGGGACAACAGGAGCAACAAATGAGCCTTAGTTGCTATCTGACCTAACATCATCAGGTATAAACTCGTCAAATATTTGCTAATATGCTAAGGAGGTTTTAGTGCGTAGGCATCTAGGACTTGTTCTAGATGAATCGTACATAACTCTTACACTGTGAATGCTTTGTAAGAGTATATTTTGAAGATTTCCTTCCTTCGACGACAAAAAAAAAAAAAAGAAGCAGTGATAGGAAGACTGTCTTTGTGTTGGCAATATATATACATATTTACGACCTGTAGATAATACGTAGATTACATACGTTGATCTTATAATAAATAGGTTAAGCTAGACGTAACAAAAGTGGCAACTCTCTACGATGTCTTAACAGTAAAACAAACAGGTTAATACAAATGAAACAGCGTGAACAGCATGTAGATACTCTATTAATAATAAATTTTAATATAGAACATCTAACAGCGAGTGCATTAGTAGATAAACGGCTTGAAGATACACTCTAAATGACTTTAAGTAACATATAACTGAAATCTGAGAGTTCTGAACTAGTTTACTTACTTTGCACTACCTTATTCTTCCCCAGGTCTACAGCAGTCTTCTCTGTATACAGGGTATAACAATATATTGAGCCTTGAAGTTATCCACCTGCACTTGTCCAGCGGATCCAACAAGTGAGCTGTGCATTAACTTTAATTGACATGTGGCTCCGCTCTCAGCATCAGTCACAGTCCTCATTCCCATTCCCACTCCCACTCCCATTCCCCCCTCCCATTCCCACTGCCAGCTTTGTCCAGCTCCATCGCTTTATGACTCTGTCAACTTTTGATATAATGATGACAGCACCGCAACAATATGTGAATCTTATGCGTTGTTTTTCCTTCACTTCTGCTGGTTTAGTTTCTCTTTCCCGTTTAGGCTTCTTTTCTTTTCTTTACTTTTTTGTTGAGGGTCTCTCCCGCATTGTCATTATTTCGCTTGGCGGCGCGTCGAAGGTCAAATAAAATCGATGTGATGTCTTTGGCACGACTTTGGGGAAAAGTATTAACCTTAAAATTAATGGCGCAGAAAGATTTTTTCCGACTTTCAGTGCTGTTGTTGTTGTTGTTATTGTTCGTGTTGGGGTCATACGATGATGGGCCAAATGTGTCTTTAACTTGAATACTGTAACGGCACTTGGAGACAAGTAACTGACACTTAAGCAAGTAGGGGAGGGTGTACAGGGGGGTCGATTGAAATGCGAGCTGTATTTACATAAGGAAGTAAGCATGTGCGAGTGCTTGAAGGCAGTTGCTTGGAATGCAATGCTTAATGTGTCTTTAAAGTCAAAGCTTGCTTAGGGATATACAGGAAATTCTATAGCCTTAGCTAGGCACCTACAGGGTATTATATAGAGCGCTTTGTTTGCCTCACACTCGCACACACACACTCAGAGAGACACACACACAGGCTTGGCATCACATATCATCATTAATATGGCGCCCTAATGAGCATTTATCTTGCCTATTACTGTGCATATCTGTGTATTCAGATGAGGCAATGTACATAAATGGAATTTTGTATCTATGCAGGCCTCTCACTGTCTCTCTCTCCCCCTCTCTCTCTCCCGCTCTGTCTACCTCTCTGTATGTGTGCTAACCCAAAGTTACATCCTTCTGCATATGCGCCATGGCTTTTGCGGATGAATCTCTGTGAGCTTTGCATGTTTAACATACGCTTCGCTGCATCCCTGGTTCACTGCACCCCCGTGCACACCTGCCCCTACTCTGTTGGTATTCTAGAAGTTTGCACAAATTAGTTGCATTCCATTTAGCTGGGGCTAAGTAACTGCCAAAAATTACTAGCTAATTTTTCTGTTTTTGTAGAATAATGCAAAGCTGTTTATACAAAGTGAAGTAGAATAAAAGAGTAAAAAGAAGTGTTAATATAAAATGAAGCAGCATAAGGAAGAGCAGAATTCCAGAGAGCGAGAGAGGTAGAAATTCCAGACAGAGACAGAGAAAACTCACAGACTTGCTTAGCCTATTTCAATTTACTCACAATGAGATGAGTTGAGCGACACATCAAATGTGTTGCTCGAGGTTTATCTTTGCTGTCAAATGGAGCATGGCTAAAGCGCTCCCCCTTTCTCTGCCCCTCTCTGTCGTTTAGCGAACACGTGTCAATAAATAAAACCATTTACTTTGGGGATCTTTCGTCTCGTCTTGGCTCGATAGGCATAAAACAACAAATGATGCGAAAAACTGGTAAAGGCTTTTAAAATGTACTTAAAATTCAACAATGACAATCACATCACATATCGTATTTATTTATTTCTTTCCCCTTTTTCCTGCTCCTTTTCTTCTTTTCTTTCTGGCAAATGGATTCACTCTCATCGCACTCGTTTTATGAATCAATTTCGAGTTCGGCTTTGGGTTCGGGTACGAAGGAAAATCTCATGTTAATGTGACGTTTGCTTTAGTGCCGCTAAAGCGGTTAAATAGCGTAAAAGTTTGCGATAAAATGTCTACTTCAAGTTTAGTGAGGGGTGCTGTGGGGCATGGGAGAGGGAAAGAAGGGGCGTGGCATGTGTGGAACTTAGTTTTTACGCTCGCTTGGCCCCATCACGTGCTGCTAGAAATAGGCAATCAATGGCACCCATAATGTAGCAAGTGCTGTGACCTTTCACTTCCCCCCTCCTCTCCTCTCTCTGCTTGTTTTATGATACATGCGCTTGGCGTGGGAGCAGGTTGCTGGGATTATCATTCATTTATTTTGCCAACCATAGTTTTCTTTAGCCTCTGTTTATGTGGCAGGTCAATCGGTTGATTGGCAACAAACAAGTTTTAACGACTTAATGGCCAAAAATTCAATACAATTTTCCAGCTGCACGAGCTGCATCAGATTCCAGATTCCAGAGCTGACCCAATCCGACGCGGCTCGTCGGATAAAACTATTGCAATTCAATAAAAATGCAAATGCGCCTTTGAAGTGCGTTCTGCAGTTATGGCCGGGTCTGGCCTAGCCTGGCCTGGTCTGGTCTGGTCTGGTCCGCATTCCGTTTTTGCGTCAATATAAATTTTAAATATTTTTTGCATGCCCTGTAGAGATAATAAAACATATTTGTGGGGTGTAAAAGACTAAGAGATATTTTAAGAATATTTCTAGGGTATTAAGAAAGAATATATCTATGGTATTTTAACAAGATTTTAAAGGCTTTTAGAAGGAGAAAGCCAACTAGTTGCAACCTCGTTCACAGGATAGAAGAATATTTCTACTATATTTAGAAAAATTTTAAATGGCATTCGATGGATAAAACTAGAAAATTTCAGTTGCGTTAAAAGGGTATTCGATTTTTATAAAAATAAGAATTTCTAAGTATTCTAATACATAACTTTTAATTAAAAAAGAAGAGCTTTATCAATTGTAGCTTATGTTACAGGGTATCTACACGTTGTGTTCAATTTCATTCACGGGGTATTTGCTTGTCTGGTAATGCTTGCAGCTATACAGTTTCAGTTTCGCTTACAGGGTATGCGCTGGTCTGGCACTGCTTGCAGTTATGTAAAAGTTAAGCTCAATAAAAAAACAGATTTATCAGCTTTATTTACGCACACAGGGTATCTGCCAGTCTGGCGTTTTTGGCAGTTATGAAATAGTTAACCTAAATATAAATTCAAATCCACACACAGTAGACACACAAACACACACAGACACACACACACACTCGCTGCATCCTCTGCCTTTCTCTCCACTCTTCCCAATCTCTCTATCTCCTTTCTCTCCTCTCTCTCTCTCTCCAACTGGCGACTGCATGTCTAACATTCTCTCAGCTGTCACCGTCACCTCTTGACCACGGCTCGCGTAGAGGAGGGCGTCGCAGGGGTAGCTAAAAATTGACTTTCGCGCATTGAAATGTAAATCAAATTTGGCTTTAAAATGCCGTAGCACAGCTTTTTTTAGTTAACCAAGCGAAATTTAGCCGTTAGCCAGGTTGACAGTCCGCCATGATGGCCCCGTCAGGCATCGCTGCAATCCGGCACTAATTCCGCCCATTTGATGCTTGGTTCCTTTTCCCTACCCCTCCCCTCTCCACACATCAAGCCAAAAAAAAAACCTCGCGTCGCGTTGGAGAACCTAAAAAAATGTCAGACAGCGCAGCGCGCATCATGAATTTTCATGTACTCGCACTTGGCTGACATCCTTGCTGGGATGTGCAATTTTTTACGTGTTCTCATAACAAAATGTCAGTGCCCCGCACCCCCCTACCCCCCCTTTTTGTCCTTTGTCCACGCCCCCATTTCGTTGTCTCATGTTAGCAAAATTGAGCGTCCACAATTTATAATGCAAATGTCAGTCGAGGGCAGACAGACAGTGTAGAAGATAAGAGGGGATAGGGGAAGGAGGTAGGGGGGAATTTAGACCTGGGCGTAACGCAAATTGAATTAAATTTTGCCTTAAAACTTCACCTCAGCGACGACGAGTTCAAAGTTTAATTAATTTTCTTTTGTTTGGGCGCTAATTAAATGATTGAGTTTCGTATTTAGCCACGCTTGCGTGCACCTACACTCCTCCCTACCCACTTCTGCGTGTGCACCCTCCTTACCCGAGGTCATAAATCATTAGCACCCTTTGAGCGTGGCAAGGCGGCGTCTGCGAGTCGCGTCGCCGCCAGGTGATTGATGAGGCGATACTCGCACTCGCAGTGGCACTGGCGCTGGCACTGCCACTGGCTCTGGCACTCACTGGAGCACTCACAGTCGCACTCGCAATCACACCAACACTCACAATCGCACTCACACACACACACTCGTGCAACCTGTAGGCTTACAACATGCCAAATGTAAATAAATTTCAAGGCTTTTTTTCCTGCAGTGTAAAACCAAATTGACAATGCGATTTTAAATGATCGGCAGCAGATTTATGTGACATATCAAATATCTTTATAAACAAAAAAACTGCACTGAACTGCACTTAATCGATGTGCAGAATTAACCGACAGTTGAGACAGTCCAGCGAGATTCGCACTCGATTTACAGACAGTTCTTAAGTGATGATGCAATTGGAGATTGAAGGAACTGAAACTAAAGTAAATTGTGGTGGAACTTGTTGAAGGGAAGTAAGGCGAGTATATTCCCATTTTAGTATACTATATTTAGACATATTTCTACTATAATATAGTATAAACTTATTTCATTTATTTGCCATACAAGAAACACTTAAAAACTGTGTCAATTGTTGATGCAATGATAGGTGGATGTAAGTATCAAATAAAGGAACTTGTGGTTAAATTATGGGTGGGTAAGAATGAAATATATGTCTCAGCTATATACAGCAATATATATCTAATATTTAAATAGATTGTATTCATTTTACATATCGCATTTAAAACACTCCCCGCTCTTAATGAGGTTTTATAAGATATTTCAGGAATATAACTTAAAACCATTTAAATTTCTTTCTATCCCAAATTAATGATAGGACAATTTCAAGTGATTTAATCGGAAAGAGAAATAACTGATCAAATTTGGATATATAGTATGTGACAAAAAAAACCTTCAATTATAGCAACAATCAAACACTTTATGCTAGTCTATTATTAAGCATTTAATTGCCAATTGATTAATACTACTTGGGGGCAAATACGAAACTGTCTTTAATTGTTTCTCTTTCATTGCATGATAACCGCCAATTATATTAACGTCATTTAAATGGCTTTGCAGTTGGCGATATGACTTTAGCGTAAATTCAATTAACTGCAATAAACAAACAAATTAGGTGTCACACGAAACCTCAAAGTCATACAGCATCATCACATGATGATCAGCAACATTGTCATCATCGTCTACGACGACGACGACGTGGGGCATTGTTTTTATCAAATTGCATTTATCTGTTGCCGCTGGGCATTAATTAATAACATTTGCATTGCTCGCAATTGTTCAACTAATGCACATTGCAGACTCTTGTATAAATAACCATAAAATACATAAATATATATAGTAATTATATATATACACATCTGTATACCGCGAATCACAATTGGATATCAGAAATCGCTGACCAAAACTATTGTTGACCACGAACCAAAATGCCAATGGGCCGCACATTCCGCCATTGAAATATTAGCCAAGATTGCATTGAAGCACATGCTGCGAGTGTGTGTGTGTGTGTGGGTTGTACTCATATGAAATTAATTAATATTATGAAAATGCAATGCACATCTGCGGTGCCTTTGTTAGAGTCCCCTTTAGTATCTCGCTCGGCTCAGCTCATCCTCTTTCTGCTCGTGTCATAATAATTACAATACACACACACACATACTGAGTGCCCCCTTTTAACCCATTGTTGGCTTTAACTACAATTTTATAATACATAAATTATTGCTAATAAAAAGCCAGCGCGAGACAAAAGATCGAAAATGTTGCCGATAAACCAGATACGATACAATATATAGTAGAGAGCCGATGCGATGACAGAGTTGCAATTTAATTATTGTGGCTTAAAACTATTTATGGTCGGGTACTTTGGCTAAAAATTAATGTAGTATTATTATGGTTATTGAGAGGCGCGATTTAATGTGTAAAATTAAATGATATTTCAATGCGAAAACAGATGGGAAAGTCTTCCAACGCGTACTCTTCTTTTTTTGTTATTGCTACTCGTATTTAATCTGTATTAAGCCCACGTTTGGTATATTTTTGGAATTAACTTTTTTTGTATTTTGTTTTAGAGCTGGTCATAAATTAAGTGCGCGCCGTTGAAACGTAAACGAAACATTTGGCGCGGACATTTTTGCCCCAAGAAGAAGTTTTCTCTGCTTTGGTTTTGCCATTGTTTGTACGTTTGTATGTTGTTGTTTTTTTTGCTGTATGTTCGCTAAGCGAATGATTTATGTAGCAAAAGCTGCATTCGGTGGCATTAAGAGAAAGAGAGAGAGAGAGAAAGACAGAGAGAGAGAGAGAGAGAGAGGGAGAGGGAGAAGGTGAGGTAGAGAGATGTGTGTGCACTGAAGTTGGTAATAAGCTGCGACAAATGTTGATACAGTTGCGAAAGGAAGTACAAAATGCTACTAAGAGTATATTTAAATAATGCCTAATAATACAAAATAGTAGCTTAAATGCCAACAAACACTTTACAGGGTATTTATGTAACAATTTACAGCGTATTTATCTGCTTAGCTTACAAACTTTTCGGCGCGAGCTTTCTTTCAATTTGAAGTTGGTAATATGCTGCGACAAATGTTAATACAGTTGAAACGGAAGTACAAAATGCCACTGAAAGTGTACTTAAATAATACCAAATAAATACAAACTAAACATTAATACCAAAGCAATACTTTACAGGGTATTTTGCTGAATAATTCACACACTTTGTATCTTGATTTTACTTTAAATTGATAACAAAGTATTATAAAAAATATTTGCAAAATAAGTAAAAATACCACTAAAAGTGTATTTAAATAATACCAAATAAAAACCAAAATACCATAAATATCAAATCAACCTTTTGCAGGGTACTTATCTGTACAGCTCTTCACACTTTCCTCCACCAATTTGAATACAATGCGTAATTAATCAAGCGAGCGCCTTAAGTCAATTTCAACAGATTGATTCAAATTTGTTGTGCAAATGTTACACATTGCCACGCCCACTGCCTACCTTTTACCTGCCTCTGTGGGTGTATATGAGTGTGTGTGCCTGTTGAGGTTTGGCATTTTAGTTTGGAAACACGCAAAAGGCAGCGGCACGTAGCGCAGGCACTCGAAGTGGGTGAGGCACATCCTGCTGTGAATATGCAACGTATATTGCCGCAGGCAGTGGCATGGGGTACCTCAGGAAAGGGAGACAAGGGGCGGCAAGGGGCCCAAAAATTTATTGCATCAATTAAGTTGGACATGTTAATTGCGTTAAGTTGAACAACACGCACAGGCACAAGCAAAGGCAAAGCCGCTGACTGTACCTGAAGAGCTGTTGCATGTGTGTGTGTGGGGTGTGAGGGGGAATGTGTGTATGTGTGTGCGTGTCTGTCTGTGTGTGTGTCACAATGTCTCGCCGACAAAGCGACGTCAAAAGCAACGGCGTCAAGTATTTAAGCATTGATCCTTTGATTGAGATTTTGGCAAGCAGGAGGCGTGGCAGGTGTGGCAGACATGACGTGCTGCGTAGCATGACGTGTGTGTGTGTACGTGTAAGAGAGTGTGAACATTATTTCAATTAAGGCGCAAGCAATAAGCAGAGATGCAGGTTGAGATAAAGGGTGGAGTATGACAATAGAGAGTGAGAGAGGGAGGAGGAGAGCGAAGAGCAGAAGAACTTGTTGTGGCAGCGGAATGAAGTGTTAAAGAGTTTTGCAATTGCCTTTACTTTTGCCTCAGCCTCTGCCTCTGTCTTTATCTTTCTCTGTCTGTCTGCCTGTCTATTTGTCTGTCTCTCTGTCTGCCTGTCTGTCTATCTGTTTGTCTCTCTGTCTCTGTTTCTGCCTCTTCCTCATACTCTACCTCTCTCTCTCTCTCTGTCTCTCTGCTGCTTGCTCTCCTTGCTCTCCTTGCTGCCTCATTAAAGCATATCTTTTTCGATCCATTACTCCCTATATGCCTTTAATGAGCCCCCATCCACCGCTGGACAATAGTTCTGAAGCACACACACACACACACCCCACGCGCGAGGTGCCTGTGTGCAGCGTAATTCGCACCTGAGCACCTGCTCTGACCCCCAAGCTCTCTCTCGCTCTCTCTCGTATTAAACCCCTTATCTGTTGACCATATTATTTCGGTGCACAGGCTTACCGCTCAATTTGGCCATAATAATAATATAAGGACAGGTTCACCACTTGACACGCCCAGCAGGGCCCTTCTGTGTGTGGCCGAGATTGCTGTTGGCTCTGCCCTACGCTACTGTTCTTGTTGTTGTTGTTGTTGTCATATTTGTGGCTATCATGCTGTCTTATATACGGGTGTGTGTGCGTGTGTGTGTCTGCTGCTGATGCAGTACAGTTGGACGTGACTGTAACACTAAAAATGCAGGCAGCAAAGGCAGCAAGAAGGCAGCTCAGGCAGCAGTCTCTCTGGCAAGCAAGGAGCTGCCAAACTACATGACATCGAAAATAGTTTTTAGCATCGCCTTTTGCTCATTTCCTAATCTCTTTCTGTCCCGCACACATGCTCCCTCTCTCTCTCTGTCTCTCTCTATCTAGTTCGCAGCGTGTTGTCAACTCATGTTGGCAATTTTCACCTGTTCGTTTCGAGCACAGCCGCAGCTTACATAAGTATAACAAATGTGACATGTAGCAGAACGACTGTGAAGGGGAGGGAGGGAATGAGGGAGGAGGGGAAACAGGACATGGCCTGGCTGATGTGTGGAATGCCAAATGCGTTTATGATTTGTGGCATGTCCTTTGCCAAATAAATCAAATGCAATCAACAGTCTCAGCCGGTCTAACAGAGCTTATCAGGCACGTGGTATCCCCCCCTTCCCGCACCCCTTCCCTACACAGCTAGAGGCTGCTGCTGCTGTCCATTATGTCAAATACTTGACACCTGCCCTGGTGACACGTGGACAACCTCAATGAAAATTCAATTTCCCGTGGAAAATGCACTGACTAATCAGTTATTTTGTGTGTACTCAAAATATTCCGGTTTTCAGAAAGGGAACATTGATATCCTGTAAGTCGTCTCAATTTACCTTGCATATCTTATCAATTGTGAACAATTTTCCTTTACTTTTCTTTTCCTTTTCTGCTGCTCGACAGGAAAACTGAGAGCACTTTCTCTGTATATGTATTGCAAGTGCATTTGGGACTGTCCAAGCCGCTGCTGGTGCTGGTTTTGATTGCTTTGCCTTGGTTGCTTTTCTTTCTTCCTCTCTTCTCTCCCTTCTCTCTCTTCTCCTTTGTCTCTTGTCTCGTTTTTTGGGGGGTTCTCCTTTGAATTTTCATTGCTTTGTGTTGTTTTGCTTCGAATTACATATATAAAAAACGTTTTTTTAATTTCTTAAAAATACAAAGCAAATATGTGTTACATAAGCAACGTGTAAGCAGAGAGCCAAGGAGAATACAGAGAGAGGGCAAGAGGTGGAGGGGTAGCATGAGGGACAACGTGCGATAGCGTCCTGCTGCTGCTGGAGTGTGTCCCAAAAGCGCAGCAGAGTGTTGCCTTGTTTTTCCTCCCCTGACAGCATTGACAGTTTCGACAAAAAACTATGGCCAAAAGAAAAGAAAAGGAAAATGAAGAAAACTATACGAGATGCGATACGGAAAATATGAGAAATTCTCGCTGCGAGCAGCAGTGAGTGTCACTGTGTTTCTATATGTATGTGTGCGAGTGTGTATATGTGTATTGCTCTTGTATTTTATTGAAATTGATATTCTTGGATGCGAATGCATTTGCGCGAGCATATTACTTTTATTATATCTTGTAGCTTCCTCTCCCCATCTCCCCCTCTCTCTCGCACGCTTTTGCTCTTTCTCCCTCTCTGTGTCCTGTTGCGTGCTCCATTCTTTTGGCATCTTATTCGTTTTGCCTGTAATGGCAAAATAAATATTGAAAATGGCAAATGGGAATTGCAGACAAAAGCAGAAGAAGAAGAACAGGAAGAAGAGGACACTTCTTCATTTTAGTTTTACTGGATATAACCTGCTTGATAAGCCGCAAGCACAGTACAAAAAGCTTAAGGTTATCAGATTTGCCTGCCTGATGTTGCGTAAAGTTGACCCAAGATCAAAGGGCGCCGACGCCGTTAATGAAATACAGTCTCTCGCTCTCTCTCTCTCTCTCTCTCTCTCTCTGCCACATACGCCTTGAACTTTAATACTTTAATTAAAATGTTTGGTTTCAAACAGTTTTATTTCTGTTTTTATGCAAATGCCATATTATGCAGCAGTGGTAGAAGCAGGGGCTCCCTCCTAGGGGGGAGTAGAGGGTAGTCGGCAGGAGGGTCTTCATGTTGTTGTGGAATCTGCTTTATTTTAGCCCGCTCATTGTGCAAAAGGCAGACAAGAAGCAAAAGCACAAAGAACAGCGAGAAGGGGGGTAAGGTGGAGGGGCAGGGGCAGGGGCAGAGGTTGCACTCACTGACAACGGCAACGCAGCCAATGCAGGTGAATCAGGTGAGCGTCGTTCTCGGCAGAGTGAGTTGCAGCGGCTGAAAAATAATTAGAGCCTGTGCCTGTAGCCAGCCAGGGTTGCCAGCCTCAGCCAGTGTTGTTGCCTGCCTCTTGCAACGGCAGCTTGCAACGCACTGTAGCTGCTATTGTTTACCTACCTCGTTGCCTGGTTGCCATAGCTGCCGTTGCCGCTGCCGTTGCTGTTGCAGTGACAGTTTCAATGTGCAAATCTGCATAAGTGCGCATTTTAATTTTGTTGCACATTTTGCCGGCTGCGCAGCGCACAAGCGGCGTCTAATTGAAATGCATGCGCCGGGGCCAGGCACACTTGACTCCTGCTTAAAGCAGCGCGACGCATGCTAGCTTTAATGCGTGTGCAGCACGAGTAACCAGTAACCAGTAACGAGTAACGTGTATCGTGTACAGTGGGTACACTGTTGTGCTGCGTACCTTGCCCCCTGTTTGACATTTCTCCAGTTGTTGCACCCTCTCTCGCTCTCTCTCTCTTTCTCTCTGAGGGCGCAACTTCATGCCAGCACGTCAGAGCCATCAACGCGTTTTTATGGCTGACAACGCAGGCAAGCTACACACACATACACACGGGGCACCAACATACACACAGAGTTCGGTTGTGCCACCATTAGCAAACCCTTTTTGCGTTTATTTACCTTTACTTTTTTTTTATTTATATATTTGCGTTTTATTATTGAACAGCAACATGACATGAATTTCAATGAATGTCAACAGGAGCATCCTCGCTCTGGCTGTGGCACTGTAGCACGCTTGGGTGCCCAGTTACCGTTAGCCACCGCCGCCGCACACACACATATCATTGCCATAAAATAAGCGTGTCATCAGAAATCGCAACAAATTTAGCAAATTGCCGGAAATAAAATTTAAATTAGCAGCCCCGTCGCAAATAGCTGCAGCTATTAAATGCGAATCTTGCAGAGCTCTAGTCTGCAGAATACTAAGCACAATGATGGAGATGAAGATGATGTTGCAGATGATGATGTTGCTGCTGATGATGATGTTGCGCTGATGAAGATGATAATGTTGTTGTGCTTCACTTGATCTGCTTGAGCTGCAGCGCATTGTCATCGTAAAGTCTCTTAAAGCCATTCAAGCGAAACTGACAAAGGGTTTTTTAATAGACTACCAGGAATTGCCAAATTTAAATATATATTTTGCATATATATAACGTATATATATGTATATAAATATATTCTGCATATATTTAAAGCTGCTGTTAGACTTTCCAGGAATTGCCAAATTTAGCTGCGGGCTTCAATCTCTGCACAACATTTTTTGAAAGAGTGTCAACAATATTTTTCGCTTTATTTGATTTTTATTTGCCCTGTGCTGTGCTGTGGCTATCTCACTCAACCACACGCACACACACACACAGGGCACACTTGGGCACACACATATAGGGACAGAGCGCTCATTATGCAAATTGCGAAAAATTCCCATAAGCAGCTCACCAAAACTAATTTGTCACTGTCTTTTGCTTGTTAGTCAAACGAACATTCACTGAAAGAAGAGTGTCATGTGTGTGTGTGTGTGTGGGTGTGTGAGTGTGTTTGTTTGGGTGTTATGTGTGTTTGGCTACGCTTTTGTGGCTTACATTTTTATCACTCTGCTGTGGGATACCCTATTGCCCCTTGCTGCTCTCCCCTTCCCTACTCTCTCTCGGCGTGTGTGTGTTTGCTGATAAACTGCTGCAGACAGCACAAACATGCTAACAATTTCATAAAGTTTCCGGTAACAGCAACAACACACACACTAACACACCCACACACACATAGGGAAATCTAGTGAAACCAATCATTAGACTAATAAGTGCTTATGCTAATAGCTAAATCACACTTCGCAGTCGTTTGGCTCCAGCATATTTTTGCCATAATATTTATGCTGCCTTTTTCAAGAGGCATTTGCTGCACTGCACTGGCCCCTCTCCTCCTGCGCTCTGCTGTTTGCCCGGCTTATGTGTGGCAGTGCGCGTTGGGGACGCAGTTCATGAAAGCATGATTAAACGTTGCCTACTTTTCAGCGCGTTTTTCAATTTAATTACCGCGTCCTTGCAGCAAAGCGCACTTTTTGCTCACTAATTAGTGAGTTTATGAGAGCGCTGATCGCGAATTATTCCCACCATTTCGACTGCACTCAGTTCATAGAGCACTTACACACATATACGCACATACATGTGTACATATGCTGAGGGGGTTAAAGGTGTTTACTGAGAAGGCAGAGCCTAGTGGCCTTATTTCAAGTGGAAGAACTGATTTAAATATTTCTATTGGACTTCATATGAATGTAACTAGAAATATATTGTGTATTCGAAAGTATCTTTAAGATACAGTGGAATTTCCAAGCTACAATTGTTATGAAAAGATTCTATAGTTTGAATGTGCTGTAGATACAAAAGTATCTTACATATACAAGAATAACAAAAGTTGTAGAATGATTTTATAGTCAAGGTCTCTTGTATGTACGAAAGTATCTTAAACATACAAAAGGTCAAAATATATCATTGATAAAAGACTAACGAATACAAAAGTATTGCAAAGTCTTAAAAGTTTTAGACACAATTTAAAGTCAAAGTATCCCGTAGGTATGCAAGTATCTTATGGATGCAATAGAAACTGTAAGATCTTTTACACAAAGTATCTTGTGGTAACATAAGTATCTCAAGGTTTAGAAAGTTGCAAAATGATTTTATAGTCAAAGTATCTCATATATACGAAAGTATCTTACAATTAAAGAATACCTTAAAGTTACAATGAATACTAAAAGAGTTTGTTGTCAAAATGCCATATACAGCTATCTTATAGACATGAATATATCTTAAAGATACAAACGTATTTCAAAGATACAAAACTATCTCTAAGTTTTTGTAGTGAAAACGTCAAGTGGATACATAAATAGGTATCTAAAAGACACAAGTAAAACTAAAAGATACAAAAGTATATTACAGATACAAAAGTATCTTGTACATACAATAATATAACAGAGTAAAAATTATCACCAAAGTAAAGCCTTTTGCTTGTTTCTGCCTGCAGAGTGCACAGCAGTCAACCTACCACGACTGTTGTTTTCATTACTTGGTTTTTGTTCACTTTCCGCTATTGTTGCTGCATGTCCGAGGTTTGCGCCGGCAGCGGCAGCACCGGCAGCAGCACTAACCCAAACACTGGACGCCTGTATAAACTTGTCAAATTCAACTGTCAAACGCACCTGTCAAGCGTAACAATTAGCACGGCGCAGAAATACCAACTGGCAGCCCGCAAACAAAAGCTACACGCGGCGGCAGCGGCAGCAACTCGTCCACGACACAAAGGGAGAGAGTGAGGTGTGGTGTGATAGACCATATCGGATGTAAAGAGCGTGAGTGACGACGATGGCTTAGACTGAGATGGAATAGAGTCCGTGGAGGGTAAGGGGAAGGGGAGACAGCACAATGATTTACGAGCATTTGTCGAATTTGACAAATTTCCTTGCCAAACGAAAGGCGTAAAAATCGAACAAGACGAGGGACACGGACACACTCCCAGACGGACTGACTGACTGACTGATTGAGTTGAGTTGAAGGCAACATTGTGTACCATAAGTTGTGTGCGACAAATTTTAGAAACTTGCCAAGCCACATAATAATTTCCCATTTTGCCTGGGCATAATTTACTCACTTTTCATTACGAAATTGGCAGAGTTTGCTGGCAACAGGCCAACACACCCTTCGACCATTGTCAATTGCAGTGCTAAGTCAGGGGGGTAGAGGGGGGAAGCAGCTACTCGGGCACTCATTGTGATCGACAGCGTTGGTCTTTCATAAATGGCGGCAATTGCCACGGAAATGTGTCGCGACCAGCGCGTTTTCGCCACGGAAATGACATTGTAGGTTCGGCAAAAGCCGTAAAATTTGCATAATAATAAAGCAGAGTGAGTTCGCTCTCTCTCTATCTCTCTCTTCAGTGTGCGTGCGCGTGCAGCAGTGTGTGTGTGAGAGCAGCGGAGGAAGGGAGGGGGGACAGGCTGAATTTATGTAGTGCCGCGTTGGCCACAATGACCGCTATTTGCATTATGCAGGGCCCACTGCATTTTGGCTAACAAACCGTTTGGCCAATTACCTGCCAGGGCTTTGTCTGCTGCTGCTGGGCGCACGCAAAATTATTAAAAGAATAACTGAGTCATTTTTCAATTGTTGAATGTTGTGTTGTGGGCGAGGTCGTGGCTAGGGCGTTGAGTTTGAAAATTATATTAAGACAAAATCGTAAAGTATTTTGCTTGAAATATTTATGAATTTCATTGACTGGCAAACTTTTGCGTCAGTAAACTTTTAGCTTGTTGTTTCTAGAGAAAGAAAAGGGGAGAGAGAGGAGGCAAGAGAGGAGAATGAGAGAGAAAGAGGGGGCAGTCGGGGTGTATTTCTTGCTAAAGATAACACAGACCGCAGACAGTGCTAGGCCTTGTTTTTGGGTCAAAATGTTGTATGAATTATTTTGTATTTTGAGAGTGACAAATCAAAACGAGAAAATGCACATGAAAATGCGTCACGCATTTTAGAAAAAAAAACAAACTTTTTATGCTGCAGGTGTGTGACGAACTGTGTGTAGGTGTGTGTGTACGAGTGTGCGTGTGTGAGAGTTATGACAGCACACATAAAAAGAGGACTTAAGATTTATGTGCAAGAGTTTTACAATTTGATCGCCTGCTGTTGACATGCCTCGCCGTCCCCTCGCCTCCCTCTTGCCACATCTCTCGCTTCTAGTTGCGCCAGAAATTGTTGTAAAAATGTTTCATTGCAGCACATAAATTCCACTTGCAACACACACATGCAGAGAGAGAGAGATTCACTTGCAATTCCGTTTCCAATTTCAATTCCATTTTCAATTCCAGTTCCGATTCCAATGTCGAGTATTCAAGTTCTGCTGCACTTGTCTGTTGATGATGAGCTTTAAGTGCAAGACAATAAGAAGTAGAGGGCGACACAGAGAGAGAGAGCGAGGGAGCGTGTCACACATGGCGTATACGCAACATGCAGACAATTAGTCTGGCATCAGCAGCAACAACTTTGCCATCAATCAATGTCGTTTTTTTAAAAATATCATATATAGACTATATAGAATCCATTGTGTATCCATTCCGCGTCCTTGGCCCTGTCTGAACGGCACTTGATTCATTGAAATTTAATGCTGTCTCGCATTTAATTGGCAGAGGAGGAGGCGGGCATAAGCTCAAGCATGATTAACTGCATGCGAAAAGACTAAAAGACTAAAGACTTTAATGTGAGTTTTCTTTTCTCAGCTTTGCTCTCTGCCTTAACCTTATTAGGGGGAAAGAGAAAGAGAGCTCACAATATTATTGACAGTAGATTTCTTTTTCTTTGCCTTCTGCTGCTTTCACTCTTAACAATAATATTTTTGTTGCTGCTTTTAATAAACTTTTACGGCACTCATAAAACTTGTTCGCCCAAAGTTTCTGTTCGCAAAAACTTTTTTCGCAAGCAAATTTATGTAAACAGTCAGTCGACGAGGCTGCCGATGTTCGATTGTAACAGCACAGTATATACTAAATATATATACAGAAAGAACGGGGAGAGAGAGAGGGATGCAGAACTTCTGCAAAGGATTAATTCAAGCAACGAGACAAAGTAAAATATTTGCAGTGCAGTGCACAGAAAATGAACCAAAACAAGTTGCAATTTTGTCTTCTACTTTGGTACAAACTTCTCTCTCTCTCTGTAAGGCGCCTGCAATTGATTGACTTTAAGTAAATCTGTAAATTTGTTAGATAGCTGAAACTGTAGCAAAGTTATTGTATAATGCATTAACACTTTGCCGCACACCTGCTAGCACAAATACTAATAGCACTGCCGCCGCCCCTTTTGCCACACGGAAAACTCAACCGAAAACATCACATTACTCATGTTTGCGGTAGCAGCAGCAGCAGTAGCAGCAGCAGCTGCCGTCAACGACAGCAGCAACGTTGGCAGAAACAACTTCAAACCTAATGCCAACGCGATGTGCGGTATGTGATGCTGCTGCTGCTGCTTCAGCTGCTGATGGTGTTGAAAGTATAAAAAATATGTGAAATTTAATTTTCCTAAGTGATTTTTCATGTAATTCGGCACCTGCTATTATTTCACTTTGCAATTTTTCCCTTTTATTTCTACCCCCACCCCTACATATATAATACTTTTTCGTCTAGCAGCGTCTTGATCAATTGTTAATGCCACATGTATCTTACACACATATCAGCAGCAGCTCAGCTCAACGCCTTCTTTTAGGGGCAGGGGCAGGGGGCAGGCCATACATCACGACAAGAACTTTTTCTTCGAGTTTTTGCCAACAGATGTAAGTGTAGAAATTTCAATTTCAATTTCAAAGTATTTACTACATATATACCTAGATATATGTGGCATATATATGGCACAGTATGTGTGCCATTGCCATAAGCGATAAAGCGACCATTAAGGCCGCCGCGATACGTATACGCAATATACGAGGCGCGACTAATTGCATTTGCCGCTGATATTTCACGCAATTGGGTCAGCAGCAGTTGCAGTACAGATTTAGTAGGGTATAAGGGAGGTATATAGACCAGGCATATACTTTATATATTATTTCTTCAACAGTTCGTCTCGTCTGTTTTGAAATTTGATTTTGGCTTAGATGTAATTACAATATAGTCATACTTACAGGCAGCAACAGCGGCAGCAAATTAATTAATATGTCTGCAAAGGTTTTAAGCTCCAAACAGTGTACGCCCTTCACACCCCTTCCCCCTCTTTACTCTATGAAACAAAGCCTGCCATGCGAAGTGTGGGAGTGGGCTACATAAATTTGCCCCGTTAATGCCATAATACCATTTTATGAAGATGAAAGTCGTGCGTTTATTTCATTACACAAATAATAACAGCCGAAAATAAACCGCAGTGGCAATTGCTACCCTCCCAACTCCATCTGCCCTCCCTTCCCCTACTTCTCTATAAGAACTCTTCAACAGCAGAGGCAGAACCAGCGCCAGCGCCAGACCAGGCTAGGCTAGGCTAATGAGCTGTTGCTGTTGCTTTGCTTTGGTTGAGGCACATGCCTCATTGAAGGTCGAAAGGCTTAGCTGTGGGGGGAAGTGGAGTAGAGGGAGGGGGAAGCCTGAAATTGAATTAATGGCAGCACATGTACGCATAACTGAAGGAAGTGAATACATACAAAATGCCTCGCCTATTCCTTATGGTATTAACGCAAATTTGTTAACAAATTTGTTTGTGCCAACAAATGAATTAGCCCAGTTTGTTGTTGTTGTTGTTGTTGGCATCAATTAAGTGCTCGTTGATTTCTTCCCTCCCCTAATCCGCAAAGGGAAGGGGGGGGGGGGAACTTTTGCCTCTCACTTCCACTACATAAATCAACCTCAAATAAAATGTGCAAAATTTAAGTTAGTTGCTTTGCCTTTGCTGCCTTTGCCTTTTGCATTTGGAGCTCATATTTCAAGCTGCTTGTTAAGTGCATGTTTTATGATTATTATCGTAATAAAAAACTCAAGAGCGCGTCGTGTCGCGTCGCTTGGCATAGCGTCGCCTAGGCATTTGCCTCAAACGAGCAAATGATACGCCAAAAACGCGTGGAGCACCCGTTCCCAGAGTCCCAGAGCTGTAACCGTATACGAGACTAGGTGAGGTAGGGGAGACTGAGCTGAGACACAGTGACACAGGTGGGCAGGCTACTTGTGTGCGCGTGTGTGTGTTTGGCCGGATACCTGGGCAGCTTGACTGGGCTCGACTCGGCTGCCTTGCTGTGCCTGGCTTGGATCGCTTGCCTGGTTTCCTGGGCTGGGCAACATTATAAAGGCAATAAGATTTTCAAAATACGACAATTTATGCAATAAACTTGAAATTTATGCCATTCCGTTGGCATCCTGTGCCAGGCAAACTCCTGCTCGTCTAGTCGTTCTTATCGGAATTTTATTTTATTGTTGGACAATACTCATACATATATAAGAAGGCAGGCAGGCAGAGAGGCAGGCATATAGTATATATAAGATATATATACTATGTCAAGGGTCGTGTGTGTGTGTGTGCCCCACGTGTCTGACATTTCAGAGTCAATCCTTGCGCTAATCCCTACAAAGTATGTGCTCGACTTCTGGCCAGGTTTGCGCCCCATTAAAACGCAGTTCATACTCAACATTGTGGCTTAGATTGATTCCCCTCCTAGTTTGCCCCATGGCAATGAAAACTTTTTGTTTCCAAGCCATGCAACAAATTATTTGACACGTGTTCGGGGGCGGAAATTGTGTACAAATTGTTTGTGGCATGTGCAACCCTTTTTTTTGTATTTTAAAGCTCAACAGAAAAAAGAGAAATAATTAAACGTTTGGTTTACCCGAAAAGGGCAAAGGATTACACGCTTCAGCGGGGGCGGAGGCGTGGGGGCGTGGTCAGCAGCGTGTGCAGGCATTAATCGCGTACGCACAATGCCCACTAAGACTGAGCTAATCTTTAATAAGTTGTCTGTGTGGCAGCAGCAGGAGGCACACAATCTTCTACTAGTCGCCTATGCTGACTATGCCCCAAGGAGAGCTTAACTTAATTTAGGTGTAAAACGGCGACGGCGACGGCAACGGTGACAGAGCAGGTGAGATGTGCAAAAAATAAAGAACACAGGAGGCACGACAGTGGGGGGCAAGTGCAGGGAGACGACTCAGACACATCATTAGCAAGGCAAGCATAAAAATGCTGATTAACGAGTCCCAAGGGGATGCTGCTTTGCCACCGTTGTTGCCTTTTGTTTTTGTGTCTTTTTTGCCAGGCTTAAATTACCAAACATAAATTTAAATTATATTAAATAATCTGAGCAATGCTCAAGGACATCGGCAATGACATTTATTGTATAATTTATGGCCGATTTATTGGCGTCGCCTCTCTTTCTATATACGAATATAATATTGATTGCCAAATAATTGAGATTTTTCGGCCAAATGAAATGAAATTTCTCGCCATATTTTATGGCTGCCCAAGTTACACACACACTGGCACATTCATGAGAGTTTGTACACAATTGGGGCGTGGCTGGGCTCCCTTAGCCAGTTATATAATACTTTTATAACTGCGTTTTATTGCGGTCAAAAGCTCATTTGGGCGTTTATGAGCTCGGCCTGAGACGGACGGAGCCTTGTCCGGGTCGTCGCGTCAAAGTCATAGTAATAATCACAAGAAAAGGTTGCCCATTTGCCCATTTGCCAAGGAGTGTGTGGGGGGCGTGGTCACTCAATAAAATGCCAATGGAAATGAAATCGAAATAAAAATCAGTAAAAGGTGCGACTATATTGTGCAAAGACATCGTTACCAGCCTCTCTCGCTCTCACTCTCTGGCACTAAAATGCCCATTCAAATGGCCTCGACGAAAGGTGTGCAACGGGGAGAGGGGGAAGAGGGGAAACAGAGGCACTGTGTGTGTTGAAAAGATTTCTCTGGCTGGGTAGGCCTTTCTTCGCCTAAGCCGAAACGGGCTTTAAAAAAACTCAAAATGGTCTGCTGAGCAGGAAATGAGTTCGGAAAAGGGCCAAGGGCAGGTCGAGAGAGTCTCACAGACCGTTACAATCTTTATGAGTATATAAACACCTACAGTGGTCATATTAATTCTCGCTTTGGCTAACAAAGTTTTAATTAGAAGAAGGCAGCGGCGAAAGCAGAAGCTGCAAAGAAGAAGAAGGAGCAGGGCAAAGGAAGAACGAAAGGTATGTATGGAATATCGATTGGAATATTCATATGAGCAGCGCTATCTCTTCTTCTGTATGTCCAGCTGTCTATCTGAAGTTACAACAACAACAAGAATAACAACAACGAGAAGACTTTGTCTGATATTTTGACACACTTTCAGGATTTACAACAATGTTTGTTTTCACACTGTTCCACTTGCTGTGTGGCGCCCATTGCCAATTCCTATTAGTTTTGTTACAATCCTTTGACTATGACATATACACCACACACACACTCACACACACACACCCAACACACGCGCATACAGCTGCCAAACACCTACGCAAACGGGGGCGTTTATAGTAGTTTCAGTCAGTTCGTTGTGTAACTCGATTGCTGTTGCATGTTTGATTTCAATTGAATTGCTGTTGAGTGCTGCACACACACACACACACACAGACATTCTTGAACACACTCCCACACACACACATACGCATGTTGCAACGCTTATTTGACAGTTGATTTGACTACATTCCCAAAGTGATTGACATTTGGCAGCTGTACCCGAGCACCGGCAGTAACCGAGAGGGTAACGGTAAACGAGTAACGAGTAGTGAGTACTCAGTACTCACTGTGAGTACCCGTCAACTGCCCTTCTGCTTTCGCTCGACCATGCAAGGCTTTTTGGTCAATTATTTTGCGTACTGTTGCATACTTTGCAGCGCATTAAGCCCTGGGCTGACTCAACAGCTTGCTCTTTGCCTCTCTCACTCTCTCTTCCTGCCTCGCTTATTGCCTCTCTCCCTCTCTCGCAGACTCTTGTGAGTAATGCGATATAAGCTTTTGCGTTCCACAAATTAGTTTCTCTTACATTGTTATTGCTTTTTCTCCACTTGATGCATGATACTTATTTGCCTTGCCAGTCTCCATGTATGTGTGTGTGTGTTTGTAGCGCACTTAAGCGCCTGCTAGTTCCAGCAACCATGTGTCCATTAACCCATTTGTTTATCGGCAAAACTTAGTGGCGGGTAGCCTAAGCAAAACCCAATTATTTTAATAGGCAAACTTTATTTTGAAATACTTTGGCGAGCTGCGCGCAAACCGAAAAATGATAGAAGGCAACACTGTTATGCGTAGAGTTGCCAGCGTCATGGCTGACAGCACACTTCCTCTCTCTTTCTCTCTTGCTCTCCCTGTCTCTTTCCATCTCTTGCTCTCTACTGGCCTCTGAACCTGCTTCCAGTTACCAGAAACAAATGATGCAATAGAATTTTATGAGCCACACTAAATGTGGCTAATAGATTTTAACAACGTGGCAATAGAAAAGATACAGCCAGACACTAAGCCAAGCATCTGTGCGTACTACGCACACACATGCATCATGCGTGCGTCTGTCTGTCTGTCTATTTCTCTGTGTGTGTGTGTGTGTGTTTTTGGGTCCTTACAACAATTTATTTTTATATTTGTTTGGCAAGTTGCGTAGAAATTGCCCAAATACGAGCGTATTGCGCCCTAGGAAACCGCTGAATTCCTTGAAAGAGCCACACACACACATACATACATAATATACATGTATAAGGGTACAATTTACATACACACCGTCACTTTGATGTTTTTACTTTTGAGTAGTTTCTCGCTTGCACAAGAAATTAGTCGAAATTATTTTCATAAAAAGTTGCAAAATTAATACGAAAATTCTGCAGACAAAATACTTTCAGTATACGAAGTTTTAGCAGCTGCCCTTTACTGCACACACACACACACATAGACACACACACAGACATACAAACATAACAGCTTCATTTCAGGCGACGACACTTTGGGGTGTGATTATGAATCTCGTGCTGAGATTTGATACTTTCGACTATATCAGAATGCAAATTGTCTGCCATCAAAATAAAAAAAAGAAGCAAAACAAAAGCAAATAAAAGAACTCAATGTTGACTCTTTGATACCCTGTACGTCAGGCAATTTAATAATTGCTTTTAGCTGGCATCTGGTTTCGCATTTCACTTGTAATATAATATTGTATCTTCCTTCCCTGCTTGCTGGGTATCATAAAAAACCCTCATCGCATAAATGATGCCATCAAAAAGTTGAACAAGAAATTTAATAACCTATCCGACCTGCCAATAAAGTGCCAGCTGTCCAAACAAAACCGATACCCTATGCAGTAGTTAGCTTAACCTTTTTTCCTCCAGTCTCGATATTTCTCTCTCCAATTTTCCTGCCAAAAGTAACCTGAGCGTGGCCAATTTGTTAAAAATTTGCTCGCTACAATAAAAATAAGTAGCAAACTCAAAGCGGAATTCGAATTTGTTAGAAAAGCGCTGAAAGGGGTGGGGTAGCGTGGGGTGATAGCGTAAAAAAACTCAACGCCTGCTACTCTAGCGAGCAAACGACCCATGTCAATTATGCGCTGAAAGCAAATATATTACAATATCAAAATGAAAGTGAAAGTGAAAATGAAAATGTAAACTCAAACAGGCAAACGAAGTCCGTGGAACGCGCACAACGCGGCCAATTTCACTGCCAAAATGGTGAAAGGCAGTGGAGGTAAAAGAGAAAAAGTCCAAGCACAAACAGAGTATTTCGAACTCATTGTGGGACGAGGAAAGTCTAAAGCTAACAATAGACCCAATGTAGCCCCTGCCCAACACGACAAATTACTTGAATATTTCTTGAATTTTACAATATTATTATGTTCAAGACGGTAAAAAGTAGCAAGAAAATAATAATAAGTTTCTACAGAAATGTTTACAACAAGTAGGAAAGGTACAGTCGAAAGTACTAGACTGTAACATACCTGCTACTCAAGTGATCGTCTACAAAAATGATCTCTTAATAATATATTAACACTTTTTATATTTTGCGCATTTTGCTCTGCAAGCTTTTAAGCATATTATCACAAAATTTCATAGTTCTAGCTTTTATAGTCTCAGAGATATATTCTTTCATACATAGGAACAGACAGACGGATACTGTTTAAGTTAATCTGGAATTATAGATGTGTATTTTTCTATCGTAGACGCTTTTTTCTTACGGTTAGATAAATTTTTGGTTCGCATAAAGAAGGAGAACTTTCTATGCATTTACTTCTTTAAAAGATACTTTGGTCAATTAGCCTTTTTCAAAGTGAAAGTTATAAGTAGGTAGCCTTATGATTCTCTATAGTGTTTCGAACGGACAATACAATGAATTAATTCAAGCAACTAACTAAAATCTGTCGGAAGAGCTGCTTTACTTATCTCTGTCCCTTGGCTTCATAGGTGCCTTCATAGGTGCCTTCATAGTTGCCTTGATAGGTCCCTACATTAGTGCCTTCATAGGTGCCTTAAAAGGTGCATTCATAGTTGCCTTGATAGGTTTCCTATCAGAAAACTTAACAAGTGACTTAAGCCAGCTTCACTACCTCAAGGGAATAGTAGTTACATGTACGTTACTGTAGGTTACTGGTTCAATCGGTGCACAAAGAGTTAGTTAAACAAATTAACAAAGCTTGCAGCACATTGAACTTATGGCGCATGCTTTAAATTGCCTCGTTTTGAAGCCATTTGCACTATGACTAAAGCTGCCATTATCACGCACAGAGTCGCAAATGAATGCAAACACATGCACATACGCTCTCACACACAGCCAGACACACGCATGCAAATTGTTTGCGGATATACATAACGTCTGTGTGTATGTGTGAGAGTGTGTGTGTGTGTGTGCACACTTAGGCATACAAAAGCGTGCCCAACTGGCGCTTGGTCATATTGAGTAGACCAGGCCGATAGCCAGCTCGCACACACACACACTCGGAGTTACCCGAGCCGGACGCCAACTTCCTGCATGCCTGGGAAACGCATTTTCAACACACAAACACACACACCGATACATATAGAATGACACACAGACTGTCACAGGGTGTGGTCTGCTCGATTGCGTTGAGCTGCGACGAAGGCAAAAGGACATGGGCAATAATTGAAATTATCATTAAGCCAAACCAAATCTCATGCCAAAAAAGTTTACTCTTTTCTCTCTTGGGCTTCAGATGAGGCAACTGTGACGTTTGTTACCCCTTAGCAGAGGGGGCAAGGTGGGGTATGATGTGCTAGACAAGCTGAGAAAGAAAGTTCTAATAGAAACTAAGATGAGTTAATTGAATATGTGTATAAGAAATTGATTTCATGATTTGTCAAATACAGCATATCTTTTAGTCGACCAAGGGTGCTTCATTTCTCCTCCCCTATGTAGTAAGCTCTTAATTTTCTGTCAATGCAAGTCACACACACACAGTCTAGCTTGATGTTCTATAGTATGAAATGAACTGTTACTCTCGAACTAGAAAATCTTTAAGCCCAACTGCACTTGCTGCCTTCTCTTCTCTGTGTGCTACGGCTAATCCTCGGTCAGGCAATGCCGCTCAATGTCTCTTTTTTCTCTGCCTCTTACTCTTACCTTTTACCCTCCTCTTTCCCCCTTTCTTTCCTCTCTTATCCTTCTCTGACCCTCTCTCAACTATGTCTACTGTCTGTGTGTGCGTGGGACGGGGCTTTAAAAAAAACATAGCCTGTTTGCTTTTAAAATATGCAGCAGCAACACTCATTGGCAGCATATTTATGCGATTAGATGCAACAAGAAGCGGCAAGAGGCAACTGACAGCTGCAAGCTGCCCCAGACAGCAGCAGCACACGCACAAAATCAAAAGGCAGCAGGCAGAAGCTAGAAAGAGTAGCAAAAGCAAAGCGAAACGTTGAGCAAGCTGACAGTTGCTTTTTGGCAGAGAGCACAAGATGCTCAGTCACACACACACACACACACTCGAGGGGCAAAAAATGTATAATAAAAGGACAACAAGCCACTGACAGTTGCTTTTGTCGTTGTCTGTGTGTCGTTTTTGCCTGCTGTGCCTGCTTGGCTTGGGCAGAAAAAAAGGTGACAATAGCTTTGACAAACGTACAAAATGGACAGCAAATGCGCACTGAACAATGATGAGGAGGCAGTCGAGCGGGGAGGGGGCGTGGAAGGGTTGAACCCAAAACGACAAACCTCATATGTGTAACATATGTGATTTCGAGAAGGCTGCAACGGACTATTGTCTGAGTGGGGACTGTGCTTAAGCAAGTCGATGATGAAAGTCGTTTGCAAGTTGGAGTTGAGTATGCGACGGGTGTATACCCTGTAAGACAGCCCTACTACAAACTTTATATACTGTTCTATGTACCCCTTTCTTTACTATAGGGTACCCTAGGAAATATGACAACTAAAACGTTTCTCGCACCCAAAAAACAAGCCATAACAAAAGGTTCGACCCTTTTCTTGCTTATGCCAGGCAATAAAAAGCCGTTAGATTTATCTAACGCAGCTATAAATAAATATTTGTTAAATTAAAGTGTTCGCAATAAGTCAGACTGCACATAATTATATATGCATCGATATACAGCGATATACTCTGCATGATAATGATGATGATGGAACAATGGAGTTTTGTTTATTATCCGAACGGTAAATAGAAATGCAAATATGCAAAAGCCATAAGCTCTGTCTCTATACCTCTCTCTTTTCCTCCCCCTCTCTCTCTGTCCCTCTCCGTCTCCCTCTCTCTCTGCCCAACTTGATTCTATATCGAATTTGGCCACAATTTCGGGCAATCAATAAACGGTGAAAATTTCATAAGCTTCATTGATTCATGCCGCATGCCACCACATGCCACATGCAACGAGCTTGGCTTATAATTAGCTGCGAGTATGTGGCAGTGAGTGTGTATGTGTGTGAGAGTATGTGTGTGGGAGCATGTGTCTGTGTGTGCGACTCCTGCTAATGCCTTATTTGGCCAGGGTTGGTAAGGCTCATTCCAAAGATGATGATAGCCATAATGGGTGCGCGCTGTGGGTCTGCCTCGCTGTAGGTGACTGTCTGTAGGTGTCTTAGTCATTGTGTGTGTGTGTGCGGGTATACAGTTGTGTGTGTGTGTGCGCATAATACACTGCCTGCCTGCCTGCCTTGCCGGACAGATGAGCCACATTGCAGTAAGTTCCTCGCCAGCTGCAATGTGCAAATTGCAGCTGATTGAGTTGCAACTGCAACAGCAGCAGCAGCAGTTACTGCTATAGCCATTGGCGCAGCCACAGCAGTTGCCACAGCGACAACTGCAACAGCAGCAACAACAATAACAACAGCAACTGCAGTTGCTGCCCCAGCTACAGTTGTTAAGCAACGAGTCGAGTGGCTTGTTTGCAAATGAGCTGCCATAATTTTTGCCAACCAACTGTCTCCTACTGCAGCTACTCCCCTCTTCCCCCTCCTCCACCACTCACTCTTCACTTATACTTCCTTCTCTTGCCCGCCATTATCCATTCTGGCTCCGCTGCATCTTTATCTGCGAGAGAGCAAATCGAAATTGATGAGCAGCCACCGGGAAGGAGACAAGCGCAGACATGCCGATTACTTCTGGCTGCCACACTGTCCTTGTCCTTGTCACCCCCCCCTCTCCTGCTGCTGCCTATCGCTGACAGCAACAATAAAACTTGGGAAAAATGTTGCCAACAATTTGGGGCCAACAGACGTCCAAATGAAATGGGCACTCGCAACGAGTCATTCGATCAACGATGTCGTCCTCAGTCCCCAACGAGAAAGTCTGAGGAAAATTCCAACGATATTGACATTATATTTTCCTACAGGAAAGGTGTCAAGACAGGCAGGCAGGCAGGCAGGCATTGCCTTAAGTAAATTTCTTAAAAATGTTTAGCATTTTATGTAATTTTCTGAAATTCTTAAGGTTGCTGAATAATTTCGAAAGCATTTCATGATTTTTTCAATTTATTTGACGTATTTTTAACAGCAATAAAATGTTTTTCCATTTGAAGAAGCCTGGAAATTAATCTCTCTCTTTTTCTCTCTCTGTTTCGTTTATTATCCTGTTTAACAGCGTGTTCTGATTGCATTATCCTTTGAGTGGTAGCGGGCACAAAAAATTGTGCAGCTGCAACCGCTTTTTGCTGCGGCTTGTTTACATTTCCTACGATATGAATTTATTTGCCTGTAATACATTCCCATTGATTTCGTTTGGCGACATATAAAAACTATCTCCCTCTCCCTCCCTCACTCCTTCTCTATCGATATGTGCACGATTGAAAATGCTTGACAATAAAAGAAAATCCCCGCTTAACTTTTGGGCGACTGAGTGCAAGTTTTCAGCTTTATCGTGAATACAATTTTCTTATTTGCGGAAGGGAAGAGAGAAGAGAGAAGGGCTAAAGGAATAGTATGGAAAGAAGGGGGGCGTCAACGTTTGCCTTGTGGTTGCCTTAGCTTTTTGTTGAAATTTTGCGAAAATGACAAAACTTTGCACCCTGTTGCCGTCGCCGTCGCCGTTGCCGTTGCCCGTATTTGTTTGAATCTTTTGCACTTTCGGCAACTGGACAAAGTTTTTAATTAGTCTTTGATAGGAAACCAACTGAGTTGGCAACTTTAAACGCTTGGCAATGCCACAGAGAGCGAGAGACGATACTAGCAGTTGCAGTAGCCACGCCCACTTTCACCCACTGACGCCCCAATTGTCTGTTGATTCAAGCTCTTGGGTCGCGTTTGTATGCCCTGCAAGGGGTTAATCAAAGTTCGGTTTACCTGAGGCTGCTTAGCGCGTGCAACGCGTTGGCTTTGGCTTTGGCTTTGCCACTCTTGACTCTGACTCTGACTATGCACACACACACACCCACACACACTGGAGCATATTCTCGCACACACACACACACACACAGAGCGAGACAAATTGCAGCTTTTGATTGCACATGCCGCAAGTTATGTGCCAATGCCGAAATTACGCATACGCCATGCTGCACTGACAACTACCGCACATACACACTCTGAGGCAAACACATGCTGTGCCAATTAGGTGTGTGCCACACACTGCGTATACGTATCACAGGCATGCACAAGCACATTGCGTATACGTACATCTTATCTGTCTGTCTGCGCTGTCTGCTTCAGATGCCACTGCGTGTGGCATTTGTCAACTGATTTTCTGTTGCACTTTACTTGAAATACATACGTTATGCATGCCACTTTTATTGCATCCGTCGCGCAAGCCGCGCTCTCTCTTTCCCTTTCCCTTCCTCCTCTCTCTCACTCTGTCTCTCTTTTTCTTTCTCTCTCCTTCTCTTGCAGTCTTCAACTTCGCTCTCATCCGCCATTCGCAGTGTTTTTTGTGCTTGCCTGCATTTTACACATAGCAGAGCGTAATTTTAATTTACGCAGACAGCAGCCAAGCCACGCCTGCCCTTCTGTCCCCCTCTCAACTCTTCCCTCTCCCTATGCAGCTGGCAATGTTTAGCTTAAATTGGTTTTTCGCTTAGTTTTAGTCGCTTAGTCTGCGCTGCCTTTCTCTCACTCGTGCTTCTTGATTCCGCAGCTGCAAGTAAATACTTAATTATGCCACACACACATTCGCACACTCGCACACGCAACAAGCTTATATTGAAACGATAAGAAAAGAAAAGTAGCTGAACTGTAAAAATATATATTTATGAGTTCACAGAGTGAGAGAGAGAATGAGAGAGAAGGAACTCTGAGAGCTTTAAGACCATTTGGCAATAAGCACGCTCCGCTGATGGCTTCGATTCAGTTAACAATTCCAACTGTGGCAAGCAGGCTTAAAGCCTTAGCCAAGTTCTTACCAATCTATTTTAATGCTGCAATCTGCTGCATGCATTTTGCCTATCATCGTCGCTTCTTTGGCTTCTTTCTCTTCTGCTGCTTCTGCTTGACTTTTGCTTTGACTTTTGCTCGTTGCCGTGAGGATTTGCTGTCATTTGCGTTGCTTCCTTCCTACACACTTTTACACTTATCCGTGTGTCCTTATCTCGTATCTCTCTCGCCTTGCCACTTGCCACAACCCAAGCTGAGCTGCTGCTGCTTCTGCTTCTGCTGCTGTCAAACGCCAAAGTTTGCGTGAAACTTTCTAATATTTTCAGCACCTCCTCGCCGGGCGATAAGATCTTCGGCACGTTGTCGTACTCGGCTCTCACTCTGCTCTAGCTCTGCACTCACGACATCTTAATTAGTTGAATTCTATGCATTTTGCCAAAGTGAAATAGAAAAAACAGCTCGACCTGTGCGTTTGCCACAAAAAGGTAGCCGACAGAAAAGAAAGTAAAAAGCCCCGCAGAATAGAAGAAGAAGCTGAATCCTGTGAGAAAGTTCGCCATAACTTTGCCAATATTTTGTTATAATAAAGTTTCTCGATTCGAGCGACCCGATAAAATTTGTGGCGAATAAAAACTGTTGAGGCGTGTGTGTGTTACCTCAGGCGGAAATAACGGTATGCCGACAATACACACAATGCCATAACCTCAACAGTAGCCCACAGAAATTAGTGTATACTTTTTGGGGTTGTAATTAAATTTGCACAACTTTTGGCCGAACTTTAAATCGAAATTGGGCAACTTCAATTATCGATTAACTTCACAAAATTACACACGCACACACCTATAGATATTTATATATAGATGTGTGTGTGTGTGCGGAATTTTTTCGCACATTTTGCAAAAGTATTTTTTGCTGGCGACGCGCCTCGTCAATGCAACTGACAATTTTTCAATCTCAGCCCGAAGCCAGCGTCAGAAATAATTGCAAAATGCATCAATCAGCTGTCAGAGTTGATACTTGAATATCGTTCAGAGTGAGAGGCGGAGTAGGAGATAGGGAGAGAGAGGTGCTGCTCGTGCTAAGCGACGAGTCAGTGGGCGTGGTATCTGATAGACTAAACGATGACCAGCCTGAACTCACAGACATGTTCTTTGAAGTTTGAAGTGCTTCATAATTTTGCACACAGCCGGGCAGACTGCTGCTTCTTGCAGCAAGTTGAGCATACCCTACCCCTAAACTGCTTTTGCCACAGGGCATAAAAATTTAACAGAAGTTACGTCTGTCGTTTGTCAGTTGCAGCTTCGCATGCCGTGTTCATATTTTGACAGACGACGACGATGACGATGACGACGCGTCGCAGCAAGCTTTTCAATTTGTGCTGAGAGATTTCTGCAGAAGAGAATGAGAGAGAGGGAGGGAAGAGTGGGGCAGCACGTAGTGAAGCGAGCGACTGCTTAAGCCAGTAGATGTAGATGCTCATTAGCTGAGATTACGTTGTCCTGTGTGCTCCCGACTATGTCTAGACCGCATTTCCGATAATTGTTCTTGTATTGGCAGACGTCAAAAGTTTTGGGGGGCAGCCCGAAACTAAGTCGAGCAGAGAGCACAAAAGTAAGGAACTTGCTGCGTGATGCCGCACTGGCCACAAAAGACGGCAAAGACGACGACGGAGTAACGACGATGATGTCGATGACGGCAAGGAGAAGAAGCACGGCACAAAGACGAGCGCTGTAGGAGGATTATAGGCGCATTGGCAGAGCGCAATCAGCAAGTTGGCTGCGGTTGTGTTCCTGCTGCTCACACTGTTCTCTGCCACTGCTCCCTGCATTACTCCCTGCTCTGCTGCCTGCCCTGCCTGCCTTCCTGCTGCCTTTTCTGCCTAGTTGGCCAGCTAATGCGGTCGATGTCGTCGTCGTCATCATCGTCCGTTGCTGATTGATTTTACATGCCGCATTGTTGCTGACCTACGTCCAGCTTGCCCCCTCTCTCTCCCTGCGGCTCGTAATACTTTTAATTGATAATTGCGGAAATGCACGGAATTGTTGGAAATCTCCAATCGACCGCAGAAAACTTCGCAATATATATCAGGCAGGGCGACAGTTGAATGGCCAAATTGGCGGCCATTGGCCGCACTCGATGTAAATGAAAATGAAGCAAATTGGTTAACAGCAAACCGCAAAACCATTTAATAATGGCACAAAGCAAAGACAAAGCCGTAACCGAAAAACAAGAGACAGAAAGAAAAAGAGAGAGATTGGGAGAAAGGGACAAAAAGGAAGAAAGAGAGAGACAGCAACAAACAATTGTGCCGCTTGTTAATAAAAATCCCTCAAAAAAGCAGCAGAGTTATGAGGCAAACGAAGTAGTCTCTCTCTCCCGCAGGTAGAGAGGCTTAAAGCCAGTCAAAGCTGTGGGAAATCGGCTTAGTAGCATTGCCCTCCATTGCCGCATTCAACTAAAACACTTGCTTAACTTATATTAGTTACTCCAACTCTGGCTAGTTCCACATCCTCCCATTTATTCTGGGCAGACAGAGCAGACCTCCCTCTGCGCCACATTTAATATTCATGTTGCGTTTTGGCTTTCGCAACACGCCCAGAACTTGCGCCCACATTCTGCCAAAAATCAATTATACGGCATGAAAATATGATATGTGTTGTGCGAGTGTGTGGCAGGGCGTGTGTGAGTTAGTGTACTTGCGGGCAGACTGGGCTAATATAACGTGTAATTAAGGCAGCGTAACTCAGTAGGACTCTGTCGGCAGTCCCCCTGTGGGACTGACTTGGGCTCTCGGGTATCTCGTGCAAGGACACTGGACGCGAATGGGAATGCGAATTTCAAATGCTGGCAACGTAATTGCCAAATTACTTGGATTTTTGCTAACAGTAACACTAAACGCATCTGCGAGTGTGGAATTTCAATAAAATATGCAAGGTATACCGTTTCTCTTCTCTTCATTCTCTGGTTCTCTGCGTGTGCCGCTGGCTGTGTGCCATTGTCGGCATCCTGGCATTCCTTTATGTTTGGAACAATGCGAGACAGGACGTCACATCACGCATACGCAGCGTGCGCAATGCGACTCCCGCACAGCAAAAGTCTGCTACAAATTTAAGCACATTGAAAACTTCAAGAGTGTCCGCCTCCCGCAGAGTATGTGCGGGTGTGTCTGTGTGAGTGTGGGCATGTGTCTGTATGTATGTGTGTGTGTGTACGGCTATTCATTTGCCTAAGTACGGCAGGGCGTTGCTTTACGTTGACCGTGCCGCATTTTGAAGCGACTCCAAATTGATTTGGCATATGTCCTTGATTGATTCAAGCCATTAATGCCCCAGTGAGCCTACAAACACTCTTGCACACCCTCACACGCACACGCAGAAACCTTCACCCGCACAGTGTATTTACTTTTTCAATGAGAAATTGCCGGGCATTTCATCACGAAGCGTGTGATTGGGTCAAATTTGTTTGCCCTGAGCTAGTTGGGGGAAGAGAAAGAAAGAAACCTTTTTGCGCTTTGGCATCGACTTGAGCTAGAGATGAGTGCGTGATCTGATTGATACATGTGCATATCGTAAGAAATTTGCCATATCAACTTGATTGCACTGTAAATATCAAAATCGACAAGATAATGTCGACAGATTTGTATGGCAAACATTTTAATGTCGTAATTACTGCTCGTTTATATTTCAACAACTGTCATTCAACATCTCTCTCTCCTTATCCTCCTCTTTCTCTCCCGCTCTACATCCTTCTCCCTCTCCCAAGTTATATAACGAGTTACGCCAGCTTCGGTTTGGTTTGCTTTTTTTCTTTGCATACTTCCTGCCGCTGATTGTGTTGAGCTGGGACCCTTTAAAAAGGGAGCTAATTTTATGATGTCTCCAATTTGGAACTCTTCAAACGTTGGAAAAAGGTTCGCATAACTGTGGCTTGGGTACCCGACCCCAGTTACACTTTTATGCTAATGCGCAGCGCGTCGTTCACCTTGGCAACTTGCAGTGTAAAATTTTCGCATGGAAAAGGGGTGGAAGTGGGTGTGGCGGCTCATCCCTTGCCCGATCACAGTTGCCACTGTTGTGTTAATTACTGCGGCGAGCCAAAGCACTCATGAGTCATGAATCATGACTTCCGTCTTGCCACTGCCGCTTTCTAATTATGTCAACAAAAACAACTCGAAACAGCTTTCACGAATGGCTCGACTTGCAGTTGCTCAGTGGGCGAACCTTCACAAATGACATACCCAGGCATACTTACTTTACAGGGTATTGAAAACCACTCGGCAACAATTTAACCGCAATCGCATTTGGCTCATGTTGGCAGCGCCCTCTCAAGTTTACTGTGAATAGTTTAACCAATTTAAGACGAAACGCGAAAGGGAAAGAGCAGAGTGAGGGGAGCGATGTAACGGAACTAAGCAGCAGCGAGTTTTACCTACATAATGAAGCTGTCTTTGCTTAACACTCTGATAGAGTATGTGTCTGTGTGTGTATGTGTGTCTCGTTGGCATTTTCGTAGTTTCCGCATGTGGCGACTGCGGTTCGCCGACAATTTGTGCAAATGTTTTCCAGATACAGAGCTGACTTTTGTGAATGAATGAATGAAATTGCCTGCACTTCGAGTGGTTTATTTGCTTAGCCAAATTAGTCTTAACTCGAGGGGAGTGAGATCAAGGGGAAGGGAAATCGATGCTAGTGACAGAAATAAATAAATCATGAGTGCGAAAAAGCAAACACAAAGCACATTTAAAATGTTTATTATTTATTATAATAGTTTTTATTCACCTCTTTCTCTTTGTTTTCTTTGCTAACTTTGATTTCAGTAGTGTTTTTGGTTTTCTGTTTTTGTTATTTAAATGCAGTACGATAACAATATTGTTGACTTAATGTTAATAAATATATCAAATATTCCATTTACTGTGTGACAAAAAATCGTACATATAAATCAGAGCGCACACACACATCGTGTGTATATATATAAAATTGTACAGTACCCAAACTGAACACTGTGTAAACAAGTCGAGTAAACTTGAAATCAGATTGCAATTTGTTTCTTTAGACATACATACATCATTGTTGTATATTGTTTCTGTATACTATTGTTTAATTTCATTATTAGAGTTTTGCTGTCTTAGTATTTTCTATATATATATCAATTGATTTGCCTTTGCTTATGTTGACCGCATTTTCTCATCTTTTCTTCAATTGGCATTTTACTATTTCACTTTATTTGTATATATTTATCTATAATTACTTATATCGGTAACGGTATATACTATATAGTACTCGCTTATTAATGCAGCTCGGTATGTTGATTAAAATGTTTATTTGATTTGATTTCCTTTTTGATTTTCTCGATTATTTTGTTCTTAATGAGCGTTAACTGAGAACTGAAATTTATTTTGTTTTAAATGCATTTGGCCTGCAACTGTTACGCGATTAATCTACTTATAGTTTATATCATATATAAATATACCATATATAAAAACAGATTAAAACCAAAGGGAACACAATCTTAGAGTATAGTTTAGTTTAGGGTTTTCCTTTCTATTCTTTTTGGCAACAATGAATACGTACGTAAATAGTTTACAATAGTTGGTATCGTCTTTATAAGGGTTATCTCAGTACCATTAAAATCTCTTTTGATATGACTTAAACAATTTAATGGTATCTATGTTATGTTTCTATGTATGTATCTATCTCTATCTGGCTGCTAGTTGGGGGATTATAATTTGATTCTATTTACACTCTCGCGCACACACACAAAGGTTACTAATACTATAATGTTTTGCCATGGACTCTGTGAATTATTCCTTTATCTATTTCTGTTATGATGTTTATGTTTATGTTTTTACACTTCTTAGTTGTACTTAGTATGTTTGTGTGTTGTAAACAATTCACTACGCTAAGCTCGCGAGGCAGTCAGCTTGAATTTATTCTACATACATATTTATCAATAAATAAATGTTGGCAGCCATCAATTGTTAATGCAAATATAAATAATGCATTGAAATCGAGTGGGGCATTAAATGAATATTTAGCTAGAGCCCGCACTGTACTGCACAATGCCTTATTTATTGTTATTGAGAAATCAAATCAAAGCGATTTCAATTAAAAATAAATTTAATTAAAATTTGCTGACCTGTCGCTATGTTTTTTTTTGTATTTTTCTTTTCTTTTATTTCTCATGTTATTCGACTACAATTTAAATTATTATTTTGCTTGCGCTCAATTAATTTATTACAATATTTTTATTAAGCCTCCCACCCGTTTTGCTATGCCTTGTAATTCATTTTCGTGCATTTCTCTGTAATTTAATTATAAACAAATATGCATCAACAAATGCACAATGCTGGGAAAAATTCCATCAATGAGGCCTTTCGAACACTTTCAGCTATGTTGGCTCTTAATGCTTTTCATTGCTGCGCAGTTTTTTTTTATTTTCTTGTTTTTTGAAATACTTTTCCATACTTTTGTTTATTTATTAAAAATATTAATCAGTCATTTGAATGCAATGAATGCACCCACGAGTGTGTCATGTGTGTGTGCACACACTATAAATAGTATTTAAGGTTCTCCCATCTCTCTTGCTCTCTTTCTCTCTCTCTCTCTGTTAACAATAATGCAATAATTTATATACCATTTTCATTTGTATTGCATCCTGGCGACAGGACTAAAACACGCCTGGCCTGGCCAACTGATTGCACAGTGAGTGCAATTATTATTTGAATGTGGCCGCATAAATAATGCTGCTGCACCGTGTGCCACATCGCCGATGCCTTCGAGTGATATTTATTGAAAAATGCTCTTTGCACTTATTAAAAATAATAATAAATGTATTTAATTACAGGAGAGAGCGAGACAGAGAGAGAGAGAGAGAGACGTTTAATTGAATGCGATCTGGCCAATAAAACGCATATTAATTGCTTAATTGCATCGCGTGAGTTGAATGCGATGATATAAACAATAAACTAGCTAGCACGCACAGCTCCCCCTCTCTCTCCCCCTCACATTCTTCTTCCCCTTCTCTGTCTCTGTGATTGTTTCGCATACCTTAACTTAGATGTGTGCTCAAGCCTTACTTGTCATAGGGATGCACGGGATGTTGCGGATGCTTCTTAATGTCCGGCGAGTGACGCATCAGTGTCGCAGTTTGCTGCCCATTTCCCGGCGAGGATAGTGTCAGACTGCCATCGTGACCGAGAGCAACACTGCCTGTGGCGTTGGCCATCATCTTCTCCGTCTCCTGGCGACTGTTGGCCATTATGCGTCGTATGCTAGGTGCGCAGGGTGTGCGTCAGAGACGCGACTCCTGCACATGCTCGTGTCAAACTTGACCGTGCGCGTTCATGTGCAACGCTTCCCCGGCATCGGCAGGACCAGGTGGATAATACTGTAGGGATGTGCAATTGAGATACTGCGTGTGTGCGCACACACAGTGGTGTAATTAACATAAAATTCATGCTTTAAATAATACACACACACATTTGCAACCCCTGACTAAATACCCCACCTCCTCTTGTACCCATCACCCCTTGCACCCTTTGACAATACTTACCCCAACGCGTCCATTGTCGTAGTCGCGACTCGCTTGAATGGTCAATTTGGCCTTGGCATGATGCATACTCTCCGCGAGCGCGTTCCTTTGATGTGTCGACGCGACCACGCCCGGACCCACGCCCACATTGGCGGGTCCCAGCAGCATGGAGCCATTGCTTTTGCCACCTGCACTGCCTCCACCAACGCCGCCGCCCATGCCACCGTGTGCCGCAGTAGCCGCCGCTGCTCTGTTTGCCTTGTTGCGGAAACAGAACTCAATCATGGCAACGAACACAGAGACAAGCAGACCGCCGATCAGTATATAGAATATGCCGGCAACGTTGCTCAGCGTCAGCTCGTTATGCGACGCCTCCTGATTGTCCTTACTCAGGCTGCACTCGGCCTTGTCGTACCACCATTTGTTGCGCAATTTGATCAGTTCGCCGTTCTCCTTTAGCGACAGCACGGCCAGGTTAATGGGATCTCTGCAAAGAGGAAAGTATAAAGAGCATATAAGGTATTAATATACCCGAAAGTATATGGAAAATACAGAAGGAGGCGTCTTTAAGCCCACAACGTGTATTTACTTAAACAGCATCAGCAGGCGAATCGATATAGCCAAATCTGTCTGTATGAACAATATAACTATTCGAATGGTCTCTTAGAATTTAGTTACGAACGTATAATTAACATAGAAGTTATCAAAAATATACGGATTTCCAGTGCCCCCTGAAAAGTATGCAACACAAAATACGCTTAACATAGAAGTTAATTATTTAAGATATTAATTGGTTTGGTGTGTAGCGGCTATATCAAGTTGAGCTTGCTCCACTGTACCTTTCCTTCTTGTATTATATATACCCCACATTACTGCTGCCCACTTTCATGCATTCATACGCTCATTTACTCACTCATATACCCACTCACTCGCTTTAATACTCACTTGAGTGCCGAGCCCAGTGGCGTGGCAATGCCAAATCCTTTGGTGTCCATATTCGGTCCCACCTTCATTGTGTCGCAAGGTTCGCGCGCATTGACAAACTCATTTTTGGGTGACTCCACCAGCAGAGCGTACTTGCCCTTGGAGTTGCGCACACGCTTGATGCCCTCCTCGTAGGTATTCACAAAGACGTGCTTGCGCGAATTCATGTACTCCCACATCTTGTTGTGCAGTCCAATGGGCGAGCGCTAAGGGACACAAAGAGAGAGAGAGAGAAAGAGAGAGAGAGAGAGGGAGAGTAGGGGTCATAATCGTATATTCATACGCCTCGTAGTTCTGCTCATCATCTGCGTCGCTCACCCTGAAAAAGTCCCAGGTGGAGCCGTGCAGCAACGTGCCGTATTGCACCTCAGTTTGCATGGCCAAATCCTCTGGTGAATTGATCGGCGTGACCATGCGTTCCACTGTGAGGAAGGCAGCCAGATTGGCTGTATACGATGAGATGAGTATGAGTGTGAAGAAGAACCATGAGGCAGCAGCAATGCGACCGGAAATCGAACGTGGCGACAGATCGCAGCCTTGTTGCATGAATGCCGACAGGGAGTACCAGAAGGAGTTCAAGATGCTGAACTCATTGACAGCCGAGGAGCCAGTGGTGCCAACAGAAGCCAGACTCCCAGCCGAGAGGGAGGCCTGCAGAGCTGCAGCACAAGCAGCTGACTGTGGACCTGGCGTTGGTGGACCCGGCGGCGGTGGGGGCACTGTGGCGCCGCCAATGATGCCGGGTGGCTGCTGATTGGCAAGCTGTTCGTGATGTGAATGCGGATCTGCAAGAAGAGAGAGAGAGAGAGAGAGGAGGAGAGGGGAGTGTGAGTAGGCCACAAAATGTAACCACAGACTGGACAAGACAGTTGTCCTAGTCAATGTTGCAGCTGCCTCCATCTGTCTATCTGTCTGGCAGTTCAACTGTCAATCATTTCGTTTGGCTTGACTTTTTGCGCCTGCTCTAATTGATATGCAATCAAGCGCATAGCCTGAACCAGAAGCCGGAGACGGAGACAGAGTGAAAGCCAAAGCAAATGCTGCCATTTGCTGCAATTGCAAAACCATCGAGTGGCCCCAAACCAACATGATGATGCCTCCGCTGCTGATGTTTCTGCTGCCGACATGTTGCTGCCACATGCAGTCGCATATCAGGTTATTTTTTTTTTCATTCACACGCTTCTCATCGTCTGTGTATGCTCTGCTTTCTACTTCCCCCTCTACACCCCTTTCGTCATATCCTGGCAACACGTCGCTTGCATACAAAATGTTGTTTACTTTCCGCTAAAATTACATTAAGGATGTTTTGCAGGATGCCAATAGATTGTTATGAGAGGCAATTGTCTGTGTGCTACGCTGCTGCTGCTGTTGCTGCTGCTCATATGTGACCTCCGTTTTGGATTTTTGATTGCCCCCACCCGCTGCCAACAACAGTAGCAGGAACAGTAACAACCACGCCCACCTCCAAATTGAATCAGATAATTCAATTACATGCGCTGGCATGCAAAACAAGTCCAAAGTTATGCCACATGCCACAGCTGCGGCAGCAACAGCAGCAGCACTCGCATGCCCCCACACCTCTCCATCCCCCACTTTTACTGCCATTTCCCCAGGCAGCTCATAAAATATCAATATCGACTATACAAGCAACAAAACGCACCACTGTGCACAGCAAATTTCACAGCGAAACTCTCAACTAAAGTTGTTGATTAAAAAGTGAACTCAGCTAGAACGAATAAACGAATGACATATATGAAAAAAGTTATATCAATTGTAAAATATAATATAGCAAAGATTTTTTGCGAAAAGCGCAGATGAGATTATCTGCGTTATGTTATATTTATTTTAATTTTTAGAATACAAAATGAAAGCCCTCTTATAATTCTCATTTTTTCTCAATTATTTAAGCTATTTGAAACATTCAAACATTTAATTTGGTATATCGTTTATCATATTTCAAACAGATCTTTTAAATGTTCTTTATAATATCTGCGCTTTTATTTAGAATTAGAAAGTTATTAAAGGGCATTCCCATTCAGTTTTTATTTTGAAATATAATAAATTAATTTCCATAATTTGCCACAAATTTGCAATTCAATTTTTGATCTTTATCTATACCATAATCATTTCTCGATCATATTTCAAATTTATCTACTATATTCTATCTAATGAAACTGGACTTCCATATAGATATCCGATATACCTTATCTATATACACACCACTCTATTCACTACTCTACTTCCTGTCTACTTTGCCTATAACATCATTTAGCATATTATATTTCAATGCAATATCAACGCACTAAGCGCACTGTGACAGCCTGTAAATAGCCTCGTGGGAAGAGGGTGCTGGTTAGGGTACTCACCTGACAGCTGAGACTGTTGTAGCGGCTGCTGCAGGAGACGCCATTCGTGGGGCGAGAAGCGGGAGACAAAGAAGAGCACGATGCTCACGCCGATGTAGCTGAAGATGACGCTCACCTGTTGGCATAAAATGGAAAAACATGAAAAGCGTGTGAGATACGGCATGATAGCTGCCAGGCAGGAACAGGCAGGAACAGCCAGTCAGGCAGCAGCAGCTGTAAAAGCAAACTCGCACTCTCTCTCTGTGTATTGCTGACTAAAAATTTTTCATTAAATTTTCTTTACTAATTGAAGCGGAAGCGGCAAACGGCTTCCTAGAAAATGGCGCAACATTAGCTTAATGGGACGAGGCTTCCGCGCAGGGAAACAATGGCAGCAGGTGAGGCAGACAGGCAGGCAGGCAGTCAGGCAGGCAGCAGGTGAAGCAAGGACATCGACAGGCGCACAGTGTGCCATGTCTGCCTGCCCCCCCTGCGCCTTTTGTCTCCGTCTATCCCTGAGCGCTGTCTGCCAACTGTTGCCGTGGGTTCCTTTTGGTGTCGCGCGACGTTATCAATGCCTCAATGGCTGCCACGGGGTGCGCACTAAAAGGAAAGGTGACGACACACACACACACATGTACAGACACTCCATAGGCCTGTCTGCCTTTATTGGGCGTCGCTGTCAACGGTTTTCCCACCCCCTCCCTGTCGTGTGTGTGTGTGTGCAGGCAAAACGCTTCATTTAATTTATGATACACTTTTTTGCGCCTTGGCGAAAGTCTTTCATATTAGCGTGGGGCCCTTTCTCGTGTAGCACCTTGACTCCTTGGCTAATTTGCATTTGTAATTTTTTCTCATGTCAGTATAAAGCTGTTCACTGACTTTTATTAGCATTTAATTTGGCGTCAACACGCCTAATAATACCCTGTGCAAATTGCACGGCTCTTGATAAGGCAGCAGGAGGAGGCGAGACTGAAGTGGATTGGCGATTGGTGGAGTGGAGCAGCTGCATCTTTTCTCGACCAATATCAACTAAATGCTCATATATTTTTTATAGCTGGACCATTATTTAAAGAGCGCGTCAAACGGCCAACTTTGGACTGAGGCCAAATTTAAAACTTGACGGCTGCGTAATTTTTGCTCGCAGCGCTTGTTGTCGTTGTCCTTCTTGTTGTGCTAGCACCACTTCCTCTTCATCTCGTTGCCGCGTTGTTGTTTATAATGTAATGTTAAAAAAAGGCAAACACAGTAGCGAAAGCAGGGAAAAAACTTTGTCGTTTACTCTATTAAACTTTGGGAGCTTACGAGGTACCACGTTGAAGCCGAAACCAGAAGAAATAAATATACAAAAGTCCAAGTTTGCCGCAAACTTTCGCGAGTGAGAGAGAGAAGGAGCAAGCGAAAAAATCCATGGGAAGCAGGGGAAGTAGGGAGAGTTGGCTAACGAAAATGAACAAAAAAGAAGTAGAAGAAGAAGTAAAAGAAGAAGAAAAACGACGACGAGCGTAAAAATTACCCGGCAATGGGCGCCAACAACAACAAATGAAAAACTTTACTCATTTGTATGCAGCGCAAAATTTTGCATTATTTTGACTCGTTACCAAAGTAAAAATAAACATGAAGAGAGTGCGCACGCGATGAGTCTAGACTCGATACATTTGAGGAATTAATGGGTGAGTTATCGAAAAAAGGGAATCAATCGAAAGGTAAAACTAGAGATTGGTGAGAAGAAGGAGCAAGAGCTAGATAAATTAACACCATATTTAGCATAGTGTTTAATCAAACTGAGGAACTATATCGATATGAATTAAAAAAATATTTCGATAAGTTATCGTGGTATAATAAAAAATGAGAAAGGGAGTTGGTGTTGTTCAGGACAGCGCTGGCATGTTATCGAAAAAATTAATAAATCGATACTCCATCGATAACTGCAGAGAAAAATGGGTCTTTCTTGATATCAGCAAGCGATAGATTTGACATATTATCAATAAATGTAATCAATTGATATGCAATCGATTATTGCAGAAGGCGCCTTATTGAAATGGGGATATTATCGATAAAGACAATTAGTCGTTACTTATGCTTACTAGTTATTACCTTTAAGAAATAATAAGTATAGTTAGTTTATGACCGATACAATGTAATCTAACTGACAAACAAATCGATAGACAATCGATACGTGCACGGAAATAGAAGGCAGGGAACGCAGTGATGAGTTAGTTCGTTGTTTGCCTCTCTTGTTGCTCTGTTTTGCACCCTTTCATATAGTCAAAGCCCGTATATACAATATATCCAATACACAGGCAGGCTGCAGCGCCCTCTACCGTATATGCATTTGATATACACTTCAGTTCTACTTTTGACACATATGTAAACTTGCGCTTGCATGTTAGAAACCTTTTTGCCTTTGGCCCTGGCCAAAAACTCAGCTGCAATAAACGAGGGCAAGATGAAGGACTCCATACCACGCCCCCCCACTGCCACCCCTTCTCGCTTGTTGGTTCGTTCACTTGCTCCTCACTATCTGGAAGGGAATATGACAGCTTACAGCAGGAATGTGGCGTCAAGTCAAAGTTGCCTCGTAGCCACTGGCTGGGAACATGAAGTTTCCACTCTTTGTCGAAAGGGAAAGAGAGTGAGAAAGAGGAAGGGATAGCAAGCAGCTCTGGCAGTAACAGTTGCGCTATGCACTCCATACCAACACACACAGAGAGAGGAAGAGAGAGAGAGAGGGAGAAATACGCACCCAAATTTCCTGTGATAAAGGATTCATGAAGCTGAACACGCCGGGCGTCTGCTTCACTGGCTTCTTAATCATGATGGAAATGCCCAGCGACATGAACGGCTTGCTAAAGTCGATGACACGTTCCCGTTCGGCGGTAATCGTCATGGCGGCAATGGCAATATCCGCTTCCTGTAGACACAGAGTGGGAGATAGAAAGGGAAAGAGGAAGAAAGAGAGAGAGAGATTGAGGTAATGGTAAGTAGTCTGCTCAGTTGGAGTGCTGCAAGATTGTGCATGTTGCATGCGTATTTGCAGTTGCATTCCCCACTTGCAACTGGCAACTTGCAATCGCAATTTGCAGTTCCCTCTTCACCCCTTTCTCCATGCTCACCTTGCGCACCAGTTCGCCCACCATGCCGTCCCAGCCACCGTCCACCGCGTGATTCTCTGAGCCATAATTGCCATCCTTCACCAGGCGCAGTTCATCTGTGAAGCATAAAGTATGCATGTGTGTAAGGATGCCATCTCCCCTCCCCACTTGCTTCTCTTCCTTGCTGCACTTACATTCTAGGCCCAGCTTCTTGGACAGCAAATCGGCCAGATCCTTGCAATATCCCTCGAAGCGCTCATTGCCATGCAGCTCCTCGCCTCCTGCTGGGCGCTTTATCATTATGTAAGGTGCCTCGAGTACAGTGGTCACTATGTAGGTGCGATTCTTCTCGAACTCCACATGCGGTCGCAGGCGGACATATTTTGCATTCAGCGGTTGAAGGCCGCTATCGTCATTCCACTCGGCAACCTTTACCTGCAGGGGGTAGAGCAAGAAAGAAAGTTAATAAGAGACAGAGGAAAAGTGAGAAGAAAATAGGAAGAGATAAGTTGTATGTGATATGAAGAGAAAAACAGAGAGAAGCGATGGGACATTGAAAAGACACAGACAGATATAAAGAGGGAGAGTGAGACAGAGACAGATATAGAATTAAAGAACGAGATAGATGTAGAACAAAAGAAGGAGGCAGAAAAAAATATATAATATTATAATGAAATATTAGAAATACAAGTAGAAGAGAGCGAAAAGTTGAAAGAAATAAGAATAGGAACAGAAATTGGCAAAAGTAAATAACAGAGGGAATCAGTGAACGTAATAGGCAGAAAAAAGGAGGGATTACGTGAATGAAATCAGGGAAAAGTAATAGAAAAAGAAGGGAAAGACTACTAGTCTAGGAGTAGTCTGGGAAATGTACGGAAGAAAAAGAGATGATGTCAGAACGAAAACGAAGTCAGTTCATTCTCAATATTCAGTTTATGCTCAACGTTCAGTTCGTTCGCTTTCTTTCACTTTCATTCTTTCTTTCGCACTTTTTCCCACTGTGTATAAGATAGAGTATGTTACAGTGTGTGCAAGCAAGAGTGCAGCTCCCGACCATAGCTATCCCATCTACACAGAAAACCTATCTCCAATAATTAAAAACCTACCATATAGTAGTTATTTCATCAACTAAAACAAAGCCCCTGAACAGTCTTCCTGTTTCACATGCTAGTTACAGCTATAAAGCATCGTTAGCTCCACTCGATAATGGACTCACAAAGCAATTGATAGTAAAATTAATTTAATCGATGCAAACGTTGGCGCTGCCACCTCATAAATTTGCAAAAAACAACGCTCTATCAAGCTCAATCTGCCATAGATAGCGACAACTAGGGCACATCAGTTTGTCACTTCCCCAGGCTACACACACCACAGTACAGCACACTGCACTCTATACTCACAAACACACACACACACATAGACAGACACACATCTACACCTACACAGAGTGTGAGCTGTGCTCACGTATCCTTTTACTTACCATGGCGCTGTTTACTGTCATCTCGACAACGTGCAGCGTGTAATTGACTCGTCTGCCGTCATCGTTGAATTTGATATCCCCCGTAAGGCCCTCAATTTCCACCTGGATAACATAGAGAGAGAGAGAGAGAGAGGGGAGAGTGGGGGAGTGTGAGGTTGGCAGCATTGTGGTGTTTTAATTGCTTTGTCAGCGCCGCCGTTGCTCATAATAATGATCGGTGGGCGGAGGAGGAGGAGGGAGTGTAACACAGGCATTAATGTCTAGCTCACCTTTCTCAAATAACGTGATATTTTATCGCCATGCTCCCAGGCATTCACCCATCCCTTGGCCGTGTTGCAGTCCAATGCACGCGGTGCGATGCCAAAGCCAGAGTTCGAGTTCGAGTTGGAGTTGGAGTCACTGTTGCTGCTGCTGTTGGAGCCATCACCAGACGAAGTGGAGGCAGCTGCCATCAGTGTCTGACTGCGACGTTGCACATTGTTGCGGAACTGATCGGGCTTCTTGCGCAGTATTTTGTTGAAAGCCTCGACCAGCACGAAGACCGCATCGTACATGAGCGCAGCTTGAGCCTAGAGAGGAGCGAGAGAGAGAGAGGAGAGAGGGAGTGAGTGTGCTGTAAAGACTCAGACCTTTAATGAGCGTATTATCTGCTCTTCTTCACAATTTTCCCCATCATTGCGTGGCGCTGAACAGGTTGCCAGGCTAATAACTTTTGCGACAGCGCCGAAATGAAAGCAATGAAAATAAGTACACGTACTTCATGCTCGTTAAAATCTGATTAGCTCAGGCAGGTACAGAGTAAAAGAGGCGGACAGAGAGAGTGAAAGACAGAGACAGGCAGAGCGAAGTGTGGAAGCGGCTTTAGCATGAATTTCCTGTTGCAAAAGAGACACAAACACACACACACACCAACTGAGCAAAGTCAAATAAACAAAAGGACATTGTCAAAGAGAGCAGCACAGCAGGGCCCCAGGGAGAAAGAGGGGGAAGCGGAGGGGGAGTGGCATGCATAACATTGAAGTCCTGAAGCAGAATTCAACTAACATTTAAGCGCCACAAAGTGAAATCTTTGTCAACAAGGATAATGCCAAGGAAATACAAATATAAACAGCACGCAAACTAAACCAACTTGCCTCGCCATGTCGAGTAGTTGCGAACGTCTCTCTGTGTATGTGTGTGTGCGGCAAGCATGACAAGGACAACGGGGCAGGACAAGGACACACATGTGCTACGCTTTGACTGAAAGTTGCTGCTGAACTATGTAAAAAGTGAAATCTGTCGCCCGTTTCTGTATTGTGTGTGTGTGCTGCTATTTGACTACACACAACAAATACACACACAGAGAAACACACAAGTACATACAGCGAGACACAGAGAGACACTCGTAGTCACACTCGTACACTGTGCGCAGTGTAAACATTAAATGTCAGCAAATATTTAACAGCTAGAGGAAAGAACCTAAAGAAAGAAAGAGCCTTACCGAAATCGATTCCCTGCCCGCACCGACACTCATCTGGGGATCCAGTCGCTTCCAGTTATCGTAGAACTCACGCACCAGACGACGATTCGTATCCACAATGCGGAATCCGGTTATGTTAATGGCACCAAATTCGATTATCTCGCTCTCCCAGCGATCGTCCATGACCTGCAACAAGAGGAGGAGGAAGCACACACAGATAGAGCACATTAGTAGGAGCTTTGCATTGCACCACACACACACTTACCAGTCCACTTAGCAGATAGTGATAGGTGCGTCGTCCTAGGCGCAAATCGCGCACATGTTGTATCAGTATTTGCTTGGCCATTTCTGTGGGACAATCGAGCACGATGTGCTTCTTGCTAAAGCGACCGATTTGCTCCAGTGTGTGCAGAAACTCAATGGCCTGGCTGACGTTCGAGATGCGCTTGACCAGCTCCACTTGAAAGGATTCGTTGCCGGGCTTCAGGCCCTGGTAGATTTGCTGCAGACGTAGCAGGCCTGCCAAGAGAGAGACAGCAAGAGAGAGGGGAGCTTTAAATCGGTTTATAGCCAGAAAAGAGCTTAAGAATCATCTGCATATTAATTTGCACATTTTATTAGCCATGGTAATAATGACTGTCCAATCACAATTGCCCCAGATAACGTACAAGTTTTGGTTTGCTTACCCCACACCCGCACACTTACAGACGCACACACACACTGCCTACTCACACCCGCACACGGCACAACAAACTCGGCTTACAGAAGCTAAACCAACAGCATCAGCTTCAATTTGAAATTTCCCGAAAACGGATGCAGACACACACACACAGAGATAGAGAGAGACTGGCACACACTTTGTAGATGTGTGTCACAGCAGCAACGTGCTCCTAATGCCGCAGGGCAGTGCCACGCCCCTGCCTCTGCCCTCTCTCTTTCTGTGTGTCACAGTGCCTGCAGTTATCATCGGCCTTGTGTTGTTGCGATATGCGGCAGAGATTTCATTGCAAGCGCAATTTGCATTTGGGCTTATTGAGTTATGGCTGCAACTAACTGCCAACTGCCTCATCCTCAGAGCCACATCCTTCTTCCTGCTGCTCCTCATTCGCACTTAAACAGATACAGAGGCAGTAGAAGCAGCAGCAGCAGTGGCAACATCACTCAGAGGCCGCTTGCGGGTCAAAACTCGACGATTGAATGCGCCAGGGAGAAGCCGATAAACAGACAGACGGATGGGGCAGGCAGAGGGAAGGGCGTTAGAAAAGGGGCAGACAAGTATGAAGCATGCAGGAAGACAGCCAGGCAGAGAGAGGCAGAGAGCTAAGGCAGCCAGGCCGATAGATAGAGGGATAGACAGATAGATAGATAGATAGATAGTGATAAACATTGATAGACAGATGATTTGTATGACAGGCTCGGGGTACGCAAGCTAACGCAGCACAAGGCAGCTTTTGCCCATTTCCCCCCTACCCGCAACATTCGCACCCCTTTTCCGTTTTTGCTCGTTTTTCCGTTGCGTTGCATGCAACTCTCGAATTCGCCTTCAATTTATGCTTGCGGATAAAATGGGATTTGCTTTGGCTTTTCCAATGGCTGTGACTGTCAGGCGTTCTGATTTAGACATTGTTATACCGTAGGTAGTAGGTAGATACGCCTCCCCTGTGGCACGCCCCCCATGCCACACGGCACAAAGCGCACTCCACATACAGAGACACATATCCAATTTGTTGTTGTTTTGATTTGCACTACTCTCACTCTCTGCGACAATGCGTGGGCGGTGATGGGCAGGCAGTGGCTGAGCGAGGGGGGGGGGGTTAAGTATTTGTATACCCTGCAGCCATTAAGTGGAGCAGTGGGGTAGCTTGTAAGACGGCAAAGACAAAGCTGTGTGGTGGCAGTTTACTGAGATTACTCGATACTGTGTGATTACAGGACAATTCCTGTTCGTGTGCTTTGCCCTACGCATTACAGGGTATTAGCTAGTCTAAGCTGTTATTGTATCGCATTTTTTGTTGTCGCTCGTGTGCTGAAGCATTTTTTGTTTTGCGCTAGTGCAATAAATTTTGTGCTTTGCCTTTTATACAATTTCATTTGCTCAGCCCTACAGCGTGTCCCCCCCTTTCTCCACACTGGCCCTGCCCCTCCCTCTTGTGATTCTCCCTTGCCTGCTGCCTCTTCTCTCGCTTCTCTACCCATTCTATGCTGCTGTATCTCTCCATAGTCCTCACGCTTGGCTTGCCTTTGGATTTGAGTTTTGTGTTTTTCGATTTGAGATTTGCCGTTTGGATTTACTTTGTGAGTGTGCCTGGGAGTATGAGTACATGTGTGTGTATGTGTTGTGTGCATGTGTATGTGTGTTGTGCGTGTGTACGAATATCGAAAGTGTAATTGAGTAGCGTGCTGTGTATGTGTGCTGCGTGCTGTGTATGTGTGCTGCGGCTTGGGCTTTTGTTTTATTTCATTTTTGATATCAAAACATTTGCGACGCAGTCCCCAGTCCCCCCCCTGAACCACCCTCGGCCCCTGCCCCTGTCCCCTCTCTCTGTCCTTCTCTACATACCGCACATAATATGTCCCCGACTTGATGGCTCGAAATTGGCTTCTGTCTCTGTGATTTCTACTCTTGTTGCTGTATTGCTGTCCCTCCCTCTCTCTCTCTCCTCTATATGTGGGTGTATTTCCGTTTATGTTTATAGTATTATTTTTGGTACAATTTGCTATTGTTGTTGCTGTTGTTGCTGCTTCGCTTTTGCTTTGTTTACGTAACGAATTTAATTTACAATTATATTTATTTTTTATGCTCGTCTGGGCAGATTCAATTACAGCTCAAGCAACAATTCCTAATAGCAAATTCATTGAAATTGAATTTTTCAAAATGGGCCCAAACAATAAATCTTCTTGTATGGTCACTCTAATCTTTACCATGGTATGTGTACAGTTATCTACAAGTAAACAGTGGGAGGGAAACACAACTTTATTTTGCACTCTCACATGCCAAGTAAAGTAAACAAGACAATTTGTTATGTTAAACAAAAGTTAGCTCTGCGGAAATGAAGTTTTCCTGCCATCGGTAGTGACACTCAGAGAGGAAGAGAGGTAGAGAGGGAGAGAGATGTAGATACGCACACATAGTTGGATAAGAAATAAGACATTTGCTTACATATTGTCTGTGAAAAGGTAATGTAATTATTACAGCCACAGGCAATCTCTGACTGCGTCTCTAGGATATCCTAAAAGATAAACAAGCTACCTGCCCCTACATATACAAACTTTCCCTCCCTCTCCCCATTCCCCTACAAATAGTAAAGCCTAATTAGTTTAGCAATAATTATTGTCTGCCATCTCAACATAAATATTAAAGTATCATAATGCCGCAGCTGAACTATCGACTTATCCAATAGGATGCTTTTTCTTCCTTGAATTTAAAGCATAAATTTTGTTTACTCCTCAATTAAGCGGTTTATGCTGGGGTTGCTTTGTATCTTGTCTGTTGTTATCAGAAACTTTGGCGCTTTAATTACTTTGTGATGCTCAAACGAATCTTCTAGACGCGCATATGTTTCCAATGGCTTTGCCAAGCAGGCGGCGTCAAGAGTATCCAATAACAGCAAAGGAGTGAGAAGGCACTGCGAGTGAAAGTGAACGCGCAGTAAAACGCACAATAATGGCTCAGTTAATGGCACAAAATATTCTGATCGAGTTACCCCTCCCCTACCAAACACAATCAACGTTTGCTTATTATTCATGATGGACCCAACAATCAGATTTGTTTTTAAATTTTTATGTACACATGGGCAGGGATGACTAGACAAGACTGAGAAGTTGACTTGGAAATACCCTGGGAATATACAGCAGAAATCTTTACAAAGAAACTTCCTTATTAGCAGAATTATTACTCCTCAACTAATACTCCCCATTACTTCTGTTACGACTACAGCGCATTCCACTTTGATTGTCTGCCTACTACTCAAATTTTACCGTAGACAATCAATAACAATCAATCTCTATAAACATACATATAGAAAACCATTTGCATAAATCTGTTGACGACTTCAAGAGGCACAGGCAGGCAGGAGTATGGGCAATGGGGGCGTGGCAATGCCACATTGATTAGCTTCAGAATTTCCGAATTTAGTACCTGTTGTGCGGACGTTTAATAAAATATTTATCAAGTCCCCGGACAGAAATTTTGATCATTCGATGCGACAGAAAGACACAAGGAAGAAGAGGAAGAGTGAGGAAGAAAAAGGGGGAGGGTAGCAGAGGGTAAGGCACTGTATATGCATTGGCCGAGGCAAGCGACAATTTTCGACTGTCCTAACCAGGGACGACAAATGCAAATGGTTCCCTCTTGCTGACTGAGTGTGTGTTCAACTGTGTCTGTGTGTGTGTGCGTAGTAAATTTCATGTCACAGCAAGTCGAATGTGCTGTTAAAGCGACCAGGGGCGTGGGCATGCATGAGGGGGAGGGGCAGCAACACAATGCCACAACGCCTACGCCCCCTGCTGACACACAGCTCGAGGTTTTCTTCCTTACTTTCTTCTCTTGTTTTTTTGCCCCACTCGGAAAACATGAGATTGCTTTGTCGATTGAGTGTGTGTGTGTGAAGGCATATGTGTGTGTGCGTGTACTTTGCGTGTTCGTGTTCGTGCTTGGCAATGTGCTAAAAAATAAGTGAGACATTTACTTTCATTGCAGACTGTGCTGATTGTCTGTTCTTAATATCAAATCAGAATCCACAAATATACTCGTAACATGCAAATGCTCCTACTTTGTGCTGCAGCACTTTCAGGGCGATGCCGCTGCGTGATTTCAGAGATCAAATATGCATTGCTATACTACGTATATATGTTATATTAAGGCATTTCATTTAGCCGCTTGAGATGTGACAAAGTTAATCGCACAAGGGGAGTAAAGCATTTGTGATGCAGAGGAAAAGGAAAGTGCGGATAAATGGCTTTAGTTTGATCGATATGTATTAAGTATATAAAGAACTTAAGGTATTTATGATGATGTAAAGAAAGGTTGGGATTACTGTTTGTATATTGATACATTTTAAGACAGCTAGAAAATTGCGTAAGTTCTTTATATTTTATATTTCTATTCATATAAGTTGTTGGCTTCGTTTTGTATATAAATCTGTATTTGTTAAATCGATTAAAATTAACAATTGATGATTTAAAGTGTTTGAAAACATAAGATTGAGTTGTATAATAAACATTAGCTTATGTTATGAACAAAAAGACATTCCACATGGAATTTGAATGCAAAGTTACGAGTGTTGAAAGACGACAAATAAGTCTAAAAACTTCCCCAGAGTAGATAAATTTAATCTTTACAAAATGTTCAACGTCGGTATCATAATAACAAGGAATAAGTCTAAAAATAGATTCAGTAATATAATGAATAATCATAAAAAACAAGCACATAATTAAGTGAAGACTTTACCCTGGTGAGTTGAGAGACAAACAGTAAACACTCCTTTCCCTATACCCAAGCCCATTTCCAACGAAACTTTTCCATTAACAGTTAATAAAAGTGAAATCTGTGTATAAATTCATTGACCCTTTCCGATAACTATCGCTAGTTTCACACTAAAGCATATGCCACACATCCACTTCATGCTAAAGAAAAGTTTTGCAAACAATATCAAGTATACGCAAGGTGGTGTGAAGTGTTTTTCCACTCTGGCTTCCGTTTGTAGTGCCATTTGGGGCATTTTGGGAAGAAATATTATAGCTTAGGCACACGAAGGCAGGCCGACACACATGAGGGAGAGAGAGAGTGGAGTTTATGGCCGGGTTCATCGGCTTCAATACAAAAGCCATAATCTAGCTAGCTAAAATTAAAATGGGTGTACGCCAATTTCTCGTGCAAGTCGTAAATACAAGCGACAATAAACTTATAAGCCGACGGGCATATCCGTATGAATTAGGACGCGTTGCGTCTCTACCAGAGAGAGAGAGAGAGCGAAACCCAAAAAGAAATCCGAAAAAATTGGAAAAGAAAGAAAATACACAAAATGGCTGAAGGAAGGGCGGTATGGGGGGCAGGGAGTGAGCTTCGATAGAGTGGCTATTAGTGTTTTTGTTGTTGCTGCTGTTGTGATTGCTTAGCGCTGCTTGTTCAACATGGTACTCCAATACCGCTGCCAATGGCCATAAATAGTTTTTCTCTGTTCATTTTTTTGTGTGTGTGCGCCACAAGCTCAGCCTCCTGCCGCCACGCCGCCGTAATAAACTCGTTTGCGTGGCCCAAATAAACACAAGAAGCCATTCCATATAAACAGTTGCCAGTTGCCAGTTGCCAGAGTTGCCACAGAAAGAGAGAGAGAGAGCGAGCCAAGCGTCCAAACGTGCGTCCAAAATGGCCAAAATAAAAGCCGTTAACTTGCGTTGGCGTTACGTGCCAAGCAACCGATGAGAATTCCCCGTACTCCGCTCTCACTGCTGCCCTTTCTCGGTGCTCTTCCCCTCTCAGGCCTTTCCCCCTTCCCCTCCCAGTTCCGCCTCCCGTCGCGCCGGCTGTGTAAACATGCCCATAAAATGCCCGGCTACAATAATTGTAGAAAAATGAAAGACGACGCGACGCCCCCTGTTTGCTTGGCCCCCCGCTCCTGGCCCTTTCTTCCGCTGGCAAATTCTATTTTGACTTTTTTAAATAACAAAGATATTGTGTACTTTGTTGCGTACGTGCGTATATAAAACCCACCACGACCAGCCCCAAGTTAAGGTCGTCTCAGGCTGGAGGTCGAGGCGAGTTTAAAGTCGAAGTCGAACGAAAGTCACGCGCGTTTCCTCTATACGAATTTAATACACTTCACCAGGGCACATTGAAATGGCCGGACATAAATGCAAGAGTTGACTGAGTACCCCCTTTCGCCATAAATAAATAAATATAAATTTTATATGTACAACGTACTAAAAGCTTGGCTGAGTTAGAAGCGAGTGCATTCATAACTGTAAAAGCAGCCAATGAAGTCTAAACTCTTAATGCGAATGAGGAATGAAACGGAACGGAATGAACGGGAATGGAATGAGATGAAACGGAAGAGAACTTCTTCTGACTGGGTACAGTTGATTGAGTGAAGTCAAGTCGTGTCAATTATCGTAAAACAAATGCGTTGATGTCTTTAAGCAGACAACAACAAGACAGCTTGAAGAAGGGAAGGAAAGAGAGAGAGATAGGAGGTTAAGGGGCGTGTGGGGGGAAGCTGTCTGGTGTAACGGTAAATTGATTGAGTGCTGTTCGCGAGCATAAAAAGATTTTCACGTGGCATTCATTAATAATAATAATGCAGACAGCAATGAGGGACGAAGACGCGGACGAGGGCAGAGGTTGCGACTAGTTGTCCGCCCATTTGCCATGTCCTGTCTGTCCATCTATCTGTCTGGCTGTCATGCCATTCATGCAGTGTGAGTGTGTGTTGTGGCCGCCACACATAAGCCAATTGTCTGTCAGCAGAGGCTCGCGGCACAGACGACGCTGTGTCATTACTTTTTATTTATAAAGCGACTAAATGGAAAATCCTCGCGGGCAAAACTTATAACTTATAACAAGGCAAATGCCACACATACACACACAGAGGTCGAGAAAATAGAGTCATGCCCCCAGGGAAGGGGGTGGAGGCACAGGGCACAGGCCCAGAGGGGCACACAGAGGTTGGGGGTCAGGCAATATGAACGGTTATTGACTCACTTGGGGCACTCGTCGCTCAATCTTACACTATATTAAGTAGGTGTGTGTGAGAGTATACATGTTTGTGTGTATGTGTGAATGAATATGTCTGTCTACTTACCATCGTGGGAATCGTAGAGATAAATTATTTTGCGCCAGCCGTAAAACTGTATTGTATCAATGATGGCCTGATGATAATCCGGGCGCATGCTGAGGGCAAAGTCGAGGAACCCAGACGATGGCGTAAGCACCTAAAACGCGAAAATTATGGAAAACAGCGTTCATATAGTGTGGCCAAAAGAGACAGCATAAACGAGAGCAAAGCAGAGAGACTGGGCAAGAGAGAGAGATAGAGAGACAGAGAGTGAACAAACGGGGGACAAGTTGGTAAACATGAATCATTATTGAGTAGTCACTCCTGTTATTGTTCCCTCTCTGCTTCACCCCTCTCTTCTTCCCTCTCTATCACTCTTTGTCCCTCTTTCTCTCTGTCTCTCTCTCTCTTGCCATTGTTTTGGCTCGTTTTGGGCATTTGCCTGTTTGATTTATTGGGCTCCACCCAAACGAGGCCAAAAGTGTGTTATAAATTTTTAAAGAGCACGCACACAGCAGCACAGACAGACAGACGGAGAGTGAGAGAAAGAGAGAGACAGTGGCAGCGACAAGCAACTTGTGTATTCGTAATGATTTCGAGCTGCGCTCACAGTTGCTACACACACACACACATAAATTTGCCAACAAACTTTCTGTGGGCCCAAGCGCCTTTTCAAGGTTAGCCAATTTAGTATGAGAGTCAACTTGGCGTATGATTAATATTTCATATTAAAATAGGCACAACAAGCTACATATACAGCAGCGAGCACAAAAGTTCTGTCCCTCCGTCCTCTCTCTGCGCTTTAATATTTATTAGTCCTTAACGCACTTACCTTCTCCGGAAACCAGGGCGTCACAAAGGGCATTTGAAACGTATTCGAATACGAGTGCAGGGTATCAAAGGAGTCGGGCGAAACGGCGCCGAGCATGGAGTAAACGCCACGAGAGAATTGATTGCAGACTGTGGAGAGAGAAATGGAGAAGAAGAAGGAGAAGTTAATAAAGAGTTGTTAGTGAATGTAACAGGAGGATAATTAAACAGGAAGAACTTTAATTTGTAATGAGAAACTTTATATTAAACATTAAATAAATTAAAGAAATAAAGAGAAAAAGAACTAAAAGAATGAATAAATATATAAATTAATTAATTAATTAATATATAAATATTTAAATAACTTAATTTTATTCAAGGCTTTCAACTCTTTTACTTTACAGGATATTTTTTAATGTATATACTCACTCAGTCTCGATAATTTAAATGCATCCGCCGTATTGATGACATCCACATAGGCCTGCAGCTCAAAGCGACGCGAGGAGACATTCAGATTGTGATTGAGCATTGCGTATTTGAAGGCAGACTGCACCTCATCTGTGCCCTGCTCGAAGATGGCGCCTGCAATGAAGACAGGTAAGTGGCGGGTGAGGGGTATGCAAAGTGTACAAAAAACATTAGAGCGAACTTAATGCTACAGTGGCTACAAATGTTGTTGCTACAAATGTTGCTGCTGCCACAGTTGCTGCTCCTTCTGTTGCTGCTGTCGTCGAGCGAAATTGTCAATTAGGTTCAAAAGCAAAGGCACTTTAAACTTTGTAATTGCTTTTGCGCTCAAATTTTATTTGAGTTTTTCTTGGCGAAAACTTGACTTGGCATTTTCACAGCGCATTTTGTGCTGCTGCTGCTGCTGTGCTGCTTCTTCTTCTTCTTCTCCTTGTTGCTGCTACTGCTGCTAGTGCTGGGCAATCTGAGTAGATTCCTAAATGGCGCTTGCTGCAAGTTAATAAGCGTTCCGTTTCAGTTTTCAAAGCTTAAGCGGCAACCGGACTTGCCACACCCCACCTTCTTGGCTCCCTCTGTGCCTGGCCAAGGCTCTTCAATCTTGTTTGCGGACAGACGCAACTTGAACGAAGACTTTATTGCGCGACTGTGTCAACGTGCAACAGGCTGAGGGCCAGTTGCATATCATGGGGCAACTCCTTATCTAGGTAGAATCTTCTTCTCTCTTCTCTTCTCTGTTCTTCTTTTCTGCACTTACCCAACGGAATTTTCTCGGTTAATGATGGCTGTGCGCCGGCTCGATTGCTGCCGCTGCCACCGATGCTGCTGCTGCAGGTTAGCCATAAAAAGAGGCAGCTCAGCTTTAACGCAGAGCCCATTTTGCTCTGTCTTCCTGCCTCACCTCCCCTCACAGTAGTTGTTGTTCACTGCTTGCTGTTGCTGTACTGTTCACTTTGCTGTTGCTGCTGCTGCTGTTGGGGCTGCTGTTGCCGTTGCAATTTTGTATTTTGCCGTAGTTTATTTATATTTCATTTGTTCACTCAGTTGTTGTTGCTGTTGTTGTAGTTGGTGTTGCGGCATTGGCGTTGTAAGCATTTTGTTGCAATTTGCTGTCGAGTGTGGCATTTGCATTATTTGCCACGTTACCAGGTGCAACACTTAATGGAGTTGTTGACATATTGGTTTAGTTCTGTGAAAAATGAGAGAGAGAGAGAGAAATGAGAATTTTATGGTAATTATACAGGGGAGTTTTAGACAGAGATTGCTTTATGATTAATGAGTGCGGGTTCTTTTAGACTATGATTTACTCTATGATATTTACATACATATAAAATAAACAAAATGTAATATTTGTATTTAGTATCATGTTATTATCATTGTTTTTATCAAGATTTAGCTTGAGCTTGCATTAAGTTCGATTTATTAAATGAGCGCCAAAGTTGTCTCGAATTTTATGTGTTTTTAGTCGTTTTTATCTTGAAATCTAACGTTGTTCTTTAGAGATACGTAATATATAAAATATAATACTTATTTAAAGTACTTTATGGAATTGCTGCTTAAGTTTTTGGCTAAGTTTTATTTATGCAATCGGAGCTAAAGTTTCGCAGACTTTGATTAGATTTGAGTTCTGTTTTCTGTGGCATATAAAACTCTATATATGGATTCAAAATATTTAAAATAAATATATAAGAGTTTGATTAGTTTTTAGAGAGTTTTACATGCCCTATTATATGCTCTATTCTTAAGTATCATATAATATATTTTTATTCAGTTTTTCATTCCGTTTTTTATTCTGTTTTTCATTTCATATAATATATTTTCACAAATTCCTTCCCCATTTAGTTCTTCATTTAGTTTTCACGTTTCGTTTACTAAGCCCAACCGCAAGTTTCTAAAGTATTCACAGCACATGCTGCCGAAGTTTTTCACTTGCTTGTCAATTATTCATATTTTGTACAGGGTATTTATTTATGCCACGCACTCCACCTGCCTGCCTACCCAACTTGTTGAATTCATTAATATTTTTGGGTGTTTTTGCGAGGCTTTTTTGGGGTCTACTTTGCCTTATTACGCCTCAGTTATTTGCAAGGCTTTTTCATAAATTTTAAGAAGCTTTTGTTTATGTGCTTTCTATTTGGGCAAACCCACACACACACACACACACACACACATGTTCGGCACACCGGTTAGACTTTCAGTCTAGCGCACTTGTCTGCCTCCCTTCCCTCTCTCCCTTATATCTACCTTGCCACCACCTTCTCCGCCTCCTTTCGCATTCACGCGCTGAGTTGCACGTGCCGTTGACACCCTGTACACCCTGTACCACCTGCTACAATGGGCCAAGTTGGCAAACAGGGCCATTCACTTTCCTCTGATGTTCACATTTATGTGTGACCCGCGCCCTCGTTTCCCCTCCCCCTTCTACCATCCATCTATCACCCTTTTAGCCACCTCTTCCATTATCCCTTTGTTTAAGCTTGACACTTTGTAGCCGCGCGTGAATGTGTGTGTGTGTGTGTGTATGCTCAGTGAACTGTATGTAAATATGTAGATACACTTGCCTATCTGGCAGACCGCCTGCACCCTCACCCTTCCCCTTCCCCTTACCACCCGCAACTACACCTGGTGCGTGCAGCTGCAGCGCGTTCTGTTTCCTTTGCTCCTCTTGTTGTTGTACATTTTGCATGATTGTCACTGTGTCAGTGTGTGAACAGCAACAACAACAACAACAGCAACAACTACGACAGCAGCTTGTACCCTTATTGTTGCTGTGTCCTGCTTGGCAGCTCCTGTTGCTGCTGCTGCCGTCGTTGCTGCTGGTGTTGCTGCCGTGCTGCTGCTGCTGTTGTCGTTATCCTTTCGGTTCGCTGAATGTTTTTGTGCTGATTTTGCGCTTATTTTAAATGTCTTTTGTTTTTGCACAGTTTATTTTTATACCCTGCATGGGTATAAAGTGCTGCCCGTAATGGGCCAGTGTTGTGCAACGTGCGATAATAGCTTGACTTTTCATCTCGTTAAGGTATCAACCTAATTTGATAGAGGGTATACACTGAGTCGAGTGCAGCTGCAATAAACACTCCTTTTCTCTCTCTCCCTCTGTCTCTTCCTTTCTCCTTTTCTGTCCCTCACTTCCTTGTTAACTATTTAACATTTGTTCTGTTCGGTTTTCACTTTTATTTGGGGAACCGTTCAACACTGGCAAAAGGTTCTTCCGGCCAATTTTTGTATTGGGTTTGCATTACTTCCAAATTTTTTCTGGGAATCTTTTTTCTCTTTTTCGCAAAAACTTTTTTGGCTTTTTACTTTTTGGCATTTTTGAATTATTTCTTAAGCGGCTTATAACTGCAGCGTTACAAAAAACCGATTATGTGTAGCCATAAAAATGAGTTGAATGTGTGTCACAAAGTTCGGCAAGAAGAAGTGGAAGAAGAAGCAGAGAAAAGGCGATATGCGTGTTATAAAGCATGATATAGGGGGGCTTAAGCTGCTTTGCCTGCCTGCCTGGCTGCCTTCCTTTCTGCTTATTCATGCATTAGTTAACTATTTAAAATCTCTAAAGGGGGAAGAGGGAGGAGGGTAAACTACCCTTAAACTGTCCCACACTCCAACTCAATGCTGGAGTCGAGCATTTGGAAAATAGATTAACAGCAGCTTAATATTCATAAGTATGGCCAGAGAACGCTCTTGGGGAGCACTTGGAACTTTATTCATTATAATGAAAAACTAAAGAGGAGAAAAGGGAGAAGGGAGGATGGAATGGCACACAGTCGACCACAGTCAACTGCGTTCTAGGCCTAGGTCCAAGTGGAGCCCACTTAATTAAATTTAAATTAGAAGGCTAAAGTTGCACGTCACGCAAAGGGACAACAGAACCCAGAGAGAGTGGAGGGAGAATAGGAGGCCTGGCTGCAGGCGCCTATTTATAAGGCAAACAAAAAAGGCGGAGCGGAGCGGAGCACGATGACTATCAGCAGCATCACACACCCAGTTAGATAAACGAAACGAATGAATGAATGGACATTTGGAATAGAAGAAGAATGCGTTGCACGAATGAGGGAAGGCAACTGCGGAGGCAACTGGAGGCAAACTGAAGCGGATCCTTCTCAGTCAGTCGCAGTGCCAGGGTTGCCTCGAAGCAAACGTTGCTCGTCGCTTGCGCCACTTTTGTTAATTAAATAATTATTTTGTAGCAGCTCGCTAATTACTTTTTACTTTGCCACATTTTGCACAGCACTCTGCACTCACTTTTTTATACAACTTGTCCCCATTCACAGTGGCAATTTGGTACACTTAACAGCTGCTTCCGCAAGGACCTTTGTGTCGATCCCTTTGGCCTCCAGCCTAGCTAGATAGGGATACCTAAGCTGTGTGGCCTGCCAGTCCAGATAGATAGGGATGCTACTTAGGTGTATAGGATGCTAGGTCGGCGCCTAGATATGTTTGCCTTAGCTGTGTAGGTTACTTGCCTAGATAGGAGTACCTCCATACCTAAACTGTTTAGGTTCCCAGGCAGGACAATAGATAGAGATAACCTATTTGACTTGGCACCTATACCTGTGGTACCTATACCTATGGTACCTATACCTATGGAACTATACCTATGTTACCTATGCTGTCAAGTCTGCGCACTTAAATAGTTGAGAATACCTAAGCCAAGTTGACTAGGCATATCAGGTGTATCTCTTTATTTTTTCGTAAGTTGCTTGCGTGTTACAAAAATGTGTGGCCAGCCTGGAATTATTGGACCGCAAATGATGGTGATATGTAAGGCAGCTCATTAGCATTTTAATGAGGCTATTAGTATGCGAAAGCCAAAGCCAAAGCGTGGAGAACTTTTCTGCTTTTGGTTCAGCTTTTCAATAATTCAACTTTCGGCAAAGCGAGCAGCCAATTTGCCCCCCCTCAGGCTACCATTCTTTCTCCCCCTTCTCTAAATATATACAACGTCTGTAACTCGCTATAATACCTTGCGCTCTATTCACTTCGGCCTTATCGCTTAACGCTTTGTCTAAGTTGAACTTACAGCGCAGGCAGCTGAGGCGGCGGCGCCTTCCCGTTTCCATTTGCTTTGGTTCAGTTGAGTTTTTCTTTTATATTCTTTCCTTCTCCGAATAGTTATTGCTTTTGTTGTTGTACACAAATAACGCACATAATATAAATCGCCAGCGCGCGTGTGTGTGTGTGTTTTGGCTAAAATATTCGCCAAATTGCCTCTTGAGCGACTTTTACATTTGCATAAGTTGGCGCAATTTAAAAAATGATTGCCGCGTCTCTCTTTATTATCACGTAATGCCGCGAGGAGAACGAGGCAACACTAAAAAACACAGGCCGCTTTTTTATCACTCCGGTCCGCTTAGGGACTACGCTAGGGTCGCTACTGTCCGTCGGCGACACAAACACAAACACGAGACGTACGTGAAACGACACGAGACAAGGCGTGAGTCGAGACAAGACGAGGTGAGCTGCTGCTGCTGCTCTGCTGCTGCACTGGCGTCCGCGTTAATCGTCCTGCTTGACGCGCGCACAACTGAGTACTGACTACGTGAGACGAAGCCAGTGCACGAGGCAGCAGCGACAGCAGCGCCGACTGTCGCCGGCAACAGCAGCATCAGTTGGGCGACAAAGCTACAAAACACACGCACACGAGATGCGCTCTCTTATGCGCTCTCAGTGTACTAAAAAGGGCGGCTTGAACTGAAGTTTCAGTCTAAGAGAGCGCTGCACAGCCAGAGAGAGGGAGTGCGTGAGAGCAATGGAGAGAGAGAGAGCAAGGCATACAGCATCTGCTCTCTTTGTGTTACTGACCTAGTAACCGTTTTTCAAGTTTATTCGTTGTGGCTGCTGCCTAAAGTAACAACAACAACAAACACAGTAACAGCAATAAGAGAGTGCAAAAGAAGTTGGGGTTGTTGTTGCTATTGTTGTTGCTGCTGTTCTTGTTGTTGCCGCTGTTCTTATTGTTGTTGCTGTTCTTGTTGTTGTTTCTGCGTTGAATGTGCATTTCACACCCTGCACTTGGTGAAATGGGAAGGAAAAGGAAAGGTTGCATTGTTATGAAAGTGGGAGGTGGAAGCAGAATAAGAATATTGTCTATTTATAAATGAACATATACGAATGTATAGTGTTTATAATATTTTGCATATCAATTAATTATGTTGCCTATATATATTGTCGCTATAAGAATATTGCTACCTAGTTGATAGAGAGATTGCAAAGTTATAAAAGTTTGAGGGTGAAAGAAGAAGTTCTCTTGTATTTTATTGTATATATGTATATTAGATTTTTATTATTATATTGTGTATATTTATGATCTATTATATGGTGATTATTATTATTTACATATTTACTATATTGTTCATATATTCCTATACAATTGGACTGCCTTTTTGTTTGCTATTTATTTTCTTTGCTTATGCCTTACTTACGGTTTAATAGCATTATTTCCAACATTTCGTCGTACATAGATAATAAATTATAATTATAAATTATATATTCTGTATAATTTGGTTGGCTTTGTAGTTTTCTGTTTATTATTCTATGTAATTTTGAGTTAACTATATATATTGTCTATGTACATATATTATATAACATACCAATGCATATTTTTTTATCACTGTATATTTTCATCAATTATTGAAATAGCTTGATGTAGAACTGGGACATTATATTTTCTGAGTAATTTCGACTGTTTAAGTGCAACTTAAAGTCAACTACACACAATGGTACTTACTTTCTTTGACAATTACCGTAATAAATTGCAGCTTCATTTATTGCAGTTGCATATCTTGCCTTGTGCACATATTAAAGATTGCTTGCATCAGAAATAAAGATCGATTTTACAATATAGATGTATGTATAGATATGACCGGCGTTGAGTGCTTAAACTTAGGAACTGAAATGAAAATCAATTCAAACTGCAACTCAATCAGTTACATTGCGAAACTCGTCCGTTTCCCGTTTCCCGCTTTCCGTTTTCCGTTTCCCATTTGCTGTTTCCCATTCCCCCCTCCCCCGTACTCAACTGGTCAACGTTGTGTATGGAAAAATCTGAACAATCATTTCAGCACTTCAAATGGCAACGAAAGCGGAAACAGCAACAGAAGCAACAAAAATCAGAAAAAGAGAAGAGAGAAGGGAAAATAAAACAGATGCAGAAAAAAACTCAATCATATGAGCAACATGTGTGCACGCGTGAATACTTATTGGAAATTCAATTTTCAATAAATGCACACAAATTGATTTCAGCACACAGAGAGAGAGGGAGAGAGAAGAAGCGAGAGAGTGGAATGGAGACACATTCCGATACATATTTCAATCACACACGCATTTGTAGGAGTATTAAGTGCAAAACTTTTCAATTTACGTTTTGTTTCTTAGCATCAAATATCCGGGAGAGCTGTCAAAAGTATTTGTCGAGAGTTTGTCGAGTGTGCGAGCGAGAGAGAGAGTGAGCAAGAGTGCTGTCTCCTTTCTGCTCTTCTTTCCTTCTTTAGCCGGGGCACATTTTTATTAGATTTCTGTGGCGTCTTTGGGGCACAGGTAAGCTACCTCACTTTACCTCTTCCTCTCCCTACTTTTCTATCTACCTGTCTCTCTTGTTCTCTTCCTCTTGCTCTCTCTCTCTTCTACGCACATATGCCAGACGTCGACGCGTCGCTGGCAGCTTATCCGCGGCAGAAATTCCGCATCATGCAGAGCAAACACTTGTTAATTACTTTTATTATATCCACGGCTACAGTTGCACAGTCACGCAATTTGACCCCTGACCCCCATACGACTTCCCCACCCAGGAAGTTCACCTTGCCTGTTGCTTTACCCCAACCCCGGCAGAGAGTGCTGGGGGTGCCTGCTTGCCTGTTGGCTGCTTGCCTGCCCTGCTGGCGAGGTGGCATGCCTCATGTACTTGCCACACACCCATCACATGTGGTTGGCCGTAAACAAGCAGCCTACACCCACGCACGCACACACACAGACATACGCAGGCCGACGCCAAGTAATTGCAATCAGCACCTTGGCAACGCGCATCTGCGCCAAAAAGTGTGCTACACGTGTTTTTATTTATTTAATGCCCACAACAGACAGACGACCCCCTTTTAACACTACACGCGCCCCACAAATTGCAATAATGGACTCAACGTACACTCAAATTGGCAATAAAAAAGAGAAGAGACAAAGACTTTATATGATTTGCATGTGAAATTGACTTTTGAGTGACTCGCTAAAGTGTTGATTGATGAACGTGGGAACAATGTGAAGAAGGCATTTGTTATAGGCAGCATAGAGAAATGTATAAAATTATATTACCATAGTAACAGATGTATTCTTATATTATTGCTTTATACAACAGTCAAAGCTTGAAGATTGAAGATTGCATCAATTGCTTTCTCTCTTCTCACCTACCTCTACATCTTCTTCTACTGATTGCGTAGATCAAAGTGTTATGCATGATTAATATACAAAACCCCTTTGGCCAGTCTTCTATCTTTTTTCTGTGCTCCCTCTACCTCTCTTCCCTCACTTCTCTGCTTGACTTAATGCAATCCTATGAAATTCATACTCTCTTGACTTTTCCGCCTTTCTGGTGTTAAAGTCATTCAACAAATGTCCGCAAGGTGCGGCAATTTATATGCTAATTAATAGTTAATTATAATTTCTTTCACCAATGCATCCCACAACCCACAATGTGGGCAGTTGTTCCATCGCTCCACGTTGCGTATGTGTAATATAATTGCGACACTGCCGACACGGAGGCTCGTTTCGGTCGGACTCCCCGTTGTGTCAGTTGAAGTCCAAATTTCAACTAGTTTGGCATTTGTATTCCATGTGGAAATTAACGTGATGCATTGGTCAACTTGATTGGCATTGTTTTCGCCGCCTGCCACGTGACAGGCCACTTGCCACACATCCCACACACAACTCGACCCAATATGAGATGATCAATTGAAATCAAATGTGCGACAAAATTGTATTGGGGCCTGTCACTTGAGTTGCGTTCATATGTCGCACAGAATGCAAATTATTAAGCAACTAATTAGGCAAGGAATGAGACAGAGAGGGAGAGACAGAGGGAGAGAGTGAGAAGGCAGTATAAATGGCATGGAATAAGGCTTTTCCAATTAAATTTATAACTTATTTATGACAGAAAGTAATCTTCTTTGGGCATTAGGTTGATGTAATAAAAATGATTGAAATATAATTGAGAATTGACATAAAAGCCAAATAAACACACAGAATGGCAGACAGCACCACGACACAGAGACAGACACACACACACGTGACACACACAGTGCTATTTGGCTGTGTAAAATCCAGACTGCTTCTCTGGCTCTGGCTTGGCAGGCACTTACAATCAACGATTACCTTTACACCTGCCATTTTGAAAATAAGCCATAAGCGGAAATGACATCAAAAGGATATTGTTATATCGATGAGGCAGTCAAGGAGCAGCACCAGGCACCTGCCTCGCTGCGTTGTAGCCCAAATAAAGTATAGCAAAAGGTGCCATAAAATAAATAACATAAGAAACCAAATAAACATTTTGGCAAAGTCAAAAAAAGAAGAAAAAGAAACGAGCAAAGAGCAAACCAGACGAGAACTTCCGACTGTGTGTATAAAATAGACTGTGGTGTGTGTGTGTGTGTTTGTGTGTGTGCATAAAATAGACTTATCCTAATGAAAAAAGTCTTGGTGGCGCGTTAAGTAAGATATGTATGCGATATCACAAGGTAAAGCAAAGGGGCCGCCTTCCCTTCTCTCTCCCACTCTGTCTCTCCCTCTCTCTTTGCTCGCTTTAAGGCGTTGAAACGTTAAAAGTTAGATACGGCAATAGCGCATGTTAAGCGGCTTATGCCACGGGGCACACAACATGGACACACACAAGCAAACACAAAGGAAGGCGGGGCAACGCCTTTAAAGGTCTGGGAGCGCCCCTGCAAAGTGAAATGAAAACTCAAATGAAAAACGAATAGTTTTCATCACCTACGAGGGATGCATTTAAGTTCAAACAAATTGAACTGTAATTTAATTAATTAAAGACATAGTCGGAGAGGTCTTCAGGTCTCCGACTACATGCTATAAATTTAACATGAGCAGTGCGCATACCCTCTGCATATCTCATGAATTTGTGCTACGTTTTTAATCAAATTTGCTGCAAATATGCAGAATACATTTAACTGAAAGAGGAAAGACTTTGCTGTGTGTTAGTACAGAGATAAGAGAGTAGTCCAGGAAACCATATGATATAAAAGTGATAGACACAAAGAGTATACTGAAATGCAAAAGACTTTTAACCTAAGACCTTCCTGACCTTACTGACTTGATAAACTTCAGTTAAAGTCTCATAAGTCTTTCCTTGCTAAGCACACATTATATTCAAATGTACTTCCTTGCACTTACAGGGTATCTCTCCAGCGACTAACTGTTTGCTTTGACCACCACGCAGTGTAGATGTTTTTAGCTCACGGCTAATTTTTCGTTTTCCTTTTCAATTACGACGCGCAGTTGGAGAATTTCTCATGTTTTGTTGTTGTTTTCTGACTGGTTTGTTAGTTTAGAGAGAGAACGCGGTGGAGAAGGAAACAAAGAGAGAAGGAGAGACCAGTTGGGAGTGGTGGGACCTTTGCATTTAAGTCTAATTGCTGCAGCATTGTGAGCTGCTCAGATATTTCATTTTATTTAGCCGCGACTTAAGCTTGAGCTCTTAAGAAACGTCGGCTAACCTCAGACTAAAATTTACCTAATGCGCTTAACTATAAAGTGTATGGATTGTGGCAGCAGGTACAATACATAATAAACAGATTATACATATATAAGGCCAGACAGAAATCTTCGTGGGGAAATGAAAATTAATGTGCAATAAAGCAAAATTTTGCTTTGCCTCATTAAAATTGCAGTGCAGCCAGGCACAAATGGACCTCGATACGTGTAACATTCTGGTACTGCGGATGCAATAAAGTGCAGAATTTATGTCCTTGCCGCCTGACAATTGAATTAAATTTCCAATGCGTCTTGATGTGCGAGGAGAGGTGGAGAGGGAGAGGGTCCACAAGACGCAGGCAAAGACGTGGCCAAAAGACTTTGAGACATGGAGAACACATTACACATTACACAGGGCGACTGTCTGCAGTAATAACTGTAATTTTTGGCAAATGTTCAAGCTATCTTACTCACACTCACACTCACTCTCTCTGCCTCTGTCTCTTTCACCCTGGGCAGGCCTGGCCGTAGCTCATCAGAATCCACTTACACAATATGTTTCTGCAAAAGAAGAAGAAGTTCTTGCTTCCACTTCCTCCCTCTATCCCTCCCTCTCTCTCTGTCTGCTTTCTAATATTTATGTCTTAATATACATGCGAACGCACGTCCTTTATCACCAGAAACATGTGTGTGTCTGTGTCTGTGTCTGTGTGTGTGTGTGTGCTTTGACACATACTATAGCCATGAATTATTAAAGCCCTCTGTAATTATATAGAATATTAATGAAATATTTCGATTGTGGCTTAGAAAATTTCACTCGCGATGAACTTTATGAACTATGCAATATTGAATTACAAACTCTATAATAATATGATATTGTTGCCCATTCAATATGTATGGCAAATCAGCTTAGCATCGCACCAACAATTAAAATCTGTTGCAATTTTCCATAATTCATGAAACACCTGAGAGAAAAGTTTATTTTTTTAACGACGATAGCGATCTATGTATCTAAAATCCACTTGATACTTTTATTACAATGCTTTGAGTGGGTTTGCTATTTGAATACCCTTTACACATCTATCCAAAGGGTATTTTAACTTTGTGGTTAACGAAAATATGTAAAACAGGTAGAAGTAGGCATGTCCAATTCTGCAATGTTTATATTTTCTTAATCTGCATTAACATGCAAGTCGATATAGCTGTGTGTGTCTGTATGAACACTTATATCTCAGAGAGTATAAGACTCAGAGATTATAGGACTATCACATTTGCTGACAATATATTGTATTACAGCACGCACATAAAGTTTAATTTAAACTTTGGCCACGCTTCCTTCCCTCTTTGTTAATCAACAAAAACTTTGTTAATCAAAATAACTGCAGGCGTTATTTTGATGCTAGAAAATTAAATTTTCAATAAGCACATCAACTAACACCAAACAAATGGCATCTGAACATTTGGTTGCAATCGGATAGTTAACATTAAATTAATTTAAGTAATACTGATTGGCCCTATTAAGTATGCAACACAAAATGCGCTAAGCAAAGAAGTTAAATATTTATGAAATCGTCAGGTATGTAGCAGGTATACTGCAGTCAAGTACCCTCGACTGTTCTGTTTGGGTCTGCAGGCTGTTCATAATAAGTGGGCAAAACTAAAATGGCGGAAGCCCTGTGATTTTTGGCAAACAATTTCCATTGAATTTGCGGAATTTATTTTCGGGGGAAAATTTCAGTGTGTTGCCAAAACTGCGAGCAGCAGCAGCAGCAGCAGCCCATGCCAAGCAGATATAATGGCTTTTGATTACAGTTTATGGATGTCGCCCTTAGCCTGCCAGGCTGCCCTGCCCCTCCCCCGCTACTGTCGCCTCCCTCTGCCTGCTTGCTGTCTAAAACTTTGTTGTTTAGTGGGCGTGCGACAAAGCGGCGTCCAGTTACTACTGCTGAAACTAGTCGCACAACTGGCAACACAGACAGACAGAGTGTATACAGTGGCTGCCCGAAAGTATATGGACACAAGCATTATGCAGAAGACTCCGTTGTTGAAATTGTTTCATTGCAGAGCCAGCAGCGCCAGCGCCAGCCCAATTGACTTTTACGCAAATAAAATTTTGCGATTGCTTCTTCTGTTTCCTCTTCTTTCCTCTTCTGCTTCTTCTTGCTCTTCTTCTCCGGGTGTTAAAAGCAAAACATTGATTTTTATTTACCGCCGTGAGTTAAGTAGTGGGCGAGCAGGAGCGGGCAGGCAGATAAGCAACAACAGCAGCAGCGTGCAGTAGGTGAATGCAGGCGTGGCAGAGAGGGAGGCAAGGAGGTGGGAAGAGAGGGAGGGAGAGAGAGAGAGTCGACTTTGCGCCACATTTTCATAACGTAAGTGAATAGAAAATTGAATAAAATCTAATAATAAATGCTTTTATGCAGCCCTTAAGCACTCTGAAAAGATGACGAAGACGAGCATGTTGAGAGGGGAGACAGAGAGAGAAAGAGAGAAGAGAAGAGAAGAGGGAGAGGGAGCTGGCGACAAGGATATATACAACGCCTGGAGGATGCAACATCGATGTCTGCGACAAGGCAGGACAGGGGGTGCAGGGAACATGCTGATGCCGAGCTCATTGGTGTCGCTCGACATGCTCCAATAGCCACGCCACATGCCACATGCCGCACACACACACACACATACACAACATACAAGCACAACATTTGCTTTCTGTGTTCTTGGCAATATGCATAAGTATCTTAACTTGGCTCACTCGCTATGCATGTGTGTGTATGTGAGAGAGTGTGCCACATGCCCCATTTGGCTGTCGCATTGTTGTTGTTATTCGCTGTCTCGCTATCTCTCTCTCACTCTCTTTCTCTCTCTGTCTCTCTCTCTCTCTCTTTGAATCTTTTGCCAACGCCTTTGGGCCAGCAGTCTTTCAATTTGGCTTTAAACAATTTAAACGAGTTTCCATTTGCTTTGTCGCTTTGTTGCTTTGGCTTACAAGTCCCGCTATCTCTCTCTCCCTCCTTCTCCCTCTCTCTCTCTCTCTCTATGTCTGTCTGGCAGCCGCACTTAACTAGTTTGACTTGCAGTTCATTTGGCCCAAGCATCTCAAATGCTGCATGCAACACACACCTGAGACAGACGAAATGGAAGCAAACTCGATTCGAAATGCTCAGCTGCAGTGCATGTGTGTGTCTGTGTGTGTTGCGCTGTGTGTGCTGAGTGCTTGCTTCGTGCTCGTCAAATTCAATAATTCAACTCAAGGCACAAGGAAGCAACAACAACAATAAGAACAGAGCCAACGGGATCAGGGCCAGGTAACAAAGCCATTTTGAAGCTGTAAACTAAAACGCTACGTAATAGCTCAAGCAACTAAGAAAGCAAAGAAAGAAAGAGGAAACAACATGAGAGACAAGGATTAACAAGGTGTGCTGCCAGCACACTGACTATTCGTACTCAGTGTGCCTGTGTCTGCGTGTGGTCACTAACTAATAGTTCTCATTAGGAGCGCCTGCCACAAAAGTATATTAAAATTGTTTACAATCTGCAATAAGCAGCATTTATCATGTCATCGCGCATATATACACTGCATATATCATGCCCCCCCTCCACCCCTCTCTCCACTACCCACCCTCCGGTCTTGCATTTTTATCAATATGAAGTCTGGGCCAATAAAACTTTTTAGACCACATAAATTGCCAAGCATTTTTTATTTACCAAGCATCGTTTATCAGTCACCCAATGCGAGTCCAATTGGCTGCACCTCTCTCTCCCCTCTCTCTTTCCTCTTTCTCCTCTCTATCTTTCTGCATCTTCCTCTCCCTCCCTTTCTCTCTAGCTTTTATTTATTTGTGCGACTTTTGCAAAATATAGTAGAATATTACTTTTTATTTATATTGCCTTTGACTTTAATATTTATTTCCGTTTCCGCCTCGCCTCGCCTCGCATTTTCTCGCAGTTTTCGCCACGCTCTTTGTTCTCCCTTTCTCACTCATTCGCAGCTGTTGCTGCCCTGCTCATTACTTCACTTGTGGCGTACGTAATTCAAGTGCCTCCAACGGGACAAGGAATCGTAGTTGGAGTCGCAGTCTGCTGCGATTTTTGTCGCGCCCTGTGTGTGTGTTTGTATGTGTGAGTTTGCATAGCTGGATTCCTTTTACACTGTCCATCGCAGCAGCTTTTGTTGGCCCAGCGCTAGCAAAGATTTATGTGCAACTTTCTACTTCAAATGTAATTTACAACAGACGCTGTGCAAATTTATGTGGACGGGGAATGAGTCTAGGAAGAAGGAGCAGGGGAACTGCAAAGAAGCATGGAAAACAGCACTGCGACTGAGTTTCAAGTGCGTGGGGTGTATTTATAGAAAAATACTCTACGAAGACAATTCAAGCATAATAACAGAGAAAGATTAGAGAGAAGGAAACCTTATCAAACAATTTTCAAGCAAAAAGCTGCAAAGCTTCAAGGGAATTAAATTGCCTAAGTTAAATGCGATTAGTGAGCATAAATATTCGCAATATTTTACATATGCTAGAAGTGCTTTACCCCTCCCTGACTCTTTCCCCTTCTAGAGCATCTTGTGAGACAGCCAGACTTGTCAAATTGGACTCTTGAGCTCAAAACTCAGACACGCGAACTTCAAATCGACATTTGCACTAGTTCACCCCACAACCTAAGCTAGACAGACAGGAGAGAGGGTGAGCGTGGGCAGAGAGGAGGGAGAGAGAGAGGGAGTAGGTAAAGGAAGATAAAGGGAGACATAGACAGCGCACAAAGAGTGGCTTCATATTTTTAGGTTGCTTCGTTTTTCGGTTATGCTTTTTAGATATTCATATTTTGCCATTGATGATATTTTCACTACTTTCGTATGCATAACACGTACGTATGCCACACACACACACATACGCATAGACATGCATATACGCACAAACACTGGCACAGCACACGCATACATAGACACACACACACATAGACACACTTCAAAATGAACCCTGAACAGACAACATAGTAGCAGGCACTGCTGCTCTCTGTACCTTTTGCCATATTAACTCTACCAGGCCGTGCGCATCCGTGTGCCACTGTCTGTGTGTGTGTGTGCGCCTTAAATTTGCATATTTTTTGACTTAACACATCCTTCAAAAATTGCGAAACGCGTTTGCGATAGCTTTGGCATTTCCTTGACGTCTTTCCGTTTTCCTTTCCGTTTTGCTCGACACATTCTGCCACCTCCCCTTGCCCCTGTACCCTTCTATACCTTGTCTATGGCTTTCTACACTCTTCATGCTATGCATACCCCCTTAAAGCGCAACGGAGCAACTTTAAAAGGGACACAGTGATGTCAGGCAGCTGTGCGCGCTCCCGTGCGGTTTCTATGGGGTTTGCCGTGTGCGGTCAAATTGAATTGTTCGCATTATGCGTGCACTTCCAGCATGAAGGGGGAGAGGGAGAGAGAGGGAAAGAAGGTAGAGGGAGTTGGGAAGAACGAATAGTGATAGGGTGGGAATTTACTCCCTCGCATGCAAATTGGTTCACAGTTAAATTTAATCGCTTTACTATTTTTAAATTCATCTCTGTTCCCCTTTCTCTCTTACTCTCTACCCCTCTCTCTCTCTCTTTCTCCCTCTGCAGCTCAGATTGGCCTGCAGGCCTCAATGCGGCTACTGCTTCTGCTGCTCTCAAGACAAGTGGCGCTAATCCTTGACTTTGCTGCTAATGCACGTCGTATGTCAAACACCAAAAACGTTTACCCCCGCACACCCACACACACACACACACACAGTGAGAGGCAAACGCAATTTATATGCCTTCCACTAGCTGCGCTCGGCTCGACTCAGCTCAGCTGCCTTGTTTGCCTTGGCAGCGTCTTCGGCTGTCTCAGCCTCTGCCGTCTCCAGCTCCTTCTCCTTCTCCTGCTCCTTCTGAGCTTCTCTCACTGCCGCATCCGCAGCGCCGCTTTGTATGCTATGCATTTTTCTGCACTCTTGACTCTTGAGCGTGCACTTGGCCAGTCAGGCAGAGACCCAGGCCCCTCTACCACACTCCCCCCCCTCGTCTCCTACCCTCCCTCATCATGCCTGCAGCGTCTCCATTGCAACGCAGCTGCCTCGTCAGCAAGAGCTCGTTTCCTCTCTGCGTGCGTGTGTTTGTGTGTGTGTGTGTGTGCAAGTGTTGTTTGTCTTAAGGGATATGTGCGCCACAGCGCTCCGTCTGTGTGTGTGTGTGTGTGTTTGCCAGCACTCTGCCGCAGGCATTTTGATAAGAAAAACAAACAGCGCGCTTCAGTCATACAAAGCGTAGATGAAAAGCGTGCGATGGTGAATGAGAGAGAGGGAGAGGGAGTGCTGTGGCAGGAACCTTGCAAGCTTAAGTGTCATTTATGCGTTTTAATGCTGGAATTTAATTTTCAAATTAAGTAAAGTTTGTGTGGTTTTTACAGTTTGCCACGCCCCCTTCTCAGCCTCCCTTTCTCTCTCCTCTCTGCCACTTTCACCAAATCCACCAGCTTTGCAGCATGCGAAAACTGTTTTTTGGTGAATTTTCTCCCATTGACAAATTCCGCAGAAGCTTTAGCAAAGAGAGAGTGCATTTCTGCTGAACTAGCACATACCCTGCACCAGATTTAATTGAACTGTTTGTTGCAGTTGTTGTTGACTGTCTAGTTTTATATATCAATCAATTACGTGCTGGCAAATCCCACAGGAAACGGAAGTCACTTGAGCGGAAGTACTGCAAGAGAGGGAGAGGAAGAAGGGCAGATCTAGTGGGATTTTAAATTCCAATTGTGTAGGACTTTGTTTATGGCCATTACCAAGCAGCAGCAAGCTCAGCGAGTCCCAGGTCACAGGTCTGCTCTATCTCCTCTATCTCTATGTGCGTGTATGTGTGTGTGTGTGTGTGTGTATGCCATGTCCATTTGTGCCGTATCCCATTGGCACTTTCGCTTGTTAGGCTCAAGTGTCGCACATAAATAAATGACAGAGCTTGTTAGGCGGGTGCCATGTGGCGCGTGGCCAGTTGAGACAAAAGTGCAGGATAACAAGAGTCACAACTCACACAAATCCCCCCAGCACTGGGACTCATTAGATGCGGCATCTCATAGTTTGCGCAATGTCGTGTGTTGCGGCCAGCGCGTTCAACTGGAAAAATGTCGACAGAGCGACGCGACGCTGCAAAAACTTGCTGGCAAAATGAAATAAAACTAACATATCTTATGCTGCTGCTGCTTCTGCTCCTGTTGCAGCTGTTGCAACTGCTGCTGCGGCTTAAATTGTGTGCGCATTAATTTCATTTCACATTAATTTCACAACTTGTACCTCGCCGTGCATTGTTTTGTCAGTTTGAATCGATTAATGACATTAGTAAATGATTTGTGAAACGTTTTTCTGTTATATAAATGTGTGTTCAACCATAAATAATACCAAATACCGCTGGCTGCCAGTCTGCGGCTCATATGGTAAAGTGCATTCGATTTATGGCCCTGTTTTAAATTCAATTCAAGTCTCTTTCATTGTTGCCATTTCTTTTTTCCCTCTTTTCACGCAAATATTGATATTAATTTTTAACAACAATAACACGAACAATGGTAATAGGGAGAGCGGAGGGGGGGAGGTGTTTGTGCCATTTGTTATTTGTATTTGCGTCGCATTTTATAAAATATCTCTTGCTGTGCGTGGAGAATGACAAAGTTGTGTGAGAAAAGCAGAAAGAAAGAGTATCTTTGGCAAGCCTTAGGTTTTATACCCAGGTGTTTATCACCTCCGATCGTTCCATTTTTATTTATATATAATGGTGCAGAATTCAATAATAATCCTTTTATTACTGTCAAACTTCCATTATCACTGATAAGTTTAGTATGGAAGCGCGAACGATCATCTTCATGTTTTTTTACTGAGATCGTTTTTTTTTTATAAAATTATTTAAGTGTTCTTCACATGCCTTACAAGTTAATTATGCTTAGATAAATGATGTTTAGATATTTAATTGCGCACAAGTGCCTCAGGATAAAGATGGCTGCGCTTGACTAATTTTGTACTAATATCAACTCAAATATCAAGCAAAACTTCAATCCTGACTAAGTTGTCTCAATACTGTCGTCAGAACAAATCAAACAAGTCAAACAAATCATATCATCTCGTTCGAAATTAGTCGGGGTATAATGTCTGACGGGCAGGGAGATTTGGGGCGATTTCTGCATTGGGGTCCCTTCACAGCGCTGACAGTATCGCTGGTGGTATTCATGACCACTTGGGCATGGTGGCCACAGGATGCATCGGTGATAACAAGCGCTCACTTTGGTCTCTACCTGCTGCTCAATTTGTTGTCGGTGTATAACTTTGTTGCATCTGTGCTGGTGGGTCCTGGCTGGCTGCCTCGCAATTGGCAACCCAGACACCATCGTGAGACAAAGTTCCTGCAGTACTGCAAGAAGTGCGAAGGCTTCAAGGCACCACGATCGCATCATTGTCGTCGCTGCGATCGTTGTGTGATGAAAATGGATCATCATTGCCCGTGGATCAATCACTGTGTGGGCTGGAGCAATCAATCGTATTTCGTTTACTTCCTCTTCTTCTACTTGATGAGCAATCTGCACGCTGCTGTGGTGCTCTGTTGCAGTGGAGTCAGGTTACTGTTGGATCGCACACGCGACCAGCGAAGCACCTTCCTCAGCTTGTTGATGTGCGTCATCAGCTTTTCACTGGCAGTGGGCTTATTCATCTGCATGCTTAAGTTGTTGGTTAATCAGCTCTGGGCAATTGTGCAGAATAAGACAGAAATCGAGCAGTGGATACATCATAAGGCGTGGCAAAGGCGTAAGAAATGCTGCCTGAAGAAGGACTGTATTCATTACCGTCGTGCTATCAAGCCTTTTATTTATCCCTACAATCTTGGCTGGTGGTCAAATCTGGGTCAGGTGTTCAACCTGGACTCGCAGCTTCGCAGCAAAGGCATCGATTGGCCAGTGCGCAAGGGATGCGATCCGTATGCTCTGACCAGGGAGCAGTTGGCCCAAAAGGCCGATAAGCGACTGCGGACAAGAACGTTTAGGTGCATCAAACGTGCCACAGGCAACTGGTTGCCTCTTTTCTCGCAAGGTCTGATGGTTACCATCTGCCTGCCCTTCTCCGATGAGCCACGCATTTGCCTGGAGCCCAATGATCTGATTAGAGTGACGCGCCGGCAAACCTTTTGGCTGTTTGGGGAACGTGTGATAAGTAATAGCAACGGCGTGGAAGAAAGGCGCAAGTCTGACGCCATTCGTGGTTGGTTTCCACGTTGTTGTGCGGTGGATATTACAGAAGAAATGCAATGCGAAGCGATAGAAAGAGAGTCAGCAGAGAAGAAACCTCTGCTTAAGCATTCGAAGGAGATCAAGTTTGGTAAGTTGAATGTGGATTAGAGAAGGCGACTACGTTGTGTATACGTATTATATGGAGTCTGGCAAGTTGAATGTGGATTAGAGGAGACAGAGAATTGCATATGCATAACTACTCTGCGTATATGTTAGGTTTGAGAGCTGCATACGCTGCGTATACGTATTCTGTATGGAATGCCTGCAAGGATTGTATTGATATTTGAATTCCTCTAGCAATAAAAGAGACAAATAAATCTGCAAGCGAAAACTTTGCAAATGCTTTGCAGTATCACAAGAAATGTCGACGCATGCAACATGATGCACAGTGGCAGGCAGGCAGGGCGGGGGAGGGGGCGGAGGAGTGTAAAGCTTGCATATAGTGGAGGCCAGCTGTATCTGCATGTTGAAAGGGTGTCAAGTAATTTGCAATCGCTCATTGTTTTTTCACTCTCGCACAGGCAACCTCGAACTGGAATGGCAACTTGCAACTGCAGCTGGCAACTGCAACAGGAAACAGGAACTTGCCAGAGCTCACATAGCTCGCCGCAGACACACACACACACGTTTTGAAGTGGATTTTGTAAACTGGCAGCGAAAGCAAACTCCGTGCGACGGCGATGTCGACGGCATTGAAACTATATTGGAAATGAAATATAGGTAGGAACTGGCAGAGTTGCTGGATTTGCCATTGTATTATAAACAAGGCCATGTAAATCAATACCCATTTCCATTCAAATGAAATGGCTTTGTGCGGGTGTGTGTGTGTGTACGAGTGAGTGTGCAACACAATGCAAACAATGGCCCAACTAATGTTGGCTTGCAATGCTGCACAAGCAGAGAGGCAGCAACAGAAAGTTGTCTAAATGATCGATGATAATAATAGAGAAGGGTGAGGGGCAAATATTCATTTTAACGATGATGCCCACTGTACACTGCCCCCACTGTAACAGCATCAGTTTAATTGGCAGCCCGTCGGCATTGCTCGGAAATCATTAAACGTTGAATTTGAGCAGCACTCAGACTGCAAATGAAATGATTTATTATATATACATATTATATGTATATTAGTCCTCTATTTATCTTATTATTTACACTCTTGCTTGATCGACTGACGAGGAGAGAGAGAGAGAGAGAGAGAGGGAAAGAGACTTGGACTGACGCTTGGGGAAATCAGGCTGGCATGTTGCTGCCTCAGTTTGTTGCAACTTAAGCCGTTCGGAGTCCTGCCTCGTCTTGTGTTTAGTTCAAAATTAGATAAATATAATTTGAATTTGTGTGTAAATTGTTGCAAGCGCGCCCTGGAGAAATCACTTGACGTTGTCAAGAGTTAATGGGCGTGGGGAATTACACTGTGTGGCAAGGCAGGCAGCACAAGGCAAACATCACTGCTTGTGCCAATGATACATCAATGTAAAAAACAAGTAAAAAATAAGTAACCTACAGTCCAGTGTGCCCGACTGTTATACACGCGCTACACAACTGTGCAAAATGATTTGTTGCATATGTAACTTTGATGTTCAACGTTTTTGTATTGCATACTTTGCGGGGGCATCTTGCAAATCTGTATGTCTTGAATAACTTTCATGTTTATTAACCATTCGTAAGCAAGTTTTTATAAATCATTTGAATTGTGATAAATATTGTGTTTATACATAAATTAAGTCTTTTATTCAGTTTTTTATATTTATATGCCAGAGAAAAAAGGCGTGGCAAATTTCTAGAGTAACCTTTATCTGAATGCAATAATGAGACACACAGTGAGAACATTTGGTAAGCCCAGCTCTTATATTCTCTGAGATATAGATGTTCATACAGACAGTACAAAGCCTAAAATACCCTTCTACACTACGCATAGCGTGTATATAAGCAAGCAAGCTTGCCTGCTCAACGTACAATTATTTTTCATAAGATTTTCCAACAATTTCCACTTTAAATTTACACAACTTATGCAACTTTCGCTTTGCTGCTGTGGTCAGCGGAAATGCAAAACAAAACTCGGAACGCGATGTAACCTTAATGACTTTTGTCGTTGCGAAATAATTGTGCGTGAATTTGGCGCTGCACAAATGTTGCCAAACTGCACAGCATGGATATATACATACCGACTATATATATGTATATTTGTAGCTGTAGCTAAGAATAGTATATAGTCGCGTCGCGTCGTGTCGGCGGCAGTTTGCATCGCTTTCGATGTCCTGCTGACATTTAATTTCACGCACAGTCGTCCATTTTGTGCGTTGGCAACACTTTTTGACTTTTATGCGACAGCTGCCAGCGTGTTGCTAGCCAGACCAGCCCATCATTCCCTCTCCCTCCCTCTCTCTCTATCTCTCGCCCTGTTTTCGCTGTTTTTTGGCAGCTTCTATTTTAGTAACTCTGCCTGGTTTCGTTATTGTGATATGCAGCGCATACTTTCGTTTTTTCCAAGCTGACTTTAAGTAAATCTCTTTCCTCCTTTCCCCCTCCTCTCCTTTTCCCTCTCCTTCTCTCTCTCTCTCCCTGAACTGCTGCCTTTGTCTGTTACGGCAATTATGCTATACGTTAAGCGGCGACAGCATTTATGCTCAACAATGATGCACAGGTATCGTTTACAGTCCGGCAACAATGGCAATTGTGATGTCATTAGTGACTGACTGGGCAGGGGGAGGAGGGGTAACGGAACTCTATTACCCAACACAGTTGAGTGCAGCGCAGCTAAATAGAACAATTGTCTCGCGTGCATTAAAAAACAGCTGAAAGCTATAAAGTGAGTTACTTTTTATGGGAATTCCTGCTTGCTATAAATTATAGCTCTACCTCATATGATTAAGTTATTTCAGTGAGCTTTTCAATTGGTTTTTCTTTTGCCATTAGTAGCTGCCATAAATTAACAAAATTGGAATTGAACATAGGTTCATTCAATCAGGTTCCGGTTCATCGTTTCGTTATTAATTTTCACGTAAAGAGACTTTTCCTTATACTTAGTAGGCCTCATTTTCCATTCTTCTTATGGTTCCTCTTCTATCCTCCCTTGCGCGTATTCCACATGGATTAGCACATCACAAAGCAGGCAAAGAAAGCTGCTTGACGTTCTGCAGCATTGATTTGACAAGAAGAGGAAGGCAGAGATAGAGGGAGAGAGGGAGCTGAGTAGAGCAGAGCCTGCCAAATCAGTTCAGCTGCTTTTTGTAGTGTAATTTGCTTTCCTTCTTTCATTCGCTTTCTTTTCATTTGTGCCTATTCTGCCTTCTTTCTTGCTTTCTGTCGCGCCTTCTCTATTGACTGTTTATTTATGATGCTGCCAAGAGCCAAAGTAATTTTTCATTATTTAAAATGAAGTGAATTGCAGTTGGTTTCACTCACTCCTCTCTTTGTTCCTTTCTCTTTCTAACTGGCAGCTTCTGCTTTTCATTTATTCTTCATAAATAATTTATTAATTACAAAAGTTTCGTCCACTCTGGGCGCATGCAAATGCTCCATGGATTTCTCTCTCGCTCTTTCTCCCTGTTTCACTCTCTCTTTCTAGCAGTGGCAGCAGTCCCTGCTCAGTTGCGGGCAACTGTTGCAAGTGGCATGGCCTGTTGCCAAACTGCAAGCTGGCCAAATATAGCCGAAAAATATTACTTGCAATGTCCTTTTGCGTCTTTCGCCTTGCGAAAACTTTTATTAGTTGAAGCTGCCACTCGGACTTGGGCACTCTACCCCTGCCTCACTCCCTCACCCACTCCCTCTCCCCCTCTAGCTCACTCTTGCTGTCTTGGACTCTTTTCAGTTTGGGTTTGTCTTGAATGCCTGGCGTATTTTTCATATTTTAATTGACAAAAGTTTTTGTGCAACTGGGCTGATGGGTTTCTGGCCAAGTTTACGTTATTGCACACGCACACAGTGCAAAAACATAGAGCTAGTTTGACTTAGAGGCAGAGAAAGAAGTGTGCGGGGGTAGGGCATCTGCCTTGGCCTGCTTGCTGCCTGTTAATTGACATACAACTTTGGCCAAATTCGAAATAGACTCGAAGTGAGCTGGCAGGCATCACTGCAGCTCTGGCTGCTGCTTTATTTAATGCACTGTTTGCAGACTGCTTTAAGTGTTGCTGCATTGGCAAATTGATAAGTAGTGTAGAAGGGAGAGAGGAAAGGAGAGAGAGGTAGCTGGCCAAACAAATCGACAGCGCCTTCATTTGAGTTGTCACAACTTGTGACAGCTTCGTTGGTTGCACACGTTGTGAACTTGCAACATTATTCAATTGTCTAGTTCGAGACGTCTCTCTCACACTCCCTTTCCCCTCACTCTTCCTCCCTGCCTGCCATATTTCATGTCATTAATGTGTTCACTAACGAAATTAACAGCAAATTTAAGCGGCTTCGTTGTGCGACTAACTCAATTTGCCTGCCGTGTATGACAACAGCAGGGGCAAGGCAGGAGGCGTGGCTATGCCTGTAGAAGGGGGGAGTGCCAAGGTTAGTTGTGGCAGAGTTGTCTGTGTGTGTAGGTCGAGAGTAGCAAGCTTTTAGTGCGTATGCCGTTAACAAAGGACACTGATTGCTGTTGACAAGACACATAATGATGTGTACATCAAGTTATTTGGAGTGTATTGTGTAATGCACTTAACGAGGAGTAGTACAGCAGCAGGAGTAGCAAAGATACCCCTTATACGCTCTCCCTTCACTCATCTTCTGCCCTTCTTTATCACTTACATCATTAAAGTCTTCGGGGTTGCTGCTGCTACCGTTTTGAGCTGCTGCCATATTTTAATTGGTTTCATTTTATAAGTTGCAAACGAAATGGTAAATGAGTCAATTACCCTGTCGAGTGGGGTATGCACGGCTGGCAGGATAGCAGTTAATACGATGTATTGTAGTAGTGCAGATTGCGCATAAATAATCTATACTCCCCTTCACATTTAATACATAAAAGTTGCCCATAAAATATGCACAAATATGTGATATATATATTTATATATACATATTTATATACATGCATATATATGCATGTATGTATGTGTCTGACCTTTAACGTGTTTTGAATTTCAATGCATTAAAAACGCCAATCGCCCGATCGCCTGTTCAAATTGACTGCTCTATCAAATTACACATACGCCCCGTGTGGCGTTTGGCGCACACACTCATTAAATTCGATTTAATAGCCCAATGCAATATGCAGAAGAGCGCGCAGTTTTAATATTTATTAATGAATTAATACATATTCCATTAGCTTTTAATGCGATTAAAGCATTTACTACTAAAAAGTTAATGCATTTAGCTGCACACTACGAAGTTTTTATGCTCTTAGAGCATTAAGATGGACAAAGATGGTATAAGTGTAGGTATGTTCTATCCGTTAGATACCCTCTACAAAGTAAATGCATGCACACAGTCTCCAAATTATAATTTAATCTGACTATAATGACACTTATTATTAAAGTTCAATTTTAATATATCATTCTTATGTGAAAAGGTGATACAAAGTGTTTTTTGAAATAATCTTTTACGGTTAGTAAAGATTTATGTGAAGTAAATGTGTTTTCAAAATAAGACAAACGGCTTCTTACAGGAGGGCTGCGCTAGCTTTCATTACTTATCCTCTTTCACTCTCTCTCTCGTTTATTAACAATCTCCCCTTTTCCACAGTTCTTCCTCTGCTCATCTCTTTTATACGATTTTTCTACACGAACGCGCCAACTTTAATTTCCGCAAAACTTTTGACTTTTTTGCAAGTAGCCCAGCAGCAATTTAAATACAAAAAAAATTTCAGTGCTTTTGGCGGGAGGGAAGGCGGGGAAGGGTGATAGAAAGAGTGACATTAAGGAAAATTGAAGCTGCTTTTTCTTGTGCCCAATTTTAGTTTTCACTTGTTTATTTGCGCTCGCGCTATAGCAAAAAACTTAAGCCATTTTCATGGCAGCCGCGAGCAGAGTGACTTAATAACATTGTAACAAGCCTGCCAGAAGGCAGAAAGGGAGGTGCAAGGGGCGAGTGGCAATGGCTAAATATATGAGCCCTTTCGCTTAAGCCAATTGCCTGGAAGCTTAGTCGCCAAGCCAAAGCTGACAAAGTCAATTTGTCTGTCGACATTTTGCTGTTTGTATTTGTTTATAATTAAAGCAGAGCGTAATGTGTGCCTAATGGCAGTGTGTGTGTGCCTGTGGTGTGTGTGAGTGTCTCTTGGGTGTGTGTGTATATATTTGGTATGTGTTAGTGTGTTGTGTGTGGCATGTGCGTGTTTGTGGGTGATGTTGCTTGAATTCAACGCACAATGCGCGATCGCAGCACACAGTGTGTTTGTGTGTGCGTGAGTGGGACTAAATCTTTTCTTGGCTGTATGTGTAAACATAATTATAATAAATACACTTGACTTTTATGTAAACAACGCACAGCATAGGCTAATTTAAAAGACTCTCTAAGGCTGGCATCAATTAATTGCAGATTGGTAATTGCGGCCTGTTGGGGAGAAAGAATAAGGGAGAGAGCGGGGAGAAAAGGAGCGAGAGACTTATAGGAAATGTGAGAGAGGGAAAGGAAGTGAGAGATAGAGTGAGGAGTAAGCAATGAGTAGAATGAGGAAAAGAGAAAGAAAATTACCGAGTCAACCGCAGAAATATGCTTTCACATTATTTAGGACTTAAAGCGCTCGTCTACAGCTTGCGGCCAGCTCTGTCTCTCTTTCTCTCTCTCTACTTTCAACACCTCTTCCTCCTTCTTTTTGCTTCTACTCTCCACCCCCCCTTTGTCTAGTCTCCGATGATTGACTGCCAGTATGACCAACTTAGTGAGGCGGCAAACCCAACTGCCCCGCCTGCTCTCCTGGACTCGGGCCAGCTTGCCACGAAGCAAATCATTGAAACGCGGATTTGACTGCGGTTGTACGGGAGGCGGGGACGTAGGGTGGGCGTGGTCAGCCACAGTTGCGGCTGTGAGGTCAATCAGCACAATTGCTCGCAGTGAATTGCAGGAGCAATGCGACCATCAAGTAAATCAGTCAAGCAAAACGAGGCAAGCAAAACTTTTTCGGGGCGCATTTCTACATTTTTTATTTGCCTCCTCAAGCCACCCCTTTGCCTGCGCCACTTGTGCTATCCTCTTCAAAACTTGTCAAATTGTTTGAAATATTTAAATTTAAATTATTTAATGAAGCTGCCAACAAACAAACACATGTCACATGGCAAACTTTTGGCAGAAGATTTCCCACTCACAATGTGCAAAGTATTGACAAAGCAAATGAGTAAAATGAACAAATGTGTGGCACATTGTTTGCCAAGTTGCTTTGGCCATATAAATAAATAAACCGAACAAGGGTAGCACACATTTGCCTGGCTCCTAGTAAAGGTATCAGCAGAGGGGGTACTGGAGGAGGAGCAGCAGCAGTAGCAGAGGCAGCTCTGGCTTGGCCAAGAAACATGGCCACAAAACGCAATTGTTTGCACGTTGCGTGGTCATGTTAGTCGGGTCAATAATTGGTTTTTTCGATAGGTTAGAGGGGGGAGGAGTGGAGCACAAGAGCGGGGGGTTCGCTGCTTAGCCAGGCCGGCAAACAAGTTGTTTCTGATTGCCAAATGATTATACGTTATATACGGATATATGATATCGTTGTGCCTGTTCCTGGGCCTGGGCCAAAAGTGCACAGCCAAAAAATGTGGGGCAAAAGCAAGAGGCAAGAGGCAAAGAGCAGGCAAGGGAAGGTGAAAGGGAAAGGAGAGCAGCTTAAGCAAGGCAGCTTCGTTTTGAAATTAATGTGTGAAATTAAGCTTGCAGCAGCCATACAAATCGAGTGTGTGTGTGTGTGCTGAGAAATTTGATCAATTTTAGCTGCGGCTGCTTTACTCGGTATATTACGTATACGCACTGAGTGCCTGCTGCCAGTGCTGCTTCTCTGTTGCAGTACTAATGAACTAAATGCCAAAATTGATGGCATTGCTAGCTGCAAATAGGAAAACCAAAATAGCAAAATACTAAGCAGGAAAACCAAATAGAAAACATGTTTAACAATTGAGCAACTTAAAGTTTTAGTAGACTTCTCATTGTGCCTCATCTTTAATGAGTGCGGAACAAGTGTGCATATATACAGAAATATATATATATATACATATACCTATACATATACACACATATCTGTTTAGTCTGCCCATTCTTCACATATCCATCTTAGGCTCAATGTGCTGCTGCTGTCGAGGTGGCGACACTTAATTTCGGACACGTGTCGTTTGGCTTTTATTGCCACTGAAATCCGAGTCTAGCTATTCATAGAGAGAGAAAGAGAGAAGTGGAGAAGAGCAGAGTGAGCTGGGGAACTGGGCGACAACTGGGCACACATCTTTGTCAAAGGCTCATTATGCAAATTGCGCACGAGCCACGCACTGAACTAATTTGTTACTGTCTTCGGTTGTCAAGCTGCGCACTGCGCTCTCGACTCCAGTCGGATGCTCTACAGGATATATAGAGTTGCCAGGCTAACGACGACGCCGACGACGACGACGATGACGATGACAACGACGAGTGGCGCTTTCAGCTCTATCACTTTCAATTCCCAGGTCATAAATTAGGAACACGATGCGGCAGCTTGGCCCACGCATAAAAGGTAACTAGCCCAAGCTGTCAGCTGACGGACACACTAGGTGGAAGGGGGAGGCAGATAGTGTGAGTATGGGAGTGCATATGTGTGTGTGTATGTGTGTGCAGGTGTGTGTATCTCTGTGCGGAATTTATGATTACTTCCGGGCATAATAAAGCAGCCACATGCAGCTCTACCACGTCGCGCCTCGCGCATAGCAAACAACTAATAGCTGCAGTTCTATCAAGACGCCCCCTTTAACACTTCTCTCTTCACCTCCCCCTGTTCTCTATATCTCTCTCTCTCTCTTCCGCTTTTCCCCTGTCTCGCTGTCTCCTTCTGCGAATGCAGCTTCAAGTGGCAAACGCTACTCGAGTCCGCGAGCTTCTTCTACTGTTGCTGACAGCAAAGACAATTTTCAATTAAATAAATGGCTGAATGTTTTTTCCAAGCCCACAGTGGTACAAAAGTCACGTTTCCTGATCAAAACACAATATTTTATTCCACTGCATACAGAACAAAAGTATTTTTTAGACATAAATTCATCATATTAACTGACACAAGCAGTTGGTGTTAATCTTTATATAATTATACATAAATTTAATATTCTTTCTTTCCATTAAATAAATAAATAAATAGTGAAAATCTCTGGCAACTAACTAGCAACTTCAATCAATTCTCACAGTTAAAGCCTTCTTCTCCTTCCTTGTCCCTATCTCTCTCCTTCCCTCCCAGTGTCTCTCTCTCTGCTGAGATAATGATATATAGACAGGCAGCATGCTGACCTGCTGACTAATGAGCTAAAATGAATTGTTAACACATCAAAAATCAACGCAATTTGGCGCACATTATGTAAAGACAGACAGAAGGGAGGGGGCAGGGGCCGGCAACGGATGCCTTATACAGGCGTGTGGCATGTGGCATGTTTCTGGGGAGGGAGGGGGTAGGTCAAGGCAAAGCGAAGCAAGGCAAAGTTAATTTTATTAAGGAAATGAAAAAGTCATATATCATTTTCACAATCTTCTAACATGTCCATTACGCCCGCAGCAGCCGCACACACACACGCACACGCTCTCAAGCACAGTCTGCTTCTCAGCTTCCTTCTCCATCTCTTTCTCTCTCTGTCTCTTTCGACCATCTTGGGCGCCCATTGTAGTTCTGGCCAAGGCATTGCACTCTTCGTAGCGAGTTAAATTGAAGCTCGTTTGGTAATAAATGTGCCACGTCGAGAGTTGAGATCCAAATTAAAATGCAAAATTCAAGGGTTTGTCATCGAAGGGTTGCCTCCCTTTTCACCCCACCCCCTTTCACTCTTCACATTTATTTGGCTTAGGCCCAACACACACTCGATTCCCAATCTTCCATTTCCACAAGCCATGCTCCATTAACATGTGTGCGTTCCTTTGCAAGCTGCTTAGTTTAAAAAGCCAATGCCCCCGACTACCCCTGCTCCCTCTCTCTTCGTCTCTCAGCCCTCTCTCTATTTCTTTCTGTCTCTTTTGCTCTGCTTTTACTAAAGTGTTTCACGTTTCACGCACCATTTAACAGCGATTCGCCGAGTCATTTCGGCAGCGACTTATCGCTACTGCTGCTGGGCCCCGCCCGTATTGTGCCGCCTGATTGATTTCTGTATGCGTTGTAGAAAGTAGAAGAAAGTGGAGGAGGAAAGAGAGTGTAGGAGAGAGAGGGCTAAGGGACTTGGGGGAAGCTGCTTGAGGTGACGATAAGCGGCAAAGGAATTTTTTAATAAAGTACCTCAGGAATTTTGCACATATTTCATAATTATGCTTACGGGAGAGAATGAGAAGACAATAGAGGGAAGTTTAGAGTGAGAGGGAGAGAGAGAAATGGGGAGAGGCACACAAGACAAAGCACAAAGACAGAGAGAGAGAGATGTTTGTTACTTCATATCAATAATGTTAAATCAATTTGCTTTTCTAGTTGCATTGAGAACTCTTGGAATATTAAAGCTGAAAAGTGTTTATAAACAATATTCAAACTGGAACAAAACAAAGAAAACAAAGTTAAAACAATGTCAAATACTGCTTAAGTTTGAGAGAAAAGTTCATTGAGACAGTCTTTAAACAAAATCATGATATTACATATTTAAAATTCGTTTAAAAAATTAAAACGGATTCGAGTTAAAACAGCATCGAGAAACTTTGACAATTCTTGGAAAATTATGTGTGCAAATTATTAAAATTGATTTTTAAAGATATTATTTTAAATTCGTAGAAAATAAAATGAGATAGACAGCTAAAAATTAAGGCTGAAAATATCTGGAACTGTTTTCAAATAAATTCTGAACATAAGTATATAGATATTTCATGATATTGTATTAAATTAGTAGAATATTAAAACAGATATCAAGTTGAATCAGCGTCGACAAACTGCTAAAGACTTGGAAAGAAAATTCGTAGAAAATTAAAGCTACTTCTAGCTTGATTATAGTTCTAGCTACTATTTAGTTACTATACTTATGAATTTTTTGTTTATTAAACCTTAGTCGAGGCACTATGAAAGTCTTGTCTTGGAGTCGTTAAAATGCTTATGATTTGGGCATTTCACTTGCGTTTTCAGCTGCCTCCCCCTCCCATCACTTCCCTATTTAGGGCACTTTCAATTTGAGTTATGAGCTTGGCCTAGACCAGTCCATGCCAATACGCCGATTCCCATTGGAGCCCATTTGGCATTTCCTGCATTTATTCGGCGTAATTAACAAAATTCCCAGGTGTATTGAGAGAGGTAGTGAAAGAGGGGGAAACGGGAGCATGGGAAGCTGGGGGTGATTTGAAATTCAGACAGCGTAAATCTTTTATTGGCACGCTATGAACAGCGAGGGCCAAGCGAGAGCCAAGTGAGAGCCAAAAGGTTTCTCCCAGAGTTGCATAATAAATTATCGATGTGCCGTTAGAATTTTAAGTGCGTCCGTCGCTGCTCGCGCTAATCAGCGGCAGCAAAAGTGTGACAGCGCGCAGCCTACACAATTCTAGAGTTAACTGAAATAGGAACTCTGCTTCCCTTTGCCCTCCTTTCTCTCCTTCTTTCTCCTTCTCCTTCTTCTTCTCTGCCATCACATCTCACTCGCCTCAGTGGAACGTAACGTCTGCGCTTGTCAATACCCGCAGACAAATAAATTCAGCTTATCGCTCAGTCAACCCTTTTTGCATTTCCCTTTGCTTTCTTTGCTCTCTTTTTTCACTTTTTTTATGCTTTGCTTGTCTTTTATGATTCGCTTTTTACAGCTGCTGCTGCTGCTGCTTCTCCTACTCCTTTTGCTGCTCCTGCTTCAACTGCTTCCTCTGTTGCTGCTTACAAAGTGCACTTGGCGAGACTTTTGTTCCCTCCCCGATCCTTGCCTGCCTCTGCTTGTGCTCCTTTTGATGTTGTCCTTGTGCTGCGCTGTCTTTCCTCTCCACCTGCCCCCCTCTCTCTTCATAAAAAAGAGGCAAGCGCAACGCAGAGATAAAACTTGGCCGCACCTTGGCAGCTGCTCAAGGGTGTAACAAGGGGAAGGTGGAGGTGTAGTCGCTGGGAGGGTTGCACGAGGTCGCGGACTGCCTTTGCTTTGCGCTTTTATGGTGTCATCACAGTTTATTGTTTTTATTGTTTGATAATTATCGCACGGCACATAAAAGTACCTACGGCTCTGGTCAGTGCAAATAAAATGGAATGAAATACACACAATGAGAGGGCGAGGCTACAAAGCGACTCCAATCCGGGGGCATTGTTAGGTCAAAGGGGGAAGGAGAGAGGAGCATGAAGAGCAGGGTACTGCAAGATAGGGCAGGGTAGAGCAGGGGAAGGGCAGCATAGCACAGGGATGTGCCCACGACACCTTAAGAAAAGTCAAGCAAGGCCCGCAAGGTATGAAAAGTGAGTGAGGCAGAGGCGGAAGGCACAGTTAAGGTAAAGTAAAGGAACAGACAGGGTTGAGGTGGGATGTTTGGAAATCTGTGCCCATTCAAGAGCAGCTGCTGCTGCCTCTACGTTCAAGTGGGCATTCTCTGCTTGAGCTTGTGGCTGCCATTGCTCTAACCATGACAATGCCGGACTCCAAAGAGGCGTCTCAAGTGGCCCACACATTTTGATTTAGCAGTCGAAATTGCTGCTTAAAATCAAATTTCATTTGCTGTCTGCATTGCTGGCTCAATTAGCTAGTGAAAGAGGGGGTAGGGAGTGAGAGAGAGGAAGGAAGGAAAAGGTTCCCCACGTTGCCATAACAATTAAAAGTAATATTTTCTTTTGTGCAACTCATTTTGCAGAAAGGCTTTTGCCAACTTTGGGCAACTTTTCTGCATATGCGTAATCAGCAAGGCAGCAAGGCGAGGGGGGAAGGCAGAGAGTAGAGGGATAGGGGGCAGATTGCAATGATTAGCGCTCGCTGACTTTGTGGAGCACGTAGCGTAACTAAATCCGTTGCCAAAAAGAGATTCGAAACTGACTAGTGCAGCTAATTAGAAAGCGGCAGAGACAAAGGGGATAGCGAACGAAGGAGGGGAGCGGAGAGCTGAGAGAGCAGGGGTAGAGGTAGCGAAAAAAGAATTTTATGGCAGCACATGCACGTGACACACGCACACACACACACACACCCAAAGCAGCGTTTGCATTAGGCATCTATGCTGCAGCTGCGCCGAATTAGATGCCAAGCAGGAGGCAGAAGCAGGCTGGGGCAGGCAGAGCAGGAGACAAGCAGGAGGCAGGCTAGAGACAGGCTGGAGACAGGAGGGAGGTTTCAGGAGGGTTCAGTTCTGCCTGCAAGTTTCTCAGGCAATTATGCAACCCAAAATGCAAATGCAAATACGCAACATAACTGCATGTTACATCTATCTATCTACAATATCTATATCCCCCATAGATATAGCCAGGTTTACTTTGGCAATTCTGACCTGTTTCGTGAAGCTGTCTAAATTTCCAAATTTGTTATTAATTTAAGCCAGCTATGTCCCTCCCCTCCCCTAGGGCGAGCTAATGCTAATGCGACAATGCAATGCATGTCCAGACTGGCTTGCCTGCCCTTGCCTCACTGCCTCACTTGCCTGCCTTATCTGACTGTCTCCCTCTCCTGCTTGTCTCCCTTGCCTGCTTGTCTCCCCTACCTTGTCTGCCTTATCTGCCTTGGCTTGCCTGACAGTGCCGTCCTGGCTTTGACTTGGCCATGTCTTGAGACAAAACACTCGCAACTTGAGTGCATTTTCGTACCAAATTGAAGTCTGTCTGGGCAGCTGTCTATATGTTGAAGATGTTCAACTGTTACTCTGTCTGCCTGACTGTCTCGCTGTCTGCCCTACTGTATCTCTAGCTGCCAGTGTCTCTCCCACTCTGTCCCTCTCTCTGTGCCTGTCTGTCCGCCCCATTGATATGACCAACAGATATGACTGTGTGCTGCATTTTGCGACTAATTATGGCATATAGTCAAGCAGAGAGTCAAGCAGTGGTTGCAGTTATCACTCTGGCGCTGTGGCATCTCTGACACACTCACACACACATGTGCCACATTAATTACTTATTTGGGATACGCAGCTTATTAACAAACTGATAAATAGGGAGCAACGCAGCATGTGAGAAAGTTGTTAGTTAATATTGCAATTTGCATAAGTACGTAATCAGCTTATTGAGTTGAACTATAAGGCAAGCTTTACTAAATTCTTTAATATATAGTCGCTAGCCAATTTCTAGCTAGTTTCTGGCTAATTTATTTACAGCCCAGACACATCAAGGCGGCAGTCTGTGCTCTTCCCTAAAGAGCATAAATCATCATCAACAAAAATTTGGGCGACACTCTACGCTGCCCCTTACACTCCCTCTCTCTCCTATGTCTCTCTCCCCTTTCTCTTTCTCTCCCTTTCTTTCTCTACTTCTTTCTCCACTTACTGCAGTGTCCTTTTGGCAACTTTGTCGACGGCTTTTACCGTCGCAACTGGCAGTTTCGGCTCTGGTTTCCGTCTACTGCAAAAGTTTAAACAATTTCACGCCCTTAGTCCGTGAAGTTTAGTGGCCATAAAAGGCGGCGACGAGTAATACGAGACTGAAACTGAGAGACACATGCAACATGCAACGTGCAACTTTAAGCTGCACTGTCCCTGCTGCACTTTAAGCACATTAACTGCAGTTCCCTCTAGTAGTTTTGCTTCTGCAACTGGTTCCCCCCTCCCCGACTACTTTCTAGCATTGGCGCTCATCATAATCGCCAGCAACTTCATCAGCATCATCATCATCGTGATGATCATCACGAACATCATCTTGCAGTGCATAAAAGGCAATAAAATGCAATTATCTCAAACGGCATAAATGTCGCTTTTTGGCAACAGTTTGCTCAGCCCATAAATTCCAGCAGCAACTGCCAAAAAGTATAAACACACACAGTGAAATTGGGGCAGCAGCTACACAGAGAATGGGATGGCAAACGAGAAAAAAGAATTACAGCAAAAAGCGAGAGAAAAAAGAGATAGAAAGAGTGCAACGATAGGCGAAGGGGGAAGTGGGGGAGGGCAGGCAGGAGAGCGCAACTCGATGCGGCGGCAGCTGCAGCGACTCTCATCTAATTTGTCTGCCAATGAAAGCAATTTTATGTTGATTGTTGCAATTTTAAGCCAAAAGAAAAATGCAATTATGTACATCGACTAGCAGATACCCTGGCAAAGAGGGGGAGCATAGCAGCTGCCTGCCTCCTCCTCTTCCCTCTGACGCTCAGCACCCTCTGCCTGCCTTTCACAGTTATCTCTATACCTTGCCAAAAGTTGTGGCACTCACCCGCAGGCAGCTGCTCCCTTCCTTGCCCTGCTTTCACCTTCTTCTCTCTAGTTCTACCCTCTTCTCCCAGCTTTTCTCTCCTTCCCCCTCGCTTCTCCCTCTCTCTCCTCTCTCCTTGCCCTCACATCCTTTGCCTGTCAATGTTTTCCAATAAGCACGTTGCACGCTTTATTAGTTTTCATAGGCAACGCTGCGTGTGCCTCGCTGTTTGTGTGTGTGCGTTGCAGCCCGCGGCAAAGGCGCTCCAAACTTTTGCAGCCAAATATGCCACGCCCCCGCTCACACCCCTTGGGCTGTTTTCACTACTATCTACCCCGCTGTCAACTCTACGCAAAGTCGCAGGCAAAACATGCAACTCTGGCAGGCAACATGTTCCCCCTCGTTTGTTGCAACAAACGTTTTAAAGAGCTTTTTAAACATTAAACAACCAAATTTAGCCGAATTTCGACAAATTTAGCTTGTTATTTAAAACTATTCTAATTCCATTCAAAGTGAATTTAAGCAGGGAATTAAAGAGGAATCAAAAACAGGCAAATGTTGCACAAATTGAACAGGCACAAACACGCACAAACATGCACATAAACGCACAACCACACACTGACACTCACAGACACCCACACAAGCCGCAGCATTAAACCGCTAAATGCTGCACTGACTCCGACTTCAGTTCGAGTTTCCTTTTGCATTTTGTCGATTTGACAGGCAGGCAGAGCCAAAGTAGACAGCTGAAAAGTATGCAACGCTTTTTTACACTGCGTCCGGGTGTGAATTGCATGTGTTGCAGGGAAAGGGTGAGAGAGAGTGAGAGAAGAGGCAGGGAGAGGGGTAAAGAGTAAAAAACGTAGCCAAGCTGACAGCAGCGGAAACGTCTGTGCCACATCCGTTTCCGCCTTAATGGTTATAACTTCTTTTTCCGGTGCAGGCCAATCAACGCTACTGCTGTATCACTCCCCATCCTCCTCCCCTCTCTCCTGTTCCCATCATGACCAGCTTCTGACCCTGCCCAGCAGCTGTTACCACATTCACAGTGCTTAGCCGGCTGTTGTTGCTGGTGCTGACTTATCACTCCCAGATACTTTTGACTAGTTGCAGCTGCAGATGTTGCAGCTATTATTATTGCCACAACGGCTTTGGCTAAGCCTTGCCCTTTGACCCAAGTGAGGCAAGGCAAGTAAGGAAGCCTCGAGTAGAGTCAAGTGTGTTGCTAACAATAACACGAGCTGCAGCTCAAAAGCTGAACGGGAAAGACAACACGCTGACAATATGTGCTGAGAAAAACACGTTGCTGGGCATGTGCGTAGAAGCACTTGAGTGAACAGACCAGCAGTCTAAAGAAAGATATTAAAAAAACAAAATCTATATCTATATTTTATGTAGAACACTATACAGGACACGTGCGTAGAAACACTTAAGATAAGAAATATCTAAAAACACAATTAGATATAACACAGACATTCTATAGGGTGCACTGTATAAGGAGTCCTTATTAAGGACAATACATTGCATGATAAATGCAGAGCAATACTTGAGCTATGCGAAATTATTGGCATGGAAAATATATAAATATATTTACAGTAGGATATGGTTAACCAAATAAGAAACATATGTTGCAGGACAAGTGGATAGAAACATTCAAGTGTTGATCATTATGTAGGTAAATTATTAAATAGTTTAATCTATAACTTACTCAATACGAAGATAACTATGCCAGACATATGAGTAGAAGCGAATTGGGAAAAGATCTTTATATATCTACACCTTATACATAAACCCAGAGTATTATTATTAATAATAAATGCTTGAATATTAAGTGGCCATAAAATATAGACAAATTAATCACTATGGTCAGATCATCATAAGAAATTCAAGTACTCTTTGCACGACACATGAATAGCAACACTTTTCATTAACAACAAAATGAGATCATCAATCGGCTATCTTTATAGTCAGATCTAGCCCCGAGACATCTAAAATAATAGCAACTAATTGAAAGTAGCTGACACAGTGAAAACTGCTGCTGCTATGTTGTTGCTGTGTGCATTTTAAGCAGACACTCCCCTCGCCCCTCCCCATCTCCCTCATCATCATCACGGTCACCTTAACCCGATAGTATCGTGCAATCTTTATGACATTTTTATGGTGCAACAGAACACAATGCAAAGCCATAAAAATTATCTCGCTGCAGCGCTTAAGAACTTAATCTGTATAGGGTGGCAGATTGTTCTTTTTTACAATCTCACGATAGTTAAAATATATTTTAAGTGCTAGCAAACAATCAACGTGGGACGAGGGGAGGTGGAGAGTGGTAGAGGTAGAGAGGGAAATGTGAAAGGATAAAGTGAGAGGGGGCAATAGGAGAGAGAGAGAGTGTGTAAGGAAGCTGTTTGATCTTTGCAGCTGTTTGCTCTGTCAGCTACACACACGCACACACTCGCACATACGTGCTCATTGATAACAGCGATAGGCGTGGCAGTGCCTTCTGCACTCTCTCCTTTCCCCTCCCTGCGTTGCTGTGCAATTCACAACAATTGCATTTCATGCGCACAGAACTTGATACTCAAGTGCGGCATGCCAACATATTTGCACTTGAATTGCCCCGCGTCGTGCAGCTGCCAAAAGGCCAGCTGGGAGCGAGTTGGGCCCGACAGGGCAGAGGAGGCAGAGGGGGCGTGGTTGCCGGCAGAAAGGAGGCAGGGGCTGCCTCAGTAACTGCTGCAGTTTGTATGCAAATTTTTACGCTTACAGCATTTGCATGAGCTGCATAAAAAAGGGCAAAGCGTGAAGCAAAAAACAAAAAAATACAGCAAGAATACAAAAAATTGTAATGGGGCGGGAAGTGAGGTACGAAGGGCAAGTGGGCGTTGGAGGCGTGGCGGTGCATTGTATGAAAATTGTACGCCAAATTTCGGACGCGTCGACGTGGCAATCAATTTGTGCGCGGGCGTGTGCAATGGGTGAGTGTGTGTATCTGTGTGAGTAAGTGTGTGTATGAGTGCATGTGTGTGACTGAGTATAAAGTAGTGTGTGTATGAGTAGCCGATTGAATGCCACAAGTAAATCGCTCAGAGTGGCCCAAGTTGGCGCACAAGTTTCAAAAAGGCCACTCGAAAAAGGCCAAGTTGGACTATTGAACGAGCACTTTAATTGACTTTTGGCGGCGTGCAAGGAAGCACAGCAATGTAAATGGACAGCTGAGACTAGCAGATACCCATTGAAATGGGAGGGACTTCATGAAAACCAAGCGTGCACTTATTTGAAGGGAACACAAGCAACATTCCACATTAATTAAGATTTCAATAAGGTAAACTTCTTAGTTGACACAAGCTTGGCATATACCCTGTATGGCAAGTCTTTTTTCAGCACACTATTGTAGACAGTTTTAGTTTCAACGAGACCTTTGAATACCCTGTAAAACATGCTACAGAATTTGCTGCCTCCTTTTAGCTGCAAATAAATGCCAAAATTGTCATATTCCATTTCGCTCTTAAATCACTTGAAACTAAACTTGTTAGCAGCATAAGAGTTCCACCGAGACTTGCAGATACCCTGTAAGTGTACCGAAATGTTTCTTATATTCATTTTGCTTGAGCTTCTGGGTAAACAACTCTATTAGCCAAGACTAGCAGATACCCTTTTAAGAATGGAATTATTAGCTTTTAACTCTCTTAACTCTCTGTGTTTCTTTCCCTCGTTGTCAACTCTTTCCTTTTCTCCCTCTCCCTTTCTCTCTCTCTGTCATTCTCTCTTCCATTCGTTAAGGTCCTATTTCATCATACTTCAAGCTAAACCGTCTTTAAGTCTGCTGCTAGTTACCGTTACTTTGCTGTGGCTTATCTCTAGCAAGCTTCGCTGCTTATCGCCGACTTTAAGCATAACGAAAATGAAATTGTCTGGCAATTTTGGCCAGCGCGCTGTGCTGCGGCAATCGCATCGCAACGCAAAGTTGCATATTAACATTTCAAACGAGCGGCAGTTAGCCGAAAAATTGCTGCATTGGCCGCCAAGAATAGAACGTCAAATTGAAAGGTGCAAAAAGGCAAATGGGGAAACTAGAAGGGGAATGCAGATAGCAGGAGGGGAAGGGAGGAACAGAGAGACAAGCACACACACCACGAGACACACCCCTGGACAAGCACACACACACTCTCACACGAATGTCAGCACAAAAGAAAAGCCACTTAAATGCAGATTACAATAAAGGAAGAGCATTTTGCAGCTGACGGCAACGAGTTTTCGCTTTGAGCTGCCATTTCTATGTGTTTTTTTTTCTCTCCTACTTCGCTTTTGGGTTTTTTGATTTTCGCTTTGGCTTTTTATTGGCCCATTGTCTTTTGGCTTTTTGGCAAGCCAAGGCACACTCACATATCGCAATCGTCGTCGTCCTCATCGTCGCCTTTAATGGCCGCCACATGCCTTGCTGGCTGTCTTGCTGCCTGGTTGCCTTGGCCATTATCAGCAGCGTCACCTGTATTTAGCATGACATGCAAATCTCTCAATCTCTCCTCCCCTCCCTCTTCTATCTCTCTCTCTCTTGCTCTCATTTGCTTGCTGCAAAAAGCTATCGAAAACTGATTTCTAGATTAAAATTCAACTCGCTGGGCCTGCACGGCGTATGCGTAACTTGTCTAGAAATTAAATGTCAAACTACTGCGCTGCTGACGCTAAAGCGCTGCCTGTGCCTGACAACAAAATACACACAACAACACACGCACACACACACACACACATTCATAGACTGAGACGTGCTCATGCGAATTTAGATTTTGCAGACCGAACATTCCAGCTGCCAAAAGCGAACTGTCAGAACAAGTTTTAATTAAGACATTTGCAGGTCGAGCTGAGAACAACGTCAACATATTAATTTCCAACAACTGTGGCAAGCACAAAAACTGCAGCACAACTGAACTGAAACTGACAGGCCGAAAAAACACTAGGAACAAAAAGACTTGCAAAATAGATTGAGTACACCAGACCAGACCAGAGCCCCCCTTATAAATGTCACTGGCCAGAAGACAAGGCGAGGCTGAAAACTTGAAATACTTCAAGTTTCTTGAAGAAAAATCAACTAAGAAAAAAGTCAAGTTGATTTTCAATTGGATTTCCGATTAGATTTCCAATTTGCAAAAAACTGTTGCATACTTTGCGACAGCACAGAGAAATCAAGCTGCTGCCGACACAAAGCTGCCTGCTACGACCGCACGCCAGTCAATCAGTTTGCTGCCATAAAACTTTCTTCAAATTTAATGCAATTTAATTTGCATATAATAAACTGCACGACGCATTGTGCTTATCAGGCTGCACAGAGCGAACTTTATCAACTGTTGCCAACTTTATGCTGTATCAGTAATTAGATTTATTGCATTTATATTTGGCAAACAGGTAAAGAAAGAGAGTGAGGGAGAGATTTATGGGAGATAAACACAAACGGACTTATCAAACCGAAGAGATAACCAAGGTAGCCGCATGATAGACTTAACTATGTTAGTGTGTCTCTGTGTGTGTGTGTGTGTTTGCATAGATAAGGATGCCAGCTCTGATTATGCAGAAAGAAAAGAAAAGGAAAACAAAATTAATATTTTTTATACATTCAAAGCCTACCGGTTTCTAGTTTGTCTTGTTTGGAGTTCCAATGAACTGTCCCCCTTCTCACGCGGCACCTTCTCACCTGTGGCTCCCTCTCCCTTCCCTGCCCAACGAAATCAAGAGTGTTGTATGTAGTCATGCCTAGCGAGATGTCAATGACTCGACACAATATCGTGCTGTGCGGTGCGTTTGGAGACCGCAGGCGGCAGCAAGTTTTACATAATAGTTGTGTGTAGTTTTGTTTTTCTGCTCTTTTTTATAAAACTCACCACACATGCTCGATTCGTATTTCATCGAATGACATCGGGGGATGCCAAAAGTCACAAATTTGTGCAAATCGTTTGCGTAAATACGACAAACGGCGAACAGCTGCCGCCGCCTCATCGATGATGCTAATCATCCTATTCAAATGCAGCGCAAACAGAGCGACGAATCTATCGGAAGAATCTTCGCAAAACAAGGTAGACTTCAAAATAAAAGTGAAAACAGAAAGATGAGAAGAGTGACAAGTTCTGCAGTATAAATGTGAAACTCGTCGGGGCTCTAAAAAGGTTACTATATCATGTTTATAGCATGTTCTGAGCTGCTCAGAAAGTGAATGAGCTGAGTAAGCACATCCACAGAATTATTAAATAACCGATTAGAAGCGAGACGAAAGATCTATAACTGCTATAAATTCTCGTAGGGATTTACAGCCGCGTCACATTTCAGTGCCAGATTTACGTGAAATGATAAACCATAATTAGAACGTCATTAGCTTGAGTATATAAACGAATATGCGAATATAGATTATACTATATATATAGCATAGGGTACTTGATAATCAACTCGAGTTTCGAGTGCACTTGACTCTCTACCGAGATAAGTCAGTAAAGCGGCGGAAGAAATAAACAAAACTGTAGCCACTTGAATGGAATTTCCCGAATGACGGAGACAGCATAAAAGTAAACTAGAAATTTTCCAGTCCAGACGATCAAATAGAGAGATATGTTTGTGACCAGCATGCTCTATATATGATAATACTACAACAGCAACAGTATCTTTCCACTGGTTTGCCAACTCGCCAGCTCGTCAGCCTGCCTGCTCTTGGGGTTTGGGGCGAAACTCGTTTGGCTCGAATTATGTTCCTAGAATGCTGTGCAGACTCCACTGTACTCCCCTTTGCTCTGTTTCGCTCTGCGCAACATAACATAAAAAAACAACAGCAACAAATGAGAAACGACAACAAACTGAATATTTATTATGTGCAAAAAGTCGGAGAGCTTATCAAATGCTCTGGACTTATTGCAAAAGACTGGATAACTGGATAACTGAATAATTGCTGTAAAATAAAATGCTAATGCGCATGAATTAACTAAAATGCATTTGAAATGTAAGAGAGGCGCGGGTAGTCAATGCGGAAATACCCTGTACAAGATTGGAACTTAGATTTATGCAGCAATCACATCAGCAGCAGAAACATATGTACATATAACAACATTCCATACTTATTAGCTGCTGAAACTTTCTTATATGCGAATAGCATATACCCTGTAATTTTATTTGAGCTACTTCGATACTCCATATTCTTTCCTACTCATGTTTTAGCTAAAAAGAAACACATTTGTTAAAAAATAATATTGTTTGCAACTATAAAATAACCTGTAATTATGCTTAAGTTACCACCAACATATACAACAAATTTTGCATTTATTTTCTTTTATATATACTTTTTGCCAAGTCAAGCATACCCATTGCCGTAGTTCCACCACTACAGGGTATGCAAACGACAATTTAGCAAAAGAAAAACGGCAACACGCAGTCGCTTAGCTCAGCTTGGCTCAGCATAAAGAAAGCCACCCTGTCAAATTAGCGACGAGGGCGGCGATCGGACAAGAGCGCAACGAAGCGCAAGAGAGAGAGACAGAGAGAGAGAGAGGGTGGGAGGGAGCATGACCGATAAGTTGAGAGCGAGGATAGGCACAAAGAGCGCTACACTGCGAGAACTGCCGCAATCTTTCTTTCCCCTATGATAAGCGATGCTCGCCCGCATTTTCCACTGTGTAGACGAAAGAGAGATAGAGAGAAATAGAGAGAGTGAGCGCGACAAAGAGTGCGTATGCTCTGCAGGCTGTGTGTATAAATACGTGTATATCTCACAGCAGCCGCTTCAGTCATAGAGTCGCCAGCACAGCCAAAGAGTTCGTTCGATTCGCCGCAAGATCATAAGAAAAATCCATCCAAACCAACCTAATCGACAGGAAGCCAAAAATAGCGCGTCTACTACGCGTCTGAAGACCTCTAAAACACCCACAAAAACAACACACACATAAATATCTGCATAGATATATTATTCAGACTTTTGTGCAGAAGGAAAGATTTTCAATATCATCCACGTCGCCGACTTTGGCGTCCGCCGATTTACGCAAATTGTCGCAAAACCGAAAAGCAATTTTCATGTCTTGCCAAAAATTTTCCCAGCGTTCGGACCAACGGAGTAAACAATTGACGTAGCAGCAAATAAAATATAAACAAAAATAAAATAAAAAGCAAAAAGTCTAAACAAAGAAAACAAAAACTTAATAAGAATTTAAAAGAAATTCTTGGAGAGAAAACAAAAACTTATCAATTTCATTAATCGTATAAAGTTGTCGCACCAACTGCATGGGTAAAGTTATGAGAGTGAATTCACTGCCCCCGCCCAACTGTCTTAAGTGCCACGCCCCCCACAAGCAACAAAAACAAAAACAATTGAAATTCAATAAAACTGAAATCTATTTTATGTTCAACAATCTGTGCAAGAGAAAAACTTTAAAACTCAATCCATTATTGACACTAAAGATCGCCGCGAAAAGTGAATGAAAAGTGTTTGTGAAAAGCGCAAAAAATTATCGTTATCAAATACGCCAAAAATTTCATAATTCAAAACCTTTTTAAACCCTTTAAAGTGTGGGAACACCCCCTAATAGCGCTACCAGTTTTCTAGGTAAGTCAAGCATTATATAAGCAAGATCTTTCGTGTTAGCGGCACATTAGTTTGATTTGCTCCTATAATTGACACATTCCTGTTATAACCGAACTGAACCCAGAACTGAAATGAATTCCCAGTACCTTCACGCCCCCTTTTTGTGATGCCATAATAAAGATGTGCATAACTTAAGTCACTCAGAGTGAGATGAGCATCTTAATTACAACAGCAGAGGCAACAAAATGTAGCGGATTATTAAATTAAAGTACGTGTGAAACTGCATTAATGAGCCACTTTATGGATATGTTAATTTTTAAGTATTACTTACTATAATTGAGGAAATCATTGTGAAGACACAAACAGAAACAGGAAAAGTGTCCAAGAATTTTATCACAACTTATCGGACTTTAAAGTTTATGTGGTTCAATTTAAGATCAACCACAGACGTTGTCGCTGCTGGTCTTGTCTTGGCAACAGTTGTTAATTAATTTTGTGTGTGGCAGCGCTTAATTAACATAAATTTTGATGTAGCTACTTTTCGTGCATTAATTAAAAACAAACAAATTATTGACCTAGTCAGCAGTCGAAAAAACAGTTAACAACAAATCTGAGTTTATGCAGATGCTCGCGAAATGTGCGCACGGGTTGAGCTATAGGGCAAGGGCAAGTTGAGCTACGACTTCTCGGGTTCTTTACGGTTTTACTGCTTTACGGGTTCTTCGATTTATCGCGACAATATGTTGGCTCACCCGCATGAGTGGCTCTGCTACTGTTGCCTCTGTGTGGCTGGCTTAGTTGAATTAGCGTGAAGTGTCGGGCAACAATAGGAACGAGAGGTCGTTGAGAGCACATAAATTAGTAGTGTGTTTTTTTTAATAATGTATGAATAACAAATTTTATTGCCATTGTTGTTGGCGTTGATCTGTGTAAGATTTGGACAAAGTTTCTCTCCCTCGCTCAGTTACCGTTCGCACACGCAACGCTTCACATCGCACATTGAAAATTTCCGGGCGGCATCTTCAATCGTAGCTCGATCATGCGAAAACCAGACTAACAATTAAGTGCAGAGAACCTATATATAGTGCAAACATATGTGCCATACATCATATCAGTTGCAAACTATAGTTTAAGTGAGTCACGGTGATTTGCCCCTGTTTGAGTGAGATTAGTCAAGTGAAGCAAACCAAATAATTTCCATTGTTATCAATATCAATATTGCAATATCAATTTCTGCTATAATCGCCGCTCCCATTACAGCTTCGTGCTATAAAATGCGTTGTGTGTTGGCTATAGATCGTGCCAATTATTTAATTTGATTTTGTTTTCGAGTTCACTTTCCGATTTGAATTTCAACAAAGACAAGCCCCATAAGCTACAATATTGAATTGTGATTGTGATAGCAGACAGTCTATGCTGTCTGTCCAGCCGTATGTCTATCTTTCTGTTCGTCTGTCCAGCTGCATGTCTGTCTTTCTGTCTGTCTATATGTCTGTTTGTTTGGCTGCTGTTGGTCAGTTAGTCTGTAACTTATCTACTAAGCTGTCTGTCTGCTTTTGCATCTCTCTCTTTGTATCTGTCCAGCTGTCTCTGTGTTTGTCTCAATCTCTGTCTGTCTGTATCTGTGTTTGTCTGTCTCTCTTTCTCTCTATTTCTCTCTGCATGTTTGTCTGTCCATCCATCAGTTAGTCAATTAATCGCCAATGGTTTCATGCTGCATTCAATTAGCAATTGGGTTCAATGTCTTTATCAATCGCTTTGTTTATGTTTGTGCGCCAAGGCGTAGCACACACGTTGTCTGTTTGCTCCATATATGTTGTATCTTCTATGCCTTCTCTCTCATCTTCGTCTTGTCAACTCATCTCTCTCTTCTTTTTGCAGCTGACCTGAATAACTTATCAACGCATCTACGCCGGCTTCATCATGGTGGGAGTCACCGCAGATTCCTCACAGGCTGCTCAGCTGTCGTCGGCAAAGAATCCCATGATAAAGTACATGCTAAAGCAGCGCGAGAATCATGCACGAAATCAGGACGCTGACTATTCACACGTCTTTCGCCGCAAGACACGCTTTGAGTTGTTCCGCCTCTCGGCCATTGCGATGGCCATCGAGTTCGCCTATGCCGCCGAGACGAGCTTCGTCTCCCCAATCCTCTTGCAGATCGGTGTCGATCACAAGCACATGAGTATGGCATGGGGTCTGTCGCCCCTCATTGGTTTCTTCGTCTCTCCCCTCTTGGGCAGCATCAGTGATCGCTGCAAGCTGCGCTGGGGCAGACGACGTCCAATTATTTCGCTGCTTTCATTTGGCATACTATGTGGATTGGTTCTGGTGCCCTTTGGCAAGAATCTTGGCGCCCTATTGGGTGATGTGGGCAACTCTGTGCCGCAGACGAATGACACAAACTGGTCGAATGGAAGTGAAACTGTTGCTGCACTGCTTGGAGCTGAACCGGAGGCGGACACTACATGGACTGGTAATTTTAAATATGCTGCAATTTTAACTATTCTCGGCATGGTGCTACTCGATTTCGATGCGGACACGTGCCAGACACCTGCACGCACCTATTTGCTGGACATGTGTGTGCCCGAGGAGCAGCCCAAGGCCCTTACCACGTTTACACTATTCGCGGGATTTGGAGGCACCATTGGTTATGCCATCGGTGGCATCGATTGGGAAACAACACACATTGGCACTTTTCTGGGTGGCAACATTCCCACTGTGTTCTCGCTGGTGACAATCATTTTTGTGGTCTGTTACCTCATTACGGTGACCACATTCCGTGAGATTCCCCTCAAGCTCATCGAACGCGATGAACTGATGCGTCCACTCTCGGAGGCGGCCATCAAGAAGGAGCTTAAGAAGAAGAACAATGCCATATTTTATATACAAGAGACAAGTTCGCTGGAACTGGAGATGGCCAAGCCTGCAGTGGATCCCTTGCAGAGCTATCAGAATACATATTTGCCTGCCTCCATCACAGCCAAGTCGAAGATACAGGATGCTGAAGCAGCAGAGGAACCAGAGGCGCCCATTTCACTGCGTGCCTATTTGAAGAGCATCTTCATCATGCCCTACTCCATGCGCATGCTGGCACTGACCAATCTCTTCTGCTGGATGGGCCATGTCACCTACTGTCTCTACTTCACGGACTTTGTGGGCGAGGCAGTGTTCCATGGCAATCCCACAGCACCTGCTGACAGCCAGGAGTTCTTGCTGTACGAGCAGGGTGTGCGTTTTGGCTGTTGGGGCATGTCCATCTATGCCTTCTCCTGCTCCATTTACTCCATGTCGGTGACCAAGCTGATGAAGTGGATTGGGTATGTAGTGGAAGAGCCATATTGCGCTAGTTACTACTTCTAACTACTCTTCTACTAAAACTACTCTTACTATACTTTACTCTGCTACTAATACTTCTACTTCTCTACTACAAATACTACTACTGCTACTAATACTACTACTACTACTCTACTCTACTATTGCGACTATTACAACTACCTCGGCTACTTCTACCAATACTTCTACTACTGCTACTACTACTACTACTACTTCTACTTCCAGTACTATTACTTTACAATACTACTTCTACGACTACTACTGCTACTGCTACTAAATACTAATACTAGTCAACTCTACAACTACTAATACCACTACTAATTATTCTACTACTTCTTCTAATACTCCACTTTACTACTACTATTACTACTACTACAACTATTACTACTACTACTACTACTACTACTTCTACTACTACTACTCTACTTTACTATTACTATTACTACTACTATTTCTTATACTCCTAGTACTGCTACTTTTACTCCTGCTACTACTATTAATATTACTACTAATACTACTACTATGACTACTACTACTACTACTATTCCTACTACTTCAATTACTACTATTCCTTCTACTACTACTACTACTACTACTACCACTATTACTACTACTACTACTACTACTACTACTACTACTACTACTACTACTACCTCTACTACTACTACAACTATTCCTACAACTATTACTACTACTTCTACTACTACTACTATTCCTACAACTACTACTACTACTCCACTATACTCTACTACTTCTTTACTATACTACAACTGCTCCTACTATTACTCATCTCTACTACTACTACTGATACTACACTACAACTACTATTATTACTACTTTTTGTCTACTCTACTACTACTACTACTCTTCCCCCTTGCAGCACCAAGGCAGTTTACATAGGCGGCATGGTCTACTACGGCATTGGCATGCTCATCCTGGGACTGTGGCCCACCAAGTGGGGTGTGTTGGTGTTCAGCACCTCTGCAGGCATACTCTATGGCACGCTCTTCACCATGCCCTTTATATTAGTGGCCAACTATCACGCCAAAAATTGTGTAAGTAGAGCAGGGAACAACCGCCGTCCCTACCACTCTCTCTCTCTCTCTCTATATATCTTCTCTTTCTCACACCTCCTCTCCCTACTCTTTCTCCTTGCAGTTCCGCGTGCACAACGGTGAGACGGTGCCACTGAAGCAGGCTCGCGGTCTGGGCACCGATGTGGCCATAATTAGCAGCATGGTCTTTATAGCTCAACTGATTGTCTCGTTGAGCGTTGGCCCCCTAGTTGCCTGGATGGAGACCACATGCGCCATTTTGTATGCCTCAACGTTTTTGTCCTTTGCCGCTGCCATTGCGGCCATGTTTGTGTTGTATGTTTAGTTAGTTAGGCGCCTAGCTGACTCTCTAGGCAAAGTATTCAAAATTGAGCGCTTGTGCATAAAGTGTTGCCCACTTTGCGCTCGGAATTTATCACAGCATGTTGTCAGTTTTAGCCATTTAGCATTAAATACTCTAACTATAACTGTTTTATTTATATGATAACTAAATAAAGAAAAGAAACAAAAAGAAAGAAAGAAAGAAATGCTTATTATAATCCACAGCGCGCTACCGGGCGGATATTAATTTTTACGCTCGTGCATGGCATTTGAATGCAAGTTTTAATTTCCTCAAGTGCAAGCGTAGTATACCCTGTAAAAGTGAAGCCAAGTGGAGCATATGCAAGCGGGTGTAGGTAGAGATAAACTCAAGACAGGGTATGCTGGCCTTGTGTAATCCCTTTATCAGTTTCTCTTTCTCTCTCCTTCGTTCCTTCTCTCCTTGTGTCCCTTGGCAAGTGCTGCCAATTTCCTTGGCAACAGCACATGCCCAGCCCAGCTCAGGGTTACCTCCACTCCCACTTGGCACTCTTCTGCCTGCTTGGAGTCAGTTCTGCTAAGACACATTTCCGGCGCCTTACGGAATGATAAATTGCACTTAATAATTTTGAATACAGGACGCGCGCACAGGACTCATCGCTCTCTCTAACATGCAAAGCGCATGCAAACGCAATTAAATCAGCACTTGCTATATACGACTTTTTACTTTATATAATATAGACACAGATAGCTAGATAGTAAAGCTAAATGTGGCCAAAACTGGCTGTAAGCTGTGGCAAATGCAGCCAAGACAGACATCAAATACAAATTGTTGCTCGTAAAAAAGAGAAGAAAGGGAAATGAAGACAAGGGAAGAGAGAAGGAAGGAAAGGGAGCAACGCAATCATTGCTTAGCGAAACGGAAACGCACTTAAAAACCGCGCGGAATGGAAAGGAAATGCGGAGTTACAAGTGGCGTGCATTTGGCTCAAAAAACTTTAGCGACGATAAGACGACGACGATTCGGCGTATGCGTAATGCGAGCACCACCCAAATGACATGCATACGCCACGAGGGCCACAACGCAGCGCAGCACAGGGCAACAAAACAAATTGAGTTTATCGACGGCAACAAATCTAGAGAAAGCACACAATCATTCATCATAAGAGGCAGCGGCAGCTCCCATTCCCCAATTCCTGCTCCCTGCCCTCCCTCTACCACCCCCACTGCCAGTGCCTGCTCCCCTGACAACAATCTATCCCGTGCTGCTGTCATGCTGCTGATGCCGCTCCCCATAGTTTGGCGTTGAGTGAGCACTAAGAATATTTACATTTGTCTTAAGCTGGTGAAATCAACAGACACGTGCGCGAGTGATTGTGTGTGCGAGTATGTGTGTGCGAGTACGTGTGTGCGGGTGTGTGTGAAAGCCAAAAGCCAATAAGGCAAAGTCAACGCAAATCAACAAAAGGTAAATTCATTTTAGATTCGATTTTAGAGCTCCTAAAATGGCGTAACATGTGCGCAACGTGAAACGAGACGAGAAGGAGTCGAGCAAGTGCTGCAGCAGTAGCAGCTCATGCTCCTACTCTCCCCCCCTCCCCCGCCGACACTCCCACAAGTCCCCCAGTCCTTGTCATGCCATGCATTAGTCGGGTTTATCTGGCAAGCCAAGCCAAGCTGAAGCTGAAGCGCCAAGCTCGTCAAGAGCTTGCTTGGCAATAACAATAAAGCAATAATATCCTCGACAATTGTGCAGGATATTGCAACGCAGACTCTGCTGCAACAGTTGGGGAGGCAGATAGGGAGAGACAGGGCGGGGGCGTGGCACTGCAGTCTCCTCTACGCGTGTGAAATGTGAGTACGAAATTCAGTTTTCGACAATTTCAAGACTGGACTTCAAAGCAGGCCGCTTTTAATTGATTGTTGGAGTTTCATTTTACCAATTTAGAGTGAAATTTTGTTGCTAAATATAGCTAGAAATTTGAGCCTAGCTAGAGATATGAATGGCTTGAATTTGGCACTTGTCTAAAAACTAGTTCAGTCTGCTTAGTTGCACTTTAAGCTGCCTCTGCTTCCTCAGCTACTGCTCGTTTCGCCTGTGGTAAACAAACTTGACACCTTCTCGCCGTGGCTGCCGTTTTCAATCATAATTTATATGCAAATTATTTGCGCATAATTTCGTCTCTTTTTTTACCCTCAACGTTTTTTCACAGTTTGCTTGAACCCTTTTTAGTTCCTCTCCTTCTTTCTCTGCCCCGCAGCAAGCGCCATTTAATAAACATTCTTTTTTCTCTTTTTTTTACACTAACATTTTGGTGAGCAGTCAATCCACACACCCCTTCCTCCCTCTTCCCTGCTCCTTCACTGTCATGTCAAACGTTGCGACATGTGCAATAAAGGGAAATAATATGCAAATGCAATTATAAGCAAACTGACTGCGATATAAGCAGAGAAGAGTGTAAAAAATAGACTGGAAATATTGTGTGGAAAATGCTACAAGTTATGTGCAAGCGAGATAGCTATATATTACTATGGCATTTGTTTAAGCACTGTAGCGATAAAAATTGAGCAGACAAACAGGACTAATCAGAGCAACTTACCCAGGGCCATAAATTAGACGAGGCGACAGAACGACATCCGTTAAACATTTGCAGCCTTTGCGCCTCTCGCTCACTCAGTGTGTGTGTGTGTGTGTGTGCAGCTCCCTCTGTGTGTGGGTGTGTCCGGACGTGGCCAGCCTGCTTGGCCTGCTCTGCCTGGCCTGGCCTGCTCTGCTCTGCTGTGTGATGTAGCCTGATGCATGAAATGTAATAAATTTCGTTATCTATGCATTATTTATGTCGTAATTTGGTATTTTAGCCCGAAAAACAGAAAAATGAAAAGCGTCGAGCACACAGGCAGCTGAAGCGAATGGCGGCGGCAGCGCAGGGAAGGGGGCGTGTCGGGTCAACGTTACACATTTTCACTAAATTTCTCGCACTGTGCCTGAGCGAGAGTGTGTATGAAGACGCATAAATTACACTTACAGCAGGCAACTGCTTTCTAGTATGTATGTGTATGTGTGTGTGTGTGCACAATATATATATTTTAAATGAAATGCCAGTCTCCCCTCCTACCCGGCAAATTTGTCTGGCTCTTTTGTGGCCAAGCAGTGGTAAATTGGCCACCCCCAAACTGGAAAGCGTTGACAAAGCGCAGCCACTCAAATCAATCTCAAAAATCGAAGCCAGATATACCAAGGTGTGTACTGTATATATGTGTAACTACATCTAAGTTAAGGTCCAGCTAAAGTCTTTAAGCTGCCTCTCGTCTCCCTCTACCTTCCTTCTAGCTGGACACCTTTGCATCATGTGCTCGTTGTGTGCTCCATAAATTCTGCACTGTTTTATGAGATATGCTGCAACTGCTCTCAGTCATTTTATGCATGTCTCTCCCTCTCTCACTCCCCTCTTCGTCCCTCCCCGTTTATATTCCTCTCCCTCTCTATGTGCACTTTTCAGGATTTCCTTTTCAATTCGTCGCAGTCCGAGAGTATTTTTCAAAATGCATTTAACTCACTTTGTCATAGTCCGTAAATTTGAAATGTCATTGCAACTTTCAACTTTCACAACCCTGTGGCTTTCAACTGACATGTGCTGCACATGTGGCAACCCTAGAGAGGAGGTACGACGGGGTCAGGCGTCATGTTCGAGTCTGATTTCTAGTTGCAAAATCCGTTGCCGAAGGGCGCCCAGCCTGTTGCTGCCAAGACAAGCTGGGCGTATACGTAATATGTACCTAGTATACAATTTATATATAGATACATATAGCGTATGTACTTGCTGCTTATATATCTCTGCACATGTCCCACAGCAAGCCACTCTAAATCCATCACATGCGGCACAGAGCAAAGCCAACAAGCCAAAAAGCCTGATAAATTAAAAACTTTAAATATTTCTGTCGTTTGTTTTGGGTTTTTTTTCTTTTTTTTTTGCTGTTGTGGTTGGTCCACTTTGCGGTATTCTTTCGACTGCTGCTTCTTCTTTCTTTTCGCTTTTTTAATCAGTGAATGTAATTTAAATACGCCATGGGCCAATGCAATGATCAAAATTAAAATATATACTATATGTACTATATATACCACGCCATATACGAGTACTATGCAGATATGCAATGCCATATATAGAACTGTCTCGCGGCCAAAAAGCGAAACGAAGCTCAGCTTTAAATGCGAAAAGCTGACCGCAAATGTTTTTTAAATGTGCTTAATATATGTGATGAACGGGGGGTGGGAGGGGATGGGAGTTGTACTTATGCATACCCTGTAGTGGGGGAGACGCTTTAATAAACTGCGCAACTGAATATGAAAATTGGGCATTTAATTTGTTGCTGCCGAGAAATGATTGGAAATGGAAATATTTAATAAGATTTTATTCATTTTTCATCTACTTTAAAATATTTAATTGTAAATAATAAGAGAACTAAAGCATTCGCTGTTGTTAGACATAGAGTCACTTGAAAGCAGTTCCCTTCTGTATGGGAATATATATTTTAAATATATCGAAGCATCCTTACCTTACCACTCTTTAGATAGCCTAATCCCCTCCCATTATAAACCCTCCATCTCCATTTTTACCCATCAAATTGTGGCCAACTTTAAGGCAGACTCAACTGTAGCCTCATTCAATTTGTCTGGTAGCAAATGACTCCACGCCTGTTCACACCTTACACCTGGCAGCAACTAAAACTGACCGCACAGACCACAAATAAATTATTTCTTATCAAACTGAACTGGCCGCAAAAGTTTTTTGTCTACCAAACCCAAACCAACTGAGCTGCTGCTGCTGCTGCTGCAATGCTGCTCTATCTGCAATTTCTTATTATTTTCGATGCCTTTCCTTCCCTGTACTATTCGATAATTTGTAGAAGACTGTCGCACGGCCGTAAATTGTCTTTGGCAGGCGAACAGGCAAACCTTTGTAGAGAGAGACAGAGAGAAGAGAGAGAGAGTGAGGGGCTTTGCTTTTAGGTTCAGGTCAGTTCGGAAGAGCATGCCAAAAGTTTTGGCCAAGCTCGAGACTTGGCTCTGGGCACGACAGCCAAATCAACAAGCAATTGTTGCTGGTAGAACACGTTGCTACCTCAAGCCGAAGCCCCTCTCCCCTCTCCCTGTATCTCTCTCTTGCACTCTCGAACTGTTCACAGTTGCGATAAAGATTTCAGCACAGCGACGGCAGCTAAAACTTTTTAATTTTATAAAAACAAAACGACGACGAGCACTTGAACTCCAGCAGAGAGCAGAGGTCACGCCGTGGCAAAGGCAACAAACAGAAATACGCTAAAAGAGGAGTGGGAGAGAAGAAAAGAGAGAAAGAGAGAGAGAGAGAGAGAGAAGAAAGAGAGAGAGAGAGGGGGTGGCAGAGGCAGGGGGAAGTGGAGAGTGGGGTAACTTAAATGAACGAGACTATTGTGTGGAAAACTTGTGCAGTTATCGAAGAAATATTACAAGACAGGTGCAGCAAAGACAGGAGGAAGGGGATAGGGAAAGAGAAATAGAAGAGAGAGGCGCAAATCAAAGCTTAATACGTTTGGAGTTTATCTCTGATTTTAGCAACTACTCTGAGACTAAGCAAACTGTTATACAGAGAGCTTTCAAGTATAACAGCTGCTTCTGCGAGCTTTAAGTGCGAAACTTGGCTAAGACAAACGCCATAAAGCTCTACCAAGTTTTTCTACATTCAGCTAAGCTCTTTGAAGCTCATTCAACCTCAGCTAAGCACTGCATAAATATGCTAAGCTCATTAAAGCTTTACCTGCAACCGAGCTAACTAAAGTTCTTGCCATGTCCGCTTACAAATCTACTCAACCTATCAAAGCTCTTACAATTTGCAATTATCAATTGCAATCTCAACTTACAAAAGCTCATGCAATTCCCTCTATTAAAGCTTTATTACACCCCACAGGAACCTTTACCAGTCACCAAAGGGCAAAGCTTACTCTTCTGCATTACTACCCAGTCAGAAATAACGGCAATTGTTAACGCCTTGCGCCTTATTTGAATTCATTTTGGTATTGAGGCTGCGCTTTAGCGCTAATTGAAATTCCTTATTTATCAGGCTGCCATCGATGCCGTCGCCATCGTGCCATCGCCTGTCGAGGTTGCACCTGCAGCTGTCAAACAGTTGCTTATGCAGCACACCTAAACCATGCCCCCTGCCCCCACTGCCTCCCTTCCCCCCTGGCCAGCTCTAGCACTCCCAAAGCCCCTGAAACGGTTTCATTTATTTGCTGCTTGATTCTCATTTTGTGTGGGCAACAAGGAGAGAGGGGGCAAGGGGGAGGCATGGCTAAAAAGGGGTCGCTTGCTGAGGGGAGGCAGAGAGGGGCGTGGCAGCTTGCATTGCAATTTTCTCTGGGCGAAACAAAGGAAAAAGCCGTAATGAAATTCGAAACTGCAACAGCGGAAAAGGGCAAAGGGCAGCAGAGGGAGAAGGATGCAGAGAACTCTCTCTCCCTCTCTCTCTCTCGCTCACTCTGTATGCTGCTTAGGAAATATCATCTAAAATGTAAGCGATGCCAGAGCGAATGCAACCTTGATTTGACAGCAAAGTATTTGCGATTTCAATGTGAAATGATTTTGTATACCCTGTAGAAAGATGGTGGAGAGGAGGGGAGGCAGTTGGGTTAGTTTGACAGCGAGCGAGTTGAAGATTTTGACAGATATTTGCAAACTACTCAGAGCAAACTTAATGGAAAGCCAGCCACACACAGGCAGAGATGTGTGTGTGTGTGTGCGAGTGTGTGTATGTGTGTGTTAAGTGCTGTCATTATAATCATCAAATATTTGTGCGTTGTATCTGCCTTGGCGATATCCTGTTAATATGCAAAAAGCATTTAAATACAGCGCCCAAATAAATGAGAAACATTTCTAGCTGACTGAATGGGAGACGAGTGTATGCAGTGTGTGTGCGCTGTGTGTGTGTGTTAGTGTGTTTGTGGCGTGTGTCAACTGTCAACCTTTGTCAGACGATTTGCTTGTGAAATGCTAATCCTGTTAGGGCGGGCGGGACACGGGGCGTATGCGTTGCGCGCGTCATTTAATCAGTGCAAATCAGAAATACACACACCCACACTCGCACAACGGAAACTTGATTGTGCGAGTGCAAAATTCCATTTCCGACATTTGCAAATGTCATAATAGTGAGTTATGTTTTGGTGGGGAAAAGGAAGAAGAGCGAGAGCGGCACGGAGAGGGGAAAGTGAAGAGGCAGGTTGGCAGTGCCACTGTCTGTTTATAGTTTACAATGTTTGTTAATATTTACCACAACGTTCTAGAGCTCTGCTCTGCTCTGCTCTACCCTCCACTCTCCCTCCTCTTCCTGCCTTGCTCCCTCTGCTCTGCTTAGCTATAAGCCCAACTAAGTCGAAACTAATGCGCTACTCACACTCACAACACACCTCGCACTCACTTACTATATATGCATGGCGTGTCACAAGGGGGGAGGGGGAGTCTCATCATTTGCTCGTTTTATACATGTCGAGCTTACCCCAAGTTGATAACTCTGCAGCAGACTCAGACCCCTTTCTGGCATACTAAGCAGCAACATCACGAGCTGAAACAACAGCATCAGCAGCAGCAGCGACAATAGCAACAACAACAGCAGCTAAAACAACAACAACAACATCAACAGTAGCAGCAGCAACATCAACAGCAGCAGCATCATTAACACTCCAGCAGCAGCAGCAGCAACTACACCTTAGTTGACTCAGTTGTTTCTCTTGTTGTTGCTGTCTCTGCTGCTGATGTTGCTGCTGTTGTAGTTGTTATTGCTGCTGTTGTGTTTGTTGTTGCTGCTGCTGACTGCTGCTCTGGCTTGGCGCGCGGTATAAATTAATAAAAATTTCATGTGCCAAATAATTACAATTAACATGAGTTCTTAATTAAGAGCTGCCTCTGCTGGCGCTGCCTCTGTTGGCGCTGCCTCGGCCTCTGCTGCTGGCTGCCTCTAACTGCTGCCTACCTCTGCTGCTGCTGTCGTCCTTGTTGCTGTTAATAGGCTCGTTCATTTGCCATCGCCTGACTCGTTGTCCTGGTTCACCTTTAATGCAATACAACACACTCGGCTGCGCTCGGTGCGGTTCGTTAAGTCCCCTCGGCAGGCTGTCTCCGCTCTCCCCTTGCCCTTACCCTGCTGCTGCTACTACTCCCTCTTCTGCTACTCCCTCCATCTCCTACTGCTCCTGCTGCTGCTCCTCTGCTGCTGTTGTTCCCGCCTGCCCCTTGTCTCTTCTCCACTTGCCTCGCAGTGCCTGCTTTGACTGCTGCCCCCATCCCTCACCCTGCCCCTAATGCTGCTGCCTGCCTCCTCTACTTCATCTGCTCCTCTCTGTCCCCTCTTTCCCCTCTCTTCCCTCTGCCTCTGCCCTTCCTCCTCATCAGCTTCTCATCTGGCTGCCAACTGGTTTGTTACTGCCGCCTGCTTAATTTGCTGCCTGCCAGTTATTTTTTTCCCAACGCTCACTAACTCACTCTTTCTGTCTCTCCCTCACTCACTCCCTCTCTCTCCCGCACACACACACTCTGCCTCTCATTCGTTCTCACTCTCTACCCGTCTCTCTCTACACATTTTCTGTCTTCTTTTTGCAATTGAAGTGTCGATATTTTATGTGTTGTTCGTTTAATTAAAAATGCCAAAGGTTAACGCATGCTGCCCTCTCTCTCTCTTGCTCTTTCCCTCTCCCTCTGCATAACTGTTATTTATGTATTTCGTGCACATAATTCTGCAACTTCGTTTACGCTTTTTGTGGCTTTTAGTTGCACTTTTAAGCCGCTTAGGGAGCAAGTTTAATCAAAGCACAATGCCAGCACTGCCAAAGCCTTAGTTGTTGCCCCCCTCCCCCTCTCTTCCTTTCCTCTCTCTCTATGTTTGCTGAAAATTTATGAAACTTTGACACTGGTTTATTAATAGCCTCAGTAAGGGATATGGGAGGGGAGAGCGGAGAGAGAAGGGTGCGTGCTTTGTGGCTTATACATTTTGCATGCAAAACTATTTCGTTTTTGGGCGGAGGCTGCAACACAAACTGTAGAAGCATGGTGGGGAGTTCAGTGGGGAGAAGAGGGGTCTTCTAGTAGACTGTGGATTAGCCTGACTGCATGGTCGAAATGAGTATTCGGTTAACTGGCTGTGCTGAGTGAAGCAGAAGCTGAAGCTGACACAGTTTGAACGTGGGCGTTGCGCGTAATGAAACCGGAAGTGCCTGTCGCTCATCGTTTACCGTTAGGCAGGCAGGCAGGCAGACAGACCGACAGCGGTAGCAGCAGAGCAGCATCAGTTTCATTAAAAGGCTAAAAGCAAAGGCGTGGCCAGCACCAACTCATTATGCCCTGCATGGGCAGAGATGATGCGGGGTATGATGTGGAATTGAGACTTGAGTAAGCTGAGGAGCGGCAGAAAAGAAAAGATAGAATAGCAAAGAGAAAGAGAGAATGAGCAAAAGAAACAAAGAGAGAAAGATAAAAAGGGAGAAAAGGCGAAAATGAACAAAAGGAGAAAGAGAAAGGGAAGGTGCAAGAGAGAGAAAGGTTGCAAGAGCATAAATGCATATTTCATATTTTCAGCATTCTGTTATATTTACAGGGTATCTGTTAGTTAGGGCCAGTCAAGATGCGGTGTCAGCAGATGCTGAATGGAATGAAAGATAGAGAGAAAGAGAGAGACAGCTAGAGAAAGAGAACACTGCACTTCTCACAAGGTATATGTCAGTAAAGCACATTTTGTGGGGTATCTGTCAGCCTATATAATGTGAGAAGAACTTGACAAAACGGGAGAAAGAGATGCAGAGACAAGCACTGCACTTTTTACAGGGTATCTGTCAGTATATATTAGCCTAGAGGTTAAGTAGAACTATACAAAACGAAAGAAAGGATTGCAGACGGGTACTGGGTATCTATCTGTCTAGATATACAAAAGGAGAAGGAGAGTAAACTCAGTAGAACAAGAAAAGAGAGGCACAGCAAGAGGTTGACAGCATTACTGCAAGCATTGCCATCATTTTAAACTATTAACAGGGTATCTGCCAGTCAACCTCTACAAAAGTCCGCAGAGAACTGAGAACGGGAAAGAAATCAGGAGAGAGCGTCAGCAGAGAAGAATTTACTGCTGCATTTGAGAGTCGGCTGTTAATGCTCTTTTAACTACCTCTCTTAATGGGTATCTGCCAGTCACAGCTGCCTACGCAGCGCTGCGTCGTTGCGCTGAGTTAGTCATAAAACTGTCCAATGGACACTGGCTTGGACACTGCTGATGATGATAAAAGATCAGAGAACGTCCACACCTTGCACAGAGTGAGCGACAGCCTGCAGCAGCAGCAGCAGCAGCAAACAAAGTGAGGTTAAGGCAGGAAAAGAGGAGGTGGAGGTGAGGGGCAGGGGAGGAAGAAAGGCAGTGGCAAGTTGCCCGTGAATGACAGGCAAACAGAGCCATGCACAGAGCTGGCCACAGAGTCCAGCGCTGCCCTCTCCCCTTCTCTCCTTCCCTGCTCTGCAGTGAAATGAGGCAAAAGCAAACTAAACCAGAGAGGCAAAAACTAAAGCTCAGCTCGAGCGAGCGACTGACTGTCTGACATAAATATGTAAACAAATGTCAAAATGACAGGCACACACACTGGCAAATACACACAGGCACACACACACACGCACACTCGAGCTGGCAGTGAGCATGTGAAATGGGAATTGACTTTGCCAACTTGCAAGTGAGTGAGTGTTGAGGTGGGACAAGAAGTAAGTGTGTGTGCAGGGAGTATGTGTATGTGTGTGTGTGTGTGTACTTGGTGTGTGGCGCGTGTTACTGTTGTTCACGTGGCGACGTTAACATTTCGCGCTGCACAAAATGAAAAATGCATGACAAACGGCCCCAAAACGGCAAACGGCGATGGCAAACTTGAAGCGGCTCCAAAACCAGAGCCTGCTCGAAAAGCGTATAAAAACGCGCAAATATTTCACTCACACATACACACAGTCACACTCACACACACGCACACAGTTACACGCACAGCGTCGACAACTAACAGATGCGAGCGTTGGTTAAGCTGAAGCCGAAGCGTTGGCTGCAAATGGAAATGGAAATTGGGGGCTGAGGGTGGCAAATGATGCTGTGAGTTAAGGCAGTGAGAGAGGCAGACGGAGAGTTGGGAAGGGGCAGGCAGAGAGATGGGGGAGAGGGGGCAGCATGGCCACCTCAACGCACTTGTGCAAGGTGAGGCTGTGGCTTTAATGACGTCATGCGAGTAACTGTAACTCAAAACAGTAGGCCGTGCAATGGCCGCTAAAACGAAAGCACTTCGGCTCTTGCTCGCATCTTCCTCTCTTCTGCTGCCCCTCTCCTGCTTCAATTCGCTCTCTCTCTCTCTCTCGTTTATGCGCTCTCACACTCAGCTCAGCATCAGCAGCATCACTTCGGTGTGCAGCTGAGAGTAGATAACAAATTGCGTCTCTCTCTCTTTCTTCGTCTCTCAACTGCCTGCTCTCTCTCTACCTCCTTCTCGCAGTGTACCTCTCTCACTCTACCTCTTTCCCTCTCCTTTGCCACTCTTTCTCTCTACTTCTCCCCCTCTCTCTCTTTGTTCTCTTTTCCTCCTTCTCACTCGGTCTGTTGCCCTTTCGCGCTGTAACCTGCACAACAATGCGTATGGTTAATATTTCCAAGTGTTGTGCGTGTAGCTGAGTCTCCCTGTGTGCCTCTGACTGTGCCTGAGTGTGCCTGTGTATGCCTGTGTATGTATGTATGTGTGTGTGCCTGTACTTATGTGTGTGTTTTTGCCTCTGTGTGTGCGTGTGTTAAGTTTTTCTTGTGGCACACTTTTTTCGCTGTTTTCCGCTTGATTTATTTATTAATGATCAAAGGTTTTTAAAGCAACAACAACTATAGACTCACTCTTTGCACAGACAGATATATGTATATAAATGTTATTGTATATATCAATTACTCAACTGCACAATCAGCACTATATAGGCAACTAATCAGTGGAATATCTCTGCTGCCTCTTTACACTAATTGAACTGCGGTCACAGAAATCAAAGCTCAAAAGATTTTGATTCTAATGAATGTCGGTTGATTTGAGGGTATCCCCTGCCCCCACGTCTGCTGTCAGCTTGCTCCCTTAGCCTGTCAACAGTTGCCTACCCCTGCCAGCTGTTATCTTTGCTCTTCCCCTTCGTTACCTGTTGCCTTCCCCCTTGCGCCGTGCTCAGCCCAATTAATTAAGCCAAATGATTAGGCAAATGTGAATGCATTTCGTGATTAGCTTTAACCGCAAATGCCGCAGCGTATTTGTTGCTATTGCTGCTGCTTCTTCTCTTCTTCTTCTCGCTGTTTTTGTGCCACACACACACAAAAAGCCGACGACGCTGGCGACGGATCCGACAGATCCGACGGATACTTTGACAAAAAAATCCATTATGCTAATTTGTACAGGGTACATGGTACACAAACAGCTTCAAAGACGCCCAAAAACAGATGAGGGGGAATATGGAGTATGGGCCGGAGATATCCTTAGACACACGCACAATCAACACACACATACACACGCACAGCTTTACGCGCAGAGCAAGACAAAATAACAACAAGAAGCGAACGAAAGTAAAAATAAAAGAAAAGGTCACGCACCGAGAGCTAAGCAGCATATAAAATATAATACACACATGCACACACACACACACACACAGACATACAGACTGCGAGCTGACATGCCTTGCTTGACAGACAGTTACCCTAGACAGCGCGTTAACAGGGTATGCTGAAGACAACAAAGCAAGCAGCAACAACAAGTGGAAGCAGCAAGCCAGCTAGTTCTCTCTCTCTCTCTCTCTCTCCCTCTCTCGTTGTTGCTCTATACCTCCCTCTCCCTTGCACACTTAATCTTAGCTTAATCACACTACATGCTAGGGTATGTGGCACGTTGTGGGGCATATTGGCTGACAGCAAAAATCTTGTGTGTTGCAACAGAAATTAAATTGAGTGCGTGGCGTTGGAAAATTGTTTGGTCTTGAGGTGTAAGAAAGCGTACACACAGACACACACACACTGACACATACAGAGGCACACTCACACGGACACACTCCCACACACACTCTCTCATACACACAGCCCAAGCTACAATGCAAATAGCAGACAGACTGAGCCTGGAAAGTACCGCGAGAGACAGCAGCAGCTTCCAAAGAGAGAGAGAGAGGAGCCAGCGAGAGAGAGACAGAGAGGGAGAGAGAGTCTACTCGGATGCTGGCTTGCTAGTCTTGCTCTCTGCCTCAGCCAAATTCCCGGGCAAACGCTTGCGCCGTAGCTTGCCACACATTGCTGCTGCTGTTGCTGTTGTTGTTGCTGTTGCTGCTGCTGTTGTTGTTGCTGTTGTTGTTGCTGTTGCTGCTGCTCAAACAATAATAAGTGTTGCCGTTGTTGGGGGCTACCGCTTTACCTGGAACTGGGACTGGGCACTTGCCGCGCTGCTGCTGCTGCGTCCAAAAATCTCATGCACAGCCAAAATTATGTATACGCCCCCATGCACACACACTGAGAGCTGTGCAGGAGCCTTGTGCCTGCTGCCTTGTGCCCGGCGAGTGAAAACTTATTTTCGGTGACAGGGCTGGCCAATTTGCGCGCTTATGGCACATAAGCCGACAACAACAAGCGACCGCGCCTACAACAACAACAAGAACAGGAAGAAGAAGAAGAGGCAGAGGCGTTTTTGGGCAAGCTGCTTTAAAAATTCAAAATGGCAGCGAACTAGCGAGAAGAGTTCTACAATATAAACAGGCGTCATTTACACAGAGTGTGCACGACTTGCTCTGTCTGTGTGTGTGTGTGTGTTGGGTCACACTAATAATTTAGTAACAGGCAAAAGAACGTCGCCAGCGTAAAAAGCAAACAGAAAAGTAGAAGAAGAAGCAGAAGTAGAAGATGAAGCAGAAGAAGAAGAAGAAGCAGCATACGAAACATGCGAAAAGCGAAAGAAACATTTGCACTTCCTGCTCTTTTGTGCTCCAACAGCAGCAGCTGCTGCCCCGCCTCCCTCTCCCCCTCCCCCTTTGCCTACTTCATCTCTATCGCAGCCTGCCCTCCACCTGCTGCTGCTGCTCTGCACTTATTGTTGCTGTGTTTATGTCTCGCATTTTTTTGCCCCATCTACTCCACCTTCTTCTTCTTCATTCTCTTTTTTTTTGCCTTTGCTTTTTGCTTGAGCTTTCAATGGCCCGTTGAGCGGGTCAGCGGGTATCAGCGCCAAAGCAAAATGTGTCAAACGAAATAAATTATTTTGCTGCTGTTGCTGTTGTTGTTGTTGTTGCTTTTCGCTTTTGCTCTGTGTTTCAGTGTTGCTGCTGCTTCTGTTTCTGTTTTTTGCCTTCATTTTCTTTGCTTCATTGACAGGGCGAAAAAACGATGCTGCTGCTGCTGTGTGCCATTGTAGTTGTTGTTGTTGTTGTTGTTGTCGCCTTCGCTTTCTGCGCCTTTTTTCACTCTCATTGCACATCGCACTTGCACATTTGTCCAGTGCCACGCCCACCCATCAGGGCATAGCTGGCAATGCTGCCAATGTTGCTGATGATGATGATGATGATCATGTTGCCGCTGCCGCTGCTGTTAATGCTGCTGCTGCTGCCACAGCGGGGAATGTTCTACGTTCTCTGTTTGACACATTAAAACATGACAAAACAGCGCACGAGTCTTGGTGGGCGGAGACACGCCCCCTACCCACACACACACACACGCTCGACATATACCAGAAACATTTGCTGATTATTCGACATAGCCCAAAATCGTATAAAGTGTGTTAGATTTGGGAAGTAGAATTCAGCAAAACAACGTTGATTTTAAGCTGCTTTAGTTGCTATAAAAATGAAGTTAAACTTGCTATACATTTTATAGAATATATTAGTAAATCTCTTAATAACTGATAATCAACTGATGTCGCAAATCATATTCAAGACTGAAGTTTGAAGTGGAAAAACAAATCAAAACTACAGTCAATTTAAAGCTGCATGACTTGCCATAAAAATATAGTTTAGCTAATATAAATTGTGTGCTATATAACTCCATTAAAGTGTGAAGTTTGAAGTAGACAAAGAAATCATATTAAAGTTGCATGACTTAACACAAAAATATAGAGCTAGGTTGCTATAAATTGTATAACACCATTATAGAGCAAAGTTCGATATAGAAAAACAAGTGAAAACTACCGTTAAATTAAAACTGCATGACTTGCCATAAAAATATAAAGCTAGGTTGCTATTAATTGTATGCTACAGAAAACCATAAACTAAGCTAATCAGCATAATCAATAGAATAAACTAGATTGTGAGAAAAAAAAGCTAATCAAATCCAGATTAAGTTTGAACTTTAAACTTTAATCTAAATAAATTGATATAAACATGTATCTAAAGTTGCTATAAACCCAATTAAATATGTTGTTCAATACCTGAGCAAAAGCGTAAAACATTTAATAAGTGAAAGCAAAAGATTTGTCCAACGACTAACTTCAATTCAAGTCTGAGCAAATAAGCTATAAATATGTAGACAAGTTTGCTATAAATTCCATAAAATATAAACATAAAACACACACAAAATTCTTGACACCTCAAGAGCAAACCAAGCCAAGTTTGAAGTCAACTTGCGCATAAATTTCAATGGTATTATTAAAGTTTGACCCACTGTTTAGCTGCTTGACTGGCAGAAAGTGTGCTATCGCAGCTGCCTGCCCTCCTCTCCGCCCCTTTTCCACTCTCTCTGCCCAACCCTATGTGTGTTTGTGTGTGTGTGTATGTGTGTGGCCAGGCAATTGCTTTACTGCTCCATCGCTGGGGCTGTTGTTGTTGCCACGCTTTTGTTTCGAACTTGTCGTCGTCGTCGTTGCCGATGCCCTTGCTCAACCCCTCCCAACCCCGTCCCCGCCACCTCTTTATTCCTTCTCTGGCCCTTCCCCTCCTCCCCTTTTGTTTTGGTACTGCTCCTCCTCTGGGTGCAGGCCACGATTGTCACTGTAAGCGCCCCGAAGCATAGACAACTTTTTATGAATTCGCAGGCCGTGCTCCCAGTTCCCTTTCCTCCTCTCCCCCTCTCTCAACCACTCTCTCTCTCTCTCTCTATCTCTGTCTCCCTGCTGTCAGGCCAGCCAACCATGCAGAATAATCTGGCACTGCGGCAGCCGCAGCCCCAGCAGAGCAGAGAACAGCACAGAACCGGGTTAAATAAGCTGTTAATTATGTGTTTAAAATTTCTGACATGACGCAGTGCAAATTATTTATTTACATTTTATTTTTAGCGCTCCCTCTCGCTGGCTCCTCTAGCTCTTCTCCCCCCCTTGCTCTCTCTTTCACTCTCCTTCAGCCAGCACTCTGCGCTTGCCTATTCATAAGCCATGCGAATATTGCGCAATTTAGATACAAATGGCGCGTCCAACATGCCGTATACGCAATACGTAAACTGTTTGTGGCCTTTCTGTCCTCCTTTCTGCCCGTTCCCCTTCTTCCCCGTTTGTGACTGCGCGATTTATTCAGCCATTCGACCAAAACGTAGCCGACTGTGGCCATTTTTCGACCAACATTTTGGTCCATTTGTTCCATTCATTTCGTCCTTGAACAAGTGCAATTAATAACAAACTTTGCTTTGCATAAGTGAAGCAAAAACAAAAAGCACAAAAAGTTAAACTGGTTGAACTGTTTCATCGATTGGCAACGTGAACTTTTTACTGTTTTAAATCGGAAACCTTTTCTTTTTTTCTGTGACACGCACAAAAAGCCGCAATCAAAATTTGCTTTTCCCAAAGATTTCCCGTTTAAATAATTCAAAATTTGTCGAAATGACAAATTACCCCAAACAGAGCGCGGTCTGCCTCGCTGGCTGCATGTGTTTCATTAATTTGACGCTGTCGTCGTTGACACACACACACACACACACACCCACATGCGCACAGACATACACGAATATTATCTACACATGTGCACACACACAAACACACAAACACACACACACGCACACACGACTGTGCGGCATTTCGTTTTCATAAATTTGGATAGCGACCACAGCAAATGCCAACGGCAGACTCAATCAATTTGCGCCCTTGTACAGATGTCTGTGTGAGTGTGTGTGCAGGAAGGAGTGTGTGTGTGTGTGAAGGGAGTGTGTATGTATGTGTGTGGCAGCAGGCAGGCATGACTTGGCCATACATAATGCTTAACGTGCCAAAAATTTATGCTTATTAAAAACTCAAAAAAAAGGCAGAAAAAAGCAAAGTCAACGCAGCTGACAGCTTCATTCGATAATTGCTATCGTCATCGTTATCGGTATAGTCATTGGCTGACAACGACATCATTTAAATTGTTATCGTCACCGCAATAGTTAATTTTATTAAAAGCATCATCGCGGACTAATTCATTCGATAATTGTTATCGTCATCGTCAGTATCACTGGTTATCACTCGACTGCTTCATCGATACTAGTTGTCGTCATTTTTTGTTCGCTCATGCCCCAGTCAACGTTATCGTAATAGTTTACTTTATAGTCATTGTTATAGTCATTGTTATATAAAATGTATATTATTATCCTCTTTGCTACGATGTAGCGTCAAGTCTATCGTCATGTCTATCGTCATCGCCACCACCAATTAAATTACTTTACACTCTATATTGGGATACACAATCAATTCTTTATTTCAGCAAAACAATAGACATCGCTTTGGAAACTTAAGGAGCCTTTGGCAGATGAGCGCCCTCGGGCTGGAAACCGTTCTCATCGGCAACGTAGTTAACAGTGAATTTCTCACCAGTCTTCTCGTCCACCCAGCTGTAGGTACCGTGGACAACAATAGCCTCGTGGTCAGTGCCGACGTTGCTCAGCACACCATCTTCCACCCTGCTAACGCCATCGCTTGTCTCAACACTGTCAGTCAAAAATGTTTCTAAATGATTAAGGACGAAAAACTAAAATCGGCTTTGGTTACTTACGCGAATTTGTATGATTCGGGTCCCACATCTGAATCCTGTTTAAGGATTGAGGCCTCATTGGGAGTGGGTGCTGCCAAGGCAACGGCGAAGAGGGCGACGAATACGATGAGGAACTTCATGTTTCTAGATTGACTGTTGCTTTGGAGATATCAAAGGTAACTATAGCTTCTCTTGCCAATCGCCTGCATATTTATAGTGCAGTCGCATTGACATTGCCCAAATTTGCTAACACAAAACAAGTTTAGAAGAAGATTGCAAAAAATTTGAATCAATTAACATTTGAAATGCACAAGCCGAAAAAAGTATTTAGAATTAAATTAAACCACAATATGTATAGCTGCATATTCGGGTATGGAAACCCGTTTGCTTAGCTAGTCAAATGCAAATCGTAGCAACTCACATTACCTATATCGCATTATGGCATCTGATGGACAATGTCATCAGAATATGTTCTGCTGCAGCCGGTCCGGCTTAGTCTCAGCTCACTGTACTCTGCAATCAGACGGCGATCATAAATAAGTTGTGGTTCCTGCTCCAGAATCCGGTTGGCTATCGCCGACGCATGTTCAGTCACATTATTTTATTATGCGAATAGAAATTCCTGCAGTTTGTATGCGCATAAATAAACGTGGCTTAAAATGTACTAAACGGAGTTACTTTTTTTTAAAATAAAATCGTATAAGATGTGCAAAGAGACACTTCATTTCGATGTCTAGAACACACGTGCTCTAGTGCAGATTCTTTCATAATCTATTAGTCTGATTTGCTTCATTAAAATAGCGACATTTCTTGAAATATCAGTTAAACAAGTAAAAGTTTTTATCGAATTCGTTCTAATTTTATGCAAGCCATAGATTGAATTTAATTATCTTTACAGCCATAACTAGTTTTGTGCGTTTAGCACAGGCATTTTTAGTCAACTAATTAACATTTATCTTGATATATAAGCATTGAATCAAACAAAATGTATAGTCACTTTGATATTTCATACTACACATTCAACATGAAGTTCCTCTTAGTTTTCGTTGCCCTCTTTGCCGTTGCTCTGGCAGCACCCAACTCAGATGGTGATGCAGTTATCTTGAAATACGATAATGATAATATTGGTGTAGAAGGCTACAATTTCGCGTATGTGGGGAAAAATTTAATGTCGGCACTATCGAGTAATCGCTGATCACTTTCTTGATCTCTCATTATAGATTTGAAACATCCAATGGTATTTCTCAATACGCAGCGGGTGATGCATCGAGTGTCAGAGGCGGTTACAAGTATGTTGACGCTGAGGGCCAAGTCCATGAGATTTCATACGTCTCTGATGAGAACGGTTACCAGCCCCAGGGTGCAGATATTCCGGTTTTCGGAAATGATTTCTAACCCAAGTGTTCTCTAATTATTTCTCCATTTTCCGAGAGTAGTTTGTTAAAAAAAAAATAACCCCTGAAGGGATAAGGTTCCATCTTAAGGACAGTATGGAAAACTATTAACCTAACATTAATTGAACTTTCCATAGAATGAATAATGATTGTTCTTGTAGTTTGCCACACTTTATTGGGTTAAACTTAAAAGAGCAGGCAAGCTTTTAATTTTGGAAGCAGTTTCAAGCACGTAAATACAAAGAAAAGAAAAATGTTCAAATAATCTTAAAACATAAATAACCTTTTCTAGTTTTAACCCACAAAGAATGAACCAAATTTGTTTTATTTTTAACCAAATGCTAGTAAACACTTAGCAATACATGTCCCCCTCTCTCTCTGAGTGTGAAGCAGAAAGAAAGTTGATAATTGAATCTACTCGCAGTGGGCGTAGTGTGGTTCAAGTTGACATTACGCATACGCCGCGTATGTGCAGCAAGCAGCGCCTGCAGGCAACATCAACACATGTCACGCAGTGCCAAAAGCAACAAAAACAAAATGCAAAACTACTTCAACAAGAGCGCACCAAGCTCGCATGTTCCAACTAATACACTGTCGATGAAGCCCCTGCCTTCCCCCTTTCTTCAACCTCCCTTCCACAGCAAGCCTGCCTGTGCTGCATCAATGTATGTGTGTGTGTGTGTGTGTACTTGTATCCTGACGATTTAGCTGATTTATGTTGATTTGTGAGGCAGCAGTGGGCGCAGGACGGCAGAGGGGCAGGTAGGCGGGCCAAAACGGTTCCCGGTTGTACGAAAAGCACAGCAACAACAACAACATGGCAGGCAGCCCCATAGCGTGCGCTTTAAGCCAACAATAACGGCAACTTACTGCCGCAGCCGTAGTTGGAGCCGTAGTCAAAGCCTTTCGCGCTACTTTCGGCCCGACTTCGGCTTCGCAACTTCGGCTCCTCCGTCGTTGTCGTCGTCGTCGTTAGGTCGGTCGCGCCCAGAAAATCTGCAGACCAGACTGTGCCACTCGGCCAGCCGAACAACCCGAACAGACATTTGCCGAATGCGCCTCTGCCTGCTGTGCTGCTGCTGAGCGAGTCGACGCTGCGAAGCGTCCTGGAATTGCGACAGCCACCGAGTCCGTGTCCGTGTCGAGTCGAGTTCAGACGTTGTCGTTGTCGTCGCCAACGCTGTGCGCAAAAATTAGTTCAAGCGAGGCATAGATACATTTTCCACACACACACACATATACAACAATCAAACCAACAAACCAAACCAAACCAACCAAACCAAAGTAACCAACCAAAATTTCTTGGTATAGCAAAAAAAATATAAGAAAATTTACCAACAAAATTGCAAAGAAATTACAATAAAATGAAATGTGGAAAATTTATGATAAATTTAATTAACTAAATGTCGCGTATTTCACTTGAAAAAACGTTATATAAATCTGGTTAACGGTTCTTTGGAAACAGAAACGGAAAAAGAAGGCGTTGCTGCAAAAATCGAAGCCAACTTTATGCATATTTCTTGGTGTAGACAGCGCGACGTGCGTGTGTTTGTGTGTGTGCGAATGACTGAGTGTGTGTGTGTGAGTACGTGCACACGTACATGTAAAAGTAACACAACATTTAAATATTGAAATATATATGCAATTTATATAGTATTATATAAATGCCAGGCACACAGCACACACAGATACCCTGTAAATTGTAGAGTGTAGTGCAAAATGTTCAGAAACTGTGTCACACAATGAAAATAACCAACTCCACACACACACACTCACTCACAGACATAGGCAGGCACACGAAGACACGCACAGCCAAGGCAAATAAACCTAAATAAATATAGAAAGGAGTCTGATGCAACGTGAGCCTGTCTCTGTGTGTGTGTGAGTGGGTATAATGTACATATGTGTGTGTGTGTGTGCTTGTGTGTGTACGTACGTTTGTTTGAGTGTGGCTAGCAGGCAGGCTGGCTGGCTGGCTGGCACTCTGCATAAGTGAGAAGCATCAAGCGCGACGTCAATTTCAAACGGCGTCTTCGTGCGCGTCTCCATCGTCTTTTTTGACAGTCCGCCCTGCTCGGCCCTGCCCAGCTTCAGCACCTTCTTCCTCCTCTTCTGCTTATTTGCCAGCGGCTTCGTTGATTAGCCTCAAACTCGGGCAACCGGCGACGGCCCGCATATCCTTTTTGTTCGCCCTCATATGAGCTGCATGAGAAGAGATAAAACAAGTTTTTCGGACTTGAATAAGTTTTCGATATTCCCACACACACACACACACACACACACACACACACGCATGCGAAAGCAGGCGATAACTTTGCACTCGGCAGCAGAAGCAGCAGCAGAAGAAGGCATCATGTCACGACTTTTCCATTAAAAACTTGCCCCGTAGCATCTGATTAAGTAATTTACTCCAGTGCTCGGCCCCACAACGCATTAAATATGCAAGTTCAAGTTAGGGTCCTGCATATTTAAGCCTTTTTGTAGGTCATCAAATATGTAAGCAGCGCGAGGCGAGGAGAAAGAGGTAGCTGCAGAGGCAGGGGCAGAGCAGGAGGTAAAACTCATTAATAACTCTCGGCGAGTTGAGAACAAAGCGTAAGGCAAGGCAAAGTAAGGCACAAGTTGAGTGAGTGAGTTAGCTGACAATGGCAATAATAAATACTATGCCAAAAGACAACAACAGCAACAGCAACCACAACAATAAGAACAACAACAACAAAGGCAACTGTCGCAATTCGCAATTTAATTAATGCCAGCGAGAGAAAAAGAGTGGGAGAGAGAGGAAGGGGAAGGGGCAGGAGGCAGATCTGCCTCACATATGTTTATGTAATTTACTTATCCTGCGTGCGCTCGCAGCTCGCGTGAACAACAGCAACAGCCATGGCAACAATGCCAGTCCCCTATAGCACCACCTTCTTGTGCCACTCACGCCCGCCCCCGCGCCATCTCTGCCACATCACCTACTCCTTTAGGTCTCTGCCACAGCACAAAGCAATCAAAGCAAACGGCGCAAGAAGCGGAGCTCAAGAAAATTTTGAAAGCAAAAGCCACCAACACACTCACGCACACATTGGCACACACACAAAACCAATTAACGAGATATGTGCGAGCAGCATAAAGAGCAGAGAGAGAGACAGAGAGAGGTAGCAAGCGAGAGAGAAAGAGAGAGAGATAGAGAGAGAACATGCAACAAAAAGACATACAAATCAAATGCGCTTAAAAAAATACACGTAAAACTAAAAAAATCAAAAAAGCAATACAAAGCCAAATGCCTTCCTCACACATACACACACACACATACAGCTAGCTGTGTGTGGCAGGAGCCAAGTAGCAAGCGTTTATGCTAAACAGAGTGTAACTGCCGGGGTTGCCAGTTCGCCCAGTTCGCTCGTTTTGCCAGTGACATTTTCTGCAAAAGCCAAATCCAAAGAAACAACAACAACAGCTACACGCACATAGCCCAGAGCGGAGTACACACACACACACACATACACACACAGGCAGAGCAAGCAGCCAGACAGCCAACTCTCTTGCTCTCGCTCTCTCGCCATCGCTTTGCAGAAAACGTAGCATACTTTCAGGCTGCCATTTTTTGTGCTCACTGCGTGGCTCGTGCTATTTTTGGCCGCGCTGCTTACTGGCTCTCCCTCTCTGGCAGGCTTCTTCTCTGGCAGTCTTCCTCTCTCTGGCAGGCTCTCCCTCTTGGTTCTCTCTCTCTCACTGTGCTCTCTCGTGCAGCTGCTGCTGCCACTAACCAACTGTCAACGGGCTGGGCCCGTTTGGTAGACGCGCCGTGGCAAACGGCATCCGAACGTGCAGCTGAGAAAAGATAAAGGACGAAAAACGGCAAACGCAAAATTGCGGAAGATTCCCAACCTAAAATAAAAAGTAAAACTAAACAAACTGTGTAAAGAGTCTGTATGCGTGTGTGTGTGTATGTGTGCGTGTAAATATCCATTAAATAAAACTAAAGTGCAAAAAGTGAAATATAGAAAGTGCTGAAGAAATAAACAAAATTTAATAATTAAACAAATCAAATTCTACTTCAACAAATTCAATAATTTATTCTGCATCTTTCAGTGTTAACCAAACAATAGTCAAAAAACTATAAAATACAATCCGCATAGCTGAACAGATAAAAACAAATAAATAAAAAGTCAAACAAATTAATTTTTATGACCCTCTCACAACGTAGTAAGAATGTCAAAAGTTAAGGAGAATTGTGGCAGGAATCTCGCATGAAAATGACAAAAGTCAACTGCAACAGCAACAGCAACAACAACAACAACAGCAGCAGTAGCAGCAGCGAGAGGAAGTCAAAGGCCACGGACAATAAAGGCTCAGTGCAACAACAACAACAACAATAACAATTAAAAGCGCAATGGGATGGAACGTCAATTTTGCCTGAAACCCAAAACTGAACTGAACCCAAACTGAATCGATCGATCTTGGGTTGGGTTTGCAAAGCGGTTGAAGGAAAATGAACCATACGGATTAGTATTATATTAAATTTGAAAAAAGGAGGAGGCAAAAAGGCAAACGAAGCAAAAGAGCAGACAGACAAAGGATGCGTAAGTAAAACGTAATCCGTGGGGGCAGCCAGAAGAAGAAGACAAGGCGAGACGAGACGAGACAACGAAAGAAGAAGGGCTCGATTTCAAGGCAAATGAAAGAAGTCTCTCGCCAGCGCGCGACGAATGTAATTAAAAGTAAATACGCTAAAAGGCAGGCGAAAGCGAAGGCAAAGGCAAAGAAGTACATTGCGAGGGTTGCCCGAAACATACGAATCAAATGAGACGCAGACAATAGCAAGGCCGATCTTCGACAGTCAAAGGAAACGGCGCAGGGCGACACGGCAACCTCAACTTGATAAGAAAGAGACAATAGAGATCCGCACTGAAGACCCAACAATTCAATGATATAAGCTCATCTACACACATCAAAATACACACACACACATACACACACACACTCACCTAATCTCACACACACACACAGCTACTACATTACTTACATGCACACACTTATGTACTGACTGAAAGCCTCGCTGCCTAAAAAACAACCAAACTAACTCACTGACTGAGAGACTTTAGCGAAAGATCCCAAGAAATTAGCTGAAGGAAACCCCAACAAACGGAAAGTAAAGCGAACAACTAAAAAAGCAACAACAACATTTAACTACTTGCAACATCAACTACAACAACAGTAACAACAAAAAGAACAACTTACTTTATACAACACCAACCAAAAAGAAAAACATCGTTTTTAATGCCTCGAAAAAGCCAAAAAGCTAAAACCAAACAAAAGAAAACTAACAACCCAACAACAACAACGAGAAGCAACAACAAGAACAAGTAACACTACGCAACAATAATAACAACAACAACAAGAACAACATCCAGCAAAAGATTTTTAACCCAGTCGTCATCATTCCCGCCCTAAAAACTCTCAACACCAGCTCCAGCTCCAGCTCCTTCCAATAACCTTCTTGCAACAACAATAACAACAGCAACATAAAACGTGCACCACCATGAGTGATTCAGCAATGGACAAATTAATCAAACTGACGCCCTGCACCCGCACTCCTCTGCTTACCATCTGGCTGGCAATAAACATGGCCCTCATCGTGCAGGAGCAGGGCCCTAAACGTAGCACCACAGTGCAATCGGCGTGAGTACTACTATTCAATGGTTATCTATATATTCCGTACACATATCATTTATAATATATTATTTATTATATTCATATACTCAGTATACTTATCATAACTTGAAACATGTAAGAAAACTTCAGTCTCGTGTGATTGACCTGATATACCTTATAATAAACCTGTACGCAGGCTTTAATTGGTTCTTAAATAAGTTCTATGATTATTAACTGTTTTTCAACTAAATATTCAGCCTTAATTTGTATGGTGATAATTTTAATACAATACTATAGAAACGAATGCGCTTGCCATAAAATTATGCGGGCAATTGGTTTGATTTCATTTACATGCGTGTATTTATTATTATATAAAGCGTGGTACCCCTAGTACTAAAAGACTCTGATATATAGACGTTCATACGGACAGGCAGACGAATATGACTTTGTTCTTAACTCTACTGTAGACTTTGCAGAGTGAGAGATGCCTTCTGTTTCTGTTTTTTTTTGACACATTTATATCTGGAAGGGTTTCTACTCTATATTTTTAAATGTACCTTGGTACCCCGAGCCCTTATAGTCTCTGAGATATACATACATAGATGTTCGTACGTACTGCTAGACGTTTACTACATCTAAATAGGTACCTCTCAGACTGATGTACTTTTGACTTTATTCAGTCGAAGATGTCTCCTTCTTCTGTTCGTTTGCACTTCTACCCTATATAGTATAATTATATCCAACTTGGTACTTCTAGTCATTATAGTACCTGAGATAAAGATAAAGATGTTTAGAGGTACAAGTAGACATATATGACATCTAACTAAGTACACAGACTACACAGACTAGGGTCATGAACTGGCTAAATTGAGTGTACTCTTGTCTTCGTAGAATCAAAGATACCTCTGCCGTTGTTTTGGCACAAATCTATATTACCCTTCTATGCCATAACTGTTGGGTATAAAAGACTCCATATAAATATGGTATATACTATATATGATATGTGTAGACTTGCTACTTAAGCGTCTCCACCTTCTTCTTCTGCATAGCTGATTATACAGCACATTTTGGGACTTCTCTTTGAACTTGATTAACTTGAGACCGGTTTGCTGCGACTTCGATCTTCAGCTGATCTCAACTCGGTTAAAATAGCGCGACGTTAAATATGCGCATAACTTAAGCTCGTTGCGCTCATTTGCACCGATTACTTCCTGAACTCTGGCCTATTTAGCGTACAAAGCCATGGCCTACGACAATTTACATTTGCATCTACAAACTTACAATATCTAAATGCTTAAATTGAAATGTAAATCAAGAAAATGAAAATAAATAAAAAATACTTTTAACCACTTAGAAGTTGTATCTTTCAATCAACCCATTTTTTATGACATTAGTCTATATAGTTTCCATAAAAAACTCACGCTAATAAAGCGAATTGCACTAGGCACTCGACCAGTGTCCAAGAAATAAGAAAACCAGTTATGATCTCCAGATAGATTGACATTATCATTTAGGTGCTAATTTTGCTAGCTTTGTGGCGTTTAAAAAAATAAAAGTAAAACCAAAAGATGTCGCACAATGCGAACCGAATAACCGGTAAGCCATCCAAGAGATATACATATGTACGAGTGAGACCGAACATCTCTTTTTGTCTAAGCACGATCAGACGATCAGATGGTTATGGCTGTGACGTCAGCCATATGACGTTGACCTTGAAACTTTGTGAATCTTTCTGTGAATCTCTGCTTGTCTGCAGATAGATAAGCAGATCCACGTGCTAATTTCTGTTTCGTTACATGGGAAAGTGGCATGTCATAGCTCGCCGCACATCACATATGATTACAGTGCGTATTATAGTACATATACGTGTATGTATATATTATACAATACTATCAACGTTCCGGCAACAAGCTCGTCAATGACAGATCTTAACTTGTTCGTATCGTCTGCTTGTTTGATTTTTGCAAGTTGCATACAATGATTGCGATTTCAGGTTCCAGAGACGAAACATATAAATGTTAATTATTGCGAATTTTTGCAGTGTTTAGCATTAAACTAGTTTTGCCAAAAATTCGTTGCAAATTTATTTGTTTTTATTTAAAATTTGCAAAAAAAATTGCAAAAAAAATTGCAAAAAATTGGCAAATTTGCACATCGAATTCGCTATAAAAATGCAGTCGATCTGCAACAGAAATCATAGTTACCTTTGAAGTCTCAAACGCAACACAATCCTCTAAGAAACATGAAGTTCCTCATCGTATTCGTCGCCCTCTTCGCCGTTGCCCTGGCTGCACCCACTCCCAATGACGCCGGAATCGTCAGACAGCAGTCCGATGTCGAACCCGAGAAATGGGATTCCGAGTGAGTAACTAACGGCGCTTCTAGTTATGGGTCTTCATTAATTTATATACAAATTGATCCACAGTCTTGAGCTCACTGATGGCACCGTAATCAAGCAATCTGGTCAGCTGAAGGACATCGGTACTGAGCACGAGGCTGCTGTTGTCCACGGAAGCTTCAGCTGGGTGGACGAGAAGACTGGTGAGAAATTCACTGTTAACTACGTTGCCGATGAGAACGGTTACCAGCCCGAGGGCGCTCATCTGCCAGTTGCCCCAGCAGCTTAAGCTGTCCGTGGCTCCTTAGGTTTCCAAAGCGATGTCTATTGTTTTGTTGAAATAAAGAATTGATTGTGTATCCGAAAAGATAGTGTAGTGAAATTTAATTGGATGAAGATGACGATGAGGATGAGAATGGCGATTGATATAACAATAAAGATTGTTATAGCGATGAATTGAGGTAGTGTTGTACCATAAAGAGTGGAGAATACCGATAATATTGACTGCAACGAGAACTTTAACTGAAAGGCAACGGGAAGGATAACAATTATCAATGCAGCTATCAGCTGATAATCATAGTATATTACTTTCCCCATGCGTACATGCCTTTCCATAACCCTCTCTGTAGACCGATGGCATCGTCATCTAGAGAACTCTTTATCAACCTGCTTATTTCACTAATTGATTGAGCACCATGTACAGTTTACAGGGTATACAGAAGTATTACCATTTCCGCTGAACAAGGCTAATAACGAAGTACAATAAATTTATCGCTGCGACACTTTGCTGCAATGCGCTGTGTGACAAAGACAGACGCAGAGCAGCAGCAGCTCGGCTTGTGGACAGGTGCGTGCGTGTCCCCATGGAGTCATAACTCATGCTAATTTATGATTATTCAAATACATATGTACGTCGAGTACTTCAGCTTCAGTTTCAGTTTAAGCTCTCGCAAGCTGAGCACTGCGTTAATTAGCCCGAATGACAGACAGGTTCGCCTTAACTTGCCTCATTTCCATTTCATTTCATTCCATTTTGTTTCATTTCGTTTGCTGTTGAGTACCGTTTGACCTGCTAGTGGTAAATAAACATGGCTCTACCTCCCTCTCTCTCTCTCTCTTTCCCTTTCACTCTGTCTGTCTCACTCTTTTGAATAAATGCAGGCAATTAATTAAGCTCGTCATCGTCGCATTTGCATGCGAAAATGCTTCAGGAGTTGAAAAATGACAACTGCCAGGCACAAGCTCAGCACAAAGCCAGCTGCCTTGTAATTACCACGGGATGGGGGGGAGGGAGTAATGAGTGAGGGAAATTGTCAGAGCAGGCTGGCGGCTGCTAGTGAGTGTGTTGTGAATATATTGTGAGTGTTGTTTGCGTTTCAAAAGTGCATGCGACATATTTGATTAGTGGCAAAGCAAAGAAGTGGCCGCGTCCTGAATGTTTTCCTTTTCGGGTTAGCGCTCATTAGTCCACATTCAGTGTGTACATACACACACACATACACAGCGTAATATTAAGCAAAGGCTAACTGGCAATTTGGGTAAATCAAAGGGTCTTCAACTCTCGAATGGGAGCTACCCGCTGCCATTGAGATTGGCAGCCTGATCGCGTGTGCTAGCGTAACAAGCAACAACAAGCAACAAAAACAACAACAACTGGCACAACTACAACAAAGTGATGAAGGCATTGGCTGTGGCAAAGGCAAAGGCAAATGTCGTGGAAATGTCGCAAGTCACACGACTTGAGTCTCGGCACAGTTGGCTGCCTATTTGGGGCAGGCTGTGTAAAGTTTACGCCACTTTTTCATGCAACATTGCACAGGCGACGCCACAAAGTATGCAACACAAAATGATAGCCTTGCACACACACACACACAGAGAAAGAAAGAGAGACGGAGGCACGGCACGGCAGTAAGGAATGCATTTGTTGCCGCCAAGAAAGGTTAAAGGCCAAAGCAAAACACAACGATACAACGACACAATTTTCCACCTCCAGCTGCCTTGCTGTCGCTGCTGTTGCTCACTTTACAGCTCCCCACTTGACTCCCCCCCCCCGTCCATGGCACTCTCCCCTGCTCGACCTGAAGACACGACTCGGACTAGCAACGGCTGCTGTGCTCCGTTGTGCAGCACTTGCCACACACAAGTGCACACTTCACTTGGAATTTATTGATGGCAGATAATGCCAAAGTGGCAGCGACAAAGCAACGATGCCTCCACACCGAGCCCACTTTTCTCTCTGCCCCCTCTCCCTGGCATGGCAGCTGCATCATTGAGCCGACGCTGACTGAGACGTTGGCAGCAGCTGAGACAACACTGTGCGCCGTCGAGTGTCATTGAGCGTAAATTGTTGTTCCTTCACATTTTGAGTATGATTGAGAATATCCACAAGCAGCAGTAGCAGCAGATAGCAGATACTGTGGAGAAAAAGAAGGGGGGAGGACCAAGGCAGGGGCATGTTCGCCAAGCCGTTGCCATTTTGCCATTTTCCATCCGCTTTTCAAATATTTAATAAAGCGCAGACACGGTAACTTCCACTATTTTTCTGCTTGCTCTGCCATCTTCTCTTTCATTTGTCGACTGCAATTCGCTTGGCAACTATTTTTATTACTCTCATACACACATAAACACACACACATACAAGCACACATATGTTTACCCTGCTGTCCTGCTGCCTGTCTGTCTGTCTCTGTTCATTTCGCAAAATGTCAAGGACTCGTCAGCGCCAAATGCAATTCACAATGTGCATTTACCTCACTCTCCCTCTACCGCTCTTCCCCCTCGCCACACATCAATTGCAATTGCAATTGACTTTCGAATTCAATCAGAACACACATGCTGGCAGCATAATTTCTGCTCGCACTGTTTGTGCACAGCAAACGCAGCATAATCTTCCATACTTCGATTCTTGAAACAATTTTATAAATAAAATCAAAAGTCATTAACATTTATATGCTAATTTTGCCGGCCTATAAGGCATTACGACCGGAAGAACCGGTACAAGAAGAAGCCCAAATTTATTAAGCCTATCGCCGAAGATAGTCGAAAATATGCAAAATTATTTAGAGCTAGCAACTGAAACATTTACAAGCATCAATATCAAGTCAATCGTTGGAACTATTCAAAGTGAAGTTCATTATGTATGTGTGCATAGGCTAGATATGACGTAGATAATTTGCATACATATGTGTCTGCCTCTAAACATAGGCCTAAAACAAGTAACTTGCCGCTGATTTGCATGTCTACGTAAAGATATTATTAAACAAGTTTCACTAAGTTTTTCATAGCGATCAATTTCGCTATAAATACTCAGTGAATCTGCCTTAAAAGTTATAGTTACCTTTGAAGTCTCAAACGCAACATAACAATCCAAACATGAAGTTCCTCATCGTCTTTGTTGCCCTCTTCGCCGTTGCCCTGGCTGCACCCGCTGCGCCTGAAGCCCAAATCACTCTACAGGAGTCCGATGTCGGACCCGAAGCCTACAAGTTTGCGTAAGTAATCAAAGTCACATCCAGTTTTTGATCCTTAATCATTTATATACAATTTTTACGTACAGTTTGGAGACAAGCGATGGTACCTCCAAGAAGGAAGAAGGTCATCTGAACAACGTTGGCACTGAGCAGGAGGCTATTGCCGTCAAGGGTAGCTTCAGCTTTGTGTCCGATGATGGACAGACCTACACCGTCAACTACATTGCCGATGAGAACGGTTTCCAGCCCCAGGGTGCTCATCTGCCCGTTGCCCCAGAGGCTTAAGAAGTTATATTTCTAAAAAATAAAAAAAAAGAGTTTGTTATTCAAAAAAGTATTCAACATTTGTTTTTAACACTGCAGTGAATAGATCAAGTCAACGGAAGTCTGACTTATCATGCTGTGGATTGATCTATTTTTAGCTAATGCCCGACAGCAAGTTACAAGTATATAACAAAAAGAACCCCCCTAGTCGAGCTGAAAGCTGTTTGCCACGTGGCAAGCTAAATGGTCTAAATGGGCCTAGCTAACTTTGGGCTTATCTGCGTGCTGGACATGCTGCTTGGCACAAGGATGAGAGACCGGGGAGACTGAATGTGAATGACGTGGCAGGCTAGTCGCTTTTCGCAATTCGCATTTCCGCTTTGCTTTAACATATCACTTGAATTTATGCAGTGGCGCGTGTCCAACGCAGCGTATACGTAATGGCCATAGCACTCAAAGTTACACTAAAAGCGACAGCAACTACAACAACAACAACGACGACAGCTACAACAAGAACAAGCAACAATAACAGAGATATTTCTTACATTTTCATTTCACTGTGTTACACAGCTCAACACAGTGCTGGGGCGTTGCCGCAGGCTCTCGCACACAAACAAAACACACAGACACACGCACGCACACTAGCAAAGCCATCCGCCATGAGAAGAACAAACAAAACATGCAGCGGCTTCAGATAAGACAACAAACTGTGGCCAGCGATAATATGGCGGATGGTGTTGCCATTCCACATTGGCGACACGTTTTAGGCTTGGACTCTGCTGGGCCTGTCCTGCGCATGACATTGCTTTGTTACATTTGCCGCTGCCTCTTGCTGTTGTTGTTGGTGCTGCTGCTCCTATACTGTTGTTGCTTGTGCAAGACACTCAGTCTCCACTCAGGCAGTATTCAAACTGGCTTCAGGTGTAGATTTGCTCAAGTTTCGTCTTTCCTTTTACTAGATATTAGTATACTTCAGTTATAATCTAGCCATAAAATTGGCCGTTATTCGTCCCTTTTTTAACTAGATATTACTTTAGCTATAGTTCATAGTCTAGCTATAATGTTGGCCATTTTTCGTACATTTCCTAAAGAAAAACGTTGTCGATTCTCCCCGCAGCCACACTCAAGTGTCTCTCCCCACATACTTATTCGCAGACTGTGTATTTGTGCACATTCAATAGGCAAATATTTGATGGCTCATTGACATTTTCAAGTGCACTCAATAACAAGCAGCACACACACACACTGACGCACATACGCTGGCCTGGCAGCTGCATAAATAAGTTGATCAAAAGTGGCATAATAATTAGTTTCAGCGGCAGCAGCACAGACACATTTGCATATCACGCATACGCATTGTGGACCACGCCCCACACACACACAAATTTTAGTACTATGTACATGTTCATGGATGGGTATATGTGTGTGTGTGTGAAAATCCATTGACAGCAGCTGATGTCAAATATTGCGTATACGTACGCGCTCACACCAAATTGTATCTTCAACTCAAATCAAATAGCAATCAAAACTTTTCATTATCCCAGCCAAAAGCAACCGCATATCAACTGTTGTCAGGCCATTGCGCAGCAACAGCAGCAACAACAACCTGACAGGAGCTAGCAGCTTTGCGGCCCGCCACATACACATACACGCACACACATATTTATAAATAGGCTGCCATTTTTTTCTGTCGGCTTTCGTTAAATGCCAACGCAAAATGCGCAGGCAGTAGCCAACAGAAAGAGAGAGTGCCCGCTACCCAGGGAGAGAGAGAGAGAGACTGGAAAGCAGCAGCATACAGAGAGAGAGAGAGAGAGAGGAAGAGCGGGAGAGAGTGAGAGAAAGAGACTAAGACAGAATGAGAGAGTATCGGGCCGTGCTTGTTGTCTGCCCTTTTTTGTGCGCTCAAAATTAAAACCAAATCAAGCATCGCAATTGACTCGCGAAATGTCAAATATTTAATTATGATTACAATTGAATTCCGCTCCTCGCAACAATTCGTGCGATATTTGTGACGTCAGAGCGTCGCAACTGCGCGCGCGCATCAAGTGGAGAGCAACAAAATAGTTGTAGCTCATATTGGGTGTTTATTTGCAGGCGTAACTTTTATTAAATTGTGATTTCACTCACGAACACGAACACACACTCACACCACAATACAAACACACACACACACACATAGGACCACAGCAGTGTGGCAGCAAACAAGCACTTGTGCTATATCCGAGCAGTGCGAGACAGTTAAAATACCAACAAACGCGCTTTAATAGCACAGTTTAGCGCAGAATAGACGCAAATAAACGGGGCATGCCTGCGCCTTCAGCACCAGGGACTTGCCATAAATAATATATATATATATGTAAGTATGTCTGTGTGTGCTCGACATACACATGTACTTCTGTATATGTATTAATATATGGGTCTTTGGGTGTGCGGCCTGCCCATTTGACTGTTCGACTCGTCGTGGGTGTCTACTTGATATCAAAAACAAAGTGTATGTGGCACACACACACACACATGTAGTATACTTGTGCATGTACGTACCTACAGCAGCTTCAACGACTACGTTTTTATCCAATGTCAATACACTGACACCCAAAACTAGTAATCTGCCTCTAATTTGCATGTCTTCGCATTAGACTCACAAACTAGTCTTCTTCTTACCGTTAAGTATTAACTAAACGAGTTTTGCCATGCTCTTCAAGCGATCGATTTCGCTATAAATACTCAGTGAATCTGCCTTAAAAGTTATAGTTACCTTTGAAGTCTCAAACGCAACATAACAATCCAAACATGAAGTTCCTCATCGTCTTTGTTGCCCTCTTCGCCGTTGCCCTGGCTGCACCCGCTGCGCCTGAAGCCCAAATCACTCTACAGGAGTCCGATGTCGGACCCGAAGCCTACAAGTTTGCGTAAGTAATCAAAGTCACATCCAGTTTTTGATCCTTAATCATTTATATACAATTTTTACGTACAGTTTGGAGACAAGCGATGGTACCTCCAAGAAGGAAGAAGGTCATCTGAACAACGTTGGCACTGAGCAGGAGGCTATTGCCGTCAAGGGTAGCTTCAGCTTTGTGGCCGATGATGGACAGACCTACAGCGTCAACTACATTGCCGATGAGAACGGTTTCCAGCCCCAGGGTGCTCATCTGCCCGTTGCCCCAGAGGCTTAAGAAGTTATATTTCTATAAAATAAAATAAAAAAAGAGTTTGTTATTCAAAAAAGTTGCAATTTTTATTTTTGAACGTGTTTCCCCCTTAATTAAACTGCACAGTGAAATCATCAACAGCAGATAGCTAACTTAGCTAGCTAGACAGGATAACTTATAGCCTGCAATAAAACAAAAGTAGTTTATCATAACGTTGTGCAAAGGTGCGACAATATTTCAAACAGCTATAATAAGCGATCTTATGGCCACTCTTTGGCAATGTACCGCAACGGAACTGATCTATAATATTTCTGTTGTTCATCCTCTTCTTGTTCTTCTCCTTTCAGCACTGGTGGCGGCAGCATGTTGGGTGACGTAAACATATCCGCTATCCTCGACTCCTTTAGTGTTAGTTACGACAAAAGAGTAAGACCCAATTACGGTGGTAAGTACGAATACGATTTGCAATCGTGCAGCATATATACATGTACTAGTTATATAGCCGAAACTAGTTTAACAACACAACTACTAAAGCTAGCTAACTCAAGGTTGGGGGGAGAGAAATATTCACAGTTTTAATAAGGGATTCAATAATGTTCACACATATTGAATATCAAATGTAGCGAGGTTACAGTTCCGACTTGCGGGCCCCTACTTTATATTATATTCATATTTAGTTATGTTACTAATATATAAGAACTATCTGTAACTCTTTAGTTTTCGGTTGTATACTAAACTACATACATACATAATGCTCTTAAGTTGATCATCTATGAAGTACTGTAATGCTTATAATATTATAACATGCCAAAAAAAAAACTACTGTACGTGTTTTTTAGGACCTCCCGTCGAAGTTGGAGTCACCATGTATGTGCTATCAATCAGCTCGCTCTCAGAAGTGAAAATGGTACAAACTTTTTGACCTTTGTACCTCTCTCTCTCTCTCTCTATTTCTCTTATCTTATCGTTAAGCGCTCTCTCGCATAATCTGTCTCTCTTGTTGAAGTTTACTTTACTTTTATTACTTTTATTCTTATTGCGTTCAACATTGTTTTGCGTTCTGTGTTAACAACTTAACTATTTTGATTCGTAATATACAAGGCTTCAGTTGCGTTCTACAGCCACGTTACATGAACACATCCGTTCTAATACACACACACAACACACCAACAGCAACACACACACACGTTCAACTGTTTTACTTTATTAAAAAAAAAAGAAACCTACAACAAATTCGATCTAACTGTAACCCAAAATACACCAGTTGAAAGTATTTTTCTGTCTTTTAAATGAGTTTAATTTGATTTGATTCGATTTTATTTTTGCTTTGGTTTCGTTGGACAACTTTAAATAGGGATTTTCAACTCTTATGCTGACTCATATATTAGGTCTAACGATAGGTTCTTTAACTGACAATCTAGAGTGAGGCTGCGCATCAGATCCGTACTGACTTTCCTCCTGAACTAACTAACCAAGCAACTAAATCACTAATTACTTCGTGTCTAGTATCTGTCCTCGTAACCATTGTCAACTATTACTACCACATCTACCACATACATCTACAACTAACCATTGGCAATGCTTTTTTCTAATAAATACGAACACACCCTTAGTTTAGTGCATAAATTTTGAACCGAGTCTCTCTGTGTGTATGTGTCGTTGGCAATTTAAGTACTATTTTTGATTGGTCAGCACCGCAAAAGAGTTCCCAAGAATCTAAACCACACACACACAGACACACGAACACACATTCAAATTCCCCAAACGACATACCGATTATTCCACGTACTACTGCTAAAATACTTAACCTAAAACTACTACTATAATAACTCGTACTAATAAATCCATTCATCCCATATTTCCCGCCCTAAAAAATAAGAAGGTAAAACTTACCTGTGTTCACATCATGGATTTTATTTTTGTCTACTTTTTATAGGACCCACATACAATCACACAATGCTTCAAGATAAATGTACTTAACTTGCAGCTGGCAATTTCTGAAAATTCAATGCTTTTTTCAAAATGGTGTGTTAAATCCGCTAAAATCACTGAAACAAAAATGAAAACAAAAAACTCGAATTACAAAACGAATTTACAAATTATCAAGGCCTTAATTGCTAGTTATCTATATTCGTTTCGCTAGAATTATTTATCGATTTCTACTATCGCTAAGTAAAAACAAAGACTCAAAAACAAATAGCAAAACAAAAGCATAAAAACAAAAGCAATAAAGCAACAAGCAAGCAATAACTCAAGTAGTCGATTTGGTTTTCATTCGGCGCGTGCAAACAAACAAACAAACAAACAATAGCAAAGTCATACGCACAGCAACAAAATGTAAAAGTAGAAAAGTATAACCGATAATGCACAGTACTTTCTTAAGCAAAAATGTAACTGTTTATTTGATTTTGCTATAGAAAATTAACAGCAACAACGAATGGAATAATAATACGATAAAGTTCCCAGATCGAAGTACGAAGCGTGTCAACGAATTTTGCGTTTCTCTTGAGATCTTTTTGGGTTAACACACACACACATACAAAGCGTGAGGTATATTGGTTCAGAACCACAACAATAAGAAACAGAACAACTACAGCTACAACAACAACAACTACGTCAATAAGAACCATTTAAGTATTATGCAAACAAACAAACCCATCAAACGTGTGTGTGTATATGTATGTTGCAGGTCCCCCTGTGGAGGTCGGCGTCACAATGTATGTCCTCAGTATCAGTTCGGTTTCGGAAGTTCTCATGGTACATACGCAAAAAAATCTACCAACTAAAACATTTTACAAGCCAAAAAAAGAAAACTTTTATTTTTCTGTTAACAAAAAATAAACAAAAGTAAACAAATCAAAAAAAAAGTATATCATCATATGTCAACTTCTCGTCAACTTCTTAATTTACCTCTATTTGTCTCTCTCTCTCTTCCCGACTATCAACCAGTACCTATTACTCTCTCTCTCTCTCTCTCTTGTCTTACTCCTCTCTCTCTATCTCTGTCTCTCTTTGCTCTTGCTTTACACACAATTTGTGTAACATTTGTTCATATATCATTTCGCTTTTCAAGTCAAAATACATAATCATTGCGTTGAAATTTCATTTCATTTCAAAGTTGATTTCTTTCATTGTTTTTGGAACAAAGCAAATTGCAAGATTACAAATGCATATACTCCCATTATACAATATATACTTATATATAAACATATTCTAAAATTTTTACCAATTAAATGTTGTGTTAATAATTGTTTTGCCATGCCATGTCAATTTGCCATTGCGCCAAAATAAAGTACAGTAAGCAAAACAAAATCGAAATGAAATGTTGCATTTGGTTTAACGATTTTATAGTTTCAGTGTTAAATTAGGCAAAATATATATTTGCAAATCGTTCGATGTTTTTTTTGTGTTCCACCAGCTACAAAACGAAAACTTCTTTCAATGTCGCTCTTTGAGACAATTTGTAATTGCAATTAAATCACTGGCTTCAGCCCGCTTTTTCTCTCTATCGCTCTCTATACTATGTGTCTATCTTTCTCTATATTCTCTGCTCTGCTCTTCTTCTTTTAAAACCCAAAGCTTTAATGCGTCGTATACAGTTGCCTTTCCTATTCTAAACTAACCTCTCGAGATAAGATTTAAATTGCATCCCCAATTGAAGTTTATCTATTTATTTTGTTGATTATTGTTGACCAAAAGCATCACCTACGAACACTTGCGATAGTTAAACATGCTTAAACCATATACTATTATTCTCATTATGAATTACTATGCTAATCGAAAGTACTTTATTGTGGCAAAGGGCAAAGATAATCACAGCAGTCCTGTCGACAACGGCTGCGCGCATGCGTTTTTGTTAAAAACTAAACATAATCTGAATGAATATCATAATGTACGCAATATAGCATACTCGTACAATATAATACAGCTCGATGTCATATGTGATATACATATCTTACTATACTATATAGCAAGACAAAAGTATAAATGTTCAAGGTTCTTCTCTATTTATTTTCCTCATTTAACTGATCGCAGCGATCGCAAAAAAAAAGGATTGAATATTCGTAATTTTCCTTTTTTGATTCTATATGAAAAGCTATTAAATAATTGACTATTATATTGAGATTCTTAGGATTAATTTCGATGTTTTATTTTATATTTATTTTCTTTTTATTCTATTGAGAAATTGAAAACGAAACTAAAAGTCTTTACTTGAGTATATATGTAGGTAGTCTACTGTGATTATAGTTTCCGTTGTCCTTATGACCTTTTGACTTTGTATTCATTAAAATTGGCTCCATTTTACTTAGCTGACTACTTAATCACATCAACATGCAAACTCCACTTCACTCAAGAATGAGGTCGAAAGAGAACAGCTATTAATTGGCCCCTCCACCCCACAAAATCCAATTCCAAATCGGAAAAGATTCGCCTTTTATTTCAGTTTCAAATGTGTGAAATCAAACGCTCAATACGTACAAAGTACGTACAATAAAAAAGACAACCAAACAGCCCACTGTAGCGTTACAAAGATAACAACACCCACACCGAAACACACACATAGACACACCGACAGCACCATTACATGCTAGTGCACAATGCCAGGCGAATTGACACATGCACCGTTCCGGCTTTGGCATCAAGTCAACAGCAATCAATTTATGCGAAAATAACGTGGTTAAAATGTACATGAGCACGAGAAGCGACAGGAAACACGAAATGCCAAATACGAAACACGGAACATGGAATACACGAACAACACCCAGATGACACATCACAAATAGCAACAAGAACAGCAAATAGAACAACAACAATTCAGCAGTTCTTTTTCCAATTGCATACTTACATACACATACACACACACACATGCATTTATGTACATACAAACCAACATACGGCAGTAACACATTTACATAAACCCATTCGTAAAACAACCTTTCCGCTTTATTTTTATACCCTTGCAGTAGGTCTTTTTATATAGTCACGATATGTGTAACGCATAAAGAGATAGACCCTTAAACGTATTTATTTATAAATGTGATTGTGCGCACAAACCTGAACTAATTGTAAGAGTTACCGGCAAGCCGATCAATTGATTGAGATTGTCCAATATTATATGAAACATATTAGCCGCATCCAACACAGTGGAATACTAAGGATCGATAAGCAACGATCGTACTGAATTCTTCAGTTACGTGATCCCATTATAAAACATCACATCAAAGTCATATAATTAACTTTTGTGAACCTGCTGCTAGGGTATTATGAATTCGGCAAGTCGAACTTTACTATTCATTCTTTTTATTTTCGGTTTATACATGACAAGCTCTCACGTATAGTTTACATAAGTAATGAAAATATGTTGTGTTGCCAAGTGAAACTACTCGAAAATAAAACCACGCCGGAGAAACAAAAGACAAATTTACATTACCCGAAAAACAGCCAAGCAACCAACCAACCAACCAAGCGAGTAAACAAAAACAATGCCTCCAGTCACAACAAATACAACAGTTACAGATACAGATACAAATATTCCTGCAAATACGTAGTATAAATTGTGTAAATGGTATGAAAACAGGGAGTGCAGGAGTGAAAATACAACCTAGGCTCGGTCGCGTTTAAAGGTTAATTGTGGTGCCATGTTGCAGTATTTTTTTAACAGAAATGCTCGTACCACAAATACAAATATGTATTTTATTTCATTTGGATTTTTGTATTTCCTTTTTATATTGTATTGTACATAACAAATAGCTGCCCTACATAGCAAGTATAGTACAATACAACTACATACGTTGTTCGTTGTACAACTGCCTTCTTAGCTTGCAGAATTTTTAGTTTTGCTCTTCTTGAAAACTTGGAAATTTCATTACAATTTATGTTGATTATTTTCTTAAGACGTGCCTGAACCGAGTGGAAACCAAATCTTCTAGTTGAACTTAAGCTTAAAACTTAATCCAAAACCAAATTGAAAGCAACAACGAGAATTGCACCCATGTCACGAGTGCGACAAGCAATTTTCGATTAATAATGCAAGCATATATCTAGTACTATTCTACAAGTTAATATAGAACTCAGAATCTGCGAGCGAAAAAGTACTCGAAAAGTACCTGAACAACGCTCTAACATGTCAATTTTGTGTTAACCCTTTTTCCTTTTTGTCGTCTCCTTCCTTATCGTTATCTTTGTTACAGTTTTTATCGCGGTCACTATAGAAACACCTCCAACTCCACACCGTACTGCCCGTATCCTGAAATGAAATCCAATCCAAACAGCAGAAAACACACATACAAACACAAGAAATACACCCAATAAAACTCATAGTATAACCCAACTCAGCCTGCTTTAAACCAACTTTTCTGACCTAGAGAAATCGGAAACGAAAGCTCGCTTCTATTTCTTTCCCATTACGCCTTCCGCTTTAGCTTTAAGGCCTCACTGCCAACAGCCTCAACAGCCGCAGCAGTAGCAGCCACAGCAGCAACAGCATCAGCAGCAACCACAGCAGAAGCAGCAGCAGGACAACAAAGAGCCGAGCCAAGCTAGCTTTAAAGATATCCATACTATATCAAAACTACCTGTGCAAACCCAATACAACTACAGTCTCCTTAAAGCCCCACTAGTGGGGATAGTAGTGATAAATACCCTCATTTATTTCCATTTTCCATATATCCTAATAAGTATTCTTTCTTGAGTATTCAGAATATCCAAAATACTTCACATCACAGCAAATACGAATATTTGTGAGAGGTTTCTGAACTGCTTTACGACTGTAAATAGCTTAAAATTTCAATTTACTTTTTGGTTTAACATTTTTATTCTGTTCTATACACTTCCCTTAAAGAACGGGACAAAAAACACTGTAAAAAGGAAAAATAAAAACAAAACAAATTGATGTTTTTGCATGCCACCAAATTTTTATGTATAATTGTCCCCAACAAGCCCGATGAGTCCATACTTTTTTACCATATATTGCCCAATTGTTGCACGATATTCTTATCAAAAAATAAATTTCCAAATTATCCCTTTCTTTCATCGCAAATTTCTGTTGTGTGTGTTTTGTCAAGCGCATTTCTTTTTTAGAAATTCTGATTTCAAACAAATTACAATATTCTCGGCCTACTTATTTCCACTTAAACTATGTAACTCTTAGACTTTCATTTCAATATACTTATGACAAACGATATTTTTTTTTACTTTTCATCTATTACTTTATACTAGTTATATACTTAGTTATAAGATCTATCGAATTTACTAATAAGAAACAAACATCTCTTTTTGCTCCTATTCCAACGCACTGCGTTTGATCGTATCGTATCGTATCGAAATTCGTTAAACACCCGTAATAGGACTTTACATTGGATTTTTACTTTCGTCAATTTTGGACCGATCCTCGTTTAGCGTATAGAAAACGACCTGGTGTAGAAACACTATCGGTTGGATCAGAATTCATTAAGAACATTTGGGTACCTGACACCTTTTTTGTAAATGAAAAACAATCATATTTTCACATTGCGACAACCAGTAATGAATTCATTCGCGTGCATCATTCTGGATCGATAACAAGAAGTATTAGGTAAAAGTCAACAACTCCAGCAAATCAATTCAAATTGCAATTTTGAAACTTTTATCCATCTATATGTGTATGTGTATTGGAATTTATATATCTACTTAACTAACAGAAAACCAAAAAGATACTAAGCAAAAAAAAAAAACTAAATACTGCGAATTAATTCAAATCTATTTACTAACAATCTAAAGATTTTTTCGTTCCAATTATTTTTCAACCCTTTTGCAACTTTGTAATATTTTTGATGTGTGTGTGCGTGTGTATAAATTAATGTTGTAATTTACCAAAAACAAAAAACTAAACGAAAATTTCAACAAAATGAAAAAGAGTTTTTAAACGAACAATGAATAAATCAAGTGAGTTCAATTGGCAAGTTGGCGAAATGCGAGCGATAAAGCGAGAGATGAAATTCTTTTGCACACTTCATGCGTGTTCCCCAGCGAGCGTTATCAGGGGCAACATGAAGTCTGTAAAGTTCGACCCCACACAACAACAAAACTAGAAGAAATCTGTAATCAATCAATAATATACAAAAAAAAAATAATTTCACCAGAAGTGAACCAGTCGACGGGTACCGGTACCGATTTTGCATGTGTCGCATTTCGCACGTGTCTTTTACACCACAAAAAGGTTGCACGGGTCGCAGTAGCTAGGCGGGCTTAGCTACTGGGCGTACATTTTCTACTACCTTTAAACAAGAATCTGTCCAAAATCGCAGGCAACAGCGAGACCAACCTAAATAAAAAATACTGAGACCAAATCGTCAACCCAAATCAAACACCCGATCAAGTATGCTTAGCGTTTTGGGCAACTCTAATCGTAACCATAGACATACATATTGTAGCTTCAACTACTACTCTAAACAACAATAATAACAACAGCAGCAACAACAACAGTAACAACAACAGTAACTGTAACAAACCCAACCTCATGTCGAACCCTGCGTAAGAGCCACTCGCCTCACAATATATCTAAAACTGTATAATCGAATACCACTCGTATCTCTCACTTACAACTAACTACTACAACGTTATGTTGACATTAAACAATAATACTACAATACTGAGAATTGATGCTGAATTAACAACAACTCATTTCCAATTGAACTCGCTCTGTTTCAACTAGCCAAATGAACTTTGTCCCCGCTACCTGCCTCACTTACCTTATCTAATCCGCAGTACTTGAACTACAATACCTTCCCGTAAATGTCGTAAACTGTTTGCTCCTCTGCTTGTTTAATTGTTGTGTATACACTAGCTGTGATCAACGATCATTTTTGAAAACCCTTTACTAATATTTTCTTCTTCTCAAAAACAAAAAAAAAACCCACTTTTTCAGATTGACCATCACCGCATCATGTCCTATGAATCTACAGTATTTTCCCATGGACCGACAGCTGTGTCATATCGAGATTGAAAGCTGTAAGTACTTTGCAATCTTTCTATTGTATTTCATACCAATTTGAGCCACCTAAAAATGTCAAATTTAAAAGGCAAAAAGTCTAAAACTATCAAAAAACTTAAAGTTAAAATGAAAATTGTATTGAAAGAGAAACAGAATAAATGAAACTCATTCAGAATGTGAAGAACTTAACCAAATCCAAATGAAGTGCGATGCGCTTAGTTGTGGCTCGATAAGTCGATGTATTGATATTTCGATAACTCAGAAAAACTCGAATATCTTAAATGACGATAACTAAGCGCATCTGCACCGATCTCTGGCCATTTAGCTTAAGGCCGCGCGCTGTTTGTTCAGTGTGGGCAGAAAATTGAAATTAAATAAAAATTGAAAAGCAACAATTGCAAAAATGTCAAGAATATCAGAAGTAAACTGTAAGTCAACTCACACGATTATACACACATACCCAGCGATTATGCAGGCAAACATCCGATGAATACAATCAGGAACCTACCAAGAATCAATCACGACTTTAAACAATAATGGAAATTCATTTAAAAATTTGATAGCTTCTTCGAGTTAGGTCTTTCATATTGAGATATTCGTAAGGTCTTATTTAGGTTAGATTTCACGTGAGGGACAGTGATTGTTGTTCTTTCTAGCTCCCAACTATTCGTTACGATCGTTTTCAGTTCTCATTGTAAAACTCATTTGTTCAGAGTTGTTAAATAGGACCACCAAAATACAAAATCAATCAATCAATATTCATCCTAGCTCAGACTTAAACTTATTCCACTTTTTTGTTTCATATTCTTTGGCCCCCTCACTTCAGAAAGTGGGATCGACTCTGCACAGACTCAGCCAAAACTCAGATAATTTGTCAGTTCTTTTATTTATTTACCATGTTTTATCCCGTAGCATACGTAAACCTCTAATCTTTAACTCTCATGTTTCATTCATGTGCCCAAAAATAAAAAAAGAATCAAAATAAATTCCCAGGCAATATGATATTTCATCAGATTGGTTAGTTTTCGGTCGCCTTCTCACTTACAGCAACCGCAGAAGGCTCCTGATAATGATCGATCGATAAAAACCGAAATGAAACGCAACATAATTGATCGCGACGCTAACCTGTCTATTTTCTCTGTATATTACAAAAAACAAACTCTGTCAGCACGCTTCAACTCAGAGGTCACATTGAAAAAGCTAAATACACAACTACTAACTCTATATTTAACTCTAACCATATGTGATAATGTAAATAAATCGGTATTCTTTGTCAAACAAAATCATCCACACACTTAATCGGTCTACAGCTCTAGTTATACTTATCATAGATTATTGAATAACTAACTAAAATCTAAGTTTAAGAAATCTACTAAATGTAAGCACCCCGATTTGCTATATGTGAGTGCGACCACTCAATACCTCTATCTATATATAAAATTCTCAATCACTGTCTCTGTGTTATTCGAACTTAACGAAAACACTTTAAATACAATCTCCACAACCTCCACAACAATCAAACTATCAAACAATCAAACAACAAACAAACAACAACAATTATCATATTTAATTAACTACCGCCCCCTTTTTGCAACAACAAATTGAACAACAACAACTTCATGCTACAACCAACTACAACTACTTCTACCACCCACGTTACAAGTCGGTTACACGATGCGAGATATCCGATATTTCTGGAGAGATGGACTGAGTAGTGTTGGCATGAGCAGTGAGGTCGAACTACCGCAGTTCCGCGTTTTGGGACACAGGCAGAGGGCGACCGAAATAAACCTAACCACAGGTACCCCCATACATTAAAACTTCATACCAAAAAATTAAAAAAAAAAGAATCTAAAAACAATGTTCAAACATTCGTTGATGCCATCAATGACATTAACATCTTCTTTGTTGTGATAAAACATTTCGATACATACGTCTTTTTAAGTTCCTCTTTCGTAATACATGATTATGATTTTTTGTTATCGAGTTTAGTTTTAATTCGATTGTTCGATTTCCGAAGGGTTATTATCGCATACATCTAACTCTATTATCTTATCTATTAAAAACATGCACATTTTCTGTTCAGTTTTTGTGTTTACATATATCTCACTTACTTATATCGAGAGTGCTAACTGTAACTTGTTCTACTAACAACTAACTAACAACCACACGTCGTATTACATATCTACTCTACTAAATACTACTTTATATATATTGTGTTTCGAGTGTCCTCTACTAACCTCTCTCTGTTGTGTGTGCCTTCAGTTGATTAATCACCTTACCCATTTGTTAATTCTTTAGTCATTGCGCAGCAGCTGTAGTCCACTGTAATAAGTATTGTCAGACAGTGCATATGCGTGATCTCTCTATTCTCTTATTCATTTTCGTTCGATTTCATGAGTCTCGCTATATGTCGATATTCAAAATATAGTCCAGTGTCAGTTGTCGTCCATTTAGCGCATTTGCTTGGGTAGGCAAATCTACGAGAACAGCAACCAAAAAAACAACAAGAATTGTAACTCTTTGTATACATAAATGTGATAAAATCCTACACAAATCTAGATATATACAAAATGCTTATTAAATACTATAACAGAATACACAAGAGCACCCATTTCTGCCACCCGAATCGCTTAAGGGAAAACTACTGCCGATAAGAACAAACAGTAGCTATAAGTCTAGTATAAAGTAATCTGTATAATCTTGTAATATATAACATATATTTTAACCACAACTATATGTCATATACAATATATAAATATATTTATTATAATGTAAATCAAAAAATATATTCAACAACACTTTAAGCAACAAGTTCTGAATGAGACTATTAATAAACAAGAAAACCAAAAAAACAAAAACCTAAAATCGAAAACAATTTCAAAAAAAAACAAGCCAAGAAAACATAAATGTTTCGATATGCAAAATCTGATCAACCCATCTATGAAATTCTTTCCTTTGCCAATCATTAATAGTCTCACGAAATGTATTTTTTGTTTTGTGCATATTTTTCGTCAAACGAACCACAACGACAACCACACCGAACTGTGCCGAACTTCAACAATATTGTTAACCATATAATAAACATCGATCCAAAATGTTTCCCAAAAAACATTGAAACCTTAAAAATGATAAACAAACTTAAAACCAAAATAATACTCATCGATAACGATATCAATATGCTATGCATACAATGTATAGTCGGCTACACGATGCGCGACATTCGCTATAAATGGAACGAGGGCCCTAACTCGGTTGGTGTCTCGAGCGAGGTATCGCTGCCCCAATTTAAGGTCTTGGGCCATCGTCAAAGAGCTATGGAGATCAGTCTTACCACAGGTACCTGTAGACGGTTACCGATTTTTATTAACTTTACTTTTAAATTTATCGATACTTATTTACCCACTTATTATATATTATTATATTACTTACCCCTATACTGCGCCTAGTGGCTATGAATGATGATAATGACAACATTTATATTAATGCTTAAATCTCTCCATATATATACATAACCATACACCTATGTATATGTATAGAGTTATTCCTCTTTCCTTATCATTATCGTTTCAATAAACATATTGCGTTTTATTAAATTCTTCAGTTTCGATTAGTTTGCTTAACATTATCGACATTCCAAATTCCTCAGTTGAACCCAAACAACAATTTAATAAAGCACTCTCGTACTCTCTCGAACTTCTTCATCCAACTACAACATATCGACAGGCTTGCAGTTATACTATATGAACCTATATATACTATATATATTGATATATATATATAGTATATACTGCGATTTACTAAGGCTACAACTGAAAATGGCGAAGACCGAAATGCATGTACTTTAGCATACTACAATTTTGCTATCTTTAAAATACATTTATCTCAAGCTCAACTTTATATATTACATATATAGTAACTATATAAATATCGACATAAGCCAAAGCGGAAGCGGATTTTGCGCAAGTCTTTGGTTGACCGAAGATCGAATACCCTTGCAGATTGAGAACACTCGAAATAAGAGTTTTCCGAATTGAAATGAATTGTAAATATGCATATATACTCTCGATCTGCACGGATGTTCTCCAATATCTCATATGGCAAATGCATCATCTTTTGGCCACCTCATAGGCATAATACTTATCTAAGCCTGAGTGCAATTAGCAAATTGAGTCGTAATATATCTACAGCAGATTAACGGTTAATGCATGTTAAGTTAGCTGAAAACTTAATATTTTATTTAGTACTTCGATTAATATCACTTTCGTCTTTGGTTCGTCTTTGATTTGCTACGTTTGATTTTACGTTTCCTTCATTAGTTCATAATTCCAAACGATAAAATCAACAAACTAAATCGGCCATGCCAATACGAATAGAAAAAGAAATTAAGATCGAAAGCAAAAGAGATAATCACAATAATCAACCAACCTGATACTTAAGATAAAAACATAAAAAAACTATCGATATCGAAAATAGAACAATATAATAATTATCGATCAAACCACAGCGATGCTTTTGTACTTTAGTGAATCATCCTTTCGATTACTGCCTGGTATTGATAATACTTTGTAATTTATTATATTTTCACACAAACACACACCGAACACAAACGTACTTCCATATAAATATATATATATTAATAATCAATCTATTATCTGATCACATTTAGTTTCTACTACAATGCAAATATTATCAAAAATATTACTCAAATATCAAATCGCAATATCGCAATACAAAAGTAATTCTGAAAATTGAAAACGCTATCAAATACTCATTAGCATAGTCCAACAACAACTACAACAGCTACAGAATTAACATTATATTGTAAAAAAATTGACGACACACTCACACTAAATTCCCCAAGAAGCTATTTCTACTAAACCATTTCAATAATATCTAAAGTTTTTTCGAAATATAGATGAAATGCAATTTATATAAGAATATGAAAACAAATACCGTAACAAAACAACAAGAAGACGCCCTCCCAAGCATGCTCTCATATTTAAAGTTTCGTTTCCAAAAAAAAAGAAAAACATTTATCGTTATTACATAGGTCGAAAAACAAAAGCATAACTGGGCCTTAGACTCTGCTCTACTCATTTGTCTTATGATTTGTCGTAATTTCTTTCTTTGATAAGCCCAAGGTGTACACCCATTACTTGCTCATTATTTTCCATATCCAGTTTGCGACGTATTAAGTATTCCATACATAATTAGCACTAATTAAACATTAATGGAGACCAATACGATTGCAGAGCCCATTATGGAAATGTTTCTTTTTGTTTATGGCTTCATTTGACTTAAGGTGTAATTTCGTTACGATTTAAGTACCTATTACACACACCCAATCCCTCACACAGCCCCCTCACAATGTGTATCCGTATTTGATTTGATTTTCAACCTAACCTCAGCGTGCGACGCCGAATTTGTCTCTCAGTTTGAAAATGCGCTCATCTTTATCGAAAATGCTTTGATTGGTTTGATTAACGTTTTTTTATTTTGGCCCTTTTTTCGTCTGAGTTAATTACTTTGTTTACTTACTATTAACTATTAACAATATATATATATATATATAGTAATGAATACATTTACTAATCTATATCGATTTGTTTACGATGCTACAATGAACGAGATCTAAGCGAAACATTTACTAATAATAACATTACTCTCTGCTCTCTCTTTTCTCTCTCTCTCTCTTCCCCACATACCCTCTTTCTATTTTATCATGTGCGGTACTGAAAACTACATAATATCTGAACAAACTGTATCAAAAATCATATATAAAATTACTTATAAAAACTACATTACGCTCGAACAGGAAACTATTCGCGGTTAGCGTGCGAAATACAATTCGTGCGCTCGATGGGCTACTATCTTATACAGATCTATATACCCTCTGGACTGATCGTTATTATATCATGGGTATCATTTTGGCTCAATCGCAATGCAACGCCGGCGCGTGTGGCGCTCGGTGTGACAACCGTGTTGACAATGACCACATTGATGTCGTCAACAAACGCAGCGCTGCCAAAGATTTCGTACGTCAAATCGATTGACGTCTATTTGGGAACATGCTTCGTTATGGTCTTTGCCAGTCTACTGGGTAAACAAAATCTAGCGAAAAATAATAAGAAAATTACCAAATTACACACATTACAATCTCAACCCCGATAACAAACTCAATCCAATACCAAAAAAGCGGTTGAAAGTAGCTAAAGAGAATCCAATATTCATATATTTTCTCACACACACAGCCAATTCATACACACACACACAGACACACACTTTGTCGGCACACAAACACAACCTAAGAAAACACACATACTTGCTTTATTTCTCTATCATTCTTCTACTTTTTTTGATTTTTGGCTAAAGAAAACACTCAAAAGTGAAGCCAAATAGAAAAGCTAACTGAAATTGCATTTGGTTTCGGTTTCCCTTTGCACCTTTCTTCTCTTCACAATTATCGCTTTGCCTACGCAACAACAACAACCACACTGTATCTATAAATCTATAAATCTTTCATTTAATCTAATCCCATTTCGAACTCTGTAAACCAAATGCTCTTAAGCTGAAATTCTAAATTCAGTTTTTATTTCCAATTGATCTGAAATTCCAATTCAAATTTCATTCTTCAATTTCATGTAATCCTTTCTGGAAGTAGAGTACTGATAAATTTGTTTGTGTAACCGAATTGTGTGGATACTCCTAAGGTTATCCCTCGACTCCGGGAATTTTTAATGCTTGAAATACATTTGAGATCGTAATGGAAAGAATGCCTTGTCTCAACTGTATTTCCAGCTCTATCCGAATCCATACTCTAACTTTTCTCTAACTTTCTCTCTATTGAAATCCTAACATCTTAAGCAACTACAACAACAACTAAACAACTTAAACAACAACAACAACTCACACTTAAACCTAACAAATAAACTGTACTCAGGTCCAACCAACCAACTAAAGTTGAAAGAGAAATCTCTTTTTTCGTATTTGTATGTTCTTGTTAATTTTTCTATACATAGAAACAATGCAACTATCATCTAAGGAAAATGTATGCAAATTCATTCAAACGCGTCGCCCGCGCATGGGCACCAAATTTCCCAGCACACTTACACTAACACACCAACACCCACAGACAAACACCTATATACACTAACACACACACACTCACATATTAGAGCGCGAAATCGAAGCATGCTTCTTCTGCTAGTCCGAAAAGTTTATTTAGACAATTTAATACTAGACCACATCCACTCGTATTGTCGCAGCCGCCTCTCAGGTTGATGTAGTGTTCTTAAGCACCCAGCAAAAGCGAAAAAAAAACAAAAGCAAACACTTGCCTCAATCATGAGAACTGCATAGAGAATGCACATGAGCGAGAACACACCTCAACCTGGAATATGGTACCCAGATATTAATATACGCCCAGCTTCCATCAAAATCAAAAAAGCCTACGAACAGCCAAGCTACTAAATCGACAAAAAAACAATCATATATATAACAATACCAATTAAAAACAACTTGAAACTCTCGAACTCCAACTCAGAACTCGATCGTACATAGATCTCCGGCCCAGGGTACGAGCTGAAAGCGAGCGCAAAATGAAAGAAAGAAAGAAATAAAATGAGGATTGAAAATATAAAAAAAAATCAAAAATCAGCATGCCTTGCGTCACACCTGGCTTGAGTCGCGATTGAATTGAATACGAAGAAGAAATGAATAAAGATTTCAAAAGAACTACACAGTACACTGTAAATAAAAGTCCCAGCAAGAACAACGTAGACGAATCACAGTGCGTAATCAAAGATCTCAAACAAGAAAACAAAAACAAAATGATTGAATGCCAGTCTTGAAATGAATACGAAACATTTGCATTATCAAGTCTGCGGCAAGGGCGAAAGCTCATCCTCAGACATGATAAAGACAAATGTCGCTGGCTTTGAGGTTAGGTAAGATATGATAGATGTATTTTTGTTTTGCGTTCTGCTCGTTTGTTTGGTTTTGTGTGTATGTTCTATTCTCAAAGCATTTGCAGCGACAGCGCGCGTTGATGAAGGGGTAAGTAGTATGAACTATTCCATTTACCCTTCTCCCTATAACGCCCTCGAAAGAAGAAGAAGCAGCAGCAGGAGTCTTCTCCCCCCTGTAGACCTTGCCCTATAGCGTATATAGTATGTCAAAGCGATAGCTAAGCTTATAGTACTGTCTACCCCTTGACCCGCTCTATCCCCATCGCATGAAGGACATACATATTATTATTATAATCAGCGTACACGCTACACACAAACAAGCTGACAGGGGAACGGGCGGGAATTGTGTGTGACCCGTGCGCGATGCGGCTCTGTTCAATGAATTTGCATTTACGGCACGCACAGACGGAACATTTTCCTTGCTGATGATGGTCTCAACCTGCAGTTATTAATTTCCACATAAACCATTTGGCTTACGAATGAATTTTGTTCACTCATTTCTCAACAACAACAATAACAACAACAAGCGATACAAACAAACAACAGCTACAGCTACAGCTACAGCTACAACAACAACAATAACAACAACAGACAGCAGATACTGACAAGCACACACACACACTCAAACACAAGCAGAGAATAGATTCAGTCACACACTCTCATGAATACTGCCAGACACACACACAACCACATACTCTTTCACACACACACACAGTCATTTAGCTGTTACACTTTAATTATTCTCAATCTCTCTCTGTCTGTCACTAACACCCCACATCCTACAACCTACTCCCCCCTACACACTTACACACACTGACACACAACACACGCTTTTCACATTTTCCTTTGCCTGCCTAAACGAACAGAATATGAATTTGTCTTTCGTCTTTGTCTTCTATCATTTTCGTTTAACACTGAAGTGAACTACAGCTTCAGGCTGACTATTTATACCCTGTACCCAGTTGGGAAAGAATTCTTATACTTTTGTCTGATAGTTAGTACAATGGGAATAATATAACCTCAATGTCTTCTGAAGAATCCTTATGAAAACTCAAAATTTATTTAATATTTTATTATACTAATAATAGCAAACTGGAACTGAATGCAATATCTATCATACATGATTCCACACCGGAATTTAGTGCAATATTGTGAAGATCTCGTACCATAACTCAGTACAATCAACTCTGACGAAGCTCTATGCAACACATATATATCTTGAATTCTAAAATGAACTCAACAAACTATTAGGATTATTATGATCTAATCAAAATTCCCTGTTCCCAGCCACTCTACACTGGTACAGCGTATCCAGCTAGTTGAGCAGACTCAACTGCAATAACGAAAACTGATTTGAACCTCAGTGTTATACCCCCGATATCCCACTTTACTTCCAAATCTTTCCCGCTCAACTTGTACACTCTACAACAAAAATGTTCACAAATTCATATCTCTTTCTTTATATGATGATATACTATTGCCAGATGTACCCATATATATGTATATGCCAGAATATAAACTATATCTAATTGCTATATATATGCGTACATTTGCTGAATTAATGCAAACCAAAAATAATATTTGTTCCAAACTACGCTCCATTTTCCCCATTTACTGTTCCAAAAAACCGAACTTTAAAATTACAAAAAACTGTGCAACAACAACTACAACAATAACAACAACAATTCAACAACTTTTGACAACAACAACAACTACAACAACAACTACAACTATCAACTACAACAACCAACAACAATCATCAAAAACTCATGTGGAACGCGACCTGATTCAAAATTTTGTGCATCCGCCATATAAACCCCGTATCAAAATCGAAAAACCGCCCAACCGTCCGTCCCACATATCAAAAATCGTATCAACTCCAACTCAAATCGACCATCCAAATCAAATCAAATCCGATATATCAAATCAAACTGATACTGACAACCAAACAACAATTCGAAACTCTATATATATACAATACTATATATATATATGTGTATGTATGTATATTCAAATCATGTCGCAATCATAGAGTACGCCACCGTCGGCTATATGGCAAAACGAATTCAAATGCGAAAACAAAGATTTATGGCGATCCAAAAGATAGCTGAACAAAAAAAGCAACAGCTCGATGGTGTGCAGCAGCAGGCCAATCCGAATCCGAATGTCGTCGGAGGCGGACCTGGGCCCGAGCATGGACATGGGCATGGTCATCATGCCCACAGCCATGGTCATCCGCATGCGCCCAAGCAAACAGTGAGTAACCGCCCAATCGGCTTTTCAAATATCCAACAAAACGTTGGTACGCGCGGTTGCTCGATAGTGGGACCCTTGTTCCAGGAGGTGAGATTCAAGGTCCACGATCCCAAGGCCCATTCCAAGGGTGGCACCCTGGAGAATACTGTGAATGGCGGACGCGGTGGACCCCAATCACATGGCCCTGGACCAGTTGGCGGACCCGGTGGACCAGGTGGACCAGGCGGCGGTGGCGGCGGAGGTGGTGGTGGAGGTGGTGGTGGCGGACCGCCAGATGCTGGTGGTGATCCCGAGGCAGCGGTGCCAGCGCACTTATTACATCCGGGCAAAGTAAAAAAGGTAAAGGTAAAGATCGTATGAAGATGCGGCAAACAACAAAATTCTAGAAATACTTTTGGCAAATCTTCTAACACTATTCTAATCCCTCGCAGGATATCAACAAACTGCTGGGCATAACGCCCTCGGATATCGACAAATACTCTCGCATCGTATTTCCCGTCTGCTTTGTTTGCTTCAATCTGATGTATTGGATCATCTATCTGCATGTGAGCGATGTCGTCGCCGACGATCTCGTGCTGCTTGGCGAGGAATAAGCGACGAGGGACGATGGGAACAGCGCACTAGAGAGTCAAACTATGCAGGGCGCTGAAAAACAAAACAGACAAAACCAAAAAAAAAATACCAAAAAAAGGAAATAACATTAACCAAAACTAATTTTAACTAGCGATATGAGAAAGCAAAGGCAAAAAAACACACACATATTATTGTTAAATACTATTTAAAGACAGTACACACTAACACTAACAACACACATACACACACACATATTATGGATGAGAGCAAAGGATATTGTTAAATAGAATTACGCGAAAACCAAAATAAACATTTAGCACTAAGTGAAGAAGAAGAAGATCGAAGCAAGACACGATGAATAATCAAAAGCAGCAGCAGCAAAAAACGTAGCGAAAGCAAAAGCAAATAATGGAGAAAGACAGTCGCAAAATAGAGCAATATTAATGGAAGGAAACAGAAGCACAGTGAAAATTAATTTCAGTCTCACATATTTCCGATTTAAATACACCCGATGCAATTGAAATAAGTAAAAAAAATATATATAGAAAAATATCAAGCAAAATAATGATAATACAAAACTTAAGCGATTTCCAATTCATTTCTTTCAGCTATACCAGTTTTTTGTTTTTCTATTTTATCGTCTTTGCCCGTAACTTCCCTTAAGCAGACACTCGAATCGTCTTCCTTAATTTAGGCAAACTTAGTTTCTAGTTTTAGTTCGGTTTTCTGCACGCACTATAAATCGTACTATAAAACCATGTACTATAAACAAACAAAGGAAACCCAATTTGTTTTGTCTTAGTTCTTTTCAAAACTGACCACTTTTTAGCGCTTCCAAGAAAAATGGCCAAATTTTTTAGGAAATTAAAACGATAAATTTTCAACATACGAATTAATTAATTTAAATTTAAATTAAAGCAAAAAAAAAAATAAAAAGAAACGAAAGATGATAAAGAAACCAAAATTATATTCGAATCTAAAGTTTTTTAATAATTTGCACATTGAATTAAAGCAAAACACGAAAATAATGAAGGATGGAGGAACGTTCTTATGTACAAGATTACTTTCAGCGGCACCGACATCGGGCATTATTGATCACAAATGAAAACAAAATAAACAAACGAAAATAGCGAATAGAAAGAAGAAAAAATTATATACGAAAGTTCGATTTTCTAAGAAATGATTTTTAGTTTCAACACAGACATTTTTTTATATAGAAAAAGCCACAAACACGAAAACCAAAAAAATGAATATTTTAAATGCACACGAAAATAAATCCATGTCGAACTCAACTTTTCAAGACAAATTTGCGGCACCATAAGAATTAACGATTACGCTAAAGATAACGATAAAGATATAATAAAAACAAAACATAACGATGACAGCAGAGATAAGAGATCAATACACGAAATCGAAAACAAATAGACACTACGGATAGATACTACTTATATATGTACACAAATTCGAATGAAACTGCCTAAGAAACTAGTCGATAAGCATCACAAATAGTTGTTAAACAAATACGGATATGGATTAGTCGATAGTTAATCGAATAAAATCGTTATTCGAGAGATAATTGTATATATTGTACTTAAACTGAATACACACATACACAACCTAGACACACATAAACACACACAGAAAATTCTGACAAGCAAAGTAGGAGCAAAACTTCGCAAGAAATACCTAAGCTAAAGTAATTAATTAACTAGCTAATTAATGTTAAAATAAAATTAATTAGTTAAAATAAATCGAGGAGGAGAAATGTTCAGCAAGTCAATAAACGCGATAAATCTAGATTTATAGGCAATGCACCATTTGAATTAGCTTAGTACACAAGCAGACACATCTACACACACATGCATAGAAACACTGACACTCACACAGACACACTCTCACACACACAAACACAGACACAGTGACACCGTAAACAGATTCAGCGTTTTTGGTGAAGTTCCTTAATGAAACACACAGAATATTTAGTTAAATCAAAGGCAAGTGAGTTAAAGTTAGTTAAACAAAAACAAAAACAAACACAAATAATACCCAAAAAAAACCTGGCACAAAACTAAACGAAATTATCGAAAGATCATAACAAAAATGGAATATCATCAATGGATTTTAATTTTAGTAGCTATGCTAAGCACGAAAAGGAGCAGCAGATATCTTGGGCGATTAGACATTTGTACAGTTAGCTAAGGCTAAAGATCATTGGATCATCAGATCACCAGATCATCTATGCATATGTATATGGTACTATAATACTGTAAGCAAACGAACATTACAAAACACACTCCCCAATGTATATTTGATAAATATACACGGGGAGTGTTTATACAATAACATGACGTATGTACTTAAGCACCTATATGTAGCACGAGTTTTTTATATGTAAACCAAAAAAAAAAATCAAATTATTTTATATACACAATAATCCCAAAATGAGAAAAGAAAAAACCAAAAAACCTAAGTTAAATTCTAGGCTCAAAATAGGTTTGATGAGATGAGATCAGATCGAGGTATATACATAGAGGGCGAACAAATACATAGCTAAAATCTACACAGTCAACAGATACCCAAAAATAAAGAAAGAAGAAAAGAAAACTAACTATACATGATTCTTAAACTTAAACATAACCTCACACTGATAATCCAACAAGAAGCGAAAATTACTTTATTAACTTTCTAGACAAACACACCAACACGACTCACACACACACACACGAAAAGGGTCTCGAGTTGAGATCCCACGTACTTGGATTTGAAACAAACTGCAAACTGCAATTGATTTACATCTATCGGGAGGAAGACGGTAAAGATTAAAGATATTCTTAGGCAGACAATTTTCAATACATAGCTAGAAACAGAAACAGAAAGCGAAAGAGAAACGAAGACAGAGAATCAGGCAATCGGAAATCAAGTGGAGTCGGTGATAAAGACAACAACAAATGAAAGAGAAGAACTTCTAGCATATATCTGCTATATGCTATATAATACCCAGATGTCGGAAATCAATTATACTCTCATATTACCGAGCAAGAAATAAATGGAATCTATAGTTAAATAAAAATGTTTATAAATTGCAAATTGTGGATAATATCACAACTATAATACGAACAAGAGAAAACAACAACAACAAATAGCTGCTCAACGGTTTCGGAGCGTATTTCCAAAGAATTTTAGTTGTAAACAAATAGCTGAGCATTTTTAAACAATTGAAAGGAAGAAAGGAGAAGAAGAACAACAATTAACTAACTAAGTTACTTTTCGTACTTTCTTTTCTACTCTACACCTAGTTAACGGTATCATTTGTCGAAATTTAGTTTTACTTAAGGGAATTTATATACGGAAAACCAAAAAACCATAAAGAATAAACTAAATAAATAAGCAACAAAAAAGTGGCGGCAAAGCATTTAGGACAAATAATGACACAAGCCCCAAGATGAAGATGTTGATTAGGAGCAAATGTAGTAGCTGGAGATATGGGAGGTGGGAAAAATATTACTTATATACACAATGAAATGTTCGAAGCATTTTTTCGGTGCCGTCTTTTTAGACGACGGCGCCGACACCAGCGTTTTATAAATGAACTAAATAATGAAGAAAACAATGAGAAAAATTAAAATCCAAAAAAAAAAACACAAAAAGAACAATGGGAAATGCGATGCATAGATATGCAATTATATATACCTTATATAGCATGTTGCATGCGCGTGCATCGCGTGATGTAATAATTACATCGCCGCCACGCGCCTATTATGTATAAATATTGTATATGTATTATATGTACAACGTGTATGATGTATGTATGATGGTCTCAAAATGAAATTCTAAAGTATTTAGATAAGCAACAAAAACAAGAACAGCAACAACAAACAGTTAAACACATAAGTTATTTAGTTCGAGTTCAATAAAAAACATAACCACAATGGATAATGCTATGAAATTTAAAGAAGAACAAAACACTTACACACACAGACACGAGTACACCTTCACCGACACACACATAGATACACTCACACTACATTCGGTGCACCAAACATTTTTTAACTGCAACCCAAAGTAATATTATAATGAAAATGTTTATGAAACAAAGATAACAATTATTGCTAGTCGGTATAATCCCAGAGGAGATTGGAAACTGCACTCACACACACACGGACACACTCACAAACACTCACACACACACATTGAGACATACTTATGGTTGTACACCTTATGGTAGTTTTTTGTATTCGCGTTTGTTTGTTTTATTTCCGATGGAAAACTTGTTAACTAATTTCTAATTTGATTTGTTGCTCAAGCAGCGTATAGAAAATAATGCACATAATGCTTGGTGGAGAGTACCTACTCTGTATACCCTTTCCGAAATAATAAACCTTCCCCCTCGACTGCTGCCTCAAAGTTTTCCAATTGATTTTCCCAATAACGACGGAAGAAGCAGCTGCACACGTATCTATAATTTTTAGTTTATCCGTCCATTAATGAAAAGTTCCTAATTGCAATAAATGAATATTCGTTCTGATTCACATCATCTCAGCCAACTACAACAACAACAACAAGAACAAGCACAACTCCCACGAAGCAGTCAATTCTTATCAAGAAATTCAGTTTTGATTATCGATACACAAGTTGGCCTCTCGTCAATTATATGTTCTCTCTCTCTCTGTCTTTCACACGCACACTCTCTCTCCCTCCCTCTCTATCTCTCCTACTACCCCACTATATAGTCCACACTATATTCATTGCTGATTTAGCCCCGTAACTTACTGCACATTTGCGTTGCTCAAGTAACCAGAGTATAGACCCAGTATAAATACCCCGCAAAATAGTAGGTAAGCGCAAGCATTAAGCAAAACAACTGTTTGAAAACAACATAAAACCAAAAAGGGAAACCAGAAAAAGTAAATAAGATAATGAAAACAAAAATACAAAAAAAATGCAGAAGCAAACAAAACCAAAATATGAGTAATAATTTAAAGCGTAATGCGTATGTAATGATTGATCACTGATCACAAATTTTGACTGTGTTAATTTCGTTATATATATATAAAAAATGAAGAAAATGATGAAGAAGAAACAGGAATGAAAGAAGAAAATGAAGAAACTATAATGAAATATCTATAGCGTAAAAAAAGTAAATACACACATAACAGAACACGCAATAAATGTTACAGAAAGATGAAAATCAAAAAAGAAATGAAAAAGAAAAAGCAAAAACCAAATAGAACCTATAACATTAAGTTGAATGATAACATTAAAGGGGAAACATCCAAACCAAGAAGATAATTATTATAATATTGCAAATGAAGCGAATACGAATAAAGATATGTAAAAAATTAAAAATCTCAACGTGTTTTTCTGATATTTTTTATGGAATGTAACAGATCTGAAAGCTCTGCTTACTAAGACTATTGAGGTCGATACTTTTGCCAGAATCAACCGATTTTATAAATAAAAAATCCCAATCAAGATACTTCGATATGGATTGCATTGAATTATTTACTTTATTTATTAGTTCTTTAAACAGAAATTATTAATGATCTCGTTCGGAAAATAACATACAATACAATACATTGCGGTATATTTGAATCATTCAGTTAATATATAATATATAATTTTATATATATATTCATATAATTCATTTACTGTTCATATATTTAAATTATCGCTAAGAGAACTATCGATGCTATAATCGAGATCTGGCTCTATGTGATTTAAGCATTGAGTATATTATGTATTCGATTCGCAAAAGTTGATTAGGCATTTCAGGTTTAGTTAATGATTGCAATTTGAACTAAGATGGAACATTTTCAACTAATTTGCATAGATATCGAGATAACAACGAATGTGGAAAATTAACTATGATGGCGCACAATTCCTTATAGACAGGCTGATGTGCTAACAACAAACCATAAATTGACTCTGAGCTAGATGAAAGATTTGGCTGGTTTTCCATTGTTTTGTTAAAGCACTCAATTAAAGTATAGTTTCACTAGAATATAATTTATATACTTAGGTAGTTCACTTAGATATATACACATACATATATATAGTACCATATTTAATATATATTGCTCGATTTCTAGCTGATATTCGAACTGAGAGAACTACAACGTGGGATAGGGGGTGATCAAAAAACGAGTATATAATATACAAATATCAATATTCTCATTTGGAGAGCTTGGAGAGTTTTGAGTTGACTCTAACGCCTTACAAGCTATTTTACAGATATCTGTGTTCATATCATATATAGTCGCTATGTGGTGGTTTCTGGCATGAGCTGTGTACACTATGGCATCGTTGTATTATGTTAGTTATAGTTTTCTACTCGGTTTCAATCAGTTAAATATTGCGTATAAGTTTCGTATGGTACGAAGACTAAGCGAATTCTTCTGGTGCCCGTCTTAAATGCATACAGAGTGGTTTCCGGTGATTACAGATATTCATAGAGTCTATATAGAACATATGGTGCCTATGTTTTTGTGTGTGTTTTCCTAACTAACAACATCAATATCAAGGGTTACTCTATTTAGGCATTCGACTCCTTTAGATTCTCCAGTCGCGCCAATTGATTCGAGTCCAATTCCTCGGGTATGCTCGCTCTACCGCCAACAACTTGCTTGGGTGCCTCGATAACATCCTCGGCTGGTGCCTCACAGTTCATATCCAAATTGTGCGATTGTTCACCTCCTCCGCCGCCTCCGCCACCACCTCCAGCACCTGCGCTGGCAAAGGCATCATCAAAGTTCGCATCGAAATTGGCCTCAAAGTTGGCCTCAAAGCCACCGCCATCGGTAGCTGCCCCAGCTCCTGCAGAGGATTTCTCATTAAACGGATCCTCGGTTTCTTGCAGTGCGGGCACATCATCCGATGCCGAATCTAGGCTAGACTGTGGATCCTCTGCTTGACGAGAGACAGAACACTCAGTCAAACGGGTCAGACCTACTACCACAACAGCTTCATTACCTTCTTTCACTGTGATCGCCGGCTGTGTGGTACGTTGCTTTTGCTGCAACACTTTGGCCGTTGGCTTGGGCACAATATCTGGCTTTTTATCCGCCTGTTCTGGCTTCTGTTTTTCCGGCTGCTTCGCCGGCTGTTGCTGCTCCTGTTTTGGCTGCTTTTCAGCCGCTGGTTCAGCAGGGGCGGACTGCGCCTCTTCGCTCTCTCCTACTGGTGGGAAAGATTTATCGGCACCGTCTTCAACCATTGGGGTTGCAGCGGTAACAATTATTTGTGCCATACCTAAGTTGAGCATATTGCTCGCTGCCCCGCCCATCGCACCGCCCTCCGGCGCTTTCTTCAGCTGCGGCGGCGGCAAAGATGGTGGCGGCATCGATGGCTTGCCATCGTCACTGAAATCGTCCTGTGGCAAAAAAGAAGTAAAGAAGTTAGTTTGAGTTCATATGTAAATCTAATATAAAGTCTAGTTCTATATAGTATATAGTAAATCTAACTGTCTTTACCTCCAAGCCAGGCTCTTGTATAAGCACTGAGTAAGCATTAAATATAGAGGAAAGAGAAAGAATTTGCTTAGTTCGTTTGTTCGCTAATCGCATTTTGAAATCGAAAACTCATATATATCATTATGAAGTGTTTAGTACGATAAAGGCGCAATTTTTAAGGTGGAAACACACGATCTTGAACGGGGCATGATAGGTTCAAGAGCTATATACATAAAGTTGAAAGAAAAACACCTAGAAAAGTACGGATTTAAAAGTGATAAAGGATACTTAAAGAAATCGTGGCACGACTAGACTTCATGCACATGCACATTGAGGACTCTTTAGCCTTAATACCCCAGATACCCCAGAAAGTTACCCCAAACTGATATGAATACTACACTATATATTTTTGTATTGAATTGATCAAATGAAGTTCAATATATTAACTCTGATACGCTACGATGATGAGGGAGTTGATCAAGGATGGACGAATAGTTGGGTTTAATTTTATTTACATTCAAGTTTATCGGATTTTAAAGGGTATCAAGTATAGATAATTTATCAGATTATAAAAGAGACAGAGTATAAGAATTGAAAGCCTGGTATATGTATTTGTATAGTTCGTAATCGGGGTGAAAGAGAGTTGAAAAAAGCAGGCAACATTTGGAGAAAAGTTTTTGAAACCATTTAAAATACATTTCATTGGCCATATATGTTTAGGAGAATCAAATAATGCTTACACTGAGTGAGAAAAGTATAGCACACAGCAAAGAAATTTGTAGATACTCGTAGTTAAATGGAAATCAAAGTGTGATAGTAATATAGTAGAATCAAAACTATTACGATACCAAAAAGAGTTCGGTGCCACAAATATTCTATATACATAGATATAGATTTATATATATAGTATGTATGTACAAAAGAGAAACGAAGAATAATGAAAATGGAATCGTAGACAGTGGCATAGCAGGAAACACCAACACACAGGAGACACGTTGATAAGCCTAAAGTACACTGTAAAGAATCGTTGTTAAAGTTCTTTCCTTTTCAAGTCTTACTCAACATAGTATTGACAATTTGATTTTGGTTTTAGGATAAAATAGCACATTAACGGAGAGAGAGAGAGAGGGTGGAGAATAGTTACAGTGATGGTAGTGTGATAGTAGTGGTGAATTAGGTAATGGTGAGTTTGGTGGTGGTTTTATTGTGTAGTTAGACGAGCTGCACTTGAAGTTTAACTTTGGATACTTCTAGAGAATATAGAAGCAGGTAATATAATAGTTTGGTTTGGTTTCGTGTTGAGTAAAATAAAATTAAAAATGTTTGTACTAGAGGAAACAATATTGAGTGAAAGAGATGTAAGTAAATAGTTGGAGAGAGAGAGAGAAAGAGAGAGAAGAGAAATACATAGAGTTGTCCGCGTGCGGCTCAATTACCTGGCGGAGGCATGCTCGGTACCGCTGAACCATTCGGTATGTAACCACTGTCTCGATCCTCATCTGAGGAGAGAGAAAGAGAGTTTACTTACGGTTAAGTTAATATCATCCCAGTACTCCCGTCTTACCTGCTGTGTCCTGGGAGGCGAACATGTCCTCTGTGATATCTGACAATTCATGTGCATACTCTGGTGGCAATGCCGGTGCCGGTGGCAATGAAAAACTGGGCGGTGCTGTGGGCGGCGGAGATTCATCACCACCATCGCTCAGCAGTTCACCCATCTCGTCGCATTCCTCCACCACCAGCGAGGGGAAATTACCAAATTTGCCATCCAATTCACCCTCCCACCAACCGTCGTCGACGCCATGCGCTGTCTTTGTTATAATCTTGATCTTGTCACCCTCCTCGAAGGTCAACTCATCCTCTGCGGTGGCATCGTAGTCGTAGAGCGCAATGCACCACTCCACGTCCGATTTGACGCGCTTCTGCGGTGCCATTATGACAGACACCTGATCGGGCGATTGCATGGAGTCCACCGTTTGATCTTCATTGTCAACAGTATAATCGACAGATGAGAATGAGATTTGTGATCGCAATTGATTGCCTGAACTACCATTGAACGCGCCCGCTGCTGCATCCTGTTCGATGTCCAGATAATTATGTGGCACATAGCCCTCCTCGCCGCGATAATTGCGCGCACGTAGCCACCCGTCGCCGTCTCCCTCGCCGACCACCTCGAGCTGTTCGTTCTCGACAATTGTTAACTCGTCGGGATTTTGTGCCTGTCGAGATGGGGAGACAGAGAATATTAATTGAGAAACCACTCAACCTCAACTGCTTCTCTACTCACTGTGTAGCTGTAAAGTGCGGTGCACTTGAAAATTGCCTCCTTGGGCTCTGGTACAATGGGATCATCCTTGTCCTCTTCCTCGTTGTCCCAATTAACCTCGGTCGGATCATCCCAACCACCGCCGCCACCGCTGGCAGCCATCATTTGAACTGGAGCTGATGATGTGGGTGCTGCACGTTCTCGCTCCTCTGGTTCCTCGTCACTGTCACTGAATGTGCGATCCCGCGACAGTTGTTGCTCTGCCTTCGGCTTGGCAGCGGCAGCAGCACCAGCTCCAGTAGTGCCAGCTGCCTCCTCCTTGTCACTGTCATAGAACGAGTCCGAGCTAGGATTCTCTCCCTGTCCCGAGGCATCGGTACGCATGGAAATGGAACTGGCCGAACGTGTCAACTCCTGCACGCCCATAATCTCTGCCTCCTGCACCCATTCATCCACATTGATGCCTCCGTCGCGCAGACACTGCAGACAAGCCTCTGCCTTGGCCTTCTCTGTCTCGGATCGTCGAATCTGATCGCGGAACTCATCGATCTTGGTATCCAAATCCGGCCCGTTGGGATCATTGGGATCTGTGCGCTGTCCTGCATCACGCAGTGATTGACACAAGGCCAACTTCTTGGCATGCTCGCGTATCGAGGCGTTCTCCTTGACCACACGACCTGCGAGATTCTTAGCCTCCTTTGTCAGCGTCTCGGCTGCGGAGTCATGCTCTGTGGTCACCTTGCGCACCGGATCGTTGTCACAGGCCTCGAAATCGTACTGAATATGCTGCTTCAGTACCGGGTAGAAGAGGTAGCAGCACTGCAGATTATATTCCCTGGTCAGCTGCTGTGCCTGATCGCGAATCTTGCCGAAACTGTTCTGCGTAGCCGAGCAGGTCAGCAACTCTGTGCGCCTAGAAGGAGAGAGAAAGAACGGTCAGATTGAGTGACAGGTTTAAGAATTGTCAACTCTACCTACCCCATGAGCATTAAGTACTCGGCAACTCGCTCGAAAACATAATTCTCCATGGTGGTCATCGTTGTCTGCAAGTCCACGGTGAAGTAACGATTCTGGTGAGCATTGGCCGCCGCCAGACTCAGTATATAATCGTTGCGTGCCCCCGAGGACTTCTCCTCGAGCAGCTCCTTGCGTGAAGTGACTCTGGCGCTGTTCTTTTGCAGCGATGTGATAGACTGGAAGAACGAACCCTTCTTCTTCTTGAGTTTCTCCTCAATATCTTTGGCCTTGTCACGCACATCGTGTGCACAGTGCTCCTCATCGAAATACGACTTCTTGGTCTTGTCCACATCGCCCACACTCAGATGCAGCTCCTTCTGCACATTGACAATGCCAGATAGCGAACGCTTGGCAATGGCCAGCTTGTAATCCCGCAGCACTTTGGCCTCATCGGCAATTTGTTGCTGGAACACCTCAATGGCCGCAAGGCGAGCACGTGCCAGCTTCTCGTTCTCCTCTAGCACAGTGCGCCAGACACTCCACATGTTCCTGCAATGAAGAGGCATCTTTATAACTGATATATTTATATCTTCCATTTCTCTCAATTACCAACGCTCCTCCATGCCATCCATTTTGATGTCCGGTATATTGGGTATTTTCTTATTGAGATACTGAGACGATATCTTAAGCAACCCCTCACTGTATGACTTCTCGATGGCCGAACGCTTGATGGTGAACTGACGTATATCCTCCAGCAGATCGCACTCATGTTGATTCTTTAGCTGCAACTTTGCCACCTGTTCCGTGTGCAAGTTCTTGAGAAACTTCACATAGTTTCCCTGTTTAGAAGATATATATATATATCATATATACATATATAAATACCTCACTTGTGGGCTTACCTTGCGGGGTGGAGGCTGCATACTGATAGCTTGTCTACTACTGGCACAGATACGGCAGAAGTTCTATCAATCAAGCTGAAGCGTCGATAGGTTCTCCAATCAAATGGCTTTACATTACCTCAAGCAGCTGTACATGGGGGGAGGATGATGAAGGGTGAAAAAAGCTTATGTTAATGAATTTCCAAACAAAACTTATGTAATAGAAGCGTTGTCTGAGCATGAATAGCGTTACTATATCATCTCATTGAGATCCAAGCCATATATTAATAATGCACTCCCAACATGAGCTAATTTATATAATCAACTGTGTGTTTATGGATTTTCGAACAACGATGAAAACTTGCAGTACTATAGAACAACCCACGGTTCTGATATCGATTTCTATTCTGTGCCAAGAGATTGTCTGGCCTTTTTTTTCTCTTTTCTACTTTACACTACACGATTTTTAAGTAATTCTTTTTTGGCTAACACTCTTTTTCGACATGCTTTTGTTGTTGTGTGTTGTTGTCTACCAAATTTGTTGAATTATGATTACTCTGCTTTTGCAATGCAATTGAAATGCAATTTTCTTTAGTTTTTCACGCTGTATGCTGCACTTTGCTTTGCGTACTTATCGATTTCGATTCGAATACCGTTGTAGCTGTTTTTCCAGAGACAGACAGAGAGAGAGAGTAGAGCCTGAGAGCGAGCTTGGCCACTACTCGGGGGTGTGTAGACTCAGCCACAAACAGGTTCATTCATGTTATTCACGTGTAGCAGCACATGCGCAATGCCAAGCTCAGTTATATTCGAATTTCAACTGTCATTAATCCATTGCTGATAACGGAAAACCCTTTCAATGTCACCAATTTTAGATTGCAATAAATATTACACGTACACGTTCACCTGACTCTCTCTCTCTCTCTTTCAGGTGTTACTTGCCACGCGTTCAGCTGGCCGAAAGTTATTAACTATTTGGTTTATTACCAGCTGGCATACTTTTGCATACTGATAAACAAGTAAGCATATTTGTCAATCAATAAGCTTTTCAAGTTGATAATAATTACTGATAAACAGCTCGAGGGCCCTAACGCCAAAAAAATGTATGCAATGCTTTTTAATTTTCACTACCCCATAGCAGTTCTGCTATTTTAGCATTTTATCCGTCAACTTTAGCCTTTTTTAAAGTTACTTAACATAATAAATACAAAATAGGTTAAAAGCGAGAAATCTAAAATTTCTCCTGGTTATTAATCGCTGAATGTACCACGTCGTGGCTCCGCTTTATATTCTGAAATTGATAATAAACAATTTACTTGAGCACTGATAAGTACTGAAATCTAAATCGAGATTTGACGGGAAAACAGCAGAATCGCTAAGTATGCAATTGTTTTGCACAAATAAATACTAAATATGTATGTTATTTCAAACATAATTTCATCGATTGCAAAATACTAGTATTTTTCTGCGTTGCCTTCTATCGATATATCGTTTTGCCTCATATGCACATATCGATACAGCACAGCTGTTTTAGCTTGAGGAATGCCAATAGCAAAAACAACAACAACGATGGAGCAAAAATGCTTGCTGGTGCGGAGTACTGTGGGCAGTGGGCGCCACATGAAAACCTGTTTCCAAGTCAAGAGCAAACAAACAAAACGCTTTCGGCACAGCTATAGTCAACTGTAAAAGTGGGCCGACAGCGAAGAGGCAACGGTAACGGCAGAGGCAGAGGCAGTAGAAGCAACAACAACAACAACGAAGAAGACGTTACGCCCGAGCCAAGATTGTGATTTCACTTTTCGTCAGTCAGTTAGCGAGCGAACGCAGCAGAAAGTGGCGAGGAACGTGCACATAAAGATATATGACGAATTAGCCGAGACTAGACGACCATTGAAATTGTGCACAGAAATTGGGAATTATAAAACGCTATAGAAAATGCAACGGTCCAGTGCGCTGATTATGCAACAAATGGTGCGCCACAGGATGCAGCAACGTCAGCTGCAGTGCCTTGCGTTGCGGACCACACCTGCTGTTGCTGCTGCGCTGCTGACAACTTTCACCCAGCAGCAGCAGCAACAACAACAGCAACGTCGCTGGACGGCAACGTCAACGGTAAGCAGCAAACAGGCGACACCACCACCGCGCCACGACTGGAATCGTGCTGTCAGCGAGGCTGAGCGGATTGTGGGTTACCCAACATCCTTCTTATCACTGCGCTGGCTGCTCAGCGATGAGATTGCCAATGTGGCGCTGCATTTGCGCAAACTGGTGGGCAGTGCGCACCCGCTAATGAAGACCGCCAAGTGAGTGCAAACAACACGTGTACTTTGAATGAACTCTGACTCTTCTCCTTATCCTCCTTGCCAGACACCTCTTGTACAATGGCAAGAACACCATGCAGGCCTGGGGTCTCATTGTGCTGCTTGTGTCCAAGGCCGGTGGACATGCCGCCAGCATACCCGATGTGGAGCAGGACAAGAGTGCCGGCGTCCTGCACTCGCAGCGCGCTCTAGCTGAGGTTACGGAAATGATTCGTATCTCTCACTTAGTGCACAACGTAAGTCTTAGCAAGCTTATCTACTGCTTCTTCTAATTAAAACTTTCTCCTGCAGAGCGTGGTCAACTTGCAGTCGGGCACACAGGCTGGCCAGGATGCTGTGACCTACGATGACATGTCCTTTGGCAATAAGATTGGCCTGCTGACTGGCGATTACCTGCTGGGACACTCCAGCGCTGAGCTGGCCAACCTACGCAATCAGGAGGTTGTCGAGCTCATCTCGTCCGCAGTGCGTGATTTCTCCGAGTCTGAATTTATTGGCGAACGTGATGAACAGAACAATCCATTGCCCTTTAAGCCAGGCACTTTCCAGCGACCTTCCCTCGCTGTTGGCGTGGACTTCAACGAACACGACGTGATGACTCCCATGCCCATTGCCCAGGTGATGGGCAATCCGGAGCAGGAATGGGAATGTCGCAACATACTCAATGCTGGCAGTCTGCTGGGCAAGTCGTGTCAAGCCTCGCTCAAGCTGGCGGGGCAAAGCGAGGAGATGCAACGCCACGCCTATCGGTTTGGTAAGCACTTGGCTCTGGCCTGGCAGGCATGTCTGGACGCAGAGATCTTCCAGTGCCCCACGCTGCCACTGGACACAACTTTCAGTTTGGTCAGTGCGCCTGTTCTTTTCCATCTCGAGCACGACCCTAGCATGTATGCATTGATAGAGAAGGGCAAGAAGTCTGTGGAGAACATTGATTACGACAAGATACACAAGGCCATCGTTGCTGGACCGGCGCTGGCCAAGACAAAGGAACTGCAATGCAAGCACACAGCAGCGGCGCTCAATGTGCTGCAGCATTTCCCTGCGACGGATGCAAGGCAGGCTCTAGAGAATATCATATTGGCCATGCAGGACTTGTGACGCATCTGCGTAGGGACAACTTCAACGGGTTCAGGTTATAATTATAGTACAATGACACTAGCTTAAAGCGGCAAATCACATTAGATTAATCCTTCATACCATTTTATAATGATAAGATAAAACGAAATACATATTTTGTACATCCAATCTGGGATTTATATTCATTTAAGAGATTGCACAACATCAATTAGCGACTGCTGATCCGCATCAGAATGAGTTGCTTGCAACGCTCGTACTCAAAGTACTGAGGAAAGTCCAGTGGGAGATACTCGATCACCCAAGGCTTGTGTGCAGTCTGCCTGATGAAATGTTCATACATGGGCGCCACAGAGTCGCAATCCTCCAGCGTGAAGACGTAACGTTTCTCCAGTGCCATATAGATAAACTTGGGTCTGCCCGATAGTTTTCCCCTTGCGAAGATGAGGTCCATTACGGACACCAGAGCATCGGTCAGGGTATCACAATAGATGACATCGGCTGCCATTATCACATCACTAGCATCAATGGCCGCCAGCAGCTCCGAAGAGAGCTGTGCCTGGGAGACCATGAAGTCGTACTCGATCACCTTCACTTGGCCACTGATCAGTTTTCCATTGCGCTTCACATTACGCCGGATGAGGTCGAGGATGCAGCCCAGATCGACATCTGTGCAATACACCTGCCCCGTGTGGTGTATAGCAGCTGCAATGCTGGTAAGGCCTACACCTGCACCCAGCTCCATTATCGTCTTAGAGGCCATCAGCTTTCGCTGATCAAACAGATAATCGGCCAACAGGAGCGCACCGCGCCATACCTGCAGACCGACCAGTTTCAATTCTGTAGCTCCGGAATGCTCAAGTTCAATAACGCCTCGCCGTGGGCGTGGCACATCTAGATCTCCATCGCTGTCTACAGTGGTGGCACTTCTTTTGTTATCCTCGCCAGGATAACGAAAACGAAACTTGGACACAATTTGACCGTCTTCATTGCTCTCAGGTTGATAGTTTGTCTCGCTATAGATCTCCGATTTCACGGTGTACATACTGTGGCCGATGCTTCTGCCCGGAACAAACACATCTAACTAATAATTTGGCAATTCCCTTGGCGGACTGCCAGAATCGTAAATAAGCAAACGGCATTGACAATATTTTGCATTGACAATGTTCCCTTTAACAATGTGACCACACTGGCAACAGTTTTCTTGGCAAGTGCAACAGAATATCACAAAAAAAATACTATGTTACCAAAATATACCATAGTCAAAGCAACTGGTTCTGCAATTAAAAGTCGATGTTATGTTAACGTTTATTCATCGATTAATTCGTTTGTTTACACGAACAACATTGTGAATTGTTATTGTGATACTTCCTAACAACAATATTATCTTTTATTGAACTGTCAATAAAATAATAAACAACTATTGCCGTGAAAAAACTCTTAAGTTGTGGGATTAATTGTTAATTACATACAATTGTGAACATCGCGTTAATTTCTTGCGCATAAACTGAGTAAACTTAGAATTTGCCATTTTGAGCATTACATTGACCATATTGAGTTTTACAGTGCCATTTTGAGTATAACAGTACCCATTTTACATCAGCGTGGCAACGCAATTTTTGGGTGAAAAATTATTAAAATCGTTGTTAAAAGTGCTAAATACAGCAGTGCTGTGCATGCAAATAGCTCTAATTCAGTGCAACAACACACACACTAACACACATCAAGCAAAACAAAGCAGGCTTGCTTCCTATTTCTTATCCCCAAGCCCGAAAGTGTCACCGCCAAGACGTACGTGCGAAAAATGTTTTGGGACAAGGGTTATGCGCCCTCAGCGAACATAGAGGCGCTGCTAGAGAAGGAGGTTCGTATATATGATAGCGCGATCCCCGCCTCGCAATCGAACTAAGAACAAACTAGTGTGCAACTATCTACATACATACATATCAACAATATCTACACTCACCTACAGAATTCCATGGTGGAGGAATTGCTCGACGAGGAGGATATACTGCAGGAATGTAAATCGCAAAAGAAGAACCTCGTCAACTACTTTACCAGGCCCGAAGTGATTCGACGACTTATCGAGCTAATCACTACGGAACCCTCCGAGGAAGTGCCCATGGCGCAGCGTTTTCGCTATGCAAACATGTCATGTGAGATACTAACACTGTACGTACCGCCCACCATTCGGAACCAACCGAACCTCCCTCCGGTACCCCGTTTCCCGTATCCGACCTCATTCTATATTAGTGTATTGTAGTAGAGTGTGTGTAAAGTGTGCTTATGTATTAATCAATGTGCATATGTTTTATTTCGGCTTTTATATAGCGGCCTGCCGTCCCTAGATGAGAAGCTGCTGTCCGATCCGGAGACGCTACAGCTGCTATATTCATATCTGGAAAAGGAACCACCGTTAAATCCATTGCTATCATCGTTTTTTAGCAAAACGTTTACCATGCTCTTTACCAAAAAGCCTGAACAAGATTGGTTTTTGTATCAACATATGTGCCTACAATTTTTGGAGTATATTAAATCGCAGAAGAATTTTTTGGAATTCATTTGTAAACACTTTGACACACCGGTCATACCTGATTTAATAATGCAAATGATGAAGGACATCGATGGTGGTCAACTTAAGCGCAACTTATACGAAGTATATATCTAAATAACATATAAATAACAAATGTATATAGTGTGTTCATTTCTTGATTTCAATTGAATTCAAATTAAGAACCAAAACGAGCACATGGATATGGCATTTGTTGTTCTTTGTATTGTTCTCATTATTTTTATTTTAATTACTTTCACAGTGGCTAACTGAAGATAAACTTGTTGAGAGACTGATTGCAATATTGCGTAATCCTCAAGAAACCGATAAACATGCAAATGTTGCGGACTTTTTCTGTGATCTTATTAACCAAGGGCGTCTTATGCGGCAAACAGAGCAGGAGAACGATTCATTTGAGCCCGCATTCGATGGCTCAAATCCCATATTGAAAACCATTGAATCCGCACAGACAATAGAAGCCTTGTTAAATGTGATTTTGGAACCAAACGCTCTAGAGAGCGCCATCTTATCAGGAATATCGGTTGTACTTACGCTTATCAAACCCATTACTTTCACGTGAGTCATTCAATGTTTAAGTATTTACATTGTATCTGTTTACCCCATTCTAATACGCTCTCTTTTCTCTATTGTTTAACAGCGATGAGCCAAATTCGGATCGGCAGCTTTTACTACAGAATCGAGAGCAAGAATTTCATCAGGAATTGCAGGAGACTGTGGCCAATGTGATTGCACCACGCCTTAATGAATTTGTTAATGTACTCAAGAATCCGCCCGCGGTATGTGTTGTCACTGCACCCATAATTGCCGACGCTTATATGTATATTTATCACCTCTATATATATATATATAGAAACCTACCCTGGAAACAACTGCTGCGATATTGTCGCCGCCGTTTGGTAAGACGCGGTTGCAGGTTTGTCGTGTGTTTACCGCCTTGCTGGAGACCAAACACGAGAGCTTACAAAAGGCGTAAGTCCTGAGATAATTTATCATTACCGTACCTACATTGAATGATCTTTTATATTGCTTTTTAGCATCTGTGCCACTGAGTATTTCAGTTTGTTGCTGGACTATTTCAAGGAATACTGCTGGAATAACTTTCTGCACAGCGAGTTGGAGAAGGCACTGCATCTGGTCTTCACCACATCGACTGAAAACAATGATTTATGGTCCCAAGTAATGGAATTTTTGCATGTGAAATGCACTGAAATGCAAGAGAATCACATTGAAAAAGATACAAATGATGGTTCTGATGCAGCTCAGGAAAACCCAACGGCAACAGAACCAACGCAGCCACCAGCGAATGATCTTGATAAGACCAAAACGCCGAAAAATAACCTGCCCACAGAGATGCAAACATATGTGAGTATATATCATAGCCTCAAGTTTTTAATTGACTATATGATTTGTAATCTTTTACAGCTGATTGTCAATTGCCAGCTCGTTAACAAATTGGTCTATCTATGGCGACACAATGCAGAAGTGCAGTAAGTGAAGAGTCTGTTTTTGTATATAATTAGTGAACTGAGCTTTACATTCTCTTGCAGATCTGCTGAAAAGGGTCGGAGACTGGGCTACATGGGCCACCTCATCGAAATTATAAAACATATTACGAATTGTATATCAGAATCTGAACATATCGCTACCCTGATTGCCTCCAGTTTTGTGGATGAGGGCGATCTTCAGTACTGGCAATCTCTGATCGATGCTGAGGAAGGTGAATTTACAAAGACAGTAACGCAGCAGAGCAAACTGTTGGCCAACTGGAATCCGCATGAGGATAATGAATTTAATAAGGGTGAAAACTTTACATGGGACATTGGAGCCAATCCACTGCAGGATATTGTATTCACCATGGAAAATACAATTCCTTTCCGCAATAACATCGATGATGATGACGATGATGAGGATGAGCAAGGCGGCAGCGGTGGCGATGGCCATGGTATTGGCCTGTTCACTAAGAATTCCATCACATTAGATAACCTATCCGCTGATGAGGCATGGGATATGCAATTTCAAGAGGCAACAGTAGACTATGTCAACACTCTTGGCACTGTTAACTGGGATACTGATTTTCAGGATGCAAATTTTGCTGATTTCGATGCACATTTCAGCAGCCATAGCAGTGATCTTGGAATGCCGCAAACGCAACAACCCCACGCTGCAGGTGGTGCAGGATCACAGCCGCCAAGCGCCACTGAGCCAACAGATCTGTCTGCCCAGCAAACGATCAACAACTATGACGATGGGCAACGGGGGCAACATAACGATGAGGATGTCTCTATGACTACGGTGACCATAAATGATGACCAGCAGGCTGAGTACGATAACAATGCCAATGTGGAGAAGGCAAGCAGCGATAAGTTGGCTGAGTTAAATAATGAAGTTGAGACGGGAACAGCAAAGACAACAACAACAACGACTGGGGCTGCCACATCGATTGTGAGCAGACTACAGTCGGTGCTGCTGGATGGCGAAGAGGATTATGAGGATGATGAGGGCATGTGGACAAAGCCACTTGGTGGCAGCGCAACGGAACAACCGACTACACCGATATCAAATGGACCCAGCAAGGATGCTGAATTGTAAGAAATCACACACAGTATCTAAAGTGCTTCTCTTAGAATGTTTTGGCATTTCCTATATATTAATAACTAACACGAATGCATTTCTCTTGCAGAAACCATGCCAACGATAACAGCAGCAGCAGCGCAGCTCAGGATGAGAGCAACATCACAGCAGCATCGGAGAAGGAGCAGAATAAATCAGATAGCTTAGCTGCAACTGCAACAAAGGCAGCTGAAATTGCAACAACGACGACATAAATGTGCCGACACTTCCACACACACTCACACACACACACAGGCATGCATGCACACAAATACAATCACACACAGCCAGAAGTACACAGAAGTCACATCAGCAATTGCAATTTGTATAGCATAAAATATGTCGAAAAGTTCTAAACATAAATTAGCCTTTGATTTGCTCCTTGATCATTTCTTATACATAATCATGCCAACATATATATGAATATACACACACACCACTACATGCAACATACTACTACAACTATGATACGTACATAATATATATATAACATTGATATACTTATGTACAAGCCTATATATATACATATATAATATATATTATATACACATAGGTTGCACACCCATACTACAACACTCGAGTTGTGTATTAGTGAAGCCCAAGCCCGCCCAACAAACAAAACTAAAAACTAAAAAAAAAAAAACAAAACAAAAAAAACAACAGAGTTGAAGAAAAAGTTTCGTTAATACTAGTTAACAATGATGAATTGCAAGAGTATATTGTTGATTCCTTCTACTTCTCTACTCGCTCGTCGTATTGCCAATTTCCTATTTATTAAAATAAGCTATAATTTGTTTTTGTAACTTTATTAGTTTTCTCTTAAAACAAAGAAAAAAACAAACAAACAAAAACCAATACTCTCAATGTGTTAAGCAGAAACAAACAAACAAATGAGCATTACTAAAAGTACCAACAATAAATTTTGTAAATGTTCTTAGCTCGATCTGAAATTGTACAATACGTTTACGTTATTTGTAATGTTTAATTGGAGACTTGTATTTATTGTATGTATTTTGAAACAAAGCAAAACCAAAAACCCAACAAATCAAAAGAAAGAAATACAAGAACAATTCTTTTCACACACAAACACACACATACACGAAAATATGCTGCAAGCACAAAACAAATGCAGGTCTATTTGTTATATACAACAACAAATGCCCAATACTATTTTTATTTATTGTCACCAATATATGAATTCAAAGTCTAAAGTACAAAAACGAAAAGAAACTAAAAAAAGATGATGATGAAGAAGAAGGAGAAAAGAAAGAGAAGAAAGCAAGCATTTGCCACGACACGGTTAATTTGAGCATTAGACACACACATTTTTACGTATGATGTATGAGAAAGAAATAATCGCATAAAAACACTATTCTTTTTTGTGTTTTTCTTTGTTTTTTTCTTTCTTTCTTAAAAGTGCAACGAATCCATTCAGACTTTCCAACAAGACATTTTAAACGTACTTTGTACATATACAATATACATCTATATATATTATAATATATTATTTTTGTCTTTAATCTTAAAACAGCTTCTCCGTTGTAGCTGTTGTTGTTGTTGTCATTACACACATGTTTTGTCGCCTGAGAATGTTTGTGTAAGCAGAGTGAAATGAAATCTTAAATAGTTATTCGAAATCGAACTCGAAATGAGAATGAAGAAACCCATATGCCATCTTTTGCTTCCAAATAATTACAATTATATTTACGTTTACAGAATAAAAAAAGAGAATTTTTGAAAAGTTGATTTGATGTTTTGTTTTACACACACCCACACACACATATGACGCGCGCGCTTTTTAACAAGTTTTCATTTTATAGTTTAGTACAAAGAAAGATCGGATCGGTTGAGGACACAACATATCAGCTCAGTGCATAGTTGTTGCTTTGCAAAACTGAACGATGGCGATAGTCCCGCACACAAAAACACACACACACACACACAGGCAGTATATAGATCCCAAGAAGAAGAAATTTAGAAATTGATCTTAGACGTAGGCAGCCGGACTTGTTTAACAGAAAACGAGGCTTGGCTATAACCAAAAATAAAAGAAAAAAAGCTAAAAACATAAATAAAATAAAAAAAAAAAACAAAACTTACAAATGCTTGCACAAATTTCAAATCGCTTGCTTTTATTTTTGCAAAATTGTATGTAAACGAAACATATATGATGAAAAAATGTTTATACTATCTCTGATGTAAACTGTGATAATTAAATGAAGTTGCAGGGTATTTGATAAAAGTAAAAAAGAAAAGAAAAACGAAAAACAGATTTAAGTTAACCAAGATTCAATTCATTTTATTGTTGGCACACCAGCCTTGAAGACAGATTGAAATTACAATTACAATTAAAGCAAAACACTAAACACAGATCGAAAGTGAACAATTCGATATATACACACAACTAACTGTAGAGTCAGCTAAAGAGAAATACGATCATGAAAACCAAACAGCAATAATTACTGCAATAAAGTCTCATCTTTTTTAAATCAGAGATTGAAGATCGATGCAACATTTGTTGATCTTGAAAACAGAACAAAACAATTAAAAAAAAGATGAAAATACTCGTAAAACTTCAATTGTAATCGATGTATGTATTAGTACTTAGTATAAATCCAATTGGTCCTGTGTTTTGTCTTCCCGCAACCCTCCCTCTCCCCTCTTGTGCAAATGCCTTATCAAGTGCATTGTAAAATACTGTCTGATCGAATTCAATCGCAAAAAAGGGTTAACACGCATATAACATAAAACATATAGTGACATTGTTGTGAAGCATAGAGGAGCTGTATGTGTATATGTAAGTAGCGGTAGTTTTACCTACATACTGTGTGTCTTTTATACATTAAGTGTACCTCCCCCCCGCGATGATACTCCCGCTCCAGACACTAAAAGGAAGTATTAACTTGTAAGCTGATTTACTAAAAGGCGAAAGAAACATAAGAAAATTTATATAATTAATTAAAAAATGGAAAATTAGTAGACAAAGTCTTGTGCGCAGCTTTAAGCATACAACATACTTGTATTAAACTTATAATCTTATAGTTATACTATACAAACGTTGTAAACAATAAGAACGCAAAATACCAAACGTCCAAACTGTTTTGCATGCACAAACATGCAAACGAACTAACAACAATTGTGAACATTAAAGTCTTCAGCAACCAGTTTTGAGCGCCTTAACTAAGCACTTAAACTCCAACACACACACCTAGACACACACTCACACACACACACACACATGTACATGCATTTGAATATTAAGAGTGAAAAGAAAACGTTAATAATTAAAAGAAAATTTACATTTTTGTCTGTGTGTTCAAGCAGTTCAGTATTTCAATTAAGCCAACTTTAAAACTAAAATAAAAAAGAATGCCCAAGAAAAATAAAAAAAAAAATTACTTAACAATGGTTTCCACTAGCAAACCAAAAAGTGAATTAATTAAACTTAAAAGCTTAAACAAAACAAAACTAACTTCTAAATATAAAGAACAACAACAAGAGGGAACAACAACGAGACGACGACGTTGAGAGCACGATGCATCTGTAATAAAAGAAAACAAAAAAAAAACCTAAAACATCATATACGAGATCCAAAGATCCTTACGGATCTGTGATTTGAATTGACTTTTGTTAACCAACACACACTCACACGCGCATATTTTGTTAATGCGAGAGACAGAGAGCGAGATACGTATAAATTTGTAAGCTATAAGAAAATCGAAGAATATAACGAAGATAAAAAGAATGAAAACTAAGAAGAATTACAACTATAATTAGTAAATAGTCGAAACCGAACCCAAGTGTGCTTCATGTAAGAATTTATGTTACGATTTTTACAATGCAATACAAATTCCAATACCCCAATGTAAGTTAGTATATACTATGCATACATATGTATCTGTATATGTATTCCTAATTAAATGTCTTAACTATTTACGATCGGTGTCTAAAATATATACATACATACATATAAATAGGGCGTATGAACTTTATACAACTTAACGAGTAGAGACTTCTAAGAAATGAAAAGAAAAAGAAAACCAAAAATGAAAAAAATACCACAAACGTATCGTCAAATATCCAATATTGTACTCTACACTCGACAATTTCAGTATATACTAAGTGCTTTAAGTGATAACAGAAAATGATGATGATGATGATGATGATGGAGAAGAACACACAAAAGAATAACCCCCTAAGTATCCTAACTCAACCTATCGCAGTTTCACAATTCATTTTCAAATTTCAGTTAGATCTACCTTCCTTCCTCCTGTTCCCTTCCTCCAGGGACACTCTGGAATCGGAAATTCCTTGAGGTTAGTGCCTTAAACTGTGTAGGAGTGTGTAAATCAGACAGAAAGAGAGAGAAACGGTTCCAATACTTTCACAGCGTAACCGTAACCGTAATACGTATTTGTAGTGCGAGGCTCAATAACCACAGACAAAAGAAAATAGTTAACTTAACGCTCCGATCTTTGTACACTATACTCTATACTCTATACTCTATATATATTATGTATACTGAACGAAACTTACAACTTACCGTCGCATTTTTACGTATCGTCTAATTACAGTCTCTTTAAGTCCGCGGAAACTTTGCTCAATGGTTTTTCTACACACCAAAACTCACACACGTACACATATACACACATATATACACACATGTAAACACCAACATACACACACACACACACACATGCGTATACAAACACAACTTACATATGTAGTTAAGATCGATCAGCTTGTGATTGCTTTGCCGTTTCGAGAGAACAACATTAAACGGGCATATTCGCATTTTTTGTATATGTATAGGGTATCTGTTCGAGTTTATTGTCTATAATATGATATGAATATGATTTGTGAAATTGTGAATTATTCAAAATTCGATTCACCTTGAATTCGTATTGAAAAGTTATGAATAAAAGCGATTAAAAATTAAGTTTGTTTATCAAATTTTATTTCAGTTGCATAGTTTCCACTGCTGCCATTTAATGGTAACAGGGTATTTGCATCTCTATCAAGTGACTCCGTCTCTCTCTCCCTATCACAGCCAGCCGCTTGTATGTATGCCACGCCCCTTCTTCAGCTCTGGTTGGGCATGGCAGCAGCACCCGTTGTGGGCGTCGTTGTTGTTGTACTCGTCGTGGCATGTCGCGTCTCCATGTGCCGCTGCAGATCACGTGCCCGTGCCAGCGTCTTGTGGCACAGCTGGCACTGGAACCCAATCGCATCCACCTCGTCATCGTCCACATTGATGTCCACATCGCTGCCGGCACTGGACTGGTGTGTGGATTGCAGATGCAGTCGCACATGCTTGTTGAGATTGCTGGGATCACCAAAGGGACGCAGGCAGAACTTGCACTTCAGTGGCTTGAATCCGGTGTGGGTGCGTATGTGTATCTTCAGGCCATATTTGCGGGAGTAGACCTTGCCGCAGTAGATGCACAGATGGCCTTGCTTGGAGGCGCCCATGTTGCTGACAATGGCCTCAATCTGGGCAGCTGCATTCATGGGATGTCCCACGAGCGGAGCAGCCATCGATATGGAGGGCAGGTAGGAGAGTGTGGCTGCTGCAGCGGGCGGCGAACTGGTCATGGGCAGTGCAAGCGGCCGAAAGGCAGAGAAGCGTGTTGGTGTAGCAGGTGCTGTAGTCGCAGCCAACGCCGTAGGAGGCGGTGTGCGTGTGGGGGAGGCAGACGACGTCGACGTCGTGGAGGTGGTGGGCGGAGGCGGAGAGAGTGTCAACGTTGTCGTGGTCGAGCGGGCGGTAGCCTTGAGTGCATAGTGCAGGCGCATCCACAGCAGATCCATGACATTGCGACCACAACTCAGTGCTAGATGAATCTTCAGTGGATGCGGTGTCTCGAAGGTCAGATGGCACAGGTGGCAGGTGTAGCGATTGTTGCCTAGTGGAAGAGAGATGGAGAGAGAGACATAAGTAAAGACTGTCCAAGTGATGCCGCTTGCTGCTGCTGCTTACCTTGTATGTTGAGAGGCGTGAGAAAGGGTATGCCCATGAGTAGCACCAGTTCCTCGCCGAACCATGCCACTATCTCATCCTCCCTGTCCACATCGCGCACTAGGCGTATGCGCAATAAGCCGCCATGCAGCTCAAAGAGCGCATTGAAGCTGTAGATGTCCTCGCTGAGTTTGATCTGGCGCAGCAGCGTGGCACTCATGGCCAGTTCCCCATTGACCAGTGTGCAGTGGGCGTGACTGTCACTCGGCATTGGCGTGGTCATGCAAGCCAGCAGCGCTGTGGTATTGATGCCCACAGAGCACGTCTCTTTGGGTGTGTACTGTGCCGTGTAGACACCAGGACGAAGATTCAGACGACTGCGCTTGGGCAGCGATTGTGCTGCAATTGTTGTTGTGGCTGCCACAGTTGTTGTTGTTGTTGTTGTTGCTGGAGGTACTGCAGCAGTTGGAGCTGATGTTGTTGGCGTGCTGCCCGGCAGCAATTGCTCGATGCGAAAGATCATGCCACGTTTGGGCGCCTGTCCCGGCGACTCATCCAACTCCAGACTATCCAGTTGAGCTGTCGTGTGCATCGCTCGCGTTCGAATTCGATTCTAATTTCCAATTGGAAGCCACGCGCTGCTTTTATACGCGGCCTGGACGCGTCGCAGCTTCCGCCCTTCTGCGCCTTGTTTGGATTTGTTACGGCTTGCAGTGTCAAAACACAAGCGGCGTCAAGTGCAAGAATTCCCAGCCTGCTAGCTTGCCTGCCTGCCACGCCGCGCCCCTGACATTGCTACGCACTTTACGAAATACGCCACCCGCCCCCCGCCACTTTCCCTTGCAGCAAACCAGCCGGGCTGGCCGGGCATCCCTTTGCCCGCGTCTGGTGCCTGTCCTGGTTGGTTCTGGTTGAGCCTGTGCGCGGCAAGTGCAACATCATGTACTCCAAGCAGCACCAAGGCACTAAGCCAAGCTAAGCGTCCCTGTATAGCAAGTGTGCGTATTCCTATGCCTAATCCTCTCATACCCTTGGCAACCCTCCTCTTCCTTCCTTCTTCTCTCTCTACCCTCGTGTGCGTCCTTTTTGGCTTTTGGCCTGCGCCCGAAAAATGTTTAATTGAAATTAAACGATCGTTTGTTGTCCTTCTTGTAGTGATGTTGTTGTTGTTGCTTTTGCTGTTGCTGTAATGCCACCATATACAAATCGCATTCGCTTTCGTTGATGGCATCGCATCCCCTGCAGCAGCGCCGAGGAGTACTCTCCCCTTGCTCGTCGTCTGCCTGCCTTGATAATGCCTTAATATATTGGCGTGTATCGTTTCACTATTTGCGGTTTAGGGTGGGTCGTGATTTGCCAGCCAGCGAGCGGAGTGCGGGGAAGAACGGGCCCAAAGGGGCCGAGTTTGAAGGTAATAATAAATTCATTTCGAAATATATATCAATGAACAAATATAAAAATGAATAAAATTAATAATTAGCTAATGTGCACACATATAAATAAATAAATAATGAATATATAAAATATAAACATTAAATATATTGAAATAAAGTAAATTAACACGCATTTCTAACTTAATGAGAAAAAAAAACAAAAACAATAAAATAGGTAAATAAAATAATTGAAAAATATATAAAAAATATAAAATTACATACGTGTAAATAACTAGAGAAATAAATAATTAAATAAGCAAAGTATCTGTTTAAGTCTAAGTCTAAATCTATAACGTTATTTTCAGTTTATAGTTATATTTATATTTGAATTCTCACTATATTTTACAAGTATTTCTTTAAATTTCGAAAGACAATTTCTAGGAAGATCTATTAAAACTAAAATACTTACATTAAGTTCAAATAGAATATTTATTTTTAGTTATTCATAGCTATATAGCTTAGATTTCAATTAAAATGTAATTAAAATTTGAAGCGCTTTTAAAAATAGATAAATTTGCATACATATAATATAATAGATGAAGAATAGAATAAGTATAAGTAAGTATAAGTGAATAAAATGATTCATTCAATTCAAAATAAGTAAAATTCTTTTTATATTTGTCTACCTACTGCAAATATTCTGCCATTAAATTGCGCCCGCGCCCAACCACACGCACACTGACTGCGCTCCTGAGCGGCTGCTGCTGGCGATGTCTAAAATATGCTACGACACTAATGTTTTCATTATGTGGACGTCGTCGTGAAACCACCACCCTCCCTCCCCCCATGCCCTGCTGTGCACGCAGTGCGATCAACAGGACAAAGCGAAAAACATGTGTTGCCAGTCACACAGTCTTAGCACAGCGCAGAAGGAGACGGGGTTGGCTTCGAGCACGTGGAGGGTTGTGCAACGGGCTGCGGTAGTGCTTGAGCATGCCACGCGTGCAAGGTGTGCGCTGGCTAATTTACAGCACAAGCCAATTTCGGTTTGGTGTTTGCTTGTCTCAAAATAACTGGGCCACAACCTGTTGTCAGTTTCAGTGAGTCTAGCTCAGGTCTTTATTGTGGGTTCATTTTGGTTTTGTCTACTTTCTACGATATACATAACCACCTCCGCCACCATCGGATCCTCCGCCGCCTCCAGTGTCATTGGTATCGCAATCGTGGCAGCCTCCACCAGCAGCCAAGTTGTCCAGCGCCTCTTGAATCTCGGGAGGAATGGGCGGTGGTGTGGGCAGATGATCGCCCTGCGGCTGGAAGCCATTCTCGTCGGCAATGTAGGTCAGTGAGATGGTCTCGCCCTCGGGACTGGTGTAGGAGAAAGAGCCTTCAACATTAAGTGCCTCAGGTCCGCCCATTTCCTCCACTTTGATGCCGTTGCCCGTTTCGTATTCGTACTGGAAGTATAGATTGGGTTAAGTGCTATGCAGCAGTTTACAAATCCCTTACCTTGTAGGAGCCATCAGCATTCAGTTTTGACTCCTGCTTAATAATGGGTATGTCCTGGCCCCCTTCCCCTCCGCCGCCGCCTCCACCACCTCCACCATTGCCTCCATTGGAGGGCGGCAAGTAGCTCTGGCTGGGCTTGCTGGGCGGTGGTCCGTAACTATCCCGAGGTGGTGCAGGTGGCTTTGCTGGTGGCTTGACTGGGGGTTTGGCTGGTGGCTTCGCTGGTGGTTTGGGAGGTGCTCCATAACTTGGCTTGGGTGCCGGTGGCTTGCCATTACCCGGCTTCGGTGGTCCATAACTATTGCTCGGCGGTGCTGGTGGCGGAGCAGGCTTGGCAGGCAAATAAGTTGACGGCGGACGTGCACTAGGATAACCCTGTGGCTGACTGGCCACAATGCTCCATCCCAGGCAGATGAGCAGACACAGCGTCAATGTTCTTGCACTCATCTCATGCATTCACTGATGCCACAAGCCATCGCACTTTGGTGTTTTATATGGTCAACCCACTGCACTGCATTGGTCGGCAGTTGACCACCACCTGTTGCCCCCCCTGTAGGTTGCCTGGGGGTCACTCACGTGCGCGAACTCTCGCAGTGCATGCGAAACAAATCAACGAAACTGGGCCAATGCGAGTGCACTGCAAGAAATTGAAAGTGAGTTAAATTCAAATTGGAAATTGAAACGAACAAATGATAAAATACTGATAAATTGAGTGTGGCAAGATTTAAGAATTCGTAAATCCTGCAACTAATCGCTAAAAACAACAAAACCCGCCAGGCCACAAGCGCAGAAGTTTAAATTGGAAAGCAATGAGGGATGGGGTGGCAGGGCAGGGATCAGGCAGACCAGGGCAGGCACAGGCAACACCTGCAGCGTCAGCCAGCATTGGCCAACCCCCCCTTGTCCATTTCTAATGCACTTTGCCTGTACCAAAGGGGGTGCTAAGCCTCGACCCAGGCAGGACAACGCCGGTTGTCGGCTTTAGTCAATCGTCTATTAACTTTTTGCCAATTTTCTCCGTCTCCAACACCGTGTGTGTGGTTGTAGATGATGCTAATATTGCCGGAGCAGCAGCAGCAGCAGCAGCACATTCGAGGGTGGCTCGACTCGGCTAATGGCAATGTTGTTGGCAGCTTGTCCTACTTGTAATGTGCTGGCGCGCAGCTGACGCCTTCCCAGGCAGCATGTAGATTTTTGAACCTGTTTCGCCGTCAGCGTCAGCTGTTGCCAGTCCACCACGTAGCAACCACCATCACCATCACCATCAGCATCACCATCAGCAACCTGGCAAGCAACCAACTAACCACCAAGCTCTGCACCGGCTGGCTAAACCAACAATTGTCGGTCCTAACCTAACCAATCGCCTCCTTCTCTCCACATCCATCCCTGCCTTCTAGATCACTGTATGGTCAGTTCGTCACGCACCCATTGCATATACCATATTTCGCGCCCGCATTTGTTCATAAAGTGCATTTTGACAGACCGAAACGATCCGATTGCGATTTGCAGCCTCGATTACTGAATTAGCGACATGCGATTTTCGGTTAACCCTCGTCCGATTTTGTCCTTCGTCCTCAGTTGAGCAAACACTTTGTGGCGGACTCTTTTGATAAATTATACGAATTCATTGACAGTCTTAATATACAATAGAGATACGATATGATATTTGTAGCTGATAGCGTGTGAGCCCTAACAACTGTTCGCAGATTACACTTTGAAATTTGGTTAATTAAATCCTCAGCCAAGGTCGCAAAATTACCGTTTTTATACTGAAATAAATAATGTCATAAGAGTGTCTAATAATATAACAAAAATATTATATATATATTTCAACCAGAAACCGCTTCTCGCATCTTGTCTTGTCTTGTAGTTAGCTTTCTGCACATTCTTCTTTTTGCGACTGCTTTCATGGAGGGGGGCTTAGAACAAAAGTTGGGCCATAAACTATGACGCAATCGCCGCTCAGAGATATTTGTTTTCATTATCTTTTGAACTTATTTCGGCTGCTTTGCTCATCTGAGCCGCAACCGTAGCTGAAATCAGTTGAAATCGAGATACGAAAACGAGCAGAGCGAAAAGAACTTCCACGCATAATATTCGATTGAAACGCGAGTACAATGAAATCGGTACGTAGTATTCCAGCGATAAGTTATAGTGTCTGTCTATATAGAGTATAACAAGATATTTATTTCAAGTACAGTCTCCACAAAGTGTTTTGTTGTTGTTGCTGCTGCTGCCCATGTTGGCAATAACAGCGCCCGTGGCGGAACTGGAGGAACGTCAGGAGGAGCGACATTTCAAGTGAATTTTAAGAAATATTGAACTATATATATATATACAGTATCTATTATATATCTTTTCTATTTACAGTTTTAAGTTAGACGACGGACATCAGCGTTCCGAGGATATTACCTTCAAGGTTAAAGTGAATAGCGATGGTCATACAACCGAGGAGCCCAAAGACAGCGAGACATCAAAGCCAGTTGAATATCGTGGCGGATATAGCTTCATATCGGCCGATGGTTATGAGTACCAGGTGCGCTATAAGGCGAATCAAAATGGTTTCCAGCCCTATGTGACTGCGCACAAGGTGAACCAAGCAGATGCAGCAGCAGCTACAACGAAGGCCTAAATTTGTGATAAGACGTAAATAAATACTAGCAGATACCCTCTAAAAGTGTCTATGACAACTTGATAAAAGCTCTTTCATTAGCTAAAGTTGTTAAGCTCGACTTAAAAGCTTGCCTTGTAGGTTGCAGTTCCAGCTAAGCTCAAAGCTTGTCGAAGTGTTTCACGACAAAGTTGATTTATCTGCTTGTAGCGGGCACAGTAAAAAACTTATTAGGGTGTAGGATATTAAATTGTTTAAACCGGTTAGCTTCACTTTGTGCTGCAGCTTGTCTTTGTTTATTATTAATGCACTATTATAATGAGTGAGATATCATATTAAATACAATATTGTGTATTACTCTTAGCTTTAGATAATTTAACTTTTGTAAAGTTTAGTGTGTGTATTCAGTCGGTGTGTGGTCTCCTTTTACGAGCTCATATAATGGGTTTCTATTTTGTGTGTGAGTTACATGTAAAAACGACAAAATGCAGAGTTTTGTATTTTGATTTTGTTGTTGTTTTGTCTCTTTTTGAGCTGCTTTCCTTATGCAAATCCCAAAACGAATTCAAAGACAACAACACGGCAGGTGAAGCAATATCTTGTGAGTTGTGAGTTACCTGCACCTTTGGCTTACTCAGCGCTTTTTTTTGGTTTTCCTATATGCTTTGAAGTCGATATGCGTGGCCCGGAGGGAACCCATTATTATGTTGCCATCTCTCGGTGGCACTGATTCGCCACCAGCAGACGAGTCTTCAATTTATCGCCAGCTCTGTTGGTCGACGGTTGTTGGTGTGTTTGGAACTGAGCTAGATCTGTGCAGCCATGAACTATATTAATCCGTGTGCCCGGTTCATCCTTCTGCTGCTGCTGGGCATTGTGCAGTGGTGCTCTGCCTCGTTTCCACCTGGCACTGTGCTGGACATACAACTGGGCGATGTGGTTATCGAACAGTTTAGTTATATACCAACGCGTGGAGGTTATGAGTTTGGGTAAGTCTTTAAAGTGAACATCATTTACTTGTTTACCTGCTGAGGTCACCGAATGCTTCGTTTCAGTTACACCTTGCCAAATGGCACACATCGCGACGAAATTGGTGAATTGCTCAACGATCGCTCCACTCCCGAGGAACTGCAAAATGCCAATAACTTTGATCGTAACGCTCGGCCATCGCGTCGTCCTGGGCTTAAAAATCGTAAGCTCTCTCCGAAATCGCTCTCTTCGCTGGCTGGCTGAACTGCATTGAGATTCCATTGTTTTATTTCATTCAACAATTTATGTTTTATACATTTAAGTTAAGTGCTTTCACAACAATTCGTTTTAATTTAAAAAACTTTATATAAAATATAAGTCAAAAACTGTAGATACAATTATTTCTAAATTCACTTTTGTTGCAGCAAAAATATCGATTGTAAATTGGTAATATAGATTCCCTTGCGAATCGTAGATTGCATTTAGTATTTCTAAATTACGAAGCTTTTCAGCAACAGCGTTTATCGATAAGATTTGGGGCAATCAAACAGAAAACGAAACTATGTAAATAAGGCCAATGCAATATGTTATCAAAACGATCACCTGTTTCTGGCCACTGAAATATTTGCCTAAAAAGCGCCTAAAAAATCACCTTATTCTTCAAATACTAAAAGTATGCTACTGGTTTTTCACGTAAACAACAAATTATGCTGTCGTTAAATATAAATTTTGTTTTTGGTATTTAGCTAGATTTTCCGCTATACGAAGTTTTCGCAACAACTGTAGAACCCGTTGGCCATATCTAATGTGTCTAAACATTGCGATAATTTTGCAAATTCTCATCAAAGGGATCTCAACTGGCAACAATTACATTACAATTAGTAAAACAGGCTTCGATGAGGTGTGACAGTGCGGGTGGATGCGAGGCTTGGAGGGAAGTAAGGTGTCAACATAAAGCTCAATATTAAAACATTGCCATTATCATTTGAGTGCTAATTTTGCTGGCTAGTCGATAGTTACGAATGAAGCAAAGTCAGATTCAAAAAGATGTCGCATGCCAACAACAACAACAACAACCGGTATACCCCGATTGGTCTGGGTTTGGCTGCGGCGGCACAGTGCGTGAACATGTAACTGTGTGCGCGCCTTGCCATACAGTCGATCTGACATTAAGCTGAGGCTGTCAGACAGTGTTGGCCAGACAGTGGCGCTGACCTTGATGATGCTTGATACCATAATAAATTAAGAGACGCATCTGCTTAAATCTGTTTCAGTTGCTCTGTCTGGATATATTAAAAGGGAGAGCGAAAACTAATAGAGAATATTTTTTGGACAAGTTTAACTTAGTCACATTAACATATACATAGTTGCAATGCTGGTTATGAGTACAATTGTTCGCAATGTACAAAGGTACAATAAATTATGTATCATATTTTTTATATATATATATATATATATATAGCATGCCAACTAATGTATGGCTTAGATGTTCACATATGCGGCTCCCGGACGCACTAAATCTGCATATACGAGTATATTAACTAAGAGTAGAGGCTTTTAATATATATTGGCTTAAATTTATTTCATCGAGCATATACATTTTTAATTTAAGCTCTGCATTTTATTTTCGTTTTCGTTTTGCTTTTGTTTTTTGTCAAGCTTAGCACTAAACTAGTTTTACATTTTTAGCACCGGCATTGTTAATCGACCATCGAACATTAATTTTGCTATATATACGCATTGGATCAGCCAAAAAGGTATAGTTACCTTTGAAGTCTCAAACGCGCTACACTCAACCGATCAAACATGAAGTTCCTCGTCGTTTTCGTTGCCCTCTTCGCCGTTGCCCTGGCAGCACCCCCACAATCATCAGAGGCACAGATCCTCAAGTCAGAGTCTGACGTTGGACCAGAGAGCTTCAAATATGAGTAAGTAAAGATCAACTATATGTGAGTATACTTAATCTAATCGCTGATTCTTTTCTTATCCCTCATCATAGGTGGCAGACAAGCGATGGCCAGGCAGCCCAAGCAGAAGGTCATCTGAACAACGTTGGCACTGAGAACGAGGCTATTGCCGTCAAGGGTAGCTTCAGCTTTGTGGCTGATGATGGAGTGACCTACTCCGTGAACTACATTGCCGATGAGAACGGTTTCCAGCCCCAGGGTGCTCATTTGCCCGTTGCCCCCGAGGCTTAAGAAGTTATGCATTTAAAATTAAATAAAAAAGAGATTGTTATAAAAAAAAGTATTCAACATTTCTTTGATGATCACATTTCCCCAAAGTTCTTGCCTTTATAGTACAACTATCAACAGTCAAAAACTGAGTTTGCCCGCTAGACCCCTGTCAAGTATATTGAACTCAAAGTTTTTCTTAAAAGGAACTGATCTATAAATAACCATTTATTAATTGACTCACATTGGCACTATCAAAGTTATACCTAACACTTTTCGACATCCTTCATCAATCCAAGTAGAGGACGATGAGCAGGAGAGTAAAGTTATTCACCATATAGGGATAGTTTTAAACATTCCCCTGGTGACATATGTAAATCTACTTTGTTGCGTCTCATCTATGTTTTTGTTGCAAAACATACTCAATGCCATCTTATGAGTATCATAGGGAACAATTAACTAAACATTACTTGGACCATTTCGATAGTTGGCACAATTTGTGTTATTGCCTTTTGGCAACGTTGATTGGGCCCAGGCCCAAACCCGACTGACTGGCTTACCAATTTGCAGCTTCTTCTTTGACGTCTTGTAGCGGTCAACGAAGGTGGAATAACTTGGTAAATAAAAAGCAACAAAACCAAGAAAACCAAACATGTGAAGTAAAACACAAGAAAGACAACAAAAACCACATATAAAATGCCATATTCAAACCGAGCTTGTTGTTGCCATGCTGCCACAAAGCATCAAGCACAAACATCAATCGAACGCTGCAAAGGCCGTTGCATATGTCAAAAGTCAGCTGCGAGTACAACAGGTCCACGGTCTACGGCAGCTCGGGTCCAGCAGCGTCTTCTTCTCCACACACACACACACACACACACACACACAGAATTTCGGACTTGGAATGAACTTGTGGCCGCGTGGCAACACAACGACAGCCACTGCTGTGGTGGCTTCTTGAACTAGAGCCTTAACTACGCTTATAACTTGATTTGTCGGCAGCTCGGTTAAGATAAACATTGAAACTCATTGCACATCGAGAAACTTAAGCCATAAAGTTTACATATTGTACAAAAGTCACACTAACTATTTACGCATCCATTAAACTGACATTCGGAGACAAAGAAAATTTCAAAACGAATTCTCTCTGCACTTTATTGTAGTTTATGAACACTGCAGATTTATAATACAATATGTAGTATCGTCCCAAGAAACTGGACTTGGTAAAACTTTATGTATATTTTGTATTTTATTGTATGTACTGGTTAACATGTAATCGATAAGTTGACCCATAAATTAACAAAATTTTAGCAGAAGAGGAGCACCTGCGGGTAGCAAAATTAGTCAAGTGTGACCCCACATCGACAGCTGTTATTCGCAGATCCTGTTGAGCCAACTGTTGGCTGGTGTAGTATTTTAATTTATTTGAAGTGTGATCGATAATCGATAGTCGCACATTAGTTGCTGGGTACTCTTACTGTTATTTGTGATTATTTGAAAGTTACAATTTATTTGTAGTGTGTCCCCACAGCGATAGCCGGTAGACGCAATGTTACATCCTGTAAGGGCAGACGGTTATTCGTGATTTAAATTTATTCAAATAACTGCATCACTGTAATACCAAAATACATGTACCCACATATGCATTGCTTTGTCGATGTCGCTGCAGAAATTCGCGTTAAATGTTACTTGTCGCAGCGACTTTGACGCTGCCGCCGTCGCTGCCAGTGCTGCTGCACTGCTGTTTTTGTTGGTATTGTTGCACTAGTGGTATATTAAATACATTACCGGACGACCGCCAGAGAGCCAACGTTAGTCTTCTTCCACAATTGTGCAAATTTATGACGTTTGCAAAATCCGCGAATGCAGTATAAATTGAACGAAGACGCTTCACTTGCACCATTGGATCTTTGAGAGTCTGTTCAATCGCAGGTCAACTAACGCTCCACAACAAACGCTCTGACAGGATGAAATTGGTAAACTGACAAGGATCTGTTGATTTGCATTATCAGTATGCATCGCTCACAATATATTCAATTTTCTTGCACAGATGCTAGTCGTTGGCTTCTTGGTGCTGGCTGCCGTCTGCTGCAATGCACGACCCCAGAACGATGTGGAGACACTGGAATATGAGTCGGATAACATTGGCATTGGTGGCTACAAGTTCAGCTACAAACTAAGCGATGGCACCACACGCACCGAGGAGGCGGTACTCAACAATGCCGGCACCGAGAACGAATCCCTGTCTGTTCGCGGCTCCATCAGCTGGGTGGCACCAGATGGACAGACCTATACCATTAACTTTGTTGCCGACGAAAATGGTTTCCAGCCTGAGGGAGCGCATCTACCCAAGTAGTGAACGGACGGATCTATCCAACTATAAACCTACTAATTAAGGATGAAGCAGGGGTTGCAAGTGAGTCAGTCAGTCAGTCAGTCAAGTTAGTGTCGTGCATTACAATTGTTACTCGTATTAAAGCCGAATTTCGATTACATTGTTGTTTGTTGTGAAGTTTTCCAATATATACACACATTTGTTTTCATTGTTTCGTATTGAACCTACCCAAAAGTATTGTTATTATCTTACTTGATACAATCCATGGAAATATTTACTACAGATATCTTGTGGAAACCTCTCACCCTCCACCAATCCGAATGCAATTTACACTTTAAATTTACTACTAAATTGGGTCCAAAAGTGTTAATTGTCGACGCCAGGCGCTGTGTTTAGCAAAAGTATTAGCAATTTTGTTCAAACATTTCATAATATTTAGTTTGTTATCGCAATACAATCCATCTCCAGTTATGCAAATTCACAAATCAAGATTTAAAAAAAGGGAAATCTGTAAGAATATTTTGATGGAGCTTTGTATTCCCAGAACCTCATAGCGTTTAATACTTAAGTTAAACCAAACAAGAATTCATAGTTTTTACTTTTCTTAATCATGTTTGTCTACAAAAATATAAACAGAAGTGTGCAGACCCTGTGCCTATATATAGTATACCAAATTTATCTATGTATATCGCCCCTTTGTTCTTGGCAACGAACCTAATGTTGCCCCAACCACAGCAAAGACGTCAATTTATAAGCACAAGCCTACAGAGCCTACTAAAAACACGAAGCAGAGACAAAGTTTATCTCAAGTTTATATTAATATTCATTTCGCTACAAAATCAATTGTTATTTTTTTGGTTTTGCATTTTTGTTGGTCAAGTTGAGAGCGTTAAACTAGTTTGTCGGCATTTTTTGTTATGCAAAATATGCCATCGAGACTCTACTATAAATACTCGGTCGATTAGTCCTAAAAGTTATAGTTACCTTTGAAGTCTCAAACGCGCTACACTCCATACATTCAACATGAAGTTCCTCATCGTTTTCGTTGCCCTCTTCGCAGTTGCCCTGGCAAATGAAGTAACTGTCCTCAGGTCAGAATCTGAGATTTTACCCGAGAGCTTCAGCCATGTGTAAGTAAAGATCAACTAAATATGAGTATCCTTAATATAATCGCTGATTCTTTTCTTATCCCTCATCATAGCTTAGAGACAAACGATGGCACGAAAATCGAAGAACAAGGTCAACTGAAGAACGTTGGCACTGAGCAGGAGGCTATTGCCGTCAAGGGTAGCTACAGCTTTGTGGCTGATGATGGACAGACCTACACCGTGACCTACATTGCCGATGAGAACGGTTTCCAGCCCCAGGGCGCTCATCTGCCCGTTGCCCCAGAGGCTTAATTCAAAAATAAATTGATTGTTTTATTATAAAATCAGAGTTTTAATCCAAAAAGAATTCAAAATGGAAAAACCAACATTTTCCAATTAACGAAAGCCAGAGGATATTACATACAAGTTGATTCTGAAGGGTGTCCTATATACATATATATATATATATATATATATATATATATATATTTCCTAGTTCTCCTATCGAGTTAAAACCATTTAAGACAGGTTACAAAGTTTGGCAGCCTCCGATACTTGAACGGAAAGTAATGGAATAAACTCTTATTTAAAATGAATTTTCAGCCGAAGTTCTCTGCAGCCATGGCTTAAATTCTGGATTAATTTGTTTCTTGAAAACATTATTCAAATAAATATAAAGAATTTGTTGAATATCAAGCAATATGTATAAGAAAATATATCACGGTCAGCACTTATGAGTGTGATATATTGTCTTGATCAAGTGATGTGATAAGAACATAATAATTCTAATTAATTTGTATCGTATTCAAATTGGAAATAAGAAAATTAATTTCTTAAGTTGAGCTCTTAAGAGAATATCTCTTTGGTGGTTATACACGTTGATGAAATCATAAGTTAATTTCACAAAATGTTTCTTAAGAGGGTTACTATATAATCGACATTGATAAACCTCTAACCTCATTGAATATCTTTCTAGTTGAACCATAATGCTAATAGAGAATGCTTTAATGTTATGCTTGATTGTCATTTATTTATAATAATCAACTTCTAGAGATAAAGAACAGCTCTTGGTTTCATTAAAAAAAAGAGTTTAGTTGCTGATGGGCACATTGGGCAAATGGGCACCCTCGGGCTGGAAGCCATTCTCATCGGCGATGTAGTTGACGGTGTAGACCTGTCCGTCATCGGCGGTGAAGGAGTAAGAGCCGCGCACAGCGATAGCCTCGTTCTCGGAACCGGCGTTCTGCAGGGTACCCTCCTCGTTGTGCTTCTGGCCATCACTGGTCTCCCAGCTGTATGTATATATAGCAGAGTATTTAGTGGGATATTCCTTCTAGGAGATTGTACTATTGATTTTTACCTGAACTTGTAGCCATCGGGCTGCACATCGGACTCGGAGCGTAGGATCGTGGCATCCTTGGAGTCATCCAGCGGTGCGGCGAGGGCCACAGCGAACAGGGCAGCGAAGACGATAGCAATAGTGTACTTCATATTGATGGATTTTTAGATATTTGGTATATTCCGATATTGGAGATTGAACTGTGAACGCCGATTGACTTCTGATGTCTATTTCGGTTGTCCAGATGCTTTTTATAGCTCTCCGAATCGATCAGTATGACGATGATGATGTCCACTGATGTTCCGAAGAAAAGTTTATCGTAAATAAAAATGACTAATTACACGCCAAGCGCAGCGCATAGCTTAATAAATTGGCTTGAAAAACGTACCGACAGGTCGAGAAACAACAAGTCAAAGAAACCCGATAAAGATGAACAAAAACAACAACAAAATCCAAAACAACCAAAACTAAAATCAAAAACCGAAAATACGAAAATAATCGGTACATACACAAAAACTTCTAAGGTAAATAAATCGAAGATGTTTTTTGCTGTGGTAGGAAATACCTCATCGCCTCACAATGATTGCCTCGCATTTGCATTTTTCGTGAATCAATCAAACAATTCAATAATTGGACACCCCGCAACTCTCACACACATACTATAAATCTATTCCCCTTACCTAGTCGTCTTGCATACAACGAAAAAGCTGCTCTACCCTACAGCCAAAAGTCAAGCTCAATGAAAACCAGCTAAAAGAAAAAACAACCGAGAAAGCAAAAAATCTGCATTATTTGCTCCTCCGGAAGCTGATTTAAGCGCCCAAGTCAAAACTAGACAACGCCAAATTATGTCAAAGACAACAAATTTTGTTCGCAGATAGTCTTCCCTAAACGTTTGTAGATTCTTTACAAGTACTCGGGCTTAGGTCGTTACTTGATTGATGTTGTGAAGTTTTTTTCTCGTCTGAAATCGAAAGTAATAAAATTGTATATCTTTTTGCTTAAGTCTAAAATTAGTTTTTAGTGAATTCTAATTAGATGAAGAATGAAAACTTGTAGATAGCTAAAAGCCTATAAAAGATAGCAACAAATGCTGATAACTCTCTTTTCACTTTCGATATAACTGCAAAATATTGTTCAAGAGCTACACTTTGTTATTTTCGATCTTAAATCTCAATTTATATTACACCGTAGTTTGGAATATTTATTTGAGATTTGTTTAATAACGTAATGCAATTTCCTAATGATTAGCTGATCAATTCATATATCATTTATTACTATTTCAAGTCTGTTAATTATTTATGTGCTCATTCTACATGTGAAGCCCGTCTATATATATTATTAAGCTTCAAAACAAATCAAACATAAGTTCGTTTTTTTTTCCCGTCAAAAAGTATGCAGTAAAATTTTTGATCAGACCTACGAGTTTGTTTATAAATAGGCTCAGATCTGAAGACATAACGACAACGACTCGATTGATAATCCACAAGTTTCACTTAGGTTCTACAGAATTTCATCCAAAGTTGTGCTAATGAGATCGTGGATTTGATGTATATTTATATATTTCTATGCCTAAATGGAAATCTCTTTATATGGGAAAAACGACTGTGGAAGACACAAAAAAGTCACTTAGCTTTCTGCTTTTTTTTGTCTTAGCTCCCACAAATTATACCCATTAACATTCAAGTTTTCCAACTCAGTAAAGTCAGTTTTTACAGGCAGATGACGAACCGGTTAATCAGTATTCCTCAGTTCAGGCAGAAGATGGACAAAAATTATGTAAAGTTTGCCAGAAAAGAACGATCATTAGATTGATTTGCAGTAGTAGTAGATATTAAATATTCTTTCCGTTTGTATCGTAGCTTGCTTAGCAACGGTTCAATAGCCCAACAGACAACGAAAAACCGTGCTCTGCTTACGTCTTTAATTTGCATTGATTTACTCGGGTATATATTCGATTTAATTTATACATATATAGCTAGCATATTTGCCAGTTCGTTTTAAAATAAAATTCATTTCGCTATCGATTTGTATTAGTGCGTGCGACATACTTACATACTTATGATAGATATACATAAATATATGTTTATGCGTTTGTCACTTTTATTAGCACTACTAAACTAAACTAGTTTTCCCTTTTGTCGTTCATGCTAATCGCGACCCACAACATTACTATATATACGCGCTGTATCGTCCCCAAATGTTATAGTTACCTTTGAAGTCTCAAACGCGCTACACTCAACCGATCAAACATGAAGTTCCTCATCGTTTTCGTTGCCCTCTTCGCCGTTGCCCTGGCAGCACCCCCACAATCATCAGAGGCACAGATCGTCAGGCTAGAGTCTGACGTTGGACCAGAGAGCTTCAAATATGAGTAAGTAAAGATCAACTATATGTGAGTATCCTTAATCTAATCGCTGATTCTTTTCTTATCCCTCATCATAGTTGGGAGACAAGCGATGGCCAGGGAGCCGAAGCACAAGGTCAACTGAACAACGTTGGCACTGAGCAGGAGGCTATTGCCGTCCGTGGTAGCTACAAATTTGTGGGTGATGATGGAGTGACCTACTCCGTGACCTACATTGCCGATGAGAACGGTTTCCAGCCCCAGGGCGCTCATTTGCCCGTTGCCCCAGAAGCCTAAGAAGTTATAAGCTTAAAGTTAAATAAAAAAGAGATTGTTATTCAAAAAAGTATTCAACATCTGTTTGCATTGAATTTTCCTATAGTTCTTGACAGCACAGTAAAACCATCGACAGTGGAAGACTGAATTTGCCAGCTATGATAGTGAGATCTAACTCATTTTCCATTTCAATTAACCATTAGTAAATGGAGGACAACAGATTGTCCGCACTATCTACTTTATATCTAGTCCTTTCTTCTGTACACGCATTAACTTAAATCAATATTTAAGACTCAAAACATATAATTTATAGTTTGTTTTTGCAGATTTTTATTTGGATGCTTAAACTTAGTTAACATGCCGACGCTACTGGGAGACGACTTCAATCTGAACTCTATTGGACGGCGCGGGGCAGATGAGCGCCCTCGGGCTGGTAGCCGTTCTCATCGGCCACATAGTTGACGGTGTAGGTCTGTCCATCGTCGCCCAGGTAGGTGTAGAAGCCGCGCACGGCGAGCGCATCTTGATCGGGTCCCAGATGCTTAAGCTGACCTTCCTCCTGGTGCGATTTGCCGTCGCTCGTCTCCACACTGAGTGAGTGAAATGGAAAGTGAGGGTGAGAGAGAGAGTAAGAGAGAAAAAAATTGGAAAACCAGTTTAGTCTGTGCTGCGACCTTGACACAGTGTATGAGACACTCACGCGAACTTGTAGCTCTCTGGCTGCACATCTGAGTCGAACCGCAGCACTTGAGCCTCTTGCGATGCCGCTGCAGGGGGAGCAGCTTGAACGGCGGTAGCGATGGCAAGGCAGACGAGGGCAACAATGATGGACTTCATGCTGGATTCTCTGGATGTATCTTTGACTGCTGCGTACAAGGAGCTGGCTATCAATGGATGCCAAATGCTTGTGGCTTGGCCAATTTATAGCCAGAAAAATCCTCGCACAAAGCAAAAATTGCAAGTAAAGCGATTACAAGAAAGCGAAGAAAAGATAAACAAAAAGGGCAAAATTACAATTAAAAAAAGAGAGAAACATAAAAAAACAATGAAGTTAAAAAATCTCGGGTGTGTAAAACGGCTAAACCCGTTTGGCTTTTTTTCCTGCCAACTTGGCGGGTTACTCAATCCGCGATTGTTGGTACATGGCCCGCTGCGACTCCGACTGGCTGCTGGCTGTGATTGATTGCCCAGCGGGGACCCAATCAAACGGGATTGGCCTGCCGAATGGGGTCACTGTGTATTGGGCTCAAGTGCAAGTGAAATGACGGAACAATCGCTCGAATTATAGCGGTATAAGTTAAGCTTAAGCAAATAAACCTGCAAATCGCGCGAAGCTGCTGCGATTTTGATTATTGCTGGAGCCGAAGACGCAGTTTTGTCTAGTTATACTAATATATATTTTATGGCATAGAGTATATATTTTATAGAATTTAGTATATATTTTATAGCATGGAGTATATATTTTATAGCATCGAGTATATAATTTATAGAGTAGAGTATATATTTTTTATAGCAACATCAACAAAGCATCGGAAACGTTTGGAATGTGCGCCTGAATCTCGTGATCAAAGTCTGACAAGTTATGCATGCGTATATAATGCCTATATATAGCTACTTGATTTGATTATAATGTGATGCCATAAATTTGCACTCATGTCAGTTTACTCTTCTAGCTCTCCCCCTCTCCCATTCCCTCCTCTACCCTTCTGAAGTGTATTCTAAAGTGCCAAAACAACGAATTAGCATAGATTTGTGTTTGGCCAGTTTATGGCAGCAATATGGAGGATATATGAATATATATATAGGCATACATATATATCTATGTATATACCTTATACGCACACGCACCAGCAGCAGCTGCGTGCCTGAAGTCAACTAGCCAGGGCCGAACCGGTTCGGCAAACACGTTTTCGTTCGCCCCGCAACGAAAGTGAGAACTGCAAAACAAGAAGGGAAAGAAGCCTCTATACAATAAGTTGAGGCTACAATTGCCCTGGAGGGGATCATCATCATCATCATCGCCATCGCAAAGGGCAAACTAGTGCAGCAGCGCCGACTCATCGTTGTTCGATTAGCGGAGGCAGCTTCTCTTCAAACGCGCCTCGTTTATCAATCGCCGTTTGTGAACTGCAAAACAATCGCGCGCTCCAAACGTCAAGCATGTTCAGGCATGTACGGACATGATTAATGTCTGCAGCGCCAAAAAAAGAAGCAGCGCACAGCAGCTTAGCAAAGCAAACTACATCGCGCATACGCAGCGTAGTGTTTGCTTAATACGTAGGCAGCTCAATCAACTCGAAACTCTTTTTTCGGTCGCTTGTTTCTTGTGCTTCTCATTTTATTGACTAAGGTCATCAATACACACACACACACACAAAGACCGGCAACTAGACGCGCCACTTAAGCCGCGCGCTTCAATCTCGTGTCGCTTCTTCAGTTAACAAGTTGCACAGCCGCTCCCCCCTCGCCTATGCCCCCCTGGAAGGTCACCCATCGCCCATCCTTAATCAAATTGTGTCAACGGCAACGACGACTGCGACTGCTTCTTCTACTTCATCTTTTTCCCCCTCTTCTTCTTCTTCTTCTCCTCTTCTTGTTCTTCTTGAAATGAGCAAACTGAAGTACATTATTCGCGCATTATTCGCTCATTATTCGTGAATTATTCGCACATTATGCCAGTTAATTATTTCCTGTTCTCGCGGTGCTTCCTTATCATCTAATACCCTGTAAAAAATGATTTGTCAAAGCATGACTAACGCTTTACAATCTAGTACACTGTACCCACGGGGCAGTTAACTTTACAGGATATCCATCAGTCGAGCATATCTCTTGGTGCTCTCTACTCTACCAACCATCATAACTTGGTCAAAAACTAAATCGATTTTCGTTGGAAATGTCATTTTGTTCATGGTTCGACCTCTAATTCGACTTAGCATTAAAATGTATCTTAAATTCTTTTTAATATATTCAAATTTAATGCGGTTTTTTTCTCATTACAATATACAACTGCCACTTTTGATTTAAATTGATTGAGCATATCGAAATATATAAAAGAATTTATTTTAAAACAGTTTTTGCAATGAATTATCTGAACTTTGGGATTCCCAAGTGAACTTCGTCTTTTCACTGAACTTCGAGTTTGCATAAAATTCTCAAAAGTAAACTAAATTAATTTGTAGAATATCTTTTTATTTATAGCTGCATCTCTAGATTGTTTATATAAAATATAGTAATATAGCACTTTCGCCTTTATTGTGCAGGGTATTTAGCAGTCGCACCTCGCTTCACATGCCTTCTCGCCTTTTCCCTTTCCCACATCGAGTAATCATCGATAATCTCTAAGTAAACGCAGCCATTGACCTATTGCCATACAAAGGCAAACACGCGCGACTCTGCAAATATTTGTAAGCCGAATTTCATTATCACTTGCCCATTATCAAGCACAACTTGAGCTACCCATTGTGGTAGTTGGGGTCTTCACTTTGGTGCCTCATCAGCTACAGCGGAGGCTGCTTGAGGGCCAATTGAAATGAGATTTGAGCGCACATCAAAAATGCTTAATGGCTTTTTGGCTTGTTCAATTAAAAGCTTAGACAGGCCAGCAGACGCACAGGCATGCCCCGCACACATACACATGTAAAGACATACACATACAGATACAGATACAGGTACATACAAAGTCAGAGTTATACACAGTGAAGAATTATATAATTTGTGTGTGCATTAAAGACTACAAAGAGTGTCTGGTAATGCCTGTGTGTGAGAGTATTTTATTATGCCTGTGTATGCATGTATGTGTGCATCTTCCCAGCTACCTATATACGAGTGTGTGTTTGTGTTAGTGGACATTTGGCTCTAACTCTAGCTATAAATAGCTTGCAGCTCATTAGCGGGTGCAACATAATTCATCAGCCTCTAATTGAGACCACGCGTCGAGGAAGCAACTCCAAATAAGCCAAAGCACTATATAGAAATATATCTTCACATTCAGGATAATGCAGTCAATCAATGTTGGAATCTTCGCCCTGTGCGCTCTGCTCTGCATCGCCCAATCACAGGCAGCTCCTTTGGATGATTCGCAGCACGCAAGCATTTTGCGCTATGACAACGACAACATCGGCACCGATGGCTACAACTTTGGGTGAGTGCAAGCGAGGATTATATAGTAACTTAAGAAGGAATACTCAAGATCCTTTCCCTCCTTAGTTACGAGACCAGCGATGGCATTACGCGCCAGGAGCAGGCAGAGCTGAAGAACGCCGGCACTGAGCAGGAGGCACTCAGCGTGCGCGGCTCTGTCAGCTGGGTGGCACCCGATGGACAGACCTACACACTGCACTACATTGCCGATGAGAATGGTTTCCAGCCCCAGGGCGATCATCTGCCCCACAACTAGAGAGGTAGAGGTAGAGAGTAAGAGAGAGAGGGAGAAAGCGAACGATCGCATTAATCAGTATTTTGTTCATGTAAAATAAAAGTTTAGTTATTCCTCGATTTGGTTAATCAAACTGTCAACACGTCGCTCGGGATCACAGTGGTGAACAATGGAATGGGAATCGTTGGGATCGAGCATGATCAACCTATAGCACTGATCTTATGTCACCCAACTCAGGCTTGAATCGTGTCGTTTATCATGCTTGACGAATAATTGCAAACAAATTTGCGATTCTTTTCTTGACTTTGCTTTGTTTTACTAGCACAAGGGGGCAGCTGGAAAGGGGAGGGGCAGGGGCTACCGGGACAGGTGTTAATCTGCAATTAAAGTGTATTTTATTGAGTTTTTTCATTAATAGTCGCATCATTGTTTATCTGTTGCTGCTTTTGTTGCTGTTGCTTCTTCTGCTTTTTGTTTTTACTTTTTTGCTGAGGACATTAGAACTTTTTCGCCTATAAAAGGCAACTGCGTGACGGGCCGTAAAGTGCAGTCAGGTGTAACCTGCTATTGAAGAACATGAAGTGCTATACGAGCTTGTTGTTGCCGCTGTTTGTCTGCCTATCGCTGCTCGTTGCCGCCAGCAGTGCGGCTGACGATGCGCAGGCGGAGACGGTGCGCCTGGAGAGTGAGAACAATGGTGTGGACAAGTACAGCTTCAGGTGAGTTACCCTTACTCTTGCTATCTATTCCTTCCACTCTCTAAGTACCCTTTTTACTATCTACCTCCCTAACTACCCCCCTCTCTCTCTACTCCTTCTCTCAGCTACGAGACCAGCAACGGCATCACGCGCAATGAAGAAGGTGTGCTCAAGCCTGGCGAGGGCGATGGTGAGGGCAGCCTGTCTGTGACCGGCTCTACCAGCTGGACAGCACCAGATGGCAAGAAATACGAGATTAGCTTCACTGCCGACGAAACTGGCTACCATCCCAGCTTCAAGCTAGTGGCCTAAGCTGGCAAACAAAAAGTCTTCTCCACCAAAAACAAAACGAACATTCTCAAAAACACAAAAAAAAGAAACCTTTAAAGAAATGAAAGAAAGTAATAAAGTGGCCAACCCGGATTCTTGCCCGCAGACCAAAGTGAAGATCTATATTTATATATAACCAGACCAGGCTTATGCTAATGCCATGTCCATTCTTCTTTAATGAGCCCAACGAGTTCTAGGCCCGAAAACGAAAATAAAAGTACACAAAGTGACGCAAGATACGAATTCGTATACAAAACTGGATGTCGGCCTGGTTTTTTCCGTGGTCTTCTTTTGCGCTTATACTCACACATACACATAGACTCTCTCACACAGTCACACAGACACATATCTTACACACCACCGCGTCGACCTTCACGTTCATTTTGCATCATCATCATCAACGAAATTTGCAAATTTTTGTGTGAAAAAACGTGTTTTTTATTTCGCATCTTCTTCTCCTTTTCATTCGATTTTCGATTTTGTTTTCTTTGTAATTAATGGGTTCGTAATGAAAGCTCAATAGCGCATCTACATTTAAAACAATTAGCGTACGACGAATTTGTTTGACAGCAGTGCAAGACAATATTCGAAAAAAATTTAAATCAAACCCAAAACAAACCAAAGACGAAAAAAAAATACTTAATCGACGCGTTTTGAAGGTTAATTTCTTATATGGCCCAGACACCTTATACACCGTGTGTGCTTTACATATCTTTGAATATATTACGTATTTTATATCATGTTAATTTTTACAACCAGACACACACACAAACAGACACAAGCAGCAGGGGCCACGAGCAGATGATTTAGCATCTTTCAGTCGACGGAAAACGGACTGGTTCTGTCGATGTAGCTAATTTTATTATATAATACCTTGAGTAGTAATTAATAGTGGGATCAGACTAGGTTAGAGCTTAAAATACCTTAAAATTTAAACTTTTCTTACAACATAAAATCTTAATCTTTTTTTAGTTTATTTATTTTTATTTTTATTTTTATTTTTTTTTTAATATAATATTCTTTTTATCTTTATTTTTATTAAGTCATACGGGGGAAATCCAATATTGCTTTGTGTCCTTTTTATCTATTAATTCTGCCCATTTTAGGCGCGCCGGCTAACTAACTATAGTTAGCGTTATCTATTTTGTTTTCATGTTAAATCTGTATTTTTAAAAACCATGCCCTCCCCCGCGGTTTCTGACACGGAACCCCTGTATAATAGTCAAACGCCTCAGACGAATCATCTATAGGGTTCGGGCATTTAAAAAATTTAAATGAAGTAATTTGCTTGATTCAGAGAACAAATCCCAAAATTGACCAGGCGCACAGAAATCAGCAGAAGGTCGCTGATGTTTTTCGTGTGACAATGTAAAAAATCAGAACATACTTTTAGGCAGAAGATTTAATATATTTTATTTTTTTGCATTGCATGCTTTTTGGCGCACACTTCAAATCACAAGCAAATCAAATGACTTAGGCAACAAACTTCACACTTGCGCTGCCTATTTATGTTGCACACTTTCAAGCGAAGAAAAGTAATTCTAGATTTGCCACTGATGTCTGTTTTGTGTTTCTTTGAAAAACAGCCAGATTTGTTGGTAAACAAGCCGAATTGACAACACTGATTGGCTGGCAATGTTTACATATTAATTAATATGCAAATTTGCTCATTTGCTCAGCGTACTTGACAACAATTATTCAACTGAAACCGATTGACAGCACACCTGTCCTAGTTGAAAGCTGCGTGCATCCGGCAGCATAGACGCATCTTCAGTTTGCATCTATGATTAATGATTAATGTTGTCGCTGTGTTTCCTCATTCCAATCAGAGAACAGAACATGTTGCAACATCGCGTGCAGCACGAGCTATGAGCGCATCTCAGTAATATGCTAAGTTCATTCACAATCTTCTGCATATGTATATTTAACACTTCATTTCTTTACAATGTCCAGCCATAAATTATTATGGCTGCGTGGGCGTTAGAAGTGTATTTTATAATTATTCGCCATAAGCCAAACAGCAAATGCAAAAATATGTTGAAAAATTTAATATTCTAGTTGGTATTTATTATTTCGTTCGGCTCAAATAAGAATATGCATAAATTCTAGAGTATGATGAAGTTGTTTTAGGCCAGGTAGTGCTGACTTTACTATGCTCTGCCATAAGAATTTATAGCAAACAATTAAGACAGACTATTGCTATGAAAAATAATAATAATAAAAATAATACCTTTGGTTCAATTAACTTTGAATATAATAATAAGTTAGAACATGGATAACTTTTAATTTTTAAAGAAACTATATGAATTTTTGAATATATGGTATTTATTTACATTTCAAATCCATACGATTAATTTATTTGTTAGAAAACCCCTTAAGGCAAATTATTTTAAATGGAAATTTTCTGTGAAAACCAAGAATTAATTAATTTTTAAAATATTAATTACTTAGAATTCAAAAATCTTTCAATTTTTATGGCAACTACATGCATTCTTATGTATTTAAAAATGACCAAACATTTATTTATCTACACAATTTATACTCTTTATTTATTTGCTATCAAACTTTATCAGGATCAAGATCACATTAAGCAAGTAATAAAATAAATTAAAATTAATTTAAAGCGTATCTCATTGTTTCTTGCTTTCTTTATGGTCTAGCCATAATAAAAAGTTTGTCTATCATTTTTTATGGCATCTACAAATAATGCAGATAAATCAATTGGCCAGGATTGTGCATAAATTTGTGGACTAAACATTCCGGAAATTTTGAAGAGCATTTCGGAAGGTGCGCGCTGCCTTGGCAAATTGACGCGACAGCTCACACACACACACACACAGACAAACACTCAGTTTAGAACCCGCATACACATACATATATATATTATATATACTCTCAGTTAGAACCCGCACACACACACTCGCAAGCAGAGACAAAGGCAGCAACTTGGCCAACAGGCTTGGGCAGCAGCAGGCTGGTCCAGCGGCGACGGCGTCGCTGCTTTTAATGTTTTATAATGTTTACCAAATATTATTAACATTGTCAATTCGTCGTCGAACATCGTGGGGAGTGTTTCGCTTGCTCAGCGCGAGAAGAATCCCAGAAAGAAAGAGACGCGTCGTCGCCTGCCGCGAAATTTGTCAACGAAAAGAATTACGCGAAATAAATCAGAACACAAAGAAACAAATCGAAACGAAAGTGTGCAAAAAAGCAAACGAATAATGCAGAACAAGTTCAGTTTAGCAGCCACCTGTGTGGTAAGTGTGTGTGTGCGTGTGTGCGACAGTGTGTTAACTGATTGTTGCGTCTTTCTTCAAGCTGCTGGCGTTTGTATCCTGGCAAACTGCGTCGGCTGCGACTTCCACTGTGCGTCCTTACAAATTTGGCTTTACCATCGAGGAGCAGCAGCATCGTCAAGAGCAGCGAGGTGAGTGCAAAGAGTGGTGGGGTGGGGGTGAGGTGGATTTGGGGGGGTAATTACGCAGCTAACTGGCATTGCTGGCTAATTGATTGACACCGAAACCGATTTATGTAAATTGAGATGCGTCATTATTGTCATTCGGCGGCCAGCTGCGGCAAGTTGCAACGATGCCTAAAAAGGCAGCGCAGCAGCAGCAACAACAGCAACAGCAAAAGTGGCAGCAGAAGCAGCAACAACAACAGTCACTGCCACATTTGACTTTTGCACATTGCGCCGCTTTAACTGCAGCTTCAATTGCAACTTCAACTTGGCTCGTTCAATTTTATTTCAATACGTGTTTACCTCTTTCATTCCCCTTCTTCCCCCTCTCCTGCTGTTTAATTGCAACTGCCAGTGACACCTGACGTGCGGCAGGTCAGCATTGCGAATGCCGCAGCAGGTGCTTCCACCTAAGCCTCAGGCCAAGCCGAGCCCAGCCTCTTCTACGGTCATAACTTATTCTGCAGTTGCCTCAGTCTTCACCAAAGCCCCAGTATATTTTGTTCCTCATCTGCACACTCTGCCCCAGTCTCTTCCTCTGTTTGCGATTCTGCCTCCCTCTTTTTACCCCCTTGTGCCACGGCTTCTTCTTCAGCTGTCTCCGCCTTCTTCTAAGCATTTAACTCTGCATCTAACTCTGTCGCTGCCTGTGCCTACTTCTCTGCCTTTGGCTCAGCTTCCACCTCTACCTCCGTCTCTGCCTGCTTCTCTGTTTCGGTCACCACCTCCGCTTGTTCGCCCTTATCTTCCATCTGCTCCTCCCACTTCTATATTACTTCTACTAGACAATACACGCTCGTAAAAGCGACACAAAAATCGTCTTTCAGGAAAACTAAAGATCGATTTGCATAACACGTACGCAACAGGCAGAGGCGGCGGCATAGACTGAGACAGAGGCAGCGAAGGTGGCAGAAGCAGATAAGTAGGAAGAAGCAACGGCAGCGGCCAGGGGCAGATAGAGTTATCAGAAGAAACAGTGCAGCAGACAGAGGCAAGTTATAAAGAGAGACAGGTTGAAGCAGCAATCAGTGCTTGCAAGACAGCAGACTCTGCAAAGGCAGAAGGCTCTATGCAGAGGCAGTAAATAGATAACAGCAGGTAGAGACTGTAGCCAGAGTCAGTAGACGGAAGCAACAACAGAAGCAGAAGCATAGACTGAAGACAGGAGGGAAAGCAGAGTCCACAGACAGAGTCTACAGACAGAGTCTTCAGACAGCAGAGTCTTCAGCAAAGGCAGCAAGCAAAGGCATCTAGCAGAGTCAGTAGCCAAAGGCAGCAGGCAGAGTTGGAAGCAGCAGATGAGGCAGCGCAAAAGCAGAGGCTGCGCAGAAGCAGAGGCAGCGCAGCAGCAGAGTTAGCAACCGTAGCAGGTCCAACAGGCAGCAAAGCAGCAGAGCAGCTTCTTCTCCCATAGACAAAGTTGTCATATTTATGGATCTTCTTTGGCAGCAGCTGAAACCGAAAATATTCACTCGCATTTTTAATATTCATAAATACATTCAATAATTCTCTGTTTCTGCAAATGGTTCTGATTCTGATTCTGTTTCTGTTTCTGATTCGGTTTATAGATTCAACATAAAATGCCAGAGTTGAATGCTTTTCTGGCAACTTGTTGTGCAGATGCCGTCCTATCTCTCTGCAGCTGTCAAGGCAGTGTGAGTTATGTCTCGGGGTGTTTGCATACCTGTCGGAAGTCGATTTGTATCCCGCTAATGAAACTAGTCTAGGGGATGACGGGCTTTCAGATTAAGTGTGAGAATGCCTTTATCAAGTGGGATTTTTTTGCTATTTTATGAAAGAGAACTTTCTTTGTGCGTCATATTATCATATTGTATACGAGTCTTATATTTTATAAAGATATTCTAGAACATTGACTCACTTCTTCTACATTTCATGATTTCATGATTTCTTAGACTTTTTATATAGTAAGTAGAATTCTTTTGTATGGCACTCAGTGGTATAGTAAAGCTTTGCTTTTCTTCCTTCGACTTATTCTATAAAATATATTTTTCTATATTATGCATATGCATATGGAATGGATATAGAACCAGTCTATGAATATATATGCATAGTTGTCTAAGCATAATGACTTAATTAGTTGAGTAGTTTCATAATTTTCGCAAGAAATAAACAAAGTATAAATCTTGAAATAGGTATACATAAATCTCAGTAAAGACTAACATATTTTTTCATTATATCTACGATATATATATAAATATAAATGATGGATAGTATATCAATTATATTTATATACATATATAAGACTATTTTAATATAATATAATCCATAATTAATATAACCTTTATTAAGTAAATGTCTTCTTCAAAAGTAGTCCATCTTTTAGATTATAAGAGCAGATGGCCTTCTAAAGTATTTTATTGTAATTATAAAACTTCACTGAGTACCTTTCTCTTGATTAGCATAGATAGCATACTTACACGCTACCTCCCTTTGCATATCGATTATATATGTCTATCCTCCCTTGAATCCTTCCCTCAGTTCTCTATATATAGTTCCCACTGTACAGCCCAACATAATATTTAAATATGATAACTCGCAAGTCAATAAACATATAAATTACATCAATATTATGCGCACGCTTCTACATTTTGAAATAGGCCCACAAATGCGCCTACGCAGGCCTGTTCGACTGGTTAATACCCTGTTTAAACATACAAAAAGTCATAAAATAAAAGTGTGTTATGGTTTTGTTGCTGTTCTTTGTCCCGCTCAAGCTGACAATAAATTGAGAAAGATGTTGTTGCTGGCATTAAACGGCAATGTGAGCAAATAATGCCAAAACGGGCATTAAAACGTTTTGCGAATAAGATCATCGATAAGGCGTGATAAGTCTGGGAGCGAAACTCGTTTAAACAAAGGCGAGAAACGAATTCAGATACAAAGCTACAGTTGAGTTAGAAGATACAAATACAGGTATAGCAGAAGATACAGATACAGCTGCTGATACAACAGAAGATACAGATACAAGTACAGACAGAACTGAAGATACAGATGTACGTGTAGGTAGAGCTATAATATAAGTTATAGATTCAGGAACAAAGATACAGATCAATAAGATGAGGAAACTAAGGAAACTAATAAAGATGCTCAAGCTAAAGATACAAATATAGCTGCATATATATATAGATGCAGATACAAAGATACACATACAAAGAAAAATACATACATTCCTAAAGCTTCAAAGACAGGTGGGTGGCTCAAGCAGGATGTTGTCACATTCATCTATACATGAATTTTATAGCATATCAAGTTATGCGTTCTGCAATATAACAGAACAAGCTATAAAAGATGTCTATGGGGACGGGGGAGGGTAGCATAAAATATGCGCATGCGTAGGCAAGACGGAGAAGAGACAGAAGAAGAAGCAGAGGCAGCAGCAGCGCGAACTCTTTATGACGATTGTCATTATCGATACAGTTTATTAGATGCTTATCTTTATGACCGGATTTGAGCGCCTGTTTGGCTGGTTTGTCACACAAAATGAAGTTCATGCAAGGGGGAGGGGGAATTATCATAAAGGGGGCATTATCATCTGGCATAAATAATCACCCAATCCAACAATGAAAGTGTTCCACATTGATTTTACGCCTTGTTTGGTTCTGTTTCTCTATACAGATGAGCGCGGCATTGTGATGGGTGAGTTCGGTTTCATCACAGCCGATGGCATCTACCACGTCACGGTGTATGCGACAGACGAGGAGGGCAAGTTCCGCATCATCTCCATGAAGAATTATCCCTATGCGGGTCCAGTGGCGCCGAGTGAGTAATGTGGATTCTTCTGATTTGAGATCTATCAAGACAAAGGAATTTCGTTTTGTCTTTTTACTTATTCTTTTTTTTCCTCTTGTTTCCTACTATATCTCTGTATTTTTTTCCATTGCTCTTTATTTTCCCTTACTCCCACTTGCGTTCGTTTATCTATCACCCTTTTCTCTACTCCTTCTTGTACCTCCTTACACCTCATTTCCTCCTGACTTTATTCTATCCCTTTCTCTTACCCGTTCCTTTATCTTCACCTCCTTCTCTCTCTTTCTTTCCCTCTTTCTTCATTAATTATCCTCCCCTCTACTTACTTCGCTTCCTCTCTTTCTCTCCCTATACCTTTCCTTCTCTTTCTTTCTATCCTTTTCCATTCTGTCTACCACTCTCACTGTCTGGCCCCCATCCTCCCACACTCTCTTTCTGCCTCTCTTGCCCTATTCTCTCCTGCACCAATCCTTTTTCTCTCTCTTCTTTCCTGTTCTCTTTTCTCTCACAGAATCTCCCCTGCCCGCCTTGACGACCACAACGCGCACTCCACCACCGCAGAGCATCAGCAACGCCGCCTGCTCGGGCTGCCTGCTGCCTAAGCCACCGCACAAGACTGAGATACGTCCACTCTCATTGCCATTGCCACCAGCACCCGTTTCAGTTGCTCCACCCCCTCCACAAGCCCGACCAGCTGCCGCTGCACCAACACCTCCTCCAGGCATCTTTCCAGGCGCTGTGCCTGCAAGAGCAGAGCAACCAGGTAGGTTGGTTCCCGAGGTCTATCTCTCGCAGACAGAGAAGCTGGTGCAGTTCACCATGCGTCAGCTGGCAACACCCCCCACGCCAGCACCAACAGCGACACCTGCTCCAAGGGTGCCTCGTCCAACGCCGCCAGGCTTCCCTATTCCCGGCCAGCCTGTGCTGCAATTGCCCATCAACCATCCAGCCAGTCTGCCCCTCATCACCCCACTGCGCATAACCGCACAGAGTCCCTTCCCGCCTCTAGCTCCTGTCATCCCATTGGGCCTAGTCGGAGCAGGCGACAGGGGACTCAATGTGGCCCTGCCTTTTCAGCAGAGCATTGCGCAGTCGCAGGTGGATGCGGCATTGGCTGCTAGTCAGCAGGTTAACACCTACACCAGCACACACACACAGACACAAACACTACCACACGGTGTGAGCAGCTCCAGTTTCGCGTCCAGTTTCAGTTCGAGCTACCCAAGTAGAGGAGCAGCAAATGGAGGCAAGCAGGCAACCTTGAAGCCTCTGAACACGCAGGTCGATCCAAGCTCAGCTCTGGAGTCAATTCAGCTTGGCACTGTGCAGCCGGCTACCTTTGATGTAAGTGCGCTGGACAGGATCCCACCAGCTACGTCGGGTCCAAAGGATCTGCAGAGTCATGCCTTTGGCACGCGACCAAAGGGCGGTGCACAGGGTACTGCACAAGGTACTGCACAGTCTATTCAGTTGAACAAGCTAGACAAGATTGCAGCTGGCACTATAAGTCGTGGTCACGTCTTTGGCAATCCCATGACGGGCGCAGTGGTTGCTCAGTCGAATCCAGACAGGATTCCAGCGGCTGATGAAGGTCAAAGTTATGGTAATCCCTTTGTGAAGGACTCAGCCACGGCTCACTCATCTCCTGTGGGAGTTGCAGCAGGTGCTGTGGCCACACCAGTGCATCAAGGTGTCATCTTTGGTACTACCCCACAGGACTTTGCACCTGCTCAGTCGTTATTGGACTCACCTGCTCTGGGAACGGTGCCAGCTGCCTTTGCGGCTGCTGCGGCACAGGGAAATGTCTTCGGCTCGCCAGTCAAGGGATCTGCAGCTGCCCCGGGTCAGCAGAGCAATGTCTATGGTACACCAACTGCGGGTGCAACAGCTGCTCAATCGACTCTTGGGGGCGCTTCACCTCAACAGGGCAACGTATTCGGTAGCACCCTCTTCAGCGGCCCATCTACCCAAGGCGCTGCTGCTACCCAATCTGCTTTGAACTTACCCGCTCCAGTAGCTGGAGCTACACCCGCTCAGCAAAGTACCGTCTTTGGCGCAGCACAACAAACACCTGCAAACTCCAATCAAGCCAATCTGCAGGGGAATCCCAACGCTGGAGGACTTACAAGGCCCACACCGGAGCGACCCTTCTTGATTAATGCCACACCGAGTCCACTTCGCGTGCCATACCCAGTTCCGCCACTCTCCAATACCAAAGTGGTGAATAGCTTGCAGCAGGTGGTGCTGCCAGTGACGCAGACAATCACCAAACTAATGCGCGGTCCACCAGCATTGGAGAAATTCCTGCATCAGGCCACGCCCGTTCCGGCTAGATTGCACCAATCCGCGTCTCCCCCAGCAGCTGTTTCTCCCTTCCACGAAACTGTTGGAACTTCTCCCCTCTCTACAGCAAGTTCTCCCCACACTTCAGCTGTTACTCCTCAAACTGCCGCTGCTTCTCTCCACACTGCTGCTAGTTCACCACACTACTCTGCCGGCGTTGCCAATCGCCCGCAAAGCACACAACAAATTGTTGCCAACAAATTGCAAAATATTGCGCTACCCGTTTCACAACACATTGGCGATTTGCTCGTACAAAACACACACGATACACCAGTACAACACAGCACAGCACACAGTCACACACCTAGTGCACCCACACTAAGTAAGCATGCAATCTGATAAGTCTTTACAATTTGTTTAAGTTTTTATATGTTCTTTATTGTAATTTAATTTGTTTTACCGTTTCGCAGGCGCACAGCCAAGTCGCACACCATTCGCAGCAGTTGGCAATACGGCTGGCACACAGCAACAGCCACGACCACAACCTGCAGGCGCAGCCAAGACATCAACCAGCGCTAACTCTCCAAACTTAGCGGGCACAGGCACCCAAACGGGTCAGGCTCAGTTTGGCAAGCCACAGTTAGCGAGTGCAGGCACCTTTGAAACGGCTAAGGGCGGAAAGGGTGCAGCAGGACTTGGGGCAGCATCAGGTGTAGGTGCAGGTGCTGCAGGAACGGGTGCAGGATCAGGAGAAGGTCAAAGAGGCACAGGTGCTGCAGGCGCAGGTGCAGGCGCAGGTGCAGGCGCAGGTTTCTCTGGCGCGGGTTCCTCCTCCTCTGAAACTGGTGATCTGTATCACTTCAAATACCTCCTGGACTACAATGGACACGAGGAGACGGGCAGTCGCAATGGCAACAAGGAGGGCAACTACTTCGCCATTGGCGAAGATGCCGTGGCACGCACCATCGAGTACATTGCCAACGAGTTTGGCTTCCAGCCCCATATCAGTTGGCGCAAACTAGATCAGAGCGAGCTCAGTGCGTTGCCCAAGGAGAATGCACTGAAGCACTACGAGTTCAAGTGGTTCAACAAGCCAGGGGAATAATATAGCTATACTATATGTTTGTATATATAGAGAGTGTAACTGCTGTAAATAGAATGGTACAATAAAATCGGGAAACTGTTTCTTGAATCGGGTTTTATTCTTGTCGAGAAAGTAGTGTTCGTTATTCCACTTAGATCAACTTAAAACGAGGCAAGGAGAGGGGGAATGGGGTTGGTTAATTATTTTTAGTATCTTCCTTAGGTAATTCGTAATTCGTAAAGTTACATTCAGAATTTAAAAATTGTTTACATTTAGAATTAGCGTAAAGTTTACACACAAACACACATTTAAAATTACATACATTGATTTAATGTTTTTATCATTTAAACTTGCTTAAAATGTATATATATATATATCATATATCATTATTATATATATAACTATATATTCCTTTTTTTGTTTTTATACACATAGATCGTTTGTTGGAGTATTTGAATTAATGTTAAGAGTCTGAGTAATTTCCGCTTCTTTCGAAAATATTCAAGAGTTTTAACTGTACAATCAACTATCACAGTCAACCATATCGAACTGATAAATCAAAGATATATAGAGAAAGGAAGTTAGAGAAAGGGGGAAGAAAACTATATTATGTAAAGACTTTCCTGTATTAACTGTAGAAACTAAAAACTTTATAAACCCTTTTCGGAATCATGCATACTTATAGAGAGCTCTATATATAATATACTATATATCTATGTACAGAGTTCGCCGATACACAACAAACACTAAAGATTTCTTCTATGCTGAAAATTGAAGCGAAACATTTTTCGAAATCTCTTAATTTTAAACCTTATCTAGACTCTATATAGACGATATATATATTCTCTAGGATATTATTGGAGAGAACATCGAGACGCACTTTCAATTAACAAGTGGCAAAATGCTAACAACAATTCAAAATATCGCAAATACATACATACACATACATATTTAGATATATATATAGTGTATATACTATATATATTTACATATATATAGATTCATATAGCATGCGGATTCTGAAATCGTTAATTGGAAAACTATTTTTGTTTGATTCTCATATGTATGTTATTTCAAGACAACAACGACAAGTTCACGCACACACACACACATGCACTCTCTCTCTCAATCACACACACAGACACACACTCTCTCTTTCACACACTCCTCTCTTGAGGGTTGTTTTCTGGTTCTACGAGTAAAATCCGCTACAGTTGCTGCGTGGTTTCTGGTGGTTTTGGTTACAATTACAATAAAAACGTTGCCTGATCTGCTCCAACTCCGCCGGCTCCTCCTGCTCCCACTCCCACTCCCGCTGCCTTGATGTCCAGATAGTCATAGAAGCCGCCATAGCCAGCGCTGTCCAGTGCTGAGTCCGCTGCTGGCGTTGCCGACGGCGGAGGCGGACCAACTGTGCCGCCGCCGCCGCCGCCAATGCTCAGCCCGAACTTCTCCAGGTGGCATCATTTGAGCAACGTCGGCAGGCTGCTGTTCATCAGGCGATTGCCCACGACCAACGAATTGAGCGTTGAATTGCTGCCACCGACGCCAACGCCTACGCCCACACCGACGCCTACGCCCATGCTCATGCCAGGCACACCGAGTCCAAAACTAGCGCTGGCATGTGCCGGCGCTGTATTGAGATTCTGACCCACACTGGCGGCCTCCACGGCGGCAGCAGCGGCGACGGCACTGCCTGCCACCAGATGCGAGTGACTGCTATTGAGATTGCTACTACCGCCGCCAGTTCCAATGCTGCTGCCGCTGTTAGTGGTGGTGCTGCTGCTACTTGTACCTACTCCAACGGTGGCACCTCCTCCTCCTCCTGTTCCGCCTCCACCTGAGGTGCTGCCAAAGCCACTCATAATGCCAGCGCCGCTGGCAACGCCAACGCCAACGCTAACTGCGCTGCCGCCGCTGGCGCTGGCATTGCTCTCATATTATGATGGTCATGCGTAGTGTGGATAGGAGCTCAGGTGCGGCGCCACATGCGAAGGCGTCACATGGCTCATCGAGTGCGGCTGATACAGATTCGTGGCCGGACTGCCCCAGTTGCCCCACGAGGCAGCGGTGGGGAAGATTGAAGCTGCAAAGGTAAAGAAAGAAAGAGTTAGGAAACTCATAAAGAAATTTAATGTAGGCAAACCCACCTGAGGATGAGGTCATGCCATGATGCGGACTCATAAACGAACTGAGCTTGGCGCTATGATGATATGGCGTCATAAAGAGATCGCTCTGATACTTGTAGGTGGGATCACTGGCCGCAGGCTGTGTGGCAGCTGCAAGGCCCTGGAAATCAAACTTGTACGCATAGCGCTTGCCATGCACCTTGGTCATGATGTTCTTGTCGTAGTAGTATCTGCAAATACAAAGAGAAACCTTTAATATCGAGGGTGCGCATGTGGGAAAGGCAAACAAAGAGGGGGAGAGACAGAGAAGGAGAGAGAGAGATGGGAGAGCGAATAAATAATTACAAAATAATGCGCGCTTTATGCGTTTTAAGTTAATTTGCTGACATTAAGCGATTTTAGTGCTAGACATCACCCCCGACTTGGCCTCAATCTGACACCCAACCCAAGTCAGTCACTCGTCCCCCGCCCTCCCCAACTTCTACTCGCCCCCTGCGCAGTCTGTGCAATTAAATGGCAACGCCTCAAATAGAAATTTGTGGCACGGCGCACAACCAAATTGCTTGGGCAGTCTGCCAAGCAGCAGGCGGGCCTCCACTTCCTCCCCCTTACCCACTCCTCAGATGCTTCTTCTTTCACTCGGACTGACAATCGTGGCAAAATTTGTTTGCTTTGCCCTGCTTGCCTTGCAACTGGCTTGGGGCATGACAGAAAAGTCATTAAGTTTGCAGAAAAGTACAACAAAATGTGGGAAATTTGTTGAGAAATGAATCCCTGAAGATTTGGCTATAAAACTGGAGAGTTTCTTTGTTGTATGTTAGGGCAATATATTATAATAGTAGTATATAAAAAGTATAAAGTGTACTAAAGAACAATAAATAGCAATAAAATGTGTGGAATTTGTTCCTCGAAAGATTTGGCTATAAAATTAAAGAAATTCTATGGTGTGGTATTGTATTTGTATAAATTGTACCTATATAGAAAACTAAGGTTAAGATATAGGAAGAATAATGACAAACTAAAATAAGAAAAAGTTGTCCGTGACAACAATGGGCAACACAATGCAATGAATTTATTTAATTGCTTTTCGAAACTTTCAAAATTAGGCATTTTCATAGCATAAAGCCTAACAATATATTGACAAATATATTATATATTATGCTGAGCTAAAGTATGATATAGTAGTAAAACACAGAAGAAAGTAGAAGTGTGAAATTCTTTAGAGAATGAAGAGATACTAGTAGAGAGGTATCTTCTATTCAGTTCAGTCATACATAGTACAGAATATAAGTGTTATAATGTACTTCATTTTAAACAACTTATTACACCATACAAATACTGTAGCACTATTAATATACTAAATAGTGGAATATAGTATTCTACTATCTTCGTTATATAGAAATATATTATATGTAACATACATTTCCATCCATATATAAAGTAAAGTAAACCAACTTCACGATCTGGCTGTAATTAATTACTTAGGTTTCAACATCAAATCTCTCAAATTGCATATATGGCAGAGATTTTCTTGTTCTCATTACTATATTATCACTATTCATACACATTTTATTATACGTATCGAATGCTGCTATTCGTTGCGCTTTGCAAATATGCAAAATAAATTACGAAATCAGCGATGCGAGCGGCTTTTGCCGCATAATGCAAATTGCCATCATAATGTGAACTCTGCAATGTTTTCATTTTTTTTTATTTTTTGCCTGTACAATTGGCCATAAATTATGCCAATTAATGGCATAAATTAAAATCACGACAAAAAGACAAAGGACAGAAGAAAGAGCGTGAAAGAGATAGAGAGAGAGAAAGGGAAAGAGAACGAAAGAGAGAAGGGCACTGCAATCAAAAGCAATCAATGCTGATGGATGCGCAGCACAAAGCACACAATCAGCGGGACAAACACCAAAAGAGGAGAGAAAAAAAGGATTAAAGTAGAATCCATTTTCACACATATGTAGTCCATGTGTGTGTGTGTGTGTGTGGCCAACAAAAGGGCAGTTGGCTGTGAATAAACAAGGCAAATGAAGCATTAAAGCACTTGTCCTTGTTGTTGTCTTTGTGTGGCTGCTGCTGCGTTTTAATTTACACCCGAATACAAACACACATCGCACAAAGACACAGATGTGTAGCACACTTTGTCGGGCCTCGCATTTCTTTGCAGCAACGGCGTTCAATTGAGTTGAAATGTGCAAAAAAAAAAGGCGAGAAAAAAATACTATACCATACAGAGACAGACAGAGAGACAGGCATAGGACATGTCGACGCTTCCGCACATCAAAAAGGCCTTTGTTGTTGCTGCTGCCGCCGCTGCACTCTTTACATTTATTTACATGTTGATTGTGTGTCTATCGCAAATTGGCTGCCAGGATTCTTCCACTTGAATTGTCAGCTTCTCCTTCATTGGCATTGGCACTCATTGGCCATTGCCGACGTCGTTGCTGGCGTTGCCTGATTGCAAGTGACAGTTTCAAGGAGCCACTGAAAGGGTTGCCAATCCTTTACACTCTACCGCGCTCCCTCTATCTCTCGCACACTCTCTTTCGCATTTAGTTTGTGTGTGTTTAGCAAATTGACCGTTGCACAAATATTTGCGTGTGCATATGTTTCTGGCAACTTTACGCAAAATTCGTCAGCAGGAGGACATGCGGAGTGGTGTGAGAGGACTAAAGCTGGACATACGAGCAATTAGATTTGAGTTCGAGTTCCAATTTTATTGGATTTCTGATTGCATTTGCGCACAGAAAACAATTTAATATTGAATTTCTCTCTGAGTTACGCCCACACACAAAACGCTCACTTATGTTATATTTTTTGCTGGTATTTTTTTGAGGCATTTTCTGCCCATTTCGTGCGGACAATCGTTATCAAAGAGGCTAATCAACGATGGAAATCAATCGATAATGATGATGTTGTCGATGATGAGCTGGGCAAGGCGGCATTAGAGCAAATTGCACAGATGCCAGCATTTCCACAGATACCCAACTAATTAGCAGCACTTGAGTGAACAAAACTACCCTAACAAGTGCAAAAATCTCATCTAATTCGCTCACTTACCTTAAGGCGCGACTCAGCTTATCGTAATTCATGTTCGGCTTAGATTTGCGTTCGCCCCAGCGACGGGCAACCTCGTCGGGATCGGTCAGTTTGAATTCGCCGTTGGTGCCCTCCCAGGTTATGCAGCTGGCATTGTTGGAGTCCGACAATAGCTCAAGCAGGAATTGCCATAGTTGTATCTGTCCAGAGCCTGTAAACGAGCAAAAAGAAAAGAAAACATTAGATATTACGACTTTTGGCACTCAGCATATAAATATGGTACGAGTATATAACAGGTTTTAATGCCTGTGTTTTGCCTGCCTAAATGTCCGTCAAAAGAGCATATCCTTTAGCACAGCTTGTGTTGGACACCAGCGAAACATAAAATTAACTCTGACTGTTGGATGTGGCCCAAAGTAAGCATTTTGTGGCATGCAAAAGTGCCATAAAGCATTTCCGACACGCCGCTGGGCTCCCGACAGAACGACCGACCATCAACTGGAGAGGGCCCAAGAGGGTTGCCGATATTTGGGTATTATATAACAATTCGATAAATTAGTGGAACTGTGTCTGCGGCACTTATGTTAAGTATGCTTAAGTTTTTGAAGCACTTGCAACTTACAAATAACTCAAATGCAGCGGAAATGCTATTACACGAGAGGCAGACAAAATGTTATGGCTCTGTCTGTATTACAAGTTTATTTTTTAACGAAAAGTAGGGTAAATTACTCTGTTTGGAGCCACACTGCAAGGGGACTTATTATGTGTGGGTGGTACACAACTATAAGCCTCTGTTGAATTAATACAAATATCGCAATGCAGTTCTATCAATATTTTATTGCACTAAAGACAGTTTAGAAGAGTAGACTACTCAAATTGGAGCCACATTGAAAAAGAACAACCCATTAAAAGCCCCTGTTAAGTTAATAGAAATATCGCAATGCAGCTTTATCGATATTGTAGTTACAGTACCGATAGTTTTAAAATCTAAATGGCGGCACAAAGCAGTGAAAAGTGCATAATGTGTAAAATTACGGCATTTTAAGTTGAAAAAATCCTTATTTGCCCCTGTTAAGTTAATAGAAATATCGCAATGCAGCTTTATCGATATTGTAGTTACAGTACCGATAGTTTTAAAATCTAAATGGCGGCATAAAGCAGTGAAAAGTGCATAAAGTGTAAAATTACGGCATTTTAAGTTGAAAAAATCCTTATTTGCATTTAATAGGTAAGTAAATGTTCTTTGTCTCTTATACAGTTGCTATTATAAGGGATTATCACGCATTAACGTGTAAAGTAAGCACTTTTGTCTACTGTTTTGACTTAATAGCGTGTCAATTGTCTGCCACGCCTTGTGCTGTTGCTGCTCTTTCTGTTCTATGTAAAGTTATCATTCATCCTTGTCATCGTCGGCGCAATAGTCGTGTTGGCACTTAACACATTCTCCTGGCCATGATTTGCAATTAACGCAATATTCATGACGTTCTCACACATGAACGAGCCCTCGAGCCACCACCAAAAGGCAACTTAACTTCGACTTCCCAGGGCCACCGGCCGTCGGGCCGTTGCCAGTCAGCTTTCATCCCCTGCCCACACCCCTTTGCAATGTGTGTGTTCTTTTTGTTGTTGCTGTTGCTGCTTTTGCCTCTTTGCTTTCTCGTTTGCCTGACAGAGAACAGAGCGTCGCTGTCGTGGGGCACGGCCTAATTGCCAAATGATTAAGCGATTTATGATGTCTGCAGAGAATGCGTGCCGAATCGAATCTCTCTCACACAATACGCAATAATAACTTTGTACATGTTTTAGCACGCACAATAGAAAAGCTGAGTACGTGTGTGTGTGCGTGAGCATATTTCTATTTCATCTAAAACGACCGCGACGACATTTGAGCTTTTGTCAAAAGTCAAAGTTCAAACAGTGATTCGATATAATGCATGACTGATTCCGTAGAGGGAGTTAAACAGATGATGATGAATTATCTGATATCATATTTAGTGGATCTACCAAGTTGCACAGAAGAGATCTTCCCCTTTCTTTGTAGTTAACTTGCATTTTATTTAATTATATTCCGGCCTAAGCAATTAGCTGCAGGGCGCTGAAAAGTGTCCCTAAACAATTGTTAATTTAATATGCAAGAAAATAATTAGCAAGAGCCGCCAAAGCGACTTGTCCCTTTTTTGCGCTTTTGATGTGCCGAGCAGCGGCGCCTTTTTTAGTTGCTGCTTTTTTTCTTTTTACTTTTTTTTTAATTATAAACAAGTTTTGTGCGCCTGGCAATTATGTCACGACTGGGCGACCCACAACTAGTTTTCGTTTCGTATTTAGTTTTTTTAGTTTCTCTCTGCTGTTTCTTTTGCTTTTTTCTACACCTATTTCAGTTGGTTGCATGTTGCAAGTTGTGTTGCAGCTGTGTGTCATGCAAATGAGCCCAAGAGGCACGTACTGGCCGCCACCGACGCCTGCAGCTTGCAGACCGAGACCGGACTTGGCTAACAAAGCGGTTCCGTGTCCAAAGGAAGCCATAATTAATCAAAAACAGCATTTTTGCCACCCAAAAAGCGAAAGCGCAGTCCAAGTGTGTGTGCCACAGTGTGTATGTGCCATTTGTGTGTGTGCCATTGTGTGTGTGTGTGTGTTCCGTGTGTGTTTCTCAGTGAGCTTTTACGATTAACTTCAAGTTGAAGTTAAACGGCAACTTGGCAACGGCCTAAACCACACGGCAAGTAACAGAACGAGACGGAGAAAGTGTGTGCAAAAGAGAAAGCAGCTAAATGTACGTAAGACAGAGAGCCAATGGCAAAGCGAGAGAGCATTAGTAGCGTCGCCTTTGCAATGGCGCTCTCGGTTCGTGTAAATGTCGCGCCGGAAAATGTTGGGGCGTCTGGATTTTTATGCTAATTCCGTTTCAAACGCCATGTTTGGGGAGCCATTTGGGGGTTATTTAACGGGGTTCAGAGCTGGTCAACAATGGCGTCGGCGGCGGCAACCCAATGTGAAGCTCATCCTGCTGCCAACGGGGGATCAATACAAATTATTGATTTTATGCACAAATGAAAATTGAATGCCAAAAGAGTTTAAATTCAGGGAATTTAGATTTCTAGTTGCAGTAAAAAGGAAGAGAAGTTTAATCCTCAATGAATTTTCCCATGAAAGCGCTTTAATTATGTGTTAATGAGTTGAAGTTTCAATTGTAGCTGACAATATTTATGATCTGTATATAAAATCCTTTTCTCATGGTGTTTTCACACATTTGAAAGGGTTTCTTTAACTATTCCTTGGCGACAATTAATCATAACTGATATGCGCACACCCACTTTTTAACCCTTTTAGAAAAATTTTTGATTTTTTAATGTCAGTTTTCGAAGGGGCGCGTGCCGTGCAGACAGCGAGCAATCGCTTACAGTCAGAACGAAAATAGCACCGGCCACGCCCACACACACACACAGAGAGAGGCGACGTGATATACGCGAATAATAAATTTCCGAAAACACCTTTCGCATAAATTAGAAAAACTTTTAGCCCTTGGCACCGCACACACGGGTTCAACGTGTGCATGCAATGGGTTAATTTGTTAGGGCGCAGCCAGACGAAGGTGGTTGGGTGCCGCACAGTGACTAAGACTATAGCCGAATCTCGGTTAGAAATTGATATGATAATGAAATGCACCCAGCATGGATTGTCGGACACGTGGGCAACCCGCGCAGTCGGCCACGCAAGGAAATTTATTTTTATTTCCTTCTTAATCACGTTAATCGCAGCACCTGCAACTGTATCTTTATGCTTTTGTGATTTCGAGCACACACTCACCTGAGCTGGCCAGTCTGCTGCTGGTGGGTCCGAACATTTGATATGGATCTGTAAAATATAAAAAAGAAACGAGGGTTGCAAGACATTAGTTTTTAGGTTGATTTTTCTTTCTTTCTTTAGCTCAGCTAAGTGTGTTTTATGCAAATGTTAATGAAGGACCTGCCAAAACGGAATACATTATGGCCGGCACTGCATATAGAAGCAAAATGTACGTGGGCAAGTTACGTTTCCGCCGATGAAATGAAATGCATTACCGAAACTGCAGCACCCACACACTCGGGGCACACACACACACTCGGAGCACACACACACTGTCGTTCATTTGTCGAGCACACTCACTCCTACACTCCCAGTGCAATATCCATTTCACTTATTATCCGGCGCGCGCGTTTCCTGCTAGCTTAGCATACTCTAAGGCGCTGCACCTACTACCCAAAGGTTACAACTGCGCCAGGGAATAACTCTATATCATCTCAGTCTCGTGCATAATTCGCGTCATCCAAAAAAAAAAAAGAAGAACCCACCGAGAACTTCTCTACCCGTCTGAGCCCTTCACAGCATTCCCATTGTCGCATTGTTCTCTCATCTCAACAGCTTAATGCGCACAGCTTAAGCAGCCCCGACGCGACACTGCAGCATTTTTGTGGCACGCGTCGTCTTATTCATCCAATGCCCGTCAAATTTGACAGCAACAAAAACGTTATATTGTACAACAACAAAAAAATATGTATACACATTATATAAAAAAGTGGAAACGAAGCCAAGTTCTCGGCTAGGCTGCGCTTTAAGTGCGTCTGGGGCCGTTCTAATTGAGAATCCTTTATGGCATTTCAATTGTTTCCATTACGCTTCAATTCAACCAACGAATACGAATGCGATTCGTGCCGCACTTTTGTTTCCATTTCGATTTCAAGTGGCGTATTTAAGGTTTTGATTTGCGACAGTATTCAGGACATTCAGGGATATATTTCGCATTTTAAAGCCAGCGAGAGAACCCTCTCTGCTTCTCTACCAAGATGACGCACGACTGGTCGCGCGCCCTCTCTTTGACTTGGAGTGTGTTCGCATTGCATTGAGTGGTGGTATTTGTTTCAAAAAAACTTCAAGGAAGCGACAAAAAAAGCGTACCCGAATCTCGAGTGGCACTTGCAACGTCCACACACTTTTCAATGGGCAACTTTATTAGTATTAGTTGGTAAACAGCCAGCATCGATTCGGGGTTTTGCCAACTGTATGTGGTGTTTATGTTTGTTTGTACTACGGTGCAAACAATGAGGCACGTGGGCTTAAACAGCTTCAACTTAATGTGTTCTTACTTAGGCACTAATGGAGCCAGCAGTCGGCACTCTCTTTACTTGAGAGAGTTGCAGAGAATGGGTTAGATTTTGGGGTACTACTCACCAGGTTGCCGTAGTTGTGTGTGCGGATCATGTTTGATGCTCAGCGCATTCGAGCTGTAGCCTGGAAAAGATATGGGAAATATATATAAATTAGTTTTAGTTGAAATAGGAAATTAACTGGATAAGTACTGAATAAGTATTGTATGAATAACTTAATATAATCTATAAGAAGTTGGTTAAGTTAAGCAAGATCAGGAAAATTGCTTATCAGACAGCTTAGTAGACTCTTTTGAACACTCTCACTTCTCTCATCTATTTAGAACATTGAGAATATAAAAGAGATGGAAATATGTAGAGAACGAAATTGAAATTCTTCGTACATACTGTTTGTTTTTGATGTTCGATCTTATTGACAATATTCTGCAATAGTTTCGAATGAAATGACTGAAAATAACAAGTTTACTAGCTATTCGAGTTGCCAGTAAACAGTCTCTTTCTATACCCTGTTATTTTCAAAAGTTTTGCATAAAGTACATGCATTCTTGTCTCCTCTTCCAAACTCTTCTCCAATTCTATTGCTTAAATCTCTTCTAATACCCTGTCATTATCACAGATCAGCCAGTTACTCTATAATTGAAATGTCTTTATGATGAGCTGCTCTTTGAGCTGTCAGACTTAGACAGCCCAAGGGTACAAAGCTGCAGGGGAACTTTGATGAGCCCATGAAATCTGGCATAAAGTGAACCAGTTGTCAGTTATCACGCATCGATGATACCATCGTCGCAACACTAATACTAACATAATCAAAGGCATCAACTCAACCGCAACACAAACATTATCACAGTGCTGTCATCAAAGCAAATCAGAGCCAAGGGCAATAGAAGGAGGAGAAGAGAGCGGGCAGGGACTGTGTGGAGTGTGACTGTGACATGAGCAAAGAACGGTATTTTAATGGAATATGATTGTAGAGAAGCAAAACAATGCCGCTGGCGTTCAATTTAAAATGCTTACGATGAGATCTCTGGGAGAGAGACGAGCAGAGAGTAGAGAAGGTGGAGGAGTGTGAAAAAGCGTCGTCGGTTGTGGCAAACTTCACGCTCTATACAAATTAAAGCCGCAGGCACAGAGGCAGCCACATCATCATGGGACTGTCGCATGGGTCCTGTGGACATGGACATCGATAGGAATAGGGCATGGCTGAGTGGTTTGTGCAGCACCGCCCGCTGTTGTTTTCGTTGTCACTTCATTGTGCAAAAAACAATGTGAGAGAAAGAGACAGGGAGACAGAGAGAGAGAGTCGAAACAGCAACAACAACAATGGGAACTTTTCATATGACATTTTTGGGTTTTACGCTTTGCGTGGCCACTCAACTGCGAAGAGCACAAAAGACGCCCGATTGCATTTGAGCATCACAGCGGGCGGTGGCGCTGCGTTGCTGGATGGGATGGGATGTGTTGGGATGGTGGTACTGCTGCGAGGTGGTAAACTTTAGCTGCACGATTTTGATGGGCATCATGTCTGGCAGCAAAACACGTTCATCCAAGCTGAAACTCTGTGGAAAAACACTTTTCAGAGACTGAGACTGAGACAGAGATTGCAAGCCTCGAGCAAGATATCTAACAGTTGTTTTCTAATTTCAATTAAGTGCGCTCTCTTAACAAGGCTAATGAGCAGCTTAGCGATCAAAAAAACAACCTGCTTGAGGCCTGTTAACACTTACGCTTCATTTCACACAGAAAAAAAAGCCGAAACCAAACCTGAACCCTTCTCCAAGTGTTTGACTCCCTGACTGACTGACAGACAACACGTGTATGCAACACCTTTTGGGTTCTCATATTCCTTTTTTCCAGTTCTTCTATTGATGCTTGTTGAATCCCTCGTTTGTTCGATACACACGTCGCATAAATTGTGTAACATTTTGCATGGTTCGTTGGCTTCCCTTTTCGGTTTTGGCTTCGCTTTGCATGCTAATGAGCCCACACACACATCCATATTTACTTATTGGCTTTCTCAAGTGCCAATTGACTGTCTTGTGGCCATCAATTTACTGTCATTACGGCGTCTGGGAGTAAAGTTTTCACTAGATCTTTGATCTATCGCAATTTGGCGTCATTTAAACTTTTGCAAGTGGAAAAGTTGTGGGTTTTAAGATGGGAAAAAGGGAAAAGAACCTTTTTAAGACATATATAAAGGGAATGGAGAGGGAATCTTTCACTGGAAAGCTGATAGAGAGGGAATCTTTCACTATAGCAATAAAGCTTCTTAAGATTCTTCGTGAAAACATTAGATAGAAAACTTTACAATTATAAGGCGAAATAAAACAAAATCTTTCTATTAACATAGCTATAATGTCCTTCAAGAATTATATACGAAGCATTACACATGCAAACTTGATAACTGTAGAAACAATGCAAATATAATCTCAAATTATAACAAAGATTCTTACAGGAAGCAGCTGGTGTTCCAAAAGAATCGAAAGCTTACTGCATAACTAAGATTCGTTTTGAAAACTTTATATATTTAATCTATAATCAGCAATTTGCGGAGAAACTTGAATGATTTCTTAGATTTTTATTGAAACTTAATATACAGCAAAATAATAGAATCTTTAGGATTTTCCATACGATTTTTAAGATATTCAAACATTGCAAACGAATCTTCAATATGAAGCACAAATATAAACACTTCCTTATGCATAACTTTTAATACACCAACTACACAAATTTAGATTAATTAATAATTATCACTTGATTTTCACTTACCTTGAGATTGTGTAGAGCTGTGGGAGCCCCACGAGGATTTGTACGAGGAATCTGCAAAAGAAAAGAGAGAAAAATGTTTGAGTTCAATCGCATTTTACAGTATCAGCTGAGCCAAAGTTCGTTGGGGATAGCGACGGAACTTTGTTGGAGGGATACTACTACAAATAGATCTAGATTTATGCATATTCAGTTTCAGTATTTACTTGGATTCCACGTGGGATTGCCTATGACCGATGGCCTGCCGGACACATTGTCACACATCGCCCACTCACCTGCGAAGAGCATTGAGAAATTGCTAAAGCTGCCCGTGGAGCGTGACAAATAATCAGCGGATGATTTGATGTCAAGCATTGTGACAGCAGCGTCGGCGTCAGCCGCCGGCGGTAAGCGGCGAATCGTTTACGTTGACTCGCTCGCTTCCTCTCTCTCCCTCCTACTCTCTCGTTCAGGAACAAGGAGAAGGACACGCGCTAAATTGGTCGCCGGATCGGAAGAACTAATGGCACACACAAACACAGTCTGAATGGGAGATTCCGGTTCCAAGTCGATTGTGTCGTGTCCAATTCGAAAAAAAGCGAATTGAATTTATTTAAAAAACTGCGACGACAAACGAGAGACGCGACGCGCTGCCGTTGACGAAGGCGTTGTAGTCGTTGTTGGAGCACAGGAAAACGGAACGGGAACGGGAAAAGTGACGATCGGAACCGGTTACCGTTACCGGACACCTCGACTTCCGGCCGAGCTTCCAAATGCACTTGGGCAACACACTGCGTTGCGGTCTTTGCGTGTCCACTGTGAGCTCAACTCAACTGATTTATATATGTCAATCTGCTGCTGTCCGTCTGCCGTCTGTGGCTTTAATACTAGAACACACACGAATCGCGTATACGCAGCGTTGGGCACAAGAAGGCAAGTGAGAGAAGAATACGATGATGATGATGTGTTTCAACTGTGACACCGGATTGCGTCCGATCTGTGGCACGGCAGCGTAACAATTGATTTCATTCCGTCGCCAAATCGCGCATATCCTGGCCGGGCTACCGGGCGCGCAATCCCAAGCACGCACACCAGCACACACACATACACACACACACTGGCAGTCGTTGCGTTGCAACCCCCTGGCGCAAGGGCGCAGGCTCAACGCAACCAGTCGTGTGTGGGTGGATGTGCGCTGCCCGGCCAAGGAGGGTGGGTTCTGCCCCGTTGGCTGCTTTCAGCTTGGGTGGGTGGTTTGGCTGGTTGGCTGTGGCTGCGCGTCGCACGCTGCCAGCGTCGCAGTCGCTGCTGCTACTGCTGGTGTTGCTGCCACTGCCTCCGCTGCTGTTGCTGCTGCTTGTGTGTATCTATCTGTCTGCTGCTGCTGCGTATGTGTGTGTGTGCGACGACGACGTCGCTGCCGTTGTCCTTTATGCGCCAGGATATACTTAGGTTATAATCCACACCGAAAAAGGCAGCCACCCCTTTTCCGCCGAGCCACCAATCAGCGTTGAGACAAGGTGTGGCCTAGCCTCGACTCACACACACACGCATGCACACTCACGCGCAGGCACACACAGTCACACTCTCTGTCACATACACATTGCAGCAGAGAGCTTCTTTTTTTTTTGCAAATGGAGAAGAACTTGTGGAACCTTCTGCACTATCGATCATATTTTCATATCTTATCAACTGCAACTGCAGGTTCTCTCCCTCTCTGCTCCCTTTTGCTCCCTCTCTGCTGTTACCTCACTTCAACTGCGTCTCTTCTGCTCCGTCTGTGCTACTCCCTACGTCTCCTAGCTCCCTTTTCTCTCTCCTGCTGCCTGTCTCCTGCTGCTTCTCTCCTACTGCCGCTCTTCTGCTCCGTCCTACATGCAATCTCTCTCTCTAGTTCCCCAACTGTTCCCTCTCTCTGCCTTGCTCTCAGTGCTCTTGCTCTCTCGTAGCAATGTAGGAGGTTACCGTTTCCACTTGAAAGCAAAAGCCACAAACAGCCTGAGCTTGTAGGTTGCTCTCTCTCTTGCGCTCTCTCTCTTTCTCTCTCTCAGTAGCTGTTGCTGTTCCTTTCTCGTTGCACTGGGTAGGCGACGTCGCCGACGTCGTCGTCGCTGTCGTTGGCAGCGCTCAGAAGTGGCGTCGCCTTTTTAGTGGGTGACACGAAGCAACAAGGACGGATGTATTATCCACTTCCTTTTTCCTTCCACCAAACACAAGGATATTACCGTTTCGTCGTTCGCCTACGCTGAGACTACACCCACAAAGCGTTTCATGCTGCGCATGAGGAATTCACTGAGGCAACAGGATGAGGCAGGTAGAGTTTGGCGGGAGGAGAGAGGAGCAACGCTGGCCGGGGTAAACACCTGAAAACAATGCTGTGGTGCCCAGGAGGAGGGGGCGGGGGAGTGAGAGATTTGTGCTTGTTGCAATGTGCGATGAGTTGCGTCTCCACATCGACAACAGTTGCTGCCTTCTCTCTGATTGCACTGCGTGGCTGCGTCGCTGTCACCGTCGCTGCTGACGTCGACGCTGACGTTGCGCCCCCCGAGCTGCTCAAGTGCAATTTCTACCAGGCAAATAACTGATACACACACACACACAGACACACACTTGTTGTTTTTGTTGTCCCTTGGTTTAATTAATTTTTGTGATCATTGAAATTGTTTTTGCCCAGCTCCAAGTGCCAACTTCAAACTGGCTAATTTACCAGGCGTTAGCTAACAAATTGCAGCTGCTTGCCCATGCCACGCCTTCCTCGAAGCCCCCTGGCGAAAGCTTGTATAGTTTTTGCGCTGCTAAAAACAAATTTCGATTTTCACACACACACACAAAAAGCGAGCAAAAAGTTTGGCAAGTCAAGGCAAATGACAAGCACATGTGGAGTGGCTGTTTGACAGTGTGTGTGTGTGTGTGTGCGGGAGTGAGTGTATGAATGTATGTGCGTGTGTGTGCCTACTTTGACAAGTTATTTAATAAAAGTTATCTAGAGGGCGGCTTCAACTTCAAGTTGATAACAACCATTTACCCGGCATATAAGCGCAAGCAGAGCGAGGGGCGTTCGTGAAGTTGGATGGTAAATGTAAGAGAAACCTAAGCTATGTAGAGGGAGCTATGTAAGTTAATTTAGTTGTAGCACAATCTATACTGTGATGTGCGAGTTAAATGTTTATAGAGTAACATTTGAACAGTCAAATAAAGATTCTTACAAATATAGATATGTTTATATATATTTTTCTGAATTTTTTCTAAATTTAATATGTACAATAAGCTTATAAGTCTCCTACAAAGTTCAGTGTCAACAAGGCACACTTAGAAACTGACATCAAAGAGAACCAAGTGTGTCAAATATAGAAAATACAACAAAGCACACATTGAGATGCATACATAGCTGAACATTGATGCCTTGGTTGCAACTACAGTGGTTTAGCTGAGAAGTATGTGGCCGAAAGTGCCCAATTTTGAGAAATGTAACGGTCGAGCTTCAATATATGCAATCAACTTAGCCATACTTTTCACCTGCACCGAAATAAAAGCGGGGAAGTTGGCAGTAGTGACTACAGTCAATACCCTGTAGAGTGTTATTGTTGCAACTGTTCGCAACTCTAATTCACGATACTAGGTACAAATACAAAGCAACATTTTACTACTAAAACTCACAGATTCAATATAAATATTAAAAGTGTTCAACAATTTATCATATATTGTAAATGTTAGCTCTGAACGTAGTTCTCTTCAATTATGACTTTCTTTTCTTCTCTAGTATACTCGTCGTATACTTAATTTGTCTGTCATAAATTCTTCTGAGTGAATGCTAATCATGGTAATCTATATATAATGTCCTCCCTCTTTCTCTTCAACCTTACTTACTCTCTCTACAATCCCCAATTAACTTCTTTATATAACTCATACTCAACTGCCGCCCCTCGCTACCCAGCACTTCTCTGTGTGTGTGCCTCTGTGTGTGTGTGTTAATGGAATCTAAAATGGCTAAATAGCAATTTGCTGTTCTTTGCAGGCAGCGCCAGCCGAAGGCAAAGACGGCAAGGGCAACAGCGAAGTAGGTGAAGGGAAGGCAAAAAAACCCAAGTCAACTTGGCTCAAATGTTTGCCAGCACTTTGTGTGGGTGACTGCGACTGTGTGTGTGTGTTTCTGTGCGTCTGTGAGTGTCTGTGTGTGTGTGTGCGATTTAGTTCGTATTTTAATTGCATTCATTATGTAATTTCATTTTCGCGCTTGTGGTGAAACTTTAAATTAATTTCTTTTGTGGCGTTGTTTCCGCCATTTTGCATGCCTGCCACGTCGCCACGCCTACTGCCCAGGCGCCCCAAGCTGCTCTTGGGTTGTGCCCATGCCTGTGCTGCTACCTCCTTCCCTGCCTGCTCTACTTCTGCCTCCCTCTTCTTCTTTGCCTGCGCTTCTTCTGCTTCTGCTTCTGCCAGGCCTCCTTCTGCCTCTGCCTTTCTCCCTCTTCTTGCTATAGGCGAACATTTCCGCTGGGCGAGCTATTTAAGCGCCTTGCCTGCCCTGTTTTGCCACACCCACTCATGAAGGAGGCTAACTGTTCTCATTCGTAGTGCGTCATCTTTGACGCGCCAAGCGTCAAGCCAACAACAGAACCACAATCCCATTCTCAGTGTGGAGGGGGGCAGCAATGCATCAAGGTCCTGTCCATTTATTTGTGTGCAGCCAGAAGTCAACGGAGCGTCAAGACAAACATGACACGCACTTGGGAGTGGGGCAGGCTGGCAGCGAAGGAAGAGAGGGCAGGGGAACGGGGCCAAGACAGCGAGCATATTGTCTGACTTGGGCAACCACCAACATTTGCAGTTAATAAGAAACGCAATCAACGCTGCGATTTGTTTTCCCAAGCTCAATAAAACAGCACGGAAAAAGGCAGAGCAAAGGCAACAGAAAGAGAGGAAGAAAGAGACAGAAAGAGACAACGCATGTTGCTAATATTACGCGCGCCTGTTCGCATGCAACGAAAACAGACTGCCTACAATAACAACAACAATATGAAGAGTCGCTGGCACACGTGGCCATTAATGACGTATGAATGATGTAACACGCGACTTGCAACAACAACAACAGCAACAACAACGTGAAGTTTAACAACAGCGAAAGCGACAACTCCGACTGCGGCACGTGGCCAGACTGGCCTGGCCAGCGGCAGTATGACAGGCGCCTTCTGCTTGGAGTGCTGCAACAGCAGCAGCGTGGACCTGGAGTGATTGCTCCTTTCTTGCTGCGTTGCGGGTCTTTAATGTGCTCTCCCTCTCCACATCTACTGCTGCTCCGCCCTCCACGGATTGCTCATTTTGCCTGCAGCAATATTCATTGCGCTTTTGTTGTCGCCTTGCTAAAAATGCGTATTGGTTTAATGGGAATTATGAGAGAAGGGGAAGGGGAAGAGATCGACGAGAAAAAATAGCAATAGCAATAGCATAGAGCCATGACGCAGGTAGAGTTTTGTAGAATGTAATTGATCCTCAGGGAGCTGTTCTAACTTGACTAACTGATCTTTGTTAAATTGTATAGGGTAGAATAATATTATAATTTCATTCATTTACGACTCCACTAAGTATCTATGTATATGTTTAAACAGGGTCATTCGACATAGCCATGTGCGTCTGTATGAACCCATATCTCAGAGACTATAAGATATAAGGTTATCAAATTTGGGGACAATTTTATATTATTGCACGCAGATGAAATTTGTTTTAGAACTCAGACACGCCTCCTTCTGCCGCAGTATAGAGAGATTTAAGTGAGTTAGCTCTGCTCTAATTTATGTTTTTCATTGATGCGAAATACGTTGTTTTGTATAACATATACAGTATACTCATTATTCAATTTTGAGTCAACACATAAACTTTTCCAATTCATTATAAATATTTAAATAGATCAAGTAAATTAGAATAAATGGAATTGTACACATAATTCTAAAGATGAGACAGTAACTCTTTGTTTGTACAATAACTGTATCCGTTAAAACATAGTTAAGTTTATTAAGAAATATAAGTGAGTGAATAAGTAGATTTGGAGGACAACAGTCAAGCTCAGCTCTTTAATCCCACTTTATTCAAACCTAAACTGTTCTCTACAAGTTGTTCAAATATCATAATATTCTTTGCAAGGGGGAGTTTATACTCCAGCTGACCCTTTCATTTGTTTCTCAGTTCGTTAATCCAATGGGCGGTGCCATAAATAAAGTGCTTTCCCATAAATCAGTGTTAAACTTGACACATTAATGGGTTTTCTATATTCATGAATGTAGAAAGTCAGCAAACTATACTGTAGAAGTAATATACCCTGGAAGAATCGACGAAAGTAATGTAAAATAATAGCATATAAAATAAGAAGAACCTTCCAGGGATAAACACCTCATTCAACTGGTTCCCAATCTGGTTTTATCGGCGCTTCAATTACCAGTTATGTTCCACTTTACTTCCACTACAAAGTCAAACCATGAAGTCAAGCCCTCTATAAAGTTATCTCTATTCCCCGATCTTGTCAGCAAGTCTTCCCACCAAACCCGAGAAATAAAGAATTCACACAAATATCACTAGCCCAGAACTGAAACTTCGCACTCCCCTCGATGTCAAAAAGTGAAAATTGTAATAAAAACAAATTACGAACACGCACAACAAGCAAAGGGCAGGCAAAAAAAAGGACAAGGCAAATATGGAGGGTGGGGAAGTTGAAAGGCAAATTGGTGGGAAGGAGGGAGAGAAGCATATTGACGGTGTCCCTTTTCGGGTATCTCAAACTAAACAATGCGCGTTATAATTGCGCAATTGAAAGTGCAGCGCGTGTGCCAAGGGGAGGAGGAGTAGGAGGTGCAGGGTGGTTAACCTGGGAGTGCTGCTGGTGCACGGTGGCACGATTGACGACTCCGATTACCGTCGGAACAGAGACAAACGATTGTTCAGATTTGAAAGCTAGCATATTCACACGCGCATTGACCTCTCTCTGGGACGGGGAATGACAACAAACAGCAAACAAACAATTAACATGCAAGCCACTCGAAGGGCAAAGGGGTTGAGCAGGGGCAGGAGAGGAGGACAGAGGGAGGAGGGTTGCGGCTCACGTGTTCACTGTCATAAATAACCCGACGCGGTTTGACTCGTGCGACCCTCAATTGGCCCGAATTGACTTTGTCTCTCACGCTGCACGAGACTTGAGATAAGCGGCATCAAAGAGGGGGAAGGGCAAGAGGTGAGAGGGGGAGAGGAAGGAGAGCAGAGACAGTAGTAGTGAATCAAAAACTGCGACACAATAAATTGTTGCTCCGCTTTCTCTCGTTTTCTCTTCTTTTGCGCCATAAATTCAATTGACAACTAAATTGCAGTTGGCTTCGGCCACCGGAGACGCTTCGACACGGTCACCTCCGGCTCTGGCTGCGCTGCGTTTCCGGCGGCGAGGTGCAAAACTGGGCTAGGTCCTTCTCCGAGTCGCCATCGCCGTTGCCATTGCCATCGCCATCGTTGGCGTCGTCCTTCTTTCTAAACTTTCAAGTGCGCGCGTGATTTTTGATATTTCATGTCGGAAGCGGGTCGTTTTCAGGCGCATAAATCACAATGGGCCCACGAGGCGGAAACAACCTGTTGCGTTGCCACATTCCCCGTCGGGTGCCAGTCTCCCTCTCTCCCTACTCTCTACTCGTCATGGTACATTTTGTGGCATTTTATATTTCATTTTTCTCTTTTTTTTTTCACTCTTGCTGCATAGTTTTTTAATTGTGTTTTGTGCCGGCTTAGGTACAACTAAATTAGCAACATTTTCCAGCTTGTTGCCGTCATGCCACCCCAGCGCTCCCCCTACTCCTCCTCCTCGTGCTTGTCCTCGTCATCATCATCATTGAACAATAACAACAATGCATTGATTTATGAGCAACTCGTGCACAAATCTCTCTCTCGTACTGTCTCGGGGGGTTGCCGTAATGACTTGGCCGGGAGGAGTTAAGTGAACCGCGAAAAGGGCCATGAATAAAAATATTTGGACATCAATGGGCGGCGCTGACTTTCGCACACTACTTGGCCTGGGAAAAAGTTGTGCGAGGATTTGCAAAAAAGAAAAAACATTTCTATATATATAGAATATTTTTAGCATTAATAATATATGCGCGCATAAATTGCCCACGAGTTGAAGAAGCGCGTCAGCGCGCGAAGCTGTCAGAAAGGACGCGACGCGGCGCAAAAAGGACGCGCCAAGGCTGCGCTCTGCTCTGTGCCCTGGCCTGGCCTAGCCTGCCATGACTGGAGTCCTGACCGTGTTGTTGCCACGTTGCGCCAGTTGGCAGAGCAGAATTTTCAATTTATTTTCACAGCCTGAAACAATTACGCGAAAAAAGAAAAACAAACTGTGCGCAAATGAAATCAGAAATTAAATTTGAAGTGAGCAAAACATACGGCGCCCCCAGCCGTAGCGGGTTGTCACAGGGAAGGGGGAAGGAGTGCTGGTACGGCAGGACATTGGCACAATGTGACAACGTGGCGCTGAGCTGAGTATGAAGAGAGGTGGAGAGAGTAGGCGGGCATTGGGTGCGGCTGGCACCCGCCGTGCAACCATATAACCGTTTTACGAGGGTTGGCGGATTAAGCCAGAGATGCCTTGCAAGAGCACTGTAAACTTCTCTGGAGTGCGCCCGATAAGCGATCTAACAACTGCCGCAACTGTTTGCCTTGTCGCTGTCAAATGTCGCAAGTTTGCAGTTTGAAATTATTTAATTAAGTGTCGTTAATTTGTGAAATATAATCAGTTTAAGGGAAGTTGACTGTGAGATGGGGAGTGATGAGAGGAGGAGATAAGAGAAGAAAGGTAGAAGAAGGATAGGTAGAAGAGAGGTAGAAAAAGAATAGGTAGAAGAGAGAGCTAAAGCTGTAACTTAGCTATACTATAATAATCTGAAGGAAATACAGAAGGAATTAAGCCTACAACTTTATGAAAATCACAACACAGTAAGGAGTGTTTGAGCACAACGGGGGAATTTTATATTTTTAACAGAAGGACTTGGACATAGAGAAAGATCGACAAAGGAGACACTCTTTCAAGATAAACCCGACAGTAGATCTACCTTTCCGGGCCTAAAAAGAGCTTCTTTTTGAAACATTTCTGTTCCAACTCAAAGAGACATTAATGTATAGCTTCACACACTAGTTGGGATGCGTGAAATCTATTTGATTATATTATATTATATTTATTATATTATATTTTTATTATAAAAAGCAATCTTAAAGATATATCTGTCAGATTGTGCTTTAAACTTCAGATAATCTTTTCTATTCTTTCTGGATACTTTTTTTAAACCTATAGTATCTATTTATCTGTCTTTCCTATGTATGCGCCAATGCTAATTTGTACAATTGTATTTTTATAAAAATGCAAGAGGTACTTGTGATACAGTTAGCACCCTCTATATATTGAGTTCTCTTCCTAGCGCAGCTACTCCTGCTCTCGCCATGACTGCTACTTTAGCATCTTCTGTATATTTCATATGCATTCTACTTAATTTAAAATAACTATTATAAATTTATTTTATAACATAGTTATACTTTCTTATATCATAAATTTCCAGCCTATTTCCCACGTCAACATTCCCTCTCAGCAATCTCAACCTCGCCTAACTAATTAAGTAATTATGATACGCAAGTATAACAAACACGCGTGATAAAATCATGTCACTGTGAAGTACCCTCTAGGGAGAGATACCCAAAAAAGGTAACCACTCAATTGCGCATAGCCAAAAGTATCTCACACTCGAAATAAATCCCACTCGACAATGACGCTGCAACCCCTGCCCCTGCTCCTCCCTGCTGCTGTGCTGCTGTCATTGACGCGTGCGCCCTAATGCGCTTCACATAACATTTTGATCATTTTATGATCTGTCGATTAGCTTCATTGTTGCTGTGGCGCATCCCCCTGCCAGCCTGGTACTCCTGGCCTGTGTAACTATCTCTCTCTCTCAGGGGTTGGCAACGCGCTGGCACAACACGCTTAATAGGATTAACTACTGAAGAGCACTTAAGAGTCAAATTATCCACGGGGGCAGTTCGACAATTGTTTTGACTGTTGCGTTTTGTAGCAAGGACAACACACACGCGAGACAGAGGCACACAGAGAGACACACATATTGAGTTCTTGGCCATTGTTTGTCAACTTTCCCACTGTGTGTAGTGTGAGTCTTTTTGCAGCGCCATCTGTGGGCGGGTAGCGCATATAACTTGCCTTGTCACTTGGTTGATGTCCTGACTGAAAGCTGTCAAAGCTCAACGGAAACTTTCTACTGTTTAACTTACACAGTGCATTGCTGCCACCACTGCCGCCGACGGTGTTGCTGCTGCTGCTGCCACCACCTCCGCTCTTGCCAAGGCTGGTGGCAGCAGAGGAGGAGGAGGAGGCTACTGCCGCGGAGGCGGCATGTGTGGAGGATGTTGTGGCGCAGTCCAGTGAGGATTTCTCTGCAAAGAAGAATAGAAAAAACATATAAACAAATACATTAATTGCCAGGCAGCACAAATTTGCACACTCAGCGCGACACGCTTCGCCATTTGCCACGGCGGAACCACAGTGCAGCAACACAGTAGCAACAACAACAACAAAAAATGAGGCAACTCATAAATCTCGACATAGATAATTGTCAGAGCGTCGTCGTCGTCGTCGTCGGCTATCAGAACTAACTGCGCGTTTATTTATGGCTCAAATTATGCCTGGCTCTCATCGTGGCTGGTGCCACAGCCCAAGCATGACGCGCACGGTCACGCAACCGCCGTCCCGGCACCCGCCAACCACCCCCTTTCTCCTGTGCAAGCCTGTGAACCGCAAAGGACATAATAGCGAGGGTTGTCACTTCGAGCGACCAGTAGCAAATGTTTAATTGCCGTAAATCTCTGTTTGATGTAAACAACAATGTGACGCAGCAGAGACTGATGGACAGACGGACGAAGGACTTGATGAACAGACCGGGGAACAAGCTGAGACATTCGCTATGCTGTCGATTGAAATGTCAATTGTCGATGGTAATCTATGCTGAAGACCGTGAAGGGCCAACTGACATGAATCTACACATAATCTGCAAATAATGCTGTGTTGTAATTGGGCGTGGGCTGTAGATACTTGAGAACTTTGAGAACCCTGATTGAAACCGATTAGACAACTCAATATTAGTTTAAGAAACAATTATATGCAAGTTTTTGAAATAAATTTGAAACATAATCTGCATTTTTTATTAATTTATGAATAACACATCTAAGATAATGGAAAAGGTCTACACAATTTTTTTAACTACACACCAGTACATCAATATCCTTAGTATGTTAAGAACATTCTAAATTCAAAATACAACAATAATAATTCTTTCTTAGAACCAGCAATTATTATGAACTCCCTGGCAGGGCTGGCTTGCCTAGAAAGTGTAATTATTTCTTGTGCTTTGTGAGCCAAACGGTCTTTGCGCAAAAATAATGAGTTACGCATGACAAAGTCCTTTTATGGCGCAAAGGAGACAGCAAGAAGAATAAAAAGAAAGAGAGATGAAGAAACGAGTGAGAAGAAGAGAAAGAGAGACTAAACAGTCGCACAGAGCTCAAAAGGATTCATTTAATATTTGCTTGAGCGCGTCGAGTTGAATACAGTTTCAGTTTCTTCATGGTACTGCTGACATACCCCACAAGTTGACGGCCATTTTGTAGCAAGTGGGAGACTCTGCCTGGCTGTCATATTGAAATCCGGCTTACCAAAGCGACATTTACCGTTCTACTTTAAGCAAAAGCCACAAAATGCGAAGGCTGACAACGTTGTGCAATAGAAATTTTGGTGAAAAAATGAGAACAAAGAATGTAAGGTAAAACCAACTTAAGATACGCTATAATAATAGGCTAAATAATTGATATAAGCAATATTAGATATCATAGAAAACATAAAATTGATAAATTAGATAGACAATAGAAAAGATGCTTTATACTGCACTTTTTTCCAATCTTAAACCTTTTCTAAACAAACATTCTCTTACAGAAACAGGGTACAGGGTATTTGCAAATAGAAAAACTCCTTTAAGAACTTGACGTCGTGGGCGGCATAACAAACTCTCGCCAGGCACGCGATGATATTGTGGACACTGCATTTCTGATGTTTCTATTGCAGTACCCTCTCCCCCCACCCACACTACCTCCTAGCTTGCTGGCCAGTCCACATTATAAGCCACATCCGTTGTGCCGGCATAAATTGATAAATACCAAAAAAAAAGGATAGAAAAAAAAACAGCCCAAATAGCCAGGGCTGCCCCCACACAGGACCTTGACGTTTATATGGATAATTCAATTTAGATTTTTATAATTTTGCTGTTGTCTTTTTTCATTTTTCTCTTTTTTGTTGTTGTTTTCGTTACAACAAGCTAAAATTATGTACATGGCGCGGCTAGCGGTTTTTCCTTTCTAGCTTGTTGTTTCTGTTTCTGACTGTTATCCGTTATTTGGGCCATTAAATGTAACGGACTTTGGTCTGCCGCTTGGGCAATTTGGGCGCGCTCGGACGACAACATATGCTGGTTGGATGTGTTTAAATAAATACGCGAAATTTGCCACTTTTGTAAGAGCAGCAGCAGCAGCTTTCTTTTTTCTTTGTTTTTGTTGTTTTATTGCTGTTGTTGTTGTTGCTGGCTTTGGCTCTGCCGGAAGCGCAGGATTTGTTTTTCCGCCATTTCGTCGACATTTCTGCTAGACCGAAACGAGAAGGTCAGTGGGTTGTTTTCAAGGGGCGGACAGGGCAAGCGACTGTTCAGCTTGGTCCGTTTGGCAGGACATTAACAAACTTGTTGGAATGGAGGTTATGTTGTGAAATTCGGACAACCCGTTGATGGCATCAAAATATTTGGCTTGTACAGTGTCAAGATTTCTTTATAGATACGGCAAGGGAAGCAAGTCAAGAGAAAGTTACTAGCGGATATGGAATAGATACCATAGATGTAGAGAAGATACCAAGGTAGATAGTAAAAGGTTAGCTATAAGATCACTAATTTAGTTTGAAATATACACCAACGTTGATGCTTCTAGTTTTTATAGTTTCTGAGATCTAGGCGCTCATACAGACAGACATAACTCAATCGATTTGGCTATTGATGATGATTCAGAATATATTGTATATAGTTTATGGAGTCGGTGCCTGTTATTTACATTTGACCTTTTTTAATGGTCTAAATTTAAAAATTCAATATTTAAGATATATTTGAATGAGTTTACTTGCACTGTTGGGTATACATTTTAGGCATACAAAACCTTTTCCGACTTTTTCATTAACTTATGTTAATCATAAGAAGAGTTTCTTACAGCTATAATTTACCATAGATATTAGAGCTAATAGATTATACTGTAGTTAATTAATATTCAATATAAAGTTTTGTTGAGTACAGACATAAAAACTACTTAGGCAATCCCAAGTTCACATAGATTCCCATTACAACATTACCATAAACTTCAACATGAAAGAAAGTTCTTCACTGGTATTATATATCGATTCATTAGAAACAATTGTTAACAACTCATATTGGAGCGAAAGGCTATTTAGAAGATCATATCACAATTTATAAATCTTCCTTCTACTATGGCTGGGAAGTCTTTGGTTAATAGGAAACTCAATTCCCTATAGATTCCTATTGAAACTTCATCATTTAATACTTATAAGTTAATTGTCTCTTTCTCTCTCCTAGTCATAGAAAACACCATTCGGCACTCTCTTTCTGCACTTACCCGATCGCACTTTGTGCTCCACATGCGAGGTGCTGCTCGATGCAGAGTGTGGTGGCAGCACCGAGGCGGAGCTGACTACATCCAGTGCTGTGGTGGGCAGCTGACCAGAGACTGCACCAGCGCTGGACGTGATGACGCCATGCTGTGTGCCCGCAGGAGAGCAACCTGCTGGTGGCTGCAGTGTGTCCAGGCGATGTCGCTGCACACTGCTGCCCAGCACACCAGCTGCACTGCTGCTGCTCACTGTATTGTAGTTGAGCACGCCCACTCCCACGCCTACGCCCACACCGACACCTGCACCTGCATTGTGTGTGAGCCCTAGACAATTGCCAGCTCCACTGCCATTCTGCATGCTGGGCAGGGTATCCAGTGTGTCGGTGAGCCGCTGACTCGAGTAGATGTCGCTAGGATAGGAATTCAAACTATATTTTGATTGGAATCACATCGAATCACGCATGCTCACCTGAACGCACTGCTGGCACCAAAGAAACTGCTGCGATCCTGCAGTGCTGCCTTGGCCTTCTCCACACTCTGCTTCAGCTGCTCGAAGGTGGACTGATGGAAGCGATACGATGTCCAGTCCGGCGAGCATTGGCCCAATGTCAGGCAATCCTCTGTCTTCACTTGCGCCAGCGTGGGCGGCGATACGCGCTTCAAGTCCAGCGCCGTCTGATACGAACACGAATTCTCGTACATGGCGCGGCCTTCGGTAGCGACGTCAATGGGCAGATGTTGGTTGAGCAGCGGATTCCACTTGACTCTGGAAGAGAGAAGAAGGAGGATTAAAGAGCATAAACTACAGATTACATGGTATCTTCTTCAGGTAAGTATTAGCTGGTGATAACCCATGTAAAGTAGTTCAGCATTGGCGCTTTACATTGCTGGGCAAATTAATAGATGCAGTTGAAGTGGGAGAGAGAGAAATCCTTAAAGAAGTTCTCAATATAAAAACTACAGATTGTTGCATGTGATAATATGATATTATATTGTATATAATTAATGAGAGTTTCATACAGTGCAGGTCATTGAAATAGCTTCAATTTGTATTGAAATGCAAGATGTGAAGAGTCTGATGGTTTGTAGCATAGGCTGATGGTCTGTAGAAGGCGTGTTAGATCCCAAAAAGTATGTATATTAATTCTAGTAACGGGTCTGGCAGAAAGTACAGAACATATTTATGTATAAAAAAACCTATTTATTGTCAAGAAGATTGATCTGCTTGTACTCATCTCAATCAAATATCTTCAGTAACATGAATATGTATATAATAAATAATAAACAGTCATAATAGTTAAAGAACCCAGAGCTTAAATATAGTAAAACCATTCCTCTTTCCGTTTAAAAATCCGTAGCCTATGGCTTAAACTACAATATTTTAAAGTCAGTTTTCTACATACACCGCAGTTCATTTACCTAAGAACCTGCACCTTGCTCTTTTCTTTGCACCTTACAAAGCCAACTAAAATGTCAGATAATATTCATAAATCATAAGAAATCGCCTACAATTAATGACTGCAATTTCGGGCAAACAGGCCCAAGCATAATTAGTAGTGCAGCTAAGATACAGACACGGAATAAATGTAGCTATATGTATGTGTGTAGGTGTGTGCGTGTGTGTGTGCACGACATGCATAATTATCTGCTTGGTTATTTATAGTGCCGGCCGACACTGCGTATGAGCGTTATGCGTGGGCGGCAGCAATTTGAGCGTGCAATTCTAATGGCCAAAACAGCAAGCCGGGTCAGCCTGGTCCTGTAAAGTTGGCTAACAGTATAAACAACAAGTCAGTTGTGCTTTTGTTTCACACTGTCTGCGTATGCAAAGGGTGCACAGGGTGTACAGAGTGTAAGGGGTGTGTGTGCGTTGCAGGCCATGCAAATTTTTGCACTCTGCCTTCATCGGAAGTTGCAGGATTTTGATTTATGCCAACGAAATTTATGCCAGAGAGAAACAGCAGCAGCAGCCCGAAAAGGACTCTGCCTCGTGCTGATCCTTAAATACGCGACTTCACTCGACAACTTTAATGTTGCGTTGCGTTATCAGCTTGGGCGCATCTACAACATCATCGAGGGCGACTGACAATATAAACGGCCTGCACACGCCTTGTTTATTATATAGTACATCATTGTTATGCAGCTGCCTGCCCCCCTCCCTTCCAGGAGCAGCAGCAGTAGCAGCCTCAAAGTACAAGGCAAACATCACGCAGCCATTTTGGCAGTTATCGCATTCGCCGAGCGCGCGCACACCGGAAATACAAGCAGGATGCCAGGACTGGAGAAGGAGAGAGGGAGTGGGGTACAGAGCGCGTGCTCACCAGTTTTTTTCTGAGAGAGAGTGAAAAGTTTGCCGGGCATTAATGCCAATAGACGAGATGTTGTATGTAGATGTTGTATAGCTTGGCTTTGCATATTCTTTCTTCCTATCGGCCTAATGACATGAGACATGGAGTCGGTGTGAAGAGCTTTTAATTAACAGGATGAGGCCACACGCGACCTGGCAACGATGCAGACTCTATTAATGGTTTGTCAGATTTCCCTATCGGTTTAGGTTTAATGGGCTTAACGTGGCTCATGGGCGTGGCCATTTTACAGCTTGTTACATTTATTATTGTGTACGGGAAGATGAGAGAGAGAAAAGTGTAATAAGTAGAGCAGATAAATTGATTATTGTTCAGTAGATATGGAGTTAGAGACGGTTGGGCTTAGAAACTTCAATGATATGAGATACTTGTGTCTGAAAGACTTAACACACATACATTTAAAAAGATCTTCTTTATCTTCTTTATTGAAGATAAAATAAGTTTTTAAAATATTTATGAAAATTAAAACTTAGTTGAGAATTTAAGACTCATAAAATCTATTATGCATGAGTTGCTTTTTAAAATAATACAATGAAAGTATTTCTTATAACATTTCATTGAATATGACCACAGAAAGTTGATGTAGTGCATAATAAAGTACTTTAACCTATTTAAATTTGCTGTATAACATTATAGGAATTCTAGTTCAGGTTAAAGAATATTTCTTCATTTATTTCAAAGCTTCAAAAAGCATAAAAGAAAACTCTTATACAAAAGATATATGAAGAAATGATATATTATATGTGATATACATATGTACTATGTAATATTCATACTATTTATACTGTATTTATTTAACAGTCCAAGCTTATATTGCATAGCTAACTATACGAATTATAAAATAATTATAGTAATATCATTTTCCCAAAAGATCATAAGAAGTTTACTTGAATTTCTTATAATATTTAAAATCGTATGCCTTTAGTTTAATTACCATATACTTTGTATATATTAACACTTTAAAGAACTAGTTTAATGCATTTTTAGATTATATATACAACATTTAATAACTTTAAACCCACCTCAGGATTATGCTGTTTGTCTTGGCTTAGTTCTTATCCAAAAAGAAAGTCCTGTAAACTTTTGTTTAAATTAATTTCACTTTTCGAAAGTTTCCCTGCGCACATTGATAACATCGATTGAAGTTCACTCAATTAGTCGACATTTTGTTAGGGTTTTTCTTTGCTGCGCTGCGTTGCATTTGCGAACCGGAAGTAAAATTATTTGTCCAAAATGGCGTCGGATATGCGGCAAGTGAAAGCGAACTTGAAGAGGAGGCGTAGACAAGGACAACAACGACGACGACGCGACACGTAAATTGTTTGTTTAGTTTACTTTGCTTTGTTATTGTTGTTGCTGCTTTGCTGCAGTTTGTTCAGTTTGTTGTTGTTGCAACGGATATGCAAGGAAATTTGTCAGTGCGACGAAGGACGCAATAGCAGAGGCAAACGCCGACGGTGGCGTCAACGCGTCACTTGGGCATTTTTCCCTTTTTTTGTGTGCTGAAACCCTTGAGGTTTTTTGGCCACGGAGGCGGCGGGGGCGTGGCGGCAGCGGTGACAACAAAATCAAAAGGAAAATTTCAATAATTTCCGCACGAAAAATATATTTGCAACACACACACACACACGCGGAGGTGGAGTAGGAGGCGCAGGTGCCACGCCTACTGCCCGTTTTGGCCGGCAACAGCGCAACAAGCTTATTTGTCCAAGTTCTCCACCTTGTTGTTATTGTTATTGTCGTTGTTGTTGTATATTTTGGCCGGCGCCCACAGTCGTCGTCGTAGTCGTGGCCTTTAGTACAGTGGAAACTTCCTGCAAGCGCGGCGGCCTGCAGCCAGTCTGTTGTCTGTCTGTCTGTCTGTCTGTGTGTCAACGTGTGTGGCCGACGAATCTTAACCGCAAAGTACCCGTTATTATATTGCTGGTCCGCGACGTGTCGTAACGGTAACGCGCACTCCAAGTTAATGTGTACGTCCCGTTGGCCGTAAGGCAGCACAGCGCGCGTCCTTAACACAAGCACACACATTCATACACACACAGAGGCAGAGAGACATGCACACACAGTGACAAACACGAGCACAAATCATCTCGTGCGCGCGCTCTCAAGATGGCGACACACAGCCAGGCCAGGCCAGGCTAGACCAGGCCAGGCACAGAACGGCATTCTACACTCCTCCCACAATTTTGGAGCTGGTAATCAGCAGCAGCAGCAGCGGCAACAGAAGCAGACCGCATCAGGCCGCCACATCGCCGCCCGGCACGAGGCGAGCATGGATGCCACGGCATGAGGCACAGCATGCCCGCCGTGCCACAGTCCACCCCATCACCAGCAGTTTGCGGTGGTTGATGCGCACGCGCGCTCCATCACATCCGTCCGTGCTGTCCGTTTTATCTCTGCTCTGGCAAAACGGGGCGGAGCTAAACACAGGCAGAGCCGTGCTGCTGCTGCTGTTCTACGTTCTTGGGCAGCATTGTGGCAAGCAAGCAAGCAGCAGACTGAGAACCAGGCCGAGGCGGTGGCATCATTAGTCCAAGCAAAGACCCCATTTTGGGCGGAAGTGCGTATGAGCAATATTTTAACAATGGCGTTTAAAACAGTTAAAGAGCCAGCACTAACAGTGGCAGAGACACACACGCACACACACTAGCACACTCGCACACACACACTAGCATATACTGCCAGCGACATTTGCTTATCTGTGTGCGGCCATTAGGCTCCCTCTTAGTTTGGGGCCAACACTCGCATCATTTGCGGCTTCATTTGCCACATTGCAACGTTGCCTACTTTAAGGCGCTGATGGGAAAAGAGGCAGCCCCCTCCCACCCTTCTCCATCCCCTCTAGATAAGCGCACACATAATAACATTTTAATTTCCAGCAAGTGCCCACAATGACGCACAAGATTTCCCGCAGTCATAAAAAAGGATATAATTAACATGTCGACAGCTTGAGCGATTAATGTGTGTGTGCGAGAGTGTATGTGTGTGTGTAATAAATAAATGGCTGATAAGCGCACTTTGACATAGTTCAGAACTTGAGCGCAGTAATTACTGTGAGCAGAGAGAAAGATCAATAAGAGAGAAACCATTTATGGTTTGAAGTATTAAATTCATGCAAATCTTAACTCGTATATTCCTTTATCCATATCCGCAATACAATAATAAACACATACATATTCATAATTTAAGCTAATAATATATGCAACCATCTTCATAATATAATATAAAACAAAGCCGGATAAGCTACTCCGCTTTGTTTATAATTCTGCAGCGCAATTCGCACGAATTTCTATGTGAATCCCAAACATGATTCAGAGTTACTTTCTTATAGTCATTGTTGAACAATGGAATATGATATATGAAGTGTTTTACGGTGCCTAGTACCGTAAGATACAATAGTCGATCTATATATCATTGGAGGAGAGTAAAATAAGAAAAAAAGTGAGATAAGAGTGCTCATGCACTCGCTGACGTATTCTCTCTACATATAAGGCAGACTGAAGCAATCTTCAGTGCAATTACATATCCTATAATCGTAGATGTATGGATATATAGTATATATGAAGATATATTAAAATTGCTTAAATATATTTCCCATTTATATGATTTAGCCACAAAGTCATTCAAATAAGATGCTAACTGCAGAGGAGTATCTTCTGTTCTTAGTTTCCTTCCCCACAGGGTATCAACTAGTCTTGCTGATCCCACCAATCTCTCTTTGAACTGTAGCTGCTTCCCAACAAACATGTTTCACAGTTTTGTTTTATTTAACAGTGATTTAGAATGTCTGAGGCACTTAGCAAAACGATATAAAATAAAAAATCCAAAATTTGTTTATTTAAATTTCCACTCGAGTTCGTTTGAACAAGTTTGTAACTAAAAGCTACTGTATTTCAAACAGATAATACTACGATTAAAACGATTTGCAATATATTTAAATTTCTTGAAAAAATTCCTGAGTTTAGATGTTTTAAACTAGTTCTGGCTGTTGCTGCCATCATCATCGAGGAGGTATAAATAGATCCGGCTATCGGCGGAAGACGCCTCATAGCTCGCAAGCAACTAATTGTGGCCAGTTCGGTAGCGCGTTGTGATATTGTTAGTTTAATCGTGAGACTTTTATTAGTATTATAATGAACTTCCTTATGTGGCCGGCAATTTTAATGTGCTTTATCGTGTTGATTGTTCCAATATTCTCGCAGCCATGGGACAATTTTAGACGCAGCGACTTCAACGGTTTCTCCGGCAATATTTTTGGGTAATACAAAACATTTTCTATATCTGGAATAGTTACTTTATGTTCTTTCTCTGTTTGGTGATCTTTCTCTATAGCGAGGGCGTGTTGAAGCCTGGCTACGATCTCGGTGCTGGCTACTTCAGCGAGCTGGATGCGCCTAGTTTAAGTGCACCCAGCAATGAAGTTTATCAGAGATTTGGCTAAGCTCTTAAGACGCACCACCCCGGGGAAGCTCGCAGGCTAAAAGAGCTTTAGCTCGGACGCAAACCCAAAAGGGATACAACGCATTTATAAAATATCAAATTTAATTTTAATTTAATTAAACACTCACACACATTTTACATTTATCACATAAGTCTAAAATACACTCGACGTGACAAATATAGTATTAGTTAAAAAGTCTGTTAAGTTTGCACTTGTTCGTTCTGTAGCCATTAAAATAATTACAATATGTAGTATATAGTTAAAAGTCTGGAGGGGATGCCATCTCTCTCTATCATGGATGAATGTCTCTTGAATCTCTTGCGTGGGAACGTATGCAGTATGTTGAAAAAAGTGGGGGAAAGTATAAAAAAACAACATCTTTGTGCAGAAAAAAGCCGCCATTAGCATCATTGATAGCATCTAAATGCGACTCTTGGAGTTTGTGCGTACGTCGAACAGTTTGCGCACAAAGAATACCTGAAAGAGAAGACAAGAAATCATTAGATCTTATAGAGCTCTGATTAATCCACTGTCATTCTCACCTGTATGGAGCATGTGATAAGTATAACCACAATTTGGCTAATGGAGAAAGTCTGAATGTACGAATTGTTGTCCAGCAACAGAGCAAAGTCGCGCGACTCACGATGCCGACTGTGCGCCTGGTAACCCAACATGTTGTTAATGTTTCGCTCCACTGTGCCTATGGTGGCTGTGAAGTTCTGCATATTCAGCTGCAGTTCCTCAATCTCTTTGGCGTATTTATCCCAAGCATCATACTTGACCACTGTGATGTATATATTGACCAGTTTACTGGCAAATCGTGAGAACTGATTGTCAATGCAGACGGAGTAGTAGCCACCAGGTGAGACTTGATCTGTGTAATCAGCTGTTGCCTGCCATTGATAGGGCTTTACAATTTCGCCAGCTGGATTGCGTACAGCGAAACCGGCCATGCCATCGCCACCGCGTACAACCTGTCAATCAAAGTGCATTAGCACATGTGGTGGACATCGTACTTTATATCTCACTGTGTGTACTTACACTGAACGAGACGTAGAAGGTGGCACCAGCTTGCACGTACTGATGATAACAATCCTCTTTGCCGGCATCAATGTGCACCTGTATGTGTGTATGATAAATATTTATCAGATAAACACAAAACATTTGTAGTTGTTGTTCTAACACAAGCAACGCATTCATGCGTGGGAGTGTAGGAAAGTGTCGTATATTACCTTGTAATCCATGGCGACGGCTGGTAGATTCTCGTACCATGGCTGCTGTGCTTCCTGTGCACTGCATTTTTGGATCAATTGGATACAGCAAATCAGCGCAATTGGCACAAAAAGATTCAATCGCTCCCGCTGCCACGTCGATCCCATTTTAGATTTTGTAAACAATAGAGTTGTCACTTTGCGTTAACTTGTTGGTTGCTGACAATTAACATGCAACTGTAATGTTATTAACAGTGTCTGTCTAACTTCCTGGTGAAAGTGGGCGTTCTAATATTTTGTTTCTTTGTGAGTAGTGAAATTAACACTTGAGTAAATTATTTAATTAAATGTGAAGCTAATATGATATTATACACAATATGAAACAATGCTGATTCGGCAGAAAATTCATATTTAATTTAAACTTAACAGCTGCTAATCGTTGGTAACTTAACAGCGCCACTCAACAGCACCATTTAAACTTATCGATAATTTTTAATGTTAAATATTAACCTACAATCGGTATTCTTTTCTTTGGTATTTCTTAGTGCATTTCTTTGTACTGCGCCCGGTTTATTGAAATTGACAACAAGTTGTTATAAATAGCATTTATTATATTATATATATTTGATAATATACATAAGTTGTTGGAGCATTTGTTTCCATATAAATAAGTAAGTCAGTTATCATATGCTACACCTGACAACGTTCCAGAATGTGGTTGCGGCTATCAGCGACAAACATCTGCGACTGGAACACTTGTTGATATGGAAAATTTATAAACAATATAGTATATCTGCACTTACCTACATATAGACTCATACACATGCACTCGCGTTTGCTAAGTGCTTAAATTATTTATCAAGTACTTATGAGGTTTTGCAATATGCTACATTGAGTATGTGAACTTTGTAGATAAAGCCTTGTCTCGTCACTTGACAGCTCATTACTGATCCAGACGTACACCCCATCCGACGACAACATGGTTAACGTAACGGAAGATATTTTCGCCAACGCTGCAGTGAATCCCTTTACCAAGAAAACGGAGCAAATACGGCGTTTTACACTAAGCAATGAGGAACAAATGACTGTGCAGATATTGACATGGGGTGCCACGATCAGCAGCATTAAGGTGCCAGATGCGCATGGAAAGGTTGAAGATGTCACACTGGGATTTGATGATTTGGCTGGCTATCAAAGTGATAAGAATCCCTACATGGGTGCCACAGTGGGACGCGTGTGCAATCGCATAGCTGGTGGAAAATTTGTGCTCGATGGAAAGACAATCGAAGTCTCACGTAACAGAGGAGAGTTCCAACTGCATGGTGGTTTCGTTGGATTCGACAAGGCACACTGGGAAGTCGTTGAAGTGCTGCCCAATGGCATCAAATTGAAGCACACCAATCCTGATGGTCATGAAGGTTATCCGGGAGAGGTAACCGCAACTGCAACATTCATTCTCACCGAGGACAACTGTCTGCATGTCTCCTTGGATGCTGTGACCAACAAACCGACGCCAGTGAATCTCACAAATCATTCCTATTTCAATCTGGCTGGCCACAAGGCGGGAAAGGAAGGTCTCTATGAACATGTGGTAGAAATCAACGCCTATGGCATCACCGAAACGGACTCCAACTCCATTCCAACTGGCAAAATTCTTCTTGTGGATGGTGGTAAATTTGATCTGCGTACCCCAAGCAAACTGGGAGATCGTATAAAGCAGCTGGAACCTGCAATTGGATATGATGACAACTTCTGTGTGCAATTCACGCCACCTCAGAGCATCGCAAACATTGCCAAGGTGGTGCATCCACCAAGTGGACGCTGGCTGGAGATTGCAAGCAATCAACCTGGTGTACAGTTCTACACATCGAACTTCTTGCCCAATAAGGAGCGTGGAGAGACGCCTACGAAGGGCAAGGAAGGCGCAGCTTATAGCAAACACGGTGGATTCTGTCTGGAGACTCAAAAGTTTCCCGATTCTGTGAATCACGAGAATTTCCCTTCGGTAATACTGCGACCCGAAGAGAAATATCATCATGATGTAATCTATAAGTTTGGTAAGCTGAGCTCCAAATAAAGAACCCTCATATTATACAACTTATTAGCTAGTTATAAGCCTAAAGATAATGCCATGTATGCCAGTAATCCCAAGTTTTAACTAATAAACGTAAAGCACGCCAAGCACTTTTCAATTATACTAGACACTGATTAGTTAGGAGGCGCATGCACACCTCAGGGCCATAAACTTGGCACGATTATCAATGTCAGACAGAGGCTATATATAAGACGTGTGGGTTTTAAGCTCACTGAATAATCAAATGAAGCAGTTGCTCGTGCTACTCTGTCTGCTGTTGAGCCCCAGTTTTATCCTCTGCCAGGGCTTTCTACGCATAATCAATGGAACTGCTGCAAAGAGGGGGCAATTGCCTCACCAAGTGGCCGTACATACGTATTTCAACAACTCCAAGGATGAGCCACATATCTGTGGGGGCACCATAATCTCCAGTCGCTGGATACTCACAGCCGCGCACTGTCTGCGGGAGCCCGACCTGAAGTTGTAAGTTCAACTAAACAGATTCTCTTCTTTCTCTTCACTAAAGTCTTCATATTTCTTACAGGGTAAAAGTTATTATGTATGCAGGCCTAATTAAAAAGCAGAGTAAACAGAGCTCACGTAAATCGAGACAAGTGATACTGGCCAAAGATGCCATAGTACATCCAGGTTATGATCGCGATACAGTAGCGAATGACATCGGGTTGCTGCGCTTACCCCGTCGACTCGAACTGAACAACTTGATTCGCGCTGCCAAGTTAGCTAAAGGTAATAATACATATGAAAATAGGTCCGCCATCAGTTCGGGCTGGGGATTGATGGCAAATGAGCAGCCCACAGACGATTTACAGTACATCAACGTGACGATAATATCCAACGAGCAGTGCGAGCAGGAATGGAACAAAGAATTGAAGGATAGAAAAAAGTTAATGCTCGACTCTTTTCTGTGCATTGATTCCACGCAGGGATTACCCTGTCGTGGTGACTCTGGTGGTCCATTGCTGCTAAACGATGTCACAAGAACAGTTGTTGGCATTGTCTCACATGGTTTCGATGCCCAATGTCGTCTCCGAGTGCCAGATATATTCACAAGGGTCTCCTCGTTTGTAAATTGGATAGAGAAACACACGGGTCGCTTGAAGTAGAGAGACTTAGGGATATATAATAATAAAATATAAACTAAATGATATATAAACCTAAATATAGATAAGAATATGATATTGTCCAGGTTTCTTTTCTTTTCAAACATGTGCTTTATTCTTATTTCTCATACAAACTCCGTACACTCCCCTTTCCCATACTTTCATAATATTTTTCTTTCTTGTTATGTTTTTTTGTGGCTTTTGCTAAATTTGTTGTTGTTGTTTATGGCTTGATAGTGTTAAACAATTGTTGCTTATGATAATGTTTGAATGTACTCTTTTGTGGGATTTGTTGTTGATGTTGTTGTTGTATCGCTTACGTGTGGCTAATGTTGCTGATTATTCATGAATTCGTTTCTTTGTTTATTACGCGTTGCTGCTTCTTCATTTGTTTATACTTATGTAAATGCAATTTTTAAATGTACAAAATCTAATGGAAATGATGATGCGTCATCATTTCAGAGCGAGTGGGGGAGGGCGGGGGGTTCATTATTATATTTATTATTTATCATTTGTCTTGGGGGCTCATTTCATTTCGTTTTCGTTTTAGAATAATATATACAATATTTAAACAAATGTTTTTAAAGAGTCTATACAATTTGCTTTTGTTAACAAAGATGTTTGAGAGTATTAAGAACGTTCTTAAAAAAACTGTTTTTTATTGTTTATTGTTTAATAAGACTGCTGCTTGAGACTTTAGCTTAGAATTTTATATATCATTTTTTTTTATTTAGCTTTTTAAATTTGAAAAATGCTCAGAAATATTAGAAGAAAAAGTTCGCTTTATAAATGATAACAGTAACTGTAAAAAGTAACGGTTTGTCGTGTGGGATGCCAAATACTTTAACTATGCGTTTAACTAGTTTCATTTATGTTATTATGTATATTGTGTTTATATGATTTATTTGCTTCTCTATGCTGCCATTCTATTCTCGTGAGCTTCACTCTTTTTGCGACTTTCTCTTACTGATTTTTTCCAATTCAAAAAGAAATTTTTAGAACTCTGCACGATATGATTTAATGATGGCAATTAGCTCTAAGTGAATGTGTATGTGCCGTCGTATCATCATGATCCGTATTCACTCAAGTATATATATATATATATATAGATTTTAGTTGTCGTATAAAATGGTTTCGTATTAAATTTAAGTTATTTAACATACGCAAAATATATTTTGTATATCATCGTCATCATCATTATATCATATCATCTTCGATCTTCTCGTTTCGTTGGCTTAACTAGACTTCTTTATATGTATATAAGTAATTATTATATTTGCTAAATTTTGCTTTTTGAAACAGTAACTTTCAGTCATCTTGTAATCATAATAATACCTATATGCAATATTACATACGTACAATATTTTTGTTTTGTTTTCCTTTTTAATTTATTCAATTTGTTATTGTTTGTTTAATATGTTAATTTGTTGTTTTATGAGCGTCGTGTACAATGCCTGACAAAATGCATAAGAAACGCATTTCTTATATAGTGTGTCGTGTTCATAGATTTATCTTCTTGTTTTTATATTATATAGATTTCGTTCGTACTCTTCTTGTCGAAGAGCGTTGTATAAAAGCTAAACGTTTATCGCTGCGTATGATAATGTTTTTTTCGGTTTTTCAGTTTTCTTTTATCTGCTTCTGCATACTTAAAAATGGCTTCGATTCTTCTTCTTAAAATTGCTGTTCGATTTTCTATTTCCAACTAAATTTGATTTATTCTTTTTGGCAGTAATCGTTTTTCTTTTGTTTAGGTTCTTTGACATGTTTCCTTTTGCGGCCTTTCTCGTTAGTTTCCTCTCGTCTTATTACAGCACATCATCTTCTATACCATATATCATTATCTCTCTTGTGTATGTGTATGTGTGAGTGTTTGTGTGTGTATGTTGTATATGCTAAGCAACTAACATTGGACCATTCCATTGCGCGACGCACTATATAAGAAAACTAGCTAAGTACTTGATTATTTCATATATATACCATATATATATGATGTATATATGTTATATATTATGTGTGTATATTCGTATGTAGTTTATGTATATATATATATATATCCATATCTTTATGCTGCTGCTTAGAAAAGTTGGAATATGCAATTTCGAGAATGAGAGACGCGATCTCTGCCGGGATTAGCTGCCACTCCATGTCCATCTCCATGTCGCCATCAGCGCTGCCGGAAAGGTATTATACACATAATGCATCAACGAAATCTGTCTGTCGGACACCAGTTGCATTAGCTGCTGCCGCATGTAGAAAATTATGACTAGAACTAAAACTACGGCCAAAAAAAGTCATCAGTCGCACTCAGGACCCTCGGAGAAATGGCCACGCACATCGAGTGCCGATGCCAATTGGAATATGATGTGCGATAGCGATGGATGCTCCAGTAGCTCATTCGCTGGCAGTTGTGGCTCACAGCGTGGCCTCATATGCCTGCCACGGAAACCGCGATGCAGACGCAGCACAACATCACAGAACACAAAGCGTAGAATGAGTGTGCGCAGAAAATCGTCGCCGAAGAACTGAACGTAGGAGGAGTCTGCAAGAAGAGAAGACAGGAATGAGTTCGATATAGTCTTTATTACTTCTCCTCCCCCCCCGGGCAACTCACCAATAAAACCAATGCCCTGTTCGATCTCATCGATGCGACAACGCGTCACCAGACGCGAGGCCTCCGTTATGAAACGATCCACATAGGTTTGACAGCGTTCCCAGTGATGTATGGGCACGTCGCCAACGTTGCAGATATAGCAGAGTGCCGTGAGCGGAGAGTGCAGGAATAGTGTGAACAGCGAGCCATGATGTTGCACATCAGCTGGTGAAGGGAATGAAGAGTGATAAGTAAATATAGATAGTGTAATATTTATTGGGGTATACCTTGAAATGCTGGCGGCACATCTTGCGGCGACATGAGTATGACCAGTGGCTGGCCAAAGTAGCGGGGTATGTGCTGAAAGACAAACGAATTATCCGAATCGATAATGATGAACATGGGTCGACGTGTGAACGGATACAGATCGCCCGGATAGAGGCAGTGATTCTCCTTATACGATTTGCCGCGACACGATAAGCCGCCACCATCGACGCTATCGCGCTTCACGCTGGTGGCCAGGCCACCCAGCTCGTAGCCATCTGTAAGAGGAAGATTAAGGAGTTTAAGGTTTAGATATGCATATAGAACAGTTCATATGAAGGAGGGTCTTATGAAATAAAGTAAAGTTACATTCAGCAAAGTACTCACAGTCCTCGGGATGTTTTGTGGTGGAGAAACAGCCGTCTGCTGACATATAGAGCAGCAGTGCACCGCCCAGCGGAAGTTCCTTAAAGCCGCTGGCCAGGAAGACCAACAGCTGACTAATCGAAGGCTTGTATAGTAAATATTTATGAGGATTGTCTCGATAATGACGCCCGTTCTCCAGATAACCCTTCGAACCCGGCACTCCGTATGGTGGTATGCGACTGGCCGCCGGACTGGCATCGTGTCCGTGCAGACCGTGGGACATGCTCAGTGGATTCGTTGCTGACTCCGTGGGCTCACGTTCCAGTGTTTGCAGCATTCTAGAGAAGAGAGAGAGGGAATGTTTTAAATGCGATTCCTTGAGGTATTTCTCATCACTTACCTAAACATGTCCATGGTGAGCTCAGAGAACTTTGCCTGCTCACAGGCTGAGCCCACAATGAGTATCTCCTGCAGGCTGAGGGTCATGTGGGGCGATCTCTCGCACGGTGGCGTCGTCAGCGGTGATAACCTAGAACCGGAACCACTGCACATCAGTTGTTGTAGTTGTGCTGGTCCACAAGCAAATTGCGGAGGCCCGTGCTTTCACAGAAGAATTGAGAATGTGGCGCACTAATGAGGTGATATTCGGGGGGAAGGGAGGTATGCATGTTGTGTATGTATGTGTTGGGGTATAACATATGAAATGATAATTTTGTATGTGTGGTGTGTGTGTGTGTGTGGAGGGGGGGAATTCATGGATAAGTGCGTGACGAATGAGAACAGTGAGTGTTTTTTTGGTGTTTTCAAGTCTTCTGTGATAAGCACAACAAATCGAACTAAAGCAAAACTTGTATACCTTACATAACATAACACAAGTATAAAGAGCCACCATACCACATATGGTATCCCCATCCTAACCAACCCCACAAGCTCTCCATACTCCATACTCCGCCGACGAAAGCACGGGCAAAGTGTACACGGATTGTTCAGTTGATTGTGCCAACGACTCACCTGTGCGACAATATTATGGGATTGGAGTCAGCATGCAGCACTGCCACGGCTGCCTCTGCCTTGATGAACCCCTTAATCTCCTCCAGCACCAGTGACCATTCCAAATGATCTTCCGGCTCGTAACTGCAACAAGAGGTGGGAGGAAAAGTAAAACAAACAAAGAAAACATACAATCAGCAGCTGCAAAGCATTTAATCCTTTTACGTGTTCGTGTACTCCTGTATTTGCTTCTCCAATTCGGTGACCAGCTCCCGCACCAGTTTCATCTTCTTGAGCAGCAGACAGACGACTATGAAGCGTGCATAGTATCGCAGCTTCTTCACCATCAGATCCGGTCGATCCTCTTTGGCTGCACGCGAATAATACGCACGTCCACGTATTGCCGCATAGAACTGATACGCCTCATTCAGGTAGTTCGTTTCGCTGGTTCTTAAACTGCAGAAGGAGTGGAGAGAATGGAGACTTAGTAAGTAGAAAGAGGGGGTATTCAAGGGGGGGTGGTACACACTAATAGTGATAATAAAGCTGTCCGATTTTGCTGGCTATTTCGCCAATTTGCCAGCGCTTCAGTCCGTACTTGGAGTCGAGCACCAGACGATGTTGTTGCTGGAACTTCCACAGCTTTGTATAGACATCAAAGGTGCGTCCAAAGTACGCCTGCCACTGCCTGTGGCCATACTGCGGCAGATCTCTGCAGGTTGTAAGAGATATATGATCTCTATATAGCATAATGTTGTAGGATATTTCAGTCTTCAAACTCACCTCAGTCCATTGAAGAGCTGTTTGGATTTCTCTAGTAGATGGCAAAACTCCAAAACAAGCTTTCTATCCTGTTCCTCAGTGGACTCCATTTTCACCATGCCGTTCTCTGCCGCCCCAAAGTGTTATGTGTGCGAACCGGTTGTGCTGCTGGTAAATGAGGGAAATCGCTTGAAATCATCATGCCGTAAATAAACAAACTGAATCATCAACCATCAATCCCTAGTTCCCTCTTACTCTCCCTCTCTCTCTCTGTCTCTCTTCCTTTCCCTATTCATCTATCTAGCTATCTATCTATCTGTGCTCTCTATGCAAGTGCTTATATACTATGGATATTCAAAGCAGGGAACGCTTTGCCCACTTCAAATTCATTCAGCCGCTCGTTGAGCCGTTGACATTGTCGATAATGATGATAATAATCAGCACAATCATGACGATGATGACGATGTTGATGATGATGATATTGTGCATACAATATGCTTAATGGGCGATTTCTTTTTCTCGCACAATGCCTGCAATATTAAATTTTTAATTTTTATTTCCCCACGCAGAGATGTTATAAATAAAAACAGACTTCTGACTTCTTCTAGGCAAGCTAAGCCAATTGCGATGCTGCTGTGCAGATGATGCAATGCTTTAAAGCAAAAAAGAAATCCCTGCGAGTTCGAATTTAATTAAAAAATTTCCATGGAGCGCAGAAAAACAATTACGAAGCCTTTCAAGATGCACAATGATGGAACAGTTGGCGGAGGGAGGAAGGGAGGGAAGTGAAGAGAGAAAAGACAATCGTAGTTTCTGCATCAGAAGCTCAATTAATAACGCCTGACCAGGTGACTAAGTCAAATTGGCAACGGGGAAATGCGAAGCTTGGCAAAGAAAACGAGTAGAGAACGAGAAGAAATCATCATTAAAACGGCAGCAGGGAAGGGGCAAGAGGGAAGTGAATGCTGCACAAAAGGGTCGACAGTGCAAATGGCGCCACAGCGACCACATTGATTTGGTTTGGGAACCGAACTAGGTCGCTTGCTTGCCTCTCTGCTGGCACACAAAAACTTTCAATATGAGCTCATCATCCGCAGCAGCCACTGTTGGAGCGGGCTGCAGTAAGGGAGGGGGAAGAAGGGAAGGAGGCACAGTGGGCTATCGAGGAGGCTGCGAAAGACATGCGTCACTCAGCAGTGTGGCAAGTGCGAAGTGACGAAGTGGCGCCACTTCATAATTATGGCGCCTTAATCAAATTAAGAGTCCATTTAACAAGTCAAAATTACATAATATGAAAATTACGCATACGCAACGTTGGACGACGAGACAGCAGACCGAGACAAGGCGCAAGGAGCACGCGTTTGTCCGTGTGTGTGTGCGGGCAAACACCTAAACAAAGCTGATAAACTAACAAGCTGACTCACTCACTCACTGACTGACTGACGCACTCAGCGTCCATGCTGCTGACTTCATCATCAGGCACAGCACACCACCAACTTCTTCATCATCATATTCATGCTCCACATCATCATCATCATCATCTTTAACATGTCAACATGTGGAAACCGGAAATGAAAAAAACACAAATACTAAGCAAAGTCGTTGCCACTGTGTGCCGATGCTTATTAACACATGCCCCAGCTGCCTTACCTCCTCTCGCCCCTCCCCTCCCTCCACCTCTCAGTGTGCACTGGCTGCACATGCAACAAATTAAATCAGTTACGTTTTGCTAATGTGCAACTGCAACGAGAGTGCGTGTTGTGCTAGTTGCCACTTTAATTTGCCACAAATTACAACATTATTTTAATATTTCCAGACTGCAACAACAACATGCAAGTTGACATTTTTGTCGCCTGCCAGACTAACTAGTTGTTGTTGTTGTTGTTGCTGGGAGTGCGACGACAACTGCCTGGAAAATCCCAATGCTAGTCAAACAAAGCGCGCAAAAAAGTATGCAACGCACTTTGCAACGCAGACGAGGACGAAGGCGACGCTTTTTGACTAACTGCCAAGCGACGGCTGTGTGTGTGCGTGTGTGTGTGAGTGCATGTGCATGCACTTGCATTTGTATGTGTTTTCAATGCCCGCCAGCACTCCAACAAATATTACGCTCCACTCTCGCACAGTGCAGACACTCCAACTCCAACTCTCGACTCGCTTTTGCTATTTGACAAAAAGCTGCACATTTCCCTTCTCTCTCTCCACCGCCCCTCCCTACCTGCCTTCTCTATCTTCCCTCTCACCCTCTGACTTTTTTTAATACTGCCTTTTTATGTAGTTTGTGTATGTGCGTGTAATCCTTCAAAAGGCATTGTAGGCAACACATTTACACACATTTAATGGCATTTTGACACTGATAATGATGTTGTATCCTGCATCCGCCCCCCTCCGACTGCTCCCCTCCCTCTCTAGCACATTGCCATATGGCAGCAGCGCCTACAAATTATGGAATTCCTACAATAATATTGAATTCCTACACAAACTTTGCCCTGGGCACAATCAAATTATGATTACACACACACACACAAACAGAAGGAAAAGACACTCACACACACATTATGCCAGCTAGTTTTGAGCGAAATGTGGCAGCAGCCCGGAAAAACTTTCAACTCGCCTCGACATTTTTGTTGTGGATGTCACAAGTTTCCGTTACTTGAGGCAATTGCGAATTTTTAGATAATTGGAAAAGTGCATGGGGGAGGGGGATGGGGTGTAAAAAAATACTATGAAAAAGTTTTTGATCTGCCCTGCTGCGACATGTCCGAACATGTCAATTGAGCGTCGACGTTGAGCGCCATTTTGTGCAATTGCAACTGACCCGAATAAAAATGCATTTTTTCCACCTACCTTATCATTGTTGTACCTGGCACTGCCTCTGCCTGCTCCACCGTCTCTGCCACTGTCGCTGTCTCTGCCAACAAGAACAACAACAACCACAACAAGACAAGCAGCAGCCGCTGCCGCCAACGCAGCCACAGTAGCCGCCGACTGTCACCGATGTGGTCGCTCTCGAAATCTGTTGAAATTTGTCTCCGTCTCCGTGGTCTCTGCCTGCGTTGACTGCTCTGCCCACGTCGCCGTTTTTGTTGTTGTTGCTAGAGCTGCCGTTGCTAGCTGCGTTTGGCTAGCGGCGATTTGCTGCCACTGCTGCTGCTGCCACACCTAACATATTTCTGTCCCGGACGCAGCTGGACGACTACGCGTAGTACGCCATGTTCACTTGCCACACACACTACACACACCTCAAACACACACACGTTTGCCCGTGCTTTTGCCGGTTTTGCCAGCGATTTTTGCACTGCGTTTTCACGTTTTTTTTTTTTGTATCTCCCCTTTACTTCCGCGTTTATTTCGTACTTTGTTTCGTGCTTTGCTTTTGGCGGCGCTTTGTGATTTTTGCGACTTTTGTGCGTAAAATTTATTGTGAATTTTTTAATGATTGTGAATTCGTGACGTCGTCGGCGTTTTTGGGGGGAGAACAGCGCGTAGTAACGGGATTAATGAGCTATACACCAATTTGCACACACTGCCTACGATACTGTGTGTAGTAAAAACGCGTTGTGCCCCGTCGTCGTGCGTCGTGTGTGGCTGTGCACAGTATTGAATTTTTTCGCATTTACATTTTTAACGAGCGGGCTGGGGGTTGGGGGTTGTTATTGATTTTTTGCCCAAAAACTGACAGCACGTAGTACGCACGACAAGTCGCTAGATGGCGCTTGTGTGCACGGCCAAATTTCGTGACAAGGGTTGCCCAATCAGCTGATCGATTGCCGTTGCGCATTTGAATTTGAATTCGTAACAAGGGTTGCCCCATCAGCTGATCGACTGTCAGTGAGTGTAGAGTTGCCGTTGCGGATTTGAATTTAAATTCAATAAAGTAAATGCGAAGTCATACTATATGCGCACACATTAAAATGCATTGCATTAGATTTATATTTTTAAATCCACTTCGATAAATTAAACTTAAATTTCCTTTATCGAGTCATACTACATGAACACACATTAAAGTTTATTGCATTACATTTCCAATTTTAAGTACAATAACATTTACAATTAGCATTACATAAGAAGCGTCACCATTATGTTATATGTTATCGATTTATCAGTGCATGTTTCATTATTATATTTCACACTATCACAATGAATAATAAAACATTGCTCTCTCGATATTCAGATCTAGTATAATCGATCCTACATATATTTAGTAAATATTTGGTATGTACTTGTATATATTTTGTTCCTTTACAATATGGTAAAAACAATAGCTACATATGTATGTATATTTATAGGTATTATCCGTCCAACTAAACAGACGCCTCTGACCATATCCAGACACTAAATAATCCTAATCTCCTTTTAAAATACAATATACGCGTAGCTTTTCAGTCTTTATAAAGAAATCTCCCGAAACAGAATTAGAAACTGCAATGCGTCTATATATCGTACAATCGTAAATCAAATTCGCTATGTACAGACAGTCAAGTAACACTTTACTCAAATGGACATGTTAATGTAATGTACATTTGTGTACAGAATTACTTCACAGACTGTATATCCCTATATGTATCAGTGTGTGTATATATATGGGCTATATATGTTGTATATGGAGCACAGTGGAACTTGGAACTACTGTGCCCCACCAAGTGCAAGTTAAAAGTTAAAAAAATTTGGCTTAGTTACAGCTGCAACATTTGCTAATTGTTTCGATGTACAAGTTCGAGTGTGAGTATTGAGCCCCGAATGAATGCACTCATGAGTATGGAATATGGAGAGAGAGTCCCCGCTCTACAGGGATTTCTTTCCTTCGGGGCTCCACTTAGAAGACGGTTCATCATTTGGCTCTACAGGCGTGTCGCCTCCGATACGGTGGCCACATCGCAACCGTTATTCCCTTGTTGCTGTTGCTGTCCAGGCTGTGCCTGCCCCGTGGAGATGCCCACATCTGCTGTGGGTCTGGGCAGATGAGAGTAGTATCCCATTTGACAGGAGTTCTGATGCGACAGCTTCTGATTCTGACTGAGCTGATACTGCGCCGCCTTCAGTGCCTGCTGCTGTTGCGGCGTCAGACAATCACACGCGGCCAGCAACTCCTCTGTGGACTTGGCTGTAATCGTAGTCGTGGTCGTGGTGGTCAGTTCACCCACAAACTCGGTGGGTGGCGGCGCATAGTTCTCCACATCGCCATAGGTCGAGTAACGTCCATATGGATTGCGTCGCGGCATGGAGTGACGCTGCTGAGCAATCTGCAACTTCACTGGCGGCGACTTCATGGCCACCGTATCCAAATAACCATAGCCAAAGCCCTGAGCCGCTAGATTATCCCACGACTTGGGCTTCTGCACGTAGGCCATGGTGTTCGGGTAGATCTGGGACGGCTGCACCTGTGTGGCGGTCAAGTGGTAATGCTGCTGTTGCTGCTGCGGCGGATGATGATGATGATGTGCATGCACATGGGGATGTGGATGATGCTGTGGTTGTCCCTGCCCCTGCCCCTGCTGTCCTTGTTGCTCGTAGGACTGCCGCGACTTGGTCGAGTGCTGCCGGGATGCGGCCTGCGCTGCATCGCTCTTGGGATCCCAGAAGAGCGTGTCTGTGCTAATGGAGGTGGTGTAGGAGGCCGAGTCACCGGGCGCGAATTCACTGGAGGTGCACGAGTGCAGGCTACAGTGGCTGGCCAGGCCGGAGGCCAAGTCAAAGTAGCGAGAGCGCACGCTGCCCGTCTGCGACTGCGTTGGCGCCGCTGACGGATGATGGTAATGATGATGAGATGGTGGCGTCTGCTCCACATGCGTATGCCGATGATGGTGATGATGATGATGTGGATTACTGGTCTGTCGACTTCCCTCCCCTGCCTTGCCAGCAACCTGTGCACTGGGCGAGGCATGCGTCTGTGACTTGGCGCGTTGTTTATCCTTCACCTCGGAACGTTCCCGATCGCGATGCTTGTGCTTGTGCACATGCTCCTTGTGCTGGCGATGGCGACGACGTGTGGGAACACATTGTGTATCGCAGCAGGGACTGGCCAAGTCGTAGGCATCCAGGCTGACATTATCTCCACCTCCACCACCTGCTGCGCCATTGCCATTGCTGGGCTGTGACTTCTCCGAGGACTTCCAGCGAAAGTGTCCAACACAGGGATTGCAGCTGTGGCCCGCATGGCAATGCTTCTGCTTCTCCAGCTTGGGCGGCTTGGCGGGCGGTTTGTGCTTCTCGCAGGTGCGCGGCGGTGGTGCCGGTGGCTTCACTGCTGTCGATCCAGCACTGGCGCTGTGATACTGCTGCGTGGTGCTGGCCGTGGCCTGACTGGCGCTGTTCGTGTCCAGCGACGCGGTGCGCTGCATCATGTAGAGCTGCTGCTGTTGCTGTTGGTGTTGCTGCTGTTGTTGGTGTTGGTGCTGCTGCAACAGCTGATGATCGCTGCTGCTGCTGCGCTGCAATCCTCCTCCTCCCATGCCCGCCTCAATGTAGTTGTCGGGCCGGAGGACATAACGATATGTGGGATCCAGATAGTGATAGGTGAGCATGAACTGTGCCGGCGGTGGAATGATCACCGGTTGCTGTCGCATGGCCATGTTGGGCACATCCTCTGTGGACAAAGCAGGGCGATAGAATCCTCCCTCATTGGCACTGGACTCGGTGGGGGAGATGCCCTCTGGGTCACTGGGTGAGGTGTTGGCATTGGCCTTCTTGCGGGCCGGCAAACTGTGCGTCTTCCACTTGCCCTCGAGGAGTTCCCGCTCACGCAGATGCACGCGCTCAAGTTCGTTCATCTTCTGCTGCAGCAGCCCCTGAAGCTGTATGTAGCGCATGTGCAGATCCACCTGGGGAAGGAAGATATAGATAGGAGATTAGAGAAGTCTTTGGAGCACCTTAGTGATCTTCTACCTTGCGCACACAATCCTCAAAGAGCACCACCATGCGCATTCGCATGTCGCACTTCTTGATGAACTCCACAATCGTCTTGTGATCAGCCTTCTCCATATCATTCCCGTTAATGGAGAGTATAACATCGCCCTCGCGCATGCCCGCCCTGTATGCAGGTCCACCATATTCCACATAGTCCACATAGGTGATCATCTCCAGCTCCTCGTCACACTTGTAATGGATGCCATAGCTCTGCAGTGTGAAGCCATACGAGTCGTTCTTCTTCTCCACAATGATGGTGCGACGCCTCCGATCCTCATCCTGCTTGGAGGCCAATTGCCGCTCCGATTTGTAGCGTCCCAAGATGTGTGTGGAACGGGACAACTGCGAGCAGGGAAGGGGAGAGTAGATTATAGGGGTAAGGGCAACAGATTATAGTAGTTGCCACTGTCCACATCAGTGCTGAAATGTGGCACACCACATGCCCCCAGGCTGTGCGAGCTACAAAAATGATGTTTGCCTGATTCGTTTGGGGCGACTTTTTAATGAAAACTTTCCCATGAATACGCTATGAGCGGTGCCAACACTTTCACTGGGCACAGGCCTGGCCAAAAGGAGCAAAAGGATAAACAATAGTCGAAAGGCAAACAAGAGACTGAACACACACACAGACACACAACCACAGAAGGCACACACACAGAGCGGGCATAAAGAGACAGCACGCTAGGCCTTTCATTAATCCTTTATTTGCTACGAGCGCAGGAAGTGGGCTGCCAAGGGAGCAGCCCCCCAGGACATTTATAGCTCAACAAATAGCTTCGCCTGCCTGCCTATCTGCCTGCCTTCGTTGACCAGTTCGAGGGACACGCTAAGAAAACTCGCTGCGAATTATGAGGATAGTTTTATAGCATGTGCATAAATATTTATAGGATAAAAGACAGGAAGAACCAAAACTATTTTGTGGCGTTAAATGGGTCGTCGAGAAGAGCCTGAACTGAAACTTAATAAAGTTGATGGGGAAGGTATAACATACAATATATTCAAGACATAAGTTTGTGCTGCTAAAGCTCATATTAAAGTAGAAAGGGTATATCCAATTGACTTAAATATTTGATTGACAAACACGAATTTATACTCTCTATTAAAGCTAAAACCGTAACAATAAAACAACTTACTATAGAGCTCTCCTACTAAAGAAAAACAAGATATACAATATCTAACTGACTCAATAGATTTCTAGACTACTTGGATCAACTTAGACGTTCAAGAAAAGCTAAGAATAATCAAAACACATATTGAGTGCATTATATTGGTTTCTTAAAGTTTCTATTAAACTAATCTTAAAGCGCCTTAATTAAGTTCCGTACTGGCATTAAAAGACTAGTTAGTAGTTTATATAGCTAATATATTTGATATTTCACAAAGTTGTAGGGGTTTTCTTAACAGAATCAAATAATTTTAAAACTACTTAGGTAGCTCACAACTTTACAACTCTCCATAAAAGTTAAACAAACCGTAAATACTTAATATAATTCAACTAAGACTTCTTAAAGCACATACTAACTTCAGTTGCTTGTTTTCCCTAACAACCCAAGAGGCTTCTGGACGTTTACTTCAGATATCATAAGGTTTCATTCATAGCACACAACCCACAGCAAAGTACACCCCACCAATCTAATGTAATACACATGTGCATGCGCTACATAAACCCTGCTTCGATTTAGGGGAGTCTCCAGCTCGACTCGTCGAGAATATTTCATAAAAATCATAATTAAATTACATAAATGCTTGCACAAGAAACGAAAGGGGGTGGAGGTGCTAGGGTTGCTGTGGGCACTGCGGGGTGTAGTGGGGTGTCTACTTCCGCGGCATTGAATTATTTAAAGCTGATCGGCGAGGCGCAGTTTTGGCTGGACTGTTGATGCTTGGCCGTGTGCCTGACGAAGCGTGAACGCCAATGAGCCGCGAGTAGCCGAGCCAAGCCAAGCCAAGTCGAGGAGCAGAGGTTAAACAGCTGAGGCGGCTTGCACCCACTCCAAGCAGACAAAAGCCACCACCAACAGAAGGCACATACATATAAAGAGGGAGAGAGACAGAGAGAGAAAGCAAGAGCGAGGGAGTGCGAGCCATGGCGACAAATGAGGGAGAAGAACCACCCGCCACCCGCAAGACAATTTCAATTGAGCCAACGCTGCAGGACATCGCATTATGACTCAATAAGCCCGACCCAACGCCCCGTACCGCCCATTATTGCCTACCCCCGGTTCAATTAGTCTATATTTGCCACATACCTGTGTGTACTCAAGTTCCTCATCGCTGGCATCGCCACTCTTGTGATGATACTTCAGGCGTCCCAGGCTGCCGGTGCCATTGACATAGTGCGATGTCGGCGCCTGCTGTTGTAGTTGCTGCTGGCCATGAAGCTGTTGCGGTTGCTGCATGCAGGCGGCAGCAATGAGGGAACCCACCGAGGTGGCATTGGACACAGATATGGAGACGGCCGCTGCTGTGGTGGTGGCGGCACTGCTGGCCGCCGTTGCAATGCTCTGGCAGCTGCTGCTCATCTCGTCTCGGCGCGAGGCGAGGCGTCTCTATTGATTTCTTCACGCAATCATATTACCAGCGTCCTAATCACTTGCGTGCAACTCCTTGGACCGAAGACCGAGACAGAGGACCGACCGACCCAAGCGACAGATACCGACAAAAGTCTAAAACAAAATTCACTTCACTCTTCTGTTCTTTTTTTTTTGTGGGCTCAGCTCAAACCTCAAAATTGCTGACCCGTTCGCCTCAAGTACTGGCCACGTTATGTGTAATTACAATTAGTCATCGCTTTCAGATTACATTGTCGAAATTGCCATTATTATTTGTTGTTGAATGAAAAAGTTTTCCATATTCGTGCGGCAGGCCGAGTCGAGAGTCGAGTGTGTTTCCGCTTCGTTTGTTCTACTTCCGTTGGAGTTTGGTGCCGTACTGACAGACGACGATGCCGAACGGACGCACGGGAGAACATGCAACCAACTTATATACCGTGTGTACCGTTAGTACTTATTTATGGCACATGTTGACTGTCGTGTTGCATGGTACGGCTAGCGGCAGGAGAATATCTACAGAGAGTGAGCGCGCGCTCGAAATTCAAATGCGCAGGCGCAGAGTTGCCACCATAAGTCAATCGCAACAAATGGCAGCTCCTCTGCTCATACCAACAACAATATAATAGACGGATTTATTTATGAACACTTTTATTCGCTTATAAAAAATATGGAAATATTGTTATTCAGCCAGCTCGCCTCCAGGCACCAACTGCAATTAAAAATACACATATTTAAACAATTGGTTTTTGTCTTTGTCATCCTTATACCCACCATAGTGATGTTGTTGCCATTCAGCAGAATCTGGTCCAGCTTTGTGATGCGGCGTCCATCTGGGGTATTCTCATATTCCGTCACATCGTCCAGCAGCATGTTAACAAAGTCATCAAAGCCCAGCAATGTGCCAACCATTTCCTTGTCGTTCTTCATAATGATGTGGATTCTGGAACCGATGCATTTGTCCACCAATTCTACCGGCAAACGTTTACATTAACTTTGGCTGTATTAAAACATATACCTTGATGCTTACCCAGTGGCATAAGTGTGGAAATGTTTGCGGGTGGGGGAACTGCAGTCATTTTGCGCAAATAATCAAACTATTTAACTTAATATCAGATACAACAAAACACATGCAAATGTTTAATAAGTATCGACAGCGGTGCTAGCCTTAACAGTAACCTTTTTATCGATAACATGCTATTAATGTTATTGGCAGACATCTTCACAAAAACGATACAACTATCGAATTAGACAGCCGGTGTTTTATTTATTAAGTATTTTTAAAAAAAAATGAACGACGGTAATTGCTGTTTTTGTAAAAAAAACTAATTATTTAACTACAGTAAACTTATCTTCACAGAGGAAATCATCAAGCAGCGTTTGCTCATCGACGGCGATGGCACAGGCGAAGATCGCAGATTGAACATGCTGCTGAAGCAATTTTTGAAGTGGGCCCATTCCAAAAATGACTCTCCAGAAACAAAGTAAGTAAAATCCTTAGAATATTTGTAAACAATTTCTAACAGGGTTCCATACCAGTCAAATGATGTACGATCGACTTATGGCGCAACTGGCACAATGTCAATTTGCCGCGTTGAAAAATGTGCAAATGCTTAAAATGATAGGCGAGGAACAGGAGAACTATCACAAACTGGCAGAAAGACATCAAAATACCATTGAAGCGGCCAAGGAAGAGATTGAGGCATGCAAGAAGCAACTAATTGTGGCAAAGGAAATACGCAAGAATAAAATGGAGTACGATTTGCTGGCCCAACTTATTGAGGAACAACCCGATCGCAAGAAAACAGAGAAACAAATTGAGACCATAAAGAAAGAAATCGACAAGTTGATACAAAAGAAAACCAAGATGGAGACCAAGTTCGAGAAACGTCGCAACGATTTCTCCCTTCTGATGTACACAATTCACGAACTGGAGAAGCAACTCGAGGAGAACAACAGCTCAGGATCGTCGTCATCCGAAAGTGAAGCAGAGAATGAACCCGAACCCAACGACAACAATGGCATAATGGAGGTCAGCGATGAAGATGACGATGAATTGAACAACAGCGCGCCTACCAAATTTGATGGTGATCGGGGAAAAGTAAAGGAAAGCTCAGCATCAACTGAGAATTCCAAGGAACCTACATCCATGTCTGTCGACGAGGATGCTGTACTAGAACTGAGCATCGATAAAGATGACAACGATGATGTGGCTGCAGCCAGTTAAGGAAAAATTTACAAATAAATCAATTAAAAACCCACTTTATAATTAATAAGTACAAATAACTCATTAAAAACCCATTTTATATATAAATCTATTTACATATTCCATCGTACAGTCAGTACAATTAATTTCTTGATTTAAATTTAAGATCAGCTATCAATGACACATGGTCCGATGGAAAATTAATGGACGGTATAGCCTCATTGGCACTCAACTCCTCGACTGTGGGAAGAGGTACAGATTGCACCAAGTCCAAGGAGTCACTTTGGTAGAATATATAGTCCAAGCAAGCAGAGAAGAGAGTAGTATAATTGGTATATTGTGGCGTTCCGCAAGCAGATGCCATTTTAAACGGTTGCCTTAGCTCAACATCTTTCACAGCCTCCTCCAGATTACTGCTCCAGTCAATGAAATCTTTATCTACAAACTGTTCCGTCATTAGTTTATAAATGCCGCACTCTGGTACACTATTGAAGTCACCACAGAATACCAGACCGATGTTCTGGGGATCCGATATGCTATGCTCTTTCATGGCCTGCTTGTAGATGTGCTCCACAAAGAGGATAGAGAAACCAGCCTGCAGCAATCGTATATGATCCGCATCGGGATGGAAATACAAATGCGTGTTGGCCACCATAAGGTAACGATTTGTCTCCTTCAACTGAAGCAAACACAGCTGCAATGTTGTGGAACGCTCACAAATGCGTTTGGCCAATTGTTGATTGTGCTTAATCTTATTCCAGAGCGGTGCGAATATGGGAAGACTACTCAAGTTGTCGCCCAGATGGAGTACATAGCTGTTGAGTAATTTGAATCGCGATGCGCGATAGAACATGGCAATTCCCTCGGCACATGTGCCTTTGGGTGTCATGATTCCCTTGAAGCCATACGGCGCCTGCGCCAGCACAGGCTTTAGATCATAGTCAAATATTTTAATGTCCACCTCCTGCAGACACATTATATCCGCATTATATCCGACTAGTTCCTTGATGAACAGTTGTTTGCGATAGTCGATTTTCAGAACAGGCGGAGCGCAATAGGGAAAGAGGGTTGTGCGTGCATAGTCTCCATCTGCATACAAGTCGGCCAAGAGGTTATAGCTGACCACACGCAGCTCATTTGGATTGCTAAGAGGTTCCGTTGTAAACTGTTGTCGCTTTTCAAAGGGACAATCACTAGGTCCAGCCTGCACGGGAGATTTAGCAACGTGCTCAGTCGTTGGACCAGAAAGGCCAGCCTCATTTCGAGGAGTCACAACCAGTTTTAAATATTGACCGATGTCTGCTTTGGAAACGTGATAAATCAAGCCCTCACCGCATAGCTCCCATACGGTTTTATCAGTTCCAACACCTGATGGTAGCTTTGGTGCTCTGTACCATTGACCCAAAGTGTGCTCACGTTGAGCAAACTGCATATCCAGCTTCATGGGATACACCAGATAACCTGCCATAATGGAGCTGGGCAATTGCAGTCCTAAGATCCAGGGCTGATTAAGAACAATATCAAACGACTTGTCTATCACTTGAAGCTTGAGCCCTTTCGATATGTCGGAAAGTAGCTCTGCAAAAGTTATGCCCAAGATCTGATTGTCACAATCATTGCGTCGCAACTCAACAAGTATGTCTTTTGGTTTCTCTGGCAGATTTTCTTCAGCAGCTGGTGGTGTCTTTGACTTCTTTTTACTCTTTTTATTCAACTCCTTCTCCACATTGTTGCGTATTCGGGTGAGTGCTTCGTCAACACACTCGTTCATCCGCCGACAGAAATTGAAGTCTCGATCGATCTTTAGAGCTTCGTTTGCATATCGGAACGTAATGTGAAGTTCCTCAGTGTTTTCTGGATTTCGTAGATATACTTTATCCATGTTGAAAGTATTCCTGCGGGGCTTTTGAAGAACTGAGCACGTTGTGGACAGGGAACACCGAAATTGCTGGGAGACTAGACGTGGCGAACTATGCAAAATAAATTTGACTAGCATTCCTAGGTGGCTCGAATATCACTCGCTCGTCCGTTTTACCAAGGGAATTTTTCACAGCATATAGTAAAACATATAAAGATGAATATTTCGTTGTTTGTTTAATTAACCGTTGTGCGTGGTATTGCAGATATTTTATTTTCAAGAGCTAATCCATTTTGTCCATTAAGTTTGTCTGTTCAATCGGCACTCAACATATGGTTGAGCTAGAGATGCGCACCTCGGTACTTTTAACATATGCGATACTTTTTACCAATTGTAACAGATATCGAAACTTATCTTTGTTCCTCCGAGTCTTTTCGTATTGGTTACTGTCGTTGTCTTCGCCATTTTGTTAACAATATAAAAAAGAAATTACGCGAGCGTATAGTTTACTTTTGATGGAGTCAGAAAAGTAAACGTTTTTAACTTACCGGCTATCGTTAACAGTTTAAGATGCAACTTGAACTTGTGCGCGCTGTTAATAACAGTCTAGCGGAATGTAAAGATTTTCAATGACAGCAGCATGTGTGTACGTGTATGCGTGCGTGTATGTACACACTTATTCGCATGGATTACAAACAAACAATTTGTGCAGAGCTGAAAATTAAAAAACCAAAGATAAACGTTTAAAATAAATACGAGTGTTCAAATTCAATTCACTTGTGTATGAGTTTGTGAAAACAGTTTTTAAAGATGACAAGTGACGATAAAAGGTAAGCAAAGAGCGCAAAAAAAGCAAGCAAAGCTTTGTGAGGTTATGTAGCTGTGTGTGTATATTAATTTGTCGCTTGTGCTCCAAGCAGTTACGGCTCCAGTGACAACAGTGACGCGGATGAGCGCCGCAGCAAGCACAAAAAGGCAAAAAAGCACAAGAAACACAAAAAGACATCCTCGAGTGATAAGGAGAGGCTGCACAAGAAGCACAAAAAGTCAAAGAAACATCATCAACATCGACACAGCGAATCATCCAATGCATCCGACAAGCCGCAGCGCACCTCAAGCAGTCAAGGCCTTAACAGTAAGTTTACCGAGATCATGCACGCCAACCGCACCATATTGGCTCCAAATGGTGCCGATTTAAGGATCATCAAATCCAAATTGCAAACGGATCCTTGCAGCCTGGTCGAGGAGATTACAAAAACTATACAGAATAAAGTGTTCCCTGTGGTGGTGACCAGTTCAAGCAGCGATAGTGAAGTGTAAGTACAAACGTTTGTAAACGTTTACGAGTCTAAAGTTCTCTCTCTGCAGACCCGTCGATGTGGCCAGTCCGGTTATGCCGGCTAAGCTTGAGGATGAGCTTAACTTGGAGGAACTGATGAGGCAAAAGGCACTGCTGCAGGCGCGTCTCGGGGCCTACATGTCCGACACTGAGGGTGATGAGAGTCGCTCCAATTCGGTGCTGGTTAAGCGTGCGCGTGATGACAGCACCGAAAGACGCCACCAGCTGCAGCAGCGGACCAATTTAGCAGCAGCACAAGCAGCAGCGGCCGCAGCTACTGAGGCGCCCAAGCGCAGGCTCAACTCGCAGTCTGCAGCACCGCTGGCAACTGCAACTAGTAAACATGTTAATAATAAACAATCTAACATCCATAACTCAAACGAACCCGATGTTATATTATTGGATGATTCTAGCGGTGGTCAGCGTACGCCCTCGCCCACACCGGAGAAGCGACGACGACATGCAACGCCGACAACCCAAGCATCCCGAAGTCGTACACGAGATGATCCAGCGGCAGGTACGGCCCGACAACAGGCTCAACATCGTGAGATGCGCGACAGACGTTCTCGCGAGCGTGGGACACGAGAGCAACGCAGTCGTACGCCCCGTCGGCGGGTAGAGCAACAACAGGCGTCTGCTCGTGGCGACCAGAGACGACACCATCAAGAGTACAATCGCAATATGGAGGACCTACGCCAGGAGATCAATCGTGACAAGCAGAGAGAGCGTCGTGAACAAAGTCGGGATCGCGACAGACGACCAGAGAGGGATGGCCGACAGCCAGCCGAGCGTGGAGGTCGGCCCCGAGAACGTGAGCGAGAGCGCGATCGGGATCGTGATCGCTGGAATCGTCCACGTTCGCACAGTCGCAGTAAGTTTGAGTCGGACAGACGACGTGAACGTGAGCGTCAATTGGAGCACGACCGTGGAGGTGATCGTCCTAGCGCTGGAGGCCGTGGTAACCAACGAGGCTCAGGCAATGGTGTCGGCGGTGAACGTGATCGTTATAAGGGCTCGTTGAGCGAAGGCCAGAAGGTGCTTGAGAAAGAGAGCAGCGATGAGGAAGTCACACTTGATATTGATATAAACGATGATGAAGATGACGAGGAAGCGATCATCGAAAGGCGACGCAAGCAACGTGAGGAGCTGCTGAAAGTAAGCTAAAAATGCAGAGACAAATACTTTTAATTTAGTTATTAACCTTCGCTCTCAAACAGAAACTGGGCACCACAGAGACAGAGTCACGAACTACCAGTCCTACGCCTAGAAAATCCAACTCTTATGAATCCAGGAGCACTTCACCAGTCTCCTCCAGACCTGATCCTGCGCCGCGCTCACCAACTCCTACTTTAACAGAGAAGCCCGAGGAGAAATCAGATGTTTCTGATGCAAATGCCAGCAAGATTGGCGCCGTAAAGGAGAAACGCAATGATTGGGATATGTTTGCCGATCAAGACGTAGATTCTAACTTCGATGTGAGTCGCAGGATTGTAACTGTCACATCCTGCCATCCTCCTACGTGCAAGAGTCTCTTGAACTAACTATCTGTCATATTCCATTGCAGTCCCCCAGTACAATTGTGCACAATAAGCATCAGAATGAGAATCCCGCGCTGACCGATAACTGGGACGATGCCGAGGGTTACTATCGGGTGCGCATTGGCGAAGTTCTGGACAATCGTTACCTAGTCAGCGGCTACACTGGTCAGGGTGTGTTCAGTAATGTGGTCCGTGGTCGCGATCAGGCGCGTGGTACCGCCAATGTGGCCATCAAAATTATACGCAACAATGAAATCATGTAAGTCAGAGAACTCTTAAGTTGTATATAATTTGTAATAATCATTTACTCCCTCAAACTAGGCACAAAACTGGTCTGCGTGAGTTGGAGATACTAAAGAAACTCAACGATGCCGATCCCGATGATCGTTTTCACTGCCTGCGTTTGTACCGACACTTCTTTCACAAACAGGTACGTCTCTCCCCCTTTCTTTGGTATATTATCAACAATATTATAATATAATCCCTTGCTTCTCTCAGCATCTGTGCATGGTATTCGAGCCACTTGCTATGAATCTGCGTGAGGTACTCAAGAAGTATGGCAAGAATGTTGGACTTCACATCAAGGCTGTGCGCAGCTATACTCAGCAGCTGTTCTTGGCCCTCAAGTTATTGAAGAAGACGGGTGTCCTGCATGCGGATATCAAACCTGACAATATTCTGGTCAATGAGAATAATCTTATACTGAAGTTGTGCGATTTTGGTTCAGCTTCAGGTATAAGTGAAAATGAAATAACGCCTTATTTGGTGTCACGTTTCTATCGTGCACCCGAGATCATATTAGGTATACCCTATGATTATGGCATTGATACCTGGTCGGCGGGCTGTACCATCTATGAGTTGTACACTGGCAAGATCCTGTTCAGTGGCAAAAGCAATAATCAGATGCTCAAGTTCTTTATGGACCTGAAGGGCAAAATTCCCAATCGAATTGTGCGCAAGGGACAGTTTAGAGAGCAACATTTTGATCAAAGTTGCAATTTCCTCTATCACGAGATCGATAAGCTAACCGAAAGGGTATGTAAAATGAATACATATTGAATAGAGATAAGAACTAATCATATTGGTCATTTGCAGGAGAAAATCGTCGTGATGCCTGTTGTGAAGCCAATACGTAACTTGCAACAGGAGCTGATTGCTGATCAAAACTTACCCGATGATCAGCATCGCAAGGTCACTCAACTCAAGGATCTGTTGGAGAATATGTTTGCACTCGATCCGAGCAAACGGATTTCTCTCAATCAGGCGCTAATGCATCCATTCATACAGGAGAAAATGTAGACGGGTCGAGAGACAACAACAAGAGCAGCAACAGCATAAACGTAATTCAATATTTACTAGAAAGTAAGAAATTTCGTTAGCGATATTAGTTACAAGTTATCGTTATTATTAAAAAAAAAATGAAACTTCACCGAAATCCAAAAATCCAACTCACCCCGACACATTTAATATGCGATATAGTCTACTATACACTATTCTACTATATATATCTATATATGTATTTGTGTATATGGAAATGTATATAAATGCTCTGGTTTTTGTTGTGCTTTGTTAAGGTTGGCAAACCGAATATATAAGATTGTTATGTGTGCGCGTGCTTAAAAGAGTTTTATAAGTACTATATAGATAAGTATAATATACTCTATATACATAATATATGCATGTATGTCAAAACATAACAAATTCCCACATATCTATTCTATCTCTCTATCACACACACACACACAGACACTCGCTCAATTTATATATATATATATAAATACTTATATATATTATTCCACATGTTGCGAAATTGTTATTAATTTTTGCTACCGTTTCAGTGGGCCTCTGCTGATGATATAGATCAGTGAATCGGTTTAGAGTCGTTTTCGAACGTGTCTTTTGGAGCAGCACAACTTGGTAATAATTTATTTTTGGCTGCAGTGAAAGTTTCCTTTCCGATTTCACTTATTGTTTTTCCCACATTTGTTTTTTGAAATCCAAAAATTAAATACTGTTATTTTTTCTAAACTTTCCAGCAACATTTGTGGAAACTTGAGCGTCTTGAAACTGACACAATTCCACTTCGTCGGGCGTAAGTTTAAGAACTGAGTAAAGATAAATCGAGGGTTTTACTGAGAAACTTTCTCGTATATTTTTTTATTTTTGCCAGGTGAAGAACCTTAACAACATCGTGATATAGCATCTACAAATCAGGTAATGTAATTCAACAGGTTGTGATTTTACAAAAATATATAAAGAGACAAATCTATATACAAGTCTGTTTAAATTGCTAAATGAAGAACATTTATATTTAAATTTACTATATTTATATAGAAAAATATATATTTAATATATATCAACAAATATATAAAGTTAACATATTTAACGGCAATTTAAACAGGCTTCTTCAGGTTAGACATGTAGACTAGTAAAAATAAATCGTGAAATAAATACTAAGCTAATAACGACTGCTGCTGCCTCTAGAAGGGGTTTCTTCAAGTACTTCTAGTCCAGTGTGTCGCTGGGCGCCGGTAGTGCCAGTGCCTCCTGCAATGTTTCACTGACCTCCAGTGTATGTAGTGGTGGAGGAGCGATTTCACTGCGTAGCAACCACTTGAGTTTCTTTGGCTTCCAGTTGTTGTCCGCATGAGGATCACGTAGCAACCCGAAGGCGCATTCAAAGACCCCAACACAGGTTTCTTCGGTGTGCAGAGTGCCACAGCAGAGCACCACGACCTGACCATAGACGTCCATGCGTCCCTGGGCACCGGAATGCGATAAATTGGGATTGAAATAGATGCCAAACTGGTTTTTAGTTTTAAGCAGGGAATTCACAACCTCTGAGGCACTGACATGTTCCATATTACTGACACCATCGTTCGCTATGACACGCAATTCCAAATGGGTGTCGGTCCACAAGTCCGTGGGGTTCAGAGTGTTCTCGTTGAACTTCTTGAAGAACCACTCACCGAAAGTGCGCGCCATTAAATGTATAGGGTAGTTCTCTACACTGGCAATTGGTACAGTAGTTGCCACAGTTGTTGTTATTTCCTGTTCTAGAGTGTTAAAAGTAGTAACTGTTGTTGGACTAGTCTGTTGTTGATCCCAGTATTGGATCACATTCATTATTAGATCAGCCTTTGTGAAATCAGTCGATATAGTTGGCAGTCTTGTGTATAAATATTGATAGAGAATTTCTTTAGTGATGTGACGCTTGAGCAACAGCGTGTGTATATCTTTAATGTGCGTTGTCAGATGACCAAGCGCCTCTGCAAAGGAAGAATAATTTATCAATTTTGGTTTGTAAGGTGTGCTTTATTTTTACCTTCAGGCTTATCAATGCTGCAAACATTTTTAGTGACGCTTTTCGCCAGCTGCAGCAAAACCGGCGTGTTTGCTTCGGTTATAAGCATGTCGCGTAGTCCATTAATATGTTTTTCAGTTATAGACATGCTTACATGTTTTTCTCAGCATTTGCTTGTATGACCAGTTTTGTGTTTCTTTCAGTCTAGAAATATAAATAGTAGTTAAAGTTACATTGTGACCGTCTGTCACCTTGCACATTAAGTTTTGAAATGCACATTAAGTTTTTTAAGTGTGTACACACTGATACGCAATGTTATCAAGCAAAGTGTAGACACACTGTTAAGCAATGTTTCTCAAATAACAAAATAAATGGAAAACATTGCCAAAACCGATTGACTTTGGCATCAATTTTAAAAAATAAAATGTACAATGTTTACAAACATAATTGAAGTACAATTCCATTTAAATAAATACCTCAAAAAAGATCAAACCACTTTCAACTTGCTCGATCACAATAACATTTTGCCGCATAAACGATAAATTTTGTATTCCGCTTTCCGTTCGCCATTCGCAACAATATTTACGTTTTGAAACAAGTTTTAATCGGTGTCGCCGATGCAATAAAACACGGGGACATAGTACACGTCGCTGAAAGCTTTCAAACCTTTCTAGAGGGGCTGGGCCTTATCTCTTATCGAAATCGCAAGAGCCGAGTGTATTATTAATATGTACGTACATGTGTAAGCGACACAGGTCAGACAAGAATATTTCAGTGGCATAGCAGAGCGGAGCGGGACTCGCACGGTTTTTTACGTATTATTCCAATTAGTGTTGGTGCGTACAGCGTCACGTAACAATAATAAATAACACGCTCTCTCGAAATGGATAATAATGGCGCGTCGGGTGATGCAAGAGACGCAAAGGGAGCTCTGGTGGGTCCTTTTGTTGGTGCTATAGATGAGGGCACCACATCGGCTCGTTTCATGATCTTCCGTGCTGGGACCGATGAAATCATTTGCTATCATCAGATCGAGGTGCCATCGATCTTTGTCAAGGAAGGATGGTGTGAACAGGATCCCTGGGTCATTTCCAACACTGTCAACGAGTGCATCGAGGGAGCCTGTCAAAAACTCATGCAGCTGGGCGGCAAAATTGAGGTGAGATTGCTCAAAATCCACCACCACCACCACGCACTGAGAGGTGAAATATAAAATATTTATTGACAAACACATGAAAACAGGATATGGAAGATTAGGATAGTTAACTGGCGCATGCTTCCAAGTGCGCACGATACTTTTGCGCCTCATCAATGCGCTCCTGGAGTGTGCGCTCGGGCAGATGCTCAGCACAGTCATCTAGCTTTACATAGATTTGATCATTGTGACAGAAGTCACCAATGCGTCGTGGCATCACATGAAAGTGCACATGTGGCACAGTCTGTCCCGCTTGCACACCATCCTGCACAGTAACGGTTGCCGAGGTGGTGCCATAGATGGACTCCAGCATGCGCTGCACCAGGCAAACAGTGGAAAACAAGTCAGTCATCTCGGCACAGTTTAAGCCATTCAGTCGAGGCGTTACTCGCTTCGTGGAGACCAAGACGTGCCCCAGGACCACACAACGTAGGTTCGTGAAGGCATAACAATGCTCCGTCTCGTAGAATATGGTGCGTTTGTCCACAACATTCGTTGCAAATTCGCGATCCTTGCCCTGCTCCTGAGAGGGAACACTCATATTGAATGGCGTCACACTGTAGATATCGTTACGTCTATGCTCAAAACAGGGCATGCTCTTGTACAGCTTGTCCAGCGTGGAGACATCCACTTCGGCTACACCAATGGCCAGTTCTTCTTCTCCGCCACAGTCGACGAGTATATTACCCCAGGGATTAATGACCATGGCGTGTCCCCAGGTGCGTCGTTTCTCATTGTTGTATCCCTTCTGGGCGGCCGCAACAACAAAACATTGAGTTTCAATTGCGCGTGCCCGCAGTAGGACTTCCCAATGTGCCTTGCCAGTGGAATATGTGAAGGCAGCCGGGTAGGAGAGGATCTGTGCGCCCAGTTTACGCAGCAAGATCGCCGGTTCCGCAAAACGCAAGTCATAACAGACTTGCAGTCCGAGAAGACCAGCGGGTGTTTGAATTGGTCGCTCGACTCGTTCACCTGGTTCCACTATTGCTGACTCCTTAAGATTTATTTCGTCTGTCTTGGCATCAAAGAGATGCATCTTGTGATAGAGTCCAGCCATTTCGCCTTTGTTGTTAAGCAGGACATGAGAGTTGTACACCTTGTCTTTTTGTCCATCTACTCCTGGTTTCAGTTCATGCAGTCCACCCAGCGAGAGCCACATGTTGTTTGCCTTTGCTAGTTCCTGGTACTTGCACATTAGTGGACCGTTCAATGGCTCTGCCAGTTCCAGCAATTGTGCAGAATATTTGGATACATAGTCACAGCACTCGGGCAAAAAGAGTATCTGCGCCTGCTTCGCCTTTGCACGCGCCACTAACTCCTCCACCTGCTGGAAATTGGCTACTTTGTCGTCCGTTGCACGCATCTGTCCAACAGCAACAATTGTTCCTCCTTCGCCGGATACGTTGCTTGCACTTGCCATCATTTGACGTAGTAGAAGTAGTTGTTGCTGCCTCAGACTGCTGGATATGAAGCTGGTGACGTTTCTACAGAGAATTTTTAATGTGTTTGACATTGAGACGGGAACTGAACAAATTGTAGTTTATAATTTAATCGTCTTCGGCCTCTGTTACGTCGTTTCTATTTTGTCCCTTTCTTATCAGCCGCTTTTTTGTTTATTGTATTCTCACTAAACAGTGTTGCCATATAAGCAAAAGAAACAAAAAAATTGTGAGAGAAAAGTGCAAATAAGTTTTATTGTTGTATTAGCCGCTTTTGTTTAAAATTGTTGCTAATAATTTAATCTGCGAAGTCTTTTATCTATAACGTTGTTGCTATTTTTCCCCTTATCAGCTACTTTTTGTTTATTGTATTCTCACCAAACAGTGTTGCCAAATCAGAAAAACAAACAAATTACTGAGAGAGAAGTGCAAAAAAAAGTTGTATTGTTGCGCCAAAAGCTTTTGTTTAAATTATGGAATTAAAATTCTTTAGATGTCTTCAAGGTCAAATGGAGAACTCGCAAATGTGATTGTGTTTTAAGTAAATACTTATTTATCGAATGCAATCAATTATTTAAAGGGGTCAACACTTGACATTACAGTTGTGTCCCATTAAAAAGAACATGTATGACAAAAGGAAAAGGTTTTAATACAATTATTAATTTGTTAAATGGGTAATTAAATTTCTAATGTCAAATTCACTTCTTTAATTGTTTTTTGAAATTAATTAAATTATTCTCTTTTTTAGGATATTGTGGCAATTGGTATAACCAATCAGCGGGAGTCGACTGTTGTCTGGGATCGCAATACTGGCGAACCCCTTGTGAATGCCATCATATGGATGGACAATCGCACCACCAGCACAGTTGAGGATCTACTGGAAACGATACCAAACAATGCGCGAAACATTAACTATTTGCGACCACTGTGCGGCTTGCCACTTTCTCCGTACTTCTCCGGCGTAAAGCTGCGTTGGCTGCGGGACAATGTTGCAACAGTAAAGAAGGCCATGGATGCTGGTGATGCATGGTTCGGTACCATCGACACATGGCTAATGTATAACCTAACCGGTGGAAAAGATGGTGGTGTTCATAAGACAGATGTTACCAACGCCTCACGTACCATGCTAATGAACATCGAGACGCTGCAATGGGATCCCAATTTGCTCAAGTTCTTTGGGCTGCCCAAGAGCATATTGCCAGAGATTTGCTCGAGTGCCGAGCATTATGGTTACATTACATCGGGTTTGTTGAAGGGCATCAGCATCGCAGCAGATCTTGGAGATCAGCAGGCAGCCCTTGTGGGTCAGCAGTGTCTAGCCAAGGGTCAGGCGAAGGCAACCTTTGGCACGGGTTGCTTTCTGCTGTACAACACGGGTCCGTCGATTGTCCACTCGCAGCACGGACTGCTTACCACGGTTGGTTATCAACTGGGCCGCAAAGCATCCCCCTTTTATGCCTTGGAGGGAAGTGTGTCCATAGCCGGTGCTGCTTTCAATTGGCTGCGCGACAACATGGGCATCATTCATAATACGGGTGAGATTGAGGCCATGGCCAACACTGTGGACAACTCTCTGGATGTGTACTTTGTGCCGGCCTTCAATGGACTCTATGCACCCTACTGGAATCAGGATGCACGTGGCGTAATCTGTGGATTAAGCGAGGAGACAACCAGTGAGCACATTGTGCGCGCCACGCTGGAGGCAGTTTGCTTCCAGGTGCGCGACATACTCGACTCCATGCACAAGGACTGCAAAATCCCATTGGCAAAGCTAATGGTAGATGGTGGCATGACAGTGAATAACCTATTCCTGCAGCTGCAGTCCGACCTGGTCGGCATCCAAGTGCTGCGCGCCAAAATTGCAGAGACCACTGCGCTGGTAAGTTCCCTCCTATCAAATCCTAGCTAGCCCTAACTTATCCTTTACTTTTACAGGGTGCTGCCATGGCCGCCTACAAGGCAGTCACGCCGCAATATAACATGGAGGGTCCGCTCTCCAAATCAGAGGTTCGTGAATCCATCAAGCCGAAAATCAGTGCCACAGAGCGTAATCTACGCTATCAGAAGTGGAAAATGGCCATTGAGCGATCCCTCAACTGGGAGACATCCACATTGGCGCAAGGTGAGCGCGAATCCTTCGATGGTTAATCTACGGCAAAAGCATTTTCCTCACTGCGGGACAGAGACTTAAAATCCATGGCAATGTGTGTTTTCTATTCAATAAAGATTTGTTTTCATTTGTTTAAAACGTTGGCTGAGATTGGAAAATAAGATGCATTTGGGTAGCTTGGGAATTGTTCATCCTGTGGATTCCTCTTGTGGTTTTGTGTTTATTTTTTAATTGCGTATACAAAAATTTGGATGAAAACGTAAAAAGCGTTCGGGGTGCGTGCAGCTAACATTGGCAGTGTATTACATTGCCCTTGGGGCTTCTCTACACATGTTCATCGACGATGCCAGGAGCACCAGCAGCAGCCGCAGCTGCGGCACCTACATGTTCAATGCCTCCGGCAGCGGCTTCGTCTGCGACAATAGCATCACCAACGATGCCAATGCCAATGGCAGCGACAATTACCTCAGCTTCGTTGGCTTGTGCATTGACCACGGCTACAGCGGGCGGCGGTATGGGGTTTCCACCTGAACAACAACAGTGGGAGGAAGAAGTTATCATACATAAGAGGCATGATAGGAATAAGCTACGCACTGGCATCCAGTTCGAGTGGTGGATCAGCATTCGCTTCGGCGAGATTCGTTACAGACTTGGACTTGACACACTGAAAGTCCACATGGCGACTCTTGGCCTCCTCCTTCTCCCAGGACATGTGTATGAATGGACGCTGCACGTAGCTATAAATGACTTCAGCACGTCCACCAGGACGACGTCGTATCTTCTCTTTGTGCGTTGGATATCCCTCGATGCCGCAGCGTATCTTCTTCAGACCACGATCCTTCATCACTTGCTTGGCCACATCGCGGTTCTCGATATATTTGAAGAAACGATGCATAGCAGTGCTGTGCACGGCTAAAAGAACAGAAGGTTAGAAGTAGAATCATTGTGGATAGCTAGCAACTTACTCTGGCAATACTCTTCGCCCATTTGGGGGGGAAACTCTTCATCCCAATCGACCATGTCGTCGTCGAGCAGCACAACAACATGGCACTCGCGATCGCCGCGCTGGGCAGAGGCAACCATAAGGGGCAATATCAGATCCTCGAGAAAGACCTCGAACTGCTGACGGGCACCCTCATTGCTCAGTTCATGGAGCAGGCCTCCTTTTGTGTGTTAGAAGGTCAGAGGAGTCAGTCAGCGTGGCAAACAGAAGAAAAGGGAAGAGAAAGCAAAGCAGAGCACGGCACAAACTAAGAGACGCCGTCCCGTCCGTCTGCAACAGCCACAACATACTCACTTAAATTCTGACAGCGCACTGTGGTTGCATCAAAGGGGATCAGTAGATAGTCGCAGGCCTCCTTCAGCTCCGGCACCGATACAGTGGGCGGGCAACGTATCACGCCACTCTTGTAGTACTCGAGTATGGCTCGGAACACAAGATGGGAAATGCCATCGGCAAGTTCGTACTCGCCACGCTCGTTAGGATGAACAAACTGGAAACCTGTGCCGAACATTGTGCCTAGCATCGTGTTGGGATGTGCTGTGAGAAGCTGCTGCTCCACGGTGAAGCGTACACCATCTACCAGCATGGATATACGTTCCGGTGGACCCAGGCGAACAGCAGCAGCCGAAGCAGCAGCAGCAGCGCTGCTTGTGGAGGGCGTTATGCCGAATTTGTCATGCTTGGAGATGGCACCGCTGGAGACACCGCTCATAGTGTGATGCTGTTGTTGCTGCTGCTGTCTTTGCATGTAGGTGCTACTACGACTGCGATTCTTTAATATTCGCCGTCTGCGCTCCTCTGCCTCGAGATTCTCCTCCGCGCTGCTACTGTCGCTGTATGTGTCTTGATGCTGCTGCTGTTGTTGTTGTTGCTGCTGCTGATGTTGCTTGCTGCCTGGGTTGTTGTTGCTATTGTTGTTGCTACCACTACTGTTCGAATTTGGAGTTGTTGACATTTTTCGAATTATATATCGTTTGCACTGTTTCGTGCACTCGTTTCACTTCAAATATTCCGAAGATTATTCTAGCAAGCTGCAGACAAAGAATGCATTTGCATTTGCGTTGTTTCAACGCTTGTTTTCGTGTATTGTGTCGGTGTCGGTGTTGGGGGCAGATGGGGGACGGTCCTCTACCTATCTTATCAGATATTTAATCTATAAGTCGCAATAACTATTTGCTTTTTTCTTGCGTTTGCTCACATTACAAAAATGATGTAAAAAAATTTGTGCGAATTGTTGTTTTCCTGCCTCTATATTCTCTCCGTTTGCTGATTTATAGAGTTGACTCGTTCCGTTCAGAATGTGCTCAATCGAACCACCAAATTGAATTACTTCAAGAACTTTATTTCCTATATAATTTATTTCACTACATGTATTTTTCACAATTGTTTGTTAAATACAAAAAACCCTATTTAAATTTAATAATATTTATTCCAACACTTTTCTCATTGTCTTTATGCCAACAACGTAAATATATTACAGTGAAACTGATATTATTATACTGTTATGTACATCCTTAAATCGCAATTAAAATGTGCCTTAATATAGATAATAATATTTATGTTGTTATAAATTTTAAAGCATATGACTTCCTCAGAATTAACATTTTTTCTTATTTGAATTATGATCAATATTTCATACGAATTAAATTCATTCCGATAGTTGTGGAACGAATGCAGTTTCGATAATACAAATTATGAACTGTTATGAACTATTGACAGCTATCGATAATCGATTCCGGTACAGCTCTAATAATCGATAAGCCAAAAAGCAAAATGGCAGACGTAGAAAACGAAACCGAGAAGAAAATCTTGTAAATAATCCGTAAAAATTGCATATTTGTCGCAAACATTATGCCAATTACGCGAAACGCGAGTGCATAATAAACACAAAGTGCAATTTGTTTGCTTCGTCTATTTCGCCCGCTAGCAAATGCTCGCGTGTGTGTCTGCGGCGGCAAAAGCAAAGCCCATAGTAATATATCCCAATCAAAATTCGCTCGAACGCGACAATCAAAACAGGCAAAGAAATTAGCAAATGTGGCGACAATGCCAACCAGCGGGCACGGTCACCATTTAAAATACATTCTAAAAATGTGCAATTTGCAAAAACAAATAATATTACTGCAATAAAAAAGTAGAAAAAAGGTGCAAAAACGACGAATGTGTATGAGGGGGGGTGCAGTGCGCTGAGGAGCGGAAGAGAGATGTTCGCACAAAAGCTGACAGATGCATCACGCTCGCCACCTGCGTCCCGCTCGCACCTATGCGATAAAAGCGCGCGCCCTTAAAACGAGCGTGCGAGATAGATTGATTTTGGGATGGCATTTGGTTGATTGCGATGCACAGCAGTTAGCTTTTGTTTGTCTCTAGCGATTTTCTATTTTCCTTTTACTGCCAGTTTCAGTTCTTTTTGTGTATTTTTTGTGACGAAAAATGCATAGAAAATGTACAACAAAATTTGCAAACTCACAAATATTGCAATTATAAGAAATCTAATTATTTCTAATTCGTTTAGACGTGCTCCACACAATTTAAGGTAAACAGTGAATGAGAAAAGAAAAAAAACTGTGCACACACACACACAGACACACACAAAGTGCGTGCAAAAACAAAATAATCAAACGAGAAGAGAAGAACGAAAACAAAAGCGGGAGCGGAGACTGCGGGTAGTGCGCGCATTATTGCTTACAGCAGTGCACGGCACAGACTGCAAAGTGGCGGCGCTACTCGGGATTAGTGCTGGTGCAGCGGCAGCGGCGTCCATGTTCAACGGGCGGCAGCAGCAGCAGCACAACAACATCAACAATAATAATAACAACACAAACAATAACAACAACAGAATAAATATTAACAATAACAACAAGAAGCAACAGCAACAACAACCGGCGGTGTGGTTGTGGTGTCGCCAATTGTGGCCTTAAGCATGTAGTAAGTAGTGTAAAAACTGAAACTGAATAATTAATTAATGACACTCCCACCCCACCCCATTGCCTCCACTATCAACCCTGCCCCCACATTACAGGTCGCACTCGGCAGACATCAGAAGAAGCAAACGCGGGAGGTCTAAGTAGCACAACAAGTGAACCTAAGTGAGGTTCCTCGAAAGAAAATCAATCAAAACACAAAGAAAATCAACACACAAAACACAACACCAATGAAAAATGTCACAAAGAGGTAAACGCGGTAATCAGCAGCAGCTGCAACCGCCGCAGCCGCCGCAGCGTCAGGATGTGGATCCGCAACCGCCGCCCACAAAAAGACGCAAGGGTCGACCGCCCAATGGTGTACCAGCGTCGTCGTCGTCAGCAGCGACAGCAACAACATCCGCCTCCACAGCAGCGTCAACGTCAGCCGCAGCATCTGCAGCAGCATCAGCAGCGGCAGCAACAGGGTCAGCGCTGGAGCAACAGGAGCATAGTAGTCCGGCAAAGACGACGACAACGAAGCTGCCGGGCAAGGCCAAATCGGCTAGCAAAAGTAAAGCGCAGGGCACCAACAACAGCAATAACAACAACAACAGTAGCAGTAGCGGAGGAGGAGGAAGCAATAGCACGTGGCAAGCCCGCTCTGTGGCCGATATTAAAATGTCGAGCATCTACAATCGCAGCTCAACGGAGGCGCCAGCTGAACTGTATCGGTGAGTAGAGAGTTTCCACTTTCCCCAATACATTTTCCTCTTTGCTCCGTACTATATACTGTTCCCCCATTTTAGCAAGGATCTCATTAGCGCAATGAAATTGCCAGACTCAGAGCCTTTGGCCAACTACGAGTATCTGATTGTAACCGATCAATGGAAGCAGGAGTGGGAGAAGGGCGTACAGGTGCCCGTGAATCCCGATTCGCTGCCGGAGCCGTGTGTTTATGTGCTGTCCGAGCCGATTGTCTCGCCAGCGCATGACTTTAAACTGTAAGTAATCAAGCACTAAACACGTGATCAAGCACTAAAATTCAATGATAATCGTTTATTAATCAATCACATACAAATAATATATAAAATGCATTTCTTGAACAGTCCAAAAAATCGTTTCCTGCGCATCACCAAAGACGAACACTATTCGCCGGATTTGCATTGTCTGACGAATGTTGTTGCTCTGGCGGAGAATACATGTGCCTATGACATTGATCCAATAGACGAGGCCTGGCTGCGACTCTACAATGGCGATCGGGCCCAATGCGGTGCCTTTCCTATTAATGAAACGCAGTTCGAGCGAGTCATCGAGGAGTTGGAGGTGAGCCCTAGAATTATATATAAATTAAACCATACATTAAAATATATTTATATCTTTAATTATTTAATAGGTGCGTTGCTGGGAACAAATTCAGGTCATACTTAAACAGGAGGAGGGTTTGGGCATTGAGTTTGACGAGAATGTTATATGTGATGTTTGCCGCTCGCCCGACTCTGAGGAGGCCAACGAAATGGTATTCTGTGATAATTGCAACATCTGTGTGCATCAGGCTTGTTACGGCATTACAGCGATTCCATCAGGTAAGAGATTTATTATTAGTCTATGATTGGAATATGCAACAAATGTGTGCTTTGTTTTTAGGCCAATGGCTTTGCCGCACTTGTTCCATGGGCATTAAGCCAGATTGTGTTCTGTGCCCGAACAAAGGAGGCGCCATGAAGTCCAACAAATCGGGCAAACATTGGGCGCATGTCTCATGCGCACTCTGGATACCGGAAGTGAGCATTGGCTGTGTTGATCGCATGGAGCCGATAACGAAAATCTCAAGCATTCCGCAAAGTCGATGGTCATTGATATGTGTACTCTGCCGCGAACGTGTGGGCAGTTGTATACAATGTTCGGTGAAGACTTGCAAGACTGCCTACCATGTCACCTGTGCGTTTCAGCATGGCCTCGAGATGCGTGCGATTATTGAGGAGGGCAATGCCGAGGATGGTGTCAAACTGCGTTCGTATTGCCAGAAGCACAGCATGAGCAAGGGCAAGAAGGAGGGATCGAAGAGTCATCACACATCTGCCTCAAGTTGCATGCAAAAGAATAACAAATTCTCGAGTAGTGGCGGAGCTGGTGGCGAGGGTAATCATACGCCAGGTGGCAAAGGTGAGGATCATCGCAGGCGTAAGAATCATCGCAAAAACGATATGACCTCCGAGGAACGCAATCAGGCGAGAGCACAGCGATTACAGGTAAGGTTTCCTCTTTCTACTCTTTGGGTAAGGAATTTCTTTAAGTAAGTGCTTGATATATTCTTTTGAAAATAGGAGGTGGAGGCCGAATTCGATAAGCATGTGAATATCAATGACATAAGCTGCCATTTGTTTGATGTGGATGAGGATGCGATTGTGGCCATTTATAACTATTGGAAACTGAAGCGAAAATCACGTCACAATCGTGAACTTATACCGCCCAAATCTGAAGATGTTGAGATGCTAGCACGCAAGCAGGAGCAGCAGGATCTGGAGAATCACAAACTCGTCGTACATTTGCGACAGGATCTGGAGCGTGTGCGTAATCTCTGCTATATGGTGAGTCGGCGAGAGAAACTCTCTCGTTCGCTGTTCAAGCTACGCGAGCAGGTGTTCTACAAGCAACTGAGTGTGCTGGATGAGACAGTGCAACAGGCAGCAGCAGCGTCAGCGGACAGCGGCAGCAATAAACAACAACAACAACGTCCCGCCTTGGATACGGATGCCATCATCTATGCTAACGATGGGCCGACGTTGTACGATCGCTTCTATAGCTCGACGGATCAGGAAACTGTGCCGGCGCAGTATCAGAGCTTAAACTATATACTGGAACAGCTGATGGGTAAAATGCAGGCACGTGGACGTGCCTCGCAGTCGCCCACCAAGCGCAAACAGTCAGCGGCGTCTGCTGCGGCGTCAACGGCGGCGGTGAAACAGAGTTCACCCAAAAAGAAACTCAACAATGGTGCAATAACGAATTCAACGACAACAACAACAGCTAATACAACAATAGCAACCACAACAACTGCAACAACCAATACAACAACGGCCAACAAGGTCGTCAAGCCACGCGGCTCGCCAAGGGCGCCAACAACGGCGTCTACGGCGATGCCGTGTGCGGGGAGGCGTGCCTCAAAGAGCGGATTATCAACAACAGCAGCAGCAGCAGCGGCGGCAGCGACGACGACGTCGTCGTCCCAGCATAAATCACATAAATCAAATGCGTTGGCTACTGGCGCGTCCGCCCGTACGTCTAGCGGCAGCTCATCATCGGCTGATTCGAGTTCGGCGCGAGGTAGTAGCAGCAGCAGCGGCAGTGGCAGTAGCTCCTCCTCCGATTCCGGTAGTGCTAGTGGATCTGCCAGTGATTCCGGCAGTGATAGCAACAACAGTTTCAGCAAGAAACGGAATACTGGAGCAGGAGCGGGAGCCTCTTCGACAGCTGCAGCCAAATCCCGTAAGCAATCCTATGCCCGAAGCGTTGATCAACGGCAAAAGCAACGACAGAGGCGGCAAAGTGAAGCAGCTGCGCGTGCGTCTGCGGCGTCTGCAGATGCCCGCACCAGTTGTAGTTCCTCCAGCGACGATGAAGACGATGAACGGTCAGCTGGCAACGAGCGGCAACGTGAGCGGGCGCGAGAACGTGAAAGGGAACGTGTCAAGCAACGAGGGGAGCAACGTGTCAACAAGTCAGCGGTACCTGCTAAAGCGCAAACATCTAAGTCAAAACACAGCACAACAACAACAGAAGGAAAAGCGACCGGTGCAGCAACGACAACAGCAACGACGACGACGACGACCGGAACGGCAGCAAGAAGAAAACTGTCCAGTAATGGAACAACAACAGGAGGAGCAGCAGCCGCAGCAACCTCAGCGCCGTCCACGACAACGCGGGGCCTTGCTCAAATGGACAAAGAGATGCGACAACGCGACGACGCGGGCAGTTTGTCGAGCGATGAAAGTGAGGAGCTGCTGCCTCTGATGTTAGCAGAGCGCCAGGCGCGCACACTGCTAGCCAGTAGTAGTAGCCGCAACAACAATAACACAACAACAACCTGCAATACGTCAGCAACATCTGCAAAGGCAGCGCTCAGCGAGGCGGGGCCAAGTCGCAAACTAGGCCATCACATCTACTCCGACTCGGATAGCTCAACGTCATCAGTGCCGGAGCGTGCAGAGCGTGAGGAGGCGGAACATGCTGCAGCTGAGAGTAATGTGAGTGACTCACAGAATCAGCAAACGATACGCACCAAGGCGGCAATGAAGGAGTTTGTGCCTGGAGCCAGCTTAATGGCAACAACGCTAGCAACCTCAGCAACCCCATCAACAGCATCAACCAAATCCAAAGGTAACAAGGCGTCCACGAGTGGTAAGAACAGTGCGCCGACATTTCCAGCGGATTTGCTGGTGGTGCCACAGCGACAGGCGGCCAAGAAGGCATCGGAGAATATGCGCATCTCAACGAATCTCGCAACAGCTTTACCGGATGTCTCTGATCGTTTACGTGATCCGGATTTGATGCCCAGCAGCGCCAGTGCTGGCAGCAGCAGTGCCAAAGGTAAAACGAAGGACTCCGCATATCGTGTAGGTGAAGTGGACAAGGCGCGACCAAAGGAGACGCAAAAATCTGCAGGTAAGACGGCAGGTGAAACAACTGCGGAACGTGGCAAGCGCGGACGACCCAGATTGCCCAGGGACAAGGATAAAGAGAAGGAAAAGGAGAAGGAAAAAGAAAAAGAAAAGGAGAAGGAGAAGGAACGGGAACGGGAAAAGGAAAAGGAAAAAGAGAAGGACAAGGAGAAGGAAAAGGAGAAAGAAAAAGAAAAGGAGAAGCCTTCCACTGCAAGTGCCACGCCCACGTCAACACCCAAGAACAACGAGCTGGCCAAGCTTGGCAACTTTGCCGTTTCCTATGTGCCCCAACGACAGGCGGCAAAGAAGGCAGCCGAGCAGCTGAAGAGCAGCGGCGCAGCGTTGGTGAAGTCCTCGCAGGAATCAACCTCCGAGAAAGATGATGCTGCCACATCTGCCACAGCAACAACAGCAGCAGCAACAACAACGTCAACACCTTCCAGCAAATCATCAGCAACAGTAGCAACACCGACAACAAGCAAACAGCAGCAGCAACAGTCGACGCCTCTGCGACGTGCCTCACTTGTGGGTGGCACGCCACGGCGACGTTCCAAGGAGGAGGTGGCAATACCAGCGGCAGCTGCTGCTCCCACGCCTGTCAAGCGACGCATTGCACCACCAAATCTCTCCAGTTCCAGTTCTGGTGACAGCGACAGCAGCAGCAACTCCTCCAGCAGCAACAGCAACAGCAGCTCGAGCAGTGGCAGCGGTTCGGACTCCGGCAGCGATAGCGATGTGCCCGAGAAGCGCAAGGAACCTGCAGCGCCAAGTGCTCCCGCAGCCACCGCCACCGCCACTAGCACCAGCACCTCCGCCACCGTCACAACCTCAAGTGTGCCAAAGCGTTCACCGCGCAAATCGTTGGACAAACCACCGCCAGCTCCAGCCCCGTTGGCGAGTCGAACGCGACAGAATTCCACAAACAAATCGCCAAAGAGAACACCACAAAAGCAGGCGCCAGAGCCGACGACGACGCCACAGGTAACGCCAAAGTCAGCATCGCAACGACGCAAATCTTCATTGGACGATGTGGTCAAGCAGACGCCGCCAGAGATCTCCAAGCGTGCCACGCGCAACTCCAAGTCGCGCCCTCCTTCGCCAACGCCAACGCCAATGGCGGCGCCAGTCAATGCCAAGAGCAGTCCAGAGAAGCCACCACCAGCGACACTGATTGCGCCAAAGACAACAACAACAACGACACCAACGGCGACGACAACATCGTCTTCCAGGCGCAAATCTCGTGCAGAATCCCCCAAGAAGACACAGCCGAATCTGGAGCACGAGATAGCGCAACGCAAGGCGGCAACAGGTCGAACAACAAGTGCGCTGGACAAGTTGCTGGACAAGAAGCAGCAGCAAATGAACAATGCAGCGACCCCAACGCCAACGCCGACACCAACGTCGACGCCAACGCCGCCACCGCCAGCGCCAGCCAAGCAACGAGCGCCGCCTAGTCCGATTCCTATAGAGAAACCAGCTGAACCTGAAGTGCCGCCAGCATCGCCTCCACAAGAGCCAGAACCAGAGCCGGAGCCGGTGCCGCAAATCTCTGCAGATGTTGAGGCAGGTGAGCAGCCTATGGACATTGATGAGGAGCTGACGACGGCACCGACACACACGCAACTCTCGGCTTCGGCCAGTAAACTGGCAGAGCTATCGGCGGACATTGACGAGCGACCGCCGGCGGCGCCGTTGCCTGCCTCCCCAACACCCACACCCTCAAACGATGAACTGTCCGACGATGCTGGCTCGGATCGTAGCATGGAACGTAGACGCGGCAGTCGAAGTTGGCGTTCGCGGCGTAGAAGAAGACGCACGCGAGACGAGGATGATGATGAGGTGGAGGAGCATACGCATCACACGCAGCACTTGATCAATGAGTTAGAATTTGAGCGTGAGCTGGAGGAGGAGCGCAAGAACGAGTTGCTTGCGAATGCCAGCAAATATTCTGCGTCCACATCATCGCCAGCAGTGACAGTGATACCTCCAGAGCCGCCAGAGATTATTGAGGTGGACTCGAACTCGAATTCAGACGAGCAGCAGCAGCAGCATCAACAACAACAGCAGCAGCAGCAGCAGCAACAGCAACAACAGCCTCAACAGGTGCTTCCGCAGCTGCCACAATTGCCAACGTTGCCAGTGCCAGAGCCAACATTACCACCATCTGTGTCTGTTTCAGTCTCGTGTGCCGCTCTTGAGTTGGATGCTGGACATCAGCCCATTGTGGACACCATACTGGAGATGGAGGACAGTAAGTTTGGTAGTAACTTCGTCTCCAACATGGCCAGTGTGGCAAGTGTGCTCAATCCTCCCAATTCGGGTCCATTGACCACTCTGCTGGGTGGTGGCAATAACAACAGCAGCAGCAACAAGCACAGCTCCGAGGAGGATAGCGCGCTGGCGACGCGTAATCTGCTCGAGAAGCTACGCAAAACGAAACGTAAAGCTGTGATGGACGAATGCAAGGATTCAATTGATCTGCTGCCTCCAACGCCGGCGATACCTTCTGTTTATCCATTCCATAATGCAGCTGATCCTGATGATATTATACATGTTCAAAAGGAGATGCAACAGCAACAGCAGCAACACCAACAACAGCAGCAGCAACAACAACAGCAACAGAGTTGCCTCTTCAGCAGTTCCGCACCCAACTCGGTGGCCAGTCAAATGACCATCAAGGATTCCCCTCTGACAGCGAACAGTGGCGGCAGCTATGCCAACAGTTTGACCAATACGCCCAATGCCACGCCCACCACAAATGCTGGCAATAATAATCTGGGCTACAACACTGTGAACTATCAAGCAACGCAAGCGGCGCTCAGTTGTTACCTGGACAAGGCATCGCCTCATCAGCAACATCAACAACAGCAGCAGCAGCAGCAACAGCAACAGTTGCTCAAGCCCATTGCCAGCAATGGCAACAATCAAACGGGAGTGGGAACAACAACAGGAGTTCCAACAACGCCTACACCAGACTTTGTGGATCTAGCAGCGGCGGCAGTGAAGAACAATCTGAGTGCCTATGCCAGTGCAGCTGGTGGTGGTGCAACGCAGTTGCAATCGCAGACACCCACGGGTGGCAATCAACTCTCTGGCAGCAGCAACAACAACAAGCTGAGCGACTACGATGAGAATACGCGAATGCAGTCTCCATTTGGACGCATGCAACGTTGGAATGAGAATGATTTGATTGCTGCGAGACGCAGTTCCTCACCCAGTTCTGTGTCGGAGTCAAATGATCAGCCACCAAGTCAGTTGGCACAGCAACTGGACAAGAGTTTCTTCAATAGCTACACGGCAGGATCAGCGACAGCAGCAGCAGCGGCGGCGGCAGCAGCAGCTGCTGTTGTTGCTGCGGCTGCTGCAGCAGCAGCTGGTGGCACTGTTAACAGCAACAACAATAACAACAACGGTAGCAACAACAACAGCGGCAATAACAGTGCCTATGGCAGTCACACGCCGCTGGTCAATGGCATCGATGCCATGTCCATGTACAGCAACACCCCGCAGCAGCAGCAGCAGACGACGCCAACGCATGCGCAGCGCACGCCAAACAGTCAATACAACGGTGGCATTTATCCGCAGTTGGCGGCAATGATGCAGCAGCAGCAACAGGCAACGCCTGGGGATTATGGTAACAGTGGAGTGGTGGCCACGCCACAGCAACCTGGTACTCCCTATGTGGGTACGCCCTACAACACGACGCCACAAATGGCTGCGAATCATCCATATCAACTTACCTCGCCGGTGGATGGCAACATGCCACCGTATCCGGGTTCATTGCTGAGCAGTTGCGCCGAGCAGATGACTCCCATGATGCCACCAACGCCGCCAGTGCAAACAGTGCCTGTGCTGGAGCCAATCTCGGTGCCTGTGCCAGTGCCTGTTTCTCTGCCCGTTGTCCCGGTGCAGGTGCCTGTGCCGGTGCCAGTTGCCATTCCCAGTGGCAAGGAAGGCGTCTCGCCCAACAAACGCAGCAGTTCCAAACAGCAGAAGCAGCTTCAGCATCAGCAGGCGCAGCAGCACAAATCGCCGCAGCTGCCGCAGGGTAAATCTCCAGGCAAGTCGCCGCGTACGCCAACAATCCTACACCCACCGCCAGCGACACCAACGCCGCCCATTGTGACGCCCACAACGATGCCCACAGTGCCACCCAAGTATGATCCACTGACGCACACGCTGACGGGTAAGTTGCGACAGCGTGCACCACGTGGCAGTGGCGGCACGGCGGGTACACGTGGACGAGGCCGTGGACGCGGACGTGGTCGGGGAGGCAGCGCTGCCAGCGCCATGCTGCCAATGCAGGCGCCCATGGCGGACTATGGCAGCAACACGCACATCGTGAGTAATCTGGTGGGCACGCCCTTCGAGTTCAACAACTATGACGATGAGCTGGCAGGTCCCGGCGTGGAGAATCTGCAATCGTTGCGTGATCGTCGTCGCAGCTTTGAGTTGCGTACACCGAATGCAGGCGGAGCAGGTGGAGTAGCACCCACAACGAGCTATGCGAGCTGTAAGCTGCGCGGCCAGAACAAGTCTCAGGTGCCGCCGCCAGGAGCGACTACAGCCCCCAATCCTCTGCTACAGATTGTGCAGCCTGTGCTGCCTGGACCTGTGGATATGCGTACCTACAATCTGGGATTCGAGGCGCCACATAGCACTGCCTCGCAAGAGGCGTATCAGAACAATCTGCTGGGTGCCTTCGATTCGGGAACGGCAGATCAAACACTCAGCGAGTTCGACGAGGAGGATGAGCGGCAATTTCAGTCGGCATTGCGTGCAACGGGCACTGGAAGCAGCAGCAACAACAACAACTCCAGCAATAACAACAGCAGCAGCAACAACACATCGCCCAACAAGTCAGCAACACTTCCAGTCACGGCAGCAGCAACAGCAGCGACAGCAACAACAATACCAAGTGCAGCAACAACAGCAGCAGTGGCAGCAGCGTTGGAAGTTGCCTCAATTCCTACCGTGTTGCAGCCTGTGGCAGCAAGTAGTTTGTTGAACAGCGCGTTGCATTCAACGGAGGCGAATCAATCGGCGCCAAGCATAGCAAGCAACACACTCATCTCAGAGCTGGTGCCCGCCATGGAGGCCTCACTGGAAGCCACCTCGGAGGAGGTGTCCATTGATTCGGATACCACAACGTTGACCACCAAGGCATCACTGTCGGATGCACGCAATCAGCTCAAGCTGAAGATCAAGGGACCACTGGGTTATCCAGCAGATTACAGCACCATGACCAACAGCAGTTGCATGTCCAACAGTTCCCTTGTCCAGGCGAATGCGGTGCAGACGACGGTGACGGCGCAACTGAACTCCACAGTGACCTCTGGTACCTCTGCCTCTGCGGGTTCGCAGGCAGTGAGCGGGAACTCACGACGTATGCGCAAGAAGGAACTGCTCAGTCTGTATGTGGTGCAGAAGGATACGCTCAACGATGACAGCTCGTGTGGATTGCCTGCTGCATCGGATAGTCTGCCACTGGACAATATGCGTAAGTCTGATGCCAGTGAGTTGGATGATGAGCAGCAGTTGACAGGTGGATCAAAGCGCTTCAAGAAGAACTCAAGCAGTCGAGAGCTGCGTGCGTTGGATGCCAATGCTGGACTGGAGGAGCAACTGTTGCCTGCTGGCGCTGGTGGAGGTGGCAACGATGGACGGCGACGCAGTGCCTGCAGCTCGGGAAGCACAGATAATGGGAAAACAGGTGCAGCGAGTAGTGCGGGTAAGCGACGTGGACGTAGCAAAACATTGGAGAGCAGCGAGGATGATCATCAGGCGCCAAGGTTGAAGATCAAGATTAAAGGTTTGCCGGCGGCCAATGAAACCAATACAGGCGCTGGTGGTGGCCTCAATCTGGGTCTGGAGAGCAGCTACACCTACGAGATGCGTCGTGCGTGTCCGCCAAAGAAGCGATTGACTAGCAACTACAGCACGCCCACGCTGGAGGAGATCAAGCGCGACTCGATGAACTATCGCAAGAAGGTCATGCAGGATTTCGACAAGGGTGAGGATAACAACAAGCGTGAGTTGGCTGGCGATAATGAGACGCTGTTGGTGAAACCTAAAAAAGACAAGAAAGATAAGCCGAAGAAGGATAAGAAGGAGAAGAAACGGCTGAAGCAACAGCAACAGCAGCTCATACTCAATAGCAACTGCACCAACACTATCACCACCATGACGACCACGTTGATTGAGAACACAGTGAGTGCTTCTCCCGGTGAGAAGCCTAAACTGATATTGCGCATTGGCAAGCGGAAAACGGAGACAACGACGACGACGACCATCACCAACAACATTGAGCAACAGCAGCCACCAATTGAGGCGCCATTGCGCTTGAAGATTGCACGTGTCTCGGCTGGAGGTGCCTATATGATTGGTGCCAAATCGGAGTCAAAGGAGCCGCCATCAGCAGTGGTAGCAGCACCAGCGGCTGTAGCACCATCACCGATAGTTACTCTTCCCACAGCTTCACCTGCAGCACCAGAACTGCCATTGTTGCCCCTGGTGGGCAGCTCACCGTCGGGACTGATGCCCAACAGCTTCACACCGCACTCACAGAATGCCAACGCATCGCCAGCGCTGCTCGGCAAGGATACGAGCACGCCATCGCCGCCTTGTCTGGTCATTGATTCCAGCAAGAGTGCCGATGTGCATGATTCCACCTCGTTGCCGGAGTGTGCTGTAGCGGGCGGCGGGGCGTCTGTGGTGAGTGGCCTGGTGGTGGGCAGTGGTGTTGGACCCACGACACCGTTGTGCGTCAATGTGGGTAACTATGACAACAGCAACAATTCGCTGCCATCGGCTAGCGGGTCTGGGTCGAGCAATTCGTGCAACAGCAATTCGAACAACAACAGTGGCAACAACAGCAGCAGCAGCACCAACACCAACAACAATAATAACAACAACAACAACGGCAACGGCAATAACAACAACGGATCAGGCGGTTTACTTCCATTGAAAAAAGACTGTGAGGTTAGATGATAATCATAAAGCAAACGATCGATCTAAATCGATTGATCGATCGTTGATCGGACGATTACTTCCAGCAGCAACATGTGTCCTAAGACCCTCCTACAATTCCCACTATATCCTATCCCCCACCAACCTAACTTGTTCATCCTATTCATCCCCCTTCACTATCTTTTAAATGTTTTTGTACAGCTCACGGAAAACTTTACCTTGTACAGTTAGTTTATAAGTTACAAACCTCTATCTACGTCACTCCCCCCACTCTCTATCTATGTTGTACACATCTACACACGAATGAAAAAAACAGATATTATTTAACTGCATATGCCCACACACACACGCATATGCAGGGTATTTAAATAGAGATGCCTCACTGCACAGTTAACAATTAAACAGCAACAAGAAACGAAACGAAAAGAAAAGAAAAAAACTAATCGCATACTTTGTACATTTTAATTAAAGCGAATTTTATATATACACCTAGTTTAGAATATGTAAAATACTGTATTAAAGTTATGATTTCGCATTATGTTTAGCTTAAATATCGGATAATGCTCGGTTTATGGCGCATCATTCATCATTATGATCCGTTGAACCTGCTAGTTACACCACCACACCCCCCACTTCCATAAAAATACCTACTCATATGAACTATAAATTATAAATACAAATATATTTATATATATATTATCATAAATATATATATATATAAACCAAAATATATGAATATATATATTTTAATTATTTATTAATAACTATTTAAAATGACAACAACAAACAAAAGCGATAACATTGAGCAGACATGTGCATCAAAAATAATCATCAAACATTAGCAAAAAGAATTTGTTAAAAGAAGAAATGGAATAACGACGAACGAGAAGATTGAGAAGAGAGCGAAACTTAAGCAGTTGTAGCCTGTAGTCATTAATTGTAGTTCTTAGCGAAAATCAAAGTCGGCTGCCACAGTGGGGCAATTGCCGCAACTAAGTGCATATAATATATAAACAAAAAAAGAAGCAACCAGCAACATATACCTAGACCCTAGAACTAACTAAATGCAAAACAAAACTAAAAAAAACATGAAAAACAAAAAAAAAAGCGAAACGAAAACAAATTGAAAATGAAAATTGAATTGTAACGAATTGAAATGTTTGTATTTTTAGTCTGTAAGTTGAAAAATGTGTCGAAACCCCAAAAGTTAAAGCAACAAATCAGTTTTTCTCCTGTTTTGTTTATTGTTCTATATGTTTTATGTTTTTCTTTTTGATTATTTCTCCCAAGTTTAGGCAATAGGCAAGCAAAAGATATTCAAATTATTATATTTTTTTTTTCTAAAATCAAGTCAAGACACACACAAAAGTATATATATATTTGTTATATACGTGCGATGTGATCGCTCATTCCAGTTTCGGCAGGATATAACATATAGAAAAGTTCTCGAAATGAAATACCAGAAAAACTCAAATTGCAAAAACGAAGTCTTATAAAAATGATCTTCGATCACATTGTGTGTAGTTATAACATCTATATATATGAAAATAAGATTTAATTTGAATGAGAACAACAACACGACAAACTATATGAAAAGTAATCTACACATACAACAACAACAACAACAACAAAAATATTTATTCCAACATATTCAGAAATTGTAATCTTAGATCTATTGAGAGCGGTAAATTGAAAAGTTTACGAATAAGTGTGTAACTTGTAAATAATTGTGTGTACGTGCGAGAAAGAAAGAAATGTTTTCTATTATTACGTTCTAATCTAATTAATGAATTAATTCTGATTATTAATTTTAAATTGTAGTTTTAGCAAAAATTTAAATAAAACAAAAAGCCTTATTTAAAAACAAAAAAACAAAAAACCGAAGAAAATCTAAACATGAAAATGATATATATGATATCTATATATACACCCAATAGTTGCACAACAACCATTTACTTTTCGCCATTCAGGTAAATAGCTACTACTTATATAGGGCCCAGGCAGCGATCCAACTTGGGCCACAAAAAAGAAAAAAAAAAAAACAATGATAACACCATTTGTCAATTAGAGACCAGAGATCATCGATCAAGATCAAGTATATTATGCATATTTGGTTTTGGTTACCAGCTGCCAGCGTCATTAATTGGACAGTTCGAATAAAACAAACTAATAAAAGAGTAAGGACTAATATTTTTTGGTGCCGTTTTGTACAAATAAAGCAATATTCTGAACTTGTTACTAACACATAGTAGAGAAGAACGTAACGTATTCTCAGTAAAGCATAGTTTTTGTGTTTTCCGTTTTTTGCGACAGACAGACCAAGTTTTTATCAATTGTATCTAGTTGCAGTTTAAGAACATATATACAACCAGTAATATTACTATATAATTAACGGGATGGGGATATAGGAGTGAAGCCAATCGTTTGCAGAGTACGTAAAGAGATAGAATATATATATATATATACAGATATACAGATACTATATAAAAAACCATAAGTCGAGCAACCTCTAATAATATGCCTAAAAACGTACGAGTATCAAGCGTAAAACAGAACATTTTCTTAAGCAAATACACATCAAGAATACATTTATAAGCAAATAGGCAAACAATAAGTATTACTAATGAAATTATTATTATTATTATTATGATTATTATTATATTATTATGATATACATAAGTGTTGAGCAGGTGGCAACAGTTAGAGATCGTAAGCGTGTAGAGGGGGATATAGGGAAATATACATAACAGAAGCGCGTATAGAGTTAGTTCATAGACAGGTACTCTAACCATGGGTAACAACATTTCTAGAATTGCAGGCAAACAGGAAAGATGAAGAGGAGAAGAAAAGGAAGATGAACAGTAACAACCACAACAAGAAATCAACCACAACAATCTATGCACATGCCTAGTAAATCCAAATATACAGATATTATACAGATATGTAACATACTTATATAAATATATATATATATATATTTAATAAACAAACAGAAGGAGAATCAACATTTTGGGTATGTTAAATAATTATGAAGATTTGCAAATCGAAATATGTAAAAATAAACATTGTAAAATAAAAAGAAACCAACCAACCAACTAGTAAAGCTAAGTTGTATTATAAATATGAAAATATAGAAGAAATTATACATAAATTATTAAAAAAAATATAAACAAGTCTTTCTCTCTCTTAAGTAATCGCCACACCAGGAAAAATCCAATCTTTTCAGAGTTTTTATATATAGATATATATTTGTTTTCTTTTTCTGTTTTTTTTCAGTATAAGTACATATATATTTGTCCTTTCTTTCATTCATTCATATATATATTTAGATCTGTTTTACACGTCTTAGAATTGGGCTTTTCTTCCGATAATAAGTAATACTAGAAGATTTGCGTGTTGCGTGTTGAGAAGGTGTTGAGCCTTTCTTTCATTTCATATGATTTTCTTTTCCTTGGATAACTAAAATATCTATAATGCTGCACAGGTGTCAGTTAAAGGATCTCGCACTCGACTTGGGCTATATTCTGTAGGTTCTATACTACTATATACTTTGGCCTCGCGAAAAGTCGTATGTGTGTGTGTGTTTAACTTGAAATGATCATCTGGTTTGTGCTACATAAAGTCACATTGTTGTTGTTGTTTTATTGGGTTATAGCGCATTTCTATAAATTACACTCTTAAATTGTCTAACCGCTGTGTGTGTCTGTGTTGTGTTGTCTGTGCTCTGCGATAAACCGAAATGAACTATTTACAAGTTTAAGATTAAAGTATTCGAAATTTCACAATCAAAAGTTTTGGAAAAATGTCGTAAGTATTGTAGATAGTATTAGATAGTTGTCTATTGCGAGCTTATATAAATTATTTCATTTCCTTTTCTTTTTTCTTGACGAAGACCAAAACATTTGTGGAGATTTTTATTGATAATCGCACAGAAAATATATATATATTATATATTTGTATTGTAAGTAATGAGTATTAAAGCGCACTACTCAATGTAAATGTCCTCGATGGGATAAGCGGTTTCAATAAATTTCTGATAGAATCGTTGAAAGGCGCGACTGTTAATTGGATTAGAAAAAAGTAGGGAGGATTAGTATTGTTAAACAGGTTTTGTAGGGTATTTGAGAGAAGGAAACTTACCCCACAGCCTCGGCAACGGGTCGTGTCGACTCGGAGCCCTTGAAGACGTGACAGGCGAAACGTTGCACTGTCGGATGCTTTGTAATGAAGCCAATGAAGCGATGATCGCGCGGATGAAAGGCGCAGAAGGAGACATTCTTCAGTGAGTAGAAGTAATCGATGCAGGGTTTCTTCTCTTTCTTGTTCTGTGAAGTGGGGAAAGAACATGAAGATGATTTACAATTCTTATAGAGTTGCCTAGCTATACATACATTTGGAGAGGATCGATCCACCATACGCAATCCTTGATCGGACACCTCCAAAATGCACGTTTGCCCAGTTGGCGAGTTGCCATATTCGCCCACAATCTTCCGCACAGCCTGACAGACAACACCAGTGCCCTTGTGGGCCAGAGTTTCCACCGAACCCAGATAGCCGAGTAGATAGCGCTCCTTCTTGACCAACTGCACCGTGGGATCGAATTCATTGTAATCCAAATCGACGGCATAGGCCGAGGGAAAGATACCCTGGCGACCTGTACGCAAATTGACCCCTTCGCACCACAAATCCTCAGCCTCCTTTTGCACATAGATGGCATCGCCAATCTCCAGCTCGATCTCGTCATGATGTCGCGGCACAAACTTGTGCAGGCCACGATGTGTGGCCTCCAGCATCTCCAGCTGGCCAAAGGGTACGCCGCCAAATGGAGGCGGAAATGGGGATTGCGAGACCGGCGATGTTATCTGCGGCGACATGCTCTTGAAATCATTGGGCGAATGCGCCGTGCTGTGACCACTGTCCACGTCTCCCAAGCTCTGCAAACGTTCCGAATCCGGACTGGAATCCTCATCCAGCAGATAGCCACACTTGAGCGATAGAAACGAGCGTTGTTGATTGGAACGCGGTGCAGCTAGAGAAGCGTTGCTACCGCCACCAACACCGCCACCGCCGCCAGCTGTGCCCACACCTGGTGGAGCTGCACCTCCAATGCGAAACTCTTCTGCCAGTGTGCAGCCTTGAGAGGCGCCACCTAAAATATATAGAATGGAAGCTGCAACGAGGCCATGAATCGATTAGCTTCAACTACGTGGGAGCCATAGGGCAGGGGGGTAAGCATGCGGGAGAGCTCTAGGGGATTTGGCAGAAGATACATCACTTACATTTCTTGTTTTTGGGTATTTCGGGTAACTTGCGACGCCGTCGTGTAGCTGCCGCTGCTGTGGGCGTTAGCAGCTCCGTGGTGGCACCTATGGTAACCGGTCCGCCATTGCCACCAACCCCTCCGCCGCCTCCACCTGCGGTATTGACGCCCATGAAGCCCCCTATGGCATCCTGATGATTCAAGGGATGATGACGATGTGAGTTAAACGAATCATTTGTGTCCAGCGAACCATCCGAAGAGAGCGTGACCTTTAGACCATCGCCCAGTTCATCATCCTCCACCTGGCGCTGCAGGTCCTCCTGATCGGAGCCTTCACTCTTCGAGGAGTGCGAGTCGTCGAGCTCATCGTTGGGAATGAGACTGAGGAGGAGAAGAATGAAAGAAAGGTAAAGTAAATTAGCTGGTGAACTTTAGCTCAAGGCTGTAGGGAACTCGCTCTCGGTCTTTCTCTCTCTCTGAGGGGCTGCTCTCCCTCTCATCCCTCTCAGCTGTTTTGTCGCTCCCCCGCGTACAAAAATTCCTTATTAATTGTTTGCTAATTGCGTATTTACTTGGCCAGCTTCATTCACTGCACGTGCACAGACTGACTTTTCATTGATTTTCCAAGAGTTTTCACACTTACGAGTAAAATGCATGTGTGTTCTTCTTCTTGCCAAAAGTTGTCACTGCATGTGGCTCGAAAATGGGCCTATGGAATTCCTCGAATTCACTGTCGGCCATCTCGTTGACCTGGCAGCTGCCACGCCTACACGTAACGCCTACACGCGCTGATTTAAAACTTTATTACACTTATTAACTGTGAAATCTTTAGCTTTAATTTGTTTAGAATTTTGCAAATCTACAACGCAAGCGAGAGAAACTTTTTCACTTCACGTTCAGAAATCAATAATTTCCTTGACTTCAGCTCGCTTTGACGTCCATTTGACTCTGCTGTGGCACAGTGGGGAAATTTCGCCAGCTCGACTCAGCTGTCAGGAGCATGCTCAACGGCTCTCTTTCTGACTCTTTTGTAGCACTCTCTCTCGCTTTCCCTTCCCACTATCTCTTCACTTTTTGGCGTTTTGCGTAACTTGCAACTTGTTTTTGTTTACAACCCGCTGCGCTGCTCTTCCCTTGGGGGTTGACCGAGTTGAACAAGCTCAAGCATGCGCACTTCCGTTCCACACTCGGTGGTGGTTTGCGTTGCAAGACTGTTGCTGCTGCTGCTGCTACTGCTGCTGGTTGCAACAAGAGCGCAACTTTTTAAGGGCGAAGTTATGCATCGATTTGAATATTTGGCGCCTTGTTAAAGAGTTTGAGGATTAAAAAATACTGACGAAATGCAAGGTTAAGGCGCGTTTAAATAAAGCAACAAGGGAATGACACCAAATATTTGAAATAAACTTCATCAGCGTATAGCATACAGGAACCTTCATGCTAAATTTGTTGTCTCTAGCTTTTATATTAGCTGAGATCTGTGTGTTCACACAGACATCAGGACAAACAGACAGACAGACATGGGTCGATCGGCACAGCTGTTGACCCTGAGCCTCCCAGGCCTCATTCCACCAGTTACATACATTTTCACAAAGTTAATATACACCTATTTAACTATTTTCAATCGTCGAAGGGTATAAAAATCAACTGATATACATATCGAATTGAAAATGTAGCTTTTACCAGTTTCCAAATTAAAGTATCATACAAAAAGTAAAAAAAAAACGAAACATTAAATAGAAATGGATAATTAAATTTAGAATTATTTGCCTAAAATTAGATATTTATACATATCTGCTTCTGTTCATTTTGTATTCCCTACATATCCTCAGTCTTCCTCGTTAATTTCGTTTTAAACTATTTAAATGTTTCTCCCGTTCTTCACTCAAAAATCGCCCTCATTGAGCACACACACACCCCCTAGCGAATTAGTTGGTCTAACTTAATTATGTCGAAATCAACAGAGAATCAACAGAAATCACAGACGCCATTCACAGCCAGTTAAGGCCAAGATAAGGTTATGGAAGAGTGGCACTGACTGTCTGTCTGTCTTTAAGACACTCTCGGCGCACTCTTAAAGGGGCTACTGCAATAAATTCATCAAATGCTACTGCTGAACTGCTGTCGACTTGCCAAGGTGTACAAATAAAATGTATTTCGCAATCACTTTGAATGGTTGTAGCAGTTGGCAGAGGGAGAGAGGGGAATGGAAGTAGGAGGGGAGCTACAACTGGTTACTGAGTAGCCATTACGTTTATCACTTCAGCTCCCACACACACACACAGTCCCACGCACTCACAGTAGTCCTGGCAGCTCAACTAAGTAGCTTCACCCGCATATTTTAATAGTGTAGCCACAGCTTGGTGGCAGTGCTTGGTTGAGTTCCTCTCCTGCCTCTTCTCCTGCCTCCTCTATTGCCTTCTCTCCTGCCTTCACTCCTGCCTTCGCTACTGCCTGCTCTCCTCTCCCCTTTCCTTTTTGTTTGCCTTTCTCTAAGCGCAAACAAAGAACTCGAGTAGCTGCGGCCGCAAAAGAAATTGCCATTTATCTATTATTGACTCGGAAGCTTTGGGACGCCCAAAGCGACCCCCAGTGGTGGCAACTTTCAACGCATTGTCAAGGCTGAAGCATCAAGTGGTTGAACGTGTCCTACCCGTCACTCTCTCGGTACCCTTTGTCTTCTCTCTTAGATACCGTAAAGTGGCTGACGGAAAAGGAAAGTCATTTTTCAGTTTGCTCTGCTCAATATTCAGTTTCAGTTTGCCACCTTTACTCTTCCCCTTTTACTTCACTCTACTATATACTATATTTCACTTTCCCTGCTTTAAATCTATTCCTGCATTAAGCTTATCTTGCACCTCAACTTGTGCCTGGTTATCGCTGTCGTTGGCATTATTCCTGCTCCGCTACATGCCCGCATAAATTAAGCAGACGTATTTGAAAGTCAAGCGCGCTGACAGCAGAAATAAAAGACCTAACCAGTTGCACTCCCCTCCATCGTTATATCCCTCTACTCCCCCCACTGTTCCCTGCTCCTCTATCAGTTCCCTTCCCTAGCTCAACTCTCAGTTCGATTGCCAGTCCCTGTTCCGTGCCAGTTCCTGATTAGAAAGTGAAATGACGTCATGTGTTAGCGTTAGCCTGATTTCAGCATGATTTGGCCAATCAAAACAAGCGTAACCCCCACCCCCCACACACATACACACTCACACAATAGGTGGGTGGAGTCTGCGAAAAGAAAAAGTCACTTGTAGCTTTTATATCCTTGAACAAATTTATCTCGCCACGCACACTTAATAAATACAATTGAATATGTATGTCCTGCCTAATGGTTGTCTCTCTCTGTGTGTGTGTGAGTGTGGGTGTGTGCGTGTGTGCATATCTCTGTGCTGCTACAGGCTGCCTATAAAAGGGGCTGGCACTGCGACAGGATCTTGCAGTTTGCCCTTGCGTTGCGCATACAACGCGTGTGACTCCAAAGTGAAGTGAAAAACTCTTGTGATAATTCTGTGGACTTTCTTGTGGATGCTCTAGTGGATTCTTTAGTGGATTATTTGGTGGATTCTCTGGTGGATTTTCCCGTGAATTTTCAGTGATTTAATTTCGAATATTTCTGAGGTTTTTCTGTGAAATTACTGTGGATTTTCTGTAAATTTTCCTGTACATTTTCTGTGATTTTTCCTTTGAATATTCTTGTGAATATTGCAGTGCATTTTCTGTAAATTTTTGTGCGCATCTTTCTCTGGGTTTTCTACATATTCCTCTGCATCTTCCTCTGCAACTTCCTCAGCATCGTCGGTGTCTGCTTCGTTGTTCCCAACATGAGTGGTTCAGGCAAGAGTCTCCTAGGCTTGTGGCTCTATCGCAGTGGCGAACAGGAATGGGCCGTCAAGCAGGGCAGTCCGCTGCACACGCTTAAGAAGGACTCCAACGCGTCGAACACGTCGCATGCAAGTCTCGCTCGACACGCCTCGGCGCCCAGTGACAATTTTCTATTGTTCTCACCCAAAAAGCAGGATCGCAATGGTGGCAGTGGCGGTGGTGGTGGCGGAGATGTGCCACGCCTTGCTGTCACTGGCAGCGCTGATGCAGTGCGTCAGCATTCGCCTGGTGAGCGCATCTCGATACTGTTCACTCTCAAGAATCAAGTGGGCAACTTGGCACGCGCTCTGCAAGTGTTCCAAGAGTTGGGCATCAATGTGCTGCACTTGGAGCTGTCGCCATTGGAGACGGCCACCAATCAGGCTGATGTGCTGGTGGATGTAGAGTGTGATCCAAGACGATTGGATCAGGTGGTCAAGATGCTCAATAGGGAGGTGGCTTCGGTCAACTATACGTCCGTCAATGCGCACAGCTTGGCTAGAGCGCCCTCGCTGTCGGCCTGCTCTAGTTTTGGTGAGTAAAAGCTGCAGGGGATAAGGAAGGAAGTTTCTAGTACAGAGAGAGAGAATTCCTGCTCATTTGTACCCCTTTTTCTATTCCACTTTTCCCTCTTTAGACTTCGGCGACATGGTTTGGTTTCCGCGCAAGATATCCGATCTGGATCAGGCACAGAACGTGCTCATGTATGGCTCCGAATTGGATGCAGATCATCCTGGCTTCAAGGATCCCATTTATCGCAAGCGCCGTGAGCAGTTCTCCGCCATAGCCAACAATTTCAAGCAGTAAGTAAAGCACACACTGCATTCTCTTTAATCCTGCCTAACGCACTCATTCTGCAGTGGCAATCCCATTCCACGTGTGCAGTACACACCGGAGGAGGTGAAAACTTGGTAAGTGTTAAGTCAATTGTGGCCGGAGTTCACTTGCAAAGTTTCTACTCTCTCTCACCTCGCAGGGGCACCGTTTTCATGGAGCTGCATCGTTTGTATCTGTTGCACGCTGTGCCAGAGTACATGGAGAACTGGCCGGAGCTGGTCAAGTTTTGTGGCTATCGCGAGGACAATGTGCCGCAGCTGCAGGATGTGAGCAGTTATCTGAAGCGCAAGACAGGCTTTCAGCTGCGTCCCGTGGCCGGTTACCTTTCCCCACGTGACTTTCTCTCTGGCTTGGCCTTTCGTGTGTTCCACTGCACGCAGTACATACGACACTCCTCGGATCCCTTCTACACACCGGAACCGTAAGTAGGAGAGGGAGTGGGAGAGTAGAGCAGGGAGTGCGGATACCTGTGTTAATTACATTTGTTTCTAGCGATTGCTGTCATGAACTTCTGGGCCACATGCCGCTCTTGGCCAACTCGAGCTTTGCGCAGTTCTCGCAGGAAATTGGCTTGGCTTCGCTGGGTGCCACTGATGCGGACATAGAAAAACTGGCTACGGTAAGTGGGCAAGACATATCAACTTAAACTTGAGCAAGTGGGCTCATCCACTTAATCTTGCTCTCCATTCCCCTCTTAATTCCAGCTCTATTTCTTCACGGTAGAGTTCGGTCTCTGCAAGCAGCAGGACAGCAGCTTCAAGGTCTACGGCGCCGGCTTACTCAGCTCCATTGCCGAGCTGCAGCACGCCATTACCTCCAAGGATAAGATCAAGAAGTTCGATCCGGAGGTGACCTGCAAGGAGGAGTGTATCATCACATCCTATCAGAATGCCTACTACTATACCGATTCCTTTGAAGAGGCCAAGGAGCAGATGCGGTAAGACGCGGCAGGTAATAACTGTAACTATCTAGTAATCCTTTCTACTCTGCCATTCTCCACAGCGCCTTTGCTGACAGCATACAGCGTCCCTTCGGCGTGCGTTACAATCCCTATACCAGCAGCGTTGAGGTGCTTTCCAATGCACAGAAGATCACGGCAGTGGTTACCGAACTCAAAGGAGACCTAAGCATTGTCTGCTCTGCACTGCGCAAGATCTCAGCTACCGATGAGAATCTGGATGTGGACAGCATTGCCAACATGTTGCACAATAGTCTCAATGTGCGCTCCGGCAATGGCGCAGGCAGCAGCAGCAGTGGCAACAGTCCCGATCATACGGAGCACTATATAACCGAAGGGGATTAGAGAGAGAGAGAGAGAGAAGAGGAAAGAGAACTCTCTCTTGTATTGGGACCATATGCTACACACATATATATTCTCTCTATATACCATATATCGATATTGATGTCTATGTTTGTTGCTCTTTCTCTTAAACTCGTAGCTTTATTTCAACTTATGCCTAACTAACTAAAGCTAAATAAAATCGACTTCCTAAAGAAGCAGATCAACTACTTAAAGATCTACAGACTCTACTTATAGATCATATCACAGTCGCTGTTGAGAAAGAATCGTCTGCTAATGTAGCCAGACGTGTATTCCAGTAGGAAATTGGGTATAGTCCAGACGGTGAAGCTGTGTGCCAAGGCGCGCCATTGCCCCAAGAGTTGTGGCAACTTGGAGAGCCAACTGAAGCGATTGCTCACACGACTTGTCACTTGATTGGTCACACCCCGCACCATACCCCCTGCCAGTCCAGTGACACTGACCCGACGACGTCTCTTGGAGCTGGGGGAACCTGTTGCAGCCTTCTTCTGTCCCAAGGCGCCATCACTTTGACCACGTTTCAACTCGAGCTGTTGCTGTTGCCTCATCTCGACGCGTGGCGCGATCTGTATGCGATCGACTGTATCGCAAATTTCCTCATTGCTTATCAATATGCCGGCCACGATATACATCAGCTTGAAGACTCTGTGGGGGGTAGTGTATATATATATTATATATCATATATATAGAGACAGTTTCAAAGCACGCACGCACCTCACTGTGTGGGAAATCATTTTGAAGTTCAAAAGTTCTCAGCGCTCGCTTATCAGTCACACTCGATGTGTGTGACTTTTTGTATAAATGCTATATATACGTGATATATATAGTATTATGTAGTTTATATTGTTTTATATATTGCCACAATTTATGTATTTTTTTATAGTGAAAGTTCTTGTTGAACTTTAATCTTTGGAATTTCCTTTAAATTTCTCTGTAGTTTGTCTCTTTATTCCTTTATAACACTGTACGCTGCAATAGCTGAATTTGAACTGAAAGATCTTGCCTTAGGCGTCGTTTGGCGTTAGTTGATAAGGCGCTGAGCATGTTAGCTGATAAGCCTAAGGTTCTCTAATGCTTCACACACAGCGTGGCCTGCACACACATTGATCGAACATATATTATTTTTATGTACTGCGATTATCTTTTTATGTTTATGTGTCTGCCGTGGTCAGATCAACAGCCCAGGGGCTTGCCCTCTTACATACTGCAGGTCTCCCTATGCCACTCTCCCACTCTCTCTGTCTATCTCTCTCTCCCCCTCTCTATCTCTTTCTCAATGATTATTCTTTGACTTTTGCTTATCGATCGATTTTATTTGTATTTTGTGGCGGCGTCAAAATAACTCTGAATCGCTTAGAAACTACGTAATGTATGTGTGCGTCCCCGTCTGGAGAGCGCACTTTGGAACGTTGATCAATCGCGCATGAGTTGTCCACACGGAACCACGTCGATTCCCCCCTCTCCCTCTCACACTCTCTTTCCCTTGCTCAGCTTGTTGATTTTTCGATTGAATAGATTATTTTTTCGGCTGGAATTTGCTGATAGTGCTCGATGTTGCTTCTGATCAGGCGACACTCACTTGCTGCATATATAATCAACAGCAACTAGTCAGCGTGTGAGTACCTATGCTATAAATACACAGACACACACGCATACATATGTATGTTATAGGAATATGTATTTGTACGCATGCATGTACATTTCAAGGGCAATAGAGATTATGTTTTTCAAAATAAATATCACTGAAAATTAGTCAAATTATCAATTAATGACTAGTCGATGGCAATTAAATTAAATGTGAAACTGTTGCTGTGCCACATTCATGTTGATAATGGGTGTTATCTAGTCGTGCAGGTGCGTGATAAGTGAGAATAATTTACCTTTGCACGGGAAAGTGCAACGCATGCGCTGCATTTGATTGGTGCTTGTCTTGGATAAATCAAAAATGCCAAAGGTGCATGGCGTGTGTATTTGCTAAATTGCCTTGCGGGACATTTTTCTGCACTGCTCACTGGCGCCATCTATGGCTGCTGCTGGAGGGGTGGTAAATTGTAAGTATTCAAACCCGTTTAATCGCCACTCCACCCCTCTGACAAAAAGAAATGTTTCAAATGTTTTTTGTCTTAAGAAATTGAGAGAAAGAAACTGAAAAGAAGGGGTAAATTTTAAAGACCTCTTCAGGGCGTGTAAACTTATAAGACTTTTAACACTGCGAAGAGTAGAAAACAACGAACATCTGTTTTAATCTAAATGAGTCGTTATTTCTTGTGGTTTAGCTGCAGTTATCAATTGTAAATTACATATATACAGGTCTTGTTTCCTAAGACACAATACGATTTGTGTTCCTAATAATTCTTATCAAAAAAATTGATGGTCAATTGACTTGAACTGCATTTCATTTTTCTGGCATGTCATCATTCATCACCGCACTAAATTGCTGTCTAAAGTCTCTATAAGTTCGGTGTTTCTAAGATCTATCTCAGCATATAGTACGAGTATTAGAACAAGCTAGTCAAGCAAGCGCCGTTTAATCTGTCATATAGATCGCCAACAGCTCTTTCAATGGCAGCCAAGCACTCAAAGTTAAAGTATAGTAGTCAAAGTATAGTTAACAGATAAAGTAAAGGCAGTTAAACACAGGAAATTCAACGATCATGATGAGTAAGGTTCACCTTTTTGTTTTGAGTGCTTTGTACCTTATGGAACCGCAACCTGCAGTAGCCCACCTCACTGCACCATAACCCCGCAGTCTGTACATTTCGATTTTGATTCAGATTCATACATATTTATTGTTATTACTTATGTAAGGTAAAGTAACAATGTTATTCATATCATATTGTCTTCGAATAAATTGTTATATATACCACGAAGTGCTTTATCAGGCCAGGAAGAGTGACTGATGCTACAAAACCTTATGCAGTAGCATCATATTACGAGTATTAGACGGAAAAAAGAAGTTCCATTATGCAGTAGTATCACATTATTAGAAGGGAAAAAGCAGTGCCAATCATACACAAGTCTAGTAATACACATGCCAGACTGTCCTTTCGCAGTTAAATAAATTGATAAGTTTATTATTGTATCATATTTAAAGTATTTAAAAGCAGTTAACTCATTTAAATGCCAATAATACCTTAATAATTTCAAGTATAAATAATATGTATCCGTTTCCTGGCTTAATGCAGCTCACAGCTTAATCTCTTATTATTTTCCCCTTTTCACAGCGCAGGCAATAAGCTCAAATAAAGCCAATCAAGGCGTTTATTTAAAGCCAATCATTGTGTGTCGCAGGCAATAAACATTTCATTTAATTTGCTAACTTGATATCTATCAGCATAATTGACTCTCACTGGCAGCTACCCCCTTCACCTCTCACCCTTTCTCTCTCTCTCACACACACAGGCACAACCACAAAAGTAGCCTAAAATTCTTAAGCCATAACCAAACACAGTCACACACACACACACTCACTGAGACTGAGACTAAGAGACTTTTCACACATAAATTATGTAGCCGACTGGTGGGCCAAAAGGTCACCAATGTAGACAGGGGGCGGGGGGCGTGTCCTGACCGGAACTGACCACTGTGGCGTGTGGACAGCACGAGTTTGTCGGTGTAAAACAAGATTATTTACAAATGCACAAACCACAGAATCTTAAACAAAGTGGACGAGGGCAGGGGGCAGGGGCAGGCAACAAACACAAGCAAGAAAAACAATTTTCACACAATTTCAAGAGAGGAAAATTGCCCAGACAGGCGGCAGCAGCAGCAGCAGCAAAATAAATGTGAACAAAGCCAGAAAGTCGACAAGGGCAACAGCAACAACAAGAAGAACAACAAGGACAAGCACAACGGGATCAGCAATAAGTAGCACACAAGGCAGCAAGCCAGCAAGGCAGGCAACGAGGCAGCGAGGCAGAGACGGGCAGGGGTGGCAGCAAAGGGAGGCCAGGCAGCCGGCAAAGGCAGACAAGTCTGAGCTTGCTAAAAGGTATTCCCCAAGAATGTCTACAAAGCACAAGGACGACAAGGCAAGCCAAGTCGAGCCACAGATTTGCCACACAAACAACCTTGCAACAAGCTGCCTTCCCCCTCCACTTGACAGCAACACAATACACTTCCTACACACACAGACACACACACACACAGGGGCAGGAGTGTGCAACAACTGTTTAGTCCACTTAGAGAGCGCCTGAACATTTGCCCGGAGATGGAGACGTTATCGTCGTCGTCAACATTGGAATCGTCTTGGAGCAGGAAACAACAGCAGCAGGCAGCAGCAGCAGCAGGCGGCATGCGAACGACCTTGACACACAATTGTGTGGCAAGGGGGAGTGTGAGAGGTAGAGGGATGAGCAAAATGCTCAGTCAAGTGGCGCCCCAAAGTGTCCATTCAGAGTGCTTGGCAGCTTGAAAAATTATTCCATCTGCCTCAGCAGCAACTTCTGCTTGCCTCTCCCCCTCCTTGCTGCTTGTCCCTTTAACTCTACTACTCCTACTTCTTCTTCTCCTACTCCTTCTGCTGCTCCTTCTGCTACTCAAGCTCCAAGCGTGCCACAGAGACGAAGTTGAGTCAGTGGTTGGCCAGTGGCCTGTTGCAGAGCTTCGCCTGTTTCTTGTTGGTTAATTGGGTGTGTGCCACACACTGTGTGTGTGTGTCTCTGTGTGAGCTTACAAATTGTTGTCTGTGCTCTCTCTCTTCCTTCAGCAGGTCCTTTGCCTTGTCGTGTGTGTGCGTCTTCTGCTTGCAACATGCTGCAGCATGCACTTGCTAATCCCCGACAGAACTTGTGTGTTTATTGCCCCAAGATTTGTTAAGTGTTGCAACAATCCTTCATGCCCCTCTGCTTGCTGCCACTTAAAGTCGAGTTGCCACGCTTAAAGTCAACATGGAGAGGTAGGGGAGGGGGCAGCAAGGTAAACCGTGCAGAAATCGCTTAATAAATTGGCGAAAAAAATAGCTAAATTGAAAATTGAAATACGAAATAATGAAAATGCATAAAAACGACGCTGGGGCAGCAGCAGCAGTAGCAGAAGAAGTTGCTGCGCAGCTTAGGCGAAGTCTGGTGAGGTGTGGCATGAGGCAAGGTGTTGCTCCTGAACATGATATATGATAGAACCGCAACGAGGAGGAGGCAAACGATGACGACGACGTCGAGGCACACAGCAGGAAATAATTCCAACCACTGAGCAGCGGTCGAGTGAAAGGGGGGAAGAAAGGGTTGGGCGGGGGTGCAAAAGGGGTGAGCAGTGTGTGCAAATATTGAAACTGGTGTGCCACCAAAAATGGTCAGGAATGTACGTAGGGACAAAGAAATCTAAACAACAACAGCAGCAGCGGCGGCGGCGGCGGCAGCATCTGCAACTGCTACGTCAGCAGCGACGCTGACTGCGCTGGTTATTTTGTCCAACAATAAATGATGACGGCCAAGAAGCAGTCGACGGCGTCGGCAGAGGCTGCTGCTGCTGTCGCTGATTAAACGCGGTGGTTGCCGCTGCCTGCCACATGCCACATGCCACGAATGCGTCGCGAGGTGTTGCCAAACTGGAGGACAAGCAAGTGGAGGACTCACACACACACGTGGCTACGTGTCCAGACACAGCGCTGCAGTCAAGTGAGCTCCGCTGCCCACTCCCTGCCCCCCTCTGTCCCTCTTCCCCTTGCCTTCTGGGGGGCTTTAACTCCAGACAGCAGACGAGTGAGAGCTGAGTAACAAAACTGGCAGAGGCAGCGCTACAGCTGTGGCTGGGGCTCTTTCAGTGGCTTCTCTATGTAGTTCCAGGTTTGGGACTTGTAGCAACATTTCCGACGTTTCATACAAAGGACCAGAAAACTGCAGATTGCAAAAAATCAACTAGCAAAACTGCTGCTGCTGCTGCTGCTCCTGCTATCTGCCTTGCCGCGCATATTTGTTGTTGCTCCCCCGCCTTCCCCATATAGATAGATTTTTTCCATGTTTTTGGGCTAACATTTCCGGCACACACACACACCTCCTCCCCCCTGTCCCTGGTACTCCTGCTGTTGCTCTTGTATTTCTCTAATTTATTTCATCATTTTATTTGTTTCAGGTTCGAGGTTTTTGTTGCTTGTTTTGGCCGCTTCAAACACGCGCTTCACATGCAAATGATGTTGAACGCGATAAGTGTTCGAAGGATTGTCTAGCAGTTCCAGATTGAGTTTACTCCAAACTGAACCCCCACGAATACACAGATATAGAAATATATGCATATGTATGTGCAGTGCAAAAAAAATATTAGAAAACACTTGAAAATTGCAGACAAACAGGTGTGAGAGGAAGGCAGAGAAGGGGGCAGGGAGGGAGGGAAGTGGAAGTCGCTTTTGATATATGAACTTGAGGGACGCGCATTGTCTGCGCTTATTATGCTAGAGACTGACGGGAGAGCAGCAGGAGGGGGAGAGGGTAGTGACACCCATGTGGCAGCTGAGAGTCTCACAAACAAACACGCGGATAGATTGAGGGGAAGAGAGAGAAAGAGGGAGAGAGACAGGTGCAGAGCGAGATGGAGAGCGACAGCGAGATGATTAAAGCTGCAATTTGATTTATTAAGATCTTTTTATTAGCGGCAACAAATGTATAACGAGTTGAAGCTAATTGCAAAGCTAAAGTGAGAGAAGGAAAGACAGACTGAGTAAAAGAGAGAGAGAGAGAAAGAGTGGGAGAGAGAAGAGACAAGCGAGAGAGTGTGGTAAGAAAAGAAGGGAAAGTGTCTAGTGAATGCATAGCGACATGAGAGTGGAAAAAGATTAAGATTGTGTAGAAAGATGAAGAAGAAAGAGAGAGGGAAGAGAGTGGAAAGAGAGAGGGAAGAAAGAGGGAAGAGAGAGGGGAGAGAGAGCGGAGAGAGAGGGACGAGATAGTGAAGAGATAGTGAAGAGAGAGGGAAGAAGAGAGAAAAGAGATATAAGATATTGAATAGAAGCAGAGGGCAAAAAAAGAAGGAGTATGGCAGAGCAAAAGGTAAAGACAGTTTAGAAATATTTATATAAGAATGAGACAAGAGATTGGGATAAAGAAAGGAAGAGAAAAGGAGAATAGAAAGGGAAGAAAGAGAAATGAGAAAGATTGCTGAGATATGAAAGAACAGAGAAAGCCAGATCGTGACAAAAAGGGGAACAAACAAAAAGGAGAGAAAAGAAATAGTGTAAGGAAAAGGTACTTTTGACTATGAGAAAACAAGGAGATAAGAAAAAAGAAAAAGAAAAACGAAAAACATATAGATGAAAGATAGAGAGAGCTAAATATAAACATTAAAGAGAGAGAGGGAAAACAGATAAATAACACAGAGGAAAAAGTGAGACAAACGCTAGCTTAATCAACAATCCCTAGCAAATGTCAAGAATACACAGTGCATTCCGCTTAATTCCCAAGAACACCAAATATTAAGCATACGCAGAGTGTCTTTAATAGTGCATGCCCCGCTTTCCCCTCCCTACTTCATCACCACTCTCTCTCTCTCTCTCTCTCTGACATCTATTGTCCTTCACTCGTGCTCTTCTCGCAGCATTCAGCATTAACCTAAGCTCACTTCTAGCTCACATTCTGTTTACTTCTCTCGATCCCCAATGACGTCAATAGCCTGAGCATTTATTGTGCTTGTTCTTCTTCCTCTTTGACCAGCCCTGTGTGCGAGTGTGTGTGTGTGCTTTTTCCGTTTATTGTTAGCTGCACATAAACCAAATATCTATGTAATTTTTTTCCGGCAATGTTCTAACAAAATTTCAAAGTTTTTTTCCTCCCCCCTCCCATTGCATTCTTCGTTTTTAGGTTTACTGTTTGCGACAAAGCTGCGTCACTTGGCAGACGAAGCACGTAGAGGAATATGCTGCATGTCCGGTGACCATCCTGTATACATACGTAGTGTGTTTGTATAAGTGTATGTGCGATATAATAATTTCATATGACATGCAGCGAGACCTGTCCGGGGCAGCAGCAGCAACAGCGACAGCAGCAGCAGCACAGCTGCTTCGTCAACGTTTCCTTCCACTTTGCCTGCTTTGATATATAATTTTTTGCATTTTTTAATGCCTCGATTGCCCCGGGCAGGAAGGAATAGCCAAGAGAGCGAAGGGAGGGCAATTCCTGGGCAGGACACGTTAGTGTTCTGTACTTTTGGCAGCACATAATCTCATTTATTTGCCGGCAAAACGCTTTTCGAAATCAAATTTCCGCTAAAACATTTTCTATTTGCGACCAGCAGAAAAATGGCAACATGCTTAAAGAGAAGGGGAGAGAGAGAGAGGGGAAGAGAGGAAAGAAAAGGTGAATAAGCTGAGTATAAACTTGTTTTGTTTGGCCGGATTTCAATTTGTCAAGGCTAAAGGGGAAAACAATATGGAAAATGTATTTCAACATCAATGAAGTTAAACAAAAAGGGCAAATCAAATAGTTTGGCATACCCCATTGGCAAACTAAAGGTAAACTTTACCTTTTTCTTCTTCCCCCTACCTCTCTTTGCCTGCCTAATTTATCTCTTGTCATTGCACATTAGTTTTCGTCGGCTTTTGTGTCTCTTTTCTGACAGTCTGTGGAAATAATTTAGCTTGATTTGCAGTTTGATTGATGCCAGACTGTCAGGAGTTTTTCCTACTCCTGCTGCACAATGCCCATCGCTCAAGGGGGCATGCCACAAAGAATAATGCATAACCATACTATACATATCCATAACCCTCTGCTCCGGCAGTGGTAGCTGCCGCTGCCTCTGTTTCTGTTTCTCCTGCTGCTATAATTGATGGCCTGCATATTTATACTATACAAAATCGAACACGCGAACGTAGCAAGTGTGTGTGTGTGCGTGAGTGTGTGAGCGTGTGTGTGTGCGAGAAAAGAGGAGGTGGCCAAGAAAATGAAGGCACTACTACATGGCAGGCCTACGGGCAGCCAATGGCTCCGCCTTCTAACGCCAGTTGGTGCGTCCTGGGCACGCGTTATATACCAAAAAACTAACGGCAACAAGCGATAAGAGCAATTGCCATGAAGACGAACGCCAAAGAGGCGCCACAAGGGGAAGCAGAAGAAGCCGATAGGAAAGCAGTAGGGGAGAGGCCCACGCTGTCGTTAGCTTCGGTTTGGTGTGGAAGCGGAGTCGGAGCGGGAGGCGCAAAAATGCACTGAGCAAATGAAAATGAATGGCAACGGCGCCTAAAAGTAGGCAACGCCGAGCACGGCGATGCGTCCCACTTGTACATAAGTGCGAGAGCACAAAAACGGCCGAGGCGATAGGCCGAAGTCGTGGCCATGGCGAGGCAAGGCGAGTTCAGGAGTCGGGAATCGCACAGAGTCGGAGATGCTAGGCTCCCTCTCCTTTCCCCCCTGCCCAAGTGGGTGTTGGCTTGCCGACAACAGCAACAACAACAACGAGAAGGAGCAGCAGCAGCAGCAGCACGCAGCAGCCTACGCTGTGCTGCGCTGTCTTAAGGGGGGACAACGCGGCGTATGAGCATTGTTTGCATACGCTGAGCATAAATCAATCATGGACGAGTGCAAGAGGGAGACAGAGATAGAGAGTGCAAGAGTGAGTGAGAGCAGCTCGTGCGCTTAACTGATTTTTGCTAAATAGTTTTTGGTCACTCTGCAGACACACACACGCAGACAACACACACATAGACCACACACACACAGACCACACACATACATAGTACACACACACATAGTACACACACATTGATAGCTTACCGAGCACAGCGCAATCCAAGGCAAACAAGCAAAACGCTCAAGCACTTTACTCAATTTAATTTCCTAATTAACTGCGGCGCAGCAAGAGACGGTGTCCTTCATCAGCTTCCACACAGTACCCTCTATCTCTTTCCCTCTCTCTCTTTCGCTCTCTCTCTCTCTCTCTGTCTCTCACTCTCTCCCGCTTAGCCAACTCAGCTCAGTTCATTAATGTGCGTTCGCTTTGCCTTTGGCCAAACTGAAACCTTTCCACATGTCTCCCTGTCTGTCTCCGTCTGTCACCTTGTCTGCCTCTCTGTCTCCGTCTGTCTCTCTGTCCATTCCTGTCTGTCTGTCCTTCCGCACTTGTGTTGGCTGTTGGTAATTAGCAGCACACACGTTGGTCCTTTAACACGACCGCTGATGATCCTTGCTCGCATTAAATTAAGTCAAAACAATTACGAGAGCTGCGCAAAAAAATGAGAATGAACCCTCGCAGCTTGTCAACACGCCACGACAATGGCTGCTCTGCTTTTTTAACATATTTATATATACAATATATATATTTCTATAGGTGTGTGTGTGCGTGTGTGAAAACTTTTTGCGCTGTGCGGCTAACCGCATAATGAAGTGTCCGCTAAGGGGCAAAAAAAAAACACTGGAGGAAATAAAGTACAATAAAAAAGCATTTCACACATTGCCAACAAGCTGACAGCTTCGGTAGTCCCTCTACCCTGTGAAGGTGTGGGTTGCAGTGTGAGGTATGATGGGGTGAGGTATTAAAATGTCACGTAAGTAATTACGAGTATATATGGATTATATATACAAAATGTAGAAGAAGGTTCTGTAGTAGAATGTTCTGTAGAAAAAAGTTATGTAAAAAAAAGTTATGTAGAAGAAGGTGCAGTAGAAGGTTCTGTAGAAAAAGGTTCTGTAGAAGAAAGTTCTGTAAAAGAAGGTTCTGTAGAAGGTTCTGTAGAAGAAGGTTCTGTATAAGAAAGTTCTTTAAAAGAAGGTTCTATAGAAGAAGGCTCTGTAGAAGATGGTCTGTAAAAGAGGAAAGTAGGATATTTAGCTTGCAGTTGATGCTCATTTAAGTATGACTATTCCTCCTTTACATCTTAATGCAGGGTATGCGCTAGTTGATCACAGTCAACAAATGCCATATTAAATGTACTGTATATACTACATTTATCTTAGTTAAAGGTATTCTCTTCTATTATTCAAAGAGTCTTCAAATATCTGCTTAACTAACAAGCTTATTTCGTTCTACTTTCTTTCAGCACAGCTTACTGTAGGGTATGTCCTAGTTAAGCATAGCTAACAGTTGTTTTCTATTTATTAAGCTATATTATATGCACCACATTATCATATAGTATATTTAGTATCATATAGTTTATCTACAATATCAAAATTGTATCTATGTTAAACTTCTCCCTCTCCTCTCCTTATTTAGCTTTCACATTTCTTCCCAACACATTACCCTCTCCTACAGGGTATATCCTAGTTCAGCACACTTTTCTACACTCAATTGTTAACCCTTTTTTTTGGTGACTTGTTGAGCTAATTTGTTTTACTTTGTTTATATTAAAAACATTGTTGGCCCGCCGGATTTCCGCCGCTTGGCGCTGTCAGCGACAAATGCAAATGTGTAAACCGCAAAGGATAACATACGCCGGACACCTTGTCTGCCAGAGATGTCCCTCTCCCTGTCTCCCTCCCTGTCTCCCTCCCTCTCTCTCCTTCGCTCTCTGTTGTGCTGCATCTTTGTGTGCATGTCACATTATGTGAGCAATTAAATTGTCATGTGAGACTTGCGCCGGGGCAAGGTAATTATGCGGTCGGGCAGCAGAAACGGGAGAATTCGGTTTCGACTGCCGACGATGTCTGTGGGCGGATACCGCTGCCGCGGCTGTCGTCGCTGCTGCTGCTGAAGATGCTGCTGGCTTATCACGACCCGTTGGCGGTTAATTCTTGCAGTGTTGCCAACTGCCAGTCCAAAACACTAAGCAGCTTATGGAGCTATGCACGAATTCCCTCTCCAACCAGCCACCCCCTCCTCGGCAGATGCCAATGATGGCGCAGAAGCTTAAGTTGCACGTTGTTTAAATGCCGAAACATGCATCTAAACAACTGAACCGGAGTGTAATGATTTAAATAAAAAGTGCAGCAGGAAAGGAAACTTTTCTTGAAGATAAAGAATCAATTTTAGTTATATAACAAAACTAAACCAAAATCGTTTATCGTGTACTCCAAACAAATTTAAAACTATTCCATGGGGATTAAAAGTATGTTCAATAAACTTTACTATAATACTTATGTATATATCTTTAGTAGATAATAAGTGCAATTAATCAATATTATTATTAGAGAAATAAAACGCAAATCCGTATCTTTTGGCAAGTTTTTCTTTAAGATTAAACGAAAGTAAAAAAAACTTTATAATAAGTGCGCTAAACTAAACACATTCCCATAATAAACTAGAAACATTTAAGGGTTGCTGCTCTTGAAGATAGAGACGAATAACAGAAAACTTTATAATGAAACTAACAAAATAATTAAATTACTGAATATCTTAACAAATCCTGCTATAAATACTTGTTATCTTCCTCGGCTTATAACTGTTTTTCAATTAAAAGAAAATCTGTAAAAATATTCGACATTTTTTTTATTCATTGGCGCATTCCTTTGCCGTGTGGCTCAATTAACAAGGCCGCGTTAATCGCCGCCTTTCGCCAGCTTGTGGCAAATGAATAGGTCACCTGCTCAGTCCCTTCCCATTCCTGCCCAGTTACAGTTGCCAAGCCAAGCGGTTTAGGATAGCACACAAAAATGTTGCCACGCCTCGCTTGTGCAGCCGATTTTACCAGCCCGATCCGCTCCCTTTGCCTTCTCTTCCTCCTCCTGCTGACTGCCTTGGCTCTTGGCACATTCTCGGTTTTCAGTTAAGTGACCGGAAAATTGGGATCCTTTACGGCACATTTAATTCACACATATGAGCGCGGCACAATTACCAGAGCAAGCCGAGGACAGTCAGCTACAAACACACACACACACACACTCATACACACGCACACAAAGAGACACAGTGGGAGCCGTGTAAACGTAGACAAATAACACTTAAGAGCGATATGCCAACAGTGGATTCCAGGGGATACAATGCCAAAGGAATCCTTGTTGCTGCTGCTGCTGCGGAGCAACTGAAAGGCACGCGCCACAGCAAACGCGCGTGCCACACACACAAACCCACAAACACACACACACACAGTTACTCATACTCACACACATTTGAGCTGCAAAAGCTACTCAGCTGAAACCTCGACGAGGACAACGCATGGCAGAAAAAAACATTTTATATATCTGTATATATATTTAAAAAGGAATTTATTCTAAGGACCCACACAGCGTGGCATGCGGCATGGCAGCGTGGGGCAGGTTGGGCACGGCGCAAAAAAATAAAATCCTTTTCTATACGTATTAAAATACACACCATATATATGTATACATTTATGGCAAGTGCTGTGTCGACGCGTCGGGCGTGCTTTTGGGTCTTTGGCGTCCAGGGGACAATAAAAAAAGAGACAATGCTGTTTGGGTTTCTGAGTATACCCTGTAGTGCTGAGATGGGTGAGTAGTTGGGTTTGCAGGGAAGCTTGATTATTGCTTTTTAGGCAGATTATAGAGGTGGAGATATTAAAAATCAACCATGTATAGTAGACTGATCCTCCCTGTATGAGCTACCCATATGTTAACCCATCCATGTTATTATTCTATCTATTTCACCTTATTATAGATAGATCTAACATTAATGATAGGCAGATCTAACAGATGTGTATCTATATATCTTCTAATCTACCTATGTATGTTCTTTCATTTACCTGTCGTATATCTATCTATTACTAGGATTGATAAATAAATATCCTTCTGCTTAACTCTAAATTATCTGCCGACCTTATAAATTATTTGCCTATCTCCATATAAAACAATCTAGAAACCTTCTCATCTATCTATCGATCGTAAATATTTACATATCTATTCATATCTATTCATATATCAGTAGAACTACAGTGGATATTCATAGATACAACAGTGCGCATTTGAATATATCTCAGTATATGTATGTATGTACATAACTATATATGCATATGTATCTAACTATCCATCAATCCATTAATGAATCTAAGTAGAACCTTATAAAAATCGTCTTCAATCTATAATTCATATAAGTATGTCAATGTATCTATATATTTCTTTATTATCTATTTCTTCTGTATCTATTTCTTTATTAACAATTTTCAGTTATACGTATATGTATGTATGTATGAGCATATTAATCTTTCTATCATTTCATTAATTTAGCTATATACCGATTGTTGATAAGTAGTTTTATCTGTTCATTTAGCTATTTTCTATCTTCCTAGCAGTAAGTTCTCTTGTACCCATAGTCCTTACCATATGTTATCTATCTTTTCATAACTATATTTTATTTATGCTTAGCTGTTTTCTAATATAACTTCTCCTTTTTCCAGGGCATACCTTAGTCTTCCAGCCACCTTAAACTCTAGCAGCGAAAGGATTACACAAAGATTTTTGTATTCCAAGCCAAGTTCAGCTAGCAACAGATTTATTTCTGCTGCAGCATAACGTATGATGATGAGTGGCAGGCCACAATGCCAGCAGCAGCAGCAGCACGACACCAGCAACACCAGCAACAACAACAACAGCAGTACCAGGCAGATAATTGTTGGTTGTGCGGTGACATCTTTGCGGTTTTGGGGACTGCGCGACATTGCGCGTGTTAAATGCGATTTTAATGAGTGCGTGTCGACTGCGCTTGAAGACAATTTGCGGGTGCTTAAGTGCTTTTTTATAAGCTTGGTTGCTGTCTCTTTCCCTCTCTTGTTGCTGTCTCTGTTGTAGTCAGTTTTGACTTTAAGGCAAACATGAATTAAGGCTGCCTAGTTTTGGGCGTTGGCTTTTTGTCTTATTAAATGAAAGCGATACGTTTGATGATAGACAAGAGTCTGTCGATAAAGCATGAACAAAGTTGGGTCTGGCAGGAGGAGTAGGCAGTGCAGGGATTGTAGCTGAACCTGGGCACTGGTATTGAGCCTGTGCTGGGACTGAGACTGGAACTGGGCCTGGGCCTGCTGCGAGCCTGCTTTGCATAGCCAACGAACGCATAATCAAACACCAAAAAGCAAAAAGGTAACCTATCAGCAGGCTACGAAGCGATTGCAATGCAGCTACACTCGACTACATTTCCTCCTTCACTTGCTTCCCTGCGCTGCAGCTTCCTGTTTCTCTTGGCAAATACAGCGTGCATCTCGTGCATCGTAGCTTGCTTTGGCTCAAACAATTTTTGGTTTGTTGCTTTGGCCAATGCGGTTTGTTGTCTTTCGTCCGAGAGAGCCTGTGCTTGGAAATTGCGTTTCCGCTCGAGGAACGCCAAGCGAAAGGCAGCAGCAAAAAAAAAAAAGAGAGGAAAAAGGAAGACGGGCAGGAATAACAAGGAAGAGCCCAAAGTGCACAGGGAACACACGCAGCCAGGCGAGGCACGGCACGGCGACACGGCGCATTTCCTTTCAGCCGCTGCTGCTCGGGCATCCTTTTGCCAGGGCCTCCTGGCAATCCTGCAGCGCCTTTGTGCCGCACACACAAGCACTCCAGAGTGTGTGTGTGCAGTGCAGGCTGTGCGTGTGTTAGTTTTTGTTTGTTTGGTTTTTGGCGGAAATTTTGCGCTTGCAAATCGCATGGAAAATTCGAGAGAAGCTGAGAGAGAGAGGCTACTTGCAACTGAGTGGGAGTAGGTCTCCCTCTGTGCCTTACTCCCCTCTCTGACTGCCACTGCTTGCTGCCACCTTCTGCTGCTGCAGCTCTTTCCCTGTTGGTTTTAGGCTTGAGCATTAACATCCCACCATTGAAAGGATTTTCATTTCGCAGCTTAGCAACGATGCGGGCTGCTGGACACACACACACACACACACACTCAGGGAGCAGCTGCACCACCAACAGGCTGGGCTCCTCCAAATGATAGCCTGGACTTGCCTTGCCTAACCACGCCACACCTCGCCTCGCCTCGCATTCGTAGTCCAACTCGTAGTCGGAGTCGTGCCTGAGCATCGCGCAGAGACGACTTTCAGCGCTGTGGGCAACAATGCCCTGCCACACCTCCTAGTCAAGCGCCCACCCACTGCCAAATAGGCGCTGCAATGCAGCTGACGCATGCATGGGCTCCAGCTCCAGAAGAGCTTAACAACAACAACAGAAACAACAACGTTCGACGGCCAACGGCGACTTGGTGCAGAGCATCGATTGAATTTATTTGCATTGGCAGCGGCAGCAGGAGAAGAGGCAGAAGGAGTAGTGAAAGAGGCAGAGGCAGAAGAGGAAAGAGCAGGGAAGAAGGCAGCTTGAGTTAGGTATAGAATGCGTGAGGGGGTAGAGGCAGGAAGAAGAAGGAGGAGCAGAGGTTCGTCCAACAATTCTTTCGATTTTCATTTCCGTCTGTAACAACAACAACAATAGCAAGGCGCTGTGGCAGGAACAGGAAGAAGAGCAGGAGGCTCAGGAGGAGGCTGCTGCTGGTCACTGCGTGGTCTGTGCGTGGTGCGGGCAACTGCGTGCAAGGCAAGGGGAGGGGACGCACACAAACATGGCGCAAAAATCATTAGAAACTCCTTTGTTAGGAAGCGCACGTTCGCTTGGGGAAATAAAACTGGAGAAAACTCCCAACGACGACGACGACGACGGCCAACAGGACGCAGATGCCGATGCCGACAACGACGACGACGACGATGGCAGCCTGCAGTGCGTTGTTGTTTTTTTCGCCGTCACAAGTCGCGTATGCGCAATTTTCTAACGGGGCACAGGCAACACACCCAATTGACCGAAGCCTAGGCTAGGGCACACACAGCTGCAGGGAGTGGGAGTAGACTGCGCAGTCTAGGGGGTAGGGCTGCCCTCCTCCTCCTCGTGCCCCCCTATCGCGTTTGCCTTTCGCCGTTGGCGGCTGCGTTAGCTGACGTTGTGGCTACTTCTATTGTTCTGCCTACTGACCCAACTCTGTCCCACTCCAGCACACTGTATACCCCTGCATCACCCGACCCCCTTCATCATACTCTTCATCTACATCCTCAAGCCTCAACATGTTGTGCGCTTCGACTGCGTTTGCTGTTGTTGTTGTTTCTTCTTGTACTTGTTGTTTTCCCGTTTGCTTTGTTTTTCGCCGTTGCTGCTGCAGCTTTCGTTGATTTTGCGTGATCTACACTTTAAGCAGCAGTCGCCGCAAAAAGTATTCGCACCCGTAAAAGTTACGCAGCTTAGAACAATGGAAAAGAGCAACACATAAAATGCCTTAAGGCCTTATAGGCTAGTTAGAGAGAGTTGTCGAGCCGAAAACTACAGGAATTTTCCCTTTAAGGGTTTTCGAAACCAATGAAATTCTGTGGTGCTCTAGGGTATACAATCTTTTTGGAAAGTAAGGGGACAATGGGAAGAACTAAATTCTGTATTTGAAACAACATAATTGTAATTCTCAATTATTCAAATATATTTCTAAATTATTTAGTTCCATTTTAACTATTTTTTAGCATCTTTAAGTTGCTCATGCTACAACTTATACTTTTCGGTTTAAACAACATTTCAATCCCACTCAAACTTTATATTGAAAATGTTACCAAAAGTTTATGCAAATAAATTTCGTCATCTTCATCAACAAACTTGCCAATTTTATTTGCAATTTCATCATATTGAGATCGATTTGACATCTCTCTAAGTTTCCTAACTTCTCGCTCACCTCACAGCTGGGGATATAGCTCAGTGGTAGAGCATTCGACTGCAGATCGAGAGGTCCCCGGTTCAAACCCGGGTGTCCCCTTGGTAAACTTTTTTATTATTTTTCCTTGAACACATTCGGATTAATTGAGCTAAACTCCTTACATTAATAACTTGATTATTAAAATGTTTTAGATCATTAACTTCTAACGTTTCCTTCATATCTAACGTTTCCTTCAAATCGTCATAATCATCATCATAATCAAGAATTGAATTCTAAATTATGGAAAATAATGGAAATGTTACTGATAATGCAACTGATTTTCTAATTTTAAACTCAAAACCTTTGCAGATCGCGGGAGTTTCTTTTATATTTAGATCCATTCGAATCAAAAGCTTTACAGATCGTAGGAGTTTCCTTTAAATTCGAAGCCAGGGTATCTAACAGTGAAGTATGCTTAAGTTTACTGGTTTTTTCTTCTGTTTTTATTTAGCCTTTCTGCTTTGCTCATCGAAAGATGGACAAAAACTGAGCCGTTGCAAACTTGAAGAGCTCTTCAGAGCGAGCGAGTGAGCTTGCCGCTTTTGAAAGCGTTTGCTGTCCACTTCGATTTGTAGGTTAGGACTACACATAGGCAAAGTGTCTCCTGGGACCCTTTTTTTGACTTAGGTTCTCTGCTTTTTCTCTGCTGTTTTCACTTTTTTGTCGCCCGTTTTTTTTTTTTTTTTGTTACTACTAGTGGCAATGTCCATTTCCTGTCGCCATTTCTTTGACTTCTGTTTTGCCGTGACGTCGCCGTTGCTGCTGCTGCCAATTTAAACTCTTTCACTTTGCTCGGGCGGATGTCCTTTAACGTGGTTTCCCAACCGCTGCCCACACGCTGCTTTTCTCTACACTTTCGATACGCTTTCTTCACGCTATTTCAATAATTTTACTTTGAAATTTCCTATTTGCCTTCTCGTACTCTACCTCCTTCGCGGCTTCCTCCACCTTCTCCTCGTGGTGCTGTCCACGTCGAAACGGAAGCCAATACTCGCTAGTTTATTTTCCCCACTTCAGTTTTTTTTGCATGTTCATTTTTGTTTTTTTTTGTTTGGTTGCCATCTTTGAACTTGTCAAAGCGGAAAGGGCTTTCATTTCCGGCGCAGAAGACTGGATCTGGACACACTAACTAAATGAAAGCGCGAAATCGTCGCAGTTTTTTCAAGTCCTGCTTGAAGTTCGAATAGAAGCGAATTGAGAGATTTACTGCAAATGTTATCTGATATATGTGATCTTAAAAGAGCGCTAAAACTGTCTAAAAGTTAAGAGAGAATATCAATGTATATGAATGTGGAAAGAAAAAGCTGACAGAGTGGAAGACCTTTCAAAATGTGAAGAAACTTTAGCTTTGGATTTTCAAATCCCAACGTAGTTATTGAAATTTTGAAATTTTAGTTATGGGAACATAAGAAATATACATGTATATACATCTATATACATGATGAGATATGTTATTTAGTGATAGACACGAAAAGATTAACAATACATATATTTCTAAGTAATAAACAGCAGGAATATCCACCAAACGTTCGACATATTGATAATCTCAAGGAAATCAGATATATCAGATATGTTGCTGCATTAAACAATAAGTATTCTAATTATCCTTATAACGTCTGAAATACCTATATACTTATTAGTTATAAGTAGCTTGATTAGTATTGGAATAACTAAAAGATCATATTGAATTTTCATTATTTTCTCTTGTTTTCATTGAGCCTTTTCGCCTGTCCTAAGATTGAAAGACATTGTCAATAGATCTTGTTGAATTAAGGGAATTCTTTTCACTTTTATGCACAATATGTATTTCTGTTGATCTAATGCTTTATACTATAATTAACATACAAACATATTTTCTTTTAGTATTTCCATCTTCTTTCTTCTTTCAACCTGAGGATCTGTTGATCTAATGTATTATACTGTATTTAACAGACATAGTTTTTTTTAGTATTTCCATCTTCATTTTCCTTTCTATCCAAGGATCGTCAACATTTGTAATACACCACCCTAAACAAAGAGTTATTTGCATACTTTACTCTTCATATATCCCCATTGTGCTACTGCGCATATTTATATGTAATTTTTGAATACTTATAATAATTATTTAATTATTATTTGCTGAGTTATTTCCCCTGTTGGGAGGCTCTCGTGCGAGGCTCGTTAGCCGAAACACACGCTGCAAGGCCGAAGTTGTTCAGGCGTTTATAAATATTTACGATTCTACGCTTTTTTCTATGTGCACACACCCAAACACACAGAGATAGATAGACAAATAGCCGAACGCATACATATTTATATGTATATATCTGATATATATTTAAAATATGCCCAGCCAATGGGCGTCGAACACGAAGTCGAGCCTCGCCGGCAGCACCCGAAGCGCAAAAAAGGCCAAAAAACGAGAAAGCAAATCAAATAAAATATGCAAAATATACAAAAACACACAGCACACACACAGTACACACACACACATACACACACTGAGAGAGAGTTGGGGATTTAGTTTAGTTGTTGTTATTGGTTGCGCACATGTCAACTAGCAGCAACAACAACCACTTGGCTTTTTTAATGCGTGCTTGAGTGTGCGCCGGTGTGTGTGTGTGAGGTGCAACAACAACAACATGCAGAATGAGGCCTACAAACGACTGGGAGTCGCATATTAAAAATGCGTTCGTGGCGCCGCCTACCGCGTGACGTCACTGAGCAACAACAACAGCAAGAACAGTGAGTAGAAGAGGCGCAGCACCTCACATTTTGCATTTCCTCTTTCTCAGGCTTTATTGCCTTGTCTTTTTCCATTTTTGCGCAAAAGTTTTTGCTCTTTTTGCCACTCGCTCTACCACGATGAGAGACATCAAAGAGAGAACACGAGGCAGCACAGCACAGCACACACGCCATAGCCCCCATGCATAGCCCGACTCGGTCGGCTTGCTCGCTCTCACTCGTGTCTCTCGTGTGTGCACGACTGTGTGTGTGTGTGTGCCTGTGTGTGTGTGCCTTGTAGGGAGCTTGCCAAGCTTGCTTACTCGCTCACACCAATGCCGGCGTGCGCTTGTTGGCTCGTTTTGCTCGAGAGGCGTGGCCAAGTTTTGTTGTAGTTTTTCTGTGCTCTTTTGCCTGTAGTTGACCTAAGCAGGCAGCAACAACAGCAACAGCAGCAACAACAACACTGGCAATGAATGGCTGCAATAAGCTAAAGATGCCCCCGTTTGCAGGGGTTGCACTAAAAACTATTCGCAACATTTTCTTACTGGACCTCAGTGGCAGCAGCAACTGCAGCAGCAGCAGCAGCATCTCTCTTTCTTGCCTGCCTCAGCTGCCAGCAACTGTTGTTGGTGTTGGGCCTCTGCTTGGTAGGCTCCAAACTTCGGCATGTTTTGGGTTATGCGTGTGTCTTGACGTTATTCGCGATTTTTATGTATTTTGCTTTATTGTGAGGCCAGTTCGGCTGAGGTTCGTTGGGGTTGGGAATGGCAGAGATGGAGGCAGGTTAAGAAGGGGTTAAGGCTAACTGTGTCTGGACTCGTGGGAGGCCTACATAGCAGCATCTACAGAAGTTGCCTCCACTACAGAAGGTGCCTCCACCTCACACACATTTCGCATTCGTGCGTGGCAATCAAAGATGAGGCTTAGCTGCAGCGACAGTGACAGCGACAGCAATGTAGAGTGACAGCAGAAGACACTCTCCTTGCTCAATGCTCCCACTTCCTCCTATATAGATAACCCCTATATCATGCCAATCCATTCAAAACTTATAAATTCTCTAATAATCAGTCAAAAAACTTTGTACTTTACCGTGCATCTACACGGCAAGATCAGTGCAAACCCCAAAGGCAAAGAGCGCACAAAACACTTGTCGCGCTCCTTGCTTGGCTCTAACCATACCCCTCTCCCACACTCACCCGCTCTCTACCACACTCACTTGCCTGCCTCTCTTATTGTCCGAGTCACCCCAAAAAATACTCTTAAACGAATTCGCCGCGAAACCGGAATTGCCTACATTTTCTCTCGCTGCGCTGCGCTCTCTGTTCGCTCTCTTTTGCTTGACTCGCTCTCTCTCTCTGGCGTTCGGCTGCGGTCGACGTCAGCGTCGGCAGCGTAACGTCAACGCAGCGCGGCGACGGCGACGGCCGTGCTGTGTCGCTGCTCAGTTTCGAGTTTCATTCATTGTATCTGATAGATACTTTTGCCGAGCAATCAGTTCGTATTTAACTTTCGTCGTGAATGCAACGTTTGTTTGAGGCAAAGCGAAGCGAAGCACAACAAACGAGGCAAGCAACAGCAACAACAACAATAACAACTACAGCAACAGCAACACAATCTCGTCGTGTGTGTGGAAGCGCGCGCGTCCGTCTACAGTTGTCAGTGTAAGCGTGCGTGCGTGAATGAAACAACAACAACAACAAAAATATATAAACAAAGTAAACAAGAAAGAAACAAACAAAAATTCACTTGCAACATGTGTTGCATGCCACGCACAAACTGAAAGAAAGAAGAAACAGTTCAAAGTGACAAGGTGAGCAAAGTGACAAAGTGAACAAGACATCAACAGAAAGCAGAAGAAAACCTTGGCAAACTCAACAACAACAACAACAGCAGCAACAACAGCAACAACAACAACAACAGCAAAGTGTACGTGTATTTGTGTAATTGCATCTGTATCTATAACTGTAACTCTCTGTGTGTGTAGCTGTAATTGTAATGGAATAAATAATTATGATTATTATAATAATTGCAGCAGTATGACAAATGACAGTTGCGCGCCAAGCAGCCGCGCAGTTAAACGGGGGGTAGCAGGGCGGGTGGAGAGGTGCCTAGGGGGATCGTGGCTCCCGACAGCAGCAACAGCAACGGCGACGGCAGCGGGGCAGGCAGCAATTTGTGTGCTTAACTTGCATTTAATTGGCGTATAAAAATCGATTCTTTGCTTATAAATAAAATATATAAATTATCAAAGTGCCTCCCTTGTCCCCCCACTCCACACTGCTGCCTTGTGCAGCGAAAGCAAAGAAATTGTAATTTATAAATTTATAACGCCCCCCCTTGTAAGACCTCCCAGAAGATTGGCCCACCGCCTTCTTGGGCGCCTTCTTGCCTGCAGTTCTCCTCAGTCTGTTCTGCTCTCCACCTTCTCCGACTCAAGTCAGTCTAGCTCGTAAAAAGTGTTGCTGTTATTGTTGCTGTACGTGTTGTTGTTGCTGCTGGCATCTCGTTGCTTGCTATTACCAAGTTTATTTGGGCGCTCAGCAGCAGCAACAGAAACAGAAACTTACGCGCCGCAGCAGCAGCAGCAGCGTCGGCAGCGCAGGCGACGTCCTGCGGCTCCTTGCCCCGTTTGTTGGGGCGCGTCTTGTGTGTGCGTCTTGGGTGGGTGGCGCGCCAAAACAGTTTTGTAAACACACGTTCACAGCACACACACACACACGCACAGAGAGTGCCGCACACACACCCGGACTCGCACACAAAGGCCGTAAAAAGCCACCGACACCGGAGCAGGCAACACAAACAACAGCAGCAGCAGGGGCAACAACAAGAACAAGCACAACAACAACAACAACAGCAGCAGTAACAACAATACAGACAACAACAACACAGACAACAACAAGAACAGCAACAACAAGGACGACGGCGACTTGTGTAATTTATTACTTGGCGCATAAATAATAAATAAGCGTAAATAAATAAATACAAAATATATTTATATATGTAAGCAAGTGTGTGTGTGTGTGTATGCGGCTGGCAACACAGTCAACACACCCACACACCCACTCCACCTCACACAACAACAACAAGAGGCGCTGGCGCTGTGCAAACTTGGAAGGACTCGTAAATAAAATAAATAAAAATAATAAATATTAAAACAAAAGGCGCTGAAACTTTGCCCAGGCTTCTTTGGGTTGTTGTGTGTGTGTGCGATGTCTGTCTCTGTGTGTTGTCTGTGTGTGTGTACGCTGTCTGTGTGTGTTGTGTCTGTGTGTTGTTGTTGCCGCCGCTGCTGCTGCTTTTCCTTTTTTATTTTTAATGTGCAGCATTTTTTTTTTTTGGTTTCAATTTAAAATTTTATTTTTTATGCCGCGCAACAGCTGCGCGCATTATAAATAATTAATCAAAAAATATAACAACAACAGCAGCAACAACAACAACAGCAGCAGCCACAAGGAAGCAGCAGCAGCAGTAGAAGGCTCTGCCTGAAGCTGTCGCTCAGTTTCAGTTTTTCATTCGAAACAAACTTGAAAAACCCCAAACAGGAAATGGGGGTATACAAAAAATTATATAGAAATATTTGTTATTTGCTGTATGTGTGTGTGCAGGTTTTATTTATTTATTTACGTTTTTAGTTGCTTCCAAAGAAGCATAAAATTTAATGCGCGCGGCCAGAACAACAACAACAACAGCAACAGCAAATAAGGCATATCAATAACAACAGCAACAGCAGCAAGAAAAACAGAAACAACAACAATAAATACAAGTAATAACAAAAGGCAAAAGTTCTTTTCCTTCCCACCCCGCCAAACAAAAATGGAAAGATAAAAAGAAAAACAATTCGGCAAATAGGGAATAATTTCTTATGGCTGTTCCTGTTCTTCTCGTTGTTGCTGTTGTTTCTCTTGTTGTTGTTGTCGCCTTGGCCGCTGCCTGCGTTGGCAATAATAAAAATAAACAAATATATAATAATAATAACAGATGAGAGTCGAACTGTGAGTCGCATCGGCTGCGCTGCAAGATTTAATTGGAATGAAATAATAAACATAAAAAAAGAGAGTCTCGCGAGTAAGAAGAAGAAGCGGCAGCGGCAGCAGCAGGCAAAATAATAACAATAATAATAAAAATAAATTAATTTTATTGCCCAACTGTGTTTGCATGAAGATACACACACCCATACACAGACAGACAGAGAGACAGACACACAGAGCGACCTCCCACACAGAGACAGAGAGACACAGGCCTGCAAGACCGTTAGACAGCAGAATAAATATAAATTAAAACTTATACAATCTATACACACACTGACACACACAGGCACAACCGTATATAAGCGTATTTAAATAAATATAATTACGCAAATGCGGCCCCGGCTCGCGCGTCATCATCATCAGCCATAAATAATAATATTTAATTAAATATAAATGTATTCCCCATTTATTTATAACTCACCCGAGTCAGCCCGAGTCGAAGCACAGCGCAACTGAAATGAAATAAAAGTGTAAAATATTAAAAAAATTAAAATAAATATTAAACTATAATGCATATAGATATCCATTATATCCCGCATAGATCCGCAACAATGTGGCAAATAATTATCCACCTCTCTCTCTCTGTCTGTCTATAATAAATTAGCTTATAAAATTATATTGCAAGAGGGTTTCCAATTTCCGAACATTGCATAGAAACTTGCGACAAGATTAATGCGTCTGTTTCCCCGAGAGTTATGACTAAGCGAGAGACAGTTTTATAGGAATTAGTGCAACTCGATCGATATTCGATATTTGAAAAGTCAAAAACAATTTATTAAATTGTCAGAAACTGATATGATAATCTATTACGTGAATTAAGATCTCTAGACTGATCAAAACTAGCGTGTTATTAATTTGACAGTTCGTAGATGCCATAAATCTGTATCTGATACGGAATCGGCATAAAAATAGAACAACTTGACCAGTGAAAAACTTTATAGGGCATACGAAATGTTAATAAGACTCAAGAAGCTTCACTATAATTACGACAACTGCTATAAATCTGTATAGAAAAACCATATCTTGTAGAAACTAGAACATTTAGCTATTGAAAATAGAATAAGAAGTGTTTAGTTGATATATAAATCTCAAGAGACCCTGAAAATTTCATGATATCTTCGAAAAGTAGCTATAAATCTGTATAGGAAAATGGTTTATGAAGTGTTTAATTGAAATACAAGTCTCTAGAAAGCCTATGAAATTTCATTATAGCTTTACAAACTGCTATAAATCTGTATATAGCAATATTAGAAACACTTTTCATGTAAAACTTTCTAGGAAATGCAAGAAAACCTTCAAATTTTATTAAAGTTCCAAATGTTGCTATAAATCTGTATAGCGAACTTTAGCTGCCAATATAACCTCATTTTTACAGTGTATCCAAACTGTTTACTTCATGTAAATAACAGCGGAGAAAAGCTGTGAAATTCTATTATAGTTTCCACTTCTCTATTCACACTTTTTTTTTAACAATTTGCATTTTGTTGTTGCAGCGCTACAAACAGCAACAAAAACAACAAGAACAACAATTAATAATGTGTTAAACAATTGCGAGAAGCAGCTAAAGAAAACTCCAGATCAAGCTAAATTACAAAGAGAGCTAAACAAAATTTGGCTATAAAATGGATATGACAAAGGACATCATAGACTTTGAGCAGAAGCTCGTCGAGAGCGATGAGCAATACGAGCCAAGTGATTACACAATGGTCAACATAGACATACCAAAGCAGCAACAGCAGCAGCAGCCACAGCCAGAGATAAAAACAGAGCTCGACTATGAGCAGACGGCACCGGCCAAGTTAGACACAAGCGAGTCCATTGAGACAGTCGACAGCGAGCTGACAGAGCCGTCGGTGAAGGATGAGGCAGCGCCACTGCAGGCGGCAAAGCAGGAGGAGGAGATCGCCGTCGTTCCACAGACAACAACAACAGCAATTGCAGCTGAGAAACAACCAAAGTCACCATTGACACCGCCACCACGTCCGCTCACCTCCAGCGAGGTCGTGGGACACACAGAGCCGGATGAGCCCGAGTTGCGGGTGCAGTTGACGGCCAAGAAATCACGCTCCCTACCCGTCTCCCCACAGCCGTTGGTCTCACACAATTTGTCCTCAATTGGGCTCTTTGAATTCGGACGAAAGAATAAAGATACAGGCAGGGCAATCACACCAGGAGTGGCAGCAACTGCCTACGAGCACAAGCCAAAGCTTGGTCAGAAATCACCTGGAGCTGGGCAGCGCAAATCCCCTCCAGCCATGGCTGGGGACAATCAACAGTTCTGCCTGCGCTGGAACAACTATCAGTCAAATCTGACCAATGTCTTCGATGAGCTGCTGCAGAATGAATCCTTCGTGGATGTCACCCTGGCCTGCGAGGGACACTCGATCAAGGCACACAAAATGGTTCTGTCTGCCTGTTCGCCCTACTTCCAGGCACTGTTCTATGATAATCCCTGCCAGCATCCCATAATCATCATGCGTGATGTGAACTGGAGCGACCTCAAGGCGCTGGTCGAGTTCATGTACAAGGGAGAGATCAATGTGTGCCAGGATCAAATCAATCCGCTGCTAAAGGTCGCCGAGACACTCAAGATACGCGGCCTGGCCGAGGTGAGTGCGGGATCCAGCTCTACACCGGGTGGCATCAGTGGCGCCTCCTTGTTGCCCGAACAGCGCATGACCATCTACGATGAGGATGACGATGAGGAGCTGGCTGAGGCTACTGCGATCTTACGCGATGAGGATGATGATGATGAACTGAAGCCGAAGCGGGCGCGTCTGCTGGCCAAGCTGCAGGCGGAGTCAGCGCTGGATCTGAACCAGCGTCAGCGCAAGCGTTCACGCGATGGCAGCTATGCCACGCCCAGCCCGTTGCCACTGCGCTCGGACTCACCGCATCAGCAGCTGCAACGTTCGCTGGCCACGCCCAATGCTGCCACAGCGCAGCAGCAGCAACAACAACAACAGCAGCAGCAACCGCTGGCCATGACTACATCAACAATCGTGCGCAATCCATTTGCATCGCCCAATCCCCAAACACTGCAGGCGCATCTGGCCGCAGGCAACTCATCCTCCATCTCGTCCAGCAGCAGCAGTGGCTCAGGTGCCTCCACAGCAGGCAACAGCACAGCAGCCGCATCCCTCTCCAGCTCCAGCACCGGCGTCGTCTCGTCAGCCTCCTCGGCGGCAAGTGTCTATCGCAGCAGTGGCAGTGCACGCAGCTGTTCTCCACCTCCCCCACCGCCCTCGGTGCATAGCAATGGCTCCGCCGCAGCGCTGAGTTCACCCAACAGCGGCAACAATGGACCAGGAGGTTCATCATCTGGCGCGCAGTCGCAGTTGCCACCACACATGGCTGCCGCTGTGGCTGCTGCAGCGCATCATGCATCCGCTTCATCAGTTGTGGCACCACCATCGTCGAGTGGCTCCTCCATGCATCATCATGCCGCCGCTGCAGCCGCACAACAATTGGCCGCACAGCATCAGTTGGCTCATTCTCATGCCATGGCCAGCGCCTTGGGTGCCTCCTTGGCTGCTGCTGCTGCCGGTGGTGCTGCTGCTCCTGGCTCTGCAGCCAGTGCAGGCGGTGCCGGCACAGTGGGCAATGCAGCAGGCTCAGTGGGTGCACATCATGATGATATGGAAATTAAACCGGAAATTGCCGAAATGATACGCGAGGAAGAGAGGGTGAGTTGAAGAAGATATAAGATATACTATGAATAGATATATCCGATAAAGATCCCACCATCAGTCCCACAATCTTCAGTCTCTATATAAGTATAAGGTTTATAATCAACAGAATAATCGCTTAAGACGCAAAGATTTCAAAGAGTTCCTGTTGAGAATTGTATTAGTTCCTACTTTCTCTTTCATGTTAATTCTATATAAATGTTCTAAATAACCTGAATCAAATTCGGAATACTTCAAAGAGCTTTAACCTTTATCCGATCACGATCACGAATTTCATCAGTAGTTAAAACCTTTCAGCCAATCAATCTTTATCCTAATCACCGACCTATTTATGCTTTATAATAATCATCACGCTTTCCGAATTAGATCAAAGTCTACAGACAGACGCTGAGGTGGTTCATGTGATTAGCGTGGGGATCGGCAGGGGGATAGGTTGGTAATTGCCAAAAGTAAATATAAACCTGATAAGTACTGATAATATAATTTATACTATGTTGTGGTTATATGGGGCTACTTGAGATCACCACAACGGTGCCGGGCCATAGATTGCCACGCACTGATACCGACTAACTGGCCAATTATGACACTTGATGTCAAGTTAATAATTTGTTAATATGCGATGCAAACAACAACAGCAACAACAACTATCGTGATATGGCAGAAAACCAAGAAGAGGAATGTGAAAAAAACCCAATGAAACTCAAGAATTATTTAGTTTACATTTAGTTACATTCAGCCTGGTCAGCACCTTTGGCACCTTATAGATAAATTGAGTCAGTTTAAGGGACTAAAGGGCAATGCGCAGATATCTAAATAATGCACATACGTTGCAAGGGCCTAGAAAATAGGAAAATTTGTGCATAAATGCAGCCCTATTAACGAAATTTACACAACAAGCAAACAAATGTGCAGGGAATGAGGGAAATGGGGAAGCTCGCAAAGTATTTACCCCATTGCAGTTTCTATTAGATTGCACATTAATGCCGATTTTCTATTTGTATAAGAAACTACGCTGCTGCGCTGTGCTGCATTGCATTGCGAAAGGTCTCGACATTAACTGCGTCAACGACTTGAAAAATAATTCAACATTTAATGCTAATGACGAAAATTGCGCAAATGCACGCAGCTGAGAGACGTTGGAGACCATGGGCTCTTGCGTTGAGAAATATATGGGGAGAAATAACTACAGCGACAAATACAACAACAACAATAAACGAAAAGTGGAAACTGCTTAAATAAATGACAAAAATTGATGGCAATGCAAACAAAAGTGAGCAAATATTTGCTCCCATCTCGTGTAACTCTCAAGGCGATGTTGCGTTTTCAATAATTTTCAACTAATGCGGCTTTGATTAAGCTTTATTGCACATTTAGTGATACCCTGTAGATGCAAGTGATAGTTAGTGAGGTATGCTAGAGGTTGAGTGAATTGACAGCAATGAGTTGTCTCAGAAATTCACAGTTTTCAGCAACGGTTGACAATTTTCAGCAAGCTTTCCTAATTTTCAGTAACAAATTTGAACTTTATGTTAGTTGTTGCCAATTTTCAACAAGTATTTTCAGCCACTGTTGCCAATTTTCAGTAGCTTTTGTCAATTTTCAGTAGGTTTTGTCAATTTTCAGCATAAACTTCACAATTATAGACTTGGTAGAAGAGATCTGTATCAGTCGTTGTCAATATCCAGCAACTGTTGCCAATTTTCAGCAACTGCTACCAATTTTCTTTCTTTACAGCGCATTTACTAGTCGTGCCCTTCTAATTCGAATCATTACTTTGTTATTCTCGTCTCGGCTGCTGTCATTATTATTAATAATATTTGCGTTAGTTTATGACTTGACTTGGTCGACTCTCTTGGCAGCACATTATGTAAAAATTCTTGACATTGAGTTTCGAATGTTATTTTTTTCCACTTTTTCAACAAAAAAAAAATGTATATGATTTTCTATGAGGTATTGTTGTTGTTATTTGTTATTGTATTTGTGTGCAATTTTGCTGTGCTTCGATTTGTTTTCGCATTTGTTTTGTTGTGGCATAAATAATGCATATACTTATGCCCCGCGCGACTCTATCGAGTGTCTGCTCGACTTATGAATATGGATGGGATACAGTTTCATATACGATAGATACATAGATACATAGATATAGATACAGATATCGATAGATAGATAGAAAGAGCTGGGTCGCATGTGGCAGCAGCAACAGCAGCAGCAGCTGCGGCTGCGGCACAAACGAGACTCAAAGTCGTAGCAAAAACTCGAGCTGCTTCGATTTTTGCGCTTAATTATCTTTTTGCTTGCACAATTTACTGTTTCGCTTTCGTAATTTATTGAAATGAAATCAAGAGAAAATTGTAATAAAAACAGTAAGACACAAATATATACAAACAGACATACGCACACACACAATATACAATGTTCGAAGGGGGCACGCAGCCAAAGTTTCTACCGCCAAAGTCAAAAAAGCAACCAAAAACTTCCGACGTCGTCGTCGTCTCGGCGTCCACATCGTACTTAGTTGTCGTCATCATCTTCTTCGTCATTGGGGAAAGCCCACAGCCCCCACCCACCCCATAAGCAGCCCATCTGGGCTACCCGCAGACGTGCGGAAATGCGTGTAGGTGTCGCGCAGTATTTGGCGCTTTTTAACAGTGTCTGCCAAAAGACTGCGCGCCTATTACTTAATAGAGTCAAACTCTGCCAGCAGCACAAGCAGTAGCACTTGCTCTCTGAACTCTCTCCCGGCTCGCTGGCTTAGTTGACGTTTCATTCACAGAATTGAATAGTACCCACACCCGCTAGCACACTCACTCACTCACTCGCACTCACACACAAACACACAGTTAGCTGGCGGCACACTCAGACGCACACACAGCATGCCAGAGAGCGCGGCATACCAAGCAAGCAGCAAAAGTAACGCGACGGCAACGGCTGCTGTGACTTGTGCAGAGCAAAAGAGAGTGAGAGAGGAGGGGGAGAGAAGGGTCTCTATGGAGAGCGGAAGGCAGCGCATCTGTGTAGTACATTTGTAGCGCGAGTTCTTGTCTCTCTCTCTCCCTCTCCTTGTGCTCTTAGTCTTCTGTTTACACATCATTTTGTATGACGCTCACTTGAGTTCCTTGACTTTTTCGGTGGATTTTCCTCACTGCTGCTGGCTGTGCGTAATGCCACGTGAAAGCCAAGCCTTATAGGGTATATAGAAGTAGTATTAGTAAAGTATTGAAACATATTAAACTAATATATTCTTTAATGCATAGAGATTATTTTTATATTGATAACTCAACCACTTGTCATTCCATTCTTTTTTCGCCTTGCCTACAGGGTAACTTTAAGTCTATCATTTGCAACCTTTGCTCATTTTGGATTTTGCTTTTTGAAGCTTGCAATTGTTTTTGTAAGAAAATTACTGAAAATTGCCAAGTGCGGAAAACTTCTTTGACAGCAGAGACAAGAGAGGCAGTAAGAGAGAAAAGAGGGAGAGAGAAAGAGACAGTCCGAGTGAGAGCACTTCTCTTTGTCTGCCGTGTTAGTCATAATTGTAATGTGTGGCCCCAGTCTCTCTCTCTCTGTGTGTGTGCGTGTGTGTGTGTGGCTTCTTCAAGTTAAGACATCGCTTTATGCTAAGCAGGTTCGCAGCAGTTTGAACTCCCCGGCGGAGGTCATTAGCTACTCGAACCACTACAAACTACAACGGCGCATGTTATCTTAAGACCCCGCCACACACACACACAGAGCTTTAGGGATCGTGTGAATCAAGCTCAGAGATGTCAACCATTTCCTCAATGACACAAAACGGTTAACCTGTGCGGTCCCCTCGAATGTCTTTCCTCATTAGCCCATTTTGATTGATTCAAATGCCAAACGGTAACTCGTAAATCAAATTTATGTTTATGTTTAGTGTGTCGTTGTTTCGTTTTCTTTTTTTTACATATAACATAAAAAACATTTAAGAAAATATCGCCGCAGTGTGAAATTCTTTTTTTTTTCGTCGTCTATTTTGGGGTTTTCCGTTTATACGTCTCTTTTCTTATCGGCTTAATGAAATTAAAGCATTCTCTAGATACGATTTTTATTGGGTAAAGATTTCGATTTCCAATTGGATTTCGTATATAAAAATGCCCGGCTCTTACGAAATCGATATAGTATGTTTGTCTGTCGGTAAAATAAGCAGGAACTGCTCTGAAATAAACATCCATATACGATGCGAAGCGAGCTAGAGAGAGAGGGTACTATAATTTATGGCACAATTTCGGTAATTTGTTGTGCATTAGTTTCTTTTTTTCTTTTTAAGGAAAAAACCATAAAAACTGATATTATAAAGCGCTTATGTTCTTGGTTTTTTTGTGGGTTATATAAACAAATTGATATTGTATTTGCTCGTGTGGTATACTTGAAATAAATAACTTTATAACTTATTTATTTTATTGCGGGGCATAGACGAGTTGCCCCAACATTGAACGGTAAACGACAAAGGCAAAAAGGTATAAAAAACGGATGTATTATTAAAACCCCTTGTAGATGTTATCGCGACAGAACTAATACACTCTATAATAACAAATACGCCCTGAAAAAGTAAAGCTTGCTAGACAGTGGAAATACCCTATCGAAATAGTTAAAGAAGTTTCACGATGGGATTTTTCCCAATTTCAAAGCTGATATACAAAAATAATTATATGATATTTCCCACATTAACTCAACACCTTCAGCAACATTTATGACCCCACTTGCGACACTTACAGGGTATCATGCAAGCAATTTGTAATCTCACATTTGTGTCGATTAAAGTTTTAACGTAATTTTGCTGATAAGATTTTCCATTCCATAGTCATAGTAAATATTTATTGTTATTTTATACCCATATACAATATACACACAACACAAGATAAACATATACTATACCATCTACAAATATGTGGGGTATAGCACGTTTCAGAGCCCAAAAAAACAACAACAACAACAAAAATAAATTGTTGCTAATCACAAGACATTTAATGAGGCAGTTTTAGCAATTCCTTTGTCACATATTCGACGCGAATGACTTGGAATAATTTATCTTTAGAGAGCACAACAATTTACAGCTCGACGGTGATTGTTTAAATGAAAACGATTATAGTGCAATGTTTTTTTCATAGTAAGACTATAAAAATAATAAAAATAGATGTCAATGTGCGTCAATGAGGCCAAAATAGTCCGACGGCAATCTATTTCCAAAACACAAACGATGATATCGACGATATATATCGCTGAACTGAACTGAATTCGCATAAATATCGATTGACAACAAATATCGACTTTCTTTGCGTTTCCGCGATGCGACAATGCGATGAAGATGGAGATGAAGATCTCTTTCGACTGGGTCAATGGCCGTGAACAGCAAATTGAAGAGACAACAATAACAACAACATTCACATTCATTTACATCTCCAACTCCAACTTCATCTTCATATCTCCGTCTTCATCTCCTTCTCTCTCTCTCTCTCTCTCTCATATCGCATCATTTGTTTTCCTTCGCAAGTCGTGTCTGCATTAAGTTTTGTTATATTTTCATTTATTTGGATCTGGCTTTCATTACATTTTATTTATTTATTCCACATTTATTGTAGGGTACACACATTTGCTGTGTCGTTAGTTCAGTTGGGACAGCAACAGCGACGGCGGCGACTGTTGCCGCTGTTGTCTTTATGACGACAACAACGACGACGACGACGTCGACTATGATGATGATTATTATTGCCATTGCTGTTGCTGTTGTTGTTGTTATTATTGTTGCTGTTACTGTTACTGCTGCTGTTGCTGTTGTAGTTTTCTGCTGCTCGTTGTGTTTTCATTGTACGAAGACATAAGAAAATTATAGGTATCTGCCCTTATGGCGCAGCGCAGCGAAGCGAAACAATAAAATATAAAATAAAATATGTACGAGTATGTTTACGCAATTACAAACAAACAGACAGAGATACAGACAGACAGAGAGTGGAACAGGGAGACAGTGAGACATACAAACAGATCAACAACAACAACGGAGGAGTCGCAGTCTTGTTGTCGGCGGAGCTGAGGTTCTCTCTCTCTGGCAATGCAGGCGATACAATATTTATAACCGACAGCAGCAGCAGCGCGGCAGCGGTGGCGGTGGCAGGTGACGCCTGCCAGGTACAGTTACACACACACACATACACACACACACTGTAACAGATACCTTGAGCTCTTGTATTTTATAGATACTTTTGGCAGCGAAGGGCAGCTGCAGTTAACGCCTTTTGCCCGCGCATTACTTCTCGCACAATTAAAGGTTACCCCCCGAAAAAGCCGAAACGGAAAAGGCAAACGAATGAATGTGAATGAAGAAAATTATTACCGTTGCTCACTTCGTTCACTACAGTTTTCTTCTTCATTTTGTGCAATTTTCCCGCACCTTACAAATGCTATAATAATATGCTATAATTTTCGACAAGCTAAGGTTGGGCCTGACCTGACTTGGCCTGGCCTTGTCGAAACGTGTGTTGGGAATGTGTTGAGATACTTTTGGTAGTCATTAATTATGCGCAAAGATAGTTTACGTAGCTACTGCAGCAGGCACTATAAGTAAAATATGATAAGTATATTATTTAAATTGCTCAGCCGCAAAGATCTACAGATATGTAGAAAAGTATCTTTAATGCCCAGAGATAAACACAGTTACACTTACTGCAGATACACTTTCTAGTGCCGCATTTAGCCGCATTTGCTGCTCTAGTTTGCCTCAAAGTGAGGGAACTAAATGCGCCTCTACAAGTCTACTCATCATATCATCCTCTACATACTCTCCATCATCATCATCAGCCTCGTTATTAGCGGCTCTCTGCGCAAAATGTTGCGTAAAAAAGGACACGGCAGGCGCAAAGTAAACGCCTGTCTAATTTGGCATTAACTAAAAAAGCTTTTGCACTGCACTCAGGTGGCTATATTAGCCAAATGGTGCTGCACAGAGGGAGTAGGAGAGAGGGATGGGGTGGGAGAGTAGGCATAATTGTGGCACACATCAGGCACTGCCATTGCACCTGCAACTGCATTCATTTGCCTTGTTGCAACTTCTTTTGGCTTCTTTATGCAAAAGCAATTTGCTGGAAACGTTCGATTTGCCACTCGCCAGCGAGTACCCATTCACAGTGCCCATACAGCACCCATTCAGTAACTCATTCTGTGTATTCACAGTATTCATTTCCGCATCCTTCTCCCTCTCTCTCTTTGTGTGCGTGAGATTTACGTTGAAAATTAGCTTGAGGTGAGCTCAATTGCGCGCATGCTGCGTTTTTCCGCCTTTCCGCGTAGTCCCTTTTCGCCTTTCCCTTCTCCTCTCTGCCTCTTTCACTCTCCCTCTCTCTGCTTGCCCCTTCTCCCTACTGATTGATAACCGCAAAGTTGCGCTGTTTATTTATCCATCGATGTTTAGTCGCAACTGTAAATATAATTTTGTCTATGGCCTGCGCAATGCTTTGAAGTTCTCTCTCTCTCTCTCTGCAGCGGGGGAGGAGTATCAGAGAGGGAGAGGTTAGAGGGGTTTTCTTTTGATGCAGCAGCAACAGCAACTCGCGCTTGATTTGTTATTTTATTACTTTACGAATTTTAACACATCTGCTGAAAATGCATTTGTAAATTATTAAATGCATCTTGCAGACAGAGGCAGCAACGGCAACGGCGCAGGCATCAAACAAACACATGTAAATGGCATGTTTGGCCAGTTCTCCCGCTTGTATCTGTATCTCACACAGTGTATCTGTATCTATGTATGCACGTGTGTGTGTGTGACTCAATGTGCATATCAATATTTATTACTCTGTGCAGCAGCCTCGACTTGCCTTAGTAAAATTCGTTTTTCATTATTTATTTCTTTTATTTTGCCGCTCTCGCTCTTTGTTTTTAATTCTGCTCGGGCTACTCTGCCTTTTTGAATGCATTTCTTTATTTAGGCTCTGCTGTTGCTGCACCAGCACCCCCGCATCGCTCAAGATCTGGAGATCTGTTAAATAAATCGAATCATCTGTGTGTGTGTCTGTGTTTGTATTTGCTTTTGTGTGCGTCTTTTTGTGTGTTGTTTCCTGCCTTCTTCTCCCTCCCTCTCTCTACCTCTCTCTCCTCGTCTCTCTTCACTTCTCTCTCTCATCTCTCTAGTGCTGCGTGTAATTATCACGATTGCATATAGTATAATTTGTAAAACGAAACATATGTTCCATTTTAGTTTTTAATGTTTTTCTTCTGCTTTTCTTTTCCTTCTTTGGATTTGTTGCTGCCTCTGTTGCTGTTGCATTTGTTATTTATGTATTTTATTAGTTTAGCCTGCGTGGGGGATTTTTATGGCTTTCGCCTGAATCTGCTGTGCGCTGTAGCTGAAGTTAACCTCCTCGATTGGCTGCAATTGTGTTTGCTGTAGAGTTTTCCCATTTACATTTTTCGAATATTTTTATAGCCCTTCATGTTTGTATTTAACGATTAGATAGAAGAATAAATGGGAATTATAGCTCAATCAAAAGAGGCAGCTTCCTGTGCTGCTCTCAACTACAACAACAGTAACAACAACAACAACAACAACAACAACTTATTGAATGACCCTCGCAGCTGCATTGGCTTTACCTTTAGTGTGTCCACAAGTAAACTAACTGTAGCTGAGAGATGCATGACTGCTTCCCACTGGTCTTTTCTAGAGTCTTCTACATGTACCTTAGTCTTCTACAGCTTCCCGTGTCTTCTTCAGACTTCCCCAACCTTCTCCAGCTTCTCCAGTCTTTTTCAGTCTTTCTCACTCTTCCCCAACCTGCTCTAGCCTCAACTCAGCTTCTCCAAAGACATGTCAAGCAGTCGAGTCTCACCTGTGCACAAAAATGCAAATGCAGCGCTAAATAAACTCGGACGTCGTCGTTGTCATCGTCGACGACTGTAGGATAAACAAAAACTAACGTATTTACAATATTTGCTCAAGGCGAATACATTTTCTACTCAATATTTATTTAACTGTAACGCAAAGTCAATAGGAAAAATGCTTAAGCTAGCCAGAAAGAAAGAGGATAAAGAGGGAAAGAGCAGGGAAATGAGCAGGGCAGAGAGTGGGGGTAGATAGTATAAGAAACAGCAGCGAGGTGTGGTCAAGTGGTTGTTGTTGTTGCTTCGCTGAATTGACACCGTTAATAGAGATGATGATGGATTCTTCTTAGCCACAGCAGCTGTTGCTGCCGTTGAACACAGTCTCTTTGGCAGGCCACACTTGCTCTCAAGTCTGCTCTATCTCTCTCTCTCTCCCTCTCCCATTCTCTCTTCGCTGTCAACGCACTTTTTGGTGTCACTGTGCGACGAGTCTATTTGTCTGCCGACAACGGCGACTACGACGGGCATTAATTCTTAGGCAATATTTATAGTTGTATTTTGTCAAATATTTGCACAGTTTGTTTTGCCCGCTGCCAAAGACATTTATCAAGCACACACTCGCCGCGTTGCCGCATTGCCAGTTGCGCGTTGCCAATCGTTGCCTTCTCTTGCAGCAAATGCAAAGTGCAGCAGCAGCAGCAGCAACGTGAACGTGCAGCGTGCCGCGTGCTAATTGCAGCCGCAGTCGTTTGTCATGCGCCTATTTGGCTGCCTCTTTCCCCACACAAACACACACAGGCACACACAGGCATAGTCTATGCCACTCGTGTCTTCATCTTGCTTCATTCATTATATTGTCGTGTGTTCTGCATCTCACACAGTGAGGTCAAATTTACTTTATTAATTTCCACTGAAAGTCATAAATTTAAATCAATCGTGAGACGTAAAACACGAGAAAAAAACGCGAAATAAAATCGAAATAAATCGAAGAAATATTCGAAAAAAATCTTAATTTATTTAGCAGCTAATTTTTTCTACTGCTAAATGTCCAAAATATAATATGATCTTCGCATAGAAGGCAAACACTGATCGATATGGTGGTATTGAGAAACTATGTATATAAATTGCTTTTTTTTACATTTTTTCCATTTACAGTTCGTTTTTTTATTTATTCGTTGTGGCGTCAAGAAAGTTCCTGGAATAAATTGTAGTTTTCAGTTGCCAGCCCGACAATTAATTAAATATTTTTGTATACACATTTATAGACTATATATGTTTGTTTGTATGAGTGTATATCGTAAGCAATATGTGCCGCGCTGATTAATAATGAACAGGGCACAACTATATAAATTTTGTGCAGAGCTATAATTAAATTTATGTGTGCCTGAGTCATTTGTGCCCCGCACTGCCAACTTGGTCAACATTTTGGTTCTATGTCTATGTCATTTACTCTGCATAGATATATAAATTTGTACATATACAATTTATTATATTGTTGCAAAATATATATCGTGCTATAGTTGCAGATTAAAGTCGGATGCAGAAGCTATTGAGAAAACGCTGCGTCAGCGCGCTGTAATTTAGCATTCACTGTAGCTATAGCTATATGTTAGCTATAGATATAGTTATAGATATAAATATTAGTTTAGTCACACACTCACACACACTGCTAATGTGTGTGTGCGTAATTAATTGTATGTATTTTTAATTTATATGTTTTTTTGCTCAACATACATACATGGGGTGTTTTATTATATCTATTAAAGTCGTCAGCTCTGCTGCGGGCATTTTATTGCTGTAATAATAGTTATGAGGCAGCAAGCAAGGGCATTCTATTGTACTTAGTTGCCACATGAATTATGCTATATAGTATATTCTTAATCGAACTGAGTTCGATCTGAGCAGCTCTGACTACCTTCTATCAAATATATAGCCATTTTTATACAATTATATTCGTAAAAAGAGATACAAACTTTGTGAAAATGCATGTAACGTGCAGAAGGTGGCTTGGCAGACCCCATAAAGTATACATTCTTGCTCAGGATCACTAGCCGACTCGATTGAGCCATGTCTGTCTATCTGTCCAACTATATGAACGACAAGATCTCAGCTAAGAAGATGAAGTTTATTTCAAATTCTGGATGTCACGTTTCGCGTCCACCCAAATTCATAACCAAGCACATATATTATACTTAAATTCCTTTTAATGTTACATGACATTACAATTGTGCATTAAAATATTCCGTATTTACAGTATTTTTCTATAGGGGTACTTTTCAAAAACCTACGGGTACCCTGCAAACCCCTTGAAAAATTTTCAAAATTTTTGTTTAAATATAAAAAACTGTTTTCTTTGATTCAAATTGAGTTGTTATATTAAAATTAATTAATTCATTAAAATTAACTTCCAAGGCTGTAATACAGAAAAATCAAAGAATAACACTATTCAAGTTGTGTCAAACACCCTGCTGCATGCCCCTTATGCTTACAGGGTATGCAAAACAAAGTCTTTGCACAATTCTTAATACATTTTATGCTTAGCATTTGCTTAGAGTGTGTGTGTGTGTGTGCTGTCTTGCAAGCAATTCGAATAAGATTTTTAATTATTCTCTTTATATTTTTTGGTTGGTTTGTTAAATTTTTTTCTTTTTTTTATTTAACTTTTTGTGTTGTTGTTGTTGCTGTTGCTGAACAGGTCTTTGAACTGTATTTGCATGTGCGCCAGATACAAGATACAAAATCCGAATGCCGCCTCAGCTTCTGTGTGTATTTGTTTTCCTTTGCCTTCGTTTTCGTTGTCGTTGTTTGCTTTGCACGGGCGAGTTATTAAAGTTTTATGTAAATGTGCATAATTATTTCAAATTGAATTCTAAATTTGTAGTTTGCAATGAGACGAACAGCGAAAAATATGTTGACTAAGCGACTTAATGTCACAGAGGGGAATGGCAGAGAGGATGATGAGGAAAATGAGCAGAAAAGAAGGTGTAGAAAGGAGCTTGGGGGCGACAATTGTTTGTAAATTTTTCGTGATGCTGCTGCTGCTGCTGAGATGATGGTGATTCACATCATCGACTTATAATGAAATTGGTTTATTAGTGATAAATATGGCACCCCCAGGGTGTGGCTGCAAAACGATGAGTCAACCCCCTCTCTCGCTCTTGCTGTGAAGGTGTTTAAAAATAATGAAACAATAAATTCGATGCCCTGTCGTGTAATAACGGCCTCACAAGTGACCCTATTTCTTCCGTTAGCCTGAACCCCCATAGAAGAAAAAATTCCAACTGTAACTTGTTATTAAAATACTAAAAGAGCTAATTAAGCAGGAATATAATTTAATTTTTGGAACTTTGGGAATGTATAGCATGTTGACGACGATAAGTTACTCTAACATCTTAAAGATAAAGATATTTCGATTATAATTATACAATGTCATGTAGATATCTCACACATAACATAGATATTTCAGTGATATAAAAGTCTAGCTTATAACTATAACATATCTTTGAGATATCTCATAAAACATAACACTACAGAACATTCCATAGATACATTCGATACTGAAACAAGTATTCAGTTAATCAATAAGTAGTTTAAACTTTATATAAAGCTGTACAACCTTTATGCATATTTTATAGCCACACCTACACTGAGAGCATACCCTACAATGAGCACTACTTGGAAAGTATCTTATAATTATATTTTGTACAGTTTTTGTACATTTTTTAATATGTCAGACAAGGCGCTGAGATCAATTAAAAGCCAACGCTTGCCATAGTCATTAAATACCCGCTCCCCTACCCCACCCTCCCTCACGCTCTCTCTCTCACTCTTCCTTCTTCTTCTCCACCCTCGCTCAAAGAAAATATATTTAATCGTATGTGCTACAAAGCAAGATAAAAAGAAAAGACAATGCAGAGACATGGCCCCATAACGAGAAATTTAAATAATAATAAAAAAAAGAGGGAGGGGAAAAAAACTTTTTTTATGCTGCGTCTCTGCTCTGTAATTAAATAAATGTGTAATGTTAATGTAAAAGACCGAACGAACTCCAACAAATAATAAAATATGAGTTTTTATTTCTTCCCCCCACAGCGTGAGTGAGTGTGCGACTGTGTGTGTGAGTGTGTGTGTGGTGGTGTAATTTTTATAGTTTTAATTAATGGTTTTTATTGTACGCCAACAATGTTCCCTCCAGCTCCGCTACTCCTCCGCCTCCTTCTCCTGCTGCTGTTGTTATTGTTGAGGTTTTCTTTGAGGGTGCGCCCTACATGTGCACGAGGTCTCTCTCTCTCTCGCGCTCTCTCCCTCTCTCTCTATGTGTGTGTGTGAGTTTTCCATTTTTCCCAACTTAGTTTATTTGTCGAGTTACATTTGTAATTATTTTTATTGTACTTATTGCATTCGTCTTGCTCTTCGTCACGATGACTTTGCGTCTTTCGATCTCTGTCGGTTTCGGTTTTGCATTCGTTGTGGTTTCGTGGTTGTTTTTGTTGTTATTATTACCTTTTTCCATTTCCCATATTTCTTATAGTATGCTCCACTAAATGATCATCTATTGAGGGCTTAGCATTTTCAACCATATTTGTTAATATATTAAAATTTGAAACACAAATCGGAACTCGAAGAGTGCCAAAATTTGCATTTGGCATGGCGCGTTTCTCGCTCTCGAATTGACATTGGGCACAGTGTACACTCTTTCCAATAGGGTAGCTAGGCTATGATATAGAGTAGGTAACACTCAAGCAGATAGAGCTGGTTTATAGTGTATCAAATTGTCACCTTTGTCTGCACTTTCAGTTTCCTCTGCGCGTGCTTTTATTTTCCACCTCATTTGTCTTTGTTTATTAATGCCAAACAACTGATGTTATTAATAATATTTATTTAAATTTATACTTTATAAATCACAAAATTTCTGTTACATGTGTTCTTGTTTCTCATCCCCATTCTCCTTTCTTTCTGCTTCTCCATCTGTCTCTTTCTTCCTCGATAATTCTTCTTCTGTCTGTCTCTGTATCCGTTTGTATATCCGTCTGTTTGTGTGTTTGTTAACGGCACGTTTCTATACCCACACCAAAATCGATCGCACAACAGGGCATATTGATTGTCACAGTGCGGTTCATACAAATAGAACTGATATACCACAAAGTTCTTTATATAGATTTCGAAGTCTATACAAACTAATTAACACTCTGCGAGAGGATATATTCAAGTCGTGCTTATCTCTTTCTTCTTGTTTCTTTGTATGTTTATTTGCATTAATTATTTATTTGCTCGTTTGGCAGTTTGTGCGCATGTGTAAATGACGACGACGACGACGATGAAATGTTTAAAATTTATTTTAATATACGAATTAGCCTGCGGCTAGAGAGAGATCATGGAATGTTGTTGCTGTTGTTGTTGTTGCTGCTGCTGCTATTCACTTCTATTAGTGAGAATTAGTTGTATTGTTGCTGTAGCCTGAGCTTATTTGCATTGACGACGGCGTGTGGCGGCTGTCTAATCAAATCAAACTTCGTGAAGCTTGAAAATAGCGGCATTTTGATTGATACGCTTTTTTTTTGAAGGGGGGTATAGTTGTCGATCCCGTTCGCTGTTGTTGTTGTTGCTGTGGTCTGAGCCGAGCTAATTATATAACTTCGGGGGGTGCGCGCGCACTGACCTAATGAGCCATAAGAGATCTATTTATAAAAATAATACAGAAACATACTTTCAATCTCCCCACAATGTTTCGATATGCTGCTAAATGAAAGCGTTTCAATTGTTTTCGTTTATGTTTTTCATTCGAGTCTGTGCGTGTGCGTGTGTGTGTGCCAGCATGTGTGTTAGCTCTTTTCATATCTCTCTTTTTTGGAAATTATCTTGAACAAAAGCAAAGTTTAGAGCTCTCGCAATCAAGTTCCATAACTTTTATGATACATATGACGCGGCGGTTTTTTCCCTTCCCTCTCCCTCTCTCGGTCGCTTTCTTTTGTTGCTGCGCGACAATAAACAGATACAAGTAATAATAAAATAATAAAACTTTATAATAAACATACATATCCATACATGTATATACTGTATGTTTATTTGTTTGCATGGGTTTCTATATTATGTATACGCCCCCAAACCGATGCCCCGCTGCTTGTGCTGCTGCTGCTTAGACAGCTGCAGCGAAGCAGTATCATAAACTGTATCTAAACAGACGCCATTTCATGTTTATTAATCAAAACTAACTTGTTATTGTATTGCTTTGTTATTGTTGTTGCTGCTGCTGCTGCTGCTGTTGGTGGCTTAGTGCGTGGCATATTTTTGTCAATTTTTACTAATAAAATTTAATTTATTTAAATTTAAAATAATAAAAACTTACAAACACATGCAGATAGACGCACAAATGCGAAACATAAAATCAAATCACGGGCATAAAAAGATAGATAGCAACAACAACTACAGCAACAAGAAAAACAAACATTTCTAAATAAAGTGAAATAATTTATGCCCAATTCCGAATGGCCAACAGAGACATGAAAAATATATTGTCTATATAAAAACTGAGCTGAGAAATCAACAACAACAATAACAACAACAAAAGATTCTTCGCATCTTGTGAAACAAATAATAAACATAAAAAGCAAATTACACAAATTTAAAAATAATAAAACTAAAACGTGTCTGCATAAATTAATTAATAAGTCAATTCCAAAATCCGAATCCAAATTCAAATCCGAATGCGAATACGCATACGAATACATATGAATGCGTATGCGAATGTGAATGCGAACAAAAGCGCTAAACGAATTTGTTTGATAAACCAATCTAAACGCTAAAAAATACATCTTACAGGTTTATTTTTCATCTTATTTCTTATTATAATATTGAATTGACAATTGATTTTAATTTGTCGCATCATAAATAAAAGGATAACTTAGCTGAGGCCGTTGTCCCATTCACAAATTAACGTTAATCTCTTGCCATAATTTATGGCAATGCTTATCGCTAATAGTTTAGATATTTTTCTACAAAATTGTATCTTAGCTTTGAACTTTATAAGTTTATGGCAGCAAAGTTGTAGTGACATAAAAGTAACATAACCTTATAAAGGAAATAAACCTAAAGCAAGGAAGAGAAATGCGCAATATCATAATAATATAAAATACCCCAGAGACCGCCAAAATATATGTAGATATAGATATAGTCATATATATTTAATTGCAGACAAGCAGAGAGAGATCTCTCTATAGATGCTTTTAGTGAGGACCATCATAGTCTTGCTCATTAAAAATAAATAAAAAGTTCGCGTAAAAACAATCGAGCGTTTTGTTTGTTGTAGAAACAATGTTAAGTCAATAAAGAGATCTCTATATAGCATATAGTAGCGTGCTATGGGATGGTTATAAATAAATGTATAGCGAGGGGAAGAAGAAGGGCGCATCCACACACATTAAGTACGAATTTCTGTGCAAGGTGCGACGATAGCGTTGATATGCAAACAGAGACCTGTAAATTTCTAAAGCCAATTTACTTAAATTGTGCCACGCCCCTAACACAAAGTCTTTTGTGCTTAATTTGAAATCGGTGCGGTGCGATATTTAGTAATCCTCTTTCCCCACCCACAACTCTGCAAAAGAGGAATTGCACGACTGACGGATATGTTGTAATGAAGAGTTCAAGTTGGATATCATTAAGGTAGTTGAGGTATAAGTCTTTATACTGCTTTATAGATACTGTATCTAAAGTTATCTAGCAACTCCTATTATTTAAAGTTATCTTTTAACTGTGTTAAGTCTAAAAGATACTTGATAAGCCTGTAGACCTATTTACTTTATTTCCTCTAAAGTTCCCTTTTCAATCACACCCCACACTCGCTTACTACAGGGTATATACACACTTGATTTATTTCGTGCGTGGCCAAAAATAAAAACGCAAATCCCACAGCAGAAAAAATAAAAAAAGCCAAAATCGACGACGACGATATAATAACTTTGCCATTTATATTTATATTATTAATTTGAGCTGCGCGTGTTGGGGTAGTTATTGTTGATGCTTTTCATTCACAATGATTCACAATTTAAGCGCCTGCCTGCCTTTTATTATTTATTTCGAGCGTTTATGTAATGTTGCTTTTTTTAGTTTCAACAAATTTCTCGCTAAACCAACAACAACAACAGCAACAACAACGGCAGCAGCGATGAGAATGCCTGCGCTTGCAATCGAGTTTTGTTTATAATTAAAAGCACAAAAAGCGTATTTCTTAATTATTTATTTTATTATTGTTTATTTTTAAATGGGCTACAGACAATTTCCTGCACTTGAAGCGAAACAAATAAAAATGACGCAGACTTTAAATACCCGCTATCCATTTTATAGGGCATATCCATTTATCTGTCTGTATGAACATCGAGATGTTGGAAATTATAAGAGTTAGGGCTTTCAAAATTATTCACAGTTTGTCTTATTATCGCAGGAAGAATAACTTAAGTTTAGAATTTGACTACTGATGATTAAGATTTGATCGAATAATCAACATTTAAGTTATTTAAGAACTGAGTGTTGGGTATTTGACAGTCGAGCATATTCGACCACAGCTGCCTTGCTTGTTGTTGCTGTTGTAGATTCTACAACCTTGTTGCCCCTCTATAAAGATATTTACATATATATTTAGCTATATATCTCTGTTTGTGCACACACATAATATCGAGGCACAAATCTTTATTGAAATCCAAACATTAGCCTAATATATCTGCCATATATTTCGCGTTAAGAAAATTATTTTATGGCTCGCAAAAGGCAATTTTTATTTAATTGCCCCGCTAGAAATGACGGAATGTGCCGAATGTGAAATGAGCTTACTGATGGCGGCATCGCAATAGGTAATGCTATTCTATGTAGCGCAGTGTAAATCAAAGTTGGCGAAGTCTTCTTCGACTGCTGCTGCTGTTGCCGGTCAGAAAGCGGCTCCTGTTCTAGGCAGGCTCTAATTGGTTGCGGCTCTAATGCAAATTTAATTCGTGTGTATTTGCAATTATTTTAGAAATGCGTCCTGCAAATCAAACTGACAGTTGGAGACGGCAAGGGGGCGAGGGCGGCGGCGGGGGACGTGGGATTTACAGCAGGGGTGGAGCCGTAGACGATGTAGACGTTGCTTTGTGGCCGTGCCAATGCACATGTATTTACATACATATGTAATTATGGCAGGCGCACACAGAGACGCACAGACACAGTCAATCACACATACACACACATACACATATATATACACACTCTTGCAATCACACAGAGCGATATTAATTATCTTAAGCAGAGTCGCGCGCGAATGCAATGGCTGCTTGACCAAATCAATATTAACTTGCCACATGTTGTTGCAGGCAGCAGCGGCAAACAGGCAGCACATGCCACACACACACTCACTGACACATGTGACAGTTGTGTGAGTGTGTGTGACAATTGGCAGCATAAAAGATGCATGTGGCACTGCCTGGTTTGGCACTTTAATGAGCTGCACTCGCATTCGCTCAACTATTGCATTCATTTAGGCGCTGCAACTGGCTACATGTTGCAATGGGGGGTGTACCTGCTGCAACAATCAAATATGCATTTTAAAAGTTGGCCACTCTCGCTCGACTTTCGACTAGAAGTGACTCCCACATGGCCTGCACCTCAAATAGGCGCAGCTCGCCAGGACCCAACCATATTTGTCTAACCTCGTCGCATCACACACACACACATGCCACACGTTGCACGTTGCACGTAACTCTGTCTGCAGGTTGTTCTCTATTTACCCGGGGTGCACGACGAGTGCATGCTGCGCTCTGTTTTAGACGCGCTCTCTTCTTCTCTCCCTCTCTCTGTTGCTGCCTCCCTCTGCTATTCAAAAAATTTAATGGCATTTTAAATAAGAAATTACAGAGGCCTTGCATATTTCATAAGATTTTCGTATGGCCCCAACGACGACGACGACGCTGGCGACGGCGACGATGTTCGACGTGGCGGCTGAGAGTTCGACTCGCCATGCTGCACCACCCTCCCCCTCACCCCTTCACAGCATGGCACAACCTGGCAGCAACTTCCCAAAGGTATCAAATACAAAACGGCAACTCAAACTGAAAACTGCAAACTGAAAACTGCAAAAACTAAAAATGTTGCGCGCGAGGCGAGGCGGGGCAAGGTAAGGCAAGGCAAGGTGAGGTGAGGTGGAGAGAGGTGTGATGAGGCAAGGTGAGTCCTTGCTACGAGAAGAAAATCGTGCCACGGCACTGGGCTGCAGTTCGTTTTGCCTACAGCGGCAAACATGCAAATACACACACACCTTCATAGATAGCAGAAAAAAAAGCAGAGAAATAATAACGCTGGAATGTGTTAGCTGTAATTCTTGTTTTATACTAGGCTGGCAGCATGGCAAGGGGCTAGGAGCATGGGGGGGGGGTTGCTGCTGCACGGGGTGCAAAGTTGTTTTACCTTTTTGCATAGCATTGGATTTTGCTAAGTAACATAGCGGCATTTCATTTAATATTTATGTCTCTCTAAATATTAAATATTATTTCAAGGGTTTATGCGAGAGTGCACACACTCGCACACATACACATACACATACAGTGTCTCTCAATGTGCTCGCACACACACTTAGCTATGCAGTTTTTGTTGCCTTTGTGCAGAAGGGAGGGACGACGGACGACTTTGCCTTTTGGCCTGCTTCGATTGGTTGCACGGTCCGCCTCTTTGAAATATGCATTAGAAGCAGTGCATGTGTGTGTGTATGTGTGCGTGAGATCACGCACATGTGCGAGGCCAAATAGCATAGCATACATCTCAGCGCGCTTGACCGAAATGCAGCCACGTTTCCTGCTTTGGCATTTCGCTTTGTCGGTGTCGCTGTCTTTGTCTTTTGTCTTTCTCTCAGTCTCTGTCTCTGTCTGTCTCCTCTCGCTGGTATTTACTTTGCCCTGTTCACTTATTCATATGGAAAGCACATGCTATGCAGCTTTGACAGGCCCATGCCCGGCAGGACATGCCTTGCCTTGCGCTTGCAGGCTCTGCCATCCCCTCCTGCCCCCTTCTCTTGCACCTCTCACAGCCTGTTTCTTTCTTTCTCTTTATTTCTTATTTAAACTTGCGAGATATGTGCCGCCAACTAATGATTATGATGTCCAGGTTGAGCTTACATATTGTATTAATCATTCATGATCGTGTGCAGTCGCTTTTAACACTCTCTCTCTCTCTCTCTGTGTGTGTGTGAGTGCTTGCACTTTCAATCAGCTCAAAGGACACGCAAGCCGCGCGCACTGTGCTGTGTGCAAGCATTAAGCAAAGTCGTGAGTGTGGGCGTAGGGGGAGTGGCTGCACCAACAGCCATATATCCTCATTATCCTGCATGCTAAAAACAATAAATTACTATTTGCAAAAGGTTAATTTTTACCTCGAAACAAACAAACAACGCGTTCGCGCGCGCTCGACACAACAGCAGGGGAGGCGCCACCAAGTGTGGCAACAACACACACAGCATAAAAAAAAATTACATGAAAAACACTGGAAAAAGTTACAATTACCAACAACAGCAACAACAAAGCGACGTCGGCGACGACACTCGTTGCAAACAACAATAGCCAAAGTAAATAGCACAACAACAGCAGCAGCAACACCAGCAACAACTACAACAACAACAAGAACAAGTGCAATAAACAGCAACACATTGCAATGTTGCCTGCGTCCCTCCTTCCCCCCTCTCCACACTTTAGCGATGACAACGTGATCAACGCATGACAAAAATGTTCCATTTATGACTTATCGAAGTATTTACCATGTTATTTATTAATTATACGGGTACAGTTTTATAACTAATTCTATGAATTGAAAGCAACATAAGTTCCCAACAGTGGAGAACAAAAATATTCCATGACGTAACCAGTAATAAAATAAAAATTAATAAGAACTCTTACGTGAATCACCTAAAGATGTTTAAGTACCTTAAAAATGCTGCAAAATTAATAAGAAATTTCGGACGGAAATGAAACAAAACAAATACCATATAAAAGCTAGAGTGGACTGTTGACTCACTTTTAGATACCTTAGCCCTTGTTCAAGCTTTATATTTATGTAATCTCAGTGTAATTTTGTACAATTTATGGGGGCGATAGTAGGCGTGGCCATATTCGAAAAGATGATTATTCTTTGTGCAATAATAAGAAATATTGTTACCAAATTTAAAGGCACTTGTTCTTATGGTGTCTGAGATATAGGCGTTCATACGAACAAACAGCGCTATATCGACTCCATTGTTGATGTTGATCACTTAGTAAAGTCGGAGATGTCTTCTTCTGTTAGTTACAACCTTTTTTCATTGCCACAAACCTAGCAAACCTCTCTATTCTATAACTACCGGGTATGTTTAATAAAAATTTTGCGTGAGTCACGCTGTTATCACTAGCACGTTCGTTCGACCCTCGTTGTGGCTCATTGTGGCAGCGGGGTAGATAGTTCTGTAGTTCTTCAAGAAGGAATAAGGGTTTGCGCTGCATTGCACTGCTAAGGTATTTCATGCTGTGTTTTGGGCTTGGCTATTGAGGGAAGTACTGAGGAGTAGTCGCTACGCTGGACAAAGTCGAGCGTCGAGTCGAGTTGTGCCCCATTTGAATGTTTTATTGTAATTTTAGTTGTCGGTTCTGTCGGTTGTCGGGGGCTGAGTTGGTTGTAGGTTGCTGCTGTTGTTGCTGGTTAGTTGGTTGGCAGCCTGACACACCTCAATGCGCGCTGCACTCAACACTTGGCGTATAATTATTTATTGCATTTAAATTATTGTTGCTTCAATTGTTGTAGTAGTCACTCGTTGTTGTTGTTCTTGTTCTTGTTGATGTTGTAGCAAACGAAAACTTTCATTGTGCACAGACAGAGTGAAAAACAGTAGCGAGCTGAGGAGGTGAGAGGAGCCTCTGCCTCATGCACTCGCACTTGATTTTATGATTACTACAATTACAGCCACAGTTGTTGTTGTAGTACTTGTAGCACTCTCTTCTATTGTTGTTGTAGTACACACTCTTTTTTTGTTGTTGCTGTTGTACACTTTGTTGTAGCAATACCAAGCTACTCTGCTGACACATTCGCTACCCTCCCAAGTCGCACTCCTTGCACACAAAATGCCACTGCAATTGCTGTTGCTGTTGTTATTGTTGTTGTTGCCCTGTTTCTGGCATTTCCATGCAGTCTCTAGACATATATATATACATATACAATACTATATAGTATGTCTGTCTGTATACATATAATATACTTGCAAGTTGAATACCCCGCAAAAACACCTACAAAACTCACTTGGCTTGAGTTCCTTTTGCGGCTTTTGTGGGGGGCGAACCCCGCCCTCCATCCCTCTCTCGTTCGCGAAATGTGTTTTTCACATTATTTCATGAATAATGCATTGGGCTAATATGCATATTTTATGTGAAATTCGTGCAATAAAATACTATTAAATATTTAGTTGCCTCTCTCTCGCTCTCGCACTGTCTCTCTTGGCTTCTTTGGCGGCAGCAGCTTGGACTTGGACTGTCTTGTGGATCCACCAAGGAGTTGAATAGTTAAGCAAAAGACGCAGAAGTTGCACACTTAAGCAAAGATGAGCTGCGCCTTCTGCTGCCGCACAAACTTGGCCAGACTGTCAGATACTTACTATATAGTATTTCTTTTCAATTTGTACAAAATGTTTAGCCAACTTTAACTTATATTTTGCTCTTGAACAGCTTGAGACAACTTCAAGTTGTAGCAAGCTAAAGTATCTATACAGTCTTTAGTTCTAAATGCATTCTGCTTTATATAGTATCTGATATCATTAAGAATCGATTCATTTACTTTATAGATAGGTAAATTTATTATTTTTTCCACAGCTGAGGCACTCTCGACTGTCATTACATCTGTTACCCACTGTCGAAACGTGCGACAGCCTGGCGACAACTTGCAGCAGAGTAGAAGGGAGATAGAGACAGGGATGAGAGAGAGAGCAGTTCATTCTAGACTTTGTCGCAGGCAGTTGCCACTCTCCGCCGCCCCATTTAAATTAATTATTTATTATGCCGAGCATTGCTTCTTATAAAATTAATGAATGGCATGAGCGCAAAAACTATAAAACCGGGACGCGACGACGACTCCAAGGAGCAGCCAAGTCAGGAGAAATAGACAGAGATAGAGTGAGAGAGACAAAGAGAGAGAAATTCAGAGTCGAGTTGAGGATTAGGTTGAAGTAGTAGGAAGAGTGCGCAAAATGTGCGGGGCGTGTGCGTGTGGTTGGCTGAGTAATATAAATAAATGAATGAATGAATGAGCCACAGCAGGCACAGATAGAACGAGAACAGTAAGAGAGCGGGGGAGAGAAAGAGATGGCATGAGAGAGTAGTTGGCAATAGTAGTATTAGTAGTAGTAGTGAAGGCTATGCGGCAGCAGGCGCACAGAAAACGCAGACAGACAGACATGGCCACGCGACTAGAGAAGTCTCTCAAGGAACTGTCGAGCAGGTGGTGGCACAGCGCGCACATGCTGAGGGTGTGTGTGGTGTATGTGTGTGAGTTTGGCCAGGATAGGTCAGGGGTGCTGGCCAGGGGAAGGAAGGGAAGTGAAGGGTAGCAAATTGTGGTGAGCAAGTTGCAGACAAGAGAAATAACAAACTTGAGACGCTGCCAGCGTCGACTGCCGACTGCGCTGCCACAGTAAAAGCACGAATCGAAAATGAATAATAAATAAAGTGTTATATAATATAAGAAATATACTCGACACGGCGAAGCAAGAGAGAGAGACTGGGAGAGAGAGGAAGAGGAAGAGTGCAAAACTACAGCCAAAGTTCTAAGGAAACAAACAAGGGTAAAAGGATGCCTCACACCCCCTACCCACAGTGCCTGCCCCAGCCGTCGCGTCATGCAGTTTAGTACTCTGTCCCTTGCCACACTCCCCTTTCCATACCCCCACACTCTTACTCATTCCCACTCCAAACTGGCATTGGTATCTCTAGAAGGGATTGGGCGGTGTTGAGTTTATGTGCTCGCTTGAAAAATAAAATTAAAATTGCATTAGAATCCAACGGGTTTTATGGCGAGTGTTAGAAAGGGGAAGGAGCAGGGCGAGAAATCGTGGAAGCTTGAAGGCTGTGTTGAAAGGTTTGATGGTAGGAGGGGGAGGCAGCGAAAGATTGAGAGTGCTTGTGCAAAGGGCAAGGGTAGCAGTGGGAGGGAAAGAGAGGAAGGAGAGAGTGAGCATGCACTTCAGATTGATGGCAAATACGAGACGAGTGTGAGAACCTGGTATAAATTTATATTTTATTGCCAACACACACATACACACAAATACATACATAGAGGAAGCTCTAGAGAAAATATTGAAAATATTCTAGAACAAAAATCAATAGATTCTCTTTTTTTTCTATATAGAATATTTTGTAGAAACTCAAGCGAAAAAGTTAATTAAATAAATTATTATGTGAATGGGGCGTGCACACGATGAGTAATTGGCAAGAACAAGAAGACGATGAGCCACAGCAGCAGCAGCAGCAAGTGACGACAGCAGCAGTTGCTGGTGGGGTGTTGGGGGGACCTCAGCCGGCGACAGCGACGTCGACGTTGGCAGCGTAGCGCCGCAAATTAAATTAAATGAGTTGAAAGAAAGTTGAATGCGCGCACGCTTCAAATTTGTTTTTGTTGTATGTCTGTGTGTGTGTGTGTCGTGGCAGTTGCTTGTTCCACTTGTTGTTGCTGCCGCTGCTGCTGGCGGGAAATTGAAAATTTAATTAATTAAACATTTTTGAGCGGCAGCAATAACAACAACAACAACAAATGGAGCAGAGCCAGCGTCGCACTCTAGCAATATTTTATTATACTATGCGAGTCTTATAATTGTTAGACGTGCCTTGGCCTCTTGCCCCTTGCCACCACCCCCTTCCCTGCCTCTGCATTCATGTCTCCCTTGACTGGGCGGGGTTAAAAGGTCGCCATAATGCATTGGCAAGTGACTGGCGAATTTACGATGTAAGTGACTAATGGATTCCCATGTTATGAGCTATTTCGAGCAATTGTTTTACAGACGCCAAGGAACCTCAACAACAATAAGACTAGCAACAATGACAGCAACAATAACAACAACAATAAGAACAACAACAATAGTTGCTCAGACTGCAACAAAGTAGTGCATCTAGTGTAATAACAATTATAGCTGTCATAAAGGCAAAGAATGACATTTAGGGCCAGTTCCCTGTCTCTCTTTTCTGTCTGTCTCCCTCTCTGCACACTCTGTCTCCCTCTGTAGTAATTCAATTTACAATAAATAATAATTAATTTAATTAGATTCGTTTGTCATACTATATAATCGCCTTAAAATATTCGCAGTTAACTACTCGTACATTGTCAAATGCTAATTACTCTACACCTTTATTGTTTTTTATATAACTCGAAAGATCATTAAATATGAAAAGCTGTTGACAGTCTAGACTAAAAGTTACCCTGTATAAAAAGTGAAAATTCATATAGAGTGATTTAAATTCTTTCAGTTCTGTTTCTGAACTAATAAATTTTAGTTTTATCAAAGTTCTTTAGCTTAAAGTACTTTCTTAATGGTTCTTCTACTTTGAAACTCAAGATTAATGCAGAATCTTAACTCTATATAGTCTTCATCTACTTTCTGCAACTCTTAGCTGGGTGATTTATGATACTGATTAATTCTAAAACTAATAACTTTCAAATTGAACCTTAATTTTTATTGAAAAAGTTCTTCTGTTATTTTCTTGATTTACTTGAATACTTCCCATTTATTTTACCTCAGAACTCCATACTCTACTTCTAGTTACCCTTAACCAATTATAACTATTTCTACCCTGCCCACATTCAGTAATTTTACGCCCTATACCTTTTTCACAGCTTGAAGCTTCATTAACAAAAATGTTTAACATAAACTCAGCTTTTTTAGCGCCATTTTGATTCGTTCGTTCGTTTGTTCGTTAGCACACAAAACCCATTGGCATATGGCATGAGAGGGGGTACTACAGGGGCTGCCTACGAACTGTATACAATGTGTACGGTCTACTAAGGTATACGCTATAATTTATAAGGCCTGTAAAAATGCAAAAATGCTTCCGACTTTTCAATTTCAATTATTCATACATTTTATGACCTTTTTCCTTAACATGGCGCAAACGTCTAACAAATCCAATGCAGGCAGCTTGTACAAGAGGGCAGCGAAGGGGGCGTAGGTCGGAGAGAAGTAGCACCACCTGCTTTCAAATATTTAAGACTTACACTATATGTATATAGTATATACCGACATACATATATAGTTTTTTATTGCGAGTATTTTTTTCGTGTTGTTGCCACTGTTGTTGCCGCTTCACATAATTTGTATAGCGCTTCTTCTTCACATTGCTAGTGTTGCTATTGTTGTTGTTGCTGTTGTTGTTGGCCATATAAAATGCATGGCTTTGTGCAGTTGGGCCGCTGACGAGCTGCCTGCAGTGGGCGGCAGCAACACTGGTCAGCCTGCCAAACGAGGGCTGGGCAAATGAATCCACCATCCATCCTTCTTCCTTCTTCTTCGCCTGTGCACGGATGGAAACGTGCATCAATTTAACTTTTTTTCTATGCCTCCCTGTCGGAGTCGAAGTGCAAATGGGGCCTGGGCTTAGTCTAGAAATTAACTGCGGCTTTGCCTTAATTTATTTAGCACTTTTTGCTGTAGTTCGTATACAATTTTTTGTTCGCCTCATGATTTTTCTACTTCTTTTGCCAACAACATAAAAACTCCAGCGTGTTTATTAATAAATATTAAAAGCCGCCTCAATTACGCGGCTCGCTTTAGTTAGCGTTAATTTGCGTGGATCGCATGGATCCATACAGACATGCTCGAGTGAGATAGACAACTCTGGAATATCTAATAATAGGCCCGATACGGGGCAATAAATAAATACTATAGTTGAGTAGTATTTGGAACCTTTAGCCTGCTGCTGCTGCTGCTGTTGCTGCCTTTGTGGTCATAAAACTGCTTGAAAGTTGCCTCGCAAGGCAAAGACAAAAAGCAGGAGGGAAAGGGAGGCGGTGGGGTAGGGGAAGGGGAGGTAGCTGCGCCTCAAATGGTTGCCAACTTTGTATACTAATTTGCTTTGGCGTTTGCATACCAAAAAGCTTTGGGCCACATTTATGGCATTAATAAACTTTTATGGCCAACATTTTGCCATAGTCTCCCGCGGTACCCCTCCCTCTCTTCACTCTTCCCCTCTCCCCCTCACCCCTTTCCTTTCTATTTGTGTATGTTTTTGTGTGTCTCCTAAACTAAACGACGTTTTCCTTATCGCCTTTTCTATTTGCAGGCCAAAATGATTGAGACCGGCGGACATGGCTGGATGGGTGCTCCTGCAACAGGCACATCTGTGGCGGGTAAGTACAGTGACACAGTGCACACATACACACAGTGCCACCACATGTGGCATGCACCTTTGCCATATACTTGTCTCAGCTCCTACAAGGAAGCAGACAGTGCAAGGGAGAGGGACCTGCTGCTTCCTGTTGAGACCCAATTAGCATAGCAAGCAATACTAAGTTTGGAATACGTTCTGTTTCTGTTCGTTTCATTGCCCCCCCTACCAGCAGACAGCTACCAGTATCAATTGCAGTCCATGTGGCAAAAGTGCTGGAATACGAATCAACAGAATCTGGTGCAACAGCTGCGCTTTCGCGAGCGTGGTCCGCTCAAATCGTGGCGACCCGAAGCCATGGCTGAGGCCATATTCAGTGTACTGAAGGAGGGACTTTCATTGTCGCAAGCGGCACGCAAATTCGATATACCCTACCCGACGTTTGTGCTCTATGCGAACAGGGTGCACAATATGTTGGGACCCTCGCTGGATGGTGGCACTGATCCACGGCCCAAGGCACGTGGACGACCCCAGCGCATTCTGCTCGGCATGTGGCCAGAGGAACTTATACGCAGTGTCATCAAGGCGGTGGTGTTCCGGGATTATCGTGAGATCAAAGAGGATATGGGTGCGCATCAGTATGCCAATGGACAGGCGCATGGTGTAAGTATTTTAAAGATTTTTATAGTTAAATTATACAATATATGTTATACAGTACAAATTATATATGGAATCTGTGAGATAGTTAGCATCTGTAATATAATTCGTAGCTTTATGTGACTCTCCGAAATACATCAATATGATTTTTCCTGATTTCCTGCAACAGATTGTCGATACTTAGGATAATTTGAATTTTGAAGATATTTTCCATCATTTAGATTCATCGTATCTCTCAGATTAATTATATCCATCAGATACTATGCATAGCTCACATACTTTCTACGTTTTATTACCATTATAAATATAAGATACTTGCTATCTTCAACATATGTACATGTTCTCTCTAAGTTACTTTATAACTCTAAGATACTTTCAAAGCACTTTCCTAACCAATTTCTTCCCTTCACTTGTCTCTCTTCTCTCGCCCTCTCTCTCCCCCCTCAGGCTCACTTTGGTTCTGGCAACTCAGCGGCTGCAGCCAATGGCTACCACAATGCGGCAGTCAAAATGGCCGCACAGAATGCCGCACTGGCGCCGCCCGACAACAACAACCCGCTAAGCACCATGACCGAAACGCTGCGTCGCCAGATACTGTCACAGCAGCAACAGCAACAACAACAACAGCAGCAACAGTCGCCGCATGTGCAGTCAATGAACATGTACAAATCTCCGGCCTATTTGCAGCGTTCCGAGATCGAGGATCAGGTGTCAGCAGCGGCAGCAGTGGCAGCAGCCAAGCATCAGCAACAAAGCGATAGACGTGGCTCAGAGAATCTGCCTGATCTGAGTGCACTGGGACTGATGGGTTTACCCGGTCTCAATGTAATGCCCTCGCAGCAAGCATCGCATCAATCGCGCGGCAGCTCAGGCAACAGCAGTGGCGTTGGCAGTGCCGGCACTCCCATGCATCCCAGTGCAGCGAGCTATGCGCGAGAATTATCACGTGAACGTGAACGGGATCGTGAACTCAAAGAGGCCGCCATGCATGCACGGCAATATGGCAATCAGTCTCGTGGCGCCTCCAACTCTGGTTCAGCGAGCAACAAATCCCTCACATCCCACATAGGCAGCGGCGGCGGTGGTGGTGCCTCATCAAGTCGACCCGGTGCCGCATCGCCCTATTCCTCACACTATGCCACCAAGCATGCCAAGGAGCATCCCAATTATGCGTATAACAAACGCTTTCTTGAGAGTTTACCCGCAGGCATCGATTTCGAAGCGATTGCCAATGGTCTGCTACAGAAATCGGTAAACAAGAGTCCACGCTTTGAGGATTTCTTTCCGGGTCAGGATATGAGTGAGCTGTTTGCCAGTTCCGATGCAGGTGCTGCAGCAGCGGCGGCAGCAGCTGCGGCTGCCTATGCCCCACCCGGAGTACGTGAATCCCCCTTGATGAAAATCAAATTGGAGCAACAACAAACTACAGAGTTGCAACATGAGGATTGAGTGGAAGAGTTGCCTACTGGCGGAGGCTGGGATTGGCCGGGTTGCTCCTCTTCAGAAGAGGCAATGCCCAACACCAACGGAAGAGGAGGAGACACATTTGGACTGCTATTTTAACCCCAACGTTTTTAGTGTTTTAGCCTGCTAAGTGCTTAGTTCAAGTTGCTAACTGGTTTTTATTATTACTATATATTTAGAGTAGGATTAGCCCATAAAAGGTACGAGTATTAACGTCCCCGACACACAGATACCCAACACACACACACACTTGCACTTCAGAACTTTCCTGTAAGGATAAGATCTCGCCTATATATTATTTATTTTGAATGCATTTTCTTGTGCGCCTTATTCTTTGCCAATATCAGAGAAAGAAACAAAAAAAAAGAAATGAAAAGAAAATAAATATAAATAAACAATAATAATTATGAGGTATTTAATAAAATGATACAATTACAGTTACAATTAGAGAGAGACTTGTGCATTTCTTAAATGTAGTTTACTTTAGTTTAGCTCACACACACACACACTGGCACACATAATTATTCATTCACATTACGCATACGCAGTGTTGTCTTTTAAATGGTAAGCAAAGTAAGCAAACACACACACATTATTATCTATAAATAAATACTATTATTAACATAACGATAACAATAATAATTATAATAATAATATAATCGATAAACATGCATAGATGTTATAATTATACACGAGTAACTGTATTTCCAAATGTAACTGTAAATAATGTACAAATTTCCATAGCTGTAGGACACACACACACACACACACAACACACACATCCACTTAAGATTAGTCGCCACACACTCATGAGCCCCCTGCCCCTCGCCCCTAAACAACTTCTCTTGTGCTGCTATTGTGAATGAACAAAGTACGAGTAAATAATGCAATGCAGAAACATATTACTTATACATATTTACTGCTAATTTCATATATGTATGTATGTATGTATGTAATGTGTAAACACACACAAGTCCCAGTGCAGCACACACACAACACAACACACACAGACACAGCTACAATATTTATACGCATATGTATTGTGTGCATGTTCTTTATGAGTGAATATTATCCACAATGATGCATAAATCATCATTATCATTATTATTATTATTATTTTAGTTAAACCTAAATTATATAAAACTGAAAAACTGAAACAGAATAAAAGTGAAGAAGTAAATGTAAAAAAAAACAAACAACATATTGTGTTATTTATTATATTAGCTGGGCAACAAGGGGGATAAATATAGATTGAAGTTGAGCCACTTTTTTTGCAGCGTCTATGTGAGGTAAAGTTTTTTTTTTTATAAGGAACTAAGATGATATGGAACTTGGCGCTGTTCTAAGCTTATCTGCAAGGCATGGAGGATCTGTATGTGGCAAATTACTCTAGACTCCAACAATTAAAATACCCGGTTCAAGAAAATATTAAGGGCAACATATGTTGCTGAGAGAACGACTCTCTACCGCTTCTTTTGGGATATAAGGATATAGGCATCCAAGTATATAGAGCTATGATCTTTGCCATTGCTAAACTGCAATACAATCTGTATCTTTCAGTAGTAAATGAAACACAACAAAGAAAGTTAGCATAACTTCTCAGGGAATTCAAAATCAGTGACATTTTTTGCTTGAAACTTTTCCCCTCTTTCTCTTTTTGGAAAGACTTGCAGCTCAAGACTATTCCTAGTTTATCTGCAGTGCAAGTTATATCTTCCGTCAACCCTCAATTAGATATCTTCTCAAGGAGTTTATAATCAACAGCATCTATTGTTAGAAAGCAACTCTATCCTTGCATAATTGACATATCCCATCAAGCAATGCATAATCAGTTACATAAATCTGTTCAGCTAATTGCCCAGCAAGCTGTTCACAATGCTCCTTCCAAGTCCAGTTGCCACGCCCCCTGCAGCGCTACAATTGCTTTGCTGCTTAAGCTTGCAACTTAATCAAGATTGAATTAGATGCGTCACTCAAGTGTTGCAATTCACTTGCCACAACTAGTACTCTGCCTCTGTCTCTAACTCAATCTCACTCTCCCTTTCTTTCACTCTCTCTTCCTTCTATTCTCTCTTCTGCTTCTCCACTGTTGCTGCAGACCTACATTAGCTCATGCCGCTGACAACGAAAAACAAGTGCAACCATCTAACAAGCCACAAGGCTTTGCCTCAACTCGACTCTCAAGGTCAAGTGGCATGTCAAAGTTGCCCCGCACTTGTTGCTGTTGTTGCTGTTGAAAGAAAACAATTACTTTGGCACTTAACAGCTTAACACATCACTTTACACTGATGCAAAACGGACTGCTGCCCCAACAGCAACACCAACTCCAGCGTCAGGCTGCAGCTCAAATGGGAGTGGCCAGAGCTCAAGCAAAGCGGGCGCTTAGCTGCTGGCACAGGAGGGAGATCAAGTGGGAAGCAGCAGCCAGCAGGGTGCCCTCATCGTCGTCGTCGTCGTCGTTCGGCCATGGCCATGACAAACGTTCAACAGTAATGCTCAAGGTCATTTAGACTCGGCGCATTCAAAAGGAGTTGCTTGCAAGGACCAAAAGGAGCAGCAGCAGCAGCAGCAGCAGCCAGCAACAACAACAACAACAATAAGCTCAGGCTGTTGCGCATGCAAAAGAGTTGGGAAGGGGGAATCAGCTTGGCCGGTCATGAATGAGCCAAGTGCCTTTCATCTTGCGAGACACCCACAGAGAGAGACAGAGACAGAGGAGAGAGAGCAAAAACAACAAGAACAACAACGACAATAATCGTCTGGCCAAAAGGGGTGACGACTCCGGGCTTCTCGTCCGGGTTTTCCGGCTCTTTCCGTCTCCATCTCCATCTCCGTCTACGTCTCTGTTCTGTGTCTCGTCTCGTGTCTCGGTGTGTGTCTCGGTCAGCCTTGAATGCCAGTCGGCGACCCACAAACAACTTCCTTCTGGCCTTCTGGACTGACGTCCTTGCCAGCAATGCGGCTGTGGTTGGCCCTGCTGCTGTCTCTGTCTCCCTCTCTGCTCTGCTCTTGCTCTTATGCTTCCTGCTACTGATTTCTCACAACCACTTTACGAGCCATGTCTACAAGTGTGTGTGTGTGTGTGTGTGAGTGTGTCTGAAGTTAAGCATTTGCGGCTGCTTGAAGCCCAAAATCCCGGCTGCCTCTCAGACAACGACGACGACGACAAGGACGAGCAGCAGCAGGAGTCAGGAGGAGAAGTAGCAGGACTGCTGTGCTATCCATCTTGACAAGTGGCTTGCCGCCAGACTGGGGGAGCTTGTGTGTCAGTGTGTGTGTGTTGGGTGGGTGTAATTTCTATCTCTGTGTGTGTGTGTGTGTTGGGGCGCCTCAACTCTGACTCTGACTGTGACTTCGTCTCCGGCTTTGGTTTTGGCTTTGCCGCTTAAATGTTTGTGCTACGGACAGAGAGTTTGGCATTGGTCTGTTCTGCCCCTGTCCCTGCCCTGCACTGGCAAAGATGGCGACGCTGCGGCTGCACTCGAGAAATTACAGATAATTTGTTAAATATGGCACAGCAGCCAGCAGGGGGCGATGCATGTGAAGTTGCTGCTGCAACGTATACGGTGGGGTCAGAAAGCGAAAGTGCATACAGAGCAAGGCAGTGCAAGGCAGGCAGGCAGGCAGACATGCAGCTCTGGCAGCACGTAAGGAGCAAGCTGGCAAGCAGCAGCAGCCGGCTAACTGGGGGCACCCTCAGAGTTGGGTGCGCCTTGCGTCTGCCACACGTTGCAAGCAAGTTAAGTCAACTTGAATTGAGTCGCGTCGAGCGTCGAGACATTCTGCCAGACACTTCTGGCAATGTAGAGAGAGAGAGTGAGTGTGCCACATGTGAGTGTGTGTGTGCCACATATGAGTGTGTCTGGGAGTTTGCTTTGTGTGTATGTGTGTGTATTCTGTGTGCCTGTGTGTGTGTGCAGGCATTCCTCAAGGTTGTTGCTTGCGACATGATTTCAATTTTATTTTAGCCTGCCAGCCAAGTGTGTCTGCCACTGCCACTGCCTCTGCATGTATGTGTGTGTGTCAGTCTGGCTCCCTCTCTCTCTTTTCCCCTTTCTCTGCTCCCCTCTCTGCCCCCTCTCTTTGCCTTTCTCTGCCTTCAGGAAGCTGTTGATATGTAGTGTAATGTGGCAACATTATTTGCTTGATTGCTTTATTTTACGCAAAAGGTGTTTGTGGTTTGACACCACGCATGCACACAGGCACGCCCACACACACACAGGCACACTCCTGCACGCACATACAATACACACACATATAGCTGCAAATTCTGAGGCACACACACACACAAATGCAAATTTCACCTTGTAGAACATCTTCGAACGTTTGCTTAAGTAAATGTTTGCTGTCGAAATTTTCTGTTTATTTATTAGCTCACTTAAAGAGAGAGCAAGAGAGAGAGAGCGAGAGAGAGAGCAAGAACGAGGAAGTGACAGAGATGGCTTGCGTCTACGTCTTTAGCCCCGCTTGTTGCGTGTGCGTCTCTTTTCTATCCCGCTCTCTGAAATTTTGGCAAATAAATGCAAAGAAAATATTTTCTGTAAATAGCCTTGGCAAATTTCTACTTCAGCTTCGGTCTGCATAAGAAAGCAATCGGAGATTTATGGCCAAATACACTTGTGGCTCTGGCTCACAAGGCTGGACACACTTCTCACTCAGTGCATGTGTATGTGTGTGAAAGTGTGAATATTCCTTAAGGATGCTTTGCTTGCATAATTGCATGTGATTTATTGAGTTTACAGGCATAAGTGAGCATCAATTATTGTTGCCAAATGGAAAGTGAAAAGCCAGTGCCGCATGCACTTGTGCAACAGCAACAACAATAACAACTGTTACTGAGAATTGCATACACTATATAGATCATTTAATCAAGACAAATAAGTTGATCGAATTTTAATTGATTTATTCTCAACTCGCTCTTCTACTCAATTTTATTTGCTTGCTTAAAGTCAAATTTGCAAATCGCTGAGTTGCTTAAAAAATGGCAAAAACAAACAAATAAGCCAGCATGCACAAACACACACACACAGTGGAGGCACACACTGTCACACACTTATACAAGCGCAATATTTTAATTAAAAATTCAATTTTAATCAATGCATTAGCAAAATGTCTCGCTCTCAGCTCTTGCCCCTTCGAATGGAAACAGCGTCCATTGCAGGGACCCAGGGAAGGGGCAGGGGGCTTAAGGGAATAGGGATAGCAATAGTGAGAGGGGGAGGGAGAGAGGGTAGGGCAGCTAGAGCGGATATACAATCCTCTGCAGCAGCAGCAGCAACAGCAGCAGCAAAAACACAAGTTTTATGCGACGTCGACGTTTGAGCATTGAAAAATAATAAAAATCCGCAGTAACAACAACAAAACGTCTGTTGTATATGTACTGACAACAACAACAACAACAAAAGCGTACAGCGACGAGCGAGAAAAAAGTTTTGTTGCTCCACTCCAAACCAATAACGAAGGAAAAAATCTATGGAAAGTAGCCATAACCAGCAGCAGCAGCAGCGCAAGGGTCATAAGTGAGCGCCTCTGTCAGAGTGTGTGTGCATACACACACACATACACTCGGGGGTCGCATGTCTGTAAAATGTGTTGCATTTTTATTATAACTTGAAAACGTTGATAACTCCGCCTATTTCTAACGAATGTGCGCGCTGCTGTGCTACGTTACGTATACGTAACGTTGAAGTAGCTTGAAAAAACAGCAACAAGCTAGAGAAGGGGCCTGCAAGGGGGCAGGCTAGCGAGCATCGAGTATAGAGAATACATTCGATTGAATTTAATATGCATGCATACAATGGCACACACACAAATACACATACAGATACACACACACATAGAGAGAGAGGGGAGTGAGCTTGGAAGACGTGCACAAACTGGTTTGAGGCAGCAGGCACTACTAGACGAGGAGTAGGGAAAGGAGAGGGGGCAGAGGGAGGGGGGGCACAGACCAACGTTGTTTAGGCCATGATTGTGTGGGTGCAGCTGCGATAGCTGCAGAAGGAGGGAGTAGAGGGCAGTGGGCAGCGGACACATTGGCAACGCCAGTTTGGAGCATCAAATAGCAGCAGCAGCAACGGCTAAGCCAAGAGCCACCAAGAGCAGCAGCAACAGCAGAAGAAGCAGCCAAAAACTTTGCAACAGGAGGCGACATTTGGTGACGCTTTTTCCGTTGCCTTTTGGCGCAATGCACTGCAAGAAAATTGGCTGCATGAAGATAGGAAATGTTTGCCTAAGCAGCGTGGGAAATGTGGTTTAATAAAGTTACGTTAAGTTGAAGGCGTTTCCCTTTGTGATTAGCTAATGATTTATAGCTACAATTAATTTATAGGTAGTTATAGAATGAGGTTTCACATAGATCAATCGAGTGTTGAAAGGTTTTTCCAGCGGGTAAATCTTGTTAACGTTTATAACAAGTTTAACTTGGCTTGACAATTAAACTCTGGAGAGCTAAGTAAATATTCTAGCTATATTTTTATGTATATAAGAAACAGGTTATCTTATATATTATTAATCTATATTTCTAACTATTTAATAAGTATTCAATTTTATCAAATCAACCTTCTTTTTACGTGTAAGTAGATAAAAATATAGGTTGAGTAATTAAAGATCAACAAATTTAGATTGATTAAATATAAATTGGGTGACTATAGAATTCTCTATAAAATCGACCTATATTTATAACTTTATTCAACAATTTCTTCTACTCTGCACTCATTTATCACACTGCAGATACAGTTAATACTGTATGATATTTATATATCATGAATTGAGAAACTATGCCCTCTTTCTCACAGTATACTGCTCATTCATTTTAGATAATATCATATGGTGTATTTATCCATGCATCATATAATAAAATTATCTCATATCATCAAACAATCATATCATAGATTGCTTTATCAATTTCTATATATATCTTTTACATATGCCTCTCTATGTCCTTATATCTTTCCATGTATGCATCTCTAAAGCCAACTCTATATCTGACAATATTTCTTCTCTATTCCCTATCTATATATTCAATCCATATCAATATCCCTCTCACTTTATGCATTTCTATATTTATTATTAGAAGTATCAATAATCAATATCAATAATTCATTTTTCTCCCCTCTTTCGCGCAGTGCACTTTATCAATAGACCACGCATAAGGGGTGCCACTCCCCTCCCTCAACCCACCGCTCCTACAGCCCTTACCCACTGCATGTTGTTGCTCGTCAACGTCGACAAAATTGTTTAGGAAGGAAGGCCGATGTTTGGGCCAGATCCTGTGCCTCAGTCGATACCTGCTGGCTAAGTGCAGCAACCAGAACAGACTCACACACACGCACACTCACACACACGCACACTCGCAACAGAGGACACATTGATGCAAAAGCATCAAAAGCCGCACCCGCTCTGGCAGTTGGCGGCAGCTTCGAGGGAGTGCAGAAGAGTTGCTGGGAGTGGAGAAGGGGGAAGGGTGGCGGTGTTGGTTCACTGCCAGAGGGGGAGCCACAGCTGTCCGTTGTAATAGCCATGGCGACGCGGCCTGATGATGACGATGCCGACGACGACGACAACGACAACGACAACGACGACGGCCGACGGCAGAGAAATGGCGACGAGATGAGAACGACGACAACGACAACGATGCCACCAACTACGACGGCGGACAACAACAATAGCAATAACAGCAACAACAACAACAGGAACAGCAGCAGGAACAGCGACGTCAACGACGACGCCAAATTCAGCAACGGACGCGTGTGCGTTACCCTTTTGTGGCAGGTGGAGTTGGAGGCGCGGCACGGAGACGGGTGCAGCAGCAATGGGCACATAACTTTTTGCTGGTGTGTGTACGAGCAGGGAAGGGAAAGGTATGGAAAGAAGGAAGTCAGGGTGGCAGGCGGAGGCAGTAGGCGCACAACGTTGCCCATTTGCAAAATTTCTAATATGTAAAATGTTCAATAGAGAAAACTATGTATGGCCACAGGACGACAGCAGGGAAAGAGGAGCAGAAGCAGGAGCAAAGAGAAGGAGAAGGGGGAGACCTCCACATGAGATGAGATGCGACGAGCACAGTACGAGGCACAGGCAGCACTGCGATGCATAAACAAACTAAAAACGAATAAGGGGAAGCAGGTTGAGGATGACGATGACGACGATGACGATGACGATGACGATGCTGGTGCTGCTGCAGCTCCACTGCCCACTCCCCACCCCCCCTCACATACGGCATATACAGCACGTGGGTATGTGTGTGTGTGTGTGCGCATTGGATTGGGTTGGAAAAGCCTGGCAAAGAAATCGCAGCCAAAGGCGAGGAACAGGATACGAGAGAGAGTATTGCGAAAATTGTGCAGCCAGCAACGATGCGTTGCGTGTGTGCCGCAGTCTGCGTGTATATGTGTGTGTGTGTTTGTTTTAGCAAAAATTGTTGCTAGGAAAATTGAGCTGCAGCTGCAGCAGTGGCAGCAGGAGGGGGCAAGAGGAGCAGGCAGAGAGACTGGCACTGCAATGACAAGAACCTAATCACCCATTCGTCATATCACCTTAGATTCATTAATACTTTGGCCACGCTGTCGCTGCGAGGCACATCCACATCACATTCACATCCGCCTACGCCTATTTCTATTCCCAATCCTGGACAGGCATAAGATTTCAGGGCAAAAGGACACTCCACGTTGCGATGATGATAACGAGATGCAGTTGCGTCCAGCCTTTGATCGATGGGGCCTAATGCGTGGCTAATGTCAGATCTGGCATTGGCACTGCCTGCATTTCAATTAGCAGAGGTAGAGGGCCATAGAGAGAGAGAGAGAGAGTGAGAGGGAGCTGCAGCTAAGGCTGGCAACGTTACTTACGACAGAACGGAGGACTGAACACAGTTACAGGACATCGAGAGCCAGAGTTGAGTCCACGCACTGCGCAATAATTGAGTTTTCATCAAAGAGCAATCAGGCGAAATTTTGCACACCGAACGCGTTCTTAACTAAAAGCCTGCAAAGGCGGATGAGGTGCACGACGACGACGACGACGACGACGACGACATGGACAAAATTTTAAGGCAGCATTGCAACGCTGCATGATGATAGATGCAGCTTTGCCTGCAACGCCATAAATTTTCACCACAGACCCGAGGCAGGAGAAGATGTGGCGTGGGCGCATGTGGAAGGCGCCAAAATGGTGGCATAAAATAAAATTTAATTAGAAACGTAACCATGGTCACGATGCAGAGGCTCGTGATGGATCCTCGCCAGCAGCAGCAGCAACAACAAAATGCATTTGCAGTGGCAAAAGGCGTTGGCGATGCTGGTGCTGCCTTGGCCAGTCTATGCACATAGCGAGTGTTAAGCCTGTGTGTGTGTGGGAGGGAGTAAAGGAGGAAGTGTGAGTGAGAGGAAGTGTGTGTGAGGCAGTATGCCTGTGTGTGTGTGTTAGCCTGTGTGTGCGTGCGTGGTATGTATTCGCGCCTAGGCGTGGCGCAGCTAGCCAAATTCGAAGCAGTTTTTGACAAGACGAGAAGACGAGGCAGAGGCAGCCTATGCTGGCAGAGAAGTAGGAGCAGCAGGAGCTGCCGGAGAAGTAGGAGCTGCAGAAGCAATAGGTGCTATACGGGCAGTAGCTGCTGTAGGAGCAGCAGCAGCACAAGTTAATGGAAACCACGAAACTAAATTGCCTTGACCAGTCAAAAGGCGTGCGAAAAAGATAGCGCGCTTTTCTGCGCAGTCCACACAACGCACAACGCAGCAGCAGAAGGAGAAGAAGAAGTGGCAGGCAGAGAGGGCAGCTTGGCTCTGCAGTTTTTAATTAGAAACAAGAAATCACATGGTATACATAGATATGCTGCATGGCACGTGCTGCTGCTGCTGCTGCTGTTGCTGCCTCTGCTGCTGCTGCTCCGTCAATCTGCTTCGTTTTTATTGAAATTGATTTGGATATGCATAAATCGAATCGAGAATGTCTGCTTCAGTAATTACAATATATCTTCCGGGCAGTCAGTCTGTCTGGTTGTCTGTTAGTGTGATCAGGTTCTCTACATCTCTATATCCTACAGTTTTATTTTCATTTGCTTTGCGGTGCTTCCTCCCCTCGTTGGGGTGTCGTTTTTTGCATAAATAACTCTAAGTAAATTTTAGCACACACAGAGAAAAGAAAGAGACGAAAGTGAGAAAACGAATCGCAATTCGAATTGAAGGTGCGCTCTGCTATATAGTACAATGTATACACATATACATATACATATATAGTATATGCATATATATGCATTATATAGTATAAATTTGCTAGCTTCGTTTGCTTCTTTGGGTTTTTTCCGTTGGATTTTTCTTTTGCTCTTTATTCTACACGAGTTGTTGTTGTTCTTGCTGCTGCGCTGCGTTTATCACGTCTATTGGCCCATCTATTTTGTTACACACACACTCGCATACACGCACATACCACCGTGGCTGCGACGCCCACTGTCCCTGTGATTTGCCTTTCTTTGCGCCATATTCAAGTGTTGCAAGTTTGTGTGTGTGTTGTGTATGAGTGTGTGTGTATGATGTGTGTGTGTGTGTGTGTGTGTGTTTGCTATGTGTCTTTTGCTTGCAAATTTTTTTCAATATTTTATGGTTTCGTTAAGCCGAAATATGAGCAAGAAGAAAAGAGAACTAAGGCATGAGGGTGTGCTGAGGATATATAGCTTTATAGATACTGCCAAAGAGAGAGCGTAGCATAAAAAATCTAGCAAAATATATAGATTTTTTCCCCCATTTTAATTATTATGCATGGGAAACACACTTACCCTTTCCATTTCATTGATTGTTTCTGCTTCCTCCTTAATCAGCAATTTCCAATTGGTGCAGGCAACACCTTGAAGCAGAAGATGAAGAAGAGAAACTTGTTTATAGTAGGTAAATAATACCCTGTGTTTTATTTATCATTGACGTATTTTGAGTACAATTAAAATGCTATATTATGAACAAGCTCAACTGGTTCTGCCATTCCGACACTTACATCCTTGATCAGGCATCTGTGCCTCTTTTTGTTTCGAAAGTAATTCAGTTTTTCAATTTTATTTTTCGAACTGACGCACCTTTCATGCCCTGGGCACGAGTCAATTAAAAAGCGGATCCATTAAAAAACAAGTAACGAAAGCTACAATTGCTTGAGCTCGACTTTGATCTACCGGCTACACAAAGGTATCAACTGTTTATCACTAAAATCACTCTTTGAATAACTTTAAAGTTTATTAGTGCAACTAAATTTTCAGGAATTATTTCAATGGTGATATCAATTTGTATTATTATTAATACTTACTGAAAAATGGCTTTTTTTGATTGGAAAAACACTTGGAATTCGTATTTCTTAATTTACTTAGGCGAAAGGGACGTATTCATTTTCTAATAGGTGCTCTACCTGCAGCTAATAAATAGTAAGACTTATTGTCCCACACTTTGGTTACCCTAACTCTTATAGTCTTTGAGATCTAGATGTTCATACGGACAGAATTGTCTCTTCTGTTGACTTTAACCATCCTTATTGGAGGTGCCTTCTTCTACTACTTACACACATTTTCCTTGGGCACAAAGCCATAATACTCTGCTACCTTCCACATAGCGGGTATAAAAACTATACTCAACAATGCGGGACAGGCGTAGCTTGCAATTAAATGCATTCACCTCTCTCTCTCTCCCCTCTCTCTTGTTTTGACATTGGTAATTTCATATTAGCAGCGCCTTTGGCCAGCACAAACAACTACTACGAGTACATCTACGTTGTCTCACAAAAGCCCAATTAGACGGAGGCTTTTACTTTGCGTTGCAGGATCAGTGTGTGTTTTGAAGCAAGGCGGCGAAGTGCACCAATTACCTGCCATGTCAATCCATAAAAATCCATTTGCCTTTGCTTACCTTTCTATGACATTCGTAGTTGCTGTCGAGGTGTGACAAATGCACTCAAGAAGCAGCACCAGGACACCGAAGGCAGCCCTTGCCGTTGCCGCTCGTAAAGCATTTCACGCAACGCTGCAGCTTTCAATGGAAATTTGCTTTCCCTTTGATGCACGAGAGGCCTTAGCTGCCGCCTCCAACTAAATAACAGAGAGAGAGGTAGCGTGGCGGGGAGAAAGAAAATGGGGGAAAACAATTTTCTTGCCTACATTTTTTTCGTCACACTGTAAACTGGCATAACTTACAACATGGCAGCAGCTCAGACATTGACGTAAAGCCTGACTGCCCCTGCCTGCCCCCACAGGCTGGAGACATTGTGGACATCATGTGTTGTGTCCAGCTTCAGGCATGCGTGAGTGGGTGGTCAGACACACACAAACACACAAGCACACACTGAGGCAGGCAGGCACAGTAGCGAGTTGTATATAAAAAGTAAAAAGCGAAAAAGAAATGTATATAAAAAGAAAATGCAAGTACAAGGCAAATACACGAGCTACGAGCAGCGCATAAAACAGTTTGAGAATGGACACACACACAGGGACCCCACTCGCACACCCGCACACACACACACACATACACATACACTGGCACAACTAGAAGGCGCGACGAGCTTCGATTGGTCCAGCTGGGTTCCATATTCAAAGCCTTTGAGAATGAAGGGGGAGTCCGACTAGTGCGTGGCTCCCTCTGTCCATCAGCAGCTGTGTTTGTGTGTGTGTATTTGTGCGAGAGTGCGCCCTTTACTTTTTTACACACAGATCGGACTAATGCTTTTTTATGCAGGTTTCCTTTTTATTTAGGGCTCTTCAGCTGAGGCTTTTAGCGCAGCAGCAGCAGCTTTGTCGCATGCAAATTCATTTAGTTGACTATCCATCATATGTATTCCTCACTCCAACTCACCTCTCTCTAGTGCCTCTTCTTCCCCGTCCCTCCCTCTCTCTCTCTGTCTTTCTGTCTATAACTTCCTTCTCCCCTGCCTGCCTGAGTTCACAGACCTTGTGGCTCTTCATGCCATTCACACAGCATTATTAAGTCATGCAGCACCACCAAGAAAATTCGTTATCTAGCCGCATGCAAAAAACTTCAACAGCAGCAGCAGCAAAAAAAACGAGCAACAGCTAATAATAATATATTATAATAATTTGGATGCTGAAAATATCGTATGATTGCTGGCTATGCAACACGACACGACTTCTAACAGCAGCTCAAAAAAATACTCTAAAGAGAGAGGCAGCCAGAGCAAGACACAGAGAGATAGAGAGAGAGGGAGAGTACGAGAGCTCAGCAACAATAGCCAGCAGCATCGATCGACTGCGGTCAGAGGCTCAAGCTGAGGGTCCAGCGCGCTCTGAACAGTCAGCGCCGGCGCAACACGCCCCTAAAAGGCAGCAAACTGGACTACTGTTTTGCCGAAGCGGAGGAGCAGCCTGCAAATGAGCTGCCGTTTCAAGTCATCTTCCCCAAGCCACCGCCCGTCTGACGGCTTCTGTTGTACGCAGTAATTTTTTCTTAGCCTGGGCCAGCCCCGGCACCAGGTAGCACTGAGACTGGCAGACCAGAGTCAGAGCCAGGCCTGGTCTGGCAGTCGAGCCATGCCAGGTCGGCCTTTGTTTTGCTTTGGCGCGCCAGCAAACTGCTTATTACCATTAATTTTGAATTGTTTTTCGTGATCTTAACGATTGCCGCGATTTGCAGCTTAAGAAAGGCAAAAAAACAACAACAACTAAAGAAGCAGAAGCAGCAGCAACAAACTGCAGCAGCAAAAAAATTATGAAAATATATATTTCTGCTGCTTTTGCTATGTGTGTGTGTATGTGAGTTCCATTTACTATATACGACTTGGACAGCAGTTCTTGCTCAACTCGTGAGTTATCACAGCGTCTGCTTTGCATGCGCGCTAGCTTAATACACTTACAGGGTATACTATGAGCTAAAACTCGGTTAATTAAATAATTTTATAGGGCATTCCAGATGAGAAATCTTTAATTCTCATTTTGAAAAGTATTATAGATGAGAGAGAGAAGTATAATTAAGAATCTTCAATTTCATTATTATTTAAATAGTTAGAAAATTTTCAAAATTGAAATTATAAAATGATAGCTATAGATAAGAAATCTTTAATGTTGGGAATGTTCCAAATCCTCTTATGTTATTTTACTGTCGTTTTTCTTTGCTTCTCAAACAGTCTCTGTCTGTCTTAACAGTTTTTCCAGCATTATGCTTTATAAATTGCATTAAAGATATATTTTCAAAATTCCTTATACTTAATTCCTTTTTGCTTTTTTGAAACTGATCAGATTCTCTTTTTTCAGATCTTAACTAACATTACATTTAATTTCCATTTGAACTTGATATCTTCCTTTAAATTTTCTTTATTTTTGAACTTAACTATCTGAATTGTTTCTCAAGTTAATTTTTCATATAAAACGTGGCGAAAAACTTTTAAAGCTTCCATAATTATCACATTTTCAAACTTTCTTCATATTATTCTTCTCTTAATATTCAAATGCAGCTCTATTCCCTTCATATTTCTGTACTTTGTATCCAAACTTAACTATCCTTACACGTACTTTGCAGATCTTTCTGAAATGTCTTTTCCTTTCTTATTAATAAATACTTATAGATATTAAGAAATATTATTATTATAGAACATTAAGAAATTTACAAACAAGGACACATAGCTTTCTTAATTTATTTTCTTTGGTAATGTTAACAAAGTTTAGTTTTAAATTAAATAAGAACTTTTTAAAGCGCATTCAAAAGTAAGCTTAGCTTTCTCGAAAAGTAACTTCCATTGACATTATCAAACTCTTGCTCAAGTGTAGAAATTGCGCTGCCTGAATGCTTTATACCATATATGAATGTTGGTTCCTTACATCTGTTGGAATTATAATGCACACACACAGTTCGTATTCAAATCGCAGCTCTCAATTCTCTCTGTCTCTATAATTTACTCAGTTTGCATGTGAGCTCTTTTCCTTTTCCCTCTCTCTCTCTCGCTCTCTCCCTACGCTACCATTTCCCCTCGCACTCTGGGAATGTGTGATTGTAATGACTTCGTTTTTGGTTTTTATGAGTTTCTTAAGAATTATTTTGTGCTGTGCAGGTTTTTATTGTGCTTTTCGTTTTGTTTTCTTTTGTTTTGTTGCAATGTGTTGTAGTAGTAATTACAGTAATGCGAGTGAATGCAAAAACGAATTGAAATTGAAGAGAGTCAGTCTCTCAGCCCCAACGATCGATCCAAGCGAAATTCAGCTCATTAAGAAGCAAGTTCAGTTCAAATTATAATGCAGGCGATAGCAGGCAGGCGCAGTTACACTGAGAGAAATCATAACAGGAGGCAGGTGTGTTAGTTAGGTACTCTCTGTTTTTGGGTATATTCAATTTAATATTTATTATCGACTATATGTATTCCAATATATATACTATATAAGTAATGCAGGCTGCTTTGGCCACGTTCAATGCGGCGTATGCTCTATTTGAGCTATTGAATATTCATGCAGGCGAATATGGCAACTGCGACTGCGACTGTGAGTGAGTACCCGCGCGCCAAACTCCCAACGCCATTTATTGCGTGCCACCTACGTTGCAGTCCGCCCCTCCTCCTCATGCAATCTCCTCTTTGTCGACCTGAACATGAGTATTTCGCCCAAAATGCAGTTTGTTATATAACACACATAATTATAGGCAAATCGAGGCAACGAATTCTCTCGCCACGCACACACACATATATGGAAAGCTGGCTCGCTCGCTAATGCAAACGACCCCACCCATTTCAGGCCAACGCCCACCCACCCAGCGGGCACTTATGTGGCAGTTGCAGCACCAGCAGCAGCAGAAGCCGAGGCCGAGGTACGCACACGAAGCAGGACATGGGCAAGCTGCAGCCCCTCTCCCCTCTACCCACTACTCCTCTGCCAAGCTACGCCTCTGCAGTTCTCCACTACCCCCTGCTCCCGTCAGCCTTTGGTCAGTCGGCATGCGGTCGCTTCTAGGGGCAGCTGTCGTTGTGGGTGGGTGACGGCGGCGGCGGCGACTCTGCAGCATTTCTAAGTACGACCGTATTATACAGACATACATATATAGATGTGCATATGTATGTCCATGTGTGTGTGTCTTGCTCTGTGTGTTTAGTTGTACATAGAGTATGCGTATGCGTCTCTCTGCGTGTGTGTGTGTGTTGACCATTATACATGATTTCCTCGCCTCCGCCTATGAATTTCTGTATTTGTGTGTGCTTTATGTGTGTGCGTGCGTACCTCTCTGTGTGTATGTGTGTGCGTGTGTTGTTTTTGTAGATGTTTGTCAGAGCTATTGGAGCCAGGGTTTCACCCAGCCACGACCAAAGCAGGAGGGAGATCGTTGCGTGACACTGAAGAGGATTTTCAATTCAACAAAACGATTTCGAAGTACATTAGAAACTGTGGATTAACATGATGAGTAAGAGGAAAGATAGCATAGATAGAGCAAGAAATAAATGCAATTTATATGTAGGTGAATAAAGAGTAAATCTATTTAGAATTTAATCAGAAACTAAGGTAGTTTTCTGTGCGACACACATGGAGTTTAACAAATGGAACATTTTGATAGGGAATAGTAAAACTATCCCAGATACATGCACTTAAATCCCTTCCTCAGTCAATCATTCTGTCTATACTATTTCTGCCACAATAAAATCTGGTAATAAAGAAATTTATGTGAAATAGAAACAAGTTTTAAAGGGAGTTAAATATCTATCAAATATCTTCAGAATCTCAGAGATTTTCAATAGAAAAACTATCGTAGTGTATCATTAAATTAGTTTCATTAAGTCTATAATTAAATTGCGATTAAAGTAAAGTAGATTTAAGTGACATAGAACTTAGTTTTAAACTAGATAGAATCATTAATCCTTTTTAGATGGAAATTGTCAAGGAATCTTTTCTTCTATCAAGTTTTCCTTACCCAATCTTACAATCAGTTTTCATAATTTTCCTGTTAAATCACAATCTTAAGAAGTTTTGAGGGGAGGAATAGCTTAAGATCTTCAATATAGTCCTTACCAAGTCACCCTTATTTAATCAATATTAACCCTTCCATTAGTTCTACAATTTTCGTGTATTCTCCCCACTGTGCAGGACAATAGAAAGAAGAAGAAGAAGCAGAGCAACTCTACCAAGCTCTATCGCTCTATGCAGATGGCGGCGGCACCTCGGAAAAACTGCAAATCGGCATTATAATTGAAGAGAGCATTAGAGAAGACAAGAGGGAGTAGGCGAGAGAGAGAGAAAGAATATAGAGAAAGAGAGGTAGCCCAGCAGGAAGGCTGCTATATAAAGCCTTCGTTTCCCCCTTCTAAGGGGGTAACTGGAGCTGTCTAAGGGGGGTAGCAAAGAGGAAGGGGAACGGGAAAAGCGCACATTAAGTTTTCTGCCTGCTGCTTGCAAGCGCATTCGCATTGTTGTGCCACCTTTGTTGTTGTTGTTGTGCGATTATGGGTGGTGCCTATGGTGGCAAAGAAAGCGCAGCAACAACAGAAAACAGGATGCACACACTGGCACACGCACACTCGCACACACACACACATCAACAGGCGAATCAAAGTCAGCGCATCATCGATATGGTTGCAGCGGCATCGGTCGGTGGTCAGTTTGCAGCTGCAGCAGCGACGACAACGGGCAGCATCGTTAGCTGCCAGAAGAGGTAGAGGAGTAGGGACGCATGTGGGAGGGGTGAGGCCCGCACTGGAGCTGGGCCTCGACCCTAGCAGAAATTGGATGCGTGTGCAAAATGCAATGCATTTTCTAACACAACGACGCGAGATGCAGATGCAGATGCAAATGCAACGGAGAGGCAAACATACACACACACACACATCCAGACCTACACACACACACACAGACACACTTGCAACTCTCACTCACTGCTCTGTCTGGAGTTGAGTTTGGGTGCGGCCTACGTAGGCAACGTTTTTGTGATTTATTTTTAATTGAAATTCTAGAATGCGTGCAAAATACGCATGCAAAGAGTGTCTGGGGCACCTAGAAACTTTCGGCCCGGATGTGCCTCTGTATGCGTGCGTGCAGCTGTATGTGTGTGTGAGTGTGTGTGCCTGTATTTGAGTGTGTGTGTATATACAGCTGACCGGCATGCAGAGAGCTGGTACTGTGATGGTGCCTAGCGGCCTGCAGGCGTAAATTGCATATGCGTAGAGAGAAGAGGGTAAGAGAAAGGGCATGGCAGGGGCTAGAGGGGCAAGGGGGGTTCAAGCGGGCGGTGCAGCAGCAGCGGATTTTGGGACAGAAATTGTGCGTGCCGAGTTGGGGCAAAGTCAACGTTGTTGTTTTTGTTGTTGTTGCTGCTGCGGCCGTCGTCAACGTCGCCCAGGCATTGTCGTTATTGTTGTTGTTGCTGTTGTTGTAATGTTAGCAACGCCAAAATTTTCTACAAAAACAAAAATCGGAATTAATTTTGTTTTAGAGAAAATTTGCACTGCAGTCACATGTGGGCACAGAGACAGGAATTGAAAAGGAGAACGATAGAATAGAAGGACGACAAGGGGGAGAAGGGAGCAAGAGAGAGAGAGAGAGAAACAGAGAGTGAGAGGGGACACACACACACACATGGGCTGCATATTTGCTGATAATAATTAAGTGCAGGAAGGCGCATAAAGACCTGCAGAGAGCAGCGAGCAGGCCGTGTGCCTGGTCAGGATGAACGTCGACTATGCAGTGCAGCGACAATGGCAACTGGTCAGCGAATTTTGATAGCGCTGCCAAAGCGCTGCGGTATTGATAATGAGCCATTTGGTTATGTGTAGAATAGTATAATTCGCACAAGCTCTATATAGAGTTGCACTCTCTCCCCCTCTCACTCTCCCAATCAGTGTGCATGAGGGAATCTGCCTGTGTCTCTGCACTGTTGACAGGACGCGTTCTTCTCGTCGAACTTTGTTGGGTTTGACTGTGTTTGTCATTTCCGGCACTGAGGTAGGTAACCAAATGTTATGCGTTGAAACAGTTGGCTATTCTTCTACCTGGTGTTGTTATTCTTGTTGTTGTTGTTCTATTGTTGCTGCTGCATTTTCTGCTGCTGCTGCTTTGGCTTTGGGGCTACATCATCAACGTCGTCGTCATCGTCATCGATAAACTGCGACTCTAGCTAGGGAAACTCTCAGCGACTTTGCTATCCTCTTGCAGACCCAGTACACACACACAGACATACACACACACACACACATATGCATAGCTAGAGTTTTTGGTTGTGGAATTGTTGTAGAAATGGTTTTTAGGCCTGGCCACGTTGTGCAAATGTGCAAGCTGGCATTCGTTTTACCATTTCTCCACCTTCCTCCCCTTTTCAAAAGATTTTTGTTTTTGTTTTCTCTATACTCAGTTGTGTGTTGCATAGACACACACACATGCACACAAAATATACCAACACATACTCAAAGCAGTAGCAGCTCACATAGAACGCAAGCACGCACGTTTAGCCAGGAAACGGAAACGAAAATTCTGCGAAAAACAAGAACAACAACAAGAACGGGAGCAAGAAGAGCAAGCTGAGCTGCAGGCAGCGCCATTGCAGCTGCCCAGTCCATTGCAGTCCGAGGAGGAGGCCTTGTCTGTGTGTCAGTGTGTGTGTGTTAGCCACAGGAAAAGCAGCAAAAATAACGGCGCAGCAAACAACGCTGATGAGCAACAGCGACAACGGACAACGGAGGAGGGAGTAGTAGAAGAGAAAAGAAAGGGGAATGGACAACGACATCGCACATGCAGGCAGAGTTAGGTAGGCAGGAGAAGGCTAAGCAAGCTGCCTGCACAGTGGTGCCAGTTGCATTAGCAATGAAGTGGGTGCAGATATAGGAGATTATCAGGTACATATGTATGTGGGCTTGTAGGCCAATCTATTGATGGCAATATGCAGAATTATTGACCATAATAGTTGCCATTATTATTATTATCATTATAATTATCATTTATATTTGTATTATTATAATCATTATTAATATTATTATTACTATTTTTATTATCATTATTATTCCAGTTCTTTACTTTAGTAACTACAGTACTTAATAGATAATATAATAAACATAATTTTAATTAAATCAGTATTTTCTTTAGTATTATTATTATGATAAGCAAATATTCATTATTGTTATAAATATTATATTAATATTATTTCTGTATTATTCTTGAGTACTTGTGGCTTCACTTTAAATAAGAATGCCAGAAAATACTATAGTCAAATACACAACCTAAATTATTTAAGTATCTACTTTTGGATGATTATTATAACTATAGTACGAGTATTTTCTTTAATGTCGTGATTATTAATATTATTTCAGTAGTTTTTTGAAGTAGTTTCTTGACTCGCAAAATTAATTAATCTAAATAATAAAATATACAATATATATTATATCCATCTATTATTTCAGTATTTTACTCAGTATAATTTGTATAATATATGTAAGTATCTTATTTATTTTCATCGCATCATCATAATTTTAATATTTTCTTCTAGCTTATTAATTAAATACCATAACGTTGATCTAATGCATATACCTCTTATTAACTGTATTTTCCCTACCCTTTCCTCAACTCATCATCTCACATGCCTTGTCAAAGGCCTTTCTGTACCGAAATTTCATTCTTCATCTTTCCTGATGATGGAATTGGGGCCCAGTTCTATGCGAGTGAAGGAAAGGCAGCGACGCTGGCGATGACGATTTTTCAAATTGCCGACGACGACGACGATGGCCGCCATTTTGAGACTTGGCGGAAATGCACAAACACACACACATGGCACAGGCGCACCCACTTGCACGCACACACACGCACACGCAACGTAGACGAAGTCGGAGGTGTTCAAAATCGTCGAACGTGGTCCCGAAATGCCATTACCGCCACCTTAACGATGTGCTGTTAGTTTTTGTTTTTCCCACTGACCAGCAGCAGCACAAGATGGATGCGTGTGTGCGCGCGCGCCTCTGCGTACGAGAGTGTATAAGTGTGCGTTGCGTTTGTGTGTGTCTGTTTCGTTTCTGCACATTTGCATTTTACGAATATCCTTGCGCATTAGAACCAGCCTCTAGTTCGCCTTCACGAAAGGCATCCTGCTCCATCGCCATCTCCACCTTTACCTCCATTTCCATCTGCATCTCCACGCTCCACGCTTTCTGCATCTGATGGCCAGCCAGCGTGCGGCCTGTGGGTCCTTTGCCCGCATCCGGGCCGGGGTCCGGCACACACACACACAGAATCGCTCACTCGCTCGCACACGCGCGCGCGCGCTTTCATTTCATTTGCCAGGCAGGCGAGGCTGAGCCCAAAACTTGTGCCTTCTACTTTGGCAACTCCTCGGACGGCAACGGCTAACGCATTTTTCGCCAACGTCCAGCAGCAGGACATTGACGGACGGCCACCCTGACCCCGTTGCCCACTACTACCTTCCAGTTGCACACTCTCCCTCTCTCTCTCTTGCTCTCCTCCTGCTCTTCCTTGCAGGAAAGGAGTATAAGGTTGCTGGCATTTTGAATTTCAAATTCAGCAGCATCGGCTCGCACACACACACACACACACATACACTCGTGCACGCTTGCCTGGTCATCTAACGTTCATGTTGCCTTTCGCCTTGTGCGTCGTATTCGTCCTGTGGTTGCCTTCCACTCCAACTCACTCCCACTCTCAGAGTCACTTCCTCCGCCTCATCCTTCTCTTCATCGTCGTCGTTGTCGTCGTCGTCGTCGCTGCTGCTGCTGCTGGTCAGCCGCGCCTTTTTGTGCGAAAATGTTCAACTTTTTCGCAACAGTAAAGATTTTTGGTTGGCTGACGCAGCCAATCTCCAACGAGAGCAGCCGTCACGCTGCGTGGGCGGGCGTCCTAGCTCTGTGGGTGGTGGTGGTGGTGCAGTGGTTGGTTGGAATATGCACGAGCTACGGCAATATGTGTGTGTGTGTGGCTGTATATAAGTATAACGTCGTCGTCGTCGTCGTCGTTGTAGTCCTCGGTCTCCTAAGCACAACTGAAATGTGCGTTGCCTCGGCCTGGCTGCGGCCCGCACCCGGCTAACGTGGCGTATGCGTTATTTATGCATGTAGTATACGCCGTCGTCGTACAGCAGCAGGCAGGCAGGCAGGACGTTTATTTATGTGCATCCTCTATATACATAATCCATTAGTAGACTTTGAAATATGCAATCGCGAAACGATCATTTCAATTTCAAGTTTCTCTCCCTCCCAATCAAGCGAGTTTTTCTCTATCTTAGCTTTGCTTATTTGTTTCTATTTCATGCACTAATTTATGCAACTTTTGCCACCTCATATCGGGGCAGCTGCTTAATAAAATATATATTTTTATGTATTTTATTTTGCACCTTAAATGCAACGTCTGTGGAAGTCATCGACATCGAAATCGACGGCAAAGTAAAGGCAATTAATTAATTTGTTTACATTTGCGCAAATGCCACAAGAAGTAGGAAGTTGCTGCAAGATCAGATGCAGATGCAACGGCAGCAACAACAGCAGCAGCAACAACAACAACAACAAAAACTGACATGCATTGACCGTCGAAGCGTGCAGTAAAACATTTTCAATGGAACTGCAAACAGGCAACAACAACAACAACTGGTCACCCGCCCTCTTTCTCCTCCTCTTCCTCTGCAACGTTCTCCTGTCTTGAGTCTTCTGATTTCTTGATTCTCCCTCGTCCCCCCTGCCAGGAAGAGGGGCAAATAATTAACTGCAAGAATGCAATACGAGCAATGCGAATGGGCGGCAACAGCAGCAGCAGTGGCAGCGGCATGCTGCAACATGCTGCAGCTTGCTTTGCCACAACTCTCTGGCTGCTGTTTGTTATTATTTTTAATATTAAATTGCAATTGCTTCGTTGATTTAATAAAAACGAACAACAAAGCCAACGCCTGTGCAATAAATGTGGCTGTGGCAGCAGCAGCCACATCAGCTGCACTAGCAGCAGCATTGCCAGCAACAACAGTAAACAGCACGTTGCAATTTTAATGACCAAAAAGACGCAACGTCCGATCGGCGCTGATTGCCGATCGCTGATCGCTGAGTCGCAGATGTTGAGCTCGCAGATATTTTTACAATGTTTAGCCAAAGCAAACATGAGAAGCAGAAGAAGCTAAAGAAGAACTAACCCAAACAAGGCGTTGGTCGTTGACTCTCTCACAAGCAAAACCCAGACTGTAGCAACTCTGTGGGGCAACTTTGTAGCACATAATTTTGTTGACCGAACGAAATAAACTAAACATTAAATAAAATATTTTATTATGCTGCATGGGACCAGTTTCGTTTCGGTTTGTCAGCCTCAACTTGTCGCCGTCTGTGACGACGATGTGGCGACTTCGTCTCCGTCTCCATCGCCGTCTCCGTGTCTCTGTCGTCTGGCAGGCATATCAAAAACTGCCACACATTGCTGCATGTCTTGTGGAATTGAAATTGAACTCTGTCTACTCTGTCTGTCTGTCTCTCTTCCCCCTTCGTGTTTCTCTCTCTAATCCATCTGTTGCATGCAAATTCATAAACAACTGTCAACGCGTTTACATTATGCGCACTATTTTATTTCAATTTGCAATTCAATAATTTTTACGCATTATTTGTGGTCTGTCTGTCTGTCTTTCCATCCCACTGTCTCTGCCTGTCGATCAATCGAAATGCTTTTTATTGAAATTGATATAAGGAAGTTCGCTTCGTCGTTCATTGACTTGCAACGGAAATAATTTAGACACGTTCAAAGTGTTTTTATACCCACTATCCATAAAGCAGAAAGGTATTATAACTTTATTTGATTTGAAAATATTTATTATATATTTATATTTATTATAGAAGAAGAAGCAGACATTTTTAATTTCATAAGGTTGCATAATCTTGATCTACGACCACATTAGGGTCTTTTTGTCCGTATGAACACATAGAACTCAGAGACTATAAAAACAAGGGCCACCAAAGTTGGTGACAATATGTATTATTATTCTGCGTAGAACAATCATAAGTGGGAACATGAGTACGCCCCCATACGCCCCTTTAAATCATAAAAAAAATAATCACATGCGTATTTTTAAAGCGAGTTCATTTTCGGCATGTGCAATATAACTCACCATTCAAAGCATTTCTGATAATTTGCTTAAGATCGGTTAATAAATACAGAAGTTATTCAAGAAATAATTTTACTGGTTCAACAGATAATACTGCAGATAATTGGCTAATGGATAAACCACAGTCGATCATCTTTCTTTGCTTCTTTTTTATTTTGTTTATCAAATATAGCGATATAGCATAAACATTAGCTATATTCACAATACCATATACATACATAAGACCCCTTTATAGTCGTCTGCATTTTGATTGGCCTTTTAATTAAATGACAAAATATGTTGCGCGTGTAAACAAGTCGCTTGCCCCGTCGCCTCAGCTTCGTGTTGCATGAATTATGCCTCTAATTGAGACCAAACATGGCCAAAGAGCAAAACAAACTTTGATTTGTATCTCATGTGGGCAGAACCACTTCGCCTGAGACATCGTCCGTCTGTCCGTCTGTCTCTCTCGCTGTCTGTGTCTGCCTTTCTGGGCAGACGGACATGCCACGGATGGAGCTTGAGTCAAAGTCGAGGAGACTCTAAGCCCACAGCAGCACGGCACCACCGTCAGCAACACCAGCAACCGCTTGTGGCAACAACGCAGCAATGCGCCACAGCAACATTTGGGTTAATGTAACAACAGTTGAAGTGGCAAACGGCAAACGCCTTGAGAAGCAGATGCAAATGTAGCTAGAAAACAACATTCGATTTGTCACCGATCTTAAGTTGTAATACATAATTATGTTAAGTTTGTTTTCTGTGTACAGTTAAGCTGCAGTTTGAGAAATTTGCATCGATTAATTGGACAAAGTGCGACAAGTTTGGCTACAGATCGCCAAATAGATAAGGCCTAAAATAAATGTTGTTTGTGGTAAATTGAAAATCATTAGATAAAGATAGATAGATTGCTAAGTGGATAACATAGTTAATGGTGTACAAAATTATAGATATAGATAGATATAGAGATATATATTTGAAGAGGTAGATGGATAGATAAATGTACAGATTTATTCTCACGATAGATGCATTAATCAATTGGTTCGTTAATGTTGACATCGATGAAAAGATATTTTCATAGATTGGAATATAGAAAAGAAATAAATAGACCGATATAATTTATCATCATGTAGAAGATTTAATAAATTTTCAGTAAGAACACAGGGAATTAAGTCAACTAGAAAGAAACAAACAAAGTTTAATATAAAAGCAAGTAGAAAGATGCATTTCTATGGAGAGTATAGTAAGCCTAAAAGAAAGAAATAACAAATTGAATAGAAAAATTGAGTCACAACATTTAATAGATATATCTCAGGAAACTTATGGAAAAGTCAGTGGAAAGATACTTGAAACACAATTGAGATACACAATACTACCTTCAAATACTATATACCAACAAAGACAGTTCGATAAAGTTCAATATATCTTCTTTCCCTATCATATTCTATTTTTGGTGCTGTTTCACATTTTACTTATCTTCGTTGACGATACGTTTTATTCAAAGCATTCGCAACGATCTGCAATTTTTAGACAAACCAAAAAAAATTACACTTCACTTCCCCCTCTTCTCCTTTCACATTCTTTGCAGCTTGTTTAGCATTTTTCTTTTGTTTTTGTTATGTACCTTGTGCTGCCTGCGCTGCCTTTCCTATCATATCTGCCGCAATTAAAACAAGTTTATTTTACAACAATATAATTACTAATTTTTTTTTATTATTATCAAGCGAACAAGCGAGTTATCAATATCGGCAAAACTTAACATAAAATAGGTACAACAACAGTAAGTACAGATAGAAATACCAATACATGCCATATCAATGGGATGGAGGGATGACAAGGGGGGGGTTGTAACCGTAACAAGGGCGGCCTATCGAAGTCAACAAGTTTCAATTATGTGCTTCAGACCAGGAAAAAGAAAAAAATAATAAAAACGCAGCTAAAACACTTTCGTAAGAAAATGCGCATAGTTGTTGCTGTTGTTGTTGTTGCTCTATTGCTGTTGTTGCTGTAGTTGTTGTTATTGTGTTAATAATTAATTGACTATTTGTTGCTTTTGTTGTGCACTGAAGTGCCGCCTCTTTGGAACGGCCCCAGCGCAACTGGAGCTGGTTCTGCCGCTGCCTCTGCCTCCGCCTCTGCTGCTGTGGCAACTGTCTGCCTGCCTGCCTCGTCGTTATATTATTAAATTGTAATTTTATTTATTTTAAGTGAAAGATATGATAACAGCTATGCACAATTGTTGTAACTGTTGTTGTGCCTGTGTCTATTGCTGATGAGCACACTTGGCTCACTCAAAGGCCGCCGACAAAGTCAATAGAGAGTGCGAGAGAGAGAGAGAGGAAGAGGGAACTCTCCCCACACTCTGCATTCAAGTGCGCTTAACTGAATTGCCCACAATACTATATGTAGACAACTAGTTCAATATAAACTAAACTAAATACAAATTGCATGCTAATGTTAACATAACGGACGCTGTCGCACTTAGCCAACAAGTTGCTGCAACATTGTTGCAAACAGTCTGCTAAAACTAGAACAAACAACCTTCTTATGCTCGCAAACTTGTTCTCATATGATTGCATTAATTTGCAAAAGAAAGAAAGAACCGGAGAAAAAGACAGAGAGGGAGAGTGTGTGTGTGTGTGTGTATCGTTGCGTGTGCGTAAGAGAGTGAATTGGCCTTGAATTAAGCAGCTGTTTAAAAGCGGTTTCACTGTTAGTCAGCATCGAGGGATATCGAAGAGGATCATTTGCAGTAGAGCAGGCACAAAAAAACCAAAAACTTTTGGCTTAATCAACAGCTGAAGGATCAAAAGTGGATGTGCATAACAAGTAGATACTGCAGAAGTGGAGGATAAAGGTGCATCTATCTGATGACAGCCTGAGCGACATGTACATAGCAAGATCATGACCTGCAAATAGTGTATTTCTTGAATACATTTTGCTACTCGTATCTGAGCTAGAAACTCTTAAGAAGTCGGTTTCCATGCTAATGTGCACAGATTTAATCGACTCAAGGTAAAAACAATATTCTTAGAATTTCAAGAAATTTGTATACCCTTCGATCATTTTTAATATGCCTTTTTGTAAGCGGGTAGCATGGGAAAACCGATAAAATATTCTTCCACTTAAATTCATATTATTTTGATGCAGCAATAGTTAAAATTAGAAGATTTCTGACTGATTTATTGCAGTAGGAAGTCGAGAAAGAACCTTCACAACTGCGAGAGGGAGTCCATTAAAATCATAATAAAGGTAAACATTTGGAACTAGCTTTATCATACTGAATACGACCTCAATACCTTAAACTCAATACAAATTAGGAATGCAGAGGAAAATGGAATGAAATAAAGGATAGTTATACATTTTTCAAGTCTGGCTACAGTCTCCATAACTCCCAAAGTTAATATAAGGTGCAAAATGCTCATCCTTCTTAATGCTACAGGGTATTTGCGAAAGCACGATTTACACAGCTGATCCTGGCAGTAAGTTACGGCGAAAATGATAGCCTTGTCTCCGTCGCGTATGGAGAAGCAGTTTATATTCTACTTAATGCCAACTCGCCTGACTATATGATTACAATAAAAAAGCTCAAGCGAACACAAATTGGTAGGTATCGCTAATATACATTTCGATTAAAAAATTTAAAGCAGCCTTAACGCATGAACGGAAATTAAACGTTCCGCGGAGCTGTTGCCGATGTTGAACTGGCCATGGCAACAATGTAAGCGCGTAGCACATCATAAATAAGTATTTGAAGTAAAGGAGGAAGAACGAGAGAGAGGATAGGAAGAGAAAGACGCAGAGAGAGAGGGAGATGTACAGAGACTTGGCAGAAAAATGAACAAACTATGGCAAATGCAACAGTAAAATTTCCACTTGCTCGTTTAGCTCAAATTGTATGTTGCAGCGGGGAAGAGAGACGGCAAGAGAGGAAGAGAAAGAGAGAGAGGGGTAAGGCAGGGCAGCAGTACAAAGAATTAAGCCCAATGCTAGTGGGTCATAATCGGTGGCATAAAAGCGTTGCAGCACCAAAGGAAATGACGTGGTATAAAATTTTCGAGATGGCCCTTTGCCATAACTCGCTCAAGTTGACCAAACTCTCCTCATCCTCCTTCACAGAATTGCCACCCACACGCGCGACTTATATAAAAAATTGGAATAATGAGCACTTGCCCCCGAGTGGCACAAGGAATGAGAGAGAGAAATGGAGAGAGAGAGACGACGCTGCCGCGAGAGGTTGCCCAATTGGGCAGTGCATTAGCATTTGCATTTTCATTTTAGCAACTACAAGAACAACTATAGTTCTACTCAGAGAGAGAGAGAGAGAGAGAGAAGGGAGCGTAGCTATGCTACAACTCCAGATGCAGTTGCACCGCACTTCCCTGCTTGCCTACTATATTTGCCTCGCCTCGTAGCGTCCATAACATTGGCGAGTTTATTACGTCTGCACTTGGGTTTATTTGCTTTTACTGCCTTTGCCGCGGCGATTTGTTCTTTCGATTTATGGCCGAGGCAAACGGGGCACTGCCAGGGCAGGGCAGGGCAGGGCGAGAACCGGGGCAAACGGCAGTTGCAACGGGGCAACATCATCATGATGATGATGATGATGATCATTATTGTCATTATTGCGTCGTCGACTGTATATGCAACATTGTTGCCTGTTCAGCACTGCAGAAAAGTCTGCAAGTGCTGCAAGTCGCTGCAAGAGCGTGCGCAAAAGAGCGTATAAAACGTATAAATAAAAGAATTCAAATAAAATTTTTAATAAACGAGTTGCCATTAAATTTATACATTAACTATAATTTTTATAGTTGGCGACTTTGTTTTGTATACGACGACGCTGACGACGACAAAGCGAAACGAAACGAGGCAGCGCAGCGAAGAAGACAACTCTCTCCCCTCTCTTACTCTCTCTTCCTTCTCGCTCTCCATCTCCCTCTCTCTCACTTGGGGGGAAACTTTAACGATCCGCTTCAGTTCTTCTACATCATCTTATTGACTTGACTTCATTGTTGTATTTGGGTCCCCGTTCCCGACTTTTGATTGTGTTTAGAACTGTGCGAAATTGCGCGATTTCTTCTTTTCTCACTCAATGTTGCAAGACGACGATGTGTGTGTGTATGAGTGTTTATAATAACCCAACAGAGAAAAAACTTTAATAACTTGTTTACGATCCAATACAAATATTTATATTCGTTACTTTGTATGCCCAGTTCTGATGATCAGTTATGATCGCATAAAACGAAATCAAGATATGTGAAATGAAACTGCAGTGCAAGCCTTGTAGATCTACAGAGACTGGATATAAATGTATATAGATCTGCGATCATCAACGATCATCATCAGTTGGCGAGTTCAATGAGAGCATTAAAAGGTCTTCCTACTCAGAGAGTTTATTGCTTTCTTGTTCGTCTTGTCGTTGGGGGCACAAAAATTATGCATCAGCATTTTATATGTGTTTATTTTGATATTGAAATATGGCATACGTTGATATTTTTTTTCCGTCCCCTCCTCCTCCCCTGCAGTGTGTAGTATATGTTTTATCTAGCCATACTACAGACTGTGCAGCAATTGACAAGCTGGAAAAACTTGTGCGTTCCGCTTTGATCTTCTTCGAATACGTTGTGTGAGCAAACAAATCAGAAATCAGAAGACTTCAACGTGTGTTGCGCTTTTCCATCGACAACACGAAATAACATAACAACATCAAAAACGCAACAACAACAACAACAATATGTTGGCAAATGCAACTGGGAGACTGGGAACTCTGTTGAACCCGTAGAAGGAGAAAGAGAAGCAGGAGGAGGCGAGCAGCCCTCGGTAATTGTTTATTTGTTTGCATTGCTCTGTATCTATCCCCCTCTCTCTGTCTATCTTCCTCTGTCTCTCTCTCTCTCTCTGTGTGTGGATGGCAACATGTTGGCGACGTTGATGGCGGCTCGGCTCCTTTGAGCACAGCTAGAAAAAATCTTGACAGAAATTTATAATTAAACAAATGCGGCGTGTTGAAAAATTATTTTCCATTGCTTTTAACAGGCGCATTTCTTTAAATTTTCCAACTGTCTTCGAGTAGTGAGTGTATGCGTTTGTATGTGTGTGTATTCTATGTGTGTCTGCGAGTGTGTTTGTCTATGAAAAATTTATATAAACAAAGGCAATTTAATTTTGTGGTGATGAATGTTAGCGGCCGTTTGCTGCCGCCCTTTTGTTGTAGTTGTTGTTGTTGGTAATTGAGTTGTTGCTAGAGTTGTTGTTGATTTAGCCAGTGTTGTTGTCGATGTTGTTGCTGTCTGCATTCTTGTTGTTGTTGGTGTTGCTGGTGAGGCGGCGCTGATTAAAGCGCACACAGCACATTGTTTTGTTATTATTCTTCTTCTATCTTGAGTAGTTTTGTTTATATAGAAATATGCCCCCTATTTTCTTTACATACCAAGCTACTCAACATACCCTGTAAATTTCAAAAGGGGTGTAGCAGGCAATTGTACTCGTATAGCTTCTACATATGATAGATATAAAAAATCATTTAAAATTTTAAGTTTCGTTAACGTTGTTCAACACAGGGAAGTATGTTTGAATAGAAGCTTCATTCGTTGAAGTTTCGCTTGTTGAAGCTTCGTTTGTTGAAGCTTCGTTTGTCGAAACTTCGTTTGTTGATGCTTCGCTTAATATTGCTTCGGAAAATGAGGAAGCATACACCACAACTAATTGCGAACCACAGATCTTTGTTATGCTCTGTGAAATATTTAAATTAAAAACTTAATTTTCTAAAATACGTTTTGTCAACTTGTTAAACATATTAATAACAAAAGAACCATTAAATTATTATGCGCACACACTACAGGGTATTTGCTAGTACATACTGCTATTAATACTTCCCCATTTGTATTTATAATTTTTATTTAAATCGCTTCTAAGCTGTATAGACTAAAAACCTATGTTTGCTTTACCTTTTCCGCTCCCATTTGTACAATATGTGTCTTTAGATGTACCATATATACTATCTGTACTCCTTTTAGATACATACATACTCATATAGTACATCATATATATACATATATGTGGTACAAGTCAAAATTCTCCTAGCAATCGTATTGTTTTTCGTTTGGCCATAAAATCAAAAACAAAACTTGTGCATTTTCGAAAATTGCATTTTGCATCATTAACAACGCATTTGTCAAATGCATATGTAGTACGCCTACTCACACACACACACACATTCGGAGTGGGTGTGTGCGTGTGTTAATGACATGCTCACAAATTCAAATTAACATTTTGCCAGCAAATGCAGGCGACAAAACACACAGTGCTGCACTGCGAACTGAGCTATGTATGTGTGTGTGTGCGTGCAACATGATGCATCATACTACAGTGAACGCCAGAAAAATACGTGCCAACAATTAGCCAAGCTATTTGCAGTGGTGCAAGCAATTAAATGGCAACATAAAATGACAAATAAAATAGTTTTTGCTATTAAAATTTGAGTGAATTTTGAAAAATTATTTAAAATTATTTATATTGCCAATTTTCAACTTTTATTTTGCATATATTTCACATTTTTAGCATGTCTGCAAAATATTTAAAATAATTTCTAGAATATTTCAGCATGACAGGCTAATTTACGAGCGCATACTTGCTGCACACACTGTAGATACATTTGTCATTTTTGATCGAGCATCAAGCAAACAATTTAACATAGAACGCAGCTACACACGCAGGCAGCGCGAGAGAGTGAGACAGGGAGAAGGAGATAGAGTTAGAGAGAGCGAGCGGGAGATTGGGGAAGGGGCCTGGTGGGCTGTACGCATTCAAAAATGCTGAGCACATTGCACTCGTCGCTGGACAATACTAAAAATCACATCAGAAATGCAACAATAAACGCAAAAACTACACACAACTGCAATGCCAAACGACGACGATGACGATGCCGACGACGACGACGACGACGTGGACGATGCTAGGCTGGTGATGATGACGATGAGGCTGACGATGACGATGACGTTGACGTTGGCGACAACATGCTAGCCACCAGCAACACACCAACAGCAACAACAAACCAATCCCACCCAATTGCAATTCCAATCCCAATTTCAAACCCCCCCACGCGGCGCTCTCGTTTTGTGATGTATTCGACATGCATGAACAACGAGCACCACAGCAACAACAACAGCAACAACAGTAACAACAATAACAACATCTACAATGAAACAACTCCTAGTGCTGCATACACTTTTGTACTTGAAGTTCCTTAATAGAATTTTTGAATACGCAAAAACACTTTCAAAGAATATAAATAATGACCAGTCGAATTATCATCATTGCTGTTGTTGTTGTACCACAGTAACTGCACAAGGCTGCAGTGTTGCAGGACGTTGCATGCGATAACAATACAACAAAAGGTTTAGGCTTGAGGTAGTAAAAGCAGTGGGAGCAGCATAACTTCAACTTCATTGGACTGCAAGGAGAGATAGACAGAGAGCCAGAGACAGACACTCGGAGCTGACCAGCACCTGGTTGAAGTGTGGAGCTCTCTGCTGCTGCAGCTGAGCCTGACTGGGTTAGTTACTTTTGCCTGATAATGCAACTGATGACAATTGCCGTTACGCTTAGCTTAGATATGTCTGCAATGCGATAAAAGATAGCAACTCTAAGAGGAGAAAACTTGATAACTACTGAATAGTAGGCGAAGTCTTAAAAGGATTAGAAAGAGAGCAAAGTTGGATTAATAAGTAGAAGAAATACTCAGAGTAAGTTAAGAATATTTAAAATTGACTAAACATTCAAATTCTTGTAATATACATCGATAACAAGTTTAGAAGTGATAGAGAGGAGAAAAGCGGATAAGACAGACGATGTTTAAAATTCATCTTGCAACCCTTTGATTAATTGGAATAAAGCATGATAACTCCGCAATTTCTATGTCATGTATCGATAACAACTTTAAGAGTGCTAGAGACAATATGTATCTATAAGAATCTAAAAAGGTTTGGAGCACTGAGCTCATAATCAATTTAAATAATTCAAGCACATTATACATAAATATTTCCATAAAAAAACTAAGAAAACCGCTTAAATATTAAATTGAACATTTCTGTAACATTAAAAATGTTATCGATTGTACTTAAACTGTAAATATATCATATAAATGACACTCGAAAATTTTACAAGCACATTTTACTGAAAAATTTCACAAGAAGTTACAGAAACTCGCTTAAACATAACAACTAAAACATCCTCAACACATATCGATTATAAATGTTATCGATTAAGCTACACTCTACTCTGGTTTAGCTCATTTTGCTGCACCAACCACTGCGTCCGTTTGACCATCAAAAAATAAATCATAAATCGAGCCACAATTGTCCTACGGGGTCTGCACTGCCAACAATTCAATGAGCAGGCAAGAGTAGGCGAGAAGAGGCTGGAGATGGGGTCAGCAGAGCGCGGGCGCAGCAGCCAAATATGCATTGACAATTAAAAGAGCTTGCCACACACACACACACACACATACACTGCCCCACCTCCTTCCCACACTGAGCTACACTGACATTTACAGATTGCCAAGCGAGGATGCGCCTATCATTATTTTCAGTTAGGCGACGGCAACGGCGACGTAGGCGATGCAGACAGAGATGGAGACGTAGATGCAGCCCTTTTGCATTTTGCAACCATACGCAAATTACGCATACGCCAAGTGAGCAGCGAGAGAGTGTGAGAGACGGGGGGAGGCTGCGGCCCACACAATGATATATTTTAGTTTTGTAGAATTTTGGTTATGTGTGGAGCCACCGCTGGCGTCATCCTTGTTGTTGTTGTTGTCGCCAACGGAGCGAAGACAATATCTGAATATCTGCAAAAGGCAGAGGAAGAGAGGAAGGGGAGAGGGAAGAGAGATAAAGAGAACGAGAGAGGAGCAGCCAGCTACCCTGGCAATATCCGCATTAGATTACGCGCTGCATGAAACTTGACTGAGGACATCATGTTGTTGTCGTTCCTGTTGTTGTCGTTGTTGTAGCTGTTGTTGTTGTTGTTGCTGTTGCTGTTGTCTATGCCCGATTTACGACTGACTCGAGATCTCAGCCCATGCATACCGAATGCAAATACTACTGAGCCCCAAAAACTAAACTAAACAAAAGCTACAACAACAAAAACAAAAACCCAAAATAAAAAATTGCATAAGAAATCAAATCAGAAATTGTCATAATAAAACGTTGCATTGTTGCAAGCTCTGCTTTATTCAGCAGCAGCATCAGCAACAGCAGCCACTGTAGTGCATGTGTGGCAAGGATATGTTGCAAGGCGGGCGACGTTTTCGGATTGTGTGTGTTGAACAAAACAAATTAATAGAATTGTTAAATGCGAACGGCAGCAACCAATGATGATGGTGATGGAGGCGTAGAGTACCTCGCAAAGCTCGACAACGACACACAGTCCGACTCCGGCAACGTAACGTGAGCCATGCTACGGATTTTGTTGCGCTTCCCTCTCCCACTCTCTCCCTCTCTCACTTGGTTTCTGTTTCGCATTCTGACTGCGTGTTGCATACAAAAAGTGCAGACAATGCGATTAGTTGTCGTTGTCGTCGTCGTCGTTGTTGTTGGGCTGCAGTTGCTGAAGTTATTGGCAGCATCAGGCTGCGGGGGAGGAAAGTGACAGGGGGGAGTGAGGGGTAGCATGCAACGTGGCAGGCAACGGAACGCACAACGCAAAAACCAAATGACGAATGACATTTTATTACGGCACCCAGAGGGGACCACGCACGCAGAGAGGACCCCCTAACGTAGTCTATGTGTGCGTGTGTGTGTGCTCCTCTCTCTCTGCCTGTGTGTGCCTCGACAGAACTCATCTTGTATGCAAACTCAAAACTCAAAAATTCGTAGACAAAAGAGTATACACCCAGGAGCAGGCAGCAGCAGCAGAAGCCGCAACAGGACCTGCCTGACTGACGGCTAATGCTCGGACGGCTGTTGATGAATTGGGCCTAGGCGGCGGCTTGTAGGCAGCTTCCCTCTTTCCGCCCTTCTGTACCTTCGTCCCCCCTCTCTCACTCTTTCTCTGTATACTTGCATCAAAGCAGACGAGCATGGTAACTGCCTCGTACCCCGAAACCGTTGCAAGTTAAATAAATATGAGTTCAATTTTCATTTCGGCAACGTGCAGAAGGAGCAGCAGCAACGGCAGCAGCACCTGACGTGGTTGCCGACGTTGCAACGTTGATTTTATTGGCGGTTTACTGACCTGCGCCAACGGCAGCTGCAGCAGCACCGGAGATGTAACGGTAACAACATTGCGCATACGACACGTAGGCTGGAGACCAAAAATTCTGTTGCTGCTGTCGAAATGCGTGAACTCATTTCAATTTTTGGGCGCTCTATGCCAGTGTGTGATTGTGCGTGTGTGAGCGTGTGCGTGTACGTGTGTGTAGCATACTTACAAGCGTTGCCTACGCACACACACAGACAGTTGCACAGCAGCAGCAGCTTAGTTGCTGCCTTATGTTGCTGCTGCCTAGCGACGCTTTACATAACTATGCAAATATTTGCAAGCAATAGGGAAAAACACTTTACACACAGACACAGATGGAGTAGATCTCGCTAAACTGATAGTTAGGGTTCATTGCGGCGCCATATTTCCGCTGCAAGAAGAAGATGCAACCAAGCAAAAGAAACGCGCCCAAAAATTACAGCAGCAGCAGCAGCGACGGAGGCTGCAGCAAGCAAAAAACGCTAACGAACAATTACCAAACAGCATTTCCTTGAACATATTTATTAAAGCTGTCCAAGGGGAAAATGCCTCAACACACACACAGACACACTTGCCCATACACTCACACATCAATGCGGCAATCTAGGAGAGCATAACAATGCAAAGACAATTTCAAATGAAGCCAATTGCTACTGCAAAAATGCATGCAAGCAAAGTAGGAACAGGCAGCAGGGGTAGAGGCTGTGGCTGTGGCAGCAGCGGAGGTAGAGGGGACAAGGCAGCAGTATCAGCAGCAGCACTGGGGGTAGAAGAGGGAGCAACAGGGGCAGCAACAGTGGCAGCAACAGGGGCAGCAGCTTAAGAGGCAAGAGCAGCAGCAGCAGGGAACAGCAATAGAGGCAGCAGCGGGTACTGCAACTCAGGCAGAGGGAGCTGCATATGATGTTTAACTTTATTCGCTGCGTAGCAAGAGCGGGCACGGGGGGCAGGGGCAGTCAGCAATCGCGTAAGAAAGACATTATAGCCACAACCAACAGCCAGCAAGGCAATAACACAAACAGCAGCAATATTAACAACTGCAGCAGCAGCAGCAGCCAGAGCAGTCAAATTGAAGCACAACGAATGCGTAATACGCTACAATACACTACAAAACAATCCATACTAAACTTGCAAACTAAACTAGTGCCTGCAACTGCAGCAAGGGCAACCACAACAGTTTGCCCCTGCCTTTCATCTGCCTCTTGCCTCCTTTCACTCTCTCTCTCCTTCTTGCCTCTTTTTGTGGCGCTGCACGTTTTCTCATAGTGCGCCGCCGACGCGTCGTGTTTCGTCGTGGGCGATGAGATGCCACCGGGTGGCAGGCAGCAGCAGCAGTGGCAGTTGCAGCCGCAGCTCCCACAGAGACAACTATTTTGGCTGCTACTGTGGCAGCTACAGAAGCTGCAAGCTGCTTTGCATGCCTCGTTGGGCACGTTGTTGTTGTTCTTGCTATTGCTGTTGTTGCAACAACTTCTTCAGCTGCTGCAGACGAAGACGTTGCCGCACACTCTGCCTTACTCTCTTTGTGTGTGTGTTGCATTGCTGCAACTTGTTGCAGACCAACAATTGTTCAAAATTCAAGCTACCGGTGGTGGCCTGGCGCCTAGTTGCCCCTCCCCCACCCTCCCCCCTCCTTTCCCTCTTGAGCATTTTGCAGGCAACATGCAAAATATGTGTAATTGTTTGATATAAGTTGCAGCAGCATAAGCGACTCAAAATGCGGCCCATTGTTTTGTGCATGATTTGTTGTTGCCGCAACCTCAACCCCGACCCCCTCTGCTGTCCGTCTTTCCATCTGTCCGTCAGTGTATTTATTGTTTATATTTCGCATATTATGGAAAACGGCGCTGTAATTGTTGGCAACGTTGCAGCAGCAGCGGTGGCAGTGGCAGCAGCAGCATAAGATGTTGCCGTGTTGCAGTTGCAACGTTCGCTTAATCGTTTATGTTTATTATACCGTATACTTTATAATCCACCAGCAACCGCCGACATTTGCATGGCCTTTGTTCTGGCCTCCAATAAGTTACCATCGCCAACTCAGGGATTTTTTTTTCAATTTCCTACTGCCTTAACCCTTGACCCCCGCAGACTTTAATTCGCAATGCGTGCAAAGCATAAAATGTGAGAAATTTTATACACAAGGGGTGGCTTTTTCCTGTCTATAATATTGTTTTGTTTTAAATGTGTTTATTTGCATTTTGTTTTACTTTATTTGCTAATTTTATATATATATTTTTTTTTTTGACTTCCTCTTCCCCTGGGAAAATATTAATTTATGTGCTTTTCAAATGGTGTTTAGACTGTACTTCCCTCTCTTTAGCTTACTCTCTTTCTCCATCTATCTCTCCTCCCTTTTTCTCTAGTTGGTGTGTTCATTTTCATTTGATTTATTTTTAATGTTTTGTCAAAGTCCGCGCTCTCTCAAACTCTGCACTCCCTCACCATATATTTTACTCTCTCTCTCTCTATCAGTCGTTTCTCTCACTCCCTCCCCCTTTCGCCTCTCTCCCCTCTGCTCTTTTCTCCCTGTGTGCTTGTCAGCCAAATGGACGTAGCTTTCTCGTTGCCCTTTTGCAAGGCGCCAACAAATCAAACACAAAAACGCATGCAGCATCACTAAGCTTTCCTCCACATCTCCCTTTCTCCCTTAGCCCACACCCACCCCCCCGCCTCCTGTTGTAGCATGTGCAACCCTTTCCGACTTTTTTGCAACTAAAAATTCGCGAATTTTTAGCCGAGCTGCCGCTGGACAACAACTTCACTCTCTGGCAGGCAGCGACAGCAATCTACGTTCCTCACTCCGCTCATTTAATTTTTTAACATTTTGCATATTATTTTGTTTGAAACGCAGGAGCAGCCCCATTCCTAACTCCCCCTACCCCTTCTACTGCTTGACACTCCCCCACACACTGAGTCCCTCTGTATGTGGGTGTGTGTGTGTGTGTCAAACATGCCATTTATATGCGAGAGGCTGTTGCAATGGCTTGTTACGTTCGCCGAGTGCAGGCAGGCAGTCAGGGCAGGCAGCAGCACAGAAGGGGGTACTCTGCGCGACAGCGAAGGATTTTAGAAAACATTTGGCATTTTTTTATCAAAGCCTTCAGCTTCAGTCGCAGCAGCAGCAGCAGCAACAGCAACGACAGCAACGCATTGTACGTGGTTGCTGTCCGGGAAATTTGAAACTCAATAGACAAAAAACAATTGCAAAAACATTGCCGACAAGCAATAGAAAAAGAAAACACACACAACACACACGCACACATATATACTTTATATGTAGAGTGGGAGATTTTTCGCTTGATTTTTACTGCACTCAGAGCTTGAAGTCCCTTTGTAGCGCCTGACGCACTCATCCTTTTGGGCTGCCATGTCTCCAACGTCTGCAATGTTTTGTTTGATTTTTGGGCGCGTTTTGAGTTCTGCCTGCTGGGCCAAAAATAAAACTAAGCAAAGCATGCAGCAGTGTCAAAGTAAAGGCTGTCGATAGATAGATATATCTAGCAGGAAGAGAGGGAGTGTTGGTGTATATATGTAGCATATATACACGTGCAACATATGTAGATAGATAGTGCCTCAGTAATCACTTGCCTTCTTTGACTCAAACGTTGCATGCTAATGGAGCCTGACTGCCCCATGCCACATGCGACAATATTTTGACTAGTTTGTTGTGCGTGCAGCACAGTGATTTGCGGCATGCCACACAGTCATTGTTTATTTGTTTTGAGTTTTAATTGCAACGCAGCAGCAACGAAACCACCGCAAAGTTGGCACAGTTATTCGACCTAATCAGGCGTCCACTGTGCACTAATTAATTGCCCACTGTTGCTGCTGTTGTTGCTGTTGCTGCTGCTGTTGTGTTGCACCAACAATTAACTGAATTGCAAATAAAACGTTTCAACTGTGTGCAACAATAACAACTGCAAACTGCCACTGCAACAACAGCAAGAGCAGCAGCAGCTGCAACAACAATGCGACTGAGTGATAAAGTTACCAAATGCGCTATCAATTACACGCCGATTTTTGTCCATTGATGCTATAAAGCCGTGACGCGGGGATGCAGCGAGAGGGGGCAGCGAAACAATTGACCATTGGCCATTGCAATTGTCCCCGAAACCCACCTGCAACATCCTCTATTGACACGTGCAACATGCTGTTAACACCACAACAACAGCAGCAGCAGGCAACAACAATAATAGCTGCACTTTGTGTGCGTTTCTGTGTGTCTGTGTGTGTGTGTGTCTGTGTGGGTGACAGCAACACTTTCGCTTTCAAACGCATTTCCCGTGAATTGCAAAAACAAAAAAAAGCGTGTGCGCTGTTGCACTCACTGTGGTTGTATGTGTTGGTGTGTGTGTGTGTGTGTGGTGGCATGGGCTAGCCCGTGTGTGTGCGTGTGTGTGTGTGCTGCAGCAAAACGCACTGTAGCTTGCCACAGCAGCAGCAACAGCAACCACACGATAGCAACACTTTTTATGCGCTTTTGTGCTGCTGCTGCTGTCTCTGTATGTGTGTGTGTGTCTCTGTATTACTGCATGTATTTGTGCCTTGATGTATGAACTTTTTCACACACAATTTGCGCTGCAGCGCTGTCAGCAGCATAAAATTGCATGCAACAACAGCAGCAGCAGCAGCAGTAGCAACTCTTGTTGTTGCTGCTGCATTTGTTGTTCGCTTTGTAGTGACATTTAATAGCTACAAACAGCTAATGGTTGTCACGTGCGTCCGATTTTCATTCATAAAATGGCAAACAGAGTTGCATATGTTAGCAGCTGCAACATGTTGCCGATCAGCAGCAGCAGTAGCAGCAGCAGTAGCGACAGCATTTGATAACTGCAACAGGTGTTGCAACTGTGTGTGTGTGTTTGTGTGAGCCCCATTGGCAACCCCTTTCCAAAAATGTGTGTGTGTGTGTAAAAAATACAAAAACAAAACTCTTCACAACGCGACATGCAAGTGCCGTGAGGCAGGGGCACTTTAGGTGTCATGGTCCCATGTTGCCGCAGTCCATGCGACTGCATATTGCTGCAGCTGCACATATAGAGAGAGAGGGGGAATGGTGTGAGGAAGCCATTTGCTCTGGCATTATGATTTTTCAATTTCCATAAAAATGCCCCACAGCAACAACAGCAGTAACAAGGGCAACTGCTGCTACTGCAACACCAACAACAATAACTGCTGCTGTTACTGCCACTGCTGCTGCAATAAATGTGCAACAGCCTCTCGGTTGCAAACCGAAAAAAGAATAAAGATTAAACGCTTTTTTATTTACTGTTCAATTGGGTATTAAGAGAGGGATTCCCTCTCACTTTATTGCCATAAATCAAAACGACATTTTGCCTGCAACGTATTCAAATATTTTCTGTGCATGTGTGAATATCGAAATGAATCATGAATGATTGCTATGAATAACAAAACTAAACTGCAATATTTGTTTATAATTTATTAGAGTTTAACTATAATAGAGTGTAAATTCTATAGAATTCTAAATATAATTCTAAAGTTACTATATCTTTAATATCTAAATTCTCAATTTAAAATAATTTTAATGCACTAGCACTTACCGTATTCTGTGTATACAAGTTTTAGCATCCTCTTGTCATCATTTCATTCCTACAAAATATAAAATGTGAGATATTATATTCATTCGTTTATTAATTTTAGATATAGAAACTATTTATTCATACATTAACAATTACAGATTTCTAACTATGAATGGTTGTTTCTTTACTGTAAACAAGAGGGAAATTGCGTGGGTGATAGGTACCATCTCTGTGATAGATACCTTCTCTGCAAACCCTGACCTCTTCGCCCACTTTTTTTTTTGTTCAATAACTTAAATATTTATATACAGATCGTCACTAAATTGACAGAAGTCAATTTAAATTTAACAATCATTTTAAATACCAAATATAAGCATTCAAGCTATACAATCATGCGTCCTATTCGTCAATCATGCAATTTAACGAGGCAGAGTGGTGCATAGTCCAATTCTTAAGCCAACTTTACCTGCGTGCAATAATAATATATAATAATATAATATATAATAATAATATAATATATGTTCTCGCCAAGTTTGCTATTCCTAACTTGTAAAGTTCTTGAGATCTAGGTGCTCATACGGACAGACATTACTATATCTGCCCGTTTATTAACTCTCTATGCGATTATCTACTTTGTGGTACCAGTGATGAGTTCTCTCTGCATGCCTCTCACACATATTTATTGTTATTACATTGTTTAAATTCTTTTTCAGAAGGTAACGGGTAAAAAACAAAGAAAGCATCCTCTTGTCACATTTCTTATTTTCTATATCTCTGATCTCTCACACCTATCCCTTACCTATGTTTGTTTCTCATTGATGTTGTAAATTCACAATTTCAAAATTGCCTCTACACTTTCCTTATCTCTTATCACATTTCCCAGCATCATTCAAATTTGATAGCTCTCCCCGCACTCTATAAAAATTGCATCATACTCTCGCCACTCGTCACTCTCTCGTCTCTCTCACTCTTTCTCTGACAACAACGTGCCATAAAAATCAGATCAGAAAAGCCACAATTTGCGGTCAATTGGGTTTTGGCCTGTTGCCGCAACACAATCAATTGAACACACGCACACACACACATATACATGCCACCGCTGTTGCCGCATGTTGCACGTTGTTGCAACAAAAATGCATCAACGCATTGAACCAAACACGAGCCTAAAACACACTACGGCCTAAACCCAGTAGCCCCTGTATTCCCTCATTCCCTCTCCCTCCACTACCTTGCTTGCAACACAAAAAACCGTTGATGTTGCCACATTTTTACTCTCTCACTAGCTTCTTTTTTCTACGCTGCATTTTCACACTTCAACGCTACTGCTGCTGCCTCCATCAGCAGGCGACAGGCCGTTGCATAAAAAGTGCAACAATTCAAATGACCAATAGGGGCGGTGGCAGGAGCCGGTGGGGGCGTGGCATGTGGGCTGGCCACTGCAAAAATTCATGCAAAAATCGGCGAGCAGCGCGTGCAAAAGTCAAAAAACGAAACGAAACGTGGGAAAAAACGCAACATCAACCGCAAACAAGCGGGCAAATGGGCGTGGGCGAGAGGCATAGGGGGGAGGGGCTCGCCTGGCATGGCGCCCGCGCGTGCAACGAGGTGTGGGTCAAGTGCAGCGTCGATTGAAATCCCTAATAATCGCGTCGAATGCACTTGCACAGCGTGCGCCGCGACGCGCCACAAAAAAAGAAAGTAAATGAACGAGAGGAAAACCCCAAAACGAAAATGCTACAGGAAAAAATGCAAAAATGCGCAACGAAGCGCAGTGCAAAACGAGGCAGGGGAGGGGGGCGATAGAGTGGCAGGTGGTGGGTGGAGCCATCAAAAAGAGGGTCAGCAGCAGCCCAAAGCTGGCGCAGCGAAATGCAGCAGCAGCAACAGCAGCCGCGACACCTCCACGCGTTGCAATGAATGACCTTCAGTGATTTTTTGCCGCATAGGGGAAGGCAGCAGGAGAGGGGAAGAGGGACAGCCTGGTTGTTGCAGGCCAGGTCTGGCTCGAGCCCAGCCAGGACATTGATATGCAGCGTGCGGATAATCGCGACCAGTTGCAATCAAAGTGCAATGCAAACGACAAAAACGGTGGCAGCATGAGCAGTGTATGGGGGCAGGGGCAATGGCAGTGGCAGGGAGGTTTAGCCCAGGCCAGGCAATGCGCCAGTTGTTGGCCCTTTCCCCTACACACATCATTTTTTTTTCGGTTTGCCGCCAACTGTTGCACGCAGCACACACGGTTGCAAGCTGCAGTCGCGTATAAAAAGCGAAAGGGTATGAGGTGTGTGTGTGTGGGAGTGTATGCGAGTGTGTGGCAGTGCCTGCCAGTGTGTGTATGTGCAACGTGCAACATAATTCGTGTGTGTGGCCCCCAAAAACGCACAGGCCGCGTGTGTTGCTGCCGCGCCGTGTTGTTGCTGCTGCTGCTGTGTATTGCTGCTGCTGCTGTGTGCTGCTGCTACTGCTGGTAGATGACCTTGACGCGTGTGCTGCATGCTGAAAAATCGAATGGCGGCGCAGTTGCATCATTATCATGTGCGCGACTCTTTTTTTTCGGTGGGGGGAAGTGTCGCACTCACCTCACAGGCAGTTGTTGGCTGCTGCTGCTGCTGTTGTTGTTGCTGCTTGTCAATGACAGAAAAAAAGCAAAGTGGCAGCAACGTGGCAACAACAACAACATTGGCAGCAGCTTCACATTGCGTGCGTGGCCCATTAAACAAACGCGTCGCGTTGCCGTCAATGGCGACGCGTCCTGTGTGCAATTTTTTTACGCGGCTGCAGCTGTTGCAACGCGTCGCTGTCGCTGTCGCTGCTACTGTCGCGCCGTGCGTCACATGCAACGCGCGCAGTTTCATTCATGCGTTGCCTGACAGTGTGTGTTAGTGTGTGAGAGTGTGTGTGCTGTGGCAAATTCATTCAGTTTTCAGATTCAGTTTCGGTGCATGTTCAGCTTCATTCATGCACTTGCTGCATGCAACAGGGAAGAGAGCAGGCAAGGGGAGAGGTGTGTAACTGCTGCCCCAGCACAGCTCAATAGATTTGCCTGGTTTGCTGTTTTTTTTTGTTTTGGGGAAACTCTTATCAAAATGTGGCACAGTTTGTGGCAGCAACCAATACGAAGGGAAGTTCCAAACAGGAAACAACTCGAAATTATTTTCTTAAGCCGCCTCTTTAGAAGCCTTTCTCCCCTCTTTCTTTAACTCCCTTTTGCTTTAGCCTTTCTTTATCTTTTTAATCTCTCTTTCCTTTTCTTTTCCTCTCTCTTTCTCACTCTTTATCCCTCACTTCTTTCGCACACAACAACAACAAAAGCTACTTCACTTCAAAGTCAAAATGCACTAATTTTCCCACTCTCTCTCTTTCCCTCTGCCTCTTTTGCTCATTTGCTTGCTTTTCCTCTCCGTCTCTTCCTTACTTTTTCGTCTTACCCTTCCCTGCTCTATTTGCCTGCTTATTATAATCGCGCTTTGTGTCGCAGCCTCTTTAGCCATTTCTTTTTGCAATTATAAACAATTCCTTGAATCTAAATCAAAACCAACGGCGGCGCTTTCCCCTGGGAAGCTACGCTGCCCCTGCCACACCCCTTTGCCTGCTGCAAATGCACACCAAAAGACGCAGCTCACTTCTTTTTTTTAATATTTTCCTTGCATTGTCAATGTTTTAATTAGTCTGCGGTGGCAGTGGCAGCAGCTCAATTTGGTGGCTTTTGTTGCACACTTTCTTGAAGGATTTCAATCAGTCAACCTGGCAAAGCTTCTCTCTCCTTCCCCCTCTCTCTCGCTCAACATAAATATGAGTTATGCTGTGGCATCAACATCAATCGTCAGTCATGTCTGGCAGTCAGGTGGCAAGTGGCATGTGGCAAGCGCTCTCTTTAAAGCACTTGTTTAAAGTGAATGAGCTCGCCCCTTTTTGCTGACAACTAATCCGCAACTCCCACTTGCCACTGCCCTCCGTCCCGTCACCCCTTGCCTCTACTGACCACAGTCCACTGCTGTTGCAAAGGCAACAACTAACTTGAACGTGCAACAACAGCAGCAACAGCAACAAACGACAGTTGCTGTCGATGTTGTTACAATAAAAGCAACAAAAAAACAAAACATAGAAATGTATTTGCCTGCGTCTGCACTTGACGGGGCGTGGCAGGCCTAGAAGGGGGCGCAACGCAGTGGGCAGGGGCAGGGGCAGGATGGGGCAAACTCGTTGCGGAGGCGTTCATTTGTATATAAATGCGAAAGGCTGCTGCCGCCAAAGAAGCGACAATGGTCAAGTGAAAACGGCAGGGGCAATGCTGGGGGGAGGGAGATAGAAGGGGGCAATGCAATCAAATGGCGCAAAATTTACAAAAACTGCACAAACACACACACGCACACACACACTGCGAGAAAGGACACATGCGGCACATGCAGCAACAGCAGCAACGGCAACTTGCAACGCACGCGAAAATCTTTGCCAGGGGGCAGCCAAGCCGTGCAGGCAGCGCCGTGTGGCAGAGTGCCGTGTGTGGACTTTAGCCTATTGCGTCCGAGTACAGTTGCGTCGTCTAAGCCAACAGCAGCAGCACCAGGATGTAGGCAGGAGGAGCAGCCTGGTCAGCAGGAGGAGGAGGAAGAGGTGGAGGAACTGGCGGTGACTCTGCCAACAGTTTCTACTGCTGCTCCTGCTGCTGCCCTTCTCCTGGTGCTCTACTCTTGCTGCTGCTGCTGCTCTACTCCTGCTACGCCTGTTCTTGCATCCCTTCTCCGCCTGCTGCTCCACTCCTCCTCTCGTCCTGGCAATGGCACTCCGTTTTTGCCGCGTTCGTTTTGCCGCGTTAACTGTCCATCAATGCGGGCCCGGGGGGCAACTCGCCGCAATGGTGCTGCGACTGCCCCAAACTCCAATCCCCAACCCAGCTCTAGTCCTGCCTCCTCTGCTGCTGCTGCTGCGTGCTGTCTATCTGTTTGCGCACCCCTCTACCTTGCCTCATCCTCATCTGCAGTTGCTGCTGCTGCTGCTTCAGCTCCAGTCAGCCAGCGGCGGCATCATCGTTAGCGCTGCCTCCGCTGGACTTTGCCTGCATTCGAACTTCGTTTGGATTTCGTCGACGTCTGCTGCTGCTGCTGTTGCTGCAACAGTGGCATGCCACCCCCGCACAAGCCGCCACGTTAAGCCCTTTTTCATTGCCCGTGCCTGGTGTGGATTGAACGCAGCTTGTATGTCCGTGCGTCGAGTGTACGTGTGTGTGTCCCTGTATGTCTGTGTGTGTATGTGTGGCACCCTTTGCAGCTCCACCCAATTCTGGTTTCGTTTCGTTTTATTGCGCTAGGCATTTTTGCATATTTGAGGCATCATCGCTCATCGCTTTTGTGCGCCGCGTAAGCTAACTTTAGAGACGCGTACAACGTTGTGGACTACGCTGCCCCAGCAACCCCTTGCAACATGAACACCCCTACCCATCTTCCCTCTCGCTACCCTCCTTGTATCTTTTTGCATTCTAAGCTGCAGTGGCCGTCGCCATCGTCGCCGTCGTCGTTGTCGTTGTCTCCTGGTTGCACTCTTCTATTTGGCGTTTTAATATGCGCTATTTTTTCTCGCCTGCTTCCCCCTTATCCTGCTCTGCCACACCCCCAAACAAGCAGCTGCCTATGGTCACCTTCACAGAGACAGGGAGAGAGAGTGAGAGAGCAGTAGAGAGATGCGTTTTATTTGTTTGTTTGCTTGTTCGTTCAGTCATGTGTGCCGCACACAAGCCTCTAAAACCTCAACGACAACAACGACACCCTGTATTTCCCGCTGTCTGTTTGCCTCTTTGCCATCGTCGTCGTCATCTTTACCCTCTTCCCCCACCACCCCTAGACGTCGCCTGTCGCTGTCGCCTTGTCCCACAGCCTTTCGTCGCTTTTTGGACACCACATTCCACATCCCACATTTAGATACCCCTTGATGTCTGTCCCTCCCACTGTCCCACTGTCCACATCCGCGTCATCGTTTTGACTCGTCAGCGTCGTCGTCAACAGTTAAATACATAAATTTTCGTATAAACGCGTTTTGAGACTCACGACGAGCCTCACCACTCCGCCCCGCCAGCCACGCCCTGCTTGAAAATGCTATTTTCGTTTCATTCTGCGACTGCAATGCATTTCTCCATTTCTCTCTCTACGCACAATTGCAACAAAGTGCGTAGTGCGTATTGGGTTTTTAGTGTGGCAACCAAATTTGTTGCACCCGCACCGCACAGTGGAGCAAGCAAGGAGAAGCACTGTGTGACACTGTGCAGCGATGCAGTTGATTGAATAGGTCAAACTTGGGCGAGAGATGCAGTAGATTCCTATAGAGGCACACACGGAGCTTAGTTAAGCCAAAGTTAAAAAGTGTGGGAAATCTCATAAAATAAATCAAAATAATAAACAATAAATAATATAAATAATGTAAGAAATCGTAGCAGTCGAAGCACTAAATGTTTAATAATAATAATTTAAGACAGAAGGCATATTGAAAAGATGTTGTGATAGTGTTGGTCAGCGCTTGTTGGGGTGGTGTTGAAGGATTTAAAAGATTTCTGATGATAAAATAACTTTTTTACGGCAGAGTATTATTAATAAGATAATTCCAAAGACACTTACACATTAACCAGCATCTTTTCTAATAGATATTCTATTTTAAACATTATTCACATATTATTAGCTACAAGAGGTTTGTATATTTAATAGGAAAAGGTAAAATAATAAAGATAAACATAAATTATATAAATAGTAATTCCCTACACGAAATATGCCCGTGTTATAATATAAATATAGAGAATGTTCAGAAACAATGATTACAGAGTACTAATATATTTTCTGTGCATTACAGAGTATCTACACAAAACAGATGACGTATTAAACTGCACATTTTTTATTACTTTCCACCTCTTCTCCCATTAGTTCTCCTTTTCGCTGATGATCTCATCCATTCTAAGTTAATTTGCTTTATATAATAAAAATCATTGTCTATATATGAAAACAAGTTTTATTACCCCCTCCCCATAATTATTTTCTCTTTCATATCAAAAGAAAAAACAAATAATTTTAGTTTTCATCCTCATAAATTGAAATAATAAAACAGCTGCAGATGTTTTTGCAGTGTTTGCCAATTGCGCGTGTAAAATTCAATTCTCTCTGATCTTTTGACGTGACATGTTTGCCATATAAGCCCCCGTTCCCCTATCCCTCTACCCCCTATAAGTATTTATAATAATGTAGTCTCAACCGCCATTTGCTAGTCACAAAAATTTGTGCATAATTTATGACTGGCTGAGGCTGAGCCAGCTACGGTTCGGCTCTGTCTCTCTCTCTCTAGTAGCTCTCTGTCTCTCTCTGTTGCTCTCACAAGTTGTTAGCTTGCGCTGTCTTGCTCGCTCGCTCACACTAAGTTCGGCTGTTTCGCTCACACACACACACACACGAGAGAGAAATGAGGCAAAGTTTTTATTTTATTTTTCGCTAGATATTTCTTTATTTTATGCATATTATGCCAAAAACAATAATCAAAATACAACTACAGACACGCACACATACACAGGCACACACACACATATACACACATATATATACACACACAGGCACACTCTTTCTCTGACCAGTCTCCAGTCGTAGCCGGCACTGCCTCAGTGTGGGCAGTTCCAAAAGGCAAAGCGCACGAGCGAGAAAAAGAAAAAAAACTACGACGATAACAACAGCAACAGCAACAAGAGGAGCAACAGCAACAACAGCAACAGCAACATCAACAGCAGCAACAACATCAACAACAACAGCAGCAACAGCAACTACAGCAATAAGCAGCAGCAGCAAGAAAAAAATCGTCGGCCAAAACTGCAGGTGCAACGGGCAACAGCAGCAGCACCCACCCCACAGCAAACCCCTCTTATCCCTACACCCCCCTACCACTACCACGTGCGTCTCGTGTTGCTCGTACGTGCCTTGTCTCTGTGTGTGTGTGTTGTCTTTGCCCAAAGAGAAGTGCAAGGCGAGAGCGCATCTCTTAAAAACAAAAGAGCGAGCACGGCAGCAACACAACATAAGATTGCGGCGAATTGAGGGGCGAAGTTGCTCGCAGCCGGCAAAGTTGTGCTGCTGAGAGAGCGGCAAGCAGCGCAGCAGCAGCAGCAGCAGCAGCGAGAGCAAAGCCGGAAAGGCAGCGTCGTTGACGTCGACAGCGGGACAGCAAACACAAACGGAACTAATTAATGAACAATCTTTTTGCTGCTGTCGCTGTCGTTGCCGCCGCTGCTGCTGCCGTCGAGTTTTTACTTGAGTCGCAGCAACTGTGAGAGAGACAGATAGTGAGAGCGAGAGAGCGAGTGTATGAGAGAGCGGCTACTAGCATAACAGAGAGAAAGAGAGGGAGGGAGAGGGAGAGCGCTCTCAATATTTTTGGAGGCTCAGCGATAAGAGACTCAGAAATTGATAAGACAAACTGATAGCGAGACAATTACTCGGCACTTTTCTTGTCACTGATCTTCTATTTTTGTTGTTTGTTTATAGAAAAAGTTTTTAAATAAATTAATTAATGAGTTAACATATTTTGAAGCCTTTCAATAGCAGCAGCAGCAGCAGTTGCTGGCGCGTCGACAACACTCTAGCTAGAGTCCAAGTACAAGGTGCAATTCACGCACACATACTCACTCACACTCACACGCACACATGTTCCCCTCGTTGCACGCATTGCCAAAATTGCAGCACGTTGTCTCCTTTGGAGCAGCAATCGCAGCAGCAGCGTGTCTGTGTGGCAGCATCAACAACAGTTGCTGCTTTTTTGGGGGTTGCATGCGGCGTTGCGTGTGTGTGGGAGAGCACACGGCGGCATTGCGAGCCGAAGTGAGTTTCGCGAGCGAAACGAGCCAAACTTCGTTCGTTGGCAGCGCATTCGTTTCGTGCTTTCCGAGCAAAGGAATTTTGCGAAATGTTGCCGGCATTTGTTGTTGCTGTTGCCGCCGCCGCTGTTGGTGCTGTTGCTACTGCTGCTGCTTTCGCGCTGCTTTCGCTGCTGCCGCCGTTGCTCTCCGCACTATTTTTGAAGGCAGCGCGCGCTCATCGTCGCTGCTGTTGCTGCTGCGTCTGCTCCTTTGCCTTGAAATGCAACTGCAGTGGCGTCGACGTCGACAGCGAAACTATTTACGACTTGGGTCTCGCGGCTGCCGCTGCTGCTGGTGCTGCTGCTACTACCCGCGTCGCGACGTCGAGTCGACTCAGCGAGAATTCGCATTCGCAACTCTCGACTCCAGCAAAACGCGACGCGGCGGCAACAACTACAGCAACAACTACAAACAGAGAGGGCAGCAGCAGCAAGCAGCGCCTCTGCCACGGCGGCTACACACAGTTTTCCACAATGCCGCTATCGTCGTCGTCACTGTCGTTGCCACCGCCGCCGCCGTCACCATCGTCGTCGTCGTCGTCGCCATCGTCGTCGTCGTCGTCGTCGCCGTCGTCATCGTCGTCGTCGTAGTCGTAGCCCCAATCGACGTCGCCGTCGTCGTCTGTTGGGCCTGTGCTGGCCGCTGTGTGTGTTAAGTTTGTTTTGAGTTTTTCCGTATCAAAATGTGCAAAACGTTTTCAGTCTAATTCAGACACTCGTGCTGAAAAGACTTTTGGGGCACGTACTGTGTGTGTGGTGTGCCTGCCACACAAACAACACACGAGTGGCAACAAACACGAAACCTACGAGTCGAATCGAAAACATCAACTCCATCATAATTTGCCAATTGTCATATTGCAATTCTGACACGCTACGTAGTGCGCGTAACGTAACGTAACACACACTATCACCCCTACACACACACACAACCACATACAGAGAAAGAGATATACCGGCTCACACATACACACACATTGACAATCACGTGTGTGTTTTCAATAATTAACGGGACTTTTTTTGAACGCGGAACGCGTCGCGGTGCACTACGTAAAACTCTCAGTGTTTACACACACATAGAACACACACACATAGAACACACATACATAGAATACACACACATAGAACACACACGCACATACAGCACACACACAGCTGCAAACTTAAGATCTGTTTGCAGTTTGACAAATGAAACGAGGCTGCGATCAATAAACTTTTTAGTGTGCGCTCTCTCACTCCCTCTCGCTCGCTCTCTCACTGCTGACTCTCTAATTCTCTCACGATCAGTTAGTTAGTTAGCTAGTCTCTCTCTCTCTCTTCACACAAACACACACACACTTACAAAATGGCGTCAACGGAGACGCCAACGCGTCAGGGCAGCATCGATCGCGGCGGCAGCAGCAGCGGCGAGCAAAACGAGAGCGAAACAAATGCAACAGAGCAGGCGCAAGCAGCGCAGCGACAGCGCAGTGGCGGCGGCGGTGGTAGCACAGGGGCAGGAGGAGTAGCAGGTGGACCCGGCTCCAATACACGCAGTTCGACACCACAGGATAAAGAGAAGGCAGCAGTGACACCACCACCAACACCAACAGGATCACCCAATGCCGCCGCCACTGCAGGCAGCTCCTCACCAGGTTCCAGCTCCAATCAGCAGCACCACCAGCGGGATCGAGATCAGCAACAGTTGCCACAACAATTCTGTCTACGCTGGAATAACTATCAATCGAATCTAACCACAATCTTTGATCAGTTGCTGCAAAATGAATCCTTTGTGGACGTAACACTTGCCTGCGATGGACGTTCGATGAAGGCACACAAGATGGTCCTGTCCGCCTGCTCTCCCTACTTCCAAACCCTTCTGGCTGAGACACCCTGTCAGCATCCCATAGTGATTATGCGTGATGTCAATTGGGGTGATCTCAAGGCCATTGTGGAGTTCATGTATCGTGGTGAGATCAATGTGAGTCAAGAGCAGATCGGGCCACTGTTGAGGATTGCAGAGATGCTCAAGGTGCGTGGCTTGGCGGATGTCACACACATGGAGGAGGTTAATTCAGTGGCTGCAGCAGCAGCAGCGGCGGCGGCAGCGGCAGCAGCAGCAGCAGCAGAGGAGGGTGCAGCAGATGAGGGCGCTTCGTCGTCATCACCCGCACAGGTTTCATCACCCAAGACATCATCACGCGAGGCAGTTGATCGCGAGGCCGAGGAACTTTTGGCCTTTATGCATCCGGAGAAGAAGCTGCGCAGCGATTGGGATTGCGGCGAGTTGCGTCTCTCCCCCCTCGAACGGCAGCAGGGGCGCAATGTGCGCAAACGTCGTTGGCCCTCGGCTGATACGATCTTCAATCCACCCGCAAGTCCATTGAGCAGCCTCATTGCCGCCGAGCGCCTTGAGCAGGAGCAGAAGGAGCGTGAACGTGAGAGACAGCGAGATTGCTCCATATTGACACCGCCTCCAAAGTCGCTGCCCCTTCCCTTACCCCTGCCCTTGCCACCTGGCAGCACTACGCCACGTCGTCTAACACCTACGCTGCATGGCCTGGATATGCCATCGCCTGCCACTACACCAGCACCAGGATCAGTTGGTGCAGTAGCTGCAGCAGCAGCAGCCGCAGGACGCTGTCCACGTAACCTCGCACAGTCGCTGCCCAGTCCACAGCAGCAGCAACAGCAACAGCAGCAGAGTCCTATGCATCCCTTGCATCATCTGCAACAGCATCAGGCGGCGCAGCATCAGGGGCATCACTCACTGGGCCATGCTGCAGGCTCCTCCTCTTCCACATCGGGATCTTCCGTCGCCGCTGACTCGCGCTTTCCGCTCGGCTCAGCCGCCGCAATGGCAGCAGCTGCCATGGAGCTGAGTGTGGCTGCTGCAGCGGAGCCACGTTTACCGCCACCGCCGCATCATCATGCGGGACCATCGACGTCCACATCGCTGGCAGATGATATGGAGATCAAGCCGGGCATAGCCGAAATGATACGCGAGGAGGAACGGGTGAGTACCCAAACAAACTTACAAATACTCATACATATTCACACACACACACTAACTTACATTCACACTCATTCACACAGTCACACTCCCCACTTTGCGGCTGTCGTATTCGTATTCATTCAATAATTTCGCTGACTGATCGCGCTCAAATGGCGCTCTCTGCTCTGCTCAGTTCTCTCTCTCTCAGCAGCAACAGCAGCAGCGCAGTCAGCAAAGTCAGCAGCGCTGTTTGCGCGACGCGACTCTCTCACGCTGCTCTCCCTCTCTTGCTCTCTCTCTCTCGTCACCATCTTTTGTTTTGATCTTCATTTTGTTTGGGCTTCGGCATTGACTTTGCTTGCTGCTGCTGCCAATTTTGCCGACGGCAATTCGTAAAACGTGACGTCATAATGTGCTGCGCTCTTGTCATCATCAACAGCAGCAACAGCAATAGCAACGCCAGCAGCGACAGCAGCAGCGATGGCAACGCGAGCGCACGAGCGTGTGGATCCCGTGGAATGTTGTTGGACTGCGCTCATGATTGACAGCATTCACGTGCTTCACGTCGTCGTCGTTGTTGTTGTTGTTGCTGGCGTCGTCACTGGTTGTTGTTGTTGCCGTTGGTGATTCTGTTGTTTCTCTTATGTTGTTGTTGTTGCTGACCACATACGCTGTCGCTGCTCGCTGTTTACTGCTTCCTATCGCGGCAGCTTTTTAAGCATTTTCGCCTTGTCGTAGGTTCCGTTCTCAGTTTGTCCACACACACACAAACTGACAAATTGAGTCAAATAATTAGGTAATTAAGAAAAAATGTATTCGTGCTTTGTCCTTTGCTCATTTTAATGTAGTTAACGTTGAACTAAAAGGCACCGAATCGATTCATGAGTATTTTTATATTGACCTATATTGTTGTTCGGTGAACCAAGGAATCTAAGAAAAATCAACTAAAACAACAAAATGATTAAAAAAAAAAAACTACAAGAGAATTTCTCTCAGTTTCTAAGTCGGTGTATTTAAGTATCTATAAGAAAAATCAAATATTTCAAAAATTATTGTACGACAAATGATATGGTATTTAATACACAACAACTTTCTTCTTTATTCAAAACTGTAAACTACTACAGGCATCAGTAGATCATTGCTTATTGAAAATAGATAGTTTGAGATATTATTATATGGTATTTTAATACGCAAAAACTCCTATTTTAATAAAAAACTAAAAAGTTGAACATTTCCTTTAGTAGATCAGTCTCAATAAATTAAATAATACTAAGTATTAAGTTTTAATTGAAATTGAAAACCCAATATTAAAAAATTTCCTTGAATAGAGCATGTGTTTATCATTCTTTAAGAAAACTGCTTCAACTACTCAACGGTATATTCAAAATCTGTTATGAAAAATGTCATTACATAATATTTTTTATACTCAAAAATTCCTTCAACTTGTTTTAGAACATAAATTATAGAAACTCTTTTAAATCCTAGATATGAATCACAGTTTATATGCCGGCAACTCTTTTAATTTCAGACAGACACTAATTGCCATTTATAGAACTCGAATTATAAATATTATATGATTTTATTTGCCTGACGCATTAACAGAAATCTTTTAAAACTGGCTCAAGATCATTTTTAAAATGGTTTGTGTGTGCATGTTTTATCGATTTTATCATCATCTGCACACTGTGATCTATAGAAGAGAGCTCTGCGTAGTCACATAACAGTTCCTAACCGGTTATTTCTATAATCACAACAAGTCGAACTCTTGGGACCCCACCATGTCCACACGTCCACATCCACGTCCATGTCAATGCTTTCTACGAGTGTTGCCACTCTCCACTCGGCACTTCGTCAACATTAAGCGAGCCGCAGAATTCGCACTTTAATAAAAGTGGGTAGAAATACTTTTATACCCACTAACCATAGAGTAGAAGGCTATTATGACTTAGGGTCAGCTGGAAATTTATGTTACAGGCAGTAGGAGTCATTTCTGACTTCATAAAGTTACTATTAATTGATTAATGTAAAAAACTAAGTGGATATGTCCGTATGAACGTCAAGATCTTAGAGACTATAAGAGCTGAGGTTATTAAATTGTTTGACAACATATTTTATTATTACAAGTAGATGAAGTTTCCATTGGAAGTCGAACTCGCCCCTTTTTGCTATCATAAATCGAAAAAAACGAATTGTATACATAATTTTAAAGCTATAATGGTAATTTTTAAGGTCAGCATCCAATCAGAGAAATATATAATAGAAACAATTTAAGTGGTCGAACAAGTGGTTAGTGGGTATATAACAGTCGATCATACTCGCCTACTACTCATACTAGTTTTTATTGTTATTTATTTATCTAATAGACGTCGTCGACAGTCGAGAAATCCTCGGGAGAGCTGCATCAATTGGGTATTCATTCGATTTCTGTTGGTCGAGAGCAGGAATGCAATATTTGTTTGTCTGCCCCGATCGGGCACTTCAGTCATCGACTTTAAAACTCCAGCTCTCCACTCCAGAGTGTCCAGAGAAACCAAAAGGGATCTCAGTCTTTCCTTTACCTTCTCTATCGCCCTCTCTTTCTCTCTCTTTAGTTTGTTCTTGTTTATTGTCGCTTTCGAGTGCATTAATCAAATAAGAAATGGAAAAAAGAACTGGGGAATAGACCCAAGTCTGGCTTGAGCGCATTAGCGTGCTCATATACGAGAGAATTTGACGACGTTTGTTTTCTTCATTTCATATTTTTTCAACATCTTCTTCTTTTACTTTGCTTGCCTCTCTCGCGCTTGCTTGTTAGCGGCTTCTCTTTCAATAAATATTTTGTTTTTATGCATTTTTAAATATTTTTCCACTGCTACACCGCTGGCTTTGTGTGAGTGTGTGTGCTTAGAAATTCTATGGAAATGCATCTGCATCTATCTCTTTCTTTGTTTGCCTTTGTATTAGTGTTGGCCATGTTTATGCTTTCCTGCTGTTTACCTACCCAATTCTTATACTACTCATTGTTGTTATTGTTGTCTGTTCTTCTCCGCCTCTCGGTCGTTTATTTACACATTTCATTTATTAAAAATCGCCGCGATCCTCCATCGCCGCATTCTCTTTCCTCCTTCCCTCGCTGCCCCGTCTCTCACTGCATCTCTTCATGAGCTGCTGCATCTTATTCTCCACTCTCGATAGCTGTCAGCCAATGCCATATATAAAAATCAAATATTGACAGCCTGCATCCGCATTTGAGCATCTTTCGGAATGCAAAATAATCAATTCCCATTGCAGCTTCTTTAATACTTATAATTCTTTTTCATTTTATTTATAAGTTTCACATTGTTTTTGTTGCTCTCCCTCTCCATCTACATATATAAGCAGATAAATCCGATAAGTGTCAGTCTTCGTCACCCAACTCCTTGGCAAGAACTTCGTTCTACGTTCCGTTTCGTTCTTTCATCTCGATCTGTCTCCCTTTCTTTGGGTTGCCGCGCATTCGACTTCGATTTTCTGGTGATTAATTGCACTTTTACGATATTTGTCTGGAGTTTCTTTGCCTTTTGTTTGCCTTTTTTCCTCGTGTTGTCTCCGCATTTTATGATTTTATGGTTGTGTCTGTGTGTATGCATCATTAGAGCGAAATATTTTATTTTTGTGGTTTTTATTTTATATTCATATTTATTTCGTTTGCTTCCCTCCACAGTTCAGTGAACTTTTTGCGCAGATCAACGAAGTGAAGGCGTTGTAGGTGATGAGGGTTAATTAAATTTTAATTGAATTATGTTACGAGAGAAAAAAGCGCATTAAAATCGGTCTGTGAAGTGTTTACAGCGCTTGCTTCCATCTGTCTCTTTCTGCCTTAAGGGAAGTCGTTAAAACTGAACTGATGTGCATAAATAATCTCAAAAAAATCTCTCTTTATATATAGTAAATGATCCTCCCTGGGCCCACACGTAATTATCACTTTGCTCTTTGCTTTATTCTTTACCCATGCAAATAATATAAGCCCCCCTTCCCTATGGTCAAAGTGGTTAACTCTCAATTAGTCAGAAGCCGGGACAAGCCCACAAGCCTCACGCATATCCTGGCAATGAACTTTCCCCAGTAATAAGCGACTTATACATATAGGAAATATACGTAGCAGCAAAAAGTTGTATAGACAAATTATCTCTCAACGGGATAGATTGGAGCAGACACAGGCAGAGGCAGCCAGCAAGACGAGGCCGAGGCCGAGTCGGAGGCAGAGGCAGGCAGACGCTTAAAAATAAGAAATAAAAGGAGCCAAACGTGCCACATTCAAACTACTTCAGCAGTAACAGCAGCAAAAGGTGAAGAAAAAACAGCAGCAATCAAAAGGCAGAGGCAGAGAGGAGACCAAAATGTGTGGCATGCATAAAAATTGAAAAAGATGCAACTCACAAAAACGAAAAAAAGTAAAAAATAAGAACAGCAGCAGGAATCTCACACGGTGCATTTGAATTGTTTGTGTGTGTGAGCTGCATGTGTGTGTAGGTGCGCAAAGGAAGCCAACAAGCCACTTAACCCAATCGACAAAAGTCATTACACTCGTCACTCTCTGCTTGCCTCCTTTACACCCCCCCCTCCCCGCCTCTGGCACAGCCACAGCTTCCCTTTGCTGAGCTGAGCAAAATCGACGACGCTTCCGCTGTGCGTCGACAGCGACGCCAGCAGCGACAGCACAACTGATCTTTGCTGCCTCTCTAAATTGCCCTCAAGTGCCCCGAAGACTTTGTTTCTGTCTCTGTCCGTGTGTGTGTGTGTGTGTGCTGGCCTCGAATAAAATAAAATAAATAATACAATTTATTACATGCACACGCACAGCATGTGTTTTCGTTTTATGTTTCTAATGCAGCTATAGCTCTCAATCTGTTTGTAGCTGTGGCTGTAGCTGTATCTTTGTATCAGTATCTTTTGCCGCTGCATCTGCTCGCTTGCTGTATTGTATACAAGAAAACGTTGCACGTTGCCGACGCTGCGCTGTGCCGTAATGAAAGTAAATAAATAAAATAAAAATGAAGAAATATAAGATAAACGAAATACAAATTGCCCCATGCGCTGCAGGTAGTCGAAGATTTAATACCCTAAATAATGAGCAAGCCAATTAGAAGGAGAGGGAAATCGAACCTCATACCCGGTTTGGTATACCCCATTGTGTTCTTCTTTGTGTGTTGTGGGTATCAAAAAATAAGAGCAAAAGTAAATTGTATAATCCGCTTTGATGTATCGCCTTCTGTTTTATATTATTCAGGCATATTTTATATCCCCCAATGGGGGAGGGGATGGGTGGTGTGCATTGGCATTTGAAGTAATTTTACAGTTTACGACTTGAGCGGCAAATTAATTGTAACAAATCGGATGGATAACAGACACAGATACGCGCACACAGTCGTCAGGCAGCAGTTGCAGATACATTTGTATCTAGAGCTACACCCACATTTAGTTTTCAATTAAGTAGTTTGGCTGCTGGCAAAAATGCATTGCATAAACATTTAATTTAATAGGGAGAATGCCATAAAAAATGCAAATGTGTGTGTGTTTATATTTATTCAGACTCGAGAGTACGTTCAGATACTTGGCGAACAAATTTTTTGATAGCTAAGCAAAATAAATGGTAAACTTATGGGTGTGTGTGTGTGCGTGTGTAGATTGTTGCAACAGCTGCAGCAAGTAAAAACGTTGATTAATCTATAAAAATAAATTTGTATCTATGCGTTTACCCCTGCTACTGCCACAGCTACATACAGCTGCCTCTTCTTCACCTTCCCCATTCTCTTCCATCTCACATTGCATATTCTAATCGGATTTAGTTGCCAGGGCTTCATTTATTTTATTTATTTTTATGCTTGTAATGCGGCATAAATAATTTATGCAGATAAATAACCCAAAACCAAAAAGCCTTAGCTCCAAGGGGCGCCCCAGTCCAACAGACCCAAGACCAAATGCTCCGACAGCGACGCGAGAAGCTGTAGAGACCTCAAGCTGTACACAGCACACAGAGGTGAGGTAAAAGAGTGAGGGTATAGAGGGGGGCTAGTGTAGACTCAGGCAATGCCATCATAAAGCAAAACAACAAACTGACAGACTCGCTGAGACTCTTGTAAGAGTCTCGAAAAGCGGCTGAAAGAACGCGACTCAAATTCAGAAGGGTTGGGCGCAGCAGCAATCAAATCTTTTTTCATGACTATCTATATATCTGTATGTGTGCGTATATCCTTCTAAAAATATTTATTTATTTATTTTTCAACCCACACACACACACACACATACACACACAGACACACAGGTTTATTTGTAACTCTGTATAAATTTATTATATTGCATTAGTTGTAAGTCAGCCTCCACCACGCTCATGCCGAGAGAGCATTGCGGCTTGCTGAGTGTCTTAGGTCGCCTTCATCTTGTTGTTGTTGTTGTTCTTGAGCGTGGGCAGGGGGTAGCCACAGCCACAGCCGCAGCCTCACAGACAGAGACCCGAAGCAGGCACAGACAGGCACAAACAAGCCTTGGGCATGGGCAAAAAGGTGCGTAAAGAAAATAGCTTATTATAAATTACGGTTAGGAAAAGAAAATATAACAAAGTACCATAAGGAAAAACTGAAAACTGACTTTGGTCAGGCCGGGCAAAGAGGAGGAGAATGTAAGAGGTTTGTTGAAGTTTAGAATTTACAACGAGACACAGGCAATGTTAAGAAGGCGCGGTCATGTTTAAGGGTGAGTGCAGAAGACAAATGACATTTGATAGGAAGGCACTATATATAATATAATATTTATTTATAATATAATAAAATAAACATTACGAGAAGTTAGATCTGCAGCAGAAACTTGAGTACCCAACGAGTTAGAGCAACTGCTATTCGTCTTGTTGCCTGATCTAGAAAAACATCTTGCAAGAATTTACATAATTTGTGCATTTAATATAATTTTTTTCCCCGTGTGTGACTGTTGCGGTTTATTTTTAATAAAAAACGAACACGTCTTTTGGTGTTGCACAGTGCAACAAACTAAAGACAAATATTTACAGTGTGCAAGCGATTAATCACACGCACCGGCACAGCCAAGAGGCAAAGAGTATTAAATAAATAAATTAATGGCAGCGGACGAGCTATGGCAACGGCCGCAGCAGCAACAGCAACAACAACAATGGCAACGACAACGTCAGCAACAGCACCAGCCTCAGCACAGAAAAAATGATACATGTGTATGTATCTTAAAGATGCAAGTTTAACTTGGCTTTTGTCTTTGTGCGCGGCTTTGTGATTGCCTCTGAAAAATATCGATGAAAATAAATTAATTAAAAATGCAGGCAAGCAAGCACAAAGAAAGAGGAGGCGGGAGAGGGGAGGTAAGACACTAAAGTCAGTGCAGTTCCAGTCGTAATTAAATACACAGCTCAGTGCTGAGTATCTGCCCTGCTTATCACGCCCACCCAGTCTGACCAACTTATTTCTTATAATTACATTTATTTTATTGTTTCTTTTTTATTATTTTACTCGTTGTACGTATAGTATTTATTTCTTTATAGACCACGACCATCACCATCATCGATCGATTCTTGCAAAACATTTTTATGGCTCTTCCCCACTTCGATAAGATAACCCACTAATACCATTGGGTAATCTGATCAGAACAGAACAGAAAAAACTGTGCCCACGTAGAAATTAATGTAATATAATAAAAAACTTAACTTAAAATTAGCCAATTGATTGATTGTGCTGCGTTCCAACCTTATCAGGCTACAACTAAAATTATTTCCAAAAAAGAAAACACACACACTCGTCTCCAGATTAGAAATCGATGTTCGTTGGACGATTAGCTGTCGCAAGGTGTTGCAACTTGTGACGTATTGTTGAAATACTTTGCAGTACTTACTTATTTTCTCTCATCTTTTTTCGCTTTCGTCATCTTTTGCTTTCGTTTTTTCGTCGATTTTGTCATGTCATTGTCGTCATCATCCTTATTCAGAGCAGCTGTTGTTGTCGTCACATTGGCACACACACACACGCACACACTCTGGGCTATTGTGTGTACTGTGTGTGTGCGTGCTTATTCGCGCGTCTGGTCCGAACCATAACCTGCCACAACATAAACAGACAAATTAGGTATACAGTGAAGTTCGTATACCCTGACAAGTATCTACCTACGTATCTACGTATACTGTGGAAGATACTGTAGAACTTTTCTCACTCAGCTCTCAAATTGTATCTCAAAATCGAGCTACCTCTAGTTGCGAATAATCTCAATGTTCTTGACTTTGACTTTGCGCAGTGCCCAAAGAAAATGGGCGTGACGTGAGTGAGAGAGATGGAGAAAGAGAGAAGGGAAAGGGGCAAAGATGCCGTGACGCTCGAGTTGGACTGCGTGTTAAGAACAAATCGTTCGCTGCATCGCTTACATTCAATTAGATACATTTGTATCTTATGACATATATTTTCACACCTTTTGCCTTTGTGATGCAGCGCGGCATCAAAGACACGCGGGGTGAGGCGAGAACACGAGGCGAACTGAAGCGTAGACAATACAGTACAACAGGCGATGCCAACTGTGGTGTGACGTGTTGTATCTGTAAGATACTTTATGCTCTCATGCTGCTGCATTGTGCAATAAAAATAAATACTTTTCTTTTTGTGGATTTTTATAACATTTAACATTGTGCACAGCGTATTTCTTTTCTTATTTATGAGCGAGCACAAAGCGGCGAAGAAGACGAAGAAGAAGACGTGTGAGAGAGTAAGTCTCTCTGTGCGTATGTGTGTGTGTGTGTATGTGTCTTTGTGTGTGCACGTTGCTCTGCCCCCTCTGCGCGCTGCGTGTGTACCTACGTTTAAATTTTTTATGAGTTCGTAATAAAGTTTCAACATTTTTCATCATTAAAATAAAATATAAAGCCGAAATTATATTTTATCGTCTTTGCATCATTCTTTTTCCTTAAATACATGACACACACACATACGTACGCACGCTTGGCAGATACAAAGATACAGATACAAAGTTGAAGTTATGTGCAGCAGCAGCAGCGTCGTCGTCGCGGCAGTCGCAGCAATAATAATGAATATATATGGAGAAAGACAAGAAACCGCACTTTAAACCAAGACGCAGACATGCTGGAGCAGAGAAGGGAGGTGCGAAGAAGGGGGCTACTCTTGCAGCGAAGCGGGAGAGAGAAAGAAAAAAATAATAATAAATAAAATAACACAACAAAACAAAAAAGCAACAACTGCACATTGAGTGAGAAAGAGAGAGGGGAAGAGGGGAGAAAATAAATGGAATAAAATAAAAAACTCAAGAAGATGAAGCGGTAAAGGCAGCAAGAAATATTCTTTAATTTAGACCGCGCCCCGCGTGTCTGAGGGGAGAATGAGTGTAAAAAAGGGAAACATACAAAAATAAGTATAAAATAAGACGACGATGACGATGAGAGGAACGACGAGAGTAATATAAAATAAATATTTCAAGAGCCTCCCCCCACTCACTCCTCCCCATCATGCTTTTCGTTCTTGTATTATTGTTATTGTTGTTGTTGCAGTAATTTATAATATTCCTTAACGACGCGCAAAGGGCAAAAGCTGCGCAAACTGCGTTGATGCTACAGTGGAGTTGATCTCAATGCGCAGCCCTTAAAAAATGGAAGTGGGAAGGGTTTATACAGAAATAAATAATTATTTCAATATTTATTTTAAATATATTTAATGCTAGAATAAATATATATAAATATATATTTTATTTAAATATATTACGTGCTGCCTTTCTTGCCCTTTACACTTCAGTTTATTGTCTTAGCGATTGCTTGATCGTTTTATTGTCTTCAGCTCCAATTCGATTTCTGCGCTATAATCTATTCAACACAATTTTAGCCCAATTAATTCCGCGGACAATGACAATGGAAATTCATTTGTCGCATTTGACATTGAAATTACCTTCCTTTAATCGTTTCGCTTTCGCTGTCACACAACGCAATCTTTTCCAAGATATCAGTTAAGCAATTTTCGCAACTCACTGTCCCACTGTACGAACCCTAATTCATTTTATTATTATTCTGTGTTATTTTGTTTTTTTTTTTGTTCATTTGTATTTATTTTTATTTTTGTTGTATATTTTTTAACGCGCAGCTGCTAAGGAAATGATTTTCGAAAATTGAAGTTTATGACGATGAATGGAATATTTTTTTCCCCTGCTTCATGTTGTTTATTTCGTATGTATTATTTACTCAAGCTATGTGCATGTGTGTGTGTGTGTTAACACACGTGCATTAATATGAATATTGTAAACAGTCATTTTTAAAGCAGTAAACTGAAGTTCTGCGGGAGAGCGCATTGAACTCCCACACACATGCACGGGGTATATGTATTTGAACACGTATTTACTTGTAGGAGATGCTGTAGCCCAGCTTTGAGTTTAATTTGGCTTAATTGCGTGCAAGCCCCTGTTTCTTCAGCCTCGATTCCTGCCTCAGTTTGTGCCTCCTCTGCCTCGTATCTCATTATCAGGCAACGTTGACTGCGACTGCGACGTCGAAGCGGAGTCGTGCGATTAATCAAATCAAACGAAATCAAATCAAAGGCGATTTACCTGCACACACACACAGCTGGCCGCATATGAAGTGTGTGTGCTGCGCTGTTGCTGAAGTACGTGTATCTGAGAGTAGTATCTGTGTATCTGTAAGTCGCGGCATAGCTAGGGCTAGAGCAAAGGCAGAGTGGAAGAGTGAGCGACAAGAGAGCGCGCGATGAAGGGAGTGAAGCAGGAACGAAGCTATGACAAAGCATTTTTAAGCCATTTGATTGACTGACGTTAAAATATTCACGTGCAGCGATTTTAATCGCAAGCAAGCAACGGGCGCAGTGCATTTTTCTGTATACTCATTTATGAGGCGACAATGGGGTATGCTAGTCCTGACGGGGGAGGTGGGGCAACTTAAGGGAATGACGGGAGGAAAGAAAGAACTTTTTCAGCTGCTGATCGTTACTTAATTAATGTCTATCTGTCTATAGATGTGTAGCTATCTATATCTCTATCTATTTACAATTGCTGTTTATTATCTGCAGACAAACCACGCTTATCTCTATGTATATTTTAACAGGGTATCTGCTTAATCTGCACACTCCTTCTCTCTCCCTATGCAAAAAAATAATAATTATTAAAAACATATGAGTGTGCGTGCCTGTGTATCTGTGTGTACTAGTGTGTGTGTGTGAGTGCGAGTTTAACATTAAAAAAAATAAATGAGTGCAGATGCAGTCACACAACGACACAACATTGTTGTTGTTGCTATTGGGGCGCTGCCTTTGGCTGCATTTCTTGAAGCTGCCGTTGTTGTTGTTGCTGTTGTTATTGTTGTTGCCGCTGCGTTGTGGGCCTGGGGGCTCTTTGGGCCGACTGTATTGGGGATTAATGAATTTGATATAATGACATTTTAGATTGCATCTGCATAACATTTAATTGTGTTTGCCTGTCAGACGACGCGACGCGCATTGCCCGCGTTGCACGTTGCAAACGCATTTTGTGCCTTGTCATTTAGGAAAATGAAAATGAAAATATGCGCACTCTACAAATCATACTACCTAAATCGGTGGGCGCGGGTGGTGTACGGTTGGGGTGCTTGAGGGTGCTTGGCGTCCTGCGGCCAAGGCAAAAGTCATATCGATTTTGTGTGCCTAAACTTTTTTGCAATTTTCATATGCAAATGGCGAATAATGGGCGACTTATTATAGTTTAAGCTGCATATTTCCTATGCCAACAACAAATGCATCAATGCCAGCACTTGAAAGCAGTGGCACGACCCATTGGATGCCCTGTAAGTACTAAGTAAATATTGTAAACAACAAAATCAAATCGAAATCGATTTATCAATAGTTTGTGCAATTTCTTGAAGTCATACTTGGCATATCCATTATAAGTAGATATCTCTATAAGTACATCTATTATAAGTACTATATATGTATCTATAAGTACTGTAAATTTACTGTTATATCTCCTGATTGTCAGCTCACTGCTATAGGGTATATTGGTTTAGCTTTTAGCTGGCTTAGGTTTCAATTTTTACATTGATTTTGGCTGTATTTTTTTACTGTTGTAGGGCTCAGTGTGTGCTCCAATTAAAAAAACGTTGAGTACTCCAGGTTAACCTACAGTCAAGTGTCTATGAGAGTGTAGGTGTGTGTGTGTGTGTGTGTATGTCAATGTGGCTGTGTGTATTTGCTATATGTATTTGCCTAATTTGCCAATTAACTTAATGGGCATTTATTATTTAGCAATAAAATATGCAAAGCAATTGCTGAAATGTGGCACACACAAACACATACAGAACTTAAGTAACTGTACGTAGTGTGGCGCAGCAAAGGCAACAATAGCTACAGCAACAACTACTGCAACAACTACTATAGCAGCGACAAACCACCTGGCATAATAACTTTTGCGAAATGACAGCGAACAAACTGCTGCAAACTGAAGACGGAACACAATGTGATAAAGACTTTCAAATACGCTTTCTTCAGCTATGTGAGTGTGAATTGAAGAAGAAGAATGAGTAATTGGGATATGAATTAGTGACTTATAGCTTGTGTAATAGATACAACTGCAGATATAGATATAGATACATTGCATTCTTCAATAACATATCTCTTGCACTAGTATGAATAAAAATTGAGTAGTAGATACAGCTGTAGATACAATCGCAGCAATATTACTTTCGTCCATGCGTTACCTACGCTTCGTTCTGGTCAAGCAACTCTTCAGCCTGCAAATCAAGAATAAAGACAAAGGCTGCAACGACTGCGATGACGACGACGACGACTTCGTTCGACTTCGAGTTTTGTTTCGACTTTGGCCGCAGCGCGATGCCGCCGCCACCGACCAAACATAATTTACTTTCGGCTGCATAAACAATGCAATAAAATAAAAGAACCGATGCGAACCGAAGGCAGCCCAAAGAGAGCAGTAAATAAAATATATGGCATTGGAATAAAATATTTGTAACAAAAATAAACGCAGGCCTGTCTCAGACGCAGACCCACACACACACATTCGCATACACACGCGTGGACCGCTGCAATCTGCTGGCCAGGTTTGCGTTAGAGCCTGAGCCTGAGCTCTACACACAAATTGGCGGCAAAAGGCAGAGGCGGCATCCAGTACTCAGTTATTAGGCGCAATCAAAATGAGAAGGAATTCAGAAATTATTATCCATACGGCAGCAGTCAAGGCAGCAGGACACGACGACCAACTTCAGTGAGGTACGGTTCAGGTTCAGTTTGGTTTGCTTTGGTCCGCAATTTTCGATTTCTGTGCGATTTGTTTTACGAATAAAACTTTTCAAATGTATCTGTATCTGTGGCACTGGTTCTCGCTCTTGCTCTGCACTGCTCTGTAGCTGTATCTGAAGCTGCTGTGTGAGCCGTAAAAGTTTTCGTAGCGCAACGTTGTTACCTTTTGGCCAAACACAAACAAAATACGTGGCCCAATAAATTATGATGATGCTTCTGTGCTTTGTATTGATACCCTATAAATGCGAGAAATAGACTAAAAATACAGGTAGGAATATGTGGAAAGATTGTAGAGAAGATATTTGAGAAAAGCGAAGGAAATATCGGGTATATTCTTTACTAATAGAACACCATTAGAATTAGAAACAATCTCTGACCTCATAAGATATCTAAATACTTGTTTGCCATTAACAACTAAGTCATGTCCGCTGTTTGAACACCTAGAACTCTGAGATAATAACTGCTAGGACTACCATATTTCATGGGAATATATCATTCTACTTTACAAAGAATATTGTTGTATTAGAATTTGGCCGCGCGCCTTACCGTCGCTGTAAATCGAAAAACAATCTATATTGCAAGTAAATTTAAAGTTAGAACGTTCATGTATTTATTTATTGCAATTAGCGAGCACACTCTACTATATATTATTACTTAGATATCATACTTTTATACTTGTTGTCCATCTATCTAATACCTTAACTCAGTCCAGCGTATCTACACTTCCATCACTACTACTCGGTACCTTCTTACGTATTCTATTGCTATCCCTTCTTCATTTCGTTCTCGTTTCGATTCGCTTCGTTTTTTTTTTTCAATATTTTATAAGTTATTACTTTTGCGCAATTGCTTGTTATTTTAAATATGTATTTGCTGCTTGCTGCCGCCCGCATTTTTATTGCATTTAGTTTTCGGGAATTCTTATTTATGCGCTTATAAAATAAATTACGCATACGCTGAACGTGCGCACTTTTTTTTTGGAACTTTGTACGCGGCGCAAATATAGTTGTAGCGCGCTAGAGGTCGCCGCCCATGGAAGGGGCAGGAGAGAGAAATTCCTGAAATAGTTTGCGCATAATTTTCAAGCGCATTAAATTTTATATGCGATTTTTACGACTTACTTATACTTATATTTTATTTATTATGTTTTTGCAATGGAAAATTGGGAACGCCAGAATGCAATGAAAAATTATGAGCTCAATTTATGGCAGGCGCCATTACTAAGGAAATAACAAAGCCATTTATATGTAGACGAGAAGATGTGTGTGTGTGAGTGTGTTCATAACACGTATGTTGTAAATTGTGAAAAATAGCTAAGATAAATAATCAACAAGGTTTTTTTAGTTTTGTAAGCATCGACAGCTGAAAACGATTACAATAATTTTTTAAGAGAGAGAGAGTGACGAACCAAAGTCGGTTTTCCTTTCCCTTTCAAATCTTCATAAACAACTTGCAACACTCACAATAATGCCAAAATCAACATTGACAAGTTATAAAAACAAAATGTTTCCATTGAAAGACAAAGCAACTTAACTAAATAGCACACAGCTTGCAAGACTTAAAAGTAAATAAAGTACAACTTGAATGCAAATAAAATATGTTAAAACAAGTAACGAAAGCTACAGATGAGTATGCTTGACTATTATATACCCACTACCCACATTTTTTATCACTAATATTGTTCATGAATATATTTACAAAGAATACATGCAACAAATAATGGATCAACTTTAAAATACTATTAGTTATGTGTGATTTACGAAGACGCTAGGGGGCATAGCCGATTTCTAAAACCTACTTTATCTCTATCGGAGTATAATAAGAAGTCACCCAATTCGGTAGCACTTGGTCTTATAGTTCCTGAGATCTTATGGTTCATACAGACGAAAAAACGAACATGTTTATATTGTGGGGTAAAAGATACCTCGTACTGCGTATTACGCAGACATTCATTTAACTGAAATTTGGGATACCCTTCTCCTCTATCAGTAACGAGTATGACAAGTGAGAATGCGGACTGAAAGGCGCCACTTGCATGCCCAGCCAGCAGATGCTCTACAATAACTCAGTAAGAACTTGCAAAGTCAGATAAGTCTTTATATATCTAAAATTCTATTGTCTATAAAGAGTCTTGGATTTATCATCGCCATCTCTTTATGGCCACATTTATAGTTAACTGTCGAGCAAATATTGTAAAATGGCACCGAGATGACAACGAGTGAAATCATTGAATAGGCTGAGTGACTGCCAGGCTGACTGAGCTGTCGGCACAATCTTGCGGCACAGTCTCAGCCATTTGTTTGCGTACGAGTATTGTCTAGTTTGTTCGCGACCTGGAGCCTAGGGTTGGATGTGTAAATATTTGAAACTCTAGCGCGTTGTTGTTTTTCTTCTCTCTCTCTCTCCCTCTATATGCTCCTCTCATCTTTTGTTTTTTGTAAAACTTTAAGTTATTGTCTAAATAGAGTGAGATGTAAATATTGGACTAAGTGTAAGTGTATAATGGTTATTACGAAAAGCCAACGTCAATGGCCTGGCCATGTAATGGTGCCATCTAAACATACACACAGATACAGATATGGCATATCGTATCGTACTTGCGTACGTATCTAGATATATATAATTTTTTTTTTGAAAATGCCTCGCACACGTTCGACCCATTAATAAAATGACAAAAGTTACGAATTTCAAATTATTATTATAACAATAACATTAATAACATTGTTATTATTATAATGGCAACGGCTCGACTTGGATTCGCTTTGGATTCCAAATCGTCGTCGGCAAAGTCGTAAAAGCAAAGGCAAAATACAATTTGAATTGGTTCGCTATGCGATGTGTCTATGTATGTGTGTGTGTGTGTTAAAGCGAGTGTATCTTCGTTTGGGAAACCCAATATAAGTCCGTAGATAATAATTATTTATATTTATAACTAAATGCATAAAGTTTTATTGCTGCGTCCGCAACACAACAGCGACAAAGTCGTCAACAAAACAACGCATAAAACCAAATTACAATACCAAGTCTACCTACTATGCCATATACAAAAACAGATATGCATATAGTATATAAGATATATATAAACGATATTAGGGGCAACATACAAAAATATATTAATATATTGCACAATATATATTTTATTGCCAAACATTTTATGAGCTGCTTTCGTGATAATGCCAAAGAAAGAAAATTCTGTTTGGTAGGGGAACCTTTGTCATTGTTTTGTGTTTGTATTTATGACAGCATAATGGGAATCGAACAGAGTTCAAACAGAGTTCGGAGGATGAAAGTCAGACTTATAGCAGCAGTTTCTATATATACAATATACTATAACATTTGACTAGTTTGTGATAAAAATATTTGTGCAGCTCATACAACAATTTGGAAATGAGGTTTTCTTGCTATTGTTGTTGTATTTTCTGTTGGTCGTAAAACTCATCGTCGGCATTTGTGCACGCTACAATAGATGTTGTAACTGTTACTGTTGTTATTGTTGTGGTGGTAGAAATCTAAACATCTGCCTCAGCCACGCCCTTAATCAACTAAGTAAGCATATAAAAATGGATCGTAAAAGCGCCAAATGCAACTTACAACTGCCGCCTGCAACAATGTTGTTGGGCTGCAGCAGCAAAAGAAATTGTGGAAAACTCTACAACAAGAATAAAAACAAGAGGAGCAACAGCAACAATAACAAATAACTACCACAATTAACTTGGGCCAATTTTTATGTGAACGCTTCCCCGCGGCGCCAGGCGGTAAACTACGACGCCGCCGTCAGCCATAAGAACTAAAGCAAAATCCTCGGCTGCGTTGCTGCCACATTTTATCGATTGCCATTTCAACTTCATGTCGCATATCATTAGAATTAATCATTAAAATGTAATAATAATTCGTATAAATGTTGCAACATTGTTACATTGCACACACTGCCATAAAAAACAGCGACGGCAGAACAAAACGTTGCACAGAGAGAGCGCCACAGTCGGTTTACGATTGCATGTTGCATGATGTCTTTTGGATGCGAGATGTTGCCTCCGATTGCTGCCGGTTGCCAGTAGGCTATGTTGCGAGCAACATGTGACGTTGCTGACGGCACTGCTCGCACTGCTGCTGCTTGCAACTTTTTATGGCAGCGTGCAGCGTTTTACAGCTCAGCCTGGCTAGCTGCTGCGCGGCTCCTTTGGCTGTGCTTGCTGCCCTCCTTGGGCGAACTGCAAACAGCGCCAGCTTTTTTATATTAAAAGTAATAAAAGTTAAAATGGCAACAGCAACTGATGGGGGGCAAAGGCGAATACAGCAGCGCCAGCAACAGCTCTTGCAACTGCAACTGCAACAACAACAACAGCAAGAAGAAAAGCAGCTACAAGACCAGCACAATTTATGGTCTTAAAACTAATTTAACTTTTATAAAATTACCAAACACGCATAAACACAATTTTTATGCCGGACGCACGTTGCACGTTGCAACGTTGCACACACTATTGCCCTCTCCCTCTTCCTCCCTCTCTCTCTCTCTATTTCTCACCATCATTTTGCCTTCAACGCCGTAAACTGTTGTTCTTGCTCTTGTTCTTCTTGTTTTTGTTGTTATTCATATAAATTTTATTTCATTCCATTTTGTTGTTGCTGTTGTTTTTTATTTGTGCGCAATTTTTTATGAGCCGCAACTTTGTTGCTGATTTTTATGTGTTGCAGCAATGGGCGAGAAAGCGGCAAAACAGTTGGCCTACATAGTTGAAGAGCGGGGGATGCGGCCAGGAGAGGCCTGATGGAAGAGAAGGAGAGGAGGGTGGAGGGGTCGACAAGGCTTAGCGTTTGTCTAATTGACGATGTTGGTCGGAGAGTGTGATAAAGCAAAGTTCTTTATAGACAGGCAGATAGATAGATAGATAGACAGATGCGATTGTGATAGACTAAGCTACGCAGCAACAGGAAGTTCATTAGAAATGCAGTTGCTATAAACCCGAATAACATATACCATTTAAATGCAGTAGAAAGAATGTATTTACAGAAAACATATACATCTTTACCACAGCTTTAAGGCCTCAGCGATTGGCGAATCGATTGGGTTCCAAAACATATACCAGATAGATTTTGGATAGATCTGTCATTAGCTACAACTATCGTGCTATAGATACATAGATTGGTAGTGATATAGACAGATAGATAGATAGATAGTTAGATAGATAGATAGATACATAGACGGAATAGACTTATACATACTAGACTGCGCAGCAAAAGGAAGTTGAGTAGAGTTGCTATAAAAACCATCCAGCATTGAATTTATGTACAGTAAGAACTAGAGAAGTTTGAACATATTTAAAAAATACATACATCTTTATCGCAGCTTCAAAGCCTCACCGAACTTTCGATTAAGTTCCATAACATATACAACAGATATCTTAAATAGGTTCATCATACGTGTACCTATAACTATCGACCGAGCTAGCTACACACATTTCGTAAACGGAAACAATTAACATTTCCTCATAACAGCATGTAATTAAAATTATAATAAGATGCTTTGACAGAGATAAAGAATAATAAAACATGCGAATGCGATACGTGAATAAGTGTGTTCGTGTGTGTGTGCGAGCTCAGATAAATTCGTAGAAATACCCAAGCTTGTACATATATACGGGTATGAGTATGTGTATCTATCGAACTGTGCTACGGCAATGACTGCAAAGCGCAACGGTAAACAAACATAGCAATTGTAGGGGACACATAGACAAGGTGGAGGAAGAAGAAGAAGAAAAAGAAGGGGAGGAGAAGTGTGCAGGGGTAGACAATTATTACGAGCATTTTCTACAAAATAGCGGCGATAAATTTCAATATCTCACAGAGCAGCGTCGCGTCGTACATGCTACGCGTACAGATAGAAATACATACAGACATCCGTAGATACATGTACAAATGTATATGTATAAATGGAAAAATAATAACAATAATAACTAAAAACTACTTGAGTACAAACACAGCAGAGGAGGCAGCAGAGGAGGCAAACAGCAGCAGATACAGATACGCGCGACGCATCAGATAAAAAGATATGAGACTCTGCTACAAAAACGTTCGGCACAAAACGCAGTAATTAAATTCGTTGCTGTTGCTATTCCGATAGTTGTTGTTGTAGTTTCTTCATTTGTACAAATACCAGTACTAGACAGAGTCGCTTTCTGCTGCAGCTACAGAGATACACAAATGCAAAGAGATACAGATACATCATCAGCAGCGTCGTCGCATTGCATTTAACTAAGTACCGCTGTACTGTTTTTGTTGCTATTGCGTTCTGTTTTCATATTGTATTTAATTTTATTTCCACTTGTCAGACAACAAACTAAAGTAGGCTAATTGTTTTTCTTATTGTTGTAGGAGAGCGCAGATACAAAAGAAAAGCGTTTGTTGTTCTTGCTCATTTATTTGCTTCATTTCTGGCTTCATTATATGGTTATTATACTACGGCCCACTGCTGCTACAGAGCTATAGCTACAGCTGTGGCCTTCTTAGAAATAATGTACAACAAAAACTAATATTATGCAGCATGTTGTGCGCGATGCAAAGATACAGATACACACACACGCACACACATATGTATAATGAGAGATACATTTGGCGTAATTAATGCTGGAACTGCAGACCTGCAGAGCCATAACAAATACGTAGATACAACTCAAAACAGACCAAAGCCATAAAGAGAGTGGGGAACAGGCAGTCAGTCAGTCAGGGTGGGATAAAAATGTTGAAGAAATTGTTGTAATATTTAATTGAATTTTTCTCAAAGCCGCTTTTGGTTCGTCGCTTCATTTGCCTGCCTGTCTGCTTGCTTGCCTGCCTGTTGCCTCATTGAATCATTAGAAAAGATAAAATTTTATAATAAAAAATCATAAGTGCAGCGTCTGCGTCATCGTCGGCATTGCTGACTGAATTGGATGCTGTTGTTAATGTTTCCTTCAACTTGATTTTCATGGGAGCCAGCAGCAGCTTCATGTATCTCCCTGTCTGTGTCGGCAGCATGTGCTGTAATTTATAAAATGCATCTAAATGCAATTAAGTAAGGCATAAAAGTAAATTACAAACAAATGCGGAAGATGCCGCTGAACGGGCGCAATGAGAAAAAATACAATCCAGCAAGCGCGTATTTATAAGCTGATTTTGATATTAAGAAAATATTTCTCCGCATTTCCCCTCTCTCTCTGTATCTTCTCCCGAAAATGATTTACAAATTAAGGCAGCTGCTAAAGGGAGTGCCGCCAGAATTCAAAGGTCTGTCTGCCTTGTTGGAGAGACGGACAGACAGACAGTTGCAGATGGCCAGGCAAAACGTAACGCAACTTGATTATTTTTAGATAAATATCTTTCGATCATTTCCTTACAATTTTCCCCAGCTATTTTCCCATGTGTGCATTGCAGCAATTATTCATTTACATTACTTAGAGAATTTTCTTTTTATTTAAGTTTATTTTTCGGGAGAAGAAACCTTTTCGGCAATCTCTTCCGGCAGACAGTATCTCTTTAGTATTAATTAGCTGTGCCACCAACTGTGGCAGCTACACGCAACTCAGCTTAACTTTTTTCCCACTTACATTTCCGTATTTGTTAATTATATAGTTGGTATCTCCATCTATCTATCCCTTTAGCAGTTCGTTTGCCTGCACAAATATTTGCGAGAAAAATCAACTATGCAACTGGCAAAAATGCAAACTAAACTAATCGAAACTAACTAAAGTAAATTACATGTGGACAGTGCACATATTTGATTTACTTTACTTGCATTAAATATTCCAAATGAATGGGTAAAAATGCCCATAAATGTCAGCGACGACGTCACAAATTGGCTAAAAAAATGCCAACAACAATTCAAGGGTCAGTGGGGGGAGGAAGAAGTACGAGTAGAAGCAGCGGAAGAAGTAGAGAGCAGCAGCAGCAGCAGCACGTCGACAAGTTGAAACGTCGAAAGCAATTAAAAATGTAGAAAATTCAATCGGAAAAATCTAATTCGATTTCTATGCCGCGTTTTGCCAATGAACGTCGAACTGGGCTGCAAAACGGAACGACGATGGAATGTTGCATAGACACACACACACATAGACATACACATACATACATACTGCCTGCATATAAAAGCAATAACTGCCAGGGCTGTGTTGTAGGCCAAGAAGAAATATGAAAGTCGCAACTTTTTCCTTGTGTTAAACAAAAATAAATGAAAATAGATAAAAAAGAAATATGACAACTGACTGACTGACGGCTGATGCTATATTTAGAAATATACTAATGAAATTATATGGCAGCGGGCAGGCGGCAGCGGGAAGCGGACAACGGCGGCATAGTATATCCTAGCGGAGACAAAGCAAAAGTGCCAATAATAACATTTAAATCGAGGGAAATTACAAAAAGAAATTTAGGCAGGAGGGGAGAGAAAACGTGAAAGAAAAGCCATAAAAAACGATTGTAATTAAAATTCGAGTTGAGTTAAATATGCTAATACGCGTTGGCATTTTATGTAATATTCGTTTCTTGCCCCACTGTGCGCATTACGTTTTGCTTTGAAGTGCCTGCAACTGCGACTCGTTTTATGGTCTCGAAATGTGTTTCATTAACACTTTGGCCAAAAGGTGCGTAAAAGCACCTCGCACTAGACGGCACTTTGCAGCAGAGACACCCCTTACACTCTTCCCCTGCCTCTTAACTTCCCTCAATCTACCTTCCTTCTTGCTTCTGCCTTCCCCGACGTGTTTTAGCTTTACAAATGAATGCGTCTGGCTAAAGCGGCAGCCTAAAGAGATGATGCACCGTGCAATGTATACAGACACACACACACATATATATATAGCAATAGGAATTGCTCTTTGTGTGTGTTTGTGTTTGTATGTGTGTAGCCTGTAGGGCCCCGTCGTGGTCAAAGGAAAAAAGCTCCGACTACGAAACGCCGCTGCGCCTGTTATTGGCAACTGCCACGCACATTGGTGTGTGTGTGTGTGGCTTTAGCTATGTCTGCGAGTGTGTGTTGGTGTGTGCTTGTGAGCCTGCCCCGTCGACTATTTGAACATGACCAACAGCTATTGCCCAGCCCAGCCTACTCCGCTGCTGTTCCTTCGCTAGAGAAATCGAGAGAGAAACTCGAGTTGCATATGCAGCATGGCTTGCACCTAATATGCGACTACACACACACACATACACAAACAGACGCTGCAAGGGGGCAACAGAGAGGAGGGTGTTTCATAGGGGTTTGCCTAACCATATCGAGCGTCGTGTGTCTGTTGCGGTCGCCGTTAGCAACGCGTTGGCGCTGCGTTTTCTATATGTATCGTAGTATACGGATACGATACGAATACGAATACGTATACGAATACACATATATAGTAGTATTTTATATCGTACGTTACGAAAATGCATTTATCTCGCACTCTTCGGGTCCAGAGCAGAGCAGAGAAGAGTTAGAAGTGTTAGGAGCTTGGCTGAAGCAGGGGAAAGGAGACGAGGTAGCTCTACGATTTTAGGCTGACGTTCACGTTTGCCGGCTCGTTTTTGGCAGGCGCGCAACGTAAAAATTTTATGGATTTCGGAAAGTGCACGGCGGAACGTAGTAGGTGGGTATGGTGGGGTGTTTGTGTGTGTGCCTGGGTGTCTGTGTGCGGGGCTCAAGAGTTGCCCGTAGACTGTAGTCGTCTGTCTGGAGAGTATATAGAAAAACACACATACACACACGCAGTGCAGCTTTGCATATTGTTGTGCATTGCGTATACGCAGGATGCACAATGTGCCCCCAAAACTATGCAGCAATATTTTTATATCTTTACACGCACACACGCAAGCGACAAACTCGCACACAGACACACTTTCATTTGCACGATGCACATAGAGTCACATTCCGATTAATTGCCTTTAATTGACGCTGAGCACTTTACAAGTATTTTGACGCGCAAATTACACACAGGGCCGCAACGGCAACGGCAACTTGAGCTGACGAAATGTGCGGGCAATTATGCAAAAGGCGTTCAAAGGCTTCGCAGCCGTAAATTAATGAACAGCGTTGGCCACACCAACAACAACAACAACAGTGTACAGACCGGCAACAATAATAATAACAAATCGTTGGTCAGGTCGATAATAATTGCCAAAGCAAATATGCAGCGCACACAAGTCAGCTGACTGCCCTCACACACAGAGCACAGCAACTAACTAAATATATGGGAGTGTATGTGAGTGTGAGTTTGAGTGTAAGTGTGAGTGTGCATTCTACAATTCACTTTTGCAATATGTAAATGATTTCAATGGAAAGCAAGCCCACCCAACCCACAATGTACCCCAACACTGCACAGCACAAAAACTAATAACAAATTACTACAAACGGCCAAAGCAAAAGGGAACAAGCTAAAAGGAAAGTGCAGAAAGGTTATAACAAATTGTAGATACACTAAGGAAACGAAAGAAGATATAGACTATACTAGACTACATACAAATATAAGCTTAGTTATCATTGTGTATACTTTCTTATTCCAAACTTCCTCAACATTCTATTCTACTTATTGAGTAAGAAGCTTGATGAAGTTATAGACTGGAGGAGAAGAAGAATACTATGCATAATTGCAAACTTAGTTTCTCATAGTTCATACATATTTTATAATAATTTGTATACATTTTAATATGCTATACTTCCTCTAATTTTCATTCTACTCTTAACTTTGTAGAGTATTCAAAAACGTCCATTAATAGTTAACAAACCGTACTTGTAAATGCAAAGCGCACGAGAAATATGGCAAACACAGTGGAAGAAAGAGAGAAAAAATTAATTCATATCCGGTACACATGATTATACACACCAACGAAACTCTAAGAAATCTATAATCTATATGCAATTTGTAATTTTCCTTTTTGCAAAACGTAAATGAAAAATAAGAAGAAGCAGAAGGCAAGTGAAGTAACTAATTGGATGTGTTTTTGGGGGGACTGAGGCAGTGACAGCAACAGCAGAGCAGGAGAAGAGTGAGAGCTAATCGCGCGAAATATACAAAAAAATAAATGCAAATCGCAAATAAGCCGAGGCATTTTTGGCTCAGTTACAGTAAGTTGACAGAGATATATATATGTATGGGCAGTGCAACCCCTAACGGGCAAACCAGCAGTGGTTACTGTAGCAAGTGCGCCTCAAGGGGTTTCTCTCTGCATGTATTTTGCATAAAAATAAAACATATACGCATAAAGTATTTCCAGAGCAGTTGGCAAACAAAGCACAAGAATATTGCAGATGGCTGAGAGAGCCTGATGCTCTTTGATATGCCAAAAACGAGGCGACGCATACAACAACCCACAACAAAATATAAAATATATTCATAATTTTAATGTATTTCATATCTGTGAAGAGCCCTCGAAACAACCCGAAACAACCCAATCAACTTGCCACAGTTGGTCACCCAATGCCCTTGGGGGGATGCTCATAACTCACAACTCACAACAATGACGAGACCTTGCGATCTTAACTATGTGATAAGACGAATGAGAGACTCTGGAGGGGGAATTTACTCAAAAGAGAAGTCTAAATTATATAGTTTTCCCCTCATTTCATTTCAGTTGTAATTAAGTGCTTTATTGTGAAAGACTTTAAGATATTCTCTTTGTAACAGCTTACTGAATGCAAAAGATTTACTTTGGCGTCACTGAACTCCTCACTAAGTGCGTTGCCTTCACCCACTTCCACATACACAGACACACACACCAACAGTCACATACACCCTCGCATACAATGACCATAATTCATAAGCAAAACTTTTACAAATATAATAATTCAACTAAAACAAAATGAAATTGTTTTCTCCACAACAACAACTACGTCAACAAAGAAAAACTGCGTGTAGCATCTCAAATGCAACTTCTGGCAAAAAGTTTTTCACACGTTGCAGGCTTCAGCGAAAACTTTGTAAAGTAGACGGAGCAGGGGCAGGGGCATGGTAGGGGGAGGTGGCAGAGGGAGCGCGTAAATTTCAAATGTGCACACATAAATATAGAAGAGCAGCACACACATAGAAAGATTATTAGAAAAGAAAACGCTATAAGATGAAGGTGAAGCAGCTGATAAAATCGATAAGCAGCGCAACCACAGTCACACCCACATATATAGACACACACACACACATATAGAAATAGACACACACAGGCAGACAGCCACGCAGCTTTGCCGCGCTGCAAATGCATCGAACTTTGGGCAGAAACATTCAAAGCAGACAAAACGCAAGTAGCGCGCCCCCTAATCAGCTTGGGGTGGCTTCTGTTTTTTTTTTATTTATTTCTTGTTTCTTCACAGTCACCCCTTGATTCTTTTTCGCGCACTGCACTTGGCGTTGCAGTTTTTCTACGCCGGCAGCCGCAACACAAAAATGCAGTTGAATGCAAAGACTGCGTCGTTGCCAGGCGAGCAGCAAACTCAGCAGCTAGTCGCCCTGCTGCGATGTTGCAGCTGAGGTCGACCCATCCAAGGAATGCATTGCCAAGTCACCGTCTTCGTTACACTTCCCCTACCTTACCCCGCGCCCTCTCACACTGCTCATGCCATGGCCTTCACGCGTTCCCTTTGCAGTCGCAATCGCAATCGCACTCGAAGAGTCGCCGAAGATGTTCGCTTAAGAAAAGCGCGCGCAAAATTCGCGTCAGCGTTGAGCGTTGCAAGTGTGTGTGTGTGTAAGAGACTAAGAGTGTGTGTGTGTATGACGCCATCGTCTCAAGTTTTAGTTGAGTTTTCCCTTTGAATGGTTTTCGTTTTTGGCTTGAGGGCTGTCGTTTGCTTTTGACGCACTTGCAGCAGGCAACAAACTACAGCAACAACTACTGCCACAAGAACGACAACAATAACTACTGACTATACTTAATTTGTTTAGTTGACTTTCGTCATCAGCTTTGTGGCGCTGTCTGATGAGCTTATTAATTTATATACCCTGTAGAAGAGCTGTAGAAACTGCTGAAGAGAGTAAAAATTATTTTTTTGAGGTGGAAAATACTTGAGGAAAATATAAATTAAAATATTAATAAACTTGACTACTCATTAATAATATAATATATTGCATATTATTGAATCTACTTTTGTTTTATTATGGTAAGGGCTTTACTCCTGTTACAGAGAAAACTTCTAATGAAAGAATGCCTGTTTTGTGAAAAACAATGTAAATTGCATTATTCTTTAATAATAAAATAATACTCTACTGCCTTTACAGAGTATTCTACAGTCTTGCACCTATGCCTTGTCTTGCCTTGTATGTCTTTAGCGCTATTATTTGACTCTCAACTACCCTTCGTAAATGGATTTATTCATGAATATTGTTTTTGTGTCGACTTTGCTGTTGGTCTTCGTTGTTGTTGTTATTGTTACTGTTCCTGTTGTTGTTGCTGCTGTTATGCGTGCAGAACCCTTGTGTTGTTGTTGCCTATACAAATAATCAATAAATCTAATTCAATTATTATTATAATTATATTTTGAACATTCATAGACATTTGTATAAGGCCTGACTAAGCATTTTCTTGGTAAATAACATATAATAATATTATGAGCGTGTACACGCACAGACACACACACACACACACACAAGCAAGGAAAATAGAAAGCGAGCAAACGGAAGGGACTGGGACAGGACTGCGGGGAGGGGGGAGAACTGAGTGACACCCTCGTTAATTATTCAAAAGCCAGCACCCAGTCGAACACAGTCGAACACAGGATTCAGGAGCCGAGGAGGCCAGGCCCACTAATAGCTCTCTCGCCCTTTCCAATTGATGTGTGTTTGTACGGTTGTTTGCCCGTGTATGCGTGTGTGTGTGTGTGTGTAAATAGATAACGCATGTAAAATTTGTTGGTATTGGTACAAAATTCATTAGTCCGCATAATGAATAAACATAAAGACAAATAAAATTATTCCAATTAAAATAAATTGCGCAGCAATATTAAAATAAATTTCTCGCCCGCACCGAACTGAACTGAACGAACCGAACCGAACGAACTGATGACTCCGCATGTAATTAAGGGCAATACATGTGGGCAATATGTATTTATAAGGCAAACACATACATACATTGAAAGCTGTTTGAGCATAGAAATATATTACATTGCTGTTGCTTATTATCTGGGATCAGCAGTACGTTGAAAGAAAGAAGAAGAACAAGTAGACGTAGACGATGAAGAAGAAGATGAAGAGAAGGCATACAAAGTCATCGGGTTCCTCTTTGGGCGCTATAAATTCAAATTAAATGTAGAAAATGTGAAATTGCCGCATACAAAGATGGTTTGTGTTTAAGTGCTTTTTCCCATCAAATGGGGCAAATATTTTATTGTGGCACCTGCAGACTTTTTGCTTCACTTCCTGCCTTACTCACTCACTGACTCACTCTGTGTATAGCCCTCTCACTCTCCCTCTCTTTCTCTCATGACAATTAAACTTTTACAACTGCCACACAGCACAGGCGGCTTTTGTTGCCTCGTTTCTACTTCTAATGTTGTTGCAAGAGTTGCAAACTATAAAACCGACTTTGTTGCTGAATTATATTTAATCAATTTTTATTGCACGTCGTCTTCATTAAAGTATAAAAACTTGTGCGTGTGTGTGTAAGAGAGAGAGATGGAGAGAGAGTAGCGTGTGTTGCAGCTGCACTTGCTGTTTTGGGGAGGCCGTTTTGGGGTCGGCATTTTACGCTTGCAACAAAATATTTCTATTGTAAATACACAAGTCGAGCAGTCTCCGGCTGCCAGTCATAGTAGCAACAGGCGCAACACTCACACACACACACTCTAAAGTTGCTCATTCCCATGAGCAGAGCAACACTGCACCCTCCCTCAGCAGGCGCACACTTTCCAACTATCCATCAGAGGCAGTCTCGCCTTCGTCTCGGGATCTTCATCGTCGTCATCGTCATCATCGCCAGCGTCGTCATCTTGGCGGCCATAAAAGCATTTCTAGCTTGTTTAATGTTTATTTTATAGTTTAAGTTTGCATTTATTTGGTCTTTTAGTTTTTATACCACCAAAGCAATGTGTGCATACAAAGAAACCAAACTGAATATACTCTAGATAAACGTGCAGATAGCACAGATAAGAAATGCTTCAAAATGTCTAGGAAATTACAAAGTTGAAGGAATTCCAAACCGAAGACAATCTTACAAGTTAAGATACGAAATTTCTAGGAAATTATTCGAGTATTGCAGTTACTCGAAGGGTTTTCCAACAGCAAACACTCTTGCTGCTCTTCCTCAAAGATTATCATATTTTTTCGATTAAGTCAGAATTAATTTAACACAATCCGATTGGCAGAGCGGATCAATTTGTTGCATGTGCATAACAAACTGAACAGCAGAATAAAAATAATAAAAACAACAAAAACAGCAACAATCAATGCATAGTTGAAAAGCCCGCCGACTTTGGTGTTGTTGCCTATGGCAGGCAATTAACTATTTGCGCTGAAAGAAATCAACGGAAGCACTTTATTTGCTCAGCCTTAATTACAACAAACAATTACAACGAAATGCACAGAAAACAGAAAACAAAAATATATAGTATATATAGGTAGATACTACATACATATATGGCTAGAGAAAAACCAACCCCTTAAAACAGTAAGTGAACAACAGCCAAGGGAACTATCAACTGAAATGACAATGGGAAAGCAGCAAAAAAATAAACATCAATGGTTTAGTTTAGTTTAGCTTAGCTTCGTTTTTTTTGTTGTGTGTATTCTCTTTTAGTTTAAATGTGGGGTCAACCCACGCGCAAATGCGACTCATAACTATAAACATTATACACATATTTGAGTTAATTATATTGCAACAACAACAAGAACAACAGCAGCAGCAACTAAATGACAATCAACACGGGGAAAGAAAGAAAAAAAGCAAAAAACGGAACAGAAAAAGTTCTGACCCGGACGGGGAGGAAGACTTAATTTACTGGCAATTTTTACAAGCCAGCGACAGCAAAAGCAGTAAAAGGTTTTATTTTTGTACGTTTTTTTCCTTGGTCTCTTCTTTTTTTTGTATTTATTTCTATTTGTTGCCACAAATTACAATAAATTATTAAACATGCCACATGATTTTGTTGTTGTGGCAGTTGCCCCATCATTATCCACATTCAAATTGCAGTTGTGCTCGTGTTGTCGCTGCTCATTATACCCAGTACCCATCGTCAAATGATCACAATGGGGTATACTCAAGGAAGAACTAACAACGTGTGGTATTCTTGCGTACAGGGTGCAGCGGTAAGCTGTTTTGTTCCTCAGATCTTCTATCAACTTAAAAACTTATCTATATCAACTGTAGGGTATATCTGTAAAGATATCACCCTACTTCATTTTTTATCAAGTTAAGTTTTTTATTCTTTTTCTCTGTGTTTTTATTTTAATATTTTATTTGCACTGTCTGAGCGAACTGTCGCGCATTTGGCTTAAATATTTCGTGTCAAACAGACATTTGACATAAATTTTATGTTTGCATTTAAATACATACATACAACACCCACACACAAACACAAAGACACAGTCAGCAACGTGCATTGGCAAGGGGCATTAATATGAATTGCACACAAACAAATAAAATAAATACTATAAAATATTGAAAGGAATCCACAGGGGTAGACAGAGAGAGAACCGCAACAGAACGAACAACGAACAGTGTATGTGTATATAGTATATATAGCATGGCATTAAAATATCGATAAGTTGCACGAAAAGGAACCAGAGAACAAGTTAAGAAAGTTCTAGTGAACTCTTGAATACCCTATTAAGATTCAGTATCACGTACAAAGAGGGAAGATTTCATCAGAGAAAATAAAATGAAGATAAAGTTTGATATTTACGGAAATATGGTTAAGAAAAATATTAACATAGACTTTTATACCCATTTTGATATGTATAGTACTTTATATAATGTTTAACAAAATTTCAAATTCTTGTAAACAGGAAGTATAGAAAACAATATAAAACTTTTATATTAATTCTTAGTCAAACTAGAGTTCAAAACATGAACACAATTGCATTTCAGGAGTAGGATTTATCTAATAATCTAACCTTTTGATTAGAAATGTATATATAAATATATTCTGATTATTTCTATTATAATTACCCTGCCAGCATCTGCTACAATTCTTTTCTAACCCTCGAAAATTTCCCTGTCACTTTCCACTTGCACTTTACTTGAACCATATAATTTATATCGAGTGGATTTTCTATCTGTAATATGTGCTAAAATTAAATTTCTTTGGCCCGTCTACAGCTAAACCGAAACTTTTGCAACTGTAGCAACTGCGGCGGCGGCTGCGGCTGCGTCTGAGGCTGAAACAGAAACTGGGGCTGAGGCAATGGCTGCATATAAATTATTAGCAGTCATAAATATGCCATAATGTCATTTATTATATACGCCGTTTTTTTCGCGCGCTCGCTCGCTACACATTTTCTTTTTAAGGCTCGGCCGAGTGCGCGCGCCCGCATTGGGGAAAACGCAGAAAACTTTTATTGCCAAGTTTAATGAAAAATTATAAAAGGCGGCATCGCTGGCATCGACAGCGACGCAGGCGACGGCAGTGACTGCGACCGAGACTGCGACTGCGATGTAGCCGGCAACAGAGACACCGACGTCAACGTGTTTAATATTCAAATTCAAAAATTCGTTGCATAGTTCACCTTGCTCAACTGTCTGACCAGGCCATGCCCAGTACTGTTCTGTTCTGCCTCCTCTCTGCCCTGCCCTGCCCTACTCTGCAGTGCAGTGCTTTGTCCAAGCATGCAACGCCTGCCATGACTGGCCCCCTTTTGTAGTGGGTATTATTTAAATTATAAATTATTGAATATCTGCCGCACTTTTGGGCAGCACCACCACAGCAAAAGTCAGCGTTAGACGCAGCCAGCGTAGCCCAGCATCATTATATTTATACGAGTATTACATATATAAATATTAGATGACGCCCAAAACGTTGAAAATTTCTCATTGCAAAGGCACAAGAGTGGCCGGGTAGTTATGCCACACTCTCTCGAGATACCCTTGAAAAGTTTTCAAGATCACAAAAAGTTTTTGCAATTAGACAAATTTTGTATACCCTAATGAAAAGAGAATATTTTGTAGAGAAAAATAGATATAACAATTTTGCAGATGCTAAAGTAGTAGAAAGGTTTTAATCATTGCAGAAAGGTTTTGCAGATCAACAAAAACCATCTATTATAAAGGGTTTGATTGTGGTTGAAAGATTGCAGACCCTAAAGATCATGAAAGAAAAGTTTTGTATACAATTGAAAACTTTGGTAGATCCTAACAGACTATCTAGTCTAGGTCAACCCTTATTACTTGCTTCATGCATAATCTTCTACTCGACGGATCATCACGCATTTTATTGCCTTGTTAAGGGTATTCCATTTTCGTTAAATTGCAATTTTTCTTATTTTATTTTCATATATTTCGGTTTTTTTCGCTTTCATATTTAAATAATAAATTAAGGCAGCCAGCCAGGCAGGCAGCAGCAGCGGACGGGACGGGACTCAGCAGCTCTTGGTGGTAGCTCTTGGTGCTCCGACTCCGTGGCTGCGAGCACGGTGCGGTGTATCTGTATAATCAGGGGTTGATTTCTGTTTTTATGTATTTGCATTATTAATAAATTCCTTGCCGTGCATTTGGCTATAATTTTGTATGTTGTTGGTGTTGTTGTTGCTGCGCCTGGACAGTGCGCGTCGCTGTCGTCATTTGGTTTTCGCTTTTCTCCCCCGTTTATTTATATTTTTTATATTTATTTTATAAATTGCATAAATTGATAAAAATATGAGCCAGGGGTGAGCAGGAGGAGTGAAAAGAGTCGGTCTCGTGGTGGTTTGTACACGTACTTTAGACTACTGTTGTTATTGTTGTTGTTGTGTAGCGCGTGTTTTGTGTTTGGTCAGCTCAAGCTTTTCACTTTTAATTAAAAAGCAATGACACTGGCTTGATTTCTGTTATTGTTGTTGTTGTTGCTGCAGTTGCTGTTGCAGCTGCTGTTATTTTTGTTGTTGTTGTTGGCGGTGGCTGGCTGGCGCTGGCGCTGCGTTATAATCAAAAGTGGAAATTGACATAAATTGATTTTATCGCTGCAGATTTAATGACAACGAAACACTTGCCCCCCAATGCAATTTTTGTAATGAAAATGTTTAAACGCATAAAAATCGCCATCGCCATCGCCATCTCCTTCGAAGAGAGAGAGAGAGAGAGGAAGAAAAGGGAAGAGAGAGACGCCAAGCCAGACCAGAGCCAGCCATGGCTAGAGCCAAGGATTTTTATGCAGTGCTGTCGCATTTTCGCGTTTACATTGTAAACTGGCTGACAAGCAATGACGAGGGGGAGGCAGAGAAAGGGAACTCAACGGAAACGGACCTGAGCTGAGGCCTGAGTCATACCTAGTACGGGCTGACTGGCTGGCCCGGCCTGGCCTGCTTGGACTTGGACTTGGTATTGGGCTTGTCTGAATCCTTAAAATGTGTCAGTGCTCATGTGAAGCAAGCAGCGAGTGCAGTCGTCGGCAAAAAGGGCAAATATTTTATTACGCTTCAGACTTGAGTAGTTGCGTTGTAAATTTTACTGTTTTACGGTGCTTGAGCTGTGCTTACCTACAAACAAATACAAATACAAATACATATATGTATGCATTCAATATGTCTTATATATAGAGGTGGGGTAGTGTGGTAGCTTGAGCTGATTTAGGTATAAATGGCCGCCTTAGGCGCATTACTAAACTTTCACTTAATTACACTTAAGTTCCCGATATCAAACGCCTTAACATTTTAATACCATCGCGGCGCATTTCATTACTTGTCGCAAATGTTTTCCGACTATATCGATTCAATTAAACACGAAATTATTTCGTCTTATTATAAGAAACAATGGCATTTCAATGGTAGTGCATAATCACCCCTCGAAATTTACATTAAATTGAACTTGCACACCACTCCAATACACACACGCACACCCATAAACACACACACGCATACGCATGCACTATATGGCATTGCGTGTAATAATCGACACGTGCAGCGCACATAAATATTGAAGACATTTTAAAGTTTAATACGCCACTTAGGCACGAATTAGCATACAAAGTGAATTAATTACGAGTGTGTTATACAATTAAGTAAATTTCATTATATTGAATTTTTAAAATTGTTTCACTGCACCAGCGAATGTAATTAGAAACTCAAATATAATTATAGTCTCCCCCACACACACACGTACGCATGTAAATAGCTATATATATAGATAAGGTAGAGAGCACTCGTAACACGCATTTTGGTCACGTTACTGTCTCCCCACACACTGCTAAAGGTTATAGGACAAATTTATAAATAATTTGTATTACTAGTTATAATAGCTAAATCACAAGGATATTTGTTTCGCAGTTTGAAATCTAGTAAGAAAGCAACACACGACTGTGCTTGACTCTGATATACGCGCTGCCTAAACGTTCCCTTAAATTTTCGTATAGAATTCATATATTTTTATATTTTTAGGGAAGGTAAGGGGCGGGTCCACATTATAATTCAAGCTTTAGCTTAGTGATAGTCTTAGTGATAGTCCTAGCACTATTGGTGTCTGAGATCAAGGTGTTCATACGGACACACAGACAGAAATGTAGACTCGCTGGTAGAAAGTTATAACACTTTGTGCGGAGATGCCTTCTTCTGCCTGGTTAAAGTTAGAATATCCTGGGTATTGGGTATACTTAAGACAATTTTCTTTCTATTTACTGTAAATTCTTTATAAACGGCAACTTCTCCCCAAGGGTATCAGCACGTTTGGCTTTCATTTTGATTCGAAACCAGCAAACAAATCGAAATCTGTCATAAAAACGCCTCACTTATAGGTTCCCCCATAAAAACGCGAAGCCAGGGCAAAGCACTTATTGCTACTCCCTCCATCCGTCCTACTCAATTATATCATTCCTTAAACATTCTATTGTCTTTCGTTTTCCTGGGGTTATTCCTTTTTTCCTTGGCTCAAATTATAATTTATTTTTATAATAAAAATGAAACGACATCCGGCGCATTTGAGGGTAGCACACTTTCTTTTTTTTTATAATTTCATGCCAGCACCCTAACCACCCACTTGCCATCAAATTGAGTCTTGTGTAATAATTAATATGCCGTCGTTCCATCCGTCTTTGTCCTTTAATTTTGCATTTTACTGTAGGTACTTATAATTATATTTATTTTGAAGTTAAGCGCGTTTTAAAATCTAAAGTATATAGTAGAGAGACGATGAAAGCCAAGCAAAGGCAACGACAACGACGACGACGATATGGACGACGAGGAGAACGATGAGGAACAGTGCGACCGACGACAGGGCAATTTAAATGACAAAATTATATATTTAGTGGTCCCTCTCCGTCGCCGAATCGAAGCTCGACCTCGACTAGAAAACCCGGTGCGCGCTGTCTCTTTTTCTATGTATTGTAAATGTAATCAAAAATATCGATCGGTTTTATGCAAATTGACTGCGCCCCTACCCCACCATTTGCACCGCACTGTTCCGCCGCTCGCCAGGGCCCTGTCGGCCCCTTGTTCGTTTCTTGGCCCGTTTTTATTATATTTTTTTTTCATTTTTACATTTTTCTATTTCTATTTATGCTATAATTTAGCAAGAAAATGGCGTCGAAATCATAAAATTACATTATAATAAGCAAGTAAGTTGTCGCTGGAGTTTGCTGCACTTGCAGATACTCTGCACATTGAATTCTTTAATGAGCCAACTAAGATAAATAGATCAAACTGGACCTAAGTGCCTCTTACTCTTTAGATGGCCAATCGTATGGACATCTTGTGCTTTAATTAAAGGGTATTCGCGTACTTATTATGTCACTTGGGTGCCACCCTTTGCGTCGCCACATCGAGATCCTGTCGCACTTCTGGCTTACAATTAAATTGCATTTTTGTTGTTGTTGTTGTTGTTGTCGCTGTTGTTCTTGTGCCTCTACTTTTTACAATTTAATATTTTTTCTTTGACTACCTTCGCCTCGTGGGGCATTGTTCTTGTCGCCCTTGTTGCTGTTGTTGTTGTTTGGCCAGTTGCATTTCTAGTTGATTGGAATTCAATTAATTTTATTTGCTTTACTCTGCAATTTCCTTAGCAATTTTTTATTATGCTTGTATTTATTGACACACACACACACACACAGAGAGACCGCAAAACCTCGACGGGCAAACTACAGTTAAATGGAAATTTCGTTTCCATGTATTGTTCAGTGCGTTTTTTTCTCACTTTTTCTTCTTCTTTGCATTTGTCGCCAATTTAGTAAATAATAAAAATGGGAGTCAAGTCCCTGCAGTTCGCACTTAGTTTCTTCTCCCTTTTTTCGTAATTCTTTTTCTATTCTTTCTGTGATTATTGTTGCCGTTGTTGTTGTTGTTTTGTTGGGTCGTCAGTGTGGACACTTTGCGGGTCGACTGCGGTTGTCCCGCAGTTTGTTTGCCTTGACTTATTGCCAGTTTGAATTAGTTGTGGCCCAAGCGCAGCCAACCCAACATTGATTTGGCCACACGGCGTATACGTAATCTGCCTTCACAGTGCACTGCGCTGTCCCCAGTGGGAACACCATATTTAATTGTATTTCATTTATAACAATTTGTGTAGAGTGAAAAAGGGAAAGAGCCTTAAACCTACAAAAAGTAAAAGAGTTTGCAACTAGTCGAATATTTAATGCACTTTCTTAGCTAGAAAATGCCTTAAAAGTTCTACCATATCTACAAGCTCCTTTAACCAAGAAGTGAGAAAAAATTCTCAGATTATCTATATAATATGAGGTACTTATAGTAAAGCCATGTTAAAAGCGCACTGAGCCGATTTAGAGAGTGTGTACGGCCACAAATGCTTAGCTTGTTAGCCCCGGCAGTCCAGGCTAGTCCCAGCCAGGCACCTCGTCGTCCTCTCGACTGCAACAATAACAGCAAGAACGCTATAAAAGTAAATTAATTTAGTTGAAAGCTGTAAAGTTAAAGCTTTGTTCACAGCTTTTTACTTTAGCTACTTTTTGTGCCGGGCTACCCGCAATCTGCTGGCTCTGCCTGCCTTCCCTACCTCTCAGCCTGTACCTACGTTGGCCCGGTTAAGTCTTGGTCGCGAACTTCATGACGTTGAGAGGATGACGCCATTGGCGGCAAGTCTGACAACTGAGTGGGGCCAACTTCAACTTGGTCTTTTTTTCTCTCCTCTCTACTGTTCTGTTCTGCTTTTGTTTTTTTGCATAGATTTTTATGCTGGCAGTTTATTTGAACTTTTGTTAACGCCCGTTGTTGGCCGTGTCATGTGACAAAGTGGCGGCGATAAACTTTCAATGTTGTTACTCATGTTGCTGTTGCTTTTGTTGTTGTTTAAGTGGACACCCGCGTTGTGCTTCTCTTGCTGTAGCTTCACATGGGCCCGAGTTGATGCAACAGCCGCCACCGCCGGAAGCGAACAATTAAGTGTCATTAACTCTGGCAGCATAATTTGCATAAATATATATGAATGTATTTGTAAATTCGTATATATAAATTATAAAATATATATAGATATTCATTGTGAATGGAACAGCGTAGATTACAATCACATGTGAAAAATGCCGGCACATTTTATTGTTTAGTTTTTCAAAGCAATTGTATTTTCCTCTCTCTCTCAACAAACCAAATTCAAATAATTCACATTTGCATATAAATAAATTTTACGTAGTACTTGTGAAGTCATCACAAATACTGAAAGTTGTGCACGACTAGCAGATACCCACTGTAAGCTAAAGACAAGATTAAGTTTGATTTAATTCTTATTATACTCTAATGACTCTGCATACCCCATGAAGAAACTGCTGCGTCAAAAGACGCATTTAAAAATCCAATTCATGGCAGACCGAACACACAAAAAAACCAACAACTAATAGAAAGAAAAAACTACTACCTACTAATAACAATTTCCGGCGCTGCATAATGCAAATGACTTTTCTCAACAGCAACAACAACTTTTCTTTGCATTGACTTACGGGCGCTGTTGCCTTTTGTCAGCGCAAAAAATAATTGCATACAAAATGTGTGCGATTTATTTGAGAAATAACAACGGCAGCAACCACTGTGGAAGCGGCAGCAGCCGTAAAAAATGTGTAATGAAATTAAAGCAGCAGCAGCGCCTGCTGTCGGGCGCAGCGACTGAGGTTGCATCACATCCTCAGTTTTGCTAAGTAGAAATTATAATGCAATAAAAAGCAACAAAAGACCAAATAACCGGCAAAGCAGCAGCAACGCATAGAAAACACATAAAAAATAATAATAAATAAATATGCAGCAGCAGCAGTAGCAACGGCAACAGCAGCAACACTCGATGACGATGACGATGACGATGACGAATGTTGCCAGTCGATTGTTGTTGCCTCTCTCTGCTGCTATAGTTTTTTACTATAATTATGACAGAAATGTAGCGACGTGAGAGGGGCACACTGGCAGGTTAGGGAGACTGGCTGCAACTGTAACAACAACAAGTATTACACACACATATAATTTAAATTTAGTTTAATTGTTATTCTCCGGTGCTGAGGGAATCGGAATCTGTTGTTGTTGTTGCAGTTGCACTTGGCTACAGCGACGACAGCAGCAGCAGCAGCAGTAACAGCAGCAGCTGAGGCGGCGACGCACAAACACACACACACACATATATAAACGACAATTGCAATTTGAAATGAAATGAAAATTAAAACATACGAATACTAATTACCGCGTACCACATGCGAAAATTAAATAGTTGCAATTAAACATCCGCTAAACAATCATTTTTTTTGCAAGTGTAGAACAGAGCGGAACACAGCCACAGAAAGAGGTAAAGAGGGAGAATCAGAGAAGACATATGCGACAGCGACAGCAATAAGTGTACGCGTAAAACACTTGTGTGGGTGGAAAATTCGTGAGTGATTCGTTTGGAAAACCACAAAAATAAAAGCTGCAATATAAAACGTTCTATATTCAAGTAATTATTTTATTAGTTGCGGTTTAAGTTTGCGAGTTTAAAAGCTTTTTTATCGCTTCACTCTTTTAATACCCTTAGCTGCTGAAGCGAGCGAGCGAATGTAATAAAAGTTTATCGTGCATGCCAGAGACCCTACAAAGTAAACAAACTACAGATCAGCAGGACGAGTCGAAGGTACATAAGGATATACCCGCTTTGAGGCATTGATTTCACTGTGTTATACAGTTTTCCATCTTCTTAAGCAGGCGCTATCTTTTTAATTTAATTTTTTACTAGTATATAACACATTTTCCATAGCTAACTCATATTGTCTTCCCTTCTTTCCCTATTTACTGTATAACTTAGGAGTTCTTCAAAGCATTGTATGATAGTTCTCTCAGGTTAAACCTATTGTATATTTTCCCCATTATACCTCACATTTTATACCCTATTTACTATATTACTTAGGAGTTTTTCAAAGCATTTTAATTGTCTGCTTCAAAATCACTCGTAAAATCAGTCAGAGTTGGCAAGTTTGTTGCCAACGTGCTGCAAATGTTGCCAAGGCCGGGCAAGTCCCGAGAAGTTGCAGCCAGCGACTTTGATCTACAATAAAATTTACAACCACAGTGGGTGAGAAAGTGGGTGGGCCTGCTTCACTGACTGTGGCTGTGGCAGTTCCTGTTCCTGTTTCTGTTTGTGATACTGGCAGGTGCAGGCGCAGCCGTAAAAGGCACCTCTACATGCTACAACTATATAAAATGCATTGCCCCAAACGCAGTAACCATAAAAATGCAGGCGGCAGGCAACGTTTGTTGCCTTTTATTTATTTAACGTAAGTTTTTTTGTGTATGCCACACACACACACACATAAAGATACGTATATATATGTATGTTTACTACATATAATAACAACAATGTTGCTGTCGCTGCTGTTGGTGCAAATTGCATTATTTGTATGCCCAAGACGAATCATTTCTTTTATTTTGTTTCGCACAAAATTTGATTAGGAAATCGCGGAAGGCGGAACACGGAATTCAAGGGGGCACTCAGCAAACCCCTCTCCCCCGGCCAATCGACCTTTCTTCCCTCTACCATATCTAAGTAACCATCTCGCTTTCTCTCTCTCTGTCTTTCTCTCATACTTGACACGCCCACAAACCGTAGGCGTCAAGAAGTCATCGATACTTTTGCGCAATCAGCGCAATTTCTACGACGCGCCATCGCCTCAGCCTGAGCAGCCTGAGACGGGCTAAAAATCAAATTTAATATTATTATGATTCACTTGTGCACCAAACGAAGCAAGTGATGTGCCTTGTGACTGACTGCCAGACTCGCACTCGCCCTCTGACACCCTGTCCCTATGCCACATGCCCCCTGTGCCACCCTTTGCCCTCTGTTACTGCTACTGCTGCTGTGGTGATTGACTCGACTTGAGACTCAGTCATGTGCGCCGCCATGAGTAAAGGGTGTCATTGAAGGCAGTTGGGCCACCCCTCGTTGCAAGGGCTGCGTGGCTACGACTGCGGCTGCGGCAAGGGCGTGTTGCGTTACACTTGATTATATATTCCAACATATTCACGGCTCAATAGACAGACCAGAGTCGTCATAGACGTGCGGCGAGTTTGCATGTGTGTGTGTCGATTTCCTGCTCACAGTATTAAATGCCCTCTAATATGCAGCAGCCACACTGCAAGGGGCATGCTGCACGAACACACTCACACTCTCTCTCTCTCTCTTTATCGCTTGCTGCCATTGATAAGCTAGTTAACTTATAGGCTCATAACTCCTGCTCAGCTAAGCTTATTTTATGATCTGAATTATGCTACTACTCCACATACACCTAATCCCACTGCACAGGGTATCTAAGCGTTCATAACTCACTCTATTAAGCTGTTTGTTGTTTTTTTTGCTTTTCTATGTATGAAAATAATAAGTGAAAATATGCATGTTTGGTTTTAGCGCACAATTGCGCACGTAAGCCCCTTTTAAAGGAGGCAGAGAGAGAGAAACAGAGAAAAAGAAAGAAATTATAGGGTAGAGAAGAGATATGGAGTAGGGAAATAAGAACAGTAGAAGAGAGAGAAATTAACGATTGCAGTTTCACACTTTAAAAGGTGAATAAATTGCACAAGTTTATTGTTTAAAGATCCTGAGCTAATTTACGCTAATTTCTTGCCATAATTAACACTGTGACTGAAAGCAGGGCAATCAGAGTCGTTCATAAATCGTCAACTGTCACAATTCTCCACAGTTTGTCAGCTAATAAGACGAGTGAAAAGACGGTCCAGTCAAGGAACCTTGGCATGAACTATGTCACAGCAGTTAAACAATGCAAAAACAGCAAAGAAAATGGGCAGTTAAGGGAGGGCAGAAAAACTATAAGACCGAAGCTGGCTTACCCTAAGAAACCGGTAGTTGAGGTAGTCACCTCAAGGGAACAGGTCTTAGACTTTAACACCTACAGGAAATCCAGTATAAAGCCAAAGATCACATGTTATATGTCATTATACAGTCTCATAATACAGTCTCATAATATCTGCATTATGCAGCACAGAGCAATAACAGCAAGGCTATGCAAATGAAAACTGTAAAACATTTCCACTTGTATCTGTGCCGACATCATTTCTTGTTCCGTCTCTGTCTATATGTGTGTTGGATTTTTACATTTTTAGATTTTAACATTTTATATTGCACGTCATTACAGACAATTAAATGCAAAGTAGTTTCCTGCACTTGCTTTTCCAAGCGAGCGTCCAGCTCCGATTCCCTGCCCCCTGCCACTTCACACCCCGCCAACTGCCGCCCGCCCACGTCAAACGGACAATGCAAAAAAACAAAGTTGAGAAGTTAAATGCCGACACATCGTGGCGTGTAGCAACAACAGCAAAAACAACAACAACACTGTGAACGCATTCATTCATATGTGGCACACCAAACAACAATAACAACAACAGCAACAAGAGAAGAGTGATTATTGCCGCAACACAGCACATTACACATGTTGTTGTAGTTTTGTTTTGTTTTTTTCATGTTGCTTTCCTCGCTGGCGCTTTGCTTTTTCTCTTGTGTGTTATTGCTGTTGTTGTTGTCGATGTTGTTGTTGCTTTTGGCTGGTTGATTACGAATCTACATAAGGCATAGCATAGTTGTACAGTAGCAGATATATAGTATGAATGTATGTATATAAAACTCGTATGCTACTCTTTACTTATATGCAGATAAATATCTGAGACTCGCCACTTTCTTGGGGTCTCCTCTACGCAATTCACTTTGGCCTACCTACGATATACAACAACAACAACAACAGTGACTGCAACGTAAACTACGTACACTTCCGTCAGTGTGCTCGCTTGAATGAGGCTGCAATTTATGCCACTTGCCACTTGCCACATTGCCACTTGCGACATTGCCACTTTATTATTATAATTCAAAACAAAAATGTTGTTCGCTGTTGTTTTATTTAGTTAATGCTGTTTGTTGCTGTCGTTGTCGCTGTTGTAAACTATTAATTTTATGGTGATAATACTTTCAGTGCGCTGTCGTAACTGTTCAGTAAATGATAATGATAATTTGTATGTCTTGGCGAGACTTAAAGTAAAGAGGAATGGAAGATATTTTAGGCGAACTTTGGGACTTCTGCTTATACAAAATTCTAAGCAATCATTCACAGCCATTCCCATTTAAGTTATTGCTTATCATTTAACTATATTAAAACAGTTACCTATGTTAAATTACTTCCATGTTTATTATACGATCACTTTTTTGAAAGAATTTAGGTAGTGATAAGTAATTAATAGCCTTAAAGTTATGCCTGCAATGCGTTTTTCACGATTATCAGGGCGAAAGAAAGCGTGTTAAAATTTTATAACCATTTTTAACGTACCTGCGTCTGATATGAGTTCTACACGTTTATACGAACGGACAGACGAATCTAAAGTGAACATACATTTTGTAGAGTCGGAAATGCCTTCTTCTATCTGTTATGTTCATTTTCTTGAGCTACAAAGTTATAATATTCTTCTACCTTATGCATAAGAAGTGTATGAATATATTTTATCGATCTGTAGATCTTCTTCCCTTCTATTAAACATTATAATTTAATTTGATACCAAAAACAAATCAAACAAATATTATAAGCTGCATAATGCCACCAAACGAAACTGATTTATAGTCTTTACTTAAAAAATTAACCAGCATTAAAACGCGTTAAACACTTTCAATTAATTACACTTCAAAAATGAACAGCAAAATTGCATTAAAAACAGCCACATTTTTGTTGACAAATTGCTGCTAAATTAACCAATGCAAAAATCACAGCAAAAGGGGAGAAATGGGAACGAGAAGGGACTCAGTCTAAACCAAGTTAAACCAATGCAGCAATTGCCGGCAATTAGCTAAATGCGCAACAAACATTGGATTACAAAATTAATAAACTAAAGTTTACACAATTATCATATGTGCGGACTGCAAGCTAGAAGCATTCTCTGCAAATTATTTCACATTGACAAATGGACACAAAAACAACATTATTAAAAATGCATTGCATAAAGCACCAGGAAAATGTGCAAAGCGTAGAAAAAATAACACAACATATTTTTAAGCGACAGCTAAATAAAATGCCCATACAATGCCGGTAAATATGTGTGTGTGTTGCGTGTGTGTTGCTGTATTTGTAACTGTATTTTTCAATGAAGTGTCAGAGCAGTAAATCAACAAATTAAAATTTTGCATTTGCCAACACGATGCGGCATGAGAAAAAAACACTTTACACACAGACACACAGAGACAGTGAGAGAGAAGGAGATGGAAAGAGCGTGCAACAAGTTGCCGAATGTCTGCTCTGTGTGTGCGTGTGTATGTGCGCATGCTGTGCTTTGTATGTGTATGTGGGTGTGTGTGTGGGTGTCAACGCTAAATGAAAAAGTCCGGCAACATGTTGCGCTTGTGCTGAAAAGCCACAAAAACCCGGAAACCACAAATATTTGCGGCACAAACAACAACAAATAACAAATCACAAAAACAGCGGCAGCTGTTGTTGGGGTTTTTCTTTTGTTGTTGTTGCTGCTGCTAGTGATATGCATTGCGTAATAGGTTGGTAGGCCGTGGTCGCACGCACACATTTGAAAAATATGCCGAAATCAACGCAAACAGATTTTACCAAGGCATCAGCAAAACGAAGCAAGTACCAGAGACCAAGCCAAGAAAGAAGCTACTCAAAGACGAAGAAGAAGGAGGAGAAAGAGGAGGAATAGCCGAAGTTTAAGTAGCTGCTGAGATGCTGAGCAGAAAGAGAATACAACGAAGCATAACGACAGCGACAACGACAACGACGACAAGGACGAGCAGGACTACGACATACGAAGGCGAAGCTACAACTGAAGCTGTTGCCGAAGCTGTGCTCCAATCTATGCTATCCTGGCACAACTTACAGTCACACAAACACACGCAAAATCACAAGTTGTGGTAGCAGCAACACCAGCAGCAGTAGAAGCAACAAGCGACTTGTGGCCCCAAAAAGTATGCTACACACGCTGTTGGCTTGTCTGTCTGCCCGTTGAACTACGCGCTCATGTGTTCCCTCTCTTTCTGTCTCTCTCTTGCTGTCTCTCTTTCTTTCTCTGCCTCTACTGCCACCTCATTCTTCATGTCACTCGTTGTGTGTGTTGCTGTTGACGCCTCGACTTTTGGCTCAAGGTCAAGTACAAGCAAGCAACCCCCCGAAAAACGAAGAGAAACAACAACAACAGAAAATAACAAAAAAAAGGACGAGAGACAGCAGAGACTGCAAAAGACTTGGGCAAATGTGCCACACAAAAACTCCTGCCACACCCACAACTCCCTGCCCTTTCTCTCTTGGCCGTCCCTGGTGAATCCTTATGCGGCACTTTGCCAACACATTTTTGGGGAGCAGCAGCAACGCTTGACTGTTACTTTCAGCGGTGCTTCTAATGTGCCGTTTGCCTGCCACTTGCCGCATGCCGTATGCCACTTGCCGTCGCCTGACTGCTTGCCTGCCTTTGAAAAAGGTTCATTTTTGAGTGTCGACATGATTTTTCATGATATTTTAGCGCTTTTATTGTTTTTGGCATGTTGTGATTTTTGTGGACCCCAAAACACAAAACCGCCTGTCAGACTTGCTTGTCTGTCTGTCTGTCTCTTTATGTTGTTCGCCTTTTTTTGTGTGCGGCAACTTGTTGAGCTTCTTTAACCTCTACAAGCTTTAAAGTATGCGCTGCACAAAAGAGAGCAACAGCCGAACAAAAGAACTTGCAGCTGCTGCAAGGACATTTACATATGCCTGAGATGTGGCAAGAAAAACAACAAACAAGCGCATAAACACAACTCTGTCTGGCAAGTTTGTCTGCCCGGAGAGAGAACTAGAGAGAGACCGAGAAAGAGAGAGAGACAGAGCAGCAAAGAAACTTAAGCAGCAGCCCCTTCGTTTGCGCTGGAGGGCAGCATTTTCTATTGCATACTTTGCGGGCGCACGTTTGTAGCACATTCGCCTGGGAGACCAGCAAGGCAAAGACCAAGTCTGTCCATCCCCTTAGACTCATGGTTTGTGTGTGTGTGCGGTGTGTGTGTGCGGTTGTGTTTGTGCTTGAAATTCAAGTGTGCGCATAAGTGTGCGGTTTCATGGCCAGTTGAGCGTCGCATTCACAAGCGCTCAAGCGCTGCACAACAAATTTGAGCTAAACAATGAGAACAAAATCAAGAGAAAGAGAGAGGCAGAACGACGTTTAACTCTACATCTAATCAAAGTAAGAGCTGAGCAAATACTCCAATTAAAAACGCAACTTCTCTAGATTTTTTTCTTGATATTCTTATACTTAAACAAAGCCCATTCTAAAGCCTGTAAATACATATGCATAAAGTATCTTTGCTTATGATTATTATTTTCTTTGCGCCGCTTTTGTTTCATATGCATAAGTTTTGTTTGAGTGTCTGCCTGACTGAGTGTGTGGGTGTAAAGGAAAAAACGCGCTCACGCGTTAGCTACAAGTATATTAAAAAGTCAGAAGAGGGAAAGAGGGAAGGTGTTTACCTGCAGGCAGACATCAACCTTTTGGCACCTTTGTCTTTCTGCCGCATCTGTTTCTCTCACTTTTAATTTGACACAGCTCAACACCTTGTTTCTGCCTACTCTCCCACCTGACTGCCTCTTCATTCCTTCTCCACGCCTCCTACATGTTAGACAAAGGCACAAAGTTTTGTTTGATTCCTTTTGTGTGTGCAGCCAGTGACAACTGCAGCAGCAACAGCAACAGCAGCAACAACAACATCTGACAAATAATTATCATTGATACAAAAGCATAATGTAGAGGTGCATACAGGAGTCTCATATAAGGAAAATACAAATACAAAATACTTGAACGCCTCTTCACATTCGCATATCTTTATAAACATACAATATACATATACATTTGTCTGATTAAAATGCTGTAGCAAGCAGACGTTACATCGAAAAGGGTTCCTGGCTCTATTAAAGTTCTATTAAAGTATGCACTCTGTACATAATAATAATTATAATCCATTTTCCATAGTATATTGATTGGTACAAGTGCCAATTCATGTACACTCACAGAAATACATTTATTAACTTAGTGATTCTTGTAACACACCGCATCCACACACACACATTATCATCATCATCCATCGAGTTGTAACTGCGAATCGAGTTGAAATTGTTTTGCAATCCCATTGAAAGCATATTGTTGTTTACAATTATTAGCATAGAAACGCATCAACAACAATCGTAACAAATAAACAAATTATATTATAGTCTCATCTCATCTAATAACATAGGGCGGACGGAGGCCATCAATTTATTATAAATTAGTTGGCCAATAACTGATTTATGCCTTTTTTGCGGTATTTGCATGCAAAAATGTTGCACCCAAAACAAGCAGAGGTGTGTGTGCGTCTACGGATAAGTGTATGTTCGAGTGTTGTGCCTGTTCAATATTTTACTAATCGTATGTTATCAATCAAACGCCAACAACAACAACAAACTGTCAGTGGGCAAATGTCAGAAGCAATAGCAGCAGAAGCGCTGCACCTACAGTGCGAGACAGATAAAGAGAGAGAGAGAGAGAGAGAGGAAGACAGAGAGGTAGCTGCAGTACGTATGCGGCACAGATGCACACACACATGGCGTATACGTAATGCGCAAATCAAAATCACTAATTTCGAGCCACAGGACTTGTGCCTCATGCCATACACACACACACAGCACGATACCTCACCCTGTTGTTTCCTTGTCCAGTGCGCTGCGGCTACTTAGCAGCAAATTCGATTTGTATGTCCAAGTTTGTCTACGGCTTTGCCACGCGCACACACTTAAGATAGTGGCACAAAGCGCCTTTGAGCCAGAGACAGCTCAGGCAGGCAGGCATGCAGGAGAGAACAGGGCAGGACAGGGCAAGACAGGACAAGACAAGGCAGAACAGGACAGGGCAGGCCAAGCAGGATGTAGGCCGCCAGGCAGGCGGAAGCAGTCGTGCATTGCCTTGCCTGGTTGGTACTGTGGCTAGTGTCAGTTATTAACGCAATTAATTCAATCATTATTGAATCATGTGCAATGCGCAAATGCAAAATGGGCGCACTTCAAACATCATAATCACACACAGCGCCATAGATAATGATAATGATGACAATCGAGCTACGTGCATAATGATCATCATAATGCCAATACCAATGCTGATGCTGCCGCTGCTGCAGCTGACGATGACGATGGCGATGTGGATGATAATGATGATAATGCTCTGCATGTTTGCCCTCCCTCGTGTGTTTGTCCTGCATGCCAATGCACATATTTGTCATGTCAAATCGCAACCAAAGTGTTACGTCAAAATCACCCACGCACCCCCGTCAAAATCCCCCTCCCATATTTTGACCCTTTGCAGTTTGGTGCATAGTCTCCTCTCACTCCCCTTCTCCTCCCCACAATTTGGCAACATTTTCATTAAATATGCCCAAAGTGAAGTTGCCATTCCCTGACAGTTTATCAAATGCACATTGCAGTGCTTCCCCATCGCCCTACCTCCCCGGTTTGCTCTTCAATTGGATCATTTGCTACGCAGCGCGTCCCCCCAAACTTTCAATCCACCCACATATAGCACAAATTAGCTTTGAAATTGCTTTACAGCGAAAAATGTCGCCAGGAGGAGGAAGAGCGGGAAATATTTGAGTTTATTTTGCATTGACTTTAAGCAGGAAACTTCAATGGATGATAACTTTATATGATAATAAAACTTCATATGATATTTTAGTTTATGAACACTTCATATCCTAATAGTATAAAGTCCTGTTAAAGCTCATAACTTAAGCCTATTAATTGAGATTTTTCATGCACCCCTAAAAGTAGGCAACATTTCCGCACACCCAACAGACTGCATTAACAAATAATGCAATGAATTGTTCGCCGCACAATAATAATTTGTTAAATATTTTATTTGACACTCGAGCACAGGGCGCGCTTTCTTTGCACCCTCCCCCGCCGTTCCAAAAGGCCCATGGAATTTTTAATAAGCAAAATTGGGCGCATATTTTGACACTCGCAGCGGCAGGCAAAAATGCAAAAAACGTGCGACATTTGACGCCGCTCGGCAGCAGTAGCATGCGACGCGTATGTACAACAGTGAGTGGGTTAGTAGTGGTGTATGGGTGTGTCGATTGTTATTATTGCCGTTATTTCAATAATTGCATTCCCCTGTTCAGTGCAGACATCGAAGAGCCCCAACTCAACGAACGAAGCGCAGACGATTAAACAAGAATATTGCCCACTGTACGTACGGTGCAAGGCAATTATTCATGTTGAAAATCAATTTGTTGTTTACTTAATTGTAAAAAATGTTTTTCAATAAACAAATTATTTGATTATTATGGGCGCCAATTAAAACAAAAGCGCAAAAAATTACAATTGCAACTGCCACAGCAACAGCAGCAAAAGGGAGAGAGAAAAATATCAGAAATAAAGATCAAGCGACAATCGTTGCCCACAACAAACAGATGCAGTTGCAGGTTGCCGTTGCAGTTTGCAGTTGCAGCTTCAGATACATTGCTACAGCTACAGATACAACACATGCATCCATACATACATATGTAGAACGACAGAGTTATTGTTGTTGTTATTGTATCCTGACCGCCAACGCCAACTGGCTGGATAAACTGTTGTTATTGTTGTTGTTGTTGTTGCTGTTGCTTTTGTTCCATGACCGAGGCCGGAAAATGCCGCCTCACTTTGAGGCTCCACTTGGTATCGGATGCGAGAGGCAGCGGCGGCGGCGTTGCAACGCGTGCGGCTTGAAATATTTAATTGCCTTGTATTGCGGTTGAATGCGACGCGTATTAAAAATATTTACCCACAAGCCTCACACACACACACATGCGAGTGTATACTTTCCTTGCCACACCCACATACACATATCCATACAACAGTTGTGGGACAGCTGTTCATCCAGTTGAAGCTGAGGTGTCTGAGTGTTTGCGTTTTTCACACCAATTTCTCTCTTTCTGTGTCCGTTGCTGCTGTCGTTACAATCGAAGCCATCGGACAAAAGGATATCGATGTACTATATATGAATATACTATTGTATATGTGCTATATATGCAGCCTGAAACGTTTCGTATGGTGAAAACTATTACAATTGCATTGTTTAAAGAGTTGTTTCTATTTTATTTATTTGTTTTTGAATTACATAATTTTGTTTGCTCTATTCTCATGTTTATTTTACTTGAAATCTATTCGAGTTATTTATTTATTTATTCGCTTGCACATTTAATCAAGCGCAACATTGTATTTCCACTTCATTATCTGTTCATCATCATTATTATGATAATGTTTGTTGCCGTACAAACAGCACGTCATGTTGCTCATTACTTTTAAATCGAAGTTTAATTTTTATGAAGTCACGATTATGGGCAATACACTCTGAACAACATATGCAACAGCCTTCTACCCGCTTCGCCCCCTCTCCACTGCCTGCAGTTGCACTGTTGCTATTAAATTATTTTCATTTTTTGGCTCCTTTTTTTTATTTTTTTTAACCGTTAATATTGAATTTTAATTTGTAAGCCGTCCCAGGTCAACCTGCATATGTTAGTGTGCAAGTCTGTGTTTTCGACTGTGCAAGTGTATGCGTATCTGTGTGTGTGTGTGTATCTTTGAGTTGTGACAGATTGCGCGGCGTGCGTCTGCCCCCCGCGGCCTTCAGCCAGGCATACAACAGTAAGTTGTCAATTAAATTTGGCCAGCCGCATCAAGCTGAGCTGCCGTCGATGCTGCTGCCTCTGCCTCAGTCGACGTTGCAGCTGTTGGTCAGCGCAGCCTCCGCACGGGCGTTTACTTAATTTATATGTATCGCCCGTGTAATTGTCAATATGCCAATAAGCTGCGTGTGACGATATACATATACATATATACATACACATATAAATAAACAACTCTGCGACATGGCTGCAAGTCGTAGACTAGTAGATACCCTGTACATATTATATAACATTACATACTAGTTAAAAGAAATCACTCAGAGAAAAGGAATATTACCTCATTGATCTCCATTTCCCTTCCTATCAAGAGTGACTGTGAGTAACCCTTTTCATAAAAGTCCTACAGGGTATGTGAGCAAAAAATTAAGAGACGCCGTGAAGTAAAATGCAATGGCAGAGCACGATGACTACGTTCCGATAGATTGAACGGTTTGTTTGCTTGTTTGTGTTTATTGAAAGCAGACAAATCAATTGAAAACCAGTTGAAGCTCAGCTCCCAGGGCTGCTGACAATAACAGACAGTTAAATGATTGAGATATATAGTTGAATTATATACAACATCAAGATTATATATAGATACATGCCGTATTTCTAGAGAAATACATATTAAACATCTAAAATTCATAAAGAGAGTTATTCTGATTCCTCAATTCAAAGAGGTCCTTAACTTCATACTATTTATGTGGCTCATTGTTACTATACTATAAGTCAGCCATAAACTGTTTGCATGCAGCCCTGGCTCTGTTGTAACAATAATAAAAGCAACAACAAGCAGCTACAATAATAATAAGTTACGCATACGCAACGTGTTGGCCGTAAGTAGCTCAAAAGTGTTAAGGATTCAATTAAAGCGATACAAACATACGCACACACAGACACCACACACACACACACATGCATGTATATATGGCTGGGAAACAAAAGAGCCGCAGCACTGTAATTCGATTATGGATTTTCCGCCATATTAATGCGAAATATTTGCAGCGCAGTCAAAATGAAAGCAACAACAGCAGTAGCAGCTGCAACGTCTGAAAAAAATCATATGCACTACCATACACACACACATACACAGAGTGACCATAATGGCAACACAAATTATAAATTACGCGACAGATGAAATGTCAATGCATTGAGGCTTACTTATTACATTTATTTAATTAAATGTGCTTGCCACAAAAACACACACACACACAAACCCGAAGAAAAACACAAAGTCAATGAGGCTTTAAATGGGGCAACAACAACAGCTGCAACAACTCAACTACCGTTAACATTTAGCCAAGCTAGCAAGCACAATGCAAATTTTCTACATCCTCCTACGTTATACAAATAGAAATGCACTTGCCAAAGCCGTTTTTCGGCTCGTAACTTGGCTAAAACTTAAATATGCAACAGGAAATATACGCCAATCAAGTGCCAATCTTCAGACTGACGGCAACAAACAGTAACAGAGCAACAACAACAATAGCAATAACAACAACAATAACAAAAGCAACAATGTGCTGAAACAAAAATAACAAAGAGGCCCACATGAAATGTCTTTAAAATAGAACGCGAACGTTGCCACGTTTGTTGCTTTTAGCGTAACGTCTTATGACCTAAAAAGCGGCAAGTGACTAACCAAGACCAACCCAACCCAACCAGACCCAGACCCAGACCAGACCATGCCGACCTAACGAACCAACGAACCAACCAAGCAACAAAACAGCCATAAACTCTATACAACGCCAGGCAATATTACGACTATACACAGAGTCTGCCACTTTTACTATGCAAAATACTTTTGCTTGCCTCTTGCATAGATTAGCGCAAAAAGAAACAAGTAACGGAAGCTACAGACAACAGTGCTTGACTATTATATACCCGGTACCTTTAAAACTCTACCTTTTCGCCAATTTAAATCAGGAACTATGTTTATAACATAGCTGTCAACAATCATTGTAATCATTGTATCATACACACTAAAAATTAGCAATCTATTCACTGAATTTCGACTTAAACTTCGGTTTTTTTCGAATTATGGCGTATTTATGGGGCGTGGCCAAATCTAACATATACTTTATCTGACTGTTCTAATATGACATACATATGTCATATGTTTTTTTTTTTGTAAAATATAGCTAAATTTATGATAATAATATACTACTTATAATATATCAAATAAACAGAGTGCTTTCTTAAAGAGTACATAGATCATCGCACTTCAAATAAACAACATGCATTAATTCTCATCTATACGCAATCAAAATTGCATACTCAATAGTTTTTACAACCAGAATGAACTTAAATTTCACATCAGCACTTGTTGTTGTTAGTTGCGACTGCAAATTGTCGTTGCTGTTGTTGTAACAGATGTGCATTTGAACAGAGTAAATAATTTATTACATTTTATTGCCGTACACAACAAGAAGCAAGCAAACAAAAACCAACCACAACTAACAACAAATTGAGACAGAGAAACGCGTTGTCAAGTTGTCTGTTTCGACCAAATTGCCAAATAATGTCGAGTGTGAGACCGAAACAGAACAAAAACCGAAACCGAAATTGCAACAGGCATGCAGAATGTCTTGTGTTGCAAGGCTTTCCTCTAGCCCCTCTCTCTATGCCTGCTCTATCACACTCCCTCTCTTTCATCTCGTTTGGAAAACTTCCAACGTTGCCGCGCTGTCTTATATAAAATGCATGCCACGCGTTGAATAATTCATAATGAATTGAAATACATAATACTCATTTTGTTTCAGCATTTTAATAGAATTGAGAAGGGTAGAGGAGACATCGGTCTATAGGGCCGCACAATCGTCAACAAAATATATGCAATTGCCAAGACAAGGCAGGCAGCCATTTTCTAATACTTACAACTTTCCCGTTGAGACGACGCAGTCTGGAATAGACGCAGGCTTAATTGTTTTTCATATTTTAATGCCACAACTTTTGCAAGACCACCCCCAAAATGGGGAAGATGCCGGCATCGTCTACGCCTCATGCTTATTTTTTGATGTGCACGTTCTCATAAAATTTAAAATTAAATTTAGACTCGCTTCAACGCAACAAGGCAACAAGGCAGACATTTCGCCATTTTTCATTAGGGCAAGACCGGACGGAGGTAAGGTGGGGGAGGAGCGCTTACTAAGTGCCCAAGTTGGAGGCAGGTAAAGGAGTTAACCGCGCACCAAGTAAAGCAAATATTCTCTGATACTTTTCTTGCTATTTTTATTATAATTAATATTTTAAATTTATGCGCACGAAGAGTGTAAAAGTTAAAACTAAAAGAAGAAGCTAAAGTTTAGCTCAGGTAATTAAAGACGAGGCAAATAAGGCAAACTTTATAGTAAAACTACAGAGAAGTTTAAGCAAAGAAAGTATAAGAAGAATGCAGAAGAAGTAGAAAAAGCATAAGTTGAAACGATTGATCAATCTGCACATTGATGAATTACTTTTTAAATATTTCATATTTTTTTTATTTGTGATTTAATTAATTGCAAACACGGTAAATATTTTTGTGGAATCAATTATAAGCAATTAAATTGTGCATATTAAAACCAACAAAATAAAATTATTATGTGGCTGAGGCAGTTGAGTCATCGTTGGCTATCGTTGGTTATCGCGATGCGCCGCAGCAACTGATACCATAAATTGTGGCACCTAATAAATTGACACTCTGTCATTGTGCGGCATTTACACACACACACATGCAATACGTATAGAGGGGGAACCGTTAAACGGCCTCGTCTGTCTACGCGTCCGTGTGTTTTCCGTGTCCTGCTGCCTTTTTTCACACGCCCTGCATGCAACAATTGTGTTGCAAGTGCAGCCCAAAAAATGATACAAAAAAACAACGAAACAAAATGCAAAATGTCAAAAAAAAAACAGAAGTAAAAAGCGATGCTGCACAAACGGCAAATCCCCTGACCATCATGCACACAGAGTCCTCATGTTTTCCACTGTTCATACTCATCGGGGGTTGCACTCGTACTACATACTCCGTACTCTCCTCCAGGGATTGGTCGTCCCGTGGTGCACCGCAGCGTTTAAAACGGTTTGCCAGTCATTTTTTCACATCATTGATTGCTTATTAGATTATAAACCGCGCGACTGGGCATCAGCAATCTCTCTCTCTCTCCCTCCAGCCCCTTGTGTCGCTCACTCCTATGCATTTTATTTTTATTTTTGCGCTTCGATTTTTGATGCACGGCACGTGCTGCATGAATGGGCGGCTGACACGCCTTCTCCATGCCAGCCACGTAATGTGCTGACAACAACAATAAACGCAACGGCAAACGGTGCGCGGTGCACACAAAATGCATAAAAAACCGTCTGCTGCAATTTGTGCGCCCAGAAAAATAGGCAAACCTTATTGGTATTTGTAAACAAGTGCATGAGTTTGTGTGTGTGTGTATAGGTAAAAATCGCTAGCCAAATAATTTGAATATTTTTTTACTGCAAGTCTATAAAAGATTCGTGATTTATAACAGCCCAGAATGGATTCATGCACACACACATAAAAAATAGCAAAAAGAAAAATAGAATTTTGCATGAACTGTAAGTTAAATGTTTTCGACTGGTCTACACAACAACAACAACAAAAACGTACAAAATAAAATACTATGCAGTTTATAGCATATGATGAAGTGCTAATGGTCAATAGTGTTTAGCAGGTTTTACAGACAAAAGTCAATAAAAAGATAGTATACTGCTTTTTGGCAGGCATTGAAATTCAATTGCAATTCAATATTTAGAACGAGAATTATTAATTGTACAGGTGCTATAAAATACCAGTTAGTTGAGCATTTTAGATTGACAATATTCTGGGAATTTACAATAATATTGTTAAGAGAATTGTTGTTATACGATAATAATTTTTCTACCTTGTTCATAGTTAGTTATTTAGGATTGATTGATTTCCTTTGCATTTTAAATGCTATATCTAGCTCTCTGTCTCTCTCTCTTTTTCTGTCTCTGTAGGCAATATTTAAAACTTTTTATTGTTTGTTTTTCAGTTGCGTTATAGGGGGGCCGTAGTAGGCCTCCTGTCTAAGCCCTTCTCCTTTGCCAATGCAATAATTTTTTCTCCACTTTGTTTTTCTAATCGCTTTTCAGCACAAAAAGTTGCTGCATGCGTCGGTGCGGGCAAAAGTTGCGTGTGTGCGTTGTAGTTGTGGTTTTTAAAAGTTAACGCATTATTTTGTCGGTTGATTGGCGGCCGTAACCGATGTACCCCTGCCTTACGTGCCATACACCCCCTGCTGGCCTAATCGTTTGATTGTTGGCATTTTAACCTGCAAAACTTTTTGTTTTGTTGTTAGTAAATTACCGCAGTTTTTAACAAACAATGATAAAAAAAATTTAAAGTTTCGCCTTTTGTTGGTTTTGTTGTTGGAGATTCGCTTACTGCGATTGCAGGCAATTAGTCTGGAAACTACAAGGTACGCTTTAATGATTAGTTCAAGTCCGATTTTAGCTATGCACATATCTAGAATATGCATACCATATGTACATATATTCGATTGAGAGAGAATGTTATTAAAACCCGTTCATTTCCTCTTCAATACGTTTTGACTCAGCGAAAAATATATTTTCCCATTTTCCATTTGCTACTTTTATTGAACTGTTGGCCGGGGGTACTTAATGATTTTTCTGTTATTATTACAACACACCAACAACGCAACGTTCTAAATGCAACAAACATGCAACACACACACACAGTCAGCATCTTTTATAATGCGGCAACGTTTCACATTTTGTATAAATACGAGCAACATTTGCCAGTTATTGTTGGTGGAGAGATTTCCATAGTCCGTACTCCATAGTATGGTAGCATGGTAAGCTGTTCCCATTACCGATCGCACATACAGACGCAGACATACTGGCAGCCCATACATATATGAAATATAATAAAATTGTACAGGAAATGACGAACAAGTGCGGAGAAGTCCTCTCCCTATTTGCCCCCAATGCGATGCTTAGTGCTGCTGTTGCTGCTGCTGCTGCGGATGTTTGCGCTGCTCGAGCAACATTTTAACCATCATCGATGGTTTGATTATTAAATCCATGAAGTTTTTATATGCCCCGGACACAGACATAAACATACTAGCACACACAAACACACAGAAACTCACGAACATATCAAAATTCACTTGATTGCAGTTTTCAAGTGAAATCGTAGCACACTTCAGAGCGCTTGTTGGCTTGCCTAAGGGTTAAAGGGGTGTGGGGGATTGTGGCAGCTTGTGGGGTGCGAAGGGGTTAGTCGGAAATATGCCGCTTGTTGCTGTCAGTTGTTGTTGTTGCTGTTGTCGCTGCTGCCGTTGGTAGCTGCATGTTGTAATTGATGTTTCAAGTAGGCAAAAAGCGCGCCAAAAACTTTCGTAGCCCAAGTTTATTTGTTGTTGCAAAATTTTAATGAAGTACTGCCTAGCAAGTTTTGCGACTAAATCAAATTAAAAGTGCGACTGCCAACACACACATATAAACAAACACACACGTGTGTGTGTCTGTGTGTGTGTACAAGGAAATGAGCTCGACATCGTCGTCACGACAAAACTAATGCAAGTTCCTCCTTCCTCGAGTTTGGCAAACGATTTGTCAAATGCTTTTACATTGCCTCTGCCATTCAATAATGCTTTTCACGCTAATTAATTTTTGGTTTACACCACCCACACACACACACGCACAAACAGTCAGACTCTCAAAGACACATGCTCAAACAGATCTCAAAGCTTTAATAATTTCCTGTGCACAATTTCGTATACACTCTGCCACATGCGGCACATGCAATTTGTTGTTATAGAAATTACAAATATAATTAAAAGTTCTTGAGCTCAAATTTCTTATATATCATTTATGTTTATTACTTTATTTTCTATATAGTTTTTTAGCCCTTTGACATATTCAGTATTTCCCGCTGTGCAGTTTGCCTCAAATAAATCAGCATTAGAATCAGTAGAAATTGTGGCAGCAACCACCGCCAAGTTATACGTAGCCTGTGGCACACACACACTTGCAGACTGGCACCACAAGTGCCGCAAAGTGGACGCTAAGAGAGTTGGAAATGGCAACGAAGAGGCCTGTTTAGAGGCTTGCGTTTTTCACGCCCAATTGGTGTGGGCTTAACGCCTCAATGAATATTACGGATACGGTCTCTTAGAGAGAGGGTGGGGCTGTCTCAAAGCCACAGGTTTCAATTGCTTCTGCCTGCAACGCCTTTTTCCTGGCTTCTTGTCACTTGGGGGCGTGCTTTATATTTATACTGATTTCCCCCCTATACATAAGCTTTATATCAATTTTTTTCCTGGTCTCCCCAGACAGTCTGTCGCCGCCAAAATGGCGGAAACGCAAGGAATTTTGGATAATTTAATTTGTCGCAACGTTTAAAGCAAAACATAAATGCAGAAGGGGAATGTGGCAAATGTCGCTGTTGCTCCTCTTGTCGAGATTGCTGTTGTTTGTTGTTGTTGAGGCGAGGGTTGTTGTTGTTGCCGTGTATTGCTGCTGATGCGAGTCTAAATGCCAGCGAGCGACTATTGAGACTAATCACGCTAATGCGCAAGTTTGTCGCAAAGACAGACGACAGATGGCGTCGCAGCTGCAGTTGCAGTTGCACATGTGTTGCATGTGTGTGCGTGTGTGTGTGTGCCTGCTATCCACCTGCCTTCAATAATACGTACGCCAAATGCCAAATAATTTATTTATTATATGTGCAGCTGACCAAAGCAGCACAACACACACACAGCCACGCAGAGTGAGTGAGTGGGTGTGTGAGTGAGTGAATGAGAGGAAGGGAGACAGAGTGAGTGCGGGTCAAACACGCACTGAACGAGATTTCATTACAACTCATTTGACAGTCTTGGTGCACTCGACGCTGCCAAAATGTCATACCTGAGTGGCAGTGCCAGGTAGGGGGCCAGTCCACGCCCCCTCGGCAGATTAGCGCGCTATACTCAATGTGTGTGTGTGAGAGTATGCGTGAGTGTGGGTGTATGTGTGCGAATGTTCAGAGCCAACGCGAAATTAAGCGAAATGAAGTTGACCACGTTTCGATTTTGCATCAAAGCCAAACGCAGTTGCAGTCGCTGCCCTGCCCCCTTCTCACTCTACCCCTTTTCGACTGATGTCTTCTATACTCCTCCCTCCCTTGCACCGTTATGGGTCTTCACTTGCTCAGTTCAGTGGCCAAGCCTCAGCTGCTGCTGCTGCTGTTGGATCTACTCTGGCTCTGGCCCCATGCATTGTTAATACAATTCGAGTCCAACGTCAATAACCAAGTGCCACGAATGGACCATTAGTTGGCTGCCTAGTTGACGTGCATGTTGCAGCAGTTGTTGTTGCACCATTTGTAGTTGTTGTTGTTGTTGTTGTTGTTGCTGTTGCCAGAGTTTGATGGCTGCAACGTTTCTTCGCTTTGATGCACACATGCATCAAACATATGTACCGCTATATATGATTAGCTATATCTACGTGTATATATGTGTTCATATATGTATTCAATATATAATTATGCGACACGGCGAAATTTGGCGGCTGCTGTCGCTGTAGCAGCTAAATTTAATCACACAATTGCCAGATGTGCTTAGCCAACTATAAGGACTGAGTAGAGAATACTGATTTAATTATCAAATACTATATATATATTATATACTATATACTAACACTGTATCACATATTCTTTCATGTGCCTTCAACTACAGCACAAGCTAAAGTATTTTACTTTACTCCCTACCCTTTTCACCTCCTCCCAAATCTGCCTAAATAGAGTTATTTTGTTTGAATACCAAACAACTTAATGCAATTATTTAAGTAAGATATAATTTACATTATAATAAGCTTGCAAGTAAATGTAGAAACCACTCCAATTCGCTAACTTTGGGTGAATTTGCATGTCTGGCGCCCATAAAAGTAGGCAACAAATTTCGGAGAACATCACAGTGCACTGTGCGCATTGTCTGACAGCTGTTATTATGACCAGGAAACGAGAACGATGAGGAGAATAAGAGGCAGCTGCAGTTGCTGAGAATGAGCACACACAGCACAACTAAACTGCTACTCAGCCACGCAGTCACATGGCAGCACAACTTACAAGTAATACTTAGCCTAAATGGGCACAAGTGGCCTCCTGAGTGGCCACCCTGAGTGTGGAAGGGGAGAATGCAGCACTTGCGATATGTTTTATGATGCGAAATTTTTGTAATGAAGTTATTGACAAGCCTCCTCATAGCCAACCAACCCCCTGCCACGCCCCTCGTCGTTGTCGTGCAGGCGTAGACACGTTTAAGGATATGTAGCACACAATATGCAAATGTTACTTTGTTATGCAATTAGTGAATTCAATACGAGCCACTCGGCAAACGGTACTCGGCAAACAGACAGCGTCAGCAACGTCAACGATGCCGATGCCGATACCGAGGTAACGGTAACGTCAATGACGCTGATGGTGCCACTCGAACAGCGCTACTACCGCTGCAAGAGACACTGCAGTTAAATGTATCGTTAGCATTAGAATCGAAGCCATTATATTGTTAGATCAAGTTACAAACTACATGCATAGCAAATGTGCCAAAGAATATGCGACTGCAGAATGCTCTTAATATGAGAATATTTTAAATATTTGCAACAGATTTTTTTCTGTAAAATGCATTAGTCCCAGAAAATTATGAACAATCATTGTGCAAAAAAAGTAATCCATTTAAAATAATATATACCTCAATCGTCAAACTTTCTCGTGAAACTTTCCACTAAAACCAATACACTCACATCAATAACTCAAAGAAGGACTTAAAATTATAGGGTATGTGAAAATTTTTAGGCTAAAAATAGGTCGATCGTGCATGCCAATTCAGGCGCCATATTGAGCGCTAACCAAAGCGAGTTATGCAATTAGTTGAAGACCCACTAAAAGTCTCGTCTCCCTTTCTTCTCCACTTCTATTCGTTACAGGCAAAAATGATGGAGAACTCACACGCTTGGATGGGAGCCACAGGGTCCACGTTAGCAGGTTTGTATGAAAAAATATTTGTTACTGGACTTACCCGACTTCATCCTCCACCCTATCATTTCTGGCATCTCCAGCAGACAGCTACCAGTATCAGTTGCAGTCCATGTGGCAAAAGTGCTGGAACACCAACCAGAATCTCATGCATCATATGCGGTTTCGCGAACGGGGCCCTCTCAAATCATGGCGTCCCGAGACCATGGCCGAGGCTATTTTCAGCGTACTGAAGGAGGGACTATCGCTGTCGCAGGCAGCGCGAAAATATGACATACCCTATCCGACGTTCGTGCTCTATGCGAATCGAGTGCACAACATGCTGGGTCCGTCCATCGATGGTGGCCCTGATTTGCGACCCAAGGGACGAGGAAGGCCGCAGCGCATACTCTTGGGCATTTGGCCGGATGAGCACATCAAGGGCGTCATCAAGACGGTGGTTTTTCGCGACACCAAGGACATTAAGGACGACGGTATGGGCGGTCATATGCCGCCATACGGCCGGCATTCGGTATGTAGCGCAGCATCACACGAAAAAAAAACGAAAAAAAACAATTTAGACACGCAATTAACATGAATTAATAAGTATTAAAACGGTATTCAAACGGCAACGTACCGCCTACACGCAATTGAATAGACGCACAAAAGGCTCCTAAAAAGCAGTTTCAAAATAATGCTTTCGCTAAACTTCATAAGCCAAACACTCAATTGGCCTTTGTCAACAAATTTCCGCGATTTCCGAACATTTTAAAAACTTTAAAACACAATTAAAACTATTTTTTCGGATAACAAAACTTGTTCACGCGCGCCATATGCAATAATTTTACAGAACTAAGCTGTTTGCTATGATTTTTAGTATTTAATACTTTTATCTCAACGATCCTAGTCGATTGTAACCTAATTACGCCACGCTTTGATTCCATTGTGAATTTAAATGACATGTAGGCGGTCATTAAGCTGACTGCTATGACGAATTAGAGCAATCAGCATAATGCAATTTGGCGCAGCCAACTTAACGATTATGATTTTATTAAATTACATCATTAATTATGAAATTGCCCACCTACTGCGCACACAACCCACTAAACTGTCAACGGGTTAGCCCGTATTTCCTTTGCAGGACATGTCGCTAAGTTATCCCGGCGCTAGTGGCAGCGCAGCCAGCCTGAGCACCTTGGCCTGCCCCAACGGCATGGGTAGCGGGGGCGGAGGCGTCGTTCCAGGCAGCGGCGGCGTTGGTAGCAGCGGCGTCGGCGGCGGCGTTGGAGGTGGTGGTGGTGGCGGCGCAGTTGGCCCCGGCGATCAACAAATGTCCCAGGAGCAAATGTCGGCGGTGGCCGCTGTGGCGCACAATATACGTCAGCAGATGCAAATGGCCGCCGCAGCGCAGCATCAGCACGGGGAGGCGGGACCGCCGCCAGGGCTGTTCAATTTGCCACCGCATTTGGCAGGTGGACCCGGTCGGGCCAGCATATCACCGGCATTGAGCAGCAGCTCAAATCCGTCACTTGGCCCCCGACATGCGCCCTCACCCTGCGGTCCCGCCGGCCTCATGCCGAATCTGCCGCCCAGCATGGCCGTTGCACTGCATCGAGATCCTGCCGCCGCCGCGCTGCTCAACCAGCAGCAGCAACATCATCTGCAGCAGTTGCAACTGCATCAGCATCAGCAACAACAACAGCAGCAACAACAACAACAGCATGCGCTGCATCAGCAGCAACAGGCAGCGGCGGCGGCAGCGGCAGCAGCAGCAGCAGCAGCGGCTGCAGCGCATCCGCATCACATGCACAAGTCCGGTTTCGGTGCTAGTTCCCAGCAGCAGCAGCAACACCAACTACAACAACAACACCAGCAGCATCAGCAGTCCAAGTCCAAGGCAAGTCCTCTGCGCAGCGAAACTCCGCGGCTGCAGTCGCCGCTGGCAGAGCTTGGGCTGGAGATGAGTTATAAACGGGAATATTCGCCCACGCGTCTCTTTGCCGAAGATCTTGCTGAATTAGTAGGCGCCGGCAGCGGCGTCGGCATGCCCTCCTCCTCCTCATCGGCGACCAGTGTTACCACCGCGACAACAACAACGGGCGCAGCAGCGGCCGCAGCAGCGGCAACGGACATTTGTTCCAGCAGCAGCGGCGGCATTAAAGTTGAACCCATTACCACGAGCGGCGAATAGAATCCACTTGAGTAAACAATCAAAAAATGAGCATAGAAAACAAAAAACAAGAAAGAGAAAGCAGTGAAAAATGAGAGAGAAGAGAGCAAAATATTGCGAACTTTACTTTAATGTGCAGAGAGAGGGGAAAAGAAAATACTTAATTAAATACTGAAGTGTATTTTAAACGCGCGTTCCTTGTTTTTCTGTCAGTCGGTCGCCAACTTAAGTCCCACATACACACACACACACTGACACACAACTTATGTACCACTTAAGGTCCATAGCGATTTTTGCATAGTTTTATCTACTTATTAAATCATTAAACAAAATGAAAAGTATTATTATGTTATAGCGCATAAACTTAAATAGCGATCTCTTTAATTTTAAACAGAAAAACAAAACTAAATAAATGGAAAAACTTTCAAGATCCCCCTGGAACATTCCACACACACCCACAAACAAGTCCCACATAAGCAAACGGTTTTTCAAAACTAAAATCAATAAACAAACAAATAAGTATCGAGCATAATTCATAAAAGAAAACAATTAGCAATTGTGTGCCCAGTTCTATATAATTTATAATTATTGTGAAAAAATATGTACAAAATTAAGAAATTTGTATAAAAGAAAATGGAAACTTTTGGATGTGCATTAAAAACAAAAAAATAAAAACAAAGAAAAACTGAAAAAACACTGAAATTATGGAAGCAACTAAATTTAATGTTTAGATCTAAAAAATGAAATGAAATTCACAAAAAATGCCTTTCGGAATTAAATTCAAAAATATTAAAGAAAAAGTGAAAAAAAAAATTAATTAGATTAAACCCAAAAAAAAAACAAAAAACCAAAAAGAAGAAAAAGCTAAATTTGTAAACTAAACGTGAATTTTTTAAACTTAACGTATTTATACACAACAAAAAGAAGAGAAATTCTAGAAAATTATGAAAATGAAAATTTAGAAGCAAAATTTACCAAAAACAAAACTCAGACGAAAGTTCTACAGAAATCTTTATAGAGATGATCAATGGGGGCTGATGCTGGGAAACTTCCTAACATTTAAGAAAATTGAACAGCTCTATGTATTTTTGTTAAGTTTTAATTTAATCATATTTATTTTACTCCTCTTCTAAAGTGCCTTTTCTAGCCTTAATTTGTAACTTAGGAACTTTTTTGATTTTCACAATTTTCCACTTGATTTTCTCAGCACACTCCCCCCAATAAAAATCAAAAAGAACTTTCGTCGGTTTCAAGTCTGGCATAAATATTACATTGATATATTTTTAATAATGTTTATAAAAACCTTTCGGCAAAAACTTTTCGGCAAAATCGTTATAAATCATTTCCTATTCCAAATATATAATTTTTAAAGCACACAATGAATAAAAACGAAAATCAAATCTAACGTAATAAGCGTAATATACAACAATAGCCATAGCCATATAAACACAGACACATATATATATATAGTATATATGTACGTGTATGTAACTCTCATATGATAAAAAGAAAATACTACAGAGTCCCCCTACCCTAAAATAGACTTAAATGTTCCATATAAACAACTACAACTTCGGTCTATGTATTACGAGTATTTCACACACACACACACATAAACATATTTCTTAACTTCCTCCAGGAAATACTTATATATCATTGTACGAAGTCAAGTTTCAACAAGTTTTCTATCAACTTTTAGTGCAAACTTTATGTTCAAATTAACTTTAAATGTCGAAATGAATGTTCTTATTAATCGAAGAAAAAATCGGAGAAAAAACCAAAACAGAATAAACAAAAAAATATTTTACAAAACAACAGCATAGTACATATAGGGTATAAGGGGTGTCACATTATGTTTTATTTTTGATAGGTTCAACAAAGGCTGATTTATTATTGCTTGGACTTTTGGTTAAAGGTTGCGAATCCTTCGCTATTGCAGCACGTAGCCCATGCTGGGAGCTGAGGGCGTCAGCTCCGCCTGAGGCTGATTGATCTCCTGATGACGCTGCAGCAGGCCGAGACACTGATGCAGGCACTGTGTGCTAGCCGTGGAGATGGCTTTGAGCAGCAGTAGATCCGGATCTGTGGGCGAGAAGGAAGCACAGTCGATGTTCTCAATGGCGCGCGCCAGTGAAGCGTTGCTGTGGGGGAGAAAGAAGAGAAGAACAAGTATATTAGCTATGCAGAGCTGGAGAGGATTCCCCCTGCACTCACCACTGCTCTGTCAGGAATAAGGCCTGGCGCGCAGAGACCATAGCATCGGAGGCAGCGAGCAGCTCACGCGGCGGCAACGGTGATGAGTTGCTTATGTCCATGGCCTTGGTGTGACTCTCCACCACAGCACGCAGTCCATCTACCCATTCCTGGCGTGCACGTGCATCATTGGCACGCAGTTTTACCGTGTCCCCGGAGGCGCAGGCCACTGAAAATGTTCTCGAATCCTCATCACTGGGATACACCACAGCGCCGGCTAGCTGCACCTGACCGCGTGGCGCACTGGCCAGCACATGAGGCGAGGGTGCTATGTCATCGCCCACAGCGGCGGAATCGCACAAGAAATAGCTGAGGTAACCCGTCTTGGCGTCTACAGTGAACCAGCGATATTGCCAGCCTGGAGAGAAGGAACATGAATATATAACTGCTTTATTGCTTCCCATTCAACTCACCCTTCATCACATTTGTGTACTTGCTGAGCTGCCCGCTGAGCGGATGGCGCAGCGACTGATTAATCATGCGATTAAGATTAGATTCCATTGCGTCGCAGTCCACAAGATTCTTCTCGCAATTGTCGCCCTGCTGGGAACAACAGCTGCTTGATAGCCTCTGCTGCTGCGATTGCTGCTCTGCCTGTTGCTGCTGCGCTTGCTTTTGCTTCGAACGGGACTTCTTGTTGCGTTGTAGCGTGGCTTTGATTTTGCGCAGAATTTTTACAGTTTTTATTTGTGCAAATTGTGTAAATAAACAAAAAAAATATAAAGTGAATTCTTTCTTGTTGCAAAAGTTCTGTTAGAGTGTTGCCAGTACGTTGCAAACACTCAGCTGACACAGCGCTGCTCAGATCTGGCAACGTCGTGCTTTTGTTTACATTGCACTTTAAAATACTAGCAGCGCATACTTTTGGTATTTTTACAGTTCTTATCAACTGGTTTCACTCTGTTACGCTTAACAGCACCAATTTGAGTTTAACTAACATTAACAGTGCAACAACAAAGCGAACGAGGCGCATAAATTTCGCAAAATTTACGTGCTCGTGAAATTTGTTTAAACAAACGATTAGTGTAAACAAAAATAATGTGAATTATAGCCTTGTCGCAAGCAATTGAAATGCCTGCGCGCCTGCATTGGTAATATGAAATGTGCATTTAAAGTGCTGGCAAAACAACGACAACGCGAGTGGAAAAGAGTGAAAAAAATCAATTTGTATCCAGAAGCAGAAGCAGAAGGTGGAAAGAGGCAGCACACACACACACACACACGCGCACACACAGACAGACAAGACGCAGCAGAAGTTCTGAAACTGTGAAAAGATGTGTGCGCTGCTGCTGCTGAAGCCGCTGCCGACGCTGTTGGCTCCCCATGCTGCCGCTGCTGCTCCCTCTACCTCTGGGTGATGATGTTGATGGAGTTCTTCTTTCGTTCTTTATAAAAATAAAACATATTGCAAATGGCAATTAAAAAGTTGAATTTTACATTTTCGCGCGTAGTGCTGTAAAATCTGTGTACAGATTTGTTTGTGTGTGTGTTTGTGACCCCTCCGCCCCCTCCGTTGCTGCATAAAGATTTAAAAATAAAAAGAATCAAGAGCAAAGACATATGCTCCATGTGTGTGTGTGTGTATGTTTCCGCGTTTATGTTTTATGCGGCCGTTGCGTGACGCCAACGTCGACGCCGACGTTGTTCTGCTGCCTTCGACTTGATTTATGACATTTAACATTTACCCGCTTTTTGGTGGGTGCCTCCTGTCACAACTGTGCGTGTGTTTGAGTCGTGTATGTGTGTGTTTCTGTTCATGTGTGTGCCTATCTGTCTGCATGTGTGCCCCATGTGTGTGTGTGTGGGAGTTTGTTAGAGGTCGAGGGTTGCATTTTGCTGAAATTAGTGAAAATTTAATTAAAAATAGGCTCACATTTTTGTCCACTTTGCTAATTTGTTTTGTCTATCTCTACCTCTCTTCCACTTCCCCTCGCACGTTCTCTAAACAAACCACCCACACACACAGTCAGAGTTGCTGCTACTGCTCAGTGTGACCATGAAAAATGCCAACGAGAAATTTGCGAAAATCAATGAAAGCAACAACAGCAAACAAAAGTGTAACAACAGCAACAACAACGTCGCGAATAATAATAATAATAGTGAAGGCAGCAAGAAAAAAAAATATTTTTAAATTAAGTGAAATTGAAGGCGAGTCCGTTATGCTGCGCTGCCTTCACAATAGTTAAGACTCATCAAAAAAAAACAAAAACAAAATAAAGCCGCAACTGCAAAGCGCTCCCCCTCCTGTTCCGCCACTGCCCCCGTCCCCCTACCACAACAAAATGGATGGTCAACGTGCTCGCGATCTGTTAACGTTGCTACAGGAGCGCGTTGTATTTCTTACGGGCGGACGTGATAGGCGTGGCGGCCCCTTGCTTTGTTTTCCGGCCACACCACGGAGGGATCGCTTGAAGCCGGAGGATTTGCGTCGCCTGCTCAGCTACTTGATTAGCATACCAAGGTGAGTAAGAAAATGAACCAAAAGAGGGGGAAGAAGAAGAAGAGGGAGCCTCCATCGATTGGCGATTGGCGATTTTTTTCCTGTTAAATGTTTATTTATTGCGCGAAGCCTGCGACGCCTTCTTCGCAGCCGCTGCCGGCACAATGCATTGCCATTGTGTGTCAGCTGACGTCGCTGTTGGCGTCGCCGTCAACTGCGTTTCTGCTTCGTTTCGTTTCGTTTGCGGTCTTGGCTTTGTCGCCTCACCCGCGCAGCTGCAGCTGCTGCTGTTGCTGTTGCATTCCACTTGATTTTCCAGTTCTCGCATGTTTTATGAATCATCCAAACAGAGGCAACAACAGCAGCAGCCGCGGCCGCTGCCACAGTCGCTGCCCGCAGTGGCAGCCGCGACGACAATGGCGACCCAAGCAACACGCACATTGTGGTTCTTGTTGTCGTTGTTGTTGCAGCTAGGCTGACATTGAATGGTGCCAAACAGCAGCAAAGAGAAAGAGTAAAAGAGTGAAAGAGGGAAGGCGAGGGAGGGAATGAGGGAGCTTGAGCTTCAGTGTGAGTGAGAGAGAGCGAGAGAACAGGCAAAGCCAAGCCAAGGCAAGGCAACCACAACACAAATTGCATAAATCTGTGCGACAAAGAAAGCAAACAAGAAAAAAGAAGAAGAAGCATAAACACATAAGAGACATAATAAAAAGTAACTAAACCGGCAGCGTCAACAACGGCAGCGACGGCGACGTCAGCAGAGCCGGCTACAGCTTCCACACTCTGCGAAAAGAATGCGGCAAATGGCTAAGCTCTTGAAGAAGAGTTGTTGTTGCTGTTGTTGTTATTCTTGCTGTTGTTATTGTTGTTGCTGCTGTCGTTGTAGCCCAAAAAGGCGGCCAAGAGTCAAAGTGCCAAAAAAATAAAGGCCCAAAGAGCAGCGAGAAAAAAACACAAATAAAAAGATTGAAACGACATAGCGCACTTGCAATACCCTAGTATTGCATAATAATAAGGGGTATATTAGTTACGTAATATTGCAATGTACCATAATCTGATAGATGAGATAATCTATAAATCAATCTGAACCTTATATAACCTCAAAGAATGCTGTGAAGTTTCATAGAGACAGCGATTCCTACAAATTCGAACTTATAATACTCTTTAACGTGTATATAAGTTAAATAATACTTTGATATACAAGAATCACCGTTTTAATTATCCACAATACAATATAAACCTTACTAGTGACATAAGAAATATGAAAAGTCTTATTGAAACAACGACCCATTGTATTTATCGTACTCTGTTTTAAGAATTTAGAAGAAGGAACAATATATATATATATATATGTCTTAAAGATCCAAAGCTCCCCTACATGCAAGGCTAGAGAATCTCTCTATGCATTGCTAATTTCCTATTGATCATTTTCAATCCAATTAATAATACTCAGTTATAAGAACTTAAAAGAAGAAGCAATATACACACATATAATACCATGTTTCCCTCTCTTAATGTTCATTACTTGTATCTCTTAACTCATGGTAAAGAGTTCCTAGTAAACATCAACTCCCTTCCAATACAAACCTTGTAAACCACTTCTTACATTGCTTACAACACTCAATTCCCATTGAACATCTTCAAAACCAATTGTCCCTGCCCAATTGGAACATGTTTTCGAAGGTATACCACATTGTTAAGCATTCCCAAACTCAAGACAAGAGATCAAAATGCCATAAAGAAGCTACGCTCTGAAACTACCAAAGATAATAATAATGATGGGGCCCAAAAGCAAAACAGAAATTGCGATTACGATTGCGACACGAAAATATGGCAGAGCATGCTCTATAAACAGCCAGAGACTGACACAGTGAGTTTTCCTTTGCTTATTCATGGGGAAAAATGCAAAAAAGAAAGAAAGAAAACGAAGAAAAATCACGCTAATGAGTCGATGCAGAGTCAACGGGGCCAAAAAGCGAAGCCAAGTCGCGACATGAATCACAGAGATTCACAGAGAGATTCCCATGCTATGTCAACGCGTGGCGCATTGTTCACATTCAGTCGCTTATCAGCAGCGCCGGCACCTAAACGGTGTAGGGAGAGGGGGCTAGAGGGAAGGAGAGAGGTAGAGACAGTCTTCCCCATTACGCGACACTATCGCAATGTCCCATATACGAGGCGCGTTGTAGGGTTTGAGTAGCCTCGACGTTGACTGATAAGAGACGTAAACCGTGGGGGGCAGTTAGTAGGGAAAAGGAAGAGAGGGGAGACGGAGAGGAAGACAGCTTGCTGACGGCATGGACGCACGCCTTATCTGTATCTCCTCCCTTTCCTTCCCTCACTCTCTCTCTCTCTTCCTCTGTTGCTGGCAGCTTGCCCAGTCTGAATTCGATTTTCGTATTTTTTTTGTGACTTTTGTTTTGTTTTTGTTTTGCTTTCTGCTGTTGCCTTGTTTGTCTGGCTCTGCCTGCCTTTTATTTATTTCGCGTTTCATGCGAATTCGCGCATTTTTGTTTATTCCATTGCACAGCGCTGTCCTCTTTTGTTGTCCGCTGCTTCATCAACTTTGGCAATGCAAAAATTCTCTTGTTCAACTCCCGCGTTTCTCAAAATTTTAGACACGTCGTCGTCGTCGTCGCTTTGGGGCAACTTCCCCATATTATTCGATCCCTTGTTTAATTCTTACAGATTTATGGGTTATATAAACAATTTTTGATTAGTGTTTCGCTTTGCACTTTGTCAGTATGTTTTAGTTTACTTCTTTTATGCGGGCCTGCACGACTAGCTTCCCCAGATTGAAACTGGCGATAAGAAGTTCTTGAAAACATTTGCTTCACACGTTTTGTGTTAGTCATGAGTGTGTGGGGTGTGAGTATAAAGAGGGGACAAGCTATATATGTATTTTTTGCCAATATCAGTAATCTTCTCAAGAACTCAGCTAATTTTAATTAAGTTTGCATGGTGCAAGTTTCTATTGAATACTAATAGATTGTAGGACAATTCTGACCGAAAATATGTTACTACAGTTCTCTAGATCTCATTTAAATTCATTGAAGCTTGTTTGGTTGCATCTTCATAGATTGTATAACATTTCTACCTAGTAATACCGTTCTAAAGTTCTCTAGAACAGATCTGAATTCAGTTAAGTTTGCGTGGTTTCAATTTCCTTTGTATTCCTATAGTTTGTAGAACATTTCAAGCCAGTAAACCCATTCCAAAGATCTATAGATATCTTAAGAATTCAATCAAGTTTGCGTGGTTGCATCTTCCTTTGTAAACTCATTCTAAAGTTCTCTAAAGCTAAACAAAGTATTGTCATGTGTGCGTGGTTTCAGCTTCCTTTGTTTCCCTATAGATTCTAAGTAGTGCTTCCATTCTAAAGTTCTCTAGAGCTAATCAAAATTCAGACCAGTTTCCAGTTCAACTTAAAAAAACCCCTAGAAATGCTCAAAAACCGCAGAACAACAAACAATCAGGCCAAGAAATAGCGGCAAGCGTGAAGAAGGCATAAAGAAAAGAGCGAAGAATGAGCATAGAAGAACAGACAGAGAATGAAAGAGAGAGGGAGTGGGAGGGGAGAGGGCCCTCACTAATATCAATAAAATAAATATTTATAGTTAATGTTGTGATTAAAATTCAAATATAATGCAAATCAGAGCGCAAGACACGACGCAAGCGGCACGTCTAAAGGGGTCTGGGCAAGAAGGAGGGAGGGCTGAGGAAGTCTGCTTGAATGGGAAACGGTTTGTCGGAAATTATTAGCTGAAATTGGTGTCAAAGCAATAGAAAATGCGCATCGACGGGGCCTACAGAGAGGGGCATCGAGAGAAATGTCATAATTTATGCAAAAGACGTAAACAGAGCAACGAACCAAACACGACTTAAACCGAACCGAACAACACTCTCACTCACGTGCCAAACCGAGCTCTTGCTCTGTCTCTGTCTCTCTCTCTCCCTATACCTTATTCTCTTTGCAATACTGAGTCAAAAACATTTCTAACTCACCTTTCACTTGCAGCGATGCGGCGAAGAATCTCGGCTTCACAGTCATCATTGACATGCGAGGCAATGGCAACTGTTCGACGAATGTGAAGACAATACTGAAGGTACTGCAGGAGCATTTCAGTGCGAATATACACAACGTGGTGATCATTAAACCGGATAATTTCTGGCAAAAACAACGCGCCTCGATCAGTTCAAATAAATACAAATTTGAGACGCAAACCATATCGATAGAGGCGCTCAATAAGATCGCTGAATCACATCAACTCACAGGCGATTTTGATGGTCAACAATCGTACGATCATCAACAGTGGACCGATGCACGATTAGCGATCGAGGATTTCTTTTGGCAGGCAGGTGATATGGCCGATCGCATAGATGATCTACAAGAGGATCTCAATCGCAACGATTTTGCCGAAGATGTTAGTCTGGCACGGCATGCCATCGATCATCACAACGAAATGCGTAAAAAGATAACCAAATTGCCCATTGAGGATCTTGATATACAGGCCAAAAAGCTGCTAACCAAGATCAATTTAGCTGCGGCAGCTAATGCCGGCACAGCCGGACAGGTAAGGCGTAATGTCTTTAATTGAAAACTCCCTTTAACTTTCTCATCTTTCTTTAAGTGCGCTGGCGGTTCAACCACATCGGATTGCTCTGATTCGGGCACCTCTTCGGCTGGTCAGCAGCAGCAGGGAGGTGTACAGAATTCACGTGTGTCCAGCAACATTAACAATCCGGATATGTCGGCAGCTATAAACAAAGCAATGCGCCAGATCGACCTCATACACTCAGGGCAGGAGCGTCTACTGATGCTGTGGCAGCATAAAAAAATCAAACTGGATCAATGCTTTCAATGGCGTCTCTTCGAACAGGATTGTGAGAAAATGTTCGATTGGATCTTACACAATCGTGATGTATTCCAGTTGAGTTATGTGGAAATTGGACACAATTATTCAGTTGCCAAATCCCTGCAAGACGAGCATCAGAAATTCGCTGTAGCCTCAATGAATGTCAATGTGAATATCGATCGCATACTGGCCGTGGCAGCGCGTCTCATTGAGAGTCAACATTATGCAGCACAGCACATTAAGACGCTGGCACAACGTCTCGATCGCACCTGGAAGGATTTCGGTGCTGGACTGGATGAACGTACCGCTGTCCTCCAATTGAGCGTGCTCTTCCATCACAAAGCCGAGCAATATTGCAACAGTGTGGCCAGCTGGGCTGCTGCTTGTCAGGCATCGCAGCCATTGCCCTCAGATATACAAAGTCTGGAGACGGCAATACGCACACATCAGTCACTGTACGAGGCCATGTGTCAGGCCTACACTGAAGTGCATTCAACGAGTAAGAAGTTGCTCTATCAACTGGATCATTTAGTGCAGGTTTGCAATCAGCCACCTCCACCGGGTGTGCCTGATCATCGCAAGAATAGCAACAACAGTGGATATAACAAATATGAGAGACAGAATCCTGCAGCGGATTATAGCGAAGGAGCCAGTCATGTGCTGGCGGTCATACACCAAATATTGGGCCATCATCGCACACTGGAGGCGAAGTGGCATCAGGAAAAGATCAGATTGCATCAGACACTTGCGTTGCGTCTCTTTCAGGAGGATGTCAAGCAGGTGCTGGACTGGCTAAAGAATCACGGTGAGGTGTTTCTGCGCAAGAACACTGGCATTGGCAGGAACCTGCAGAAGGCTCGGGTGTATCAGAAGTCGCATGAGCACTTTGAGAATGTTGCGCAGAATACATACAGCAATGCGGAGAAGCTACTGGCAGCTGCTGAGGAACTGGCACGCAGTGGCGAAGCGGATCCCAATGAGATATACTCAGTGGCACGTGAACTGGAACTGCAGGTGGCAAGTTTTGCGGAACGTGTGGAGCAGCGGCGTCGTCGTCTTGAAATGGCTGTCATTTTCTATACGCATGAGAAAGAAGTGACCGCGTGGATTGAATCACTGCGCACCGATGTGAGCACAGATGAGACCCGACTGTCCACAGAGAATCTCGAGGGTATCGAGCAATTGCTGCAACAGTATAAGAATCAACAGGAGAGCACTGTCAATGCCTGCCTGACGATTATCGCACAGGGTGAGGCATTGCTTCAGGAGATGTCCGTTCACGAGCATGTGGACAACACGGGCTCGCTGGCCGCGCTCGAGGCGACACTGGAGAAGCTTAGCAAGCAAAAGGTTGAGGTAGAGGAACTCTGGTCTGCGCGCAAGTTTCGTGCTGATCTCATACTGCGCTTGCGCTACTTTGAACGACATGCCTTGGATTTGTCAACGCAGCTGGAGATTTGGTCAGAGGAAATGCAGCATGCCGACTTGTCGCGGGATTATCAAAAGGCTGAGCAACTACTGCGCATGCACAACGAGGCCGTGACGGATATACAGAATGCTACGTATGAGGTACTGCAACAGGGTCAGGATTTGTTGCAACTCTTCGAGAACGCTGGCTTTATATCCATGGCAGATGCCACGCATACGGCACAGGCACGTATTGAATATCTACTGGATGTGCTACGCGAACGTGAAATTGATCTGGAGGAGCTGACAGAGGCAAAGCGTGCCAAGCTGGAGCAGGCGGTGCAGCTCTGTCAGTTTCAGAACGATGCCAATCAGGTTATCTCGTGGATACGCAATGGCGAAGCCATGCTTGTTGCTAGCTTTGTGACGCCCAACAGCCTGCAGGAGGCAGAGCAGCTGCGCAAGGAACATGAACAGTTTCAGGTGAGTCATTCAACATAGATTTCTTTATACTTAAACTAACTTCTTCTCGCCTTCCTTTGTAGATTGCCATCGAGAAGACACACACGTCGGCGGTGCAGGTGAAATATCGTGCCGATGCCTTGATTAATGCCAATCATTATGATCCCAAATCGATACGTGAGATCAGCGATGATGTTACCAAAAAGTGGCAGCAACTGGTCACATATGCAGAAGAGCGTCACAAACTTGTGACTGCTTCCATTAACTTCTACAAGACAGCAGAGCAAGTGTGCTCTGTGCTGGACAGTCTGGAGCGAGAGTATCGACGTGAAGAGGATTGGTGTGGCGGCGGTGGCAGCAGTGATAAAGCCCAGACCATTGTGCAGTTAATATCCAAACATCAGGAGCAAAAGGAAGCCTTCCTTAAGGCCTGCACACTGGCACGTCGCACCGCGGAGACATTCCTCAAATATGCGAATCGTTCGCAGCAGTATTACCAATACACACAGGGCAACTGTGAGGCGCATGTGAAGAGCAAACTGGACAAGTTGCTGACACAGGAGAATCAAGTCTTGGATTTCTGGACAATGCGCAAGAAGTCACTCGATCAATGCCAGCAATTTGTACTGTTCGAACGTAGCGCCAAACAGGCCATCGAATGGATACACAACACAGGCGAGGGTTATCTCTCATCGCGCACCAATCTGGTTGGAATATCGAGGGAGGAGACAGAGGGTTTGCTCAAAGAGCACAATGAGTTTCGTAGCACGGCCAAGGAAACGCGTGAACGGGTCAAGCTACTTATACAGCTGGCTGATAGTCTGGTGGAGAAGGGTCATGCGCATGCGAGTTCCATTAAGCAATGGGTGGCCTCAGTGGATCAACGTTACAAGGACTTTAGCAATCGCATGGACAGCTATTGTGAGCAGCTAGAGAAATCGTTGGGTATGTCGCAGCAGCTTATGCATCCCAACGATTCCACATCGGCAAACAGCAGCATGTCAGGAGCGAGCAGCAATAGTGATCGTCATTCGGATCCAACGCTGGAGGCGAAACTCACAACCTCAGCCAGTTCGGCGGCCAGCAAAGAGATCAACGAAGAGAAACGTAAATCGGCACGACGAAAAGAGTTCATCATGGCGGAGCTGATGCAAACCGAGAGAGCCTATGTCAATGATTTGGCCACATGCATTAAATGTTTCCTCGAAGAGTTTCGCAGTGGTCGCAATGTGCCACAAGCTCTCGTGGGACAAGAGGACATCATCTTTGGCAATATACGTGAGATACATCACTTCCATCAGAAGATCTTTTTGAGGGAGCTGGAGAAATACGAAACAATGCCCGAGGATGTGGGACATTGTTTCGTTACGTGGGCTGTCAAGTTTGATATGTATGTGCATTATTGTAAGAACAAACCGACATCGAATAATCTGCTTGTGCAACATGCTGGCAACTATTTCGAGGAGTTGCAACGTCGCCTCGAGGTGGAGCATCCACTGCCAGCGTATCTGATTAAGCCAGTGCAACGTATTACCAAATATCAATTGCTGCTCAAGGATTTGCTATCGTGCTGTGAGGGTAGCCACGGTGAGATCAAGGAGGGCCTCGAGGTAATGCTCAATGTACCCAAGAAGGCCAACGATGCCATGCATCTGTCGCTGCTCGAGAACTGTGATGTATCCATTGATAAACTGGGCGAGGTGGTGCTGCAAGATGCATTCCAAGCGTGGGATACCAAACAGATTATACGCAAGGGACGCGAACGTCGAGTATTTCTCTTCGAGTTGTATCTGCTCTTTGCCAAGGAAGTTAAGGATTCGAATGTGGTGAAATATCAATTTAAGAGTAAACTGATGACCACAGACATGGGCATCACAGAGCACATCGAGGGCGATGAAACAAAGTTTGCCGTCTGGACTGGTCGCTCGCCCATGCTCTCCGATTGTCGCATTGTGCTCAAGGCGAACAGTTTGGAGACCAAGCAGGTAAGATATCATCTCTATCTCTATTCAAACTTTACTAAATCTTCTTCTACTCTCTGCAGATTTGGGTAAAGAAACTGCGTGAAGTCATGCAGGAAACTTGCTTCTCGGGCACCTCGCTAACGTTGCCAAAGTCACCGGCCAAGAATTCAGGCTCATCACAACGTTCATCTCGTGATTTGGACGAGCCACTCACGGAGAACGATCACGATCGTTGCTCACTGGCCAGTTTCGGTTCGGGCAATACCACAGACAGTGATAATAAGGTAAGTTTGAAGAGTGCGCACTGTTAAACCTAACATTATGTTAGTTTACAGCACTGTAAGCTTTTCTAACAGCTGCACAGAGCTTGCAAGCTCGCAAAGCTCTCAAAGTTTTGGTCCTACCTCAAATAAGAAGCGCGTAAGCCATTCAAAATGTATTGCAGCCCTCTCTATCTCTCTAGATACTGCACCTCTCTCTTTCTCTCTGTCTGCCTGCCTCTGCTCTCTCGGCATCTTTGAGCTTTGGTGTTAAAGATGCTGTCTCTGCTGACATACTATTGGCTGCCACTGAACTAGTTTTTTCGGCTCGACGCTGCTGCTCTGTCTGCAATATGTTTAAAATTCATAGCAGGGCTTAATGAGATTTTCCTCACTGCTGCGTGCATCGGCTTCGGCCTGTTGTCTCTACTTGTATGTGTGTGCGTCTGTGTGGCTGTGGTGTCTGTGTGTGTGTGCCTCCTGAATTATATATGACTTGCTTTTAGCGTTTCGCTACATTTTCTTAATGTACTTTTTATGCGACACTCTTTTTTAGTATAGTTTCAACTACGTTGTCGCCGTCGTCTGTTGAGATTTCTCGCAACGACTTTCAATGGGTTTTTATTACAGTTGAATGTTTAATGACAATTCCCCCACGTCAGTGTGTGTAGTTTGTATTATGAAGGATTTTAATTATAATAGTTATGAGACTTTTCTAAAAAGAGTCTGAGGGCGTAACATTACGACCGTTCTGTTCTCGAGATCCTCGGCTAACTGATTGTGATTTGAAAATGGCTTTATGTACGTTTCGAGAGGCTCTTTGTATGTGTGTGTGTGTGTGTTGCGGCTAGCAAACACAAACATAGCACAAGCTTTTGGCAAACAAAGTGTGAGAGAGAGAGCGACTAGAGGAGCGAGAGCCCTAGCGAAGTTGTGGAGCTTTTGCAGTGCGAATATTACGTATACGCAGCGTATACGGCTGCTGCTACTGGTGCTAATTGGCAGCTTGCCACTCGAACGCGCGCGCTCATGCTCTCTTTCTTTCTCCATCTCTCTCTTCTTATCACTCTCTCTCTCTCTCTTGCACACTCTCTACCCTTAGGCTTTTGCTCTCTCACAGTGAGAGCTTTTTTTTGGCGGTTCACGCTATTTGTTGTTGTGGCAGCACTGCGTTGGTAGCGCGTTCGCATTTGTTGTTCTTGTTGCCATCGGCAGCGTCGGCGTCGGCATCGGCATCAACGTTGCGTACCGTACCGTCCGCGCGAATCGCTGCTCCAGTTGTTTCGTAGAGTTTAAGCCAAAAGGTTCATTGTCGTCGTCGCCGTTGTGGTGGTCGTCGTCACCGTCGTCTTCGTCTCTGTTTCCGTCGTCGTCGTCGCTGTCGCTCTGTCTACGTCTACATCTACGTCGCCGTCGTCGTCTCTGTCGCTATCTTTTCCTTAAGCTTCGCAGCTGCCTGCAGATGCGCGCCGGGTCAAACGACAACGTTGCAGCCGCAGGAGCAGCACCAGCAGCAGCAGCTCCCAATACTACCACCTACAGTGTCTCCCACATCATTACCACCACCGCTCAACGACGTCGTCTAACGTTATTCGCCTACAACTAAAATCAGTGCCGCGCCACATTTTGCGGTCCAAACTGAATTTTATCCTCATCTCTTTGGCTTTCTCTCTCTGCTAAACTGAAACTGAAATTGACTTTTTCTATTGTGCGGGTCTTGAAATTGAATTCCAAAAAACAAATATATAAAAATAACTCAAGAAATTAAAACTACAGCAAAAGTGCTAAGGGGGTACTTCAACCGGTATTATTATTATTATTTTTAATCAGCTGATAAGCTCTTGTGCGGCGTTTGTGTGTGTACGTGTGTGTGTTTGGATAGAGATAAAACTATGCTCGCACTCAGCCCGTAAATCAAAGGTGCCAGCTGTTATTTCTTCAACATTTTTATCTGCATTTCTTCTTATCCAACTTGCAAAAAAAAAAAACAAAAAAACCCCACCACGTTCCCCGTTCTCTCGTGGGGTGCATAAATCACAAGAAGCAGCAAATCGTATCGAATCGATCCCAACTGAACCCCAAGAAATGGCAAAACCAAATTAAAATTGCCGCAAAAAATGAAACGACAAAATAAATAAATAAAGCTAAACAAATATACCTATATATAGTATATATATATTTGTATATATTGTGTATATAACTATATATAAACTGAACCGCATTGTGCACAGTCGTGACTCGTTCGTTGCCTGAAAATATAAATATATATATATATATAATATATTTATAATAAATAGCTGGCACAACAACAAAGTGTGCAAACCTTTTTTCTAGCAGTAAGAAAAAAACTGACGCGCCTCTGCTGCCGCCGCCGCCCACAATTTGTGCTGCCTTTGACCTTTTTCACGCCTTTAGCTGCTTGAGTAGCAGTTACATTTGGTTGCAGGGTAGGGGGGAAACGCAATTTGAGTCTCTTTGGCTTTTCATTTTTGCCAATTTTATGATATTTTTCTTGGGTTTGTGCCCAAAAAAAGAGAAAAGAGAACCGCAAATTGTGAGAGGCATCATGCTGCTTTGGCGCCCTTAGCGATGTCAGTGACAAGTGCCGTCGCTGTCAACTGCACTGTGATCGCAACGACAGGGTGTCTTTGTCAGTCTGGATTATATTACCTAATCATATGCTTTACAGACTTTCATCTAAATGCAAAATGGAAATCAATCTGTAGCTCACTTAATGCCTGGAATTTGAAACAGAACTTTGTCAGTCTAGGGAATCCATTAGTATCTATTTATACTTTAGCTTTTTATATGGCCAATTTAATAACAGATTGTACCTGCAAATACTTTGACTTGGCAGTCTTTATTACTGGGAATCGAGTCAGAACTTTGTCTGCTAAGAAGTTTATTATTATCTTAATTATACCCTCTATCTTTTTGTTAACCGAAAATGTATCAAAAATGCAGAAGGAGGCATCTGTTATCCCACAAAGTATAAATTTTCTTTAATGTTACCTTTTTTGTCTGTATGAACACCCACATCTCAAAGAATATATGAGTTAGGGCCATAAAATTTGGTAACAATATGTCTTATTGTGGCCTGCGAGTTGAGGTTGTTATAGAATTTGGCCACGCCCATCTTATGCCCACGGAAATCAGAAAATAACGTAATGAAGCTTCTTTTTAAAGCTAATACTTTCCTTTTTAGTGTATACAATAAATATCACGAGCCAAATGATTTCTAATGATTAGGTTGCGATGAAATAATAAACATAGAAGCTATAAAGAAACATTTTAAACTGGTATATCACAATTGACTTCAGATTTCTACATTTTTACTTTGTCCTTATACGAATTGATAATATAACTATCCTTTGCTATAATCCTTGACTTGCATTGCTCTATACTTTCCTTCATTTACAAGGTATAAGCTTATAGAGTCTTCTCTATTTATTTTGCTTTTACATTTGTTAAAAAGTCATTAGAATTCTCTCTTCTATAATTGCCTATCTTTACAGTTTCATACCTTACACAGGGTATATTCCCATTGAGTCACATTTCTGTCTCTTTCTGTCCTGCTTGTTCTCTTCTTTGTTACGCTGGCCGCGTCTTGTGCCTTGACAAGGCAATTAATTGCACGCTTAGCTTATCTATTGCATTTTAATACGCCGGCGCGTTAGTATTGCTTTCTGTTGCTGTTGTTGTTGCCATGGCGTGCGACATGTTTTGGTCATTATAATTATTATTATTATTGCTCTCGACTCGTTACTGCCGTCGCGCTGCATTGCAATTTAATGTAGCGTGTATGTGTGCGTGTTAAATGGGTTTGGTCAGTTTGATATACATCTAGGAATTCGCGCGAAATAAACACACACACACACACAGAAATTTCAGTATATCATTTTGTAATACCTCAATTATTCGCTTAAGAATAGCGGTAATTTGTTGCTTGTAAAAGTTATTGCAAAAATGAGTAAAGAAAGAAATTTCAACTGCCTAAAGAGAAATTTCACCTAGCAGCACAGTTTCTTCCTTCTGTCTTTCTTTCATTTTTCCTTTCTCTCCCATTAGGCAGCTGCCAAAAGTTGAAAACTTTTCGCTTGTTTGTTTTTTTGTGGATGCTTTTTAAAATGTCACAAATGTAACTCAAAATGGAAAATGGGTTTCTTATTTATTTGTATTTTTACTCGGACTCTTTCTCTGTCTCTTCCTCGCTGTGATGTGCGCACTCATTTGCACAAATTGAATTAAGTTGAGGCTCTGCAAGGAACAACATAATGTAGGTAGATTTGCTTGCGGGAGTAGAGAAGGGTACTCCAACTTCTGCTAGCTGAGCTGTCCTGTCCTGGGCTAATGGTGGGCGTGGCAGCTTAGCCGTTTGTCAACGCCGCAAACCGAATATGTCAAGAGCTCTTTGCGTTGTTTTCGTTTCTCGTTGTTGGGTCGTTTGCTGAGTCTCGTACAAAGTATCAAAGTTTTTAATGCCAATGGCTAAACCACAAAACTCAGCTCGTCAGCCTAAGTCTCCTCTCCCCTCGCCCCTTCCCCTTTGTCACTTAGCAAGCAGCTGTTGTTGTTGCCACACGCTACACAGCAAAAGGTCTCTGCAACTTTCCGCCAACATATGCAAATTTTCACGCGTACATGAGAGTTAACATTTCATTTATTTCTATTTCTATTTTCAAAATAACCTCGTTCTAATCGACAGCCAAAGTGCTTTGTTTCTGTTCCCCTTTCTACGAATTTTATTTAGAATTTTTGAAAGTACAGTTGCTTAATGCAAATAATGTAAACAATTGTGTTAAACAAATTGTCTAGTGCGATGAATTACGGCGAAATTGATGATATGCAATGGATGAGTTGTGTAGATCAATTTGTAGCGCGATCTCTTTGTTTATAATGCCAAATGATATTGATACTTGGCTGTCTACTTGGACAGCGTTTCTAACATATATTTCAACAGCTATAGTGAGCACTTTATATAGAGAAAGTAGCAGAAAAAGAAGCAGAATTTTATATAAAAGAAAAGAAGCATTTTATCTATAGGCAAAACTGAATTTTATTCAAGAAAATCGCTTTTAATATTTTCTGTACTTTAATTTGCTGCGTGCTTTATTTTTGCCCATGCGGTTTTTCTGTTAAATATCCAATGCGATTTTATTCCTGCCTTGCTGTTGTTGTTGTTGTTGTAGACCGCAAATCGGCTCGTAAATTATTTAATCATAATTGCTGCAGTCGCAAACAGTTGGTGCGGCACGCTGTGGTCTCCAGTCCAGAGTGTGTGAATCGCACGATGGCCAAGTGGCGGCGGCTATGGCGCACCTGCCACAACACACACAGGCACACGTGGGCAGCACTGCAAAAATAACAAACAATTACATATAAACAAAATGAAAATTAATGATAAATCTCTGTTTGTGTGTGCGTGTGGAGGGAGGCGGCAGCTTTTTATCTCAACAAATGGCAAAGGAAATAAAATCATATCGAAAATGAACAATTAAAATCAAAGCAAGAGAATGATTTTTAAAAAGGGGGTAGCTGAGACCAACGTGCGTTTTTAGTTCAGTCAATTAAGCTGCAGTTTTTCGGCCAATAATTATCAAGCACAATATCGCTCATACGACTCGTTGTGCTAATAGATACAAATTGCAATGTCAGGATTGACAGAGCAGATGCTTATGTATACCGTAAATCCAATCAGCCACACACACACACAGGCAAACACGCACGAGAGCAGGTTGTCACACGCACACGCAGCGTTCGTTCCAATTTGGATTTCTTTTTTTTTTTTTGTATTTTGGGAGGTTTTGGCTTTGTGGCTTTTTGTGGCAAACGAAGCTCGTTTAAAAATAAAACATTGGCATCGCTCAACGTTCAACGTAGACAAAATTTATCGATTTGTGCACGGATTTATTGACAAAATATTTAAGCCTCGCATGAAATTGAAATTTACAAAAATAAAACAGAGAGCAACAAAGGAAGCTGAAGGAACTGTAAACTCATTGCCTGCACAAATGTGAGAAGTGTGCAGAGTGAGGAGATATTGTGAAGATTGTTAAGGAACCCCAACGTAATCATGAAAAGTGTTAAGAAGTTTCTCAACGAGCGCATAAACAGTGTTGATGTTGCCGACGTTGCTGGTGGCAGTGGTGGCACAAAGAAGACACCGCTGGAGCGTCTCAAATGTGGCAATGACAACGAGGAGCAGGCAACACGGAGTCTGGATGGTGGCGTTGGCATTGGTGGCAAAGGTTACGCATCGATGCCAAATACACCGTTAACTCTGCCACCGTTGAGTGCACCCATTGCCATTGGCGATCCATCGCCATCACCATCGCTGGCTGATTCGGCACAAAATACACCGTTATCCACATTGGAGGAGGATTCAAGCACATCACCGAAACAGGCTAACAATGGAGCTGCCTCTGCTTCGGCTGTGTCGCTGTCACGTTCGCCCTTCACCTTTCCCACAGTGCCACAAACAACGGCAGCTGCTGCTGCTGCTGCCACACCGCAACCGCGTAAAACACGCCGCAAAATCTCGCTACCCTGGTTCCGGCAATCGAGTGTCAGCAATCATGGAGCACTCTCGCGGCAGCATACCATCGATACCCCGAGCTCGTTTCGTTTCTTTCGCCAGCCCAGCAATAGCGGCTTCAAGGTAAAACAAGTTTCCCTCCTCTCCTTCCCCAGACTCCTGGAAAACTTTGACAAACGGCACGTGATTAAGCGTAGAAGTCAATTAACTAAGCTGCTTTATACCCTGTACTACTACAAGAGGCAAGAGTGTCATTAGTCTGTAAATGTATCTACTTATGCAGGGTATGATGACAGTTAAGCACTTTGAACTCTGTCTTCCTCCCACCCTCTCTCGGACAAGGTTATCATTACTTTAACAACAGATCTGAACTGTATTTCAAGCTTATCTCAGCATCGACAAATCTTCTTTATTGCCCCAGAGAATTGCCAATTTTCCTTCATTTCCCTCCCCTCTCTCTCTCAGTTGTCGCTTCCGGCCAACTATAATAATAAGAAGCTTTTGTTGCTCCCAAGTTGATTGTAAAGTGTTGTTGACCCGTTGGCCAACTTGACACGCCCACACACACAGACACAAAGAGGCAGGCAGACTGACAGTCACATTGGCATTTTTATAAGCACATTAATCATACGCAGTGTTGTGCGCTAATTTATTTACTTCAACTCGCCTCAATTATTGTCAGCAGAAGCGTTTGCTCTGCCTTCCTGCCTGCCTTCCTGCCTGCCTTCCTTCTTCCTTTTTTCCCATTTATGTCTATATGGAATATAATATAATATAATATATGAGAAGCGCAGCCAATCAACGCTGCCACAGTGCTCTGTCCAACTGGCTCCACACATAATGTATTTATCACTTCATCAAGCCATGTAAGAGCTTATCATCATCATCGTCCTTCTGCTTGTAGTTGTTGTTGCTATCATCATCATTATTCAGTGTATGTGCATTGAGAGAGAGAGAGAGTCCTCTTGTCTCGTGTTGACCTTGCCCCGGCCCAGTGTGCTTGTGGCCTCTGCCTCGTGCCACTGCCGCCTGCCTAAACATGTTTTGTCAATTTGGTGTTGAGTGATGACAATGTCCGCTGTCCGCTGCCCACGTCTCTCGCCCTCTCTCTCTCCCTTTCGTACCGTGGGCAATTTGCTGCCCTTTTCATTTACTTTACTCAATTAACGAAGCTTTTAATACACTTACTTGTGCTGCATTTCAGCCAAGTTGATTGCATTTGTTGCTTGTAAAACTTAAATCGCACTTCAAGTGGAATTTAATATTTCAAGCACGCACACACACACACGTACACACAGGCAGGCAGAGAAGCGCTCGCGCGAATTCTTGTGGAAATGCCAATGTCGTTGAAATTTCTTTCACTAAAGAAGTTTCTTTTCTGCTGCTGTTGCTCGTGCCACGCTTCGTTCAATGCTTTGTTGCATGCAACGCTTGAGTTGCGCGTGGCTCACGCGGCGTATGCTTTATGCATTCCATTATAGCATACTTTTGCGCGCACACGCCAAATAAATCCTCCAGCAGTTGAGAGAAGGAACGAAAGAGAAAGAAAAGGAAGAGGAAGTTGAAGCACAGCAGCATGAAAAACGTGTCGTGGAAAACAAAATTTCAGTTTCACGCAAAAATTCCAACACTGTCGCTGTCAGCTGCACTCCGGGGCAAGCTCTTCTCCGTGCCACGCTCACGTGCCCAACAGCAACAACTAAAGCAAAAAAAAAACATTGTAAACGAGGCAAGGAAGACAAGAACCCAAAACAACAACGACATCAGTCGTTAACATAAAAATGTTGCATAATACACACACAAACATATTGTAGAATAGAATAGACTCTGTCTACAACTGAATGCTCTAACCAAGCTTAAAGATGGAAAATAGTTTAACAATCTTTATGCAAATTAAATTCTTCTCTAGTTTCTGACAACTTTTTGCTGCAAAACTTTCTTTCTGCATCATAAATTAATATCAAATTCTAAGTGAAAGTTCTTGGCAAAAGTAAATCCATCTCAATTATGCTTTAGCTTGCAACAAATACTCTAGATTCAAGTGTAGGGTATATGTACAATATAAAAAGCCTCAGCACAAGACGAAGATACTTAGATGCTGCTGACGTGCAGCTTCCACATTGTCTGCCTCTTGTTGTTGTTGTATCTTTTTTTATGGCAGCAACAGCAGACGCTATACAGCACTATCTGCAGGTTCCTCTCTCCCCCCTACTTCCCCCCTCTGCCTTTTGCAACAATGATATGCAAATTGTGCAAAAAGTGGGCGCTGAATGGCGCCGGGGAAAGCCCAAAGAGCTGAAAGCCAAAGCGAAAGGAATCAGGGATGCACAAGCAGCAACAGCAGCAGCAAGAGCAGAGAAGAAGGACAAAGCAAATAGCAACAATTTGTAAGTAAATTGTCGCGAGGCAGAAACTTTGCAATGCCAAGCAAGCAAATCTCAACTGGCATGTTAGTTGCAGATACTACAACAGAGATAGATACAGTTACACACACACACAGCTACAACTACAGTTACAGTTACAACTACAACTAGTTACAGTTACAATTGCGTTGTAAATACTGTTACTATAGATAGATAAAACTATGCCAAAGACAGCTTAAGCAAAACCCCAGGATGATGATGTTCTGACTGTTGTTGTTGTTGCTGTTGCTCTGCCTCTTCCTATTGCTGTTGTTGTTGCTGTCTCTGGCTCTTGCTCTTGCTCTTGGTTTCAGGGTCACTTATACATGTCCAAATCCATTGACAACGATTCGTCATGGCAAATCACAATGGGTCCCTGGTTGACTGAAATGTGCTCAAATCTGTAGGCGAACATGGCGTTGTCTGTGCTATCTATCATCTTCAGTTCCGTTGCCATCAATACTGCGCCCTCTGGCCACTAACTGTTCTTTGTTCTGGTTGTACCAAACTTGTCCATCATATTGATTACGCTCAGCGGGTGCTGGCAAGAGCAGGAGGAGGAGGAGCAGAAGGCACAGTTTCCCTCAACAGCATTTGGGCTGACCCGCTGCTGTTCTTTGTTTGTTCCTGCCTGCACATATCGCTCCGCTCTTTAATGCCCTTTGGGGCAAGGGAACTTAATTGTACTGAACTGTAAGAAAATACTTAAGCTGAGCTGCGTAATTAACCCAAGGACTTCTTTCTAGTTGAGGTCAATTCACAATTAGCTTAACTTTTAAAGTGCTGCACTTCCGTTTTGCTCTTGCCATTAACATGTCGTACCCTCTACATTTGTCTCTCATTTATCAATATTTGTTCTTATCTAATTGCTGAGTGCACTAACCTGTCCCCCGCTGCTGCCCTGACCCTGCTCTTTATCTCTGCTGTCATGTTTGCACGTAATTTATTTAGAATATTATTCGATTTGTGCTGTAAATGGCTTTCATTCAATATAGTGAGAGAGAGGGGGAGAGCAAGAAGAGGGGAGAAGGAGCACTCGCACAAACAATGAGCCCGCAAATGTGGTCGAGGAATCGTCACATACGTTGTTAACATGCTGTCACACAATTATCAGAGACCACAGTGTGGCACAGGCAGCAGGGGCAGGTTATGCAGTAGATGAGGAAGGCAACTGGTATGTGTATTGTTCTGTTCACTCCACCCCCTCACTCCAACCCCCTACTGACGCTTTGTTTGGCCATGTTCTTGTTGGGTTCGTTACAATGTAATTGATGTTAAGCGAGCCACCTTCTGCGCCTGCCTCTGCTTGCCTGCCTGCCTGGCACTGGTGCCACGCCCTCAGTGTCAGTTAATTGAATAATAGACGTTTATGTTTTATGTACAAACAACATATAAGCAGCAAGTGTATGTGTATGTGTGTGTACGTGTGTAGGACTAATGAGATACCCTGGCAATTGCTGTGGCCTTTGTTTAAATCTCTCTTTGATTTGCAGACAACCAAGTGCGTGTGTAGGACTAATGAGATACCCTGGCAATTGCTGTGGCCTTTGTTTAAATCTCTCTTTGATTTGCAGACAACCAAGTGCACAATATATTTACCTATGTGTTGATGAAGTGTACAATATATTTACCTATGTAGTGCTGAGGTGCAGAATGTATTTACCTAGGTATTGGCTAAATGTATTCAGTCTCATTATGCTCTTTATCTCTGATCTGATCTCATTTTGCAATCAGTTAAATGATGTTTGTAATGCGAATCTTTCTTTCTTTCTCCTTCTTTAGCAATTTTAATGACACAACAATTGCTGACTTTTTCAGTGCTGTTTGCCTCTTCTCTCTCTCTCTCTCTCCCCCTCTTCTTGCCTTTGCAATTGTGTGTTTTATTATGGGCTCCATAAAAAGGCTGGCAAAGTCATGAGCTTCTCTGCCTGCCTCATTGCCAACGCGCCTTGGCCATCAATAATAACATAAGCATTTGCCAAATCGCTTTGCTGATTTTGTTTTCTCTGTGTTCCCCTCTCTCCCTCGCTCCGGCTCTCTCTCTCTCTGTTTTTTACGGGCCAAGCACATTTTCCGGGTCGTCAAAGGCGCCCGGATTCTACGTATTACGTTCTCAAGTTACGCACAGAGCGTCCTTTCGCCTGCCTGGGCCTTTGTGTGTGCATTGTGTGCTGTATTGTTATCGGGCATGTAATCAGCCTCAGTACTACGAGTGTGCATGTATGTTTCTGTGAGTGTGTGTACTGCTTGTGTGTGTGGAAAATGTGAAACTTGTCCTTTGCCAAGGATGTTGCAAACTTCCACTTCAATTTTGTCGTTTTAATTTCAAACGACAATGCTGCATTGTTGTCCCTCTTCTTCTCTCCCTCTCCCTCTCTTTTCCCCTTTCTCTCTACTCTTTCACCTTGTGTGTGGCTCTTATCAATAAGTACTTTGTCGGTTAGATATGCAAATTTGCCATTTTGGGGAAAACTTTTCAATCGAATTTCCGCATAAATAATGTCGAAGAAAATCTTTGTTGGGGCAAAGTTTTGGTGGAAATAATTAAACGTTGCGAGTGTCGCTTTATTGCGCAGCTGAGAAAACAGTTAAGTCGCAGTTTTTGCCACAGTTGACAATACCCTGTAGAGAAATAGTTTGCATGTGGGGTAGCAAGTTTTGATAGTGTTTAAATAGAGCTGTGACATATTTACATTATTTCCCTTCTTCATATTTGTCTGCCCTCTAAAAGAGCAGCCTGTACATTTGCTCTTCTAATCCTTCTCTTCCTTGTTCTCCCTCTCTGTCCTCCCTCTCTCGTTTGTTGCCCCGCTTTAACTCTTCTTATGAGCCGTTGCTACCCCGTTTTTCATTATTATTCCATTTTCTTTCTCTCTGTCGCGTTGATTAACTATGCAAATGCGAACGAGGGAAGTGTAAGCCATGTTAATTATTTTATGCAGAGTAAAGATGAAAACGCTGAGCAAAGTTGCAGATGAAGTGGGGTGGGAGAAAGTGGAAGTGGGGAAGGAAGGGAGGAAGCAGCTTAACAAGGCAACGCTGATTGCATTTTGCAACATAAAAATTGTCGGCTTTAAATTGTGCAGAGCAACCGCAAAGACCAACAGCAGCAACGAGAACCACAACACGTATACGCCCAGTTGGCTGCCTGACGAAATATCCTTTCATTATTTTAATGAAAGACTTGGCCAGGCTCACAAGGCACAGAGGCCACAACAAAGTACCTTATGCAGATGAATTTTATTTCAAGAGAGCGAGAGAGAGAGAGAGCGTGTGGGCGTGTCCTCTGCCGGGGGCAAGAGGAAGTGCACGTCGTGCACTGCAATTGACCGAAATTAATTTAATTGAAATGCAGCGACATTTAAAATTTGACGTTGTTGAACTGGAAGGAAGGATCTACATGCTACATATACATATACATATATACGCGAGTGCTTTCAAGTGGTTCGTGCCCTGAATCCTGATTGAAAAGAGAAGTTAACGAGAACTTTTAAATCAAGCAACTTGAGCAAATGTTTACTAAACGAATTTCGCATCATTTCAGTGCACTTTAGTAGAGTGAAAGTGCGGCATACGCCGTGTGGGCCAGCAGAGGCGAGACGAGCCATCTGCCTGATGCCTAACGACAGCTTATTAGTGTGCGTGTGCGTCTGTGGGTGTGGGTGTGGGTATCTGCCTGTGTGTGCGTGTTTCTGACTGCAGCAATTTGCAGTGAGTGCTAAATGGCAGGAAACTGGGGCTGATAATGACAATGAGGCGCAAGGCCAAGCTCCCCCCTTCGCACTGCGTATACGTAATATGGCATGTAATGCACTTTACAGACATTTCGCAATTATTGAAATAGTTTTACAGCTCTTTAGAATGTCCTTTCTGCTGCCTGAGCCTTTGCCTTTGCCTTTGCCTGTGCACACTTTCTACTTTCTGCTCTTTGCTTTTTGCTCTTTTTGTTGTGTTTCTTGCTCAGCTCGCACATCATTTACGTAAAAGCGTTAGACATTTGTCAGCCACGGCAACATTTGGCTCTGATTTATTTGCTGCTTTCTCATGCTGCTTCCGCTCCCGTTCCTACTCTTGCTGCTGCTGTTCCTATTCCTCTTCCTACTGCTGCCTCTGCTCCTTCCTTTTTTTTTGGTGCAAAACAAATTGTGTCACGTCAAAAGCAAAGTCACACAGCATTCGCTTCTGAGGCACAGCCTCTGTTGGCCTGTGTGTGTGTGTGTGTGTTCTGGGAGCAACTTTTAATAGCGCTCGTTGTGTGGGAGCTGCCAGGCGAGAGAAAATTCTGCAGAAAATTCTGCACCCTCAGCCGACGAGAACGACGACAAACTGTTGTTGAAAACTTTTAATACTTGGTGCGCTGAAAACTTTTCGACTAATTGCATTACAAGCGGAAACGTGCTATATACATACGCACACAGACGCATGGGAACATAGACACATACACACACAGACACACACATGGGCACACACTGCTGTATATCGTATCCGTGTCAGTGGCGCTTAATTAACAGCTGACGCGCTGCTCCTTAAGGAAGCTTCCTGCCAGCCAACTTGCTGCCATTGCATGCTCTTTCCTGCTTGCCACACACACACACACACACAAAAAGAGAATCAGCCAGGCGTCCATAATGAACTAAGCTGCCGCTGTTTGCTGTTGCTTCTGCTGATGGAAGTTGATTTCATTTGTTGCTCCCATGTGGCAGCAGACGCCTCAATGTAATTGCCACTTTGCCAGCCAGGTGTTATAAGGTGTGTGTGTCGCACACGTGTGCGTTCAGAGATAGCAGCAACATTTATAAATTATATTATAGCTATTTATGGCAGCACACAGTGATTAGGTGCCGGCTGCTGCTGCATAATTGATATGAGGCGCTTTAAAGCGCAAACGAGTCTCTCTCTCTATAATCGCGTTGAGTAACTAATTTGATTGACTTATCACATCGATTAGTTTGATAATGCCTCCCTCAACTGGCCCCTGATCCTCCTCCTCCCTCTTTGTTTCTTCTGCATGCTAATAATAAACTTTAATTCGCCTCTTATCGATTATAATCAATCGACTGGCTTACAAGTTGTATACAAAAACCTTCTCACATTGTTCACGTCGTCGTCGTCAGTGGCGATGGCGGTTTGCGGTTCCACTTGGCAATTAAAGGCGGCAACACGCCCACATGTGGGTGCACAGACCCACAGTCACCGCAGCCGCAGCGTGCCTCCACAAGCATGTAAATTAATAAAGTAATAAATTATTAATATACATAACGTTGGCTGTGTGGCAGTCTGCCTCAGGCCACCAGGGGAGCCAATCGAACCTGACCTGCCGCGTCTTGGGGCCACACACAGCCTCCTTCTCCTCATCCTCCTTCTTCTTCTTCTTCTTTTGCATATTTAATGAGAGACAATAGGCGTGTGTTGCGGCTTGAATGGCTTTCTAATTAGTATGTTGCTGGCAAATGATCCTTGAGCCAGTTTGGAGGTCGCCCCGGCGAGTTTTGTTTTATTTCGATTATGTGTTGGCAACAGCAGCAGCAGCGCATTCAAGCGAGTCCTCGTCGAGGGTCAGGCAGGTCTTCCCTTCCTTTCTTTCTCTGTGCATACAGCTGACGAAAACCACACACAAATTGAATCAATAAAGGCGCCTCTGCTCTTGCCCTGACCTCGACACTCGGCAATGTCGTCTCTGGCACTGCCACTGCCACTGCTGCTGCTGATTTGGCCTCTTCCCTTTGCCTCTGTTCATTTAGCACTCGCTCCATTGGATGCACTTGTGTTGTGGCAAAGCAAAGCAAACGTTGCTCATCATCTTTTTGTCTATTCTCAGCGTTGCCCTCTCGCTGCTCTTTACATCTCAGTCACTCCTATTAATCTCTATCCATCTGTCTCTCTCTCTCTCTGTCTATTTGCAGCTCGGCAATCAGGAGGCCACCTGGGTTGTTGCCGACTACATTGCCAGTTCGGGCAGCAACGAATTGAGCGTCAGCAAGGGGCAGCAGGTGGAGATTATCGAGCCGCCCACAGCCAGTGAGCCGGACTTCTGTCTGGTGCGCCTAAATCCACAGCATGACGATTCAGCCGTACTGGAGGGACTTGTGCCCGTGTCAGTGCTCAAACCGCCGCCAGGCTCTCACAAGCAAGGTTCGTCTGGCACAACCGCAACAAGCGGCAGCGGCGGAACCTCAGGCACTGCACAAAAGTCAAGTGACAACATGCAGGATCAAGGTAAGTCAGAGTGGGGGAGTGACAGCAATCATCACTTAACTTTAGGCAAATATACTTAATCTTCCTTCTTCTCTCAATCTCTTCCTGCAGGCAATCGCAGCAAGACAGATGCACTGTCCTCGTCGACCAAGCGACGTGGCTTTAGCGGGTAAGTAACGTGCTATTTTCGTATGCAAACAAATGTTGTGCAAATGTCAAAGGTCAGCGACAAACGACAATGGCCACATTGGGGGCTATTCGTGAACTTTGTGGCATTTTAAGTGAATGTTGCTTAATAAATAATGAACGATAATAAACGAGTTAGTCCAGGCAACTATACTTTAAGCAAAAGGACTCTCTCTTAAGTGCCGTCGTCCCTCTCTGCTTACCCACCTCACTCCCTCTCTGGCTGTCTGTCTAACTGTTCCAAGAAACTGTCAGTTCCAATGTTATGAAAAGTGCTTTATGGAAAGCCATTAGCTTTATTAATGTCAGCAGTCAGCTTAGCGTTGAACTAGATTGATGCAATCTACAAATATACATGTAATGTATATATATATATCGTATGACTGTATTAGAGAATTGCATTATGTGTACGGAAATATCATCTCAACCCTCTGATTTATGCTTCTGAAAACTCGCATTTATCTACTGAATTTTACTCTGAATTTCTGTGACTTTCACTTTGTGTGCTAAATCTTCTCAATTCCAGATATGAATTTGTCTGTGTCATATGTAATTTCCAGCAATTTCAAAGATTTCGTACATTCATCAGTGTATATAGCGTAAAGTTCATCGACGTAGTTATCAAATAATCGCTATCAGTTTAAGGTTTAATCGTCAGAGTTTGAGCAAAGAAAACCAATTGAAAAACGTTTTGGACTACTTTATCAGCTACTCGTATTTGCTCTCTCTTCTCCCTCTACCGTTCTCTTTCTCTATCTATCTGCCGTGTTTAGAGTGATAAGTAACCGCATATTTACGTAATTTGTGCTTAGTTTACTAAACGCCGTTGTGAGGTTCACTTTTATACCAGTTTAGCTTGTGATTTATTGCACATTTCGCTACTGCAGTTAGCTGTCGCTGTGAAATGGCGAATTGCCTGCATCAACGTGATTATTGTAACAAGTAATGAGAACTACAGGCGAGCTAAGACTAGGGTATACCCTGTAAACATATTTTTGCTTAATATTTTAAGAAATTTGCAACAAAACGGATCTCCAGATTAAAGCATAAACAAAGAAGACATTCTTCATTAACATTTTATGGTTTTCTACAAATTTCAAAGAGTTCAAAGTCCAAAAAGAAAAGATAAGCAAGGGGACACCCGGATTTGAACCAGGGACCTCTCGATCTGCAGTCGAATGCTCTACCCCTGAGCTATATCCCCGGTTATATAATGCGCAATAGTTCTTAACAAAATTTTGCTTCATTTTAAAATTTTTAGCCTATTTTGTGTTGCATACGTTAGGAAGCAGTTTCGAAATGATTAACTCTTAAAATTGTTTCTTAAATAACTTTTATATCAATTATTCGAACGTATCCCTATTTTTAGAAATCATTTGGGCCTTGATAGTTATTTTATGTTTACCAAAAATGAACTGTTCTTGGATCAAAACTGCATTTGGAATTGGGTTTTTATCGTATTATTGGGGTGTGGCCGAATTCTAAAATAATCTAGACCTTCATGCAAAAATAACACACATATTGACACTAAATTTGGTAGTCCTAGATGGCTAATGGGATCTATAGCTTTTCATACGGATACATACATTTTCGGTTGACACAAAGGTATAATACCCTTCTTATCCTATGGGTGGTAGTGGGTCTAAAAAGTTATTCCAAGGGGACACCCGGATTTGAACCGGGGACCTCTCGATCTGCAGTCGAATGCTCTACCCCTGAGCTATATCCCCTGTTATATAATTTGCAATAGATTCAGCGCATCAAAGCAAGCTACAGATAAAGGGATTAACAAAATGTAGAGCAATTTCAAAATTTTTAGCCTATTTAGTGTTGCGTACCTTAGGGAGCGGCTTGGAAATCAGTAACTCTTAAAATTTTTTCTTAAATAACTTCTATATTAATTATTCGAACGTAGCCCAATTTTCAGCAATCGATTGGGCCTTCATAGTTATTATGGTTACCAAATATGAACTGTCCTGGAATTCGGAATTTTTTTTTTTTTTTTTTTATCGTTTTACTGGAGCGTGGCGAAATTCTAAAACAATCTTGATCTGCGTGCGAAAATAACACACACATATTGACACCAAAAATATGGTAGTCCTAGCTATTATAGTGTGTCTGAGATCTATAGGTTATCATACGGATACAGACAGACATGGCCATTACGACTCGGCTGTTGGAGAATTTATAAGTAACATAAATGTAGTTTAAAAAGGTCTGCGCTAACGCTTCCTCTTCTGCCTGTTGCAGTTTACAGAAAAGTATAGTACCCTTCTCTACCCTAGGGGTAGCGGGTCTAAAAAGTTATATCAAGGGGACACCCGGATTTGAACCAGGGACCTCTCGATCTGCAGTCGAATGCTCTACCCCTGAGCTATATCCCCTGATATATAATGTGCAATAGGTTTAAAGCATCAAAGCAAGCTAAACAAAATTTAGATTAATATTCAAATTGTTAGCCTGTTTTGTGTTGCATGCCTTAGGGATCGGTTTGCAAATCAGTAACTCTTAAAATTATATCTTAAATAACTTCTATATTAATTGTTCGAACGTAGCCCAATTTTCAGAAATCATTTGTCCCTTGATAATTATTGTGTTTACCAAAAATGAACTTTCATAGATTAAAATTACGATTGGAATTCGGTTTTTATCGTTTTACGGGGTCAAATTCTAATACAATCTTGATCTGCGTGCAAAAATAACACACATATTGACACAACATTTGGTAGTCCTAGCTATTGTAGTGTCCGAGAACTATAGGTTTTCATACGGATACAGACAGACATTGGCTATATCGACTAGGCTGTTGATGCTAATGAAGAATATATATTTATATAATTTGAAAATGTCTGCGCTAACGTTGACACAAAATACCCTATAATACCCTTCTTAGCCTATGGGTGGTAGTGGGTCTAAAAAGTTATACCAAGGGGACACCCGGATTTGAACCGGGGACCTCTCGATCTGCAGTCGAATGCTCTACCCCTGAGCTATATCCCCCGTTATATATTACACAATAGTTTCTGAACATCAAAGCAAGCTAGAGATAAAGTGATTAACAAAACTTGGAGTAATTTCCAAATCTTCAACTGTAAATATGAAACTTGTGCTCAACTGCTGTAAAAAATGATATTCCCCATGATAAACTTAATGATTTCTTTAGCAAATTGTACAATTTGCTTTCTTGTAAAGAAAACTATCAAATCCATTTCCACTCAAATTGTCTGTACTAACAGTTTTGCGTTTGGTGTTTAATCGCGTGTAGCGAGTTTCTCTCGGGGGCGCAGGCCCCATAAAGATATAAACCTATTACACACAGCTCGGGGGAGAGGCAAAAACAACAATAACAAGAACAAGAATAAAAAAAGCAGAAGCAGATACACCATGTCGTACATAAATACTCATAAAACCAACGAAAACGTAGTAAGAATTGTTGTTGTTTCTTTTTCTGTATTTGTGTTGTTGTTGCGTTTGTGTTTTTTGTTTTTGTTATTTCAGAGCGCAAAGCAAAATAACAAAAACAACAAATAACACTCGCTCAACTGTTGCTCACAGTTGGGTTTTTATTTATTCTTGCTTACTCTTTGCTGCTGTCTTGTTGTACTCTTTATACAAATCAACAACAACAACAAAGGCCGATTGCTTTGAGTTTGAGCACTTTTTGTTGCTTCTCCATATAGAACATTTCGTGTTTCTCCAGAAAGCGAAGGCGCCTGTGGGAGAGCAGCACACACGCCGGCGAGGCAAAGCGAACTTGAACAGCGACGCTCAGTCAGTTGATTGTCAAACGTTGAAACGCAACGTTACGTATACGCAACGTGTTCCACGCGAAACGTCTTAATAAAAGCTCTTGAGGTGTGTGTGTTACACCTTTTGGACAGTGATTGTGCGTGTCTGTGTGTGCGTTCGCACTTATCATACGCCATGTGTAACAGCGACGCAGAAGATAAGCACAACCAAAACGGTTTGCACTTCGACTCTGCTAGTGTCATTACCAGCAACAACAACAACAACAACAACAGTAATAATAATAACAACAACAATAGCAGTAGCTATGATAGCAATGATAATAATAATGCTAGTCAGAAAACAATTGTGAACATGAAACAAATGAAACGCTACTCAGCATTTGAAGTGCCCAGAAAAAAATCAACACCTCAACTCTTGAAATCGCTATCGCTTAACATTGCTGGAAACAATAGACGTTCGATATATGAACAGGAAGAACAACAACAACAACATCATCATGGAGCATCAGAGGGATTTGCCTGCTTCTGTTGTGAACGCGAGGAACCACTGCAGACACTCTGCAACGATGAACGAGTCAAAACTTGGTAAAATCTACAAGAGGGAAAGCAAAATAATGTGTGTGCGTGTGTGGGAAAGAGATGGGAAGATAGGGAGAGAGTGGGAGGGAGTGGTTACTCTCTTCTATTGCTAACAATGCGCAGCCTTTGTTTGCCTTCACTGCGACGGGCTGTAATCCAAGCTGTGCGGCAGGCCTCACGTTCAATTAGGTTGTTCATTGTGAGCAGAGCATGAGCATGAACATATCGAGTGCTCAGTGCTTTTTTCCAATAACAATAAGAGCTTTATTTATGCACATACGAGCTATATATGAACAACACTAGATCTGCCATTATCAGCCTTTTTTCATTTGTTTTGTTTATATGCAAAGTGACTAAGCTCAAATCGGGCATTAAATTTGATTGTTGACCCCAGTACCATAAGCATGTGCTTCCACTCCCCATATCTTTATTTTTTATATATATATACGTATGTCTGTATATGAATATCGTGTATATTTCTAAGACACTTTGATTGGGCTGCAGCAGCAGCACTCGACGACTTTTGTCACGTACCGTTATACTTTGGGGGCCCGAAGAAAGAAAAGTTAATTTACAACTTGCTTGTGGCATCAGTTTGTACAAGTTGCACCAGAGAGAGAGAACGAGAGAGACAGCAAGAAAGAGAGGGAGAGAGAAACTAAAAGAAACAAACAAGCAGCGAATTTATTTTGTGGGTAAAACTTACCAAAGTTGTTATCAGTGCAGCAATTGTTAGCTAAATGAATTGCAGAAAAACCCACAAAAAAAGAGAGCAGTATAAATGATGTATTAAGGGAAAGAACCGCACTTCCTCTGCGCTACTATTTAGCATTGTTACGTAACCACAAACTGTACGAGAATGGTTGCAGATAAGCGATTTGTTTATTTGCCATAAAAGTGATTTGTAGAGTATCATGGATTAAATCATTTATTATATCTGATGAAATTGACAGACAGCAGACGGGGGAATTTCAATCTTTCTCTTCTTCTTCTTCTGCTTGGCAATTAAATTCTAAACAGTTTAACAACAACTCGAAGACCTCTAAAGCTATAAAAAGCGGCTTAGTATTTCCCGCAAATGTTTGCATTAATTACTCTGAGTGAAAACCTGTTTTCAAACATGCAAAACATTTATCGCATTAAATTGCCAATGCAATTGTTTTTTTCTCAGTGTGCAGAGAGAGAGAAAGAAAGAGAGAGAGGGAGCGAATGGAAGGGAGTAAATGAGAAGGCATATAAACATTGCATTAGTCAGCCCATAATGTGGAGCAGTCTGGCACCGGCTGCGTCATTATTGATAAGAAGTAATTGCAGAAGTTGCAACTAGATTGACATTAATCATACGCACTGTATACTCACATAGTGACTAATTAAAGCAAGTCTGCCTGCGCCGAAACGCACTCTCTCTTTATTTGGCATTAAAGTACATTTTCCATCGAATTTCGCCTCGATAAGCAACTGTGCACAATCTTATCGACGGCTTAAACTAAACACGTTATTGATATGCGCAAAAAAAGAAAAAGGTTTTCACAATAATTGCAGAATTGTTTTGTAATTATCGGGCTTGTTCTATCCCTAGATATAAATTGGAATAGTAAAAAAAGAAAGAAAAAAAGGGAGAAATACTTTCAATATTTGCACACTAATTGGGCATTTTGTTTACTGGCGCGCACTCTTGAAGCTGCCCGCCCCCTCTTGCAAGCTAGTGAGCATTGAGCAAAAAGCCATTTCAGTTTTACCTCCTTCTCTTGCTATTGTTGCTGAGTCAACCGCTGACCATGAATATAGATTATAGTCTGGAGTAGGAGAAAGACAAAGAGTAGAGCCAACTGTCGTCGTTGTGGTGTTGCTGCTGCTGTCGCTCTGTCTCAAGCGCTCTGTCAATAAGTGTGTCTATTTGCTGAGGGCATTGACAGTGGTGAACAGGAGGAGAGCAGTGGGACAGTGGGAGAGGCAGCAGCAGCAGGATCGACACAGTGCGCGTGCTGCCAAGTCCAATGAACTAAATGGACACACGCTTTACCGACCATATTTGCAACGTGCACACACACACAACACACAGACAACAACCTGAGTGAGGCAGTCTTTGTTGCATACTTTGAGGCGACCTCATTAATATGTTACCCCAACTCGCGCTTGTGCTGTCGTTGTGTGTGTGGGTGTGTGAGTGTGTGTGTATAAGCGTTGCTTATTTGCCTAAAACATTACATCAGCAAAATGAATTTTGAACGCGTACGAACACGTAATAAATTAAATACTATTTTCCAGGAACCAAAAGGACTCAGCTCCTACGCCTCGTCCTGCACCTGCCACTCCCCCGCCCCTTTCCACCCTCTGCACAGCTGCTTCGTTGTCTGTGTCAATGTTTATTTTTACTTTGAATTATGTTACGTTGGCAGCGGGTGGGTGCAGCAAGAGCGCGGCTGAGTGGGCTGGCATTGGAGGGCGTTGCACCATTTTTGCCAAGTAGGCGTCACTTGACCACGCCCCACTGTAAACTGCTCTACTTCTACTTCGTATGCAATTTATACTTTTTCGCAAGCAATTCAATTAAAATAGAATTTGCAAACTTTTTAAGCCATTGCCCGACAAAACAATTGCTAATTAATTATGCTTAAATTATTATTTATTGCTCAGCACTCAAGGGGTTAAACGCCAAACACACATACACAGAGAGAAAGGTAGGGGGAGAGAGAGGGAGAGCGGACTATTGATTATCTCGGTCGGTTTAAATTACAGCAAACTCATTAAAAGCGAACCCTTGTCGCTGTCCTCCCCCTACATCAACTATTGGCATGTTAATTGAGCTGCGGATGTACCCTGTGGGCAGGGGAAATGGAGGATGGACGGGACAAAGGGAGAGGTTTTCGCCGAGGGGCTTTAGAACTTTGCTTGCGGTTGCGAGAGCGAACTGAGAGTGAAAGTTTTTAATTAAATACCGCAAAATGTGCGCTCGATTTGAGAGACAAGTTGACCGCAATGCAAGCATGGCATATAATATAATATAATATACCAAATAAATTTAAATACTTTGTGCAGGATGAAAGATTGAAAGATATACTATATTACATACATATATGTTATATATATTGTATTATTTTAGGGTATTGTAGGATACAAAGCACCACAAATGTGTGTAACAGATAAAACAAGGCATGCTCCATTCCCCATAATATTGTATGCATAATCATTGTAGGATACAACAGACTTATGAGCGCCACAAATGTGTGTAATGGATAAAATAAGGCATGTTCCATTTCCCATAATATTGTATGCATAATCATTGTCAACAGGGAAGGCAATTTACCCATATTTCATTAATATTTGTCCGTATGAACACCTATATCTCAGAGACTTTGGGAGATAGAGGTTTTAAATTAAGTAACAATATGTCTTAATATGTCTCGCAGAAAAAGTTTAATTTAGAAATTTGCCACGCCTATTTCCACACCCGAAAATTGGGAAAACTCGAGCATAGCGGGTATATCAAAGTCAAGCAGACTCGTCTGTAACTTTACTTGCCATAGTCTAACCTGTTATAGATTTCATCTTGCGCTTAACCCACTCTGTATGCAAATTTCAAGCGTGCGCACATGATAAATGAGTTTTCATTTAAATTCCTTGTTCCAACACAACAAATTGCTGCAAACTGATCCCATAAAATCAGGCAAGGGAAATTAATCAAAATGGCGCCAGTAAAAACTTTGGAACAGTTATGGGAAAACCATTCAAAAAAAAAGGAAATGAAACAAAATCAACAAAAGAAAGGAATGAACAGTAAATGATTTTTGAGTCTCATGAAAAGAGCACCACCAAAAATGTTGTTTTTGATAGCGAGGCGAATAATAAATTTCGAGGAACGCAATTTTATTGTGTGCACTCGGCGCGCTCTGGCAATGAATTCTTCATCGTTCTCTCTTCATCATCATCGTCGTCGTCGTCGTCATCTTTCACATGGCCGTGTGCCATGAACTTGGCCCCACTGTGCGAGCGGCGACAATGAGCAGAGCTGAGCGGCAAAGCAGCGGGCGGGCCAAAGTGGCTGCCTGACATGCTCAGCCCGTGGCGACAGTCTCATGTTGGCCACGCAGCTGGACAGCCAATTTGCCAGCGCGTGTGTTTTTAGGGGTGTCGGGATCTTGTTTTAATTGCGTATACGACGTGTCGGCGGCAACCAGAGAGAGAAAGAGAGAATCTCAATAAAATTGAAAGACAGAAAACAACAGCAGCAGCAGCAGCAATGGATGAACTCGTGCAGAGCGCGACATCAATACGCTTGTTCCTGTATGCCCCCTTCCTCCAACGTCCCCTCCAATTAGATATAGCCTAATCTGTTGCTATCTATTATTATGTCTGTTCGACAAACATTAATCAAATTTTCTGTTTCTGTTTCTATTTTGCAGGCGCAAATGGCTGCCGCCTCAGCTGCGTAAACTTTCGCAGAGCAAGGTGGAGAAGACGCCAAACGACAAGGCGCTCTTGAAGAAGCCCTCGGAGAAGAACCTGAGAGTAAGCAACAGCCCCACAAATGTTATATTTATATATAATATTTTTATAGTTGATATATGTATATATGTATGTACTTATTGACAAACGTGTCTCGCGCCTTTTCAGACACCACAGAAGCATGCCGAGGAGGAGCAGACGAGCAGCAGTGCCGCAGCGACACCTGGCAGCAGTACCAGCAGCGCCAGTGTTGGACAATTGCCACCACAATTCCCCAATGTAAGCAGCGCAGCAACAGCAGCAGCTCACCAGGCTGCTGACTATGAGGCTGAAGAGGAGGTTGGCTTGGAGTTGCCGCCACCGATGAAGCCCATACAGGAGCCGCATCTGATTGCCAATGGACCGCCTGCATTTCCCAAGGATCTCAAAGAGAGCTCAGCCAATATGGTAAGTGAAAAGGAACACCCCTTAAAATATATATAATATTTAATGCAAGGTCACCTCAAAAGATCTGAGCATATTTACCTTTTCCGGCGGCGCATTCGAATTGAGTTTTATACGCCGCATATCATTGATATGTTTGCCAGTTTAGGGTAACTGGAAATGGGGGAAATATAAATAATATATAGTAGAAGAGTTGTGTGTAGATTTGGAATTTACTCACGCCATTCTCGCGTTTGTTTGTTGTTGTTTCTCCCCACCCCCCAACACTCCGACACTGCTTTAGTTTTCTTTATATCTTGTGCTTGTGCTTGGGCTTTGTTTGTTTTGGCTCTTCTTGTTTGTTTGTTTAATACGCAACTTTTCTAATGTGTATTTCCTTTTGGCCCACACCACCCACACACACGAGCACACACATACACACAAATGAAAACAGTTGAGGTCCACGTCATTGAAAGATTGCGCTTAGGCAATCCGAGCACGAGTTTGCCGCTCTGCTCAATTAGAAAGCATAGCAAATAAAGCAGATCGTACAACGAGGGAGAGAATACACAAAAATATATTCCACACGTTCGCCAAAGAGGGGTGTGTGGGGGGTAGGTGGTGTAGGCGGGAGGAGGTTGTGCCTTGGGGCAGCCACCTTTGCCATAAATGCGCCACTTTATTTTGTTTACATAGCCCATGGAGAAGGGACCGACGAGAGTGCGAGAGTGGACACAGACTGTGAGCTACCTAAGATGCTCGCAACAAGACGCAGCAGCAACGACAAAAGCCCCCCTACACACCCACGTATACACCCCCTCTCCCCTCCCCTCCCTACGGCACACACACCTCCCGCACAATAAACGACGCATAAATTTTGCGCAGTCAAATTAGCTGGCAAAACGTTGTGTGGCAAAAATGATGCTACATTTAGATTCAGAATGTGGTTTAGATGGCTGTGGGTGGTTGCTTGGTTGGTGGTGGCATGTGGCATGAGGCATGCTGATGCGTTGGCTGCCTACGTATCGGTACTTTACTTTACCAATGCAAAGGATTTCTCATAGTTCATTCGAGCGAACAGCTGACTCAATAATAGCAAATCAATTGCTCGTTTTAAGTGGAAATCAATGCGCAAAGCTGTTGCTGCAGCTACAGAAAATACACATACGTATATCCATGTATTCATATATATATTTGTATGTATATTTGACGTTATTTTTAGACACTTGTTGAAGCGCAGCTTTACTTTTTGGGGGATTATTTCCAATGAATCGATGACGATTTTCATTTTCGTTAGGGCACTTGAAAATCTCTTTGCCGCCATATTGTCTTTAGACGCCATTAACAACATGGCAATGATGATGATTATATGCGTGTGTGTGTCCGGTGTGTGCGTATGTGTGTGTTCCGGTGTTTGCGTATGTGTGTGTGTGTGACGCCAATGCGAAATACTGTCGCCACTTTGTCGCTCGCTATTCAACATTTCCATCAATAAATTTAATGTTGTCTGTGTCTGCAGCTACCCCCGAGTTGTAGTTGTTGTTGCTGCTGCTGCTGTTGTTGTATATATTTTATGGCTTATTAGTCGTTTTAATGTAAAATTCGTTTCTGCCTTGTAAAAGTTTTGCTGCGTGTTGCCTTGACTATTTTATTTTTCATTTCATTTTTGGAATTTCATTTCTCTTCTTATTTTGTTATATTTATTGTTGTTTTTTCTTTTGCTTAATATTGTTGCTGTTGGTGTTTTGTGTTGTTAATTTTGCAATCTGTTTGTTTATCTTCTTCTTTTTCTGACTCGTAGCAGGGTGTGAACTTTTTAGCTAACCCAGTTAGGTGTGCAAATAAATGTTCATCGTCGTCGTCGTTGTCGTGTACATAGTATTATTAACCAATTGTTGTTGTATTATTTTTTTGGAACAATTGCCAATTGGGTTTCTCACATGCTTTACCTTTGTTTAGTTACCATTTTGGCTTCATTCTTTGCCATTGTTCCTTTTGTTTATTTGCATAGCCATTAAATTTTAATAGTTCTGTTTTCCCTTGTTGATGTTGCTGTTGCTGTGCTGACATCAGCCACGGCAACCACCTTGAGTAGTGATACGCTCAGTCCTTCCACTTCCCTTCCCCCTTCACTGCCTTGTCTCTATAGCGCCTTAGGAGCCTAATTAAATGTCGCGCAACGCACTTAGTAAGGAAGGCAGGCAAGAGAAAGACGTCATGCAAGGGCATTTCCCAACTTCATTAGCAATGTAAAACTCAATGCTCAATGCCCCCGATAAGGCAGGCAAGCAACAACAACAACAAAGAACAAAAACAATAGCAATAAAAATAGGTACAAGTGCATTATCCAATTAAATAAATAAATTAAGTGGCGGCGAGACATGGAAATCGTGTGTGTTACTGAGAGTGCAAAGAAAATCTGCTGTTTTTAGAGAGAGAGAGAGAGTTAGTAGGGTACTCGTATTTGCAAGTCGTTGAGCACACAATGACAGTTTTAAATATTATAATTATTACTATTAATTTGTTATCTTAGCGCCACAAGTTAGAACTAATTTTATGGCTCTAATGACCACAATAAATATAGATTTATTATTTTAAATAGAACTAAAATTTACAATAGAGTTAAATTTAAATTATAATTATTATTATCACTATCATTACTATCATTAGTATTATTATTATTATTATTATTATAATATTATTATTATTAGCATCATTGTTATCATTATCATTATTATTATTCGATATTTTATTCTTTTATTATTTCTTATTACTTTATAAATTAATTATTAATTGTATGTATTTATTTTATTCCTTATTTGTTTCATCATTTCATTTATCTTATTATTTTTTATTACATATTAATTTTCACACACTTTGTATTTCTCGCCTTGTTTTGTTGATATTGTTGAAGGCGAATTAATTTATGTATTTAAGAATTTTGCCAAAACACACGCACACACCCACAACAAGATAGGGGAGAATATTTTACTGTCTCTCTACCGCTCACTCTCTCTTTGTCGCTCTCTGTTACTCTCTCTCTCTCTCTCCCTCTCTCTGTGTGCTTCTCTCAATTATTTTAATGCTTGTCCCACAAGTGGCGACGCCGTCGAAATTCGTTGGCGACGCGACGCTGATTGAGAGTTTCTTTGATTGCGCCTTAATGTGTGTGTGTCTCTGTTTGTTGTGCGTGTGTTTGTATGCGTCTTTGACTGTTGTGCGTGTATGTAAAACATATGAGCTAACTATTGGCAGCCCTGACAGGTCATTCAGACCTATAGTCAGTTAGTTGTCGGCCGTTCGCCGTTCAGTCCGTTCCAGTCATCGTCGCCGTCGTCGTCGTCGTTGTGGTCGCTCGTCGCTCTTCTCTCATGCAATTGTCAGTATTATCACAGTGCGACGGTGTCGTCGTTGTCGTCGTCGTCGCGCGAACATCCTTATAAAGTGTGTAAAGCTCTACTGCACAACGGAAAATTAATTAAAATTTTATTATAGACAATTATCCAAAATTGGATTTCGTATAACCAAAATATTTTCAACTGTCTGTAGCGAATTTAAATCGAACACGTGCCGCCATGAGCTGCTTTTTTCGTTTGTTTGTAAGTGCACGCTGTAAAGGTGTAAAAGTAAAAGAGTATTAATAATAATAAATGTTGTATATGTATGGCAAATAATAACAATAAGAGGCAAACTTATTCGATGACTGAAGAAAAGTCTAGTGCTGTGTTGTGACTCGTCGTCGTCGTCGTTGGTTGGTTTTGGGCCTAACGCAAATCTTATCTTACATTGGCAAAAGTACAACAAAGACAGTGAAATATTTAGTATATATCTGACTGTGGGCTACGATTACGATATATATACGATATGTACAGGAAAGAATTGAAAGACATAAACAACGTAGGTCCCGTGTCTTTGCTGGTGCTTCTGGTTACACAATTTTATCTGCGATTAACTAACAATTTTCCCATCCAGGGCCCTAATCAGAGAGTAGAAAGTCCACAATATTTGACTAAGCTGGTTTGTTTATGCAATAATAACAACAATAACAGCAACAACAGAACAATTGAAATTGGCTTTTCATGCGAAAATAAGTTAGTGATTCAAGCTATTTACAGCGTTCGTTCCAAGTGTGAATAACAACAATAATAATCAATTTATATAAAATGTAGAAAACTCATCTTGATGGATTTGCAAACAAAGCATTGCGCGTGAATGCGTATAGAATATTATTTTTAGCACAACGAATAAGCAATGCCCTTTTGCAATTGAAACTTGTGTAAGATTTTATACAAAATGTAACATATAAATTGAATACAAAATGTAGGTAAATAAATATGTAAATAATGTATAAATCATATAAATATTGTCTTGAAGCTGTAGTACCCCTTGACAGTGTATTAAAATTGCGAGAAATGTGTACACAATTAAGACAACAACAATGATACAAACAAAAACTATTTAGGCAAATTTTTATGGCGATCAGGGATGGGAATGCAACAAGAAATAGATATAATAAATTATATAATATAATATAAGATATATATGTCTATGGCAAACTCTCTAGAATCGAGAATTTAAAACCACATTGTTTATAATTGTTTTCCCAAATAAGCTATTCGAAATTTCCCTGCACTTTTGCGCTCAGTTAGTTAGTTAATTAGTTAGTTCGAATGGCTTTCCTTTGCCACATTTAGACATATAATTTAAATGAATTTTAATTTTTTAACCGTACACCAGCCCTCAAAATAAACAGCTGCCCCATCGTGTGTGCTATTTGTGTGTTTGTTTGTGGTTGAAGGTATTTGTTTATAAGCCCCCATGCCACTATAGACGTACTTGCACTCACACTCAGACTCAGACTCACATTCGCATTCGCCGCATGCAAATATTCGAATTCCATCGTTGCTGCTGGCATAGTTAGTTCTCTCGTCGACCAGAAGGAAAACTTTTTCAATTAGTAGTCGCACTTGTGTGTCTGTGCGCGGGTGAAAAGGAAGGTATAATCAGCTTTCAATTGTGCTCGAGTTTAAAGTTTTACAGGTTTTGTCCACCAGAGTACCAAGTACCGTTTTATATTATTATCTATATATCTGTGTGTATTTGTGTGTGTGTTCTAATGTATGTGTGTTTTGTGTCCTTGCAGGCGAACACCGGTAAAATAGAGGGCAATCCACTATCGGAAATTGAACAAATTGTCAGGATGAGCAGGGTAAGTAGTGCAGTAGTTTTGAGCTGTTCAAGTTCCTTGAGTTCTGAGCTAACAACTTTTGAACCCTTTGGGCAAAACAGGAACAACACGAGTCCAACAGCCGTGTGGATGGCAGTGTAACAGGTGAAGAGGGTGTCGATGGTGTTGCCTGCACCAACGGACGTGCTCGTTCCGGTGCCGAGTTGGGATTTGAGCAGGACAACAATGACAAGGTAAGTAAGCAAAGAAGAAAAGGACGAACAATCCACGCTCAAGAACTTCTTGATTAACTCTATTTATTTCTCGCAGAACAAAATCGGTGAAGCCGAAAGAGCGGCAGCCCTTACCAAGCGCCAATTGGTGCTGAATGAGCTAGTTACAACAGAGGAGTCTTATGTACGAGATCTGCAAGAGATAGTCAATGGGTGAGTTAAGCAGCTCTTTGAAATCTATATATAGCTCTTTAAACTCTCTTCTCTATCTTCCTTTCTTCAGCTACATGAAAGAGATTGACAACAAAGAAATACCCAGACCAGTTGACCTGCAGAGTGACAAAATGAAATTGGTATTTAACAATATCAAAGATATCTACGAGTGGCACAGAGAGTGAGTATTCAGCACAACCTAATTAACTTATGACACAGTTTACTTATACCACCTTTACCTTCTTTACTTTGCAGTAAATTTCTAAGAGCTCTGCGCCTGTGCCAAAAGTCACCAGCTGATTTGGGGCCACTGATCGCAAACTCCACTAAGAGGTTCACCATGTACTACTATTTCTGCAGCAACAAGCCATTGTCCGAGTTTATAATCAATGCGCATTATCAGTATTTCGATCAGATACGAGCAAAACTTGGACACCGCATGGATGTAAGCTGAAATAAAATGATATTGATAATCTGGAAATGATTAATACAAAATTCTTTAATTTACAGCTAAGCAATCTTATAATAAAGCCCGTACAACGCATCACCAAATACGAGCTGCTGATCAATGAGGTGCTGAAAGAGACGCAACGTGCGGGCTTACACAATGAGGAGGTTCCGCTATCGGAGGCCTATGAACATATGAAGGAGATCGTGAAGAAAGTCAACGATATGATGGTGGTGCTGCGTAGTCTACAGGATTTCGATGGCGAACTTACCGCACAGGGAAATCTGTATATGCAGGGTTCACTGAATTGTTCAATCGATGCCAGCCAGAAACAGCGTGAGCTGCAAGTCTTTCTTTTCCAGCAGATAATGATCTTTGCTGACATACAAAAGGCTAAGACACAGTATTCCAGTCCCATCTTCAAGTATCGCACCCATATACAGGTAAATTGTGAATCAAATCAAGTTCAATTGCAATTAAATTGACAAATATCTCTCTCTTTCTTTTCGAACAGTTAAACCACATGCAGTTGGAGACGTTAAAGGATAGCGAGTACAGTTTTCGAATCAAGTCAACAAACCCGAATAAGCCAACAGTCACAATCGATTGCCAGGCATCCAACCCCAAACTAGACAAAGAGTGGATGGACCAGTTAAACAAGATACAAGATGAGCAGAATACTTTCTTATCTCAGCTCGTCAACCCACAGCACAATTAAACAAACAAAAAATATGAATTCCAAACAAGAAAGCAAATGAAGAAATTAAACATAAAATGAGAGAGTAGTTCTATAGGAATACTTAATGTTAAACAACAACAAAAAAATGACATTGCAAAGTGTTTTCGTCCTAAGAGGACTCCCACAAATTCTAGTGAGCATTCGCCTCGCACTTGTTTGTCTGAGCGTCTGTTTCTGTTCGTTTTGCTCACTATCGACCACACACACACATACATACATGGAAAACATTCACACCCACACACACACATACATACTCAAGTCCTAATCTGTATGTAGCTTGTAATTTATTTATTGTTTTGTCATTAATTTTTTTCTTGTGTGTGCTGATCTAATTTAATTATTTGTATTATTTTGTATGTGCCGTCTGTATATTCTGTTTCCGACTTTCTGCTTGGAAAAGTATTATATGCTCAAGAAATTTGATTGTATTATGAACTTATTTATGTGTCTGACTTCAATCTATATCTTTTCATTTTCAATTTGTCTGACAGCGGCAAACCAAGAACTCAAGTACTCACAATCAAAAGCAATTAAAATGAAAAAATACTTTAAAACAGCATACAAACTAAATAAAAACACACAGAAAGAAAAGTTAAAAGTAATAAGAGTAAAGTATTTACCGAGTACGTTTAGTTTTAGTTTTCAATTTAGTTTTAATCTAAATGCTAAATTTAATTTGAGTTTTATAAGCGGTGATTTCTGTAATTATCTGTACACATAATTCAGTGCAAGAAACTTTTGGAATATCTTAAGTTCGCTTTAATTTATACTATATATTTACATATATTATACATATATATGCAAAAGATATTACTGCGTATTTGTATTTTATATATGTTTTACAAAATAAACTATTTAAGCTTTAAAAGTAAAAAATCAAAAGAAGTAAGATTAGAGAGACTTTTCAGTTTATAATTTTAAAAAACGCATTAGAAATAAACAAAGAATAATAATAATTTTTACTCAGATATCAAATAAATTTGTTTTATTTTATATTTTAATATAATTTTTGATTGGCACACTGAAAGAAGAAAACTTTAAACCCCCTCTAAAATACTTACAATAATTAAGCAAATTTATATAGACCTATATATAGTACTATATATTTCTCTTTGGTGTGCGTCATTGTTAGCTGGTAAGGTGTGTCTAGGGGCGTGTACAGAGTAGATGACATATGAGATAAGTCTGTTTAAGTCAGTGCGTTTTGCAGTTCACAACGGTTCAAGTAAAGTAAATATTATATGAATACATAATATAACTTAATGCAAAAAAAGGACCAGGATTTGATTAAATGTATAAAACACAAGACAAAGTTACTAAGTGGTTGTTTATCAAGTTTGTTTTATTGATTTCTTTTCGTAAACATCCGAACAAAACAGAACATATATACCGGTAAAAATCTGGAAATATGCATCAATTCGAATATATATCAACATAAATGTAAACAATAATTATTTAGCATAGCTAAATATGGTGAAAAGAAGAGATGATAAAAGAAGAGAAGCGTTTAAGACGAACATGAAATGTATTTTTTTACAAATATGTGAAATGAACCTCCGGCATTAATTAATTAATGGATGTAAAAGACGAAGAGACGTGTAACGAACGAGCAAAGAAAACGCACATTGGAAAACTGAAAGACCACATTTTTCTACATTTTTGCACCAGAACACACACAAGATACTCTCTAAAAAACTAAAACCTTTAACAACTAACATATATTCCACATCTCTTAAATGGAAATCTATGTATTGATCGGACGTATTTGTAACATAATTTAATGAATTACGTGTCGTACTCTCTTATTCAAAAAAACTAAATTTATTGTTGTACTTTAAACTGTTACGAGCGAATACCAAAGCGTACGTCAATAGGAATGGGGCAATGGAAATTCTAGATAATTGTGGTATGTAATTGAAATGTGCGTGTATTTTATTAATATGATAAAGATAATGAATCTATATTATTATGTACGTCTTTGCAATGCGAGAGAGCATCAAATAAACGTGTTAATCTGTGTTTTAGCCAAGTAAGCAAGTCAAATGCAAAACAGTTAGTTGTGCGCCAAACATTTTGGGAATTTCATTGAACTTTGACTACGCAATCAACCAACAGCAACAACAACAGCATATAAATTTATATATAAATATATATATATATATATAACGTAAATATATCGAAATACAAATCTTATGTACCCAAAAAAGTATGTAATCTGAATTTAAAATTTTCAAAGTGAGTAATAAAAGCAAAAGTAGATGAAATTATGAATACTAAATATTCAAATGCAACGGTTGTTTTAATTTTATTCAAACGTGTTGCATAGCAGTCAGCTTTTATTCACTGTGCAGGCAAAATGCATGAGAAAATACTAAAATATTGCAAATGTGTGGGGTGGAGCTACCGTATGTTATTTAGAGCAAGTTGGCATCTCTGCGAATTCTGCCGAGTAATGCAAAAGCGTCGCAGCAGCAGCTGCAAGGAATTTCAATAAATTTTTCATCATAATTATCTAAAAAACATAATAAATAAACTAATGGAGGAACTACGCAAGCATTTATCTAAGGTGAATGTGCCTTGCGGCAATCCACCGATATACAAAGACGAATGCGTTTTCTCCTACGATAATCCGGAAACTCCGACAGGCCTCTATGTCTGCCTGCAGACTTTCCTGGGCTTCGGCGAGGCGTACGTACGCGAATATGCCGCCAAGACCGGCAACAATGTGTTTTTACACATCAAACGCGATCGCAAACTAAAGGAGGGCGAGACTGCCGACGAGGAAGTGCAGACGACAGACGAGGCTGGGCCAGAACGAAAGATCACCCGGTTAGCAATTGGTGTGGAGGGCGGCTACAATGAGACTGATTTGGCTAAGAAGTACGAAATTAAGGACACCTACAGCATTGTTGTGGCACCCAATCTTGACACGAAGCTGCCCTATCCAGATCCGGAGCTGCCAATGCGTGTTACTCAGGCTGTGGAGGCAATTATTGAGGCGGACTCAGCGATTGCCAAATTGGAGAAGGCCACGTTGTCTGGTAAGTCATCATCTCTTACAGATAAGAAGTGTTACTAGTCCTCTTTCTTCCTTCCACAGGCACATGGGATGGCGAAGTGCGTCAGTCATCGAAATATGCAGAGAACCTACAGCAGTTGGACAATGGCAAAAAGATTCCACCTTGTGGCTGGAAGTGCGAGAAATGCGATTTGACCAACAATCTTTGGCTGAATTTAACCGACGGTTCCATTTTGTGTGGTCGCAAATTTTTCGATGGCAGCGGTGGCAACGATCACGCTGTGGAGCATTATCGTCAGACAGGTTACCCGCTGGCCGTGAAGCTCGGCACCATTACTGCCGAGGGCAAGTCGGATGTATTCTCCTACCCGGAGGATGACATGGTTATCGATCCGCATTTGGCCAAGCATTTATCGCACTTTGGCATCAACATGGCAGCCATGAAGAAGTGCGAAAAATCTATGGTGGAACTGGAGCTTGAGATAAATCAACGCATTGGTGAATGGTCCGCACTGACCGAAAGCGAGAGTGAGCTACAACCGCTGGCTGGTCCCGGCTTAACGGGCATGCGCAATCTGGGCAACTCGTGTTACATCAACAGTGTCATGCAGGTTCTATTTGTCATACCCGATTTCCAGCAACGTTTTGTGGGCTCCGGGGCCGAGCATTATTTTAAAGAATTCCCCAGTGATCCGGCTAATGATTTCAACATACAAATGGCCAAGTTGGGCAACGGACTGCAGTCGGGCAAGTATAGCAGCATTGCCAAAAATACTCTGGATACGGAGCATATGACCGGCATATCGCCAGCCATGTTCAAGAATATTGTGGGAAAGAATCATCCGGAGTTTAGTACCAAGCAGCAACAGGATGCCAATGAATTCTACTTACATCTGCTGACCCTGCTCGATAGGAATTCTCGCAATCAATCGAATCCAGCTGACGCTCTGAAGTTCCAACTGGAGGATCGTGTTGAATGTCTTGCCAGCCGTAAGGTCAAGTACAAGACCCGTGAGGAGTACAGCTTTCAATTGCCCATCCCGCTGGATCAGGCAACCAATCTGGACGAGGTGCGAGAATATCAGGAACGTGAGAAAGCTGCTCGTGCCAGCGGACAACGTGTTTTGGATCGTGACATTGTGCGACACAAGGTGCCTCTGCAGGCGTGTCTGGAACGCTTTTTTGGCGCCGAGCTGATTGAGCAGTTCTACTCGACGGCAATAAATGGCAAGACGACAGCCAAGAAAACTACGCGCATTGCCAGCATGCCTGATTTTCTGATGATCCATTTGGGTAAATTTACGCTGGGCGACGATTGGGTGCCCAAGAAACTGGATGTTTCTGTGGATATGCCCGATGACTTGGACTTGAACGCATGGCGTTCCACAGGCGGCCTACAGGCTGGAGAGGAATCACTGCCGGAACCGGCTGCCGAGGCGCCCAAATTTGATTTCGACGAACACATTATGTCCGAGCTGGTTAACATGGGATTCCCCCCGGAGGCTTGTAAACGTGCCTGTTTTTATACCAAGAACAGCAGCCTCGAAGTCGCCTCCAATTGGCTGATGGAACACATTGCAGACGCGGATATTTCTGATCCCTTTGAGGTACCCATCACGCGTATTGGTGACGGCGCCAGCGAGGAATTTGTAGCCAATCCCGAAAGTCTTGCCATGCTTATGAGCATGGGCTTTAACGAGCGGCAGGCAGTGGCTGCGCTTAAGGCAACCGATGGCAACGTTGAACGTGCCACAGATTGGATATTCTCCCACGTGGACAGCATTGAGGATACGCCAGCCGATCCAGTGGCCACAACAGCGGCTGCTGCTGCTGGTTCTACAGCTACCACGAATTATCGCGACGGATCTGGCAAATATAAGCTAGTGGCATTCATCTCTCACATGGGCACCTCCGCCCAGGTGGGTCACTATGTCTGCCACATACGTAAACAGGGAGAGTGGGTGATCTACAACGACACCAAGGTGGCCAAGTCACAGAATCCACCCAAGGATCTGGGCTATCTGTATTTATACATGCGCGACGAGTAAATGAGCAATGATTGATTGATCTCCCCCTGCCCAACCAAGCAACCACTCTCAACATAAGTCTTGTGAAAATTATATATGAAACAAATAATAAAATAAAATCGATTATCTATTAGCAAAACCCATCCTGGAATCCCTAGAACTAACCCATTTATTCTACAAATTCGAAACCCCTTGAAGTCATGTGATGTTCTGCACGTTTATTGAATTTTCTTGGTGCTTCTCTTTGGCGGCATCAGCTCGTAGATTATCTGATTGAGCCGATCAGCAAATGCCTGGAAGGAGAATTTCTGCTCCACACGTTTGTGGCCCAGATCTCCCATCTTAAGACGTAATGCCTCGTCCCGGAAAAGCTGATACATGGCACCGCCGAAGCTCTTCTCATTCTTTTCACACAAGAAGCCTGTGGAGGTGTTCACCACTGTCTCTGTGGGTCCACCACTGTTTAGGGCCACAATGGGTTTGCAGAAATACATGCCCTCAAGAGGCACAATGCCGAAGTGTTCATTTTCCGGCGTGTAAAGCAAACAGTGTGCGGCATAGAGTAGTCCACACTTTTCCTCATCTGTGGGTGAACGCAGCAGGACCACATGATCCTGCAGCTTTAACTCTTCGGTCAGTGCCTCTAGTTCAGCGTAGTGCTCGACGTTCTCCAGACAACGTGTGTCATAGCCTCCGGCAATGATGAGACGGCATCGCTTGAAGTCCTGCACTGGAAGCAAGTCCCCAAGCAGACGCAGTGAGTGCAGTGCCAGGGCATGATTCTTTTTGCGTTCGTATCGATTGATATCCAGATAGATGAAGGAATTCCGTGGCACACGCGCATGTATGGGCTCATCTAGTAAGACAGAGCGCTGTTCCAGCTTCTGTTCCATTTTGTCAAAGTACTGCGTGTGCAACGAAGGATAAAGCACCTCTGGAACAGTGCTCAGTCTACGGAATGTGTCCTGGAAAACGCGTAGGGTGAACTTTGAGTTCACCAACACCTTGTCGGCTAAGCCAATGGTGTGCTCCTCCAACCAGTTGATTGGAGCTCGATACAGTCGCTTTAGCAGGCCAGCTTGGGCACTTAACAACTGGTCGGGAAAATGGCAATAGAAGAGCACATGGGGACGATGACGAGCCAAACGGAGAACTGGAATACACACGGAAATGATATCACAGAAGACAACGTCTACTTGCTGGCGGTTCGGCATAAAGAAGCTAGCATAGAAGGCCGCGTACAGCATGCGCACGTACGCACAGAAGGCATAGAAACGTCCGAAGAGCTGACGTGGGAGCCAGTCGCCCACTACCTGAACGGGAAAAGTGCCATCGGCTGTCTCCTTGAAGCAATGCGTACTGTCATGATGATTGGTCAGGAAGCTCACGTCATGACCGCTTTCCTTCAAGGCCAAAGCAGCATCTACGACCAAACGTTCAGCTCCGCCTATGCCCAGATCAGGATGCAGGAACAAAACACGCACCATTTTGAGCTGTAATTAATTAATAAATAATCAGCTTAAATATTGGAGGTATTTAACTTACCTAAATGTCATTCAATTTGCATTATTTTCCTAAAATTTAAACAATTGGAGTTTTTATTTTGATTATTTAGTTAACTTTAACAACAATGAATTTTGAAGAACTACTGTCGATAGGCTACAGTCGAAATCGATAGACCGCATTGACGTCAGCTGGCGGGCAGCAGATGGAAGTTCTATATAATGTGTCATCATTTATACTTATTGTATTAGTATTTAATGTTTTTATCAAGTATAACCAATTAATTATAAGCCTTAAATTATCTGAAACATTGCCTAAAATTTGCAAAGTTCTTTAATCGATAAGTCGTTGATTTAACAGCGCTGGCAACTCTAGAACCCACGACTCATACGGACCAAACACTGTTGGTATTTTTTAGCACCAACAACGCGCTCTGCTCGTATTTCGGCCCGTGTTTGCAACGAACGCATTAAATTTTCTGTAATATCGCCTGAAATCAAACAATTGCAATAAATATTTAAAGCCGACGTGTACCAAATTGTTTGCCCTCACGAGTAGGCGGTGTCAACAGTGTTTTGCCGTGGAACCGAACATATCCAGAGTGATGCAGCCGCCAATTAAATTGCCAGCAAGCGAAGGCATCATCAACATCGAGCGCGCTTCGTTGTTGTTGCCACTGAATAAATAGAATTAGAAAAGAATAATAAAATTCGTGGTCGCTAAATTCAAGAACTATACTATACGATAACGCAAAGTGTAATGCATGCAAATTGTTGTTGGTGTGACGCCTAATAAACATCGAATATCCCCGCCGAAAAATATCAAAGAGAAAAAAAAGAATAACATACAACATACCCCCACATTGAATTAGCTCGCTGGTGTTGCATACAACACACAACAACAACAAAATATAATATTAATATCAACAATACTACATACAATATAAAAGTGCACAATTGGACTTTTGCTGTGTGTGTCGAAAGCGATTGAACGGAAGGGCCACTAGGCCACGTAAACTCATCCTCCAGCAAGATGCCCAAAATCTACGTGAAAAAGCCCTTGGCGGGCTTGGTCATACGCAATCGGGCGCACAAGGGCAGTATATTCACTGTAAGTACTTGAATGCATATACTCACGTATACATACATATATCTATATATCCTCGTATAAGTATGTATGCAATAAATATACACACGGACAATGGGTTCCCCCCTCATAAACACCTGTGTGACTGATAGCAGGCACAGTGGACACTCACTTATAAGAAACCTGTTTGCCAACTATCGGTTATCGATAGGCATTGTTGTCATATATTGTATCTAGTATTTAATTGCGTAGTTTAAAATGTATTATAAATATAAATATTTGTAACAAATAATTCATTATTTCTATACTTGTTAAACCGTTAAAACCGATTTGTATCGGGTCACGACTTCGATATCTCGGTGTTTATTTTTACGAGCATTGACTGTGCCTAATTTAAGACATGAAAAACGTTATCACACACGAGCGAGCGGGCGGCGCGTTCATGCTGATTCCGTCGTCATGAATCACGCCTCGTGTGTCGCCGCTCTCCTCGTATTATACGATTATTAATTATAATGGGCGCCTTTAAAGCGACTTTAGAGAGCCTATCAAAGAGTCATTTTAATAATTGTACTTAAACTTACATACTTAGCTGCACACGTTCTAGATAAATAGAGGTGCAATTTGGGTATGGGTGCGAGTGCGTATGGTGTGTTTTCCCATCAGGCGATTTGCTTATCGTGTACACTGCGATAATATCCAAAAAAATAGGGTTTTTCAAATCATAAAGCAATACAAAAGGCATAAGGTAAATGTGAAAAAGAAACCAATGGGTGTGTAAAGATTTATTTGAAACAGTCATCATAATATTGTGTTTCACGTAATAGTTCTATGATAACCATGAGAAATCTATATAGTCATTATAAATTGAAGTATGGCACTTGATTGCCTTGAAAAATTATTCGTCGATCGAAAACTTGAAATGTTTTATCTAAACTGTTTCTGATTGGCTGCACAATTCAACTGTTTTCAATTAGTATATACATAGTTTGCGTTTTTATATATCGATGTTTCGATAGAGATTGTTCCGTTCGATTTATTTTAATAACTAAACTTACTGATATATAAACTTAGATTGTTTCGGCTCGTTTGTTGCTCAATTAAAAACATAAAATTAATCATAAATATTCTGATTGCTTTGTTTTTGAGCTCAACTGTTCCGTCTGGTCGCTTTTAATAACTGTTGCTCAATTAGGAACAACAAAGTAATGCGGGACAGTAGGAAATGAATGTTCTGGCTATGGCAAATTATAGAAAGCTAGAAATTAAAGCTAAAATTGTTCTTGATTCGTAAAGAATCGTTGTGTAACTGGAGAAGCTTTTAGATTTACCAAAGCTTTTCATTTAAACTTGTGTAAACTGCAAACAAGTGCATAATAGATGAGTGTGTAGATAATTGAAGGGGTAAATGGGTTTCCTAGGGCTTTACATGACTAACGCGCCTCGCCGTGACATCAGCGTGCCCCGAAGCGCGGTCCCATTACCATATCCCCCTCACAACAAGCACACAACATTTTGAATTCAAGATCTCGTCGTATGTATGTCAAATTTCATAATCAATTCCATGCTGACCTCTAGATGAGGAAGGAAGAGAGACAGAGAAGAGATAAGAGAGATACAAGCTGCTCGAGACTCGGTCGACTTTCGCTTTCTTCTCAAAGCCGTTCGGCGACTTCTTTGTCTTTTGTTTATTTCTGGTTCTGTTTGTGTTTTGTTTACGGGTAAAGTGTGGTTTATTGTGGCTCATTAAGAACGAAATACATACTTGAAGTAGTTCGTTCCTCCTTGCGTTCGTCTCTATAAGTTTTCGGAGTACATTGAACCCCAATGGACGATGCTTGACAACTTGCCACGAATGGGCGCAACTAATGAGACTGAGCTGCTAAATCAGCACACACTGTGGGCAGTTTGAATGCGTGCGCGTGTAAATATTACATTAATCACAATTTCAACTTCCCTTCCCCATCTCCCTCTTCCCCCTTTCGTTTCTATTACCCCGTTAGATAAATGTGGATGGGCTGACACTGGTGTGTAATTACAGCCACAAAAAATGTGGCACAACACTCGCTGGGCCAACAATTGTGGCAACTTCATTCTAACTCTCTCATAAAACCCTCTCCCCCATTCCCTGCATGCATAGTTAATGCTGTGACTTCTAGTTAATTAACCGTTAAGTCAGGCCCACCCAAACAACAGCAGTCTGGGCAGCCAGCTTGCCGCCAGCTACTACATACACTGTGCAACACAACAGCTGCCAATTGTATATCAGCTGTCAATGTTTAGTGTATTTTCGCATTAATTGATGCATTGAAATATGTTGGGTTACTCTTTGTTTAACATGTTTATTGCCGAAATATTGTCAATTTTGTAGCATAGTGTAACATACGCTAAGGTTAACACTTATCATTTTTTGCCGCTGCTTCGGAATTTCCACAAAACAAGAAAAAACTGTCGAAAAATCTCTTTAGCCTTGAACTTAATTATCGACTTTTGGCACTTTGCCCTGCCCTGGCGACAAACAAAAGCTATTCTCTATAAATCGAATGAGAATGAAACTGCATATATACTATACATGATTTAGAATGAACACTGCATAAATATGCTCCCTATATATTAGACTCCCTATATAAATATACTCCCCATATATTCATCAACGAAAAGCCTTCTCGTTCTTTTCTCAAGAATCAACTTAAACTTAAGTGTACATTATCCTGTGTTACTTGGAAAAAATATATGAAAAATCATTGCCTTTTTTGGTACTTTTTGTTGTTGTTATCCGTAAAGCTTTCATTCATAAAAACCGAAATGACAAGGCGCAGAAGTCGCAGCGCACCGAAAGCGAAATCTAACAAAGCTTTTTCGGTTCTCTTTGAGGTGCCTAAGCTTTCTCTCTCTCTCTTGTGTGCAGTCAACATAGACAACATGCAACAGCAGCAACAACAAAAATGCTGAAAAATATATAGAATCGTAGGGAAATGTTGTGGGAAATTTGCGCGTGTGCATCGGGAGAAAAGCAGGTTTATGGAGCAAACACGAGACGAAAGTGAAACAATGAAGATAATGATGATGATGTTGCCGATGATGCTGAGACTGTGTGGGTGGCTAGGCAGTGGCAGTGCGCAGTGAAAGTCGTCTCTCAGCAGGGAAATTGTATTGAACGGCGAAGAAAAAACAATCTGAAATCTAGACGATTATAGCAATCTGCACTGTGAGAGGCTTAGCCGAAAATATACCATGAAAAAAGAAAAGCTTTCTAGCGCGTTAAAGCTTTTTCGGCCGTATGCTAAAAATTGCATACAAAGAGGCAGCGCGGCATAGAAAATTTTCATTGCCCCAGAGGACACGACGCTTTTCCAGCTGAGTACGCGGCAGCATGTGGAAAAGCGCACAACACGCTCGGAAACGCTATCCCAAATTTTTGTTGTTGTCATCTTCTTTTCTGTCGTCGTCGTCGTCGTCGCTGTCACCGCCGCCAACGCTACAAATAAAAGCAGAAAAATAGAAGAAAAAACCTCAAAAAACAACACAAAGATTTTGTGATTTTGTTGTACTTAATTTTAGTTAATTATTTTAATTGTTTCCCCTCCGTGCGTTTATTTGGTTCTCGTTCGCAAATAGTTCGCCAAGTTTTCATGTTCGTGTGCGGGCAATAAAACGGGATCCGGTGTTGAGATCTAAAATTGGAAAAATATACCATGTGTGGTGTGCTCCGACAATAAATTCAATGAAATATGCTTAAAGTCAAATAAGTATGTGTGTGTGGGAGTGTGTGTGTACTTGCAGATTTACTGTAAGTGCTGTTTTTAAATATTTGGAGGGAAAATAAACAACAATTGAGTGCGGTAGATAGCAACAAAATAAAAACTGCTAATGGAAAACTAACGCTGCTCTTGTTCTTTATGTTGTTGTTGTTCTTGTTGTTGCTGCTGCATTTTTTGGTTTCAGCAGTCGCGTTACGCAAAGACTGTAACTGTACTTAAGTGCGCCCACGTAGTGCTTACTTTTTGTTGTTATTTCACAGTTCTCTCGCATTAAACGTGGCTGCTGTCATTTTAGTTGTTCTTGTGCTTTCCCTTCTTTAACTAGTTGTTGTTGTTGTTCTTTGCTTTCTTCTTTTCCTTCTTAAACTTGTTGTTGCCGTTGTTGTTGCTGCTGCTGCTGTCTCATCTTACGCTGTCGACGCTAGTTTCGTGTCTGCCTTTGAACGACCAAGCGTCGCCATACTGAGACACACGCACACACACAGAGACAGGGACATACGCAGGCACACACAAATACACACAGGCTCAGGCACACACAGACACAGACAGAGGCCCACACATTCACACACACAGCACGCATACGCACTGCCAGAGAAGCCTTCGTGTTGTTTTCCTTGAAGAAGGTCACTCAAACAACGCCATCAGTGCCTTCTTTTTTCCTTTTTTTTCATTTTGCCGTCTCTTTGTCCTCTCATGCCTCGGCTTTGTCGGCGCTTGCCTGCTGCTACTGTGCTTCTGTCGTTACTTGTACTTTCACTGCCTTGACCAGCATTGCTTTTCGACATCCGTTCGCCTAATAGCTAAGTATTTTTGCATAATTTTAGCATTTCGATCGCACTTCTGTGCAAGCAACAAAAAAGCAATAATTAAAAGAGTCCTTTGTTATGCGCCCCGCTTTCTTATTGTGCTGGATTTTTATGGGTTAATGATTTCACTCAGGGTATTCTTTGCATAAAGAGCGCCCCTGATATATTTATGCACCTCCCCTTTCACAAGAAAACTTAGTTTACACACAACAAGCCTGTGATTACTCGAAGCTTAATGAAGCTTAATTCGATCTTATTCACACATACGCATGTGTATGTATTCATTGCTTTGAAATTTCGATTAACTAATTGAATTATACGTGTCGTATACGTAATGTGGCTCAACTGTTGTGGCATATTGCAAAATAATTATTACACTAATTGCAAAATTGTTGACACATGTCTCATATGACTTCTGCAGAGTTTTTCTTTTCTTCTTTTCCACTTTTCCATTACCTACTTTTCCCTTTTTTCCTTTTGGCACTGAGAACTTGTTTCGTGTGTTTGTCTTATGCCAAAAGTTCAGTAAACTTTTGTCGAAAGCAGAAGGCAAAAGAGCCTTGCTCTCTACACACCTCTTTACACTCATTTCATTAGCATATTTTCCAGCGTTATTAGGTAGGGGAAAATCTGTCTTTAGCTTTTACTAGTATTCTATATACATATTTGTCTCTGTGTGTGTGTCTGCTTTTCTATAGACTATGCAGCGCTCTTTGGGTTTAAGATTGAGCTGCGGACGCTAATATATGACCCCGATTCGGGATAGTGGTGTAGCAAATATTTTCACAGCCGCCAGCGCAAGCTAATGTCAATCAATTACAGGCAGGGAAGAAGGAGAGGAGCAGGGGCAGCCACAATGACGTTAGATAATGCCATGACATCCATAAATTGTGGGTTGTGTGTGTGTTGTTTGCTGCTTTTGTCTGACAGTTCATAAACAGCTGCGGTGGCTAATGCGGCGTATGCGCAATGTCGCCATAGCCAACCAAGTGGAAGAAGCCATTGTCTTCTTTCGTTTGTCTTTTGCGCTGTCAAGTGCAAGCAAGGAAGTTTACCCGACCCCAGGATCGCTAGCTATAAGCTCTATATATGGTAGGGAACTCATAAACTCTGGCCTGACAACCAACTAAAACGTGTCTCTTTTTTAACCGGATGTCGCGGTTGTTGTTGCTATTCTTCGTTGCTGTTTATTTGGCAATGTTGCCAAAAAGGTTGCAACACACGCTGCCACAGAAATTCTCTATATGCAAATCAACTTAGCTGTTGTTGAACCTTTGAAAGCGTTTGTTGTGCATTGCATGCAAGGTCAGTTAGTTAGTGAGTGATTCAGAGTGCTGCAACATCATCATAGTTAATCAATAAAGCGCAGGAATAAAACGGCATGAAAGCGCCTTGCACTTGGCCATATGCGGGCATTTTTTCGGGCCTTTTGTTTAGAAGATTGAAAGAGGAGGGAAGGAGGGGAAGGCACAAAGTTCCTGCTGTCATGATTTGATTTTGATATTTTTTTTCCGCTCTGCAGTTTCCATTATTTAACTCCGTGTCCCAAAGTAAAATCAATAAAATGCACATTCATCATGTAAATGGCGTGTGTGGTATAAGCTGGTGTGTTTGTATATATATGTGTGTGTGTCTGTGTGTATGCTAGCTAGAGCTAGTTATTTTCCTACCAAAGCAATTTTGTAGCAGCTTGACACTTTCTGGCCACGTTGTGTGTGTTGACAAACTATTTTTAATATTGAAAGGCGGCAAGCTGCGCTGACAGCACGCGCTCGAGAGTTGCCAACTAGGCGCGTTTGTGTGCCTGTGTGTGTGTGTGTGCCTGTGTGTGTGTGAGTGTGTTTGTTTATTTGTATATGCACTATAGAAGGGTATGACCTGATCGTTAAAAAAGCAGTAAACATAGCGCAGCTCGATTGATTAATGCTCGAAAGGAGCCTTCTATGTAGGTTTACGTTCATCGATTAGACACAATAGAAATGCATAAAATAAGATTGATGACTCTCAAACGAACGTCGTTTACTGTGGTTTGATTGAATTCTGCTCCTGCAATTCCGTTTGGCAAGCGCACATATTGCGTATACGTAACATTGTTCTCGCTGTACAACGTCATTGCATTGAATTGAATATTGTAGTAGCGCCGTCGCCACAGTGGCATCATCATCATCACCAGATTGCACTGCACTCATCTAACCTTGAGTCTGTTTTTCAATTGTACAAACAATAGCTTTCCCATCAGGCTCAGCAAGGAGTAGCAGGCAGATGGATGCACAGTCAGAGCCGACAGTTATCGACACTGATTAGAGAATTAAGGGGGATAACTTGTTATCGTTGATTAAAATCGACATTTCTCTTAATTGAATTTCTGACAGCTGCTTAGGCAACCTGAGCTTCTACAGCTAGCACCACCAACCCCCTATAGGTCCCCAGCTGATGTCGGAAATTCTCAACGGTGGCACTTTTGAGTGACAGCTCTGTGTCAGCTGCGTAATGTGCGGATTGCATTTTATAGTCGAGTGTGTGGGTGTGCGTAGCGCTGTATGTGTTCGAGTGTGTGTGTTTGTGTTGCCAATTTACTTGCTTTGTACCTTGCCCTAGTTTTTGTTTGCCTCAACACGTGAGTTTACTTTGTTATTACCGCATTAAAGTGCGGCAAACTCCGCTTGCAATGAATATTGCATACTTTTAGGCGAGCAAGAGAACGAGGGAGAAAGAATGAAAAGGGACAGACCGCAAAAAAAACAACCCAAAATTTGACCTTGCCACGACAGTTGAACCTTTTTACCTCAACCATATGCAAAATGTGGAAAAAAAATGGTGGCCGCATTTTAATTAGGCTCAGAATTAAAGAGAGGAGGCCCTCACTGGGTAACTAATCAAAGTCTGAGAAGAGGGTGTTACATTCTACATACACAGAGTATCTCATCTCATCGCTCATATGCTTTGTAAAAACAGAAATGCTTTTGACAATAATGAAAGAGAAACAGAATAACGAATTGTCGTTCCCTTTCCCTTTCCTTGTAAAATGTTACGCCATCGTCAGCTATTTTTCTGTCCCTCTGTCTGTCTGTCTCTACTTGTGTTGTAGTTTTTGTTTAGCCTATGGGGCTCCTGTACTCATGCTGATCTTTTCAAGGTCATTATTTGGTTGCAAATGAATGAAACTGCTTTTCGTTTTTCAAAATAATTATTTACACATGACTCGCATATCATATTAACATACATATAAACATATCTATGTATATTTGGTATCTCAGATAACAAAATATGAAAAGGAAAATAAGAACTAAAAGTTACATTCGGTGTGCCAAAAGTTGTATACTCTTTATTTATGGAATTCTTCAAGTTCGACTGTTTGTTCCTTTGCAAGCTTTAGTATATAGTTGTATGATTTGTATAAAATGCTCAAAATATATATACGGGCTATTGTATAAATATAATTACTAATAATGTGATACGTTATTTTGATCAATAATGCGGGTTTATACCAATAACCCTTATTTAAAGCTATTGTTTCTATAGCTTGATTAGTCCAATTTGTATTAAATTTTGATGACATATTATATAGATAGATTAAGACTTATGTGATAAGTTTAGTTGCAATATCTTATAAAATATAGGTTACATACCAACTTCACGATACATCAGTCCGATTCGCCCCATGAGCCAAGTATAATCAAGATAGCTATACTTAATGCGTTTGCATTTGTTCTTCTTCTATGGTCTACCAAACTATTGCACAAAATTGATATACCCTCTGCAAGGGTATAGGCAGTAACTCTGTTTTCTTGGCGTAGTTCTGCGACAGACTGTTCTTCTTATCTTGTGTCATTGTTTGTTTATTTAACCCGTTTGTGGTGCGTTTCTCTGATTGGACGACGGATTGGCTTCGTTATGTTAACATATAGTATATTTTTAATATTTTATTTTTGTCACTTTCTTTCATTAAGTTGCATGTGTGTGTGTTGCACTTGACCCTAATAATTCCATGTGGAACTTTTATTCCATTTTATTTTGGAATTTGTTGCCACTGTTTGCGCTCTTTGTGTACACACTGGGGTGATGAGCTAAGCACGTCGTCGCTTTGATTTATGCCTGTCAGTTGGTTTTATGTCTTTTATCTAAGTCCAAGCAAGTAGTTACAGTAGCTTGAGTCATTTTGTTTGTCAGAGATGATCAAAGTAGAATACTGCAAAATAAAGTTGGAAATTTTATTTAAAATTTAAAAAATCATCAAACAAACCTTCTCTTAAATAAACAAAATGCATATACGAAACATGATATACGTTTGTAAATGCATGCACTTTTACGTAGTATAACCGAGTCGTGCCTGCCGGGCGTGGTTTTCTATATACTCGTACATATAGTTTTGCTAATTCTTCGTGCAGCGTCAGGCGCAAGCGCAAGCTCAATGCGGATCGTTTTGCTCTTCTTCTCTACGTGTCTCGTGCGGTGCTCTCTAATGTAAACTTTGCGGCACAGTCTGTCACACTCTTTCTCTCTCTCTCTCTCCCTTGAGTTTAGAAGCTCTTTCGTTCAGTACAATCCGCGTATCGAAGCCTAACAGACGTCGCTAAAAGTTTGTCGCATTGTGGGAAAATATTATATAGAATAGAGAACAGAGAGAAGAGAGACAAATATAAATTTTTGAGTTAAATATATCAGTCTCGTATGAAATACACTTATGTTTGTCAAAATTCTAAACGTTTCTTTTGTTGCTCCCGTGTTCAGTTAAAATTATAAATTGATTTATTGTTATTTTGGCTCACATTCCCAAATACCTCTGTAAACTAGTGTCTCTATCTGAATGTATGTATACTTGATTTCGGGGAAGAATCTCACAATTGATCCACGCGTGCCTCAACTGACTGCGGACGTTAAATTTTGTTGTTTGTTTTGTGTGTATGTTTCACATTTCCGATCATCGAATGGTTAGAAAAGCAACAACAAACTTGTTATGAAAAGCAAAGCTTTCTCGATCGACTTGACTCGATTTCATTTTGGTTATTTTGTTTTGTTTATTTGTGATTTGATTTGCAATACTACGATTTGCTTCGCTCCGTTTGTCGCCTGCTAATTGCTATGTGAATACAAAGTAATACTCACTTAGTACTCACATAAATGCCATGTCAAAAACTTGTTTGTAAGTTCAATTCGCAACCGAGTGCTAAACTTACACAACTCGCCGTTGAAACCGAAACAAGCACGGGGACAAATTGTTGTTAAATGCCTAATGAAACTACGAGATTTTAAAGAGATATATTCATAATATTTTATAGCATACTTGAGAGCGACATGTCCCATGTCCCATTCATATTGAATATAAATTTGGTACTAGGAACTAATTTGCAAATCCATCTAAAGATTTATGACCAACTTGTGAACGAATTCATTCCATCGAATGAGCTGTGTTCCAACTTTTGTTTTTGCTTGTTAGTAGTAGTTGCAACCGATCCGAGCTATATCAATTATTAGACAACTGTTTTGCACAGCCCAGTATCGTATTGTTTTCAATTTTATTCATATTAGTTTTGGGGCAGCTGAAAACAAATTGCTTGGGAAAACAAATGTGCAGAGAGCGAACAGCAACAATAATGAGAATAACAACAACAATAAGAACTACATTTACTATTATTACAGCCAGAAAAGTGCCTGATATTGAAGCAAGGCGATCTCGAATCAATGTATATGTTTAAAATAAATTATAAATGATAAGAGAAAAGTGTGCAATTACATAGTATAATATACTAGCGGAGAGAACCTAAAAGTGCCACCATTAACTGGAAATTCTGGCTGTATGATCTGTGATCTGTGTGTGCTATGTTCCTAGCCATAAGCAGCTGATCTTGAATCACACACCACCCACATGTGGACACATGGCAATGGAAATAAGTGTGATAAATGATCTAACGATATTGTGTGCAATTAGTCGAGCCAGGAGACGAAAATCGGCCAACACTTGAGTTAGCCCCAAAGAAGGAGGATAACAGACGGATACAGAGAAAAGAAGAAGAGAACGACAGCAAAAGAGAGAGTGAGAGAGAGTAAGTGAGGACGAAAGAAAGAACTTCTGTATTAATTTTTGAGCAAATAAGTGAAGGCAAAATGCGGAATGCGCTGAGTAATACCATGCGACAACCCACGGAGGACAATGCCGACAGCAGCTTAGAGTTGGATGAAGCGCATGAGACGACCGAACTGCCGGATAAACAATTGACCACAGCCACAATGACCCCTTCCAACAGCAATAGAAACAGTACCAGCACCACAATCACAACAACAAACTTCACGGCGCATATCAAGGATGAGTCGGATACGGGGGAACAGACAGATACGCAAAGCACGCACAGCAGCAGCTCGACGCCAACAACGGCGGATGTGGCCGATGTGGAGACCATTACCTCGTTGCCACTATCACCAACAATCTATGGACGGAGTGGTCAATTGATAAAACGACATGCGTCAGCACAACAACAACAACAGAAGCAGCAGCTGCTGCAGCATACGCCACAACAGCAGCAGCATCAGACCAATTTAGTGGACAATCTATCCGCTTCCATTGCTACCAACGCCAGCGAGATGCCCGACCAGGACAATGTGCCCACGGTAAGCGTAGAGCAGTCAAGCAGAAGCATTGAAGCTAACGCTGCCACCTCTCCTGCATTTCTTCTGCAGTCATCACGCTATGCTGGCACACATCCCAGTGCAGCATTTGCTGAGACAACCTCATCCGCTACCCGATCGAATCCAGGCACACATCAACGCACACTATCGGCCGCCTCGTATATATCGATGCGTTCGCAATTGGGTGGAGGAGGATCAGGACCGATGCCAGCGGATGGATCGCAAGGCAATCGTTTCTTCGAGTGGTTGTGCGTGCTCTGCAAATGCTGCGTCTGCAAGGTTTGTTGAGGCCCTTATGGGAAGAGTATAGTTACATATTTCGTGTAGGGTTCGTATTATTATATTATTATAACTTATATGCGCTGAAATGGTCGCCAAGTCATGATCCCCATAATGGTTTAGTTTACTTAGCATAATTTAAAATATTATTAAGAAACAATTCTGATATATTTAATTATTCATGTAATTGTTTTCCTATTTCATTCACAGAATTCGGGAATCGGCGAGCCGAGTGTGCATCATGCGCTGGTTGTGATATTTTTAGAGTTTTTCGCCTGGGGACTGCTAACCATGCCTATTATATCGGTAATAAATATTAGATAACATAAATTCAAATATATTCATTAATATATGCCTATGTATGTTTGCAGAAACTTAATCATACATTTCCGGATCACACGTTCCTGATGAACGGCCTGGTGATGGGCATCAAGGGCATACTGTCATTCCTATCGGCGCCATTGGTTGGCGCCCTATCCGACATTTGGGGACGTAAATTTTTCCTATTAGTCACAGTATTCTTCACATGCATGCCCATACCATTGATGTGCATCAATACCTGGTGGTTCTTTGCCTTGATCTCAATTAGCGGCGTATTCGCCGTCACCTTTTCGGTGGTGTTTGCTTATGTGGCCGATGTGACGACACCAGAGGAGCGTTCCAAGGCATATGGCCTAGTCTCGGCTACATTTGCAGCCAGTTTGGTTATATCACCAGCCCTGGGTAACGCTCTAATGGAGATGTACGGTGATACATTGGTTGTGGCACTGTCCACAGCCATTGCAGTGCTAGATGTTTTCTTTATACTTGTCGCCGTGCCGGAGAGTTTGTCGGAGAAAATGCGGCCCGCATCATGGGGTGCGCCAATAAGTTGGGAGCAAGCAGATCCTTTTCTGGTGTGTATTTAATCTGAAGATGTTTTTCTAAATCGTTAAACTAATTTTTCGAAACTTCTATTAACAGGCACTGCGCAAAGTGGGTACAGACAAGACAGTCTTAATGTTGTGCTTAACGGTTCTGCTTTCCTATTTACCCGAGGCTGGTGAATATTCCTGTATGTTTGTCTACCTGAAGCTTAAAATGGGCTTCAATTATGTGGAAGTGTCCATTTTTATAGCCGTCGTGGGAATCCTTAGCATCACTGTACAAGTGGCGTTAGGCTCGTTCATGAAGTATGCGTTGAATGTCTCTACATAATGTGATGATGTGGCATTAACTAATCCCATTTCTGCATTGCATTTCAGAGCTTTTGGCGCCAAGCACACTATCATTATGGGCCTAGCCCTTGAGATGATTCAATTACTTTGGTATGGTCTAGGCAGTCAAAAGTGGTTAGTAAATAGTCGTAAAACCTATGGAAATATAAAGCAACAATGTATAAATTCTTTTGCTATAGGATGATGTGGTCGGCTGGAATTGTGGCAGCATTGGGGTCTATCACATATCCTGCTATAAGTGCATTTGTATCACTTTACGCTTCCCCCGAGAGTCAAGGTAAACCCAAAGATATATGCCAATAACCGAGTACAATTATTTAATTCGTTTGTTTTTTGTTTCATTTTTTTAGGTGCCGTTCAGGGAATGATAACTGGCATGCGAGGACTGTGTAATGGTCTGGGACCAGCGGTTTTTGGCGTAATCTTCTATTTATTCAACGTTGATTTAAATGCTGATCATGATGCTTATGTAAACCCTTCGTCAAATGTCGAAAAAATCTCAGCACATGTGCCGGGGCCGCCATTCGTTTTTGGTGCCTTGTGTGTCTTCTGTGCCATTGTCGTGGCTGCCTTTATACCCGAGGGCCAGCAAGCGATATTGGAAAAGAAACGTAAGGAACAGCCTAATAAAAGGGCGGTCACCACATAGGATATGTGTGTGTCTCTTGGATCACATTATCAATAATATAAAATTGCCAAGTATTTTCAACTGATATGTAAATTGTTTGTTTTTTTTCTTCTGTTTCTCCTTCTTGTATTTGTGCTCGTCTTGTGCTGTTTCAATCAATTCAATCACAGGTGCCTCGCTTGATGTGCAGTACGAAATTGAAACGGGCCACAAAGTGCCCAGCTCATTGGCGCCCCTAATACGATCCGATTCGCTAGCGCAGCTGTAGTTCCATCTGACAACGTCTATGCCTAAGTCTACGCCCAAGCCTCCTACACCGACATCAATGCCATTGTCACAGAATCGGAAAACAGCTGGAGTCTATACAATTTAGTAGCTGTAACAAAATGCTGTATCTAGTTTTTGCTTAAGTTTCATCGCAAATAGCCCACATAACCAGCGCTCTAAGTTAGGATTAAACAAAAAAATAACAATGATGAAGATACTGTTTTGTTTTTATTTTCCTTGCTGCATATTGTGATTTGCTATTTAACAATTGAAAATTGTACAACAAACTGTAATTGTGCATAACCTCAGCGTTATATAATATGTATTTCATAATTAATTTATAATCGATTTATTAATTTTATCAATGCGTGTTAGTTATCATTTGATCGTATTATTTAACATCACAGGAACATGTGTCAACAAATAAAAATAACACAAACCATTTTGTTTTCATATATATAAACAAAAACAAAAAACTGCCAAAAAAATGAAGATATAAACAAATAACATTGCTTATTATTATTGCAGCACTAGAAATATTACGAATTAGAACAATATTTTTGATATTTTTCCTCCTCAACCTCCAATCAGTTCAACCGCAGCACCAACAGTATCTATTATATTAGAATCCGACTAAACGAAATCCCATAGAGAAATGACACACACACTTAATACCTAGAATTAACTGAGTAATAAGCTCTTTGCTTTTGCAAAAGTAGTGATCTGATCTGAGAATGTAAGAGTAAAACTGTTCGAGTTCAAGAAGTCGCAAATGGTCGAAAATGGGTCATTAAATTTATATGTATGTATGTAACTCGAACCTCGAACCCTGTGCTGATCTAAGCTATAGTTTTATTATTTGGTTATAACCTAATGCTTAATGTTTTCTAAAATGATCAAGGCTTGACGTACTGAAATTAACAAGTGCGTTTGTGTATAGAACTAAGTATATGTAAAGTATTTGCAAAGAACTTTGACCTTTCGGTATATAAAACAATGATGTAAAAATAAAAACAAAACAAGTAACTTTAATAATAATAGAAAGTTATGTATAAAAATATATATATACATATATATATTATTTTGATTTTGAAGTGCAATTAAGCAGTTCATTTCAAACTGAAACCAAATTTCTTGTTTAATTTATTAAAGAAACGGATGATGTAACAGATTGTTAGACAGTGTATGTAACCAATGCATACTACTACAAATGTACATACATCCATATTAACAATATTAATGAATGTATTTATATATGTATATAAATGCAGTGAAAACACACCAATAATAAAAAAGAGGATGAAAATAAGTAGAGGACAACCAAAAGTTATGATAAAATTGTCTTACAAATAAAGATATATATGGTTTTATGAAATTCTCATTGCGTACTAATTATTGAAGATCCGAAGATAGGAAAGCAGAAGTATGCTTAACAGGATTGGGCGGTGGGGAAATAAATTATAATTTCCGTCAAAATAAATACGTAAATATGTAAATAGTAATAGCAACAGATAGTTTGATATAAAATGTTAGTACAGAATTTTTGCTTCTCACCAATTTTCAAATTATACGCGCATTCACGGCATTTGACGGGAAAAAAGTGATTTTAGCAGCACTGGTTGTAATCATAACGTCGCTGTGTTATCGAAGTTCTTTCTTTGATTATCGATTCCTTCCGATGACTGCTATTTAACATTTTGAGTTGAAACCATAATTCACATTTAAAATATATACCCAACAAAATAACAGCTGAACTCGTGTTTTGATATTATTAATAATATTATAAAGTTGCTAGCATTTATTCAGTCCACAAATGCTTGGTGAAAAATTACATTACATTTTTACATGAAATCAGCTAACAGCAACTTATGCTGTTAATTAACAGAGATAAGATTTTATGTTTTGTGCTCAATGCTGTTAATAAAAATAATGGCGGAGCAGTAGTGCGTTCCGCGCGTCAAGACAGCATCGGTGGAATCCGAAATTTCTTCCGAGGCGATAAGTTCTTGTTTTTCATTAATTTCATTAATAAGGTGAATTGAAAAGTGTATAACTAAATGATAAATGAAAATATAATTTTATTTTTAATAATCGAATGTATGTAATGTAAATATTGTGTGTGCTTAATGTGTCGGGGGAGACCCGCCACCAAGTTAGTTTTCGTGTGCAAACAAAGAAAAAAAACGTTGTGACCAACCAGCTGCGGACAGAGAGAGTGCAATAGTTACATATACATACATATGTATATATACACAAAACAAATTTATGCATATGAATGCAGGCAAAACAGTCTATGCATGTGTTAGTGGAATAGAGCATCAAATAAAAATTGATATGTGAAAGTAATTCTTTATTTTGATATACAAAAGTTCTTAAGCACTTTGTATGCTACCTGCAAAATTGAATAAGATTTACTGGTATTATTTGATCCACGCGTGCTCTATAACTTCCAACTAGAACACGAGGGCAAACAGCAAGCCCAGGCCACTGGAAGCTGTGCTATTTAAATACATATATGGGTATATATATATATGTATGTAGTACATACGTATGTAAATGGAAAGTTGACAGAGGAATATATACAAGAAAATGCATTGTTTTTGATTAAGCCCTAAATATTTTGAAATTTTAAACCCAACACACAATTCAAGATTTAATTGGACTTAATTAACTGACGGAGAGTTACTGATATACATAAGAATGTATGCATGTATGTATGTACATATATGTATCTATGTTGTTATTGTCGCTTAAAGAGTGTTTCACATGCAAACTCAGACTCAGGAAAGCATTGTCTGGTTGTCTGGCATAAATAATTGCCCGTGTCTGTGTATTTGTCGACTGACATTGATAGCTAATTGGATTTGGAAGTTCTCTACAGTGGCTCCCATTAATCTCATCATTATCTGTTACAAAGTAAAGCTCATTTTACAGTAGCTCACATTAAAAGCTGATGTAGAATTCTCTGCCCCCCTCCTCTGGTGAGTGTAATCTCTGAGGTTCAAATTGAGCTTGTTTATTTCAATTTGAAAAAAAAAATTAATTTTCCCAACATCTATGCCACAGCTCGGGGTGTCTGGCTGATATAACAATTTTTATCAAGTGACTCAGATTCGGGTGAATTTTGAGAACGTTTCATTTCATATTTCCTGGAATCGCTATCATAAATTCTTATTCATTATATCTTGGCATGAGTTTAAATTTCTTAATTAATTCCAACTGTAGTCAGGGCCAACCTTCGTTAATCTTACGGTTTCACACGATGCAGTTGAAGATCTGGAGCAGTGCACGAGAAAAAGACACTTATGATGAAAACATCTTTGTACTTCATACATACATACATGCGCATGGCACTTCCGCAGTTAAAAGTATGTCGACTCGCACGCACAAGTGCAGATACAGATACATATGAACATACATATACACATACATATGTAGTATGTAAATTCATCCCTGACCTGTGTAAGACATATACATTAACGACAACATCGTGTGTATGTAAATGCACTTACATGCATACACAATGTGTTACACATCTACATATATACATACATATGTATATGTATGTATATTCTTAAGTGTTAGTCCCAGCATGGCGCAATACTATAGAGCTCGACTATGCGCATGTGCTAGTATATATTTATAGCAAGCCGGCATAGTTACATATCTTTTTGGGCACACTTCGTGTGCCAATAAAGTTTAAAAACAATATAATAATGGATGTATGTATGAATGTATGCACAACGTTTCCAGGTAGTAACCATCTTTATAAAAAAGTCATTAACTTGTACTCAAGTAGTTAAGTATGTTTGTATGTTTGTATCAAGCGATTCTTCTCAGTTTTATTCTCTTTTATTTCCTGTTACATTATCGACGTGTTTCCGTTCGCCATCAATGCAACAACTTGACTTATTTCTCGCATTGTCTTCTTTACATATGTATGTAGTTGTATGTGTATATACAACTTGTGTGCTAGACTCTTGGTTTTTATAACAATTGAAAATAGTCTTTTGTGGCAGATCTTGATTGAGCTCCGTTACTCTCAGTGAACAGCTGGCTGACTCATATTCGCAAAACCAGTTTCTCTTGTCTAACCAATGTCTCAGTACCGGTTCTTTCAGTCAAAGATCTTTTACTGCATTGACAACGGCCCAGATTTCTTTCTCCACAATTTCAACTGGGCGTGAAGAGCGTAATTCTGTTCATTTATCTTTGTTTTGTTGATAATAAAACTATAAAATAACTGAAGTATGATATGAGTTATTACTATTCAACATGAGTCATATTTACAATTAGTAAATAGTATCTCCTTGAATATTTCTTAAGATGGAGACCATTAAAGAGTTGAATAAACAAGAATGCTTCGTATATGCTTGCTTAATCAACCTTGTTGCATTAATCTAATTGGCTGCACCTTGCTGGCAATATGCTTTATTCATTAGCAAACTCTGGTATCGGATGGTGCACGTATTGATTCGTATTGCAACTTTCACTTAAGACCGGGGCGAGTTCGCCATTAATTACGAAATGCTATTCCATTAAATTCTCATTATTTATGGTATGTACAATAAAATGCCAATTCCTTTAGATTTGTTTATGTTCATTGCGGTTTACGCAAGTTCAAAATATTTACAAGTAATCACTGAATTCTTTGGAATCATAAGACTTTTGCTGATAATAAATTGTTTATTTTAGTCATCTTCACCACATTTTATAGACTTTTGTTTATTAAAATGAAATATGATTTGTTTGCGCTGTTTATATCTATACTGTTGTACTGTATAACTGTTAATGTGCATTATGCGTCAGAGCAGAGACTGCTTTCATGGTATTTGATAGCTTCAAAACCTGTTAAGCTACGCAATCTATATATAATATTTCATACAAATAGGTCATCAGTTTTAGCTTCTTTGGGTTTTGGTTAGACCACTTGTGTCGTAAAAATGGATATGTATTGTACATTTGTGTTGACTTTAGTTTGCCGAAAATGACAAAAGAAAACACTGTGCACACACAGCTGACTAACTGCAGCCCCATTGTTTATTTTATGAAGAGAGTTTGAGAAATAAGTACTTTTACCTTTGCAAACCTATTGAGTGGCGACAGCATTCGCATAATTTTGACATTCACTGGCAGTCTGTTAGTTTTTGGGGGCGCAACAATAACAGTCCAGGGCTCCCTACAGCTTCAGGAGCATCATAGGGATTCAAACGCGGCATCCATAGCACCTGCTGTGGTTAACTGCGCATGTTCTCATCATTATCGCGTCTGCACAATTTGTTTGTTTTGTTTTTTTTTTTGGACAACGCGCAGAAATCGAGTACATGTGATGCTACAGATTCGTTTATTATCTATGTACATAAGAATACAAACACACATACATAAATAGTAGGTTTGTGCGTGCTAGCGGCAAACGCTCTGGCTATTCCGGTACTCCGCGGGGGCTGTCAGCATTGTGTGTTGCTGCCTCATGTCAAGGCCATTCAAAGCTTGGGTCGCCTTGCTCTCTGGCAAGTCTCGTGTATACAGACTTTTCTGCACACAGTAGCCAAGAGCATCATCCACGCAAAAACAGTGCGACGCATCGAAAAGATACAAGGCTACAGTTAGTTAAAGAATCATCGCCAGAATATACTTTATTAAACGCCTTATATCATCAACTTAGATACACACTATATAATCTACTTAAGTCTCAAGTTAGTTTTATCTAAAACAAGCTCTTAACAAATACTGCAAGTGTTCGCAAACGAGGTAGTTTACAGCCATTAGAGGTGCTTGGATTGCAAAAACAAACAGCAGTAAAATGTGCACATAAAAAAAGAAACTAAAAATAAAAACCACGTGTAATGCAAAGGGGCCCCCCCTAAATGTGTGTATGGCTGTGTGAGAGTGTCTGCTGTGACACATTCTATATAAGCAGACGGTCGAAGGCAGACGAGACTGTCATTGATTGAAATAGTATCGCATCCAGTGTCCCCACCATACATACATACATACAAACATCCATGTCGGAGCCCTTAACAGCTGTCCGGCTGAACTCGGTTCAGCTCTCTGTTTAGTTCAATGTAGACAGTAAAGGTTCAGTGAACTTTTCGCTTTTCCTTTTTCTATTCGCTCATATCAAGACTTGGCAGGCAGCTGCACTTGTTGTTGTTATTCTTTGAATGTTTGAGATGTTTAAATAACGATAACACGAACTGCAGTCGTATATAAAAATATTATTTATATTTATTATTGAAGTGTTGTACATATTTCTGATATGTTGATAAATGTGAAAACGATAGCGGTACTGTAGAACGGCAGGCACAGAACAATTGCGCGTTTGGCGCGCAGCCTAACATAGCCTCGGTGGCGCAGTTGGCAGCGCGTAAGTCTCATAATCTTAAGGTCGTGAGTTCGAGCCTCACCCGGGGCATGTAATTTTTTTTGTTTTATTATATTTTTTAATTTATTTTTTATGGTTGCAAATTTAGTTTATTATTTTTTTAAAGCACTCTTAAAAGAAAATAACATACTTGCAAGGTTGAGCTGAAAAATTAAAATGTGGCACAGGCAATTGACACGTCAGGCTGCGGGACACGCCCATGCGTCGAATGAAACATACATATGTAGAATATATATTTTGTGGTTTGTGTTGCCTCTAGCATGGCATGCATTAATATAAATAAGATCAAGACATGCCAAAATCGTATTAGGGCGTGTGCCCCATTTTATAAAACTCATATGTATTAAATGCCTTCGTTTTATGTTTGTTTACCCTGAATCAGTTCAGTTCTGGTTGAAATGGATGCGCTTTCTGGCGGCGACCAGAGGAGCCATTGCGAGCAGAGAAGCTAAGCGTGCTTGGTGGCTAATTTAAATGAATATAGAACAAACGACGGCAACATTTATTGTTGGACACACAAAAAAGGAAGAACAGCTATAAAATGGCAGGCAAAGAACTAAATTCGAAGCCAACACGTAACAAAAGAAGCGCCGCAGTTAAGAAGAGACGTCGACAAATTGCCTATCTAGCCATATGCAGTTTAAGCGTGATAATATTTGGTTTGGCGTTGACCACCTTAATAAAGCCAGCTCACGCAGAGGGGCGTCGAAATTACACTGGGATAGGCACCACCCATGAGGCGTTGGGTCAACCACATTATGAGAATGCTAAATACACAACATACAATCATACGTCAAACTATACCAAAGACATGAAGTTCACCAGTGAGGCTATGCATCCAGTATACAATTTCACTCACTTCCTGTTTGATAACATCTTATACAATGATCCCGCAATACCACCTGGTGAGTTATAATAGTAAACCATAAAAGGCACTTATTGTAATGATCTAATTTGTATTTATTTTCAGGATATATTGTTTTCAAGAACAAGAACCAGCCCGCACTGGGACCCAAAGTAGCGGAAAATGACTGGCGTGAACTGGTCATGCACTACTGGATGGTCATACTTTGGGTTGTCTTCCTACTCATTCTCGTCATCGTCATTCCTTTTATAGCGTAAGTGTAGCCAGCTTATATTATCCATTTCCAACGTTATAATTAAATTGTTGTTCTCACCTTCAGCGTCTGTTATTGCTGCTTCTGCTGCTGCCGGAATTGTAAACAAGGATGTCCGCCATGCGATAGTGAAAAGGATGGTGCGAAACGCTGCTGCTACGGCCTGCTATTGTTACTACTTATCATTGGAATTCTGTACGTTATAATTCTTGCCTCATATATGTAAATACTAAACACCCTTTCTGTTTGCAGATTCGGTGTCATCATTGCCTTTGTGACAAATAAACACTTGGATAGTGGTTTCGAGAGTACAAGTGTAACCATGCGGCGTGGCAGTGAAGATACTTGCACCTATCTAAAAGAAGTTTCTGACCACATCCACCATTTGTTTGTCAACAACTATCAAGAACTGGAGAACCATTTAGTTGAATTAGTAAAAAGTGAGTAGCCGAACTCAAATGTCTCAATTAACTCTTAATAATATTATTTTCTTTGTGTTTCAGATGCATATAATCATATATTCTTAGACTTAATGGATGCTTCGGAGGCAAATTCTCTGGAAGAATTAGAACGCATATTAACAAATATGGACAAGGCGCTTACAAGGTTTAATAAAATGGAGACTCTTCAAATGTCGCTTTTACTTGAGACCGAACAGCTGCAAGACAGTAAGTAATCTATCATTCCAAATTATTTCACTCATTCAATCAATACGTTCTTTGTTATTCAGAGTTACGTGGCGTTAAACGTGATGTAAACTATGCTTGTGCTGTACTCTGCGCCAATCATGAGTGTCTTCAATTCTTAAAAACTACGGAAATTGAATATCTTGATAACTCTAAATGTTTAAGTCTTGATAAGGTAAATATAGCTGTCTTTCACGATATCAAATAACTAACTCAACTAATTTCTGTTTACAGCTACCAGCTAAATCATATTATATGAAGGCCTGTGACGAAATTGTTGGGAAAAGACCTAGTGAAATTATTAAGCAAGCCTTAAATCGTGTACAAGATATTAAGAAGATGATTAAGGCTAGCATGGATCCGGTGCTTCCAGCATTAATTCATAGTGTACATAGGGGAAAGGACTTTTTCCGTGGACAGTCGGAAAAAGTACGCGACCTTGTTGACACTGTGATTAGTGACATTCATATGAATACTGTAAAATCGACAAAAACATTTGATGATGTTTATGAAAGGTTTGGTACAGATCGTAGTATTATCAGTGTCACAATATGTGTATTTTTATTGGTGGTAAGTGTGAGAGAAATTTTCAGTTATTTTTGATTTGATTTATCGTTGTAATTTATTAATTTTAGATACTGCTTGTACTGAGCATTGCACTAATGTGCGGTTGTTGTGGTCGACGTCGTCGTGGATATCGTGATGACTGCTGCAGCAAGGGCACAGGGGCGACCTGCCTATTACTGTATGTAACTGACTAAATACCTTACCTTACGATGACTAAATATCTCTTTCTTTACAGCGCCATTTTGCTCATATTCTGTGTGTTCTCGCTGATAGCTCTAGTCGGACTATTCTACTTTATTCTAGGCATGGTGTCCTATCAAGGAGTCTGCGCTCCACTACGAGATCAGGAAAATAATACGTTGTTCAATCAAATAGATACTGTACTTGATCTCAATCAGTATTTGCCCCATGCTGCCAGTCAAAAATCAAGCTCACTCACACCACCATTCCGTATGTCGAATGCAATCAAAGCCTGCCGAGCAAACCAAACAGTCTTCCAGCTATTGCAAGACAATAAGATCTACGATATTAACAATCTAATGGATGTTAAGATATTCGAACCTCAAATAGGAATGAAAGAGAAAAGACCTGCCATATTCACAGCAGACTTAAGTAACTTTGTTATACTGGAGCCGAGGGAGCGCAAAGAACTCGAGTATGTGCGTGACAGCAACTTGTCGACCTATCACAGTGTTGTCTATACTAACGCCTACTGCAAGCAATTATCACCAGTTGAGTTGCCCGTCATGATCAACCAGTTAAAAGATCTGAAAAACAATCTTTGGACTCATTGGGGCACTTTAGATTGGGCCCGGACCTCCTTGGAGAACGAAGCTATTATTTTAGAGAAAGCTGATGCTCATTTTGTTCCAAGGATTAAAAGTCAAATGGATTTATTAACGGCAAATGTTACGGAAATCGATCAACTAATATTGTACGATGACAAACCGTTTGGTGAATCTATGGAACTACTACTTGCAGCCACTCAACGAGCTGAAGATTTTATTAGAACTCGCGGCCAGCAGTATGTGAATACATTGTGTGAGAATATGACGAATTTTGTCGAGGATGAGATTAGAATGTATGTGCAAAGGGTGATAAATGAATGCACCACCAGCGTTGGAAACTGCGCTCCGCTTGCATCTATCTACAATCACGGAGTAAATTTGATTTGCAATGGTCTGGTTGATCCAATGGTAAGCTCAATGAAGAAGTTGTTCGAAGTATGTTACTAATTTCGTTATTATTTTCTTGTAATACTTTTAGAATGGTTTCTGGGTGGGCGTGCTACTTTGTGCTCTGCTCTTCGTGCCCGTACTTTTTGTGTCACATCGATTGCTTTGCTTGTATAAGAAGATCGATCCATATTCAGCACCAGCTGGCGGCATTGTTGAGGGCGGGTAAGTTGTATGTTGATTGTCATCATCTTGGAACTATCTTTGAACTGAATCTGCATGGGTTCAATGGATTGGGTATTGCTCAATGTGTGGGGAATGATCTAATCTTCAGGCAACTTGAGAATGCGCTGACATTTGTCGCCGCATGATTAAATATTCACTTGAATGTATTAACAACTAAATTGCCATAATTACATGTACACAATGTATTGTTTTTTGTTTCCATATCCACATGTTCATTCCATGTTCAAAATCACCGCTAACCCTGCAAAATAACACTCACAACAAACAGCAGCGACTACTTATACGATGCATATAGCGAGCGCGAGCGTGAGCACGTGCCATTGGCCAAGTAAGAGATATATCATTCATATATATAAGATGTACCTTTAATTAAAATGAATTTAACCCTCTGCTTGTGATTCATTTCATGCTTTCAGTGTGCCTAAGAAGCGACGTAAAGCCTACGAACGACGACGTGAACAGCAGGATTACTACGAGGAGGCATCGCCGGGTGTATCGCGCGTCTCACGTGGAGAAGGACGTAGCGCAATGAATGGTGGTGGCGAAGCCGCTGCTGGCAGCAGCAATATGCGCTACAACGATGTGGCACCCACGTAAGTGTTTCTAGTTCACTATGCCAGTTCGTTTCTTAAGTTTTCCTCTTGCCTGATAACTGATAACTTTAGATGCGGACATATAAATTTCTAATTCAAATACTACGGGCATTGGCATATTAACACACACAGACACACACAACAACAACAACACATACACACACACTCACATACTCTGCAATATTGTGGCTAATACACAAGATTATTTAATACCTTGCAATATTGTGGCTAATCAATGATTTTTTAATAGCCGCTCTTTAATTGCTATTTGTTTTTGTTTTATTTAATTTAGCGCTAAAGTTGTGACTATAGATACACGGCCAAAAGCACTGGCAGCAGATGGTTTCTTTTAGGCATAACCCGAAGTGCAAATGGTTTGGTTTCTAGCCAATTATTGGGTAAAGTGACTGCTTTGGTCTGTGTATAACAAATACTTCCGGCTGGGTGTCTGACTGTGCGTGTGTGTATAATGTTGTTGTTGCTTTCTGACCTCAAGAGACGCCTTGTCTGTCTAGCCTCATCCTTTTCATATCATTCAAAATTTTCATAGCCAGCCTCAAGAGCCCTAACTGGTTTGCATAACCAAGCATCTCATTGTTCATGTTTTTGTTGTGTTCTCGTTGATTTCTTTCTATCGATGGTCTTGTAAGATAACTACTGATCTATTCTGCTCCAATCGCAACTAACTGCAAATAAATTGGCAATAAACTAATACGAACTAAATACAGTTTTTGTGTTGCTACTCTCTACAAAAATACACTTAAAATAACCAGCTTTATCAATTAACTAATCGAATTTGAACTTTCCCCTTTCGCAGGCATTGGGATCACGAACCGCCGCGTTACCACAATCCTCCCGTGGCGCCGCCAGCTTCGGAATATGAACGCCCACCGCCATACTATTATCCTGGTGCCTCAGACCAGGATTAAGCAGAAAGTGTTGGACGCGACGCGAACATAGACGTTGTTAGGAAGGATGGCTTTAATAATGAGATGGCATTGAATTAAATTTGATTTTAAAATTTGAATACTGCAAGAAAGAAACAAACCCCCATTTAACTGAGACTGTAATTTTAGTTGAGAAATTAGTTTTTAGTTATTATTTAAAGTTATGTAATTTCTAGCATCGCATGTGTTAATATATTCTTTGGACTGTATCAGACGATCTGCCAGCAATTTGATATACATAGCCAGAAGAGTGTAGTAGTGGTAAAGATTAGTTATAAGCGCGGGTCAAAGCAAAAGAAGAAGAAAACTGTATTATTTGAACTTTACACACACATTTAAAATGTTGCCAAAACTCAACAAAAGAAGAAAGATAATTGTTGCAATGTGCGTTGCAAGCAGAGCAATGCACAGTAAAAGCATTTAATAAGTTAGTGGTAAATACAAAATCGGATTACAATTAATTCCTCCTCCCCCTCCCATACACGTATCCCCCGAGTCCAGAAAACTCCTCAATAGATTTCAAAGAATCTCATTAAACTGATTAAACGCGCAGTCAAGAATTGCATTTAAAATCCCAAAATAATCAATTTATACAACTAGATCTATGGGATGATTATAAAAATGCCAGATATATACAATATGAATATTACTTTCGAAGTATATATTGTAATTAAAAAGAAAAGAACTGCCATTTTAATTTAGAGTATCAGAGCAGATGAACTTTTCGATTGATTTTTTATCAAGAGTCTGTATTAATTTTCCAAGAAACTAATACACACACAACATACACGTATAATCACTTCCTTAAAACATAAATTGACGCACTTTATATATATGAATAAGATGTACTTTAACAATCTGTCAGAGTTGACAAAACAGAAATTCAAATTATAAAAAAAAAAACAAAAAGAAAAACGTTTCAAATTGTATTCAAAGAGTATGTCTAAAAAATTCAGAACAAACTGCAAGTAGCCAAAATAATAAAAGTGAAAAAATATGAATATATAAAGAATATACACACACTCACTCACAAACACACACACACACAATTGATTGATTGATTGTATGTATTTAATTTAAGCATAACTTATACAAAAGAACGAAAACAAAAGTATGCATGAATGTATTTACGTATTTTTTTAATAACAATACGAACATTTCATGAATTTCTGCTTAAGTCCTTTTTAGTGTCTAAACAAGAAGCCAATAATCTGAATCAAAGTTTTAATGCTAAACAAAGCAACAAAAAAAAGAAAAGAAAAAGAAAACGCAATTACTGTGAAAATATTATGAGAATATAAATTATAAAATACTTGTTTGTGTCTTGAATTGAAAGAATACTAGTTCTTGCTTACTGTGTATTGACAACATCCGGCAATACTCTGTGCCAAGTATGAACAACACTCTAAATGGGTATACCGGATACTTCTCTCAGTTGGAATCAACTCGACAATGCAAAGTTGGCTACGTTGCCAGACCAAATCAATTTGAAACATGTTTACTAAAAAATATTTAGTATATCTATATATTTCTTAAATGACAACAACATATGTAACAATTTCGTGCTCCGAAACTCAATTCGACGACGGTTTGAAAATGTATAACTGGCAATATCTGGTATTTGTTGTGGCAGCAATGGTGATCTATAACTGGCCCGATGTGGCAGGCAGTCAGCTCTTTGGTTTTGGCATTCACAATCACAGCGACCTCTTCATGCCCAGCAGCAATAAGCCTTTGATTCACTGGTATTCTCGCTGGCATTGGTTTATGGAGTTGCAGAGTACACAATGTCCTTTCGTGCGGCTTCTGTTGCATGCTCTAATGGCGCTTCCCATTTACAATTTGCTGCTGATTTTGATTGGGTAAGAGGGGATTATCTTGAGTCTTGAGTCCCTTTCGTATGTATAAAAATTCATCCTCTTTTGTAGTTGGCATTTAAATAGCAGCGCCGATCGCAATGTACAGAAAATTCTATTGGTTATGCAGCCCACTGCTGCCGCAAAGCAGGTATCTGCTGTTCAGCCTGAGGTTGCAGCTACCTTGATGCCAGCACCTTCTGTGCCACCTCGTTGCAGGCGTCGTGTTGCGCCCAAACCACCGCCACGTCGTCGGTCACGCATCATGCAAAAGATTTCACCCGATAGCTATCCTTGTCATATGGATCCTTTTACAACAGTGTCATGCTGCTGTGATGAGACCGAGAAGTTCAAGAGCCTGCGTAGAAATCTGGCTCGTGTGCTGGAGAGTCTTCAGCAGCCATTGCCACCTCCAGCAACAACAGCAACGTCTCCCCCAGCATTGCCATCAATAACATTCTATAATCCTCTTGACCTTATAGAAGATCCAATTCGATCCTCACCTAGGAAGGACAAGTCTCGTAAATGGTCACATTCGCTCTTCAAGCGTCTAGCTAAGCCTTTTGGCAAGAACAACAGCAGCGTCGCCCCCGTCGATGTGAATGTTACCGAATTGAGCAGCAGCAGCGGCTACCACAGCAATGCCAATGCCAAACCCTTTTGGCAACGTTTGAAATTACGCAACAAAAGTCAACGCAAGTCGCAGTTTTATGTGTCTTCATCGAGCACTAGCAGCTTGTCGGAGACCATCAGCAGCAACACCTGTCTGTATGCTGCCTGCTAGTACATAGAACCAGTTCAGGCACGGGTGATACCTCGCATATTCATGGCAAGACCTTTGTTCATCTAAAGGTTTGCCATGAAAATGCGATGTCACACCCGTGCCTTGACTGCCTTTTTTAATTTTGTTCATTTCACCTTGAGCTCTGCGACGATGATTTAACTAGAACACACATCCGGCAATCTTGCGGCATTCCAAAGAAAAAGATTTCAGCGACAAAACTTGCCCCCTCATCAATCATATTATACAAAACCCCATGCACTATATCTAATCCGAGAAACGACTACCGGGTGAACCTAAGCCGTTAAAGCTTGTAGATACATTGGGTTGATTCCGAGATCGGCGGCAGTGTCTGACAACAATGCTAGGAAGCAAACCATGAAGAAAAAGAGACAGAGAGCACCGAATTGCGTATACGCTGCTAGCTAAAGCTAAACAATACAAATTTTTGAATGTTTATAATTTTATTTTATATATTAATAGATTTCTTAAATCCTCGTTTGGTAAACTACTTTATACTCTGTGTATTATCTATTGTTACACAATATTACGAATACATTAAAAGCAAGCATATAGTGGCAAGGTGGATGCTGCACAAGAGTTGCCATTGTCCAGTCTTTATATGGTTCAGCAAGGCCAACAAAAAGTGAAAACTGCCAACATATTTTCATAATTTTCAACTTAAAATTAAATCACGTTTCTTATCAGAAATGTTGCTGGTATTGTTGTTGTTGTTGGTGGTGGTGGCTACGGAGAGTGCCTTTCTTTTTCAGCAATTACCAAAATCACAGCAAGCGGACAGCGACAATAACAACAACAACAACAACTCGTGTAATAACAATGAAATTTCACTTTCAATTTGTGTGTAAAAACAAAAGCCCTGAGACACGAACTTGCCCGATCCGATCGATGTTGTGGACGGACGCAGTTGCACAGTCGCAGTCCCAGTCGCAATGGCAGTGAAGGTTAAGTTACCCGATTTGATATTCAATTGTAGTCTAACGGTTTCGAAAGCCAAAATGGCCGCCAAGCCATGCGGCAGTCAATGCACTCCATGGTAGATCACGCCGCCAGCATACAGATAATATTCCCCCAGCAACACGAATCAGATCAGTTCTCACAGCCAGAAAGTACATGTGCTTGTGTGTGTGTGCATGAGTGAGTACATGTATGTGTATGTAATACGCACTTCGATTAGCCTTGGGGGCTGGTGTGAAATTTTGCCTCCATGTGAAACAGAGCGTTGCATTTCCATTTCTCTGTTGATCGCGCAGAAACTTTTCTCGTGAAAACTGGCACAGAATTGCAACAGCAACAACAACAGCAGCAATAAGCAGGTAGATTGCAAGCAGCACGCAATACGCATTAAAATGCACACAATTAAGTCGTGCAAATGATTTACAGTGAAAGGCAGTGAAATTTATGGCATGCAAAAAGCGTGAGAAGGCCCCACAGGAATAATCACATAATGGATACTCCCCAGTTAGAAGAGAATATCTCTGTCTGTGTAGCTCAATCGATATCCAATAAACAGGCCCGCAGAATGATTGAATTGGCAAAATTATCAATGGAGAATAAAAGAGCCTCGAAAGATTTCTTAAAAGCTATTGTTGAGTTCGTCAGTATTTTATGAACTAAAAACATACTATACTTTAAGTATTTATGAACTAACTATATTTATATATTAAAGAAAGGCAATTAATTACATTACCCGAGAAGTTTTGCACAAGGGGCCCCCGAGACCGTTGCTACGGCCCTGCCAATAACTTCATTAATTCTGATACTTCGCTTTGCCGGCACTTTCGCTTTCATATGAGCACTATTCATTGTCGTTGTTGTTGTTGTTGCTATTGGGCGTGATCCGTGATCAGTTGGACTATTAGAAACCCTTTCCAATTACAGACAGTTACACACATATGCAAATGAATAAGCTTCAGGTTGAATGGCTTTATATCGTGTGAAATAATCAGCTGAACGCATATCATAATGTTTTCTAAATACATACGATACATAATACATAATACTGTAACTGAATAATTTGTAAATCATATTTTTAATTTGCATTTCAAAGATGTGTCTCTGGCTATTTATGCTAATAAAACTTGTTTGGTTTACCAATTATGAAGCAGCAGCAGCGCTGTCGCTGCTTCTGCGCGCGTGTGCTATCGATCCTTGCCCTGTTAACCTACAGCCGCTGTTAAATGCCAGCACTGACTGTGAGTGGTCGCTGTTAACAGCAGCTGTAACGAGAGCATGCGACGCTGTTAAGTCTTTTTTTTGAGTGACGCGAAAGAAGTGCACAAAAGCAACGCAGCAAACATTAAATTTTCCATGCAGCTCACAGAAAACAACAGTTGTTTTGTTGTTGTTGTTGTTGGCGATGTTTTTTCTTATTTTGTTTTATTTTTATGTTGCTGTTTCTCGTATATGGCAGCAGACACTCGGACGTGGACGCGCGGCCTCAACTCAAAAACCCAGCAGCAACAACAAAAGCAACCCAGGTGAGTGTGGGGAGAAGGAGAGGGAAGGGGAGAGAAGGCCCCAAGCTTGGAGCAACTTCACTCAATTTGCCGTTTACTTTTGAGCCACAACTGTTGCTGCTGTTTTGTTGTGGTTTGCTGCTGCTGCCGCTGTTGCTGCTGCTGCTGGCGTTGTCGTCGTCGTCGTCGTCACCGTCGTCTTGGCAGCTGGCCGCGACTGCGCACAAATCAGTTTCAGTTTTTCAGTCCAACGTGCGAGTTCGCTGCGAATAACGGTTAGTACAATCGATAGACAGGAGTCTCTCTGACTCTGAGTGAACCGATCGAACCAATCGAGTGTCCAAAAAACTTGCAGTGCAGTGCAGTAAACAGTTAATTAATAATCCCAAAGCATATTTACTAAATATACACATACATATTTATATGTATGTATATGATCTATATTCATAGAGCCTGCGTACGATCAACAGCAGTAATACGCAACTGGATTAGTGTATTAACTCACGTGTTCTCTAGAAGACCCCCCAAAAGAAAATGGTGAGTGCAAGCGCCGCATAAAAGTGTGTCAGAGAGAACCCCCTGCATAACTATGAATACAATAATGAATACCGACGACAACGACGGACAAAGAAGAACGGAATTATCATATTCACTACGCGCCAAACTATGAATATTGAAAGTCAGCGAAGGGAAAAAATGAAAAATGAATGTTGAAACGAACTGGAGAACGTATTAAATATACCGCAGACCGAGTGACAGACAGACAGACTAGCAAATAGACTGACAGACTGACTGACAGGCAGACTAATACACAAAGAGACGGACAGACAGACAGACTAGTAGACAGAGAGACAGACGAGCAACAAATAGACAGACAGACAGACTAGCCGACAGAGAGAAGAACAGACAGTCAGACAGACAAACCGACAGACAGAGAGACAGACCGACATATTAACAGACTAACAGACATGGAGACAGAGAGACAGACCGACATATTAACAGACTAACAGACATGGAGACAGAGAGACTAGAAGACAGACAAACCGACAGACAGACTAACAGACAGACCAACAGACTAACAGAAATATTAACAGACAGATTAACAGACAGACTAACCGACACACTAACAGAAAGACAGACAGACAGACAAACCGTCAGACCAGCAGACCGACTGCTTAACTGGCTATAAGAACAGTGACTGCGATTACGAGTTCTCTGAGAGACTGTGAGACTGACGGGGACAGCGATTGGCCAAGCAAAGTTGAAGGCAAACCTGTCAAAAGACAATGGCTGTTAAAAAATGTGAATACAAATTATGAACGCAGATTGCGGACAATTTTCGCCTGCTCTTTTTTTGTTGTATCCGTTGCTGTTTGTTGTTGTTGTTGCTGCTGGTTCCAGTTTCGCTTTCGTAGTGAGTGACCAATTTCGGACCAAGGTACAAGAGAAGAGAGCGAGAAATGCGCTTTTACTTCCTTGGGCATACACGATTTCCATTATTCCAATTTCCATTATGGCTAACACAGCACGCCATCAACAGCAACAGCAGCAGCAGCCACCGTAGCAACAGTTGCAGTCGCAGCGGCCGTAGCAGGCGCAACTGGGCACGCCTCAATTTGGCACAGTCAAGTAAAAGTCGCTGGCAAACAATAACTAGTTTTCTATGCATGTATGTGCCAGTGTGTGTGTGTGTTTTACAACAATTAATATTTGCAAAAGAAACAGAAAAACAAAGGAAAGAGCCAAAAGAAAAACTGCAAAATGAAAAAAATCTACAACTGCTGCCACTCAATCGTCGCCGTCTGTCGCTATTGGCAAATCATTTTGGCCAAAAACTGGTCTCGAAAATTGAAAAACCCGCTAAAATTAGGTTTGAAATACGCGAAACGCGAAACTAGTTGATGCATGTGGAAAAACAAGCCAAAGCAAAATTGATTTATAAATTAAACATCGCACGATCGCTCGCTCGCCTTTTTATCGGTTCGAAGTTGAGTTCGCTCGGCATTGTGTGAGGTTTCTTAATGGAGCAGATCGCGGATTGCGAGCATAATCTCGAATGTTAATTGGCAACTGTTTGTAGTGTTCGTGTGTGTGTGTGTGTGTTAATTAGCCCCCTTGCTGACCCCTCCCCTGGCTGCTGTTGCTGTTGCTGTCACGCCCTCGACAGCAGCCGTCAAAAAGTTTGCGAACACGCGCTATTGACAGCCCCAACTGACATGTGCAGCATTTTATTATTATTATTTTTCCCTCTTGCTGAAAAAACTCTCACTTTCGTTTGACAATTGAATGAACAACACTCACTCACTCACACAGCACTCACACAGAATTTGTTTGTGATACAAACAATTCAAGCAGCGCGTCGACGTTTTACGAGTAACCCGGCGTGTGTTTACATATAAAAAAGTTAATAGTAGACACACACATGCACATTATAATTGCACACTGCACGGCAGACACACACTCGAAGACTTTCTCCCTAAAAAGAAAATAAGAAAAACAACGCAGGCAAACTTTGGCTGTAGCTGTCGGAAGTTGGCAACGGGGCGCATGCGTAACGTGCCAAAGGGTTGACAACTCTCTGTAGTCTGCCACGCAAACCATGCAACCTTCCATTTAATGCAACCATTTAAAATCTTATAAAATATGTTGATTACCTAAAATTGCCGCACGTTTGAAATAAAAATTAAATTTAGCATTGAAAAAAAAGATTTAAAATAAAAATAAAAATTATTATAAAGTGCTTTAGGCAGCAGGGCGAGTAAACTGTCAAGAATGCAGCACAGCACTCAGCTTGCAACGCCTGCATGGCAACATAAACAACAGCTGCAGCACTTGGTTGATACCCTACGCAGTGTATACGCCACAAAGTTGATACACTGCACTGTTGATATGCCACACAGTTGATACTCATTGAGCTTCCCTTGAGAGTTGTTTGTAACTTTATCTTTCCATCTCTACTCTTTCCTTCTTTCGAAAGAGTATTCGAGCTGCGTCATTGGATTGTGAAGCTGCTTCTGCTGCTGGCTGTGCTTGTTATTCATTTTCATTTTATCTGCTGCGTTGCACGAGTCAGAGTCACATTTACTTTGCTTTGGCCTAGCCCTGTCAGGCTTCCCAGCTACAGCTGCAGCAGCTGCTGCTGCTGCCGTTGCAGTTGCAGTTGCAGTCGAGTGCCGCGCTGAGTGGGCAGCTCAATTGTTTGTGCCGCACTCTAAGCAATACACACACACTCACACACACACATACAGAGAGAGAGACTCAAACTAAATGAAGCTTGCAATTCACTTTTATGCTGATTTTCGATGCGAATTTGCAACAAGTCAATGGAAAGGCTGCGAAATGTGAATGCATCAGTTGGTTATTGAACTGCCAAGTTAGTTTGCATATGAGCCAAAGCAAATACTCAAACGTAGGTCTCTTTCGCTCCCTCAGTCTCTCAGCCATGAACAGGAAGTGCGTCAAAGCCCAAAAAGAGTAGAAAACTTTAACAAAAATAAACAAAAGCTTTGGCACGTTTAAAAAAAATAAAGTTAGCTCCGTTTGTGTCGCATAATTACGCACACACACACACAGTCACAGCCTGTTGACTGGCTGGTCAATGCCAAGCAGCGGCAGAGCACAGTGGAGCACAATAAACAAATGAAGTTAATTATGGACACAAATATATCAATCATTTGTCAAGCAGCCCAAGAAGACAAAACCAAAGTTGAAAACGAGGGACATCGAATCAAATCACAAATTGAATCGAATCAAATCGAATCGAAGTTAAACTCGTTTACGCACGCGTTGTTGTTATATAAAGTATTTTAATCAGTATTTACAATACATTTATTCGTATTCCTATTCGTTGTCGTATTATGGCATTTTTAGCCGCAGGCAACAGCTGAAATCGAAATGGAAATGGAAATCGAAAGATTCGAATACTTAAAAAACAACAAACTCGAAAAGAGCAAAATCAGCCTGCAAATCATTAAAAGCCAAAGAAATAACACGCTAAATGCTGCTAAGATACGAATATCTCAATATCTCAGCGTATCTCTGCGTATCTGTATGATATATCTTCCAAACCTATCTGAAACTTTCAAAGAGTTGCACAACGTTGAGTTCACAACACACAATATGTTATCTCTGCGTTTGGCAATTTCTTGTTTTGCTGTTGTTATTTTGTTATTGTCAGAGTCTTTTTCATAATTAAACTAATTAACGGTGAATGCAATTTGTTTTCATTTGCCTGGCCCTCTCCTCTCCTCTCTAGTGGTTTGGGCCGTTTTGGGCCGTAAATTAAACAGCAGCAACAACAGGCAATGGCCATAAAAATGCTTGACTTAATACCGTTGGCTGTCTAGGCCATAAACACTGTGCGCGATAGCCGCTCTATAAACTGGCCAGCCTCGATCAGACGTCACTCTTCATTTGAATATCTCACTAAAAATAATCATATATACAAGTGGTATATACTATATATACCATATATGCAGATGGGTATATACCATATAATGAGTATTAACGACGCACGCAAACTGGTTTGTCTTTTATCGTCTTTGGTCTTCGATTTGGCTCAAAAGGTTAAAGTTGAACAATGGCCCATAGTTAATTTAGCCATAGCTCATGCTAACATATAGTACACGTACTAAGCAAGACAAAGGCATTAACAAAGCAGCAACAGCAACAACAACAACAAAGGCCTCTGCCTAAGCCCAAGCATTAACTTGCAAATAACAGAAATTTCACTTTGATGCGCTTTGTTGTTAGTTTATTTTTGTTTCTCTGCGGTTTTTGTTGCTGTTGTTGTTGTTTTTCTTTATCGCTTTGTTTATTAATAAAAGCGCATACATTTTACGTAAGGAGGCGGCTGCTGTACACACACACACACAGGTGCACAACGAGTCACTTATGACATAATGTCCGGGGCCAGCTATGTAGTTCCTTATTGTTGTTTGGGCCTGTCGTTTGGGCGCCCAAAACACGCCTCCCTCATCAAAATGCATGTGAAACCAGAAAGAAATTAAATGACAACTCCAACCTGAGTCAAAGTCAGTCTGCAGATACTCTATACTCCCATATCTAACTGCATCTTCATCCTCTTCTTATTATATAGAAAGCTCTTTGTGTGCCTTCGTTATGCCTGCTGGGTTTTCCACACAGTTAGCTACAATTAGCTACCTTAGCTACTTTACTTTGCTGTGCTTTGTTGCGCCAGCAAAGACAACAGAAAAACACTTCCCTACTTGCCCTCCCTCAAGTCGGAGGTATTCAAATTAATGTGACACTGACAAATAGTCGAATTCTAGACGAGGCCACCAAGAAAAGAAACTGAAACTGAAATCGTCGTCGGATGCGAAACACACAAATGGACATAAATTTTATTGACATTATGAACAAGATCGCAGAATGTAGGAAACACAATGGATCACTACAACGACGACGACGAGTGGAACGGAAGTTGTGTGCAGTCAACTGTTCAGACAGTAAGAATAATAGCCACAGATACAGAGAGAGAAGAAGAGAGAGGGAGAGATCTAGCTAGATCTGCTGAGTCATTGTATGCGCACGTCTGGGCCATTATTTGATGTGGTTGCATCTCCGGAACAGGGCTGGATATGCCATGCATATGTATGCTTTATGTATGCTGTATGTTTAAGTACCTTTATTACCACAGCTGTTTGCTTGGGGCTACAATGTGAATGGCCGTTTCAGGGTTATGCTGCGAGCAGGAAGTAACTGCTGGCTCCACGCCCATGTCCATGCATTGTGGACTTACAGCATCGCAGTGTGGTGCGGCTGTGGTAATCCGAGTCGAATGGACTCGAATGGTGGCTTGAAGTGCGCAATTTAAGTATTATTCTAATTGGTCAGTGAACCAGTTTCGGCTGCACTTAATGAGCTTGGAGCTCTGACTCACACCTTGTTCGTTCGTCTGTGTGTCTGTCTGCCTGTCTTTCTCTCTGGTAAACTCGTTTTGAGTTTAGCGCTCAGCGAGACTTGGGCCGGATTGCGCAAGGTCGTCTGGTCAGGACAGGTGCGCCAACGGACAGCGGACAGCGAATTAACTCAATTGTAGGGCGCGCTAAGCATCGATGACTAAAAACCATCAAAACGGCCCAAGCGAGTCTGCGTATGTAACAGCTTAAGCTGTAAAGACATGCATACATATACATGCATACACACACACACACAGAGACACGCACACAGCAATACAGACACCTCACATTATCATAGCCAAAAATATTGGCAAACAGTTATGACTGCAGGTTTTTATTGATGCCGTTAAGCGCGTCTACTTAAACGAAGACAGACAGAGAGAGAGACAATGAACAAAAGAGGCATACAAAGAGAAAGAGCGAGAGGGAGATAGGCAGCCCCCACTTGGCGCGTGTCGCAGCGGTTTTCATTTCTCCACTTTGAGTGGTATTTTATGCATTATATAGTTATATTTTTGTTGTGATTTACTCACACACGTCTCTCACCTTGAGCTTAATTTCGGTCAAGCTGCAGGCACATTCAACTTAATTAAATACAACTGCAGTGTGCATTGCAGACGACTATAGCATAAAAGCGTTAATAAATTAAATATCAATAAGCATATAAAATGCATGAAATGCATTATCGAAACGAAAGACTTAAGCGACAAACGCGACGACGCGTCGCCAGCACAAACATGATTAATGCAACTTTTTGCGCAACAATCAAAAATAAAAAAAACATGCAAATGAATTGCAATTTCTGCACTTTCTCGAGAGAGGCAGACAGTGGAGAGTGTGAAGGAAAGAGACAGCGCACACTTGATACTCGTGTAATACGAGACGAATGCGTTGAGATGCGGCTTAGAGTGTGGCTAAATAATTCATCTTCTGCAACAGACTGCGCAAGGCGTGCAACAACAATTGTATGCGAAAGCAATCTCAAGCCTGGAATGCAGTTAGCCTGTCTCTTATTGTATTTGATTTTCTACCTCTGCCTCCCTCTCTCTCTCTCTCTCTCTCTCTCTCTTTCTCTTTTGTTGTTCGACTGACAGCCTGCCTGGTCTGCCTGTCTGTCTGCCTGTCTTTTATTTATTGACTTTTATTTAGTGCTGTCGTAATCGGCAAACAGTAATCAACAAATCCCCACACACACACAAACTACCTCCTCCTCCTCGGTGCGGCTTTCGCACTCGAAAACGATTCGAAAACCAAAGCAAATCGCCGTATCGAGTTGGCGCTGCTCCAGCTCCATCGGACTTAGCTAATGATACTTGCAATACACTAAGAGGGGAGGAGGCCTCCAACAATTGCCCGCAATGGACAACAATAATTTACGTAAGAGCTCAGTGAGGGGGGGGGGGGCAAAAGATTTGTTCGCCAGTGTAGGCATGATTTGCCAAATTTGAGAGAGAGAGGGAGAGAGAGAAAACGAGCGAGCCAAACGTTTGTTGCACGCCCTGTTGGCTTAGGGGATCGGTCGTTTCGGGTTCGCGTTCTGGGCGCTTTTCGCTTTCGCACAAAAGAAAATGAAAGGCCTTTTGGACATGTTTTCACCCGTATTTCATTTCCGTGGCGAATGCTAGAGCGAGATGGGGCGCCGCACAAAACCAGTCGATCTGGTCCCGGCTCCACGCAATAAGGAACTTTTTTCTCAAGTCTGCTCAGATCTTTTCTCGTTCGTTTTATTTCTTTCTGTGGTATTTCGTGTTTTGTTTTACGTTTTGCTTTTGTTTTTTCCTTAACTGGCTGCGCATTAAAATTTATAATTTATGCATTATTTTGTTAAGCATTTAAATGGATTGCCGCAAAGAGATCGCAGATCGTAGAAGATAAGTTTATAAACCAGTTTCACTTTTTCGAGCTTTTTCTGCGTGTTGAAAGTAGACCCTCTCTCCCCCTTCCCCTGAAAAGGGGGTGCTTGAGAAATGTTTTAAAATTTCGAGAATAATGTGCTTAGTACGATTTATGGGCTTGTCGGGGTGTTTATGGCAGGGCTAGGCTATAAATTATGGCGAGGGTCCCAAATGCCGCATGCCTTAGCCATAGCTAAACCCGAAGCCGAAGCTAAAGCCTTTGTCTGTCTCTCGATCGACCTTGGCCAGAGCAATTAGCCAAGCATGCCTTTTAACCGCAAGGCGTGACCGTTGAGCCAACTGCCAGTTAACTGTAACTTCTCTTGACGTTATCAGGCTCGGCACGTTTGTGCCAATTTTGGCCATTTCTTCGTTAACTGTCTAACTGTCTGCAGTTGTGTAAGGTGTTCTTAATGGCAGCGTATGCGGAATAACAAGTAGATAATGTCGGGTAATAGCTTACGGAATTAGAGACAGAGAGGGAGGAAGAGAGAGAGAGAATGGGTAAACGAAAATAGCTTACAAAGATTCCAATCAAAATTCCCAATAAATTTCACAAGTTTGACAGCGCATCGAAACATTATAATATGCTTAATATTATCATAACGGTTTTGTTTCTATTATGTTATTCATGCTATAATAATCTGGTTGCCATAAAAATATGCCTTACCATAAAAGTGCAATCGCCAATGGCGATGATAATTTCATTTGTAATGCCTTTTGCAAGTGTTTGAATTACAAATTGCGTTCGATGACAAACAAGTTAATTGGAAATGCGTAGGCTTGTGCCATCGTGCACTTATAATGTTCAAAGTCAAGACGTCACTTGAATTGAATTTCTGTTTCACATTGTCATTGTTGGTGCTGCTACTGGGCTTACAACTGAAGATGTCGCCCCGAAGTTGCTTCAGATGCAGCATAACAATGGCAACAATAAACAAAAGGCAAACAAACTTGTGCATAATTAAAAGGCAAATAATTTTAATTAGTTGTTGTGGCAATCGACTTAAGACCGTCTGGGCAAACATAGGTTATATTATTAACTCAGAGCCCGGCTCGTAAACTGGGTCAATGTCAAGAGTCGGACAGTCATTATCGCGGCTTTGTTTATATTTTGTGGGCGCCATTGCCGGTGTGAACAAACTGGAGTGGAGAATGGAGAGTTTTCAAAGTGAAGAGTCGAAGGGCCACTGCGAAAACAGAAAACGATGACGACGACGACAACGATCGACCTTCTCTTGACGGCAAAATAAAAGCCATTTCTGACAGGCCTCAAAACAAGTGCCACGTAATTTGCTGAAAGTTGACGTGCCCCCACATAAATCATTTTATCTCTTGCACATCAAGCAAATGCCTGTGATTAATTGCCCTGCTCATTTTCGTGCTGTTATTTCTTTCACAGTTGCCACCGCGATTGCTGCGAATTGCCTTTTTGATATGTCTGCTGATTGTTCTGCTCTCACCCGCCACAGACAGCGCACAGAGTAAGTACAAACCATTTAATAGTTTATAAGATACTGTTAAGATATTTGGGGTCTTTTGACTTTACCTAACTTTACCATCACTTAACTGTTTAAACTATAAGATCTATATGTCATCCTTTACACTCTATCAACCCACGCAAGAATAAAGTGACATTCTGCATTTAAATCAGCAAAAAAGTTTACCAAGGGGACACCCGGGTTTGAACCGGGGACCTCTCGATCTGCAGTCGAATGCTCTACCACTGAGCTATATCCCCACTTATGCAATGAGCGAAAATTTACCAAAGAACAAATGCAATATCAGAGCACAGATTTCATTTTCTTCAGTCAGTCCTTATGTCGGCGGATCGTTTCGGAAACTTCGCTCTTTCAGAGGCACTTTCTGATAAACGGTTGTTGTGATAATTCTTATCTCTATGTTACAACGTCTATCACTTAACGGAAATAGATAGTATGTTTCATAAATGAGTCCACATTACTTTGAAGTACAAGAATAGATCTTTAAACCTAGAAAATAATTAATTGAAAAGTGCTTGGGTGATACAAAATGAATAACAAGAGATACAGAATATTCTGTTCCCATTATTATGCAGAACATATTGTTTAATTATTAAAACAAAATTATATATGTATACCAATAAACAAATTAATTAATAAATAAAAAAACAGCAAAAAGGTTTACCAAGGGGACACCCGGGTTTGAACCGGGGACCTCTCGATCTGCAGTCGAATGCTCTACCACTGAGCTATATCCCCATGGCAGCCTCCGGTGGCTATGCATGTACTTCAGCGAACTTGTTGTTTGGTTTTTCATTGAATGGCTGGCTTAACCCTTAGTCTGTCCTTATTTAATCAAAATTAATAAATAATAATTCCATTTTAATAATAGAAATTTCAGTTCTTTACTAAGGAAAAAAACAATGCCTTATCATTCCTTTACTCACACTACTTCATGATATTTATAGGATACTCTCCTCTTGTTTTTTGTTTCTTTATGTCTAAATTGTTAATTCGTTAAGCAAAAAGGTTTACCAAGGGGACACCCGGGTTTGAACCGGGGACCTCTCGATCTGCAGTCGAATGCTCTACCACTGAGCTATATCCCCATGTGTGGATCCCTCATGAATGCATGGGGCTACAAACTTAAGGAATGAGAAAATAGTTATTTTTAATATTGCATGTTCTATTTTAGTAAACCCATTCCCTGTTCCTTGTGTAATTAAAAAGAGCAATTGATTAAATTTCTCCTATACAATAAACATTAAAAAAAAAGCAACAAAAAAGTTTACCAAGGGGACACCCGGGTTTGAACCGGGGACCTCTCGATCTGCAGTCGAATGCTCTACCACTGAGCTATATCCCCAGTTGCAATGCCCACGACTCAACCGCCACTAGAACCACTCGCCAGAGAGTTTGCTAAATGTAGACACACTTTATGGTTTCTCATTCTGTGTGGGCTTGCGCAGTGTAAGGTGAGCGTTAAATAAAAGATATATTTATAAATGTATTTAAACCGGTTTCACAGTATTTTGCCATAAATTCGAATTGTTATTTCAGCTGGGGGACAATTTTACTTTATTTTGCGAAAAAACAGGTATACAATTGCCATTTTAATTGGCCAAGTATTTAGGAACAGAGAGACAGGCAGCAGCATGTTTCATTAATGAATCATATGTCTTCATTATTGACGACAGGGATAATTAAGAAAACTTTAACATTCATTTGAGGAGACAACAAGAAACATGTCATTGTCAAATGGGCTGGCAAATAATCACAGTTAATTTGCCACGAGTTCTTTCTGAATCTGCAGCTGACAGCTGAAGATGCCAATCGGGTAGATTAAACCAAACTTATGGCCCCACTCGACACACTTGAGGGGATTGACTGTGAATTGCGGCGATTGAGATTGCGATCTCTCGAAGGTTGCCCAAGCGATTCGCGCACTTGATTGATGATGATGATGAGTGTGGGAGGAGTGGGAGGAGGGTTGCCTGCGCTAGAGAGGTGTTAGATAAGGTCATGTTTGTTGTTGTTTATGGACTATATTAATCTTAATTATGTTTCATTCTACACAGCCAAGACACGCAGACGTTTGCGACGCCCCACAACAGTTGCCAGTTCGTCACGCAGCAATTTGTTGACCTCCAAGAAGGCCACTGAATCGCCAGTTGCCGAGAAACGCATCGATCAGGAACCAGCGTCGACCACCAGCGTTAGTCGGACACGTTTGCGCTCTAAGTCAAAGCTACGTGGTGGGGCAGCAGCAGCAGCGGCAGCCGCAGCCGGCACTACAGCTCTTGTTGCCAGCGGCTCATCACTGAAGGGAAAGAAGACCAAGGTTGACGATGGCACACCAAAGATTGTCTGCTACTACACCAACTGGTCGCAGTATCGTGTCAAGATTGGCAAGTTTGTGCCCGAGGATATTCCTGCCGATCTATGCACACACATTATCTTTGCCTTTGGCTGGCTGAAGAAGGGCAAGCTGAGCTCGTACGAGTCCAACGATGAGACCAAGGATAATGTGCCCGGACTATACGAACGCATGATGAACCTGCGCAAGGCCAACCCCAAACTGAAGGTGGGAATTCCTGAAAACTTCTTTATCTCTCTTAAGTATTAATCTTATGATTCTTCCAAAGATTCTGCTGGCTATCGGAGGTTGGTCGTTTGGCACACAGAAATTCAAGGACATGTCCGCCACACGATACACTCGCCAGACCTTTGTCTACTCTGCCATTCCATTCCTGCGCAAGCGTGGTTTTGATGGTCTCGACATGGATTGGGAGTACCCCAAGGGTTCGGATGACAAGAAGAACTTTGTGCTGTTGCTCAAGGAATTGAGGGAAGCTTTCGAGGCTGAAGCACAGGAACTGAAGCAGCCACGTCTCCTGCTCTCTGCCGCTGTGCCTGTGGGACCAGACAATGTGCGTGGTGGCTACGATGTGCCCGCCATTGCCAGTTATCTAGACTTTATCAATCTGATGGCCTACGATTTCCACGGCAAGTGGGAACGTGAAACGGGACACAATGCACCGCTGTAAGTACTAGATACCCTGTAATTGTAGAGTACACTTAAATCATCATCTTTATTTAGATATGCCCCATCTACCGATTCGGAGTGGCGCAAGCAGCTCTCTGTGGACAACGCAGCCAGTCTGTGGGTCAAAATGGGCGCACCCAAGGAGAAGCTTGTCATTGGCATGCCCACCTATGGACGCTCCTTTACGCTTGCCAACCCGGATAAGCACGGACCCAATGCACCAGCAACTGGCGGTGGACGCGAAGGTGTCTACACCAAGGAGAGTGGTTTCCTGGCCTACTACGAGATCTGTGAGATGTTGAACAACGGTGCCGTCTATGTTTGGGATGAGGAAATGAAGGTGCCCTACATGGTCGATGGGGATCAATGGGTTGGTTTCGATGATGAACGCGCCATCAGAAACAAAATGCAATGGATCAAGACAAATGGCTTTGGAGGTGCCATGGTGTGGACCGTCGACATGGACGATTTCAAGGGTGAAGTATGTGGAGGCAATGTCAAGTATCCATTGATTGGCGCCATGCGTGAGGAGCTGCTGGGCATCTCGCGTGGCAAGGAGGCCAAGGACGTCAACTGGACAGCCGTGGCTGCTACATTCGAAGATATTGAAGAGGTTTGTAGAGCCTGATCACAATTTGTGATAGAAGTATTAAATCTTCTTTCTTTTTATAGAAACCCGAACCCATTAAGATTTCTGTTGATGAGATTATTAACAAAGTACGCAAGCCGCATGTGAATAAGAAACAGCGCATCAAGGGCGGAGCGAATGCCCTCGAACAGAACAGTAAGTAATCTATAGATAGATCCTCTTCTTATAGAACTTGCCAACTAACATGATTGATATCTTTTAGCTCGTCCTGCCCAAGTCTTCTGTTATCTGACCAGCTGGTCTGCCAAGCGACCCGGTGCCGGCAAGTTCGAGCCAGAGAACATTGACCCCAAACTGTGCACGCACATTGTCTACGCTTTTGCCACACTGCAGGATTACAAACTGACCGAGGCGACCGATGATGATCCAGAGAATTATGAGAGTGTCATTGCCTTGCGCGACACGAATCCTGATTTGCAAATCCTGTTGGCAATTGGAGGTTGGGCCTTCGGCTCCACACCCTTCAAGGAGCTCACCTCCAACGTGTTCCGCATGAATCAATTCGTCTACGAGGCCATTGACTTCTTGCGTGATTATAAATTCAATGGATTGGATGTCGACTGGGAGTATCCACGTGGTGCCGAGGATCGTATTGCCTATGTAAATCTGTTGCGCGAACTGCGCGTTGCCTTCGAAGGTGAAGCCAAGTCATCGGGTCTGCCGCGCCTGTTGCTCACTGCTGCTGTGCCCGCCTCCTTTGAGGCCATAGCTGCTGGTTACGATGTGCCTGAGATTTCCAAATATCTGGACTTTATCAATGTGATGACCTACGATTTCCATGGACAATGGGAGCGCACTGTGGGCCACAATTCGCCGTTGTTCGCACTGGAGTCCGCAACGGGCTACCAGAAGAAATTGACCGTAGATTACAGCGCACGCGAGTGGGTCAAGCAAGGTGCCCCCAAGGAGAAGCTGCTCATCGGTATGCCCACATACGGACGTAGCTTTGAGTTGGTAAATGACACGCAATTTGACATTGGATCACCATCGTCGGGGGGCGGCAAGTCTGGCAAGTTCACCAACGAGGCAGGCTTCCTCAGTTACTACGAGGTTTGCTCCTTCTTGGCTGCTGACAACACTACACTCGTCTGGGACTCGGAGCAGCAGGTGCCCTTCGCATATAAAGGCAACCAGTGGGTGGGCTTCGATGACGAACGCTCGCTCAAGACTAAGGTAGGTTCAGAAGATCTTCATCTCGAGAGAGTTATATTGATTATCTTGTTGTTCAACCCACAGACGGAATGGCTGAAAGAACAAGGATTCGGTGGCATAATGGTCTGGTCCATCGACATGGATGACTTCTCCGGTCGCTGTGGCAATGGAAAGTATCCACTACTGACTGCCCTAACCGACGAGCTTAAGGACTACAAGGTGGAGCTGGAATACGATGGACCCTATGAGTCCCGTGGACCACGCGGTGCCTACACCACAAAAGATCGTAAGTTATAAGCGATAGTTCAAGTTTAAGTCCTGTTTTAAACTATTCAACAATTATAGCTCACGATGTGACCTGTGCGGAAGAGGATGGACACATTAGTTACCACAAGGATTGGGCTGATTGTACACATTATTACATGTGCGAGGGAGAACGCAAGCATCACATGCCCTGTCCTGCCAACTTGGTCTTCAATCCTCAGGAAAATGTCTGCGATTGGCCCGAGAATGTTGAGGGCTGTCACGCGCCAACGGAAGCACCTGCCTAATTGGGCTATACACACACACACACACTCATACACACACACAGAGAAAGGCTTGGCCAATTTTTCGAGTTGTTAATACAAGTATATATTATGAATGATATATGTATGATGCCCTAGATTTTAGCTTTTAATGTGAAACTGCCACGAATATCTTTTGCTCTTTCGCTGCCCTCATCCCGCAACACTAACCTAAAAGAAAACAAACAAACAAACAAGAATACTCAAAAGTTTGCTAAAGTTCAGCTTAATTTTTTGTACTTAATGTAAGCTTAATTAAATATATGTTTAAGTAGTTTTTATGTTTTAGCTAAAAACGATTGCACAACTATGTAGTTGCTTTCCACAGGACGGACAAACAGACACACACACACCTTAAATTTTATACATCTTTCGACAAGCTCCTAACTTTTGAATTCAAAGTACATACCGAAAAACAAAGGGTATATAGAAGCGACCGAACTTTTATATATTAAACTGTGATAATCACATAAGAGAAACAGACAAGAAGAACAACAATATGGCCCCAAGAACTCAAGAATTTTATTAAAATTTTTTTATACTTTTTCACAAATTTACAAACTGCCGTTGCACACACACATACACACTCAAAAAAACTAACACGCCACGACTAAATTGACCCTACACACGAACGAAAGTTGTACATTTCCAAGTTTTAATTATAAAATTTGTATTATACGCTGTAATTAGTTAAAATAAAAACTCCCCATAAATATAAATTCAAACCTTGTTATGTATTCAAAAATGGCCCGATTTTACAATCAGGCACAATCAAAAATTATTTTAGACTCATTAGAGTGCTCCTCTCCACGGAAATCTTTAGTAAAAGGCGAAAGATTTATTCGACAACTGAAGAGAAGCCAGAGTAACGTTTCAATGCCATCAGTGAGCTATACTTCACAGCCGGTGCCAGAACTGGTTGGGAATTGTATGGCACGCAACTGTCAAAATTTGTGTTGTTTGTTGTTGCATATCTCACAGCGCACAGCGTGACCAACACAGCTATCAGCTATCAAGCAGTCTTTCCCTTTTTGAAAGTAACAAGACAAGAGAGCGCATATTATAACACTGCGAGTCTTGCTCTCTTGTGGACTCACCACCACTAGGTGCGCAAGTTGAAAATAAAAATTTTGTTTTTAGGCCATGGATTTAAAAAAAATTCATGGTGTATTGTGTTTGTCGGAACGGAAATGTGCGTAACAGGCAGAAGGAGGCATAAACTACATATATATATTCTGAATCAGTATCAGTAGCCGAGTCGATTGATGTCTGTCTGTCCGTCTGACTGTCTATCCGTCTGTCTGTCTGTATGAACACCTGGATCTCATAAACTATAAGAGCTAGAGTCATCAAATTTTGTGACAACATACGTATATATTGCAGTGTCTCAAAGTTTTTTTTTTAAATTTTGAAACGCCCCTTCCCGCCTCTGAAAATTAGTAATAACTATTTAAAAACTACAATATTAGCTCAACAACCAAAGTTGTATATCTTACATGACAAATACCTTGCCGCGGGCGTGAGATATGATACTCACTTTGAACATATATATTTAAGCATCAAATCTAGCGTCAGACACACAGCATTTTATTAAACTTTTTATTTGCATTGTATGGTAACAGAATTGGTTCACAATGCAGCTTTGCCGATGAGGCAAGTATTGAGGCAATGGCCGAGTGGTTAGAGTTGCGGACGGCTGCGAGAGAGTGCGTGTGTTCAACTCCCGGTAGAGTCGGGTGGGAATTTTTATTTATTTTCATTCATTTTCTTATTTTATTTTGTTTATTTTCTTATTCTAATAAACTAAAAGAAAAGTTACAGTCAAACAAATTAAATTATTTAATTAAATTTCAATAATAATATGATAATCCATGGCCTTGTACAGTCAGCACCTGACTGTAGCGTTAGTATTTTTGGTTTTGTCGTTGAATATCTCACAGCACACAGTGGAGAGCGCGACCAACACAATTATCAAACAGTGTTTCTCTTATTCATAATAACAAGAAAAGAAAGCGCATATTGTAATACTACTGTCTTTGGTCTGTTGTTGACTTAGTACCATTGAGTACTCATGGTGAAAAAAAAATTTTTTTTGGTTTTGTTGTTGAACGTCTAACAGCACACAGTGCAGCAGAGCGCAAGCAAAACAACCACCAAAACAACCACCAAAACGTATTTCTCTCGTTTATAATAACAAGAAAAGAGAGCGCACATTATAACACTGCGGTGCTTGCTCTCTCGAGATTTGCTGACTGGCGGTTTATCCACAGAGCCCGACTGGGAGTCCTCCCAGTCAACGGAGCGATCCGTTGGGGCAACGGCGACAAGCGCTGCCGGGTCTGTGGATATCAGCTGGAGAGCATTCCACACGTGTTGTGCCACTGCATGCACCACTCAAACGCTATGCAGCAGAGGCACAACGCGGTGATGGATCGCCTCGCCAAGGCTGGTTCACGGATGGGGACCCCCAGGGTGAACTGCCGCGTGGAAGGGGTCGCCGAGGATTTGGCGGCCCTCAGGCCGGACCTGGTATGGCGCGACGAACGGAGCAGGAAAATCGTCATAGTCGACGTGACTGTTCCGTTCGAGAACGGGGCTGAAGCGTTTAAAAACGCGAGGGGCGAAAAAGAACAAAAATACCGCCCCCTAGCTGAAGCCCTGCGCGCCTTGGGATACCAGGTGAAATTGGAGGCATTCATTGTCGGAGCCTTGGGCTCGTGGGACCCCAGGAATGAAAGGGTCCTCAAGACTTTGGGTGTCTCCAAGTTCTACGCCGGCCTGATGCGCAGACTGATGGTGGCAGACACCATCAGGTGGTCCCGGGACATTTATGTGGAGCATGTATCCGGGATCAGGCAGTTTACCCTGCCACAAGGAGCTCCCCCAAATTAACATCTAAAAGAATAAAAAACAAAAACTATAATAAACAACAAAAAGAAAAAAAAGGAAAATATAAAATGAGGAAAAGGAAATCAAATTCTAGAGCTGGAAAAGTAATCTACAACCAAAAACAAAAACAATAATAAACTATAAAAAAAAAAAAGAGAAAAAGTAAACAATAATAAAAATACACCACTCGTCTCCTAGCCTGCACCAATGCAGGTAAACATTCACTGGCCCTGTAAGGGCTATATCCCTAAAAATCTGTTCTTATCAGCTTAACATCTGATAGTCTCCCCATTGGGGAGCAACAAATGTTAAACTGATTTTTGGAAATAGACGGAGTGCTAGGGGCTTGCTCCACCTCTGTCACGGGTTGGCCCGGTATTGCAGTACCGCCGGGATTCGGCCCAACTAAATAATAAATACAAAACACAAAACACAAATTACAAAACACAAGTTACAAAATACAAATTACAAAATACAAAACACAAATTACAAAACACAAAACACAAATTACAAATTACAAAACACAAAATACAAAACACAAATTACAAATTACAAAATACAAAACACAAAATACAAAACACAAATTACAAAACACAAAATACAAAACACAAATTACAAAATACAAATTACAAAATACAAAACACAAATTACAAAACACAAATTACAAAACACAAAATACAAAACACAAAATACAAAACACAAAATACAAAACACAAATTACAAATTACAAAATACAAAACACAAAATACAAAACACAAATTACAAAATACAAAATACAAAACACAAAACACAAAACACAAAACACAAATTACAAAATACAAATTACAAAATACAAAACACAAATTACAAAACACAAATTACAAAACACAAAATACAAAACACAAAATACAAAACACAAATTACAAATTACAAAATACAAAACACAAAACTCAAATTACAAAACACAAATTACAAAATACAAAACACAAATTACAAAACACAAATTATAAAACACAAATTACAAAATACAAATTACAAAATACAAAACACAAAACACAAATTACAAAACACAAAATACAAAACACAAATTACAAAATACAAATTACAAAATACAAAACACAAATTACAAAACACAAAATACAAAACACAAATTACAAAATACAAAACACAAAACACAAAACACAAAATACAAAACACAAATTACAAAATATTAAACACAAAACACAAAATACAAAACACAAATTACAAAATACAAAATACAAAACACAAAATACAAAACACAAATTACAAAACACAAATTACAAAACACAAAATACAAAACACAAATTACAAAATACAAAACACAAATTACAAAACACAAAACACAAATTACAAATTACAAAACACAAAATACAAAACACAAATTACAAATTACAAAATACAAAACACAAAATACAAAACACAAATTACAAAACACAAAATACAAAACACAAATTACAAAATACAAATTACAAAATACAAAACACAAATTACAAAACACAAATTACAAAACACAAAATACAAAACACAAAATACAAAACACAAAATACAAAACACAAATTACAAATTACAAAATACAAAACACAAAATACAAAACACAAATTACAAAATACAAAATACAAAACACAAAACACAAAACACAAAACACAAATTACAAAATACAAATTACAAAATACAAAACACAAATTACAAAACACAAATTACAAAACACAAAATACAAAACACAAAATACAAAACACAAATTACAAATTACAAAATACAAAACACAAAACTCAAATTACAAAACACAAATTACAAAATACAAAACACAAATTACAAAACACAAATTATAAAACACAAATTACAAAATACAAATTACAAAATACAAAACACAAAACACAAATTACAAAACACAAAATACAAAACACAAATTACAAAATACAAATTACAAAATACAAAACACAAATTACAAAACACAAAATACAAAACACAAATTACAAAATACAAAACACAAAACACAAAACACAAAATACAAAACACAAATTACAAAATATTAAACACAAAACACAAAATACAAAACACAAATTACAAAATACAAAATACAAAACACAAAAATACAAAACACAAATTACAAAACACAAATTACAAAACACAAAATACAAAACACAAATTACAAAATACAAAACACAAAATACTAAACACAAATTACAAAACACAAATTACAAAACACAAAATACAAAACACAAATTACAAATTACAAATTACAAAATACAAAATACAAAATACAAAATACAAAAATACAAAATACAAAATACAAAACACAAAATTCAAAATCCAAAATACAAATTACAAATTACAAATTACAAATTACAAATTACAAATTACATATTACAAATTACAAATTACAAATTACAAATTACAAATTACAAATTACAAATTACAAATTACAAATTACAAATTACAAATTACAAATTACAAATTACAAATTACAAATTACAAATTACAAATTACAAATTACAAATTACAAATTACAAATTACAAATTACAAATTACAAATTACAAATTACAAATTACAAATTACAAATTACAAATTACAAATTACAAATTACAAATTACAAATTACAAATTACAAATTACAAATTACAAATTACAAATTACAAATTACAAATTACAAATTACAAATTACAAATTACAAATTACAAATTACAAATTACAAATTACAAATTACAAATTACAAATTACAAATTACAAATTACAAATTACAAATTACAAATTACAAATTACAAATTACAAATTACAAATTACAAATTACAAATTACAAATTACAAATTACAAAATACAAAACACAAATTACAAAACACAAAACACAAATTACAAATTACAAAACACAAAATACAAAACACAAATTACAAATTACAAAATACAAAACACAAAAATACAAAACACAAATTACAAAACACAAAATACAAAACACAAATTACAAAATACAAATTACAAAATACAAAACACAAATTACAAAACACAAATTACAAAACACAAAATACAAAACACAAAATACAAAACACAAAATACAAAACACAAATTACAAATTACAAAATACAAAACACAAAATACAAAACACAAATTACAAAACACAAAATACAAAACACAAATTACAAAATACAAAACACAAAACACAAAACACAAATTACAAAACACAAAATACAAAACACAAATTACAAAATACAAATTACAAAATACAAAACACAAATTACAAAACACAAAATACAAAACACAAATTACAAAATACAAAACACAAAACACAAAACACAAAATACAAAACACAAATTACAAAATATTAAACACAAAACACAAAATACAAAACACAAATTACAAAATACAAAATACAAAACACAAAATACAAAACACAAATTACAAAACACAAATTACAAAACACAAAATACAAAACACAAATTACAAAATACAAAACACAAAATACTAAACACAAATTACAAAACACAAATTACAAAACACAAAATACAAAACACAAATTACAAATTACAAATTACAAAATACAAAATACAAAATACAAAATACAAAATACAAAATACAAAATACAAAACACAAAATTCAAAATCCAAAATACAAATTACAAATTACAAATTACAAATTACAAATTACAAATTACAAATTACATATTACAAATTACAAATTACAAATTACAAATTACAAATTACAAATTACAAATTACAAATTACAAATTACAAATTACAAATTACAAATTACAAATTACAAATTACAAATTACAAATTACAAATTACAAATTACAAATTACAAATTACAAATTACAAATTACAAATTACAAATTACAAATTACAAATTACAAATTACAAATTACAAATTACAAATTACAAATTACAAATTACAAATTACAAATTACAAATTACAAATTACAAATTACAAATTACAAATTACAAATTACAAATTACAAATTACAAATTACAAATTACAAATTACAAATTACAAATTACAAATTACAAATTACAAATTACAAATTACAAATTACAAATTACAAATTACAAATTACAAATTACAAATTACAAATTACAAATTACAAATTACAAATTACAAATTACAAATTACAAATTACAAATTACAAATTACAAATTACAAATTACAAATTACAAAAAACTATTTTATTTTTTCTGAGTCGCATGTGTTTAAACTCTGCACTGTGCAAATGCGAGCCATATTAATGAACTTAGTAAAAGTCACCGATTTTGTTTAAAATCACGGGTGCGATGTATTTTTATACCCTTCGACCATTGAAAATGGTCAAAAAAGGGTATACTAACTTTGTGCAAATGTATGTAACAGGCATAACGAGGCGTGGGAGACCTCCTAAAGTATATATAATCTTTCTCAGGATCACAAGCCGAGTCGATTGAGCCATGTCTGTCTGTCTGTCCGTCTGTCCGTCTGTCTATGTGAACGCACAGATCTCAGCTATTATAAAAGCTAGAGTTACCACATTTGGCAGGAAGACTCCTGATTACTATAAGCAGATCAAGTTTATTTCAAATTTTAGGTGCCACGCCCACCGCCCCCACAAATCAATAATTTAATTTTTGAACTTAATTTGTAAGCGCTGTATAAAAGATACAACTTTAGACTTTAAGATCAAAGTGCAGTTGATCGCTTCTCGGCCTTATGGCTAAGATCGGTCAGTCTGAACCTTCTCGGCCTTATGGCTGAGATCGGTCAGTCTGAACCTTCTCGGCCTTATGGCTGAGATCAAAGTGCCTGAACCTTCTCGGCCTTATGGCTGAGATCAAAGTGCCTGAACCTTCTCGGCCTTATGGCTGAGATCAAAGTGCCTGAACCTTCTCGGCCTTATGGCTAAGATCAAAGTGCAGTTGATCGCTTCTCGGCCTTATGGCTAAGATCGGTCAGTCTGAACCTTCTCGGCCTTATGGCTGAGATCAAAGTACCTGAACCTTCTCGGCCTTATGGCAGAGATCGGTCAGTCTGAACCTTCTCGGCCTTATGGCTGAGATCAAATTGCCTGAACCTTCTCGGCCTTATGGCTGAGATCAAAGTGCCTGAACCTTCTCGGCCTTATGGCTAAGATCAAAGTGCCTGAACCTTCTCGGCCTTATGGCTGAGATCAAAGTGCCTGAAACTTCTCGGCCTTATGGCTGAGATCAAAGTGCCTGAACCTTCTCGGCCTTATGGCTGAGATCGGTCAGTATGAACCTTCTCGGCCTTATGGCTGAGATCAAGGTGCCTGAACCTTCTCGGCCTTATGGCTAAGATCAAAGTGCCTGAACCTTCTCGGCCTTATGGCTGAGATCAAAGTGCCTGAACCTTCTCGGCCTTATGGCTAAGATCAAAGTGCAGTTGATCGCTTCTCGGCCTTATGGCTAAGATCGGTCAGTCTGAACCTTCTCGGCCTTATGGCTGAGATCAAAGTGCCTGAACCTTCTCGGCCTTATGGCTGAGATCAAAGTGCCTGAACCTTTTCGGCCTTATGGCTGAGATCGGTCAGTCTGAACCTTCTCGGCCTTATGGCTAAGATCAAAGTGCCTGAACCTTCTCGGCCTTATGGCTAAGATCAAAGTGCCTGAACCTTCTCGGCCTTATGGCTGAGATCAAAGTGCCTGAATCTTCTCGGCCTTATGGCTGAGATCAAAGTGCCTGAACCTTCTCGGCCTTATGGCTGAGATCACAGTGCCTGAACCTTCTCGGCCTTATGGCTGAGATCAAAGTGCCTGAACTTTCTCGGCCTTATGGCTGAGATCAAAGTGCCTGAACCTTCTCGGCCTTATGGCTGAGATCGGTCAGTCTGAACCTTCTCGGCCTTATGGCTGAGATCAAAGTGCCTGAACCTTCTCGGCCTTATGGCTAAGATCAAAGTGCCTGAACCTTCTCGGCCTTATGGCTGAGATCGGTCAGTCTGAACATTCTCGGCCTTATGGCTGAGATCGATCAGTCTGAACCTTCTCGGCCTTATGGCTGAGATCAAAGTGCCTGAACCTTCTCGGCCTTATGGCTAAGATCAAAGTGCCTGAACCTTCTCGGCCTTATGGCTGAGATCATAGTGCCTGAACCTTCTCGGCCTTATGGCTGAGATCAAAGTGCCTGAACCTTCTCCGCCTTATGGCTGAGATCGGTCAGTCTGAACCTTCTCGGCCTTATGGCTGAGATCGATCAGTCTGAACCTTCTCGGCCTTATGGCTAAGATCAAAGTACCTGAACCTTCTCGGCCTTATGGCTGAGATCAAAGTGCCTGAACCTTCTCGGCCTTATGGCTGAGATCGGTCAGTCTGAACCTTCTCGGCCTTATGGCTGAGATCAAAGTGCCTGAACCTTCTCGGCCTTATGGCTGAGATCAAAGTGCCTGAACCTTCTCGGCCTTATGGCTGAGATCGGTCAGTCTGAACCTTCTCGGCCTTATGGCTGAGATGGATCAGTCTGAACCTTCTCAGCCTTATGGCTGAGATCAAAGTGCCTGAACCTTCTCCGCCTTATGGCTGAGATCGATCAGTCTGAACATTCTCGGCCTTATGGCTAAGATCAAAGTGCCTGAACCTTCTCCGCCTTATGGCTGAGATCGGTCAGTCTGAACCTTCTCGGCCTTATGGCTGAGATCGATCAGTCTGAACCTTCTCGGCCTTATGGCTAAGATCAAAGTGCCTGAACCTTCTCGGCCTTATGGCTGAGATCAAAGTGCCTGAACCTTCTCGGCCTTATGGCTAAGATCAAAGTGCCTGAACCTTCTCGGCCTTATGGCTGAGATCAAAGTGCCTGAACCTTCTCGGCCTTATGGCTAAGATCAAAGTGCCTGAACCTTCTCGGCCTTATGGCTAAGATCAAAGTGCAGTTGATCGCTTCTCGGCCTTATGGCTAAGATCGGTCAGTCTGAACCTTCTCGGCCTTATGGCTGAGATCAAAGTGCCTGAACCTTCTCGGCCTTATGGCTGAGATCAAAGTGCCTGAACCTTCTCGGCCTTATGGCTGAGATCAAAGTGCCTGAACCTTCTCGGCCTTATGGCTATGATCGGTCAGTCTGAACCTTCTCGGCCTTATGGCTGAGATCAAAGTGCCTGAACCTTCTCGGCCTTATGGCTGAGATCAAAGTGCCTGAACCTTCTCGGCCTTATGGCTGAGATCGGTCAGTCTGAACCTTCTCGGCCTTATGGCTAAGATCAAAGTGCCTGAACCTTCTCGGCCTTATGGCTAAGATCAAAGTGCCTGAACCTTCTCGGCCTTATGGCTGAGATCGGTCAGTCTGAACCTTCTCGGCCTTATGGCTAAGATCAAAGTGCCTGAACCTTCTCGGCCTTATGGCTAAGATCAAAGTGCCTGAACCTTCTCGGCCTTATGGCTGAGATCAAAGTGCCTGAACTTTCTCGGCCTTATGGCTATGATCGGTCAGCCTGAACCTTCTCGGCCTTATGGCTAAGATCAAAGTGCCTGAACCTTCTCGGCCTTATGGCTGAGATCGGTCAGTCTGAACCTTCTCGGCCTTATGGCTGAGATCAAAGTGCCTGAACCTTCTCGGCCTTATGGCTGAGATCAAAGTGCCTGAACCTTCTCGGCCTTATGGCTGAGATCAAAGTGCCTGAACCTTCTCGGCCTTATGGCTAAGATCGGTCAGTCTGAACCTTCTCGGCCTTATGGCTGAGATCAAAGTGCCTGAACCTTCTCGGCCTTATGGCTGAGATCAAAGTGCCTGAACCTTCTCGGCCTTATGGCTAAGATCGGTCAGCCTGAACCTTCTCGGCCTTATGGCTGAGATCAAAGTGCCTGAACCTTCTCGGCCTTATGGCTGAGATCAAAGTGCCTGAACCTTCTCGGCCTTATGGCTGAGATCAAAGTGCCTGAACCTTCTCGGCCTTATGGCTAAGATCAAAGTGCCTGAACCTTCTCGGCCTTATGGCTGAGATCAAAGTGCCTGAACCTTCTCGGCCTTATGGCTGAGATCAAAGTAGCCTGAACCTTCTCGGCCTTATGGCTGAGATCAATCAGTGCCTGAACCTTCTCGGCCTTATGGCTGAGATCGGTCAGTGCCTGAACCTTCTCGGCCTTATGGCTGAGATCAAAGTGCCTGAACCTTCTCGGCCTTATGGCTGAGATCAAAGTGCCTGAACCTTCTCGGCCTTATGGCTGAGATCAAAGTGCCTGAACCTTCTCGGCCTTATGGCTGAGATCAAAGTGCCTGAACCTTCTCGGCCTTATGGCTGAGATCAATCAGTGCCTGAACCTTCTCGGCCTTATGGCTGAGATCAAAGTGCCTGAACCTTCTCGGCCTTATAGGCTGAGATCAATCAGTACCTGAACCTTCTCGGCCTTATGGCTGAGATCGGTCAGTGCTGAACCTTCTCGGCCTTATGGCTAAGATCAAAGTGCCTGAACCTTCTCGGCCTTATGGCTGAGATCAAAGTGCCTGAACCTTCTCGGCCTTATGGCTGAGATCGGTCAGTCTGAACCTTCTCGGCCTTATGGCTAAGATCAAAGTGCCTGAACCTTCTCGGCCTTATGGCTGAGATCAAAGTGCCTGAACCTTCTCGGCCTTATGGCTGAGATCGGTCAGTCTGAACCTTCTCGGCCTTATGGCTGAGATCAAAGTGCCTGAACCTTCTCGGCCTTATGGCTAAGATCAAAGTGCCTGAACCTTCTCGGCCTTATGGCTGAGATCGGTCAGTCTGAACCTTCTCGGCCTTATGGCTGAGATCAAAGTGCCTGAACCTTCTCGGCCTTATGGCTGAGATCAAAGTGCCTGAACCTTCTCGGCCTTATGGCTGAGATCAAAGTGCCTGAACCTTCTCGGCCTTATGGCTGAGATCAAAGTACCTGAACCTTCTCGGCCTTATGGCTGAGATCGGTCAGTCTGAACCTTCTCGGCCTTATGGCTGAGATCAAAGTGCCTGAACCTTCTCGGCCTTAGGGCTGAGATCGGTCAGTCTGAACCTTCTCGGCCTTATGGCTGAGATCAAAGTGCCTGAACCTTCTCGGCCTTATGGCTAAGATCGGTCAGTCTGAACCTTCTCGGCCTTATGGCTGAGATCAAAGTGCCTGAACCTTCTCGGCCTTATGGCTGAGATCGGTCAGTCTGAACCTTCTCGGCCTTATGGCTAAGATCAAAGTGCCTGAACCTTCTCGGCCTTATGGCTGAGATCAAAGTGCCTGAACCTTCTCGGCCTTATGGCTGAGATCGGTCAGTCTGAACCTTCTCGGCCTTATGGCTGAGATCAAAGTGCCTGAACCTTCTCGGCCTTATGGCTAAGATCAAAGTGCCTGAACCTTCTCGGCCTTATGGCTGAGATCAAAGTGCCTGAACCTTCTCGGCCTTATGGCTGAGATCGGTCAGTCTGAACCTTCTCGGCCTTATGGCTGAGATCAAAGTGCCTGAACCTTCTCGGCCTTATGGCTGAGATCAAAGTGCCTGAACCTTCTCGGCCTTATGGCTGAGATCAATCAGTGCCTGAACCTTCTCGGCCTTATGGCTAAGATCGGTCAGTCTGAACCTTCTCGGCCTTATGGCTGAGATCAAAGTGCCTGAACCTTCTCGGCCTTATGGCTAAGATCGGTCAGTCTGAACCTTCTCGGCCTTATGGCTGAGATCAAAGTGCCTGAACCTTCTCGGCCTTATGGCTGAGATCAAAGTGCCTGAACCTTCTCGGCCTTATGGCTGAGATCGGTCAGTCTGAACCTTCTCGGCCTTATGGCTGAGATCGGTCAGTCTGAACCTTCTCGGCCTTATGGCTGAGATCAAAGTGCCTGAACCTTCTCGGCCTTATGGCTGAGATCAAAGTGCCTGAACCTTTTCGGCCTTATGGCTAAGATCGGTCAGTCTGAACCTTCTCGGCCTTATGGCTGAGATCAAAGTGCCTGAACCTTCTCGGCCTTATGGCTGAGATCAAAGTGCCTGAACCTTCTCGGCCTTATGGCTGAGATCAAAGTGCCTGAACCTTCTCGGCCTTATGGCTGAGATCAAAGTGCCTGAACCTTCTCGGCCTTATGGCTGAGATCAAAGTGCCTGAACCTTCTCGGCCTTATGGCTGAGATCAAAGTGCCTGAACCTTCTCGGCCTTATGGCTGAGATCGGTCAGTCCTGAACCTTCTCGGCCTTATGGCTGAGATCAAAGTGCCTGAACCTTCTCGGCCTTATGGCTGAGATCAAAGTGCCTGAACCTTCTCGGCCTTATGGCTGAGATCAAAGTGCCTGAACCTTCTCGGCCTTATGGCTGAGATCAAAGTGCCTGAACCTTCTCGGCCTTATGGCTGAGATCAAAGTGCCTGAACCTTCTCGGCCTTATGGCTGAGATCAGAGTGCCTGAACCTTCTCGGCCTTATGGCTGAGATCAAAGTGCCTGAACCTTCTCGGCCTTATGGGTGAGATCAAAGTGCCTGAACCTTCTCGGTCTTATAGCTGAGATCGGTCAGTCTGAACCTTCTCGGCCTTATGGCTGAGATCAAAGTGCCTGAACCTTCTCGGCCTTATGGCTAAGATCGGTCAGTCTGAACCTTCTCGGCCTTATGGCTGAGATCAAAGTGCCTGAACCTTCTCGGCCTTATGCCTGAGATCAAAGTGCCTGAACCTTCTCGGCCTTATGGCTGAGATCGGTCAGTCTGAACCTTCTCGGCCTTATGGCTGAGATCGGTCAGTCTGAACCTTCTCGGCCTTATGGCTGAGATCAAAGTGCCTGAACCTTTTCGGCCTTATGGCTAAGATCGGTCAGTCTGAACCTTCTCGGCCGTAAGGCTGAGATCAAAGTGCCTGAACCTTCTCGGCCTTATGGCTGAGATCAAAGTGCCTGAACCTTCTCGGCCTTATGGCTGAGATCAAAGTGCCTGAACCTTCTCGGCCTTATGGCTGAGATCAAAGTGCCTGAACCTTCTCGGCCTTATGGCTGAGATCAAAGTGCCTGAACCTTCTCGGCCTTATGGCTGAGATCAAAGTGCCTGAACCTTCTCGGCCTTATGGCTGAGATCGGTCAGTCTGAACCTTCTCGGCCTTATGGCTGAGATCAAAGTGCCTGAACCTTCTCGGCCTTATGGCTAAGATCAAAGTGCCTGAACCTTCTCGGCCTTATGGCTGAGATCGGTCAGTCTGAACCTTCTCGGCCTTATGGCTGAGATCAAAGTGCCTGAACCTTCTCGGCCTTATGGCTGAGATCAGTAGTGCCTGAACCTTCTCGGCCTTATGGCTGAGATCAAAGTGCCTGAACCTTCTCGGCCTTATGGCTGAGATCAAAGTGCCTGAACCTTCTCGGCCTTATGGCTGAGATCGGTCAGTCTGAACCTTCTCGGCCTTATGGCTGAGATCAAAGTGCCTGAACCTTCTCGGCCTTATGGCTAAGATCAAAGTGCCTGAACCTTCTCGGCCTTATGGCTGAGATCAAAGTGCCTGAACCTTCTCGGCCTTATGGCTGAGATCGGTCAGTCTGAACCTTCTCGGCCTTATGGCTGAGATCAAAGTGCCTGAACCTTCTCGGCCTTATGGCTGAGATCAAAGTGCCTGAACCTTCTCGGCCTTATGGCTGAGATCAAAGTGCCTGAACCTTCTCGGCCTTATGGCTGAGATCAAAGTGCCTGAACCTTCTCGGCCTTATGGCTAAGATCAAAGTGCCTGAACCTTCTCGGCCTTATGGCTGAGATCAAAGTGCCTGAACCTTCTCGGCCTTATGGCTAAGATCAAAGTGCCTGAACCTTCTCGGCCTTATGGCTGAGATCAAAGTGCCTGAACCTTCTCGGCCTTATGGCTGAGATCGGTCAGTCTGAACCTTCTCGGCCTTATGGCTGAGATCAAAGTGCCTGAACCTTCTCGGCCTTATGGCTAAGATCAAAGTGCCTGAACCTTCTCGGCCTTATGGCTAAGATCAAAGTGCCTGAACCTTCTCGGCCTTATGGCTGAGATCAAAGTGCCTGAACCTTCTCGGCCTTATGGCTGAGATCAAAGTACCTGAACCTTCTCGGCCTTATGGCTGAGATCGGTCAGTCTGAACCTTCTCGGCCTTATGGCTGAGATCAAAGTGCCTGAACCTTCTCGGCCTTATGGCTGAGATCGGTCAGTCTGAACCTTCTCGGCCTTATGGCTGAGATCAAAGTGCCTGAACCTTCTCGGCCTTATGGCTGAGATCAAAGTGCCTGAACCTTCTCGGCCTTATGGCTGAGATCAAAGTACCTGAACCTTCTCGGCCTTATGGCTGAGATCAGTCAGTCTGAACCTTCTCGGCCTTATGGCTGAGATCAAAGTGCCTGAACCTTCTCGGCCTTATGGCTAAGATCAAAGTGCCTGAACCTTCTCGGCCTTATGGCTGAGATCGGTCAGTCTGAACCTTCTCGGCCTTATGGCTGAGATCAAAGTGCCTGAACCTTCTCGGCCTTATGGCTGAGATCGGTCAGTCTGAACCTTCTCGGCCTTATGGCTGAGATCAAAGTGCCTGAACCTTCTCGGCCTTATGGCTGAGATCAAAGTGCCTGAACCTTCTCGGCCTTATGGCTGAGATCAGAGTGCCTGAACCTTCTCGGCCTTATGGCTGAGATCAAAGTGCCTGAACCTTCTCGGCCTTATGGCTGAGATCGGTCAGTCTGAACCTTCTCGGCCTTATGGCTAAGATCAAAGTGCCTGAACCTTCTCGGCCTTATGGCTGAGATCAAAGTGCCTGAACCTTCTCGGCCTTATGGCTGAGATCGGTCAGTCTGAACCTTCTCGGCCTTATGGCTGAGATCAAAGTGCCTGAACCTTCTCGGCCTTATGGCTGAGATCAAAGTGCCTGAACCTTCTCGGCCTTATGGCTGAGATCGGTCAGTCTGAACCTTCTCGGCCTTATGGCTGAGATCAAAGTGCCTGAACCTTCTCGGCCTTATGGCTAAGATCAAAGTGCCTGAACCTTCTCGGCCTTATGGCTGAGATCGGTCAGTCTGAACCTTCTCGGCCTTATGGCTGAGATCAAAGTGCCTGAACCTTCTCGGCCTTATGGCTGAGATCAAAGTGCCTGAACCTTCTCGGCCTTATGGCTGAGATCAAAGTGCCTGAACCTTCTCGGCCTTATGGCTGAGATCAAAGTACCTGAACCTTCTCGGCCTTATGGCTGAGATCGGTCAGTCTGAACCTTCTCGGCCTTATGGCTGAGATCAAAGTGCCTGAACCTTCTCGGCCTTAGGGCTGAGATCGGTCAGTCTGAACCTTCTCGGCCTTATGGCTGAGATCAAAGTGCCTGAACCTTCTCGGCCTTATGGCTAAGATCGGTCAGTCTGAACCTTCTCGGCCTTATGGCTGAGATCAAAGTGCCTGAACCTTCTCGGCCTTATGGCTGAGATCGGTCAGTCTGAACCTTCTCGGCCTTATGGCTAAGATCAAAGTGCCTGAACCTTCTCGGCCTTATGGCTGAGATCAAAGTGCCTGAACCTTCTCGGCCTTATGGCTGAGATCGGTCAGTCTGAACCTTCTCGGCCTTATGGCTGAGATCAAAGTGCCTGAACCTTCTCGGCCTTATGGCTGAGATCAAAGTGCCTGAACCTTCTCGGCCTTATGGCTGAGATCAAAGTGCCTGAACCTTCTCGGCCTTATGGCTGAGATCAAAGTGCCTGAACCTTCTCGGCCTTATGGCTGAGATCGGTCAGTCTGAACCTTCTCGGCCTTATGGCTGAGATCAAAGTGCCTGAACCTTCTCGGCCTTATGGCTGAGATCAAAGTGCCTGAACCTTCTCGGCCTTATGGCTGAGATCGGTCAGTCTGAACCTTCTCGGCCTTATGGCTGAGATCGGTCAGTCTGAACCTTCTCGGCCTTATGGCTGAGATCAAAGTGCCTGAACCTTCTCGGCCTTATGGCTAAGATCGGTCAGTCTGAACCTTCTCGGCCTTATGGCTGAGATCAAAGTGCCTGAACCTTCTCGGCCTTATGGCTGAGATCAAAGTGCCTGAACCTTCTCGGCCTTATGGCTGAGATCGGTCAGTCTGAACCTTCTCGGCCTTATGGCTGAGATCGGTCAGTCTGAACCTTCTCGGCCTTATGGCTGAGATCAAAGTGCCTGAACCTTCTCGGCCTTATGGCTGAGATCAAAGTGCCTGAACCTTTTCGGCCTTATGGCTAAGATCGGTCAGTCTGAACCTTCTCGGCCGTAAGGCTGAGATCAAAGTGCCTGAACCTTCTCGGCCTTATGGCTGAGATCAAAGTGCCTGAACCTTCTCGGCCTTATGGCTGAGATCAAAGTGCCTGAACCTTCTCGGCCTTATGGCTGAGATCAAAGTGCCTGAACCTTCTCGGCCTTATGGCTGAGATCAAAGTGCCTGAACCTTCTCGGCCTTATGGCTGAGATCAAAGTGCCTGAACCTTCTCGGCCTTATGGCTGAGATCAAAGTACCTGAACCTTCTCGGCCTTATGGCTGAGATCGGCAGTCCTGAACCTTCTCGGCCTTATGGCTGAGATCAAAGTGCCTGAACCTTCTCGGCCTTATGGCTAAGATCAAAGTGCCTGAACCTTCTCGGCCTTATGGCTGAGATCGGTCAGTCTGAACCTTCTCGGCCTTATGGCTGAGATCAAAGTGCCTGAACCTTCTCGGCCTTATGGCTGAGATCAGAGTGCCTGAACCTTCTCGGCCTTATGGCTGAGATCAAAGTGCCTGAACCTTCTCGGCCTTATGGCTGAGATCAAAGTGCCTGAACCTTCTCGGTCTTATAGCTGAGATCGGTCAGTCTGAACCTTCTCGGCCTTATGGCTGAGATCAAAGTGCCTGAACCTTCTCGGCCTTATGGCTAAGATCAAAGTGCCTGAACCTTCTCGGCCTTATGGCTGAGATCAAAGTGCCTGAACCTTCTCGGCCTTATGGCTGAGATCGGTCAGTCTGATCCTTCTCGGCCTTATGGCTGAGATCAAAGTGCCTGAACCTTCTCGGCCTTATGGCTAAGATCAAAGTGCCTGAACCTTCTCGGCCTTATGGCTAAGATCAAAGTGCCTGAACCTTCTCGGCCTTATGGCTAAGATCAAAGTGCCTGAACCTTCTCGGCCTTATGCGAACCTCTCGGCCTTATGGCTAAGATCAAAGTGCCTGAACCTTCTCGGCCTTATGGCTGAAATCAAAGTGCCTGAACCTTCTCGGCCTTATGGCTAAGATCAAAGTGCCTGAACCTTCTCGGCCTTATGGCTGAGATCAAAGTGCCTGAACCTTCTCGGCCTTATGGCTGAGATCGGTCAGTCTGAACCTTCTCGGCCTTATGGCTGAGATCAAAGTGCCTGAACCTTCTCGGCCTTATGGCTAAGATCAAAGTGCCTGAACCTTCTCGGCCTTATGGCTGAGATCAAAGTGCCTGAACCTTCTCGGCCTTATGGCTGAGATCGGTCAGTCTGAACCTTCTCGGCCTTATGGCTAAGATCAAAGTGCAGTTGATCGCTTCTCGGCCTTATGGCTAAGATCGGTCAGTCTGAACCTTCTCGGCCTTATGGCTGAGATCGGTCAGTCTGAACCTTCTCGGCCTTATGGCTGAGATCAAAGTGCCTGAACCTTCTCGGCCTTATGGCTAAGATCAAAGTGCCTGAACCTTCTCGGCCTTATGGCTAAGATCAAAGTGCAGTTGATCGCTTCTCGGCCTTATGGCTAAGATCGGTCAGCCTGAACCTTCTCGGCCTTATGGCTAAGATCAAAGTGCAGTTGATCGCTTCTCGGCCTTATGGCTAAGATCGGTCAGTCTGAACCTTCTCGGCCTTATGGCTGAGATCAAAGTGCCTGAACCTTCTCGGCCTTATGGCTGAGATCAAAGTGCCTGAACCTTCTCGGCCTTATGGCTGAGATCAAAGTGCCTGAACCTTCTCGGCCTTATGGCTGAGATCAAAGTGCCTGAACCTTCTCGGCCTTATGGCTGAGATCGGTCAGTCTGAACCTTCTCGGCCTTATGGCTGAGATCAAAGTGCCTGAACCTTCTCGGCCTTATGGCTGAGATCAAAGTGCCTGAACCTTCTCGGCCTTATGGCTGAGATCGGTCAGTCTGAACCTTCTCGGCCTTATGGCTAAGATCGGTCAGTCTGAACCTTCTCGGCCTTATGGCTGAGATCAAAGTGCCTGAACCTTCTCGGCCTTATGGCTAAGATCGGTCAGTCTGAACCTTCTCGGCCTTATGGCTGAGATCAAAGTGCCTGAACCTTCTCGGCCTTATGCCTGAGATCAAAGTGCCTGAACCTTCTCGGCCTTATGGCTGAGATCAAAGTGCCTGAACCTTCTCGGCCTTATGGCTGAGATCGGTCAGTCTGAACCTTCTCTGCCTTATGGCTGAGATCAAAGTGCCTGAACCTTCTCGGCCTTATGGCTGAGATCAAAGTGCCTGAACCTTTTCGGCCTTATGGCTAAGATCGGTCAGTCTGAACCTTCTCGGCCGTAAGGCTGAGATCAAAGTGCCTGAACCTTCTCGGCCTTATGGCTGAGATCAAAGTGCCTGAACCTTCTCGGCCTTTTGGCTGAGATCAAAGTGCCTGAACCTTCTCGGCCTTATGGCTGAGATCAAAGTGCCTGAACCTTCTCGGCCTTATGGCTGAGATCAAAGTGCCTGAACCTTCTCGGCCTTATGGCTGAGATCAAAGTGCCTGAACCTTCTCGGCCTTATGGCTGAGATCAAAGTACCTGAACCTTCTCGGCCTTATGGCTGAGATCGGTCAGTCTGAACCTTCTCGGCCTTATGGCTGAGATCAAAGTGCCTGAACCTTCTCGGCCTTATGGCTAAGATCAAAGTGCCTGAACCTTCTCGGCCTTATGGCTGAGATCGGTCAGTCTGAACCTTCTCGGCCTTATGGCTGAGATCAAAGTGCCTGAACCTTCTCGGCCTTATGGCTGAGATCAGAGTGCCTGAACCTTCTCGGCCTTATGGCTGAGATCAAAGTGCCTGAACCTTCTCGGCCTTATGGCTGAGATCAAAGTGCCTGAACCTTCTCGGTCTTATAGCTGAGATCGGTCAGTCTGAACCTTCTCGGCCTTATGGCTGAGATCAAAGTGCCTGAACCTTCTCGGCCTTATGGCTAAGATCAAAGTGCCTGAACCTTCTCGGCCTTATGGCTGAGATCAAAGTGCCTGAACCTTCTCGGCCTTATGGCTGAGATCGGTCAGTCTGATCCTTCTCGGCCTTATGGCTGAGATCAAAGTGCCTGAACCTTCTCGGCCTTATGGCTAAGATCAAAGTGCCTGAACCTTCTCGGCCTTATGGCTAAGATCAAAGTGCCTGAACCTTCTCGGCCTTATGGCTAAGATCAAAGTGCCTGAACCTTCTCGGCCTTATGCCTAACATCAAAGTGCCTGAACCTTCTCGGCCTTATGGCTGAAATCAAAGTGCCTGAACCTTCTCGGCCTTATGGCTAAGATCAAAGTGCCTGAACCTTCTCGGCCTTATGGCTGAGATCAAAGTGCCTGAACCTTCTCGGCCTTATGGCTGAGATCGGTCAGTCTGAACCTTCTCGGCCTTATGGCTGAGATCAAAGTGCCTGAACCTTCTCGGCCTTATGGCTAAGATCAAAGTGCCTGAACCTTCTCGGCCTTATGGCTGAGATCAAAGTGCCTGAACCTTCTCGGCCTTATGGCTGAGATCGGTCAGTCTGAACCTTCTCGGCCTTATGGCTAAGATCAAAGTGCAGTTGATCGCTTCTCGGCCTTATGGCTAAGATCGGTCAGTCTGAACCTTCTCGGCCTTATGGCTGAGATCGGTCAGTCTGAACCTTCTCGGCCTTATGGCTGAGATCAAAGTGCCTGAACCTTCTCGGCCTTATGGCTAAGATCAAAGTGCCTGAACCTTCTCGGCCTTATGGCTAAGATCAAAGTGCAGTTGATCGCTTCTCGGCCTTATGGCTAAGATCGGTCAGCCTGAACCTTCTCGGCCTTATGGCTAAGATCAAAGTGCAGTTGATCGCTTCTCGGCCTTATGGCTAAGATCGGTCAGTCTGAACCTTCTCGGCCTTATGGCTATGATCGGTCAGCCTGAACCTTCTCGGCCTTATGGCTAAAATTAAACTGCCTGAACCTTCTCGGCCTTATGGCTATGATCGGTCAGCCTGAACTTTCTCGGCCTTATGACTAAGATCAAAGTGCCTGAACCTTCTCGGCCTTCTGGCTAAGATCAAAGTGCCTGAACCTTCTCGGCCATATGGCTGAGATCGGTCAGTCTGAACCTTCTCGGCCTTATGGCTAAGATCAAAGTGCCTGAACCTTCTCGGCCTTATGGCTGAGATCGGTCAGTCTGAACCTTCTCGGCCTTATGGCTAAGATCAAAGTGCCTGAACCTTCTCGGTCTTATGGCTGAGATCGGTCAGTCTGATCCTTCTCGGCCTTATGGCTGAGATCAAAGTGCCTGAACCTTCTCGGCCTTATGGCTAAGATCAAAGTGCCTGAACCTTCTCGGCCTTATGGCTGAGATCAAAGTGCCTGAACCTTCTCGGCCTTATGGCTAAGATCAAAGTGCCTGAACCTTCTCGGCCTTATGGCTAAGATCAAAGTGCCTGAACCTCCTCGGCCTTATGGCTAAGATCAAAGTGCCTAAACCTTCTCGGCCTTATGGCTGAGATCAAAGTGCCTGAACCTTTTCGGCCTTATGGCTGAGATCAAAGTGCCTGAACCTTCTCGGCCTTATGGCTGAGATCGGTCAGTCTGAACCTTCTCGGCCTTATGGCTAAGATCAAAGTGCCTGAACCTTCTCGGTCTTATGGCTGAGATCGCTCAGTCTGAACCTTCTCGGCCTTATGGCTGAGATCAAAGTGCCTGAACCTTCTCGGCCTTATGGCTAAGATCAAAGTGCCTGAACCTTCTCGGCCTTATGGCTGAGATCAAAGTGCCTGAACCTTCTCGGCCTTATGGCTAAGATCAAAGTGCCTGAACCTTCTCGGCCTTATGGCTGAGATCAAAGTGCCTGAACCTTCTCGGCCTTATGGCTGAGATCGGTCAGTCTGAACCTTCTCGGCCTTATGGCTGAGATCAAAGTGCCTGAACCTTCTCGGCCTTATGGCTAAGATCAAAGTGCCTGAACCTTCTCGGCCTTATGGCTGAGATCAAAGTGCCTGAACCTTCTCGGCCTTATGGCTAAGATCAAAGTGCAGTTGATCGCTTCTCGGCCTTATGGCTAAGATCGGTCAGCCTGAACCTTCTCGGCCTTATGGCTAAGATCAAAGTGCAGTTGATCGCTTCTCGGCCTTATGGCTAAGATCGGTCAGTCTGAACCTTCTCGGCCTTATGGCTATGATCGGTCAGCCTGAACCTTCTCGGCCTTATGGCTAAAATTAAACTGCCTGAACCTTCTCGGCCTTATGGCTAAGATCGGTCAGCCTGAACCTTCTCGGCCTTATGGCTATGATCGGTCAGCCTGAACTTTCTCGGCCTTATGACTAAGATCAAAGTGCCTGAACCTTCTCGGCCTTCTGGCTAAGATTAAAGTACCTGAACCTTCTCGGCCATATGGCTGAGATCGGTCAGTCTGAACCTTCTCGGCCTTATGGCTTAGATCAAAGTGCCTGAACCTTCTCGGCCTTATGGCTGAGATCGGTCAGTCTGAACCTTCTCGGCCTTATGGCTAAGATCAAAGTGCCTGAACCTTCTCGGTCTTATGGCTGAGATCGGTCAGTCTGAACCTTCTCGGCCTTATGGCTGAGATCAATGTGCCTGAACCTTCTCGGCCTTATGGCTAAGATCAAAGTGCCTGAACCTTCTCGGCCTTATGGCTGAGATCAAAGTGCCTGAACCTTCTCGGCCTTATGGCTAAGATCAAAGTGCCTGAACCTTCTCGGCCTTATGGCTAAGATCAAAGTGCCTGAACCTCCTCGGCCTTATGGCTAAGATCAAAGTGCCTGAACCTTCTCAGCCTTATGGCTGAGATCAAAGTGCCTGAACCTTTTCGGCCTTATGGCTGAGATCAAAGTGCCTGAACCTTCTCGGCCTTATGGCTGAGATCAAAGTGCCTGAACCTTCTCGGCCTTATGGCTAAGATCAAAGTGCCTGAACCTTCTCGGCCTTATGGCTGAGATCGGTCAGTCTGAACCTTCTCGGCCTTATGGCTAAGATCAAAGTGCCTGAACCTTCTCGGCCTTATGGCTAAGATCGGTCAGTCTGAACCTTCTCGGCCTTATGGCTAAGATCAAAGTGCCTGAACCTTCTCGGCCTTATGGCTGAGATTGGTCAGTCTGAACCTTCTCGGCCTTATGGCTGAGATCAAAGTGCCTGAACCTTCTCGGCCTTATGGCTGAGATCGGTCAGTCTGAACCTTCTCGGCCTTATGGCTGAGATCGGTCAGTCTGAACCTTCTCGGCCTTATGGCTAAGATCAAAGTGCCTAAACCTTCTCGGCCTTATGGCTAAGATCGGTCAGCCTGAACCTTCTCGGCCTTATGGCTAAGATCAAAGTGCCTGAACCTTCTCGGCCTTATGGCTAAGATCAAAGTGCCTGAACCTTCTCTGCCTTATGGCTAAGATCAAAGTGCAGTTGATCGCTTCTCGGCCTTATGGCTAAGATCGGTCAGCCTGAACCTTCTTGGACTTATGGCTAAGATCAAAGTGCATGAACCTTCTCGGCCTTATGGCTAAGATCGGTCAGTCTGAACCTTCTCGGCCTTAATGCTAAGATCCTACGTTCATTAGAAGCGAGCTTTTTATTTAATAAGTTCCGTTCTCTTTGTTTGCTCGCTATCGGTCAGTTTGAACCATCGTCATCCCATCGACCGGTAGCGAGAATTGGACTTTCTTTTTTTTTTTTAAAGTAGTAATTTGCAGTAGTTGTTGTTGTTGTTGTGGTGATGAGCTTCCAGCGAGTGCATGTATTCGCCTACCCCTTTGTGGGAGCCTTCCGGTGCTCCATATGCATGGATGCTTCCGGTGGGCTTCCCTCTAGGTCGCTAGGCGAATACGGCACGTACGCGGCGGCATATCAGCACATATCCCGGCGCCACCCACAAGTGGCCATTAAATACCGTTGCCGGGTTTGTGATACTGATATGCCGCGGGGGATGAAGCAGCTCAAAGTCCATGTGGCCGCGAGCCACCCCGAGACCACCACTGACGCCCACGGGATGCTCGTGGAGGCGGCAGCCACAACTACAACCACCGCCATGTCACTACTTGCCCCCCCTACCTACCATCACGGACGTTCCCAGAGCCGCCCCCAGCAGAAGGACTGAAGTATGTCTGATGGCCAATGCCGCAGCCACCAGCGAGGACCTGCTGAGGGCCGTCACCGGCCTGTCCGAAATGGCGGCCGCGAACCAGCCTACCCACTCGCCCACATCATAAGGGAGGCGCGGACCCCAAACACTGGCAGACGCAGCGAAGAGGATCCAACAAATGTACAGGACCAACCGATCTCGCGCCATGAGAGAAGTCCTGGGGCAGTCCTCTCCCGCTTGCGATCTGCCAGGCAGTTCTGTGTAAGCCCATCTCAGGCAAATGTTCTCCAGGGACGGAGACGAGCGTGTGCGACTGGCCCACCTGGTGTGTGCCAGGAGAAGAGGACCGCGCAGACGCGCTCCAGAGCCCCTTCACCCAAGAGGAGGTACTCACACGCCTGAGAAGGGCGCACAGCTCTGCGCCGGGTCCTGATGGTGTCACCTATGGGAATTTGAAGAAAACAGACCCGAAGGCCTCCATGCTCACGGCAGTTTTCAACGCCTGCCTGAGGACAGGTCATGTCCCCGATCTGTGGAAAAAGTCAAGAACGATCTTAATCCACAAGTAAGGGGACAGAACAGACCTGTCAAACTGGAGGCCCCTTTCCATGGGTGACACCATTCCCAAATTGTTCGCGGCCGTCATGGCGGACAGGCTGACGGCGTTCCTCACTAACGGAGGAAGGCTCAGCGAGGAGCAAAAAGGCTTCCTCCAGCACGAAGGCTGCCATGAACACAATTTTGTTCTGGGCCAAGTGCTGGAGGAAAGCAGACGACAGGGCAAGGACCTCGTCATGGGCTGGCTGGACCTGTCCAACGCGTTCGGGTCGATTCCGCATGCCACCATCATGGACGCGGTCGCCGGTATGGGGATCCCTTCAAGGATCCGGACCATAATCCACCAGTTGGCCACCGGCGCCGCGACTACCGCTAAAACCATAGATGGCATGTCGGAAGAGATTCCGATCGAAGCGGGGGTCAGACAGGGCTGCCCAGCCAGCCCAATCCTCTTCAACATGGCAGTAGAGCGGGTACTTCGCAAAATCAAAACCGTCAATGCGAGGTACCTGCTCTACGGGAACCGCATTAGCACGCTGGCGTACGCCGATGATTCGGTGCTAATTGCGAGCTCCCCAGAGGAGATGAGGTCCTTGCTGCGTGCTGCGGACGACGCCGCAATAGAAGCCGGTCTGCACTTCAATCCCGGGAAGTGCTCGACCCTGCATCTCACGGGTAAGAAATCCTTGCGGAGGGCAGAGCAGACTGGCTTCCTCGTCCGTGGCTCGCCAATACCGGCTATGTCAGAGGGGGATGCCTACGACTATCTCGGCATCCCCGTGGGTCTACACGTGGACCAAACACCCAGGGCAGCGATGGAAGCGATAGTCAGGGACATCGCCAAGTTAGATGACTCGCTGTTCGCCCCGTGGCAAAAGATTGACGCGACCCGCACCTTCGTGGCACCGAAGCTTGACTTAGTGCTACGAAGTGGTGCCACGTTGCGGGCCCCGCTGCGTCATCTGGATACAGCCGTTAAGAAATACGTCAAAAAGTGGCTGTATCTGCCGCAGAGGGCGACCGCGGAGGTAGTATTCACCCCGCTGAGAAAAGGTGGAGCGGGGATACTACCTTCATCTATCTTGGCCGATGTCTTAACCATCGCCCAGGCTCACCGCATGATTTCCTGCCCTGGGGAGGTCGTCTCCCGGATTGCAAGAGAGGGCCTGAGAGAATTGGTGAAACGGAAAATAAACCGGGAGCCATCCGGCGACGAGATGGCCCTCTTTCTCACTGGCTCCTCTCTATCTGGAGAGACCGCCAGCTTTGGCGACGCCGGATTCTCGTCGAGGGTGAGGATGGCCACCAAAAGGCAGGCTGTGCATCTGCAGCCAATGCAGGCAAACTTTTACTGGCCCTGTAAGGGTTTTTTCTTTAATATCTGTTCTTATCAGCTTCGGCCAGTTTGAACCATAATCATTCCATCGGCCGATAGCGAGAATTGGGATTTTCTTATTTTACTTAAATATAAGTGCAGAGTAGTAATTTGCAGTAGTTGTTGTTGTGGCGATGAGCTCCCAGCGAGTGCATGTATTCGCCTACCCCTTCGTGGGATCCTTCCGGTGCTCCATATGCAAGGATGCTTCAGGGGGGCATCCCACTAGGTCGTTGGGCGAATACGGCACGCAGCGGCATATCAGCACATAACCCGGCGCCACCCACAGGACTGTTGCCCCTATACCACCCACACAACCCGACCGCTGCGCGGACACCATCATCAGTCCCGTAACGGTCGCCTGCCCGTAACGTTCCCCCTGCCCTGGTCAAATAACGGGTGTGACGAGACGGCTTCTGAGAAGCGGCAACCAGCCGCCGACCTCGTCCATGCCGGCCCGTTCGCCGACCACCACCAGCATAGTGAGCCCCTCCCGTACCGGTCTGGGAGTCTCGGCCCCCTCTGCTACAAGCAGAAGGACCCCCGAAAGACTCACCAGCACCGCCACAGCGGGCAGGTTAGGAACGCCCTGGCCACTGTCAACCAGATCAATAGCCATCAAAACCTCCCCTGGAGAAACCACAACCAATAGCCCAGTACTCCCCCCACCCCCCGGTAATAGCCACCACACCACCTACTCTCAATAGCCCAGCACTATCATACATCCTTTCTAAGGTCATCCGACCTAGCAGCAACACACAAACTAATGGCCCGGCCCGACGGCCTGCAGCGCCTTGATACTGTGAAATGTTCTACACGAAATCTAACGGGCACCAAAGAGAAGCGAAAAATGAATAAAAATTCCGTTACTTTCGTTATTCCGTTAAAAGTTGAGAACGAGCAACCGAATGCACTGAAAAAAAAGTTGCCACTCACAAATATTTGAGCATTATACACTAAAAATTGATTTTGTGAAAATCTGCAAACATTTGGAAGCTGTGCGTACGTTTTTATTACTAGTATAAATATAAAATGATTTATTCAAAATTATAAAAAAAAAAGTTTGGTAGGTACGGTCTTTGGCCTTCCACTACAAGCCTACCTCAGTGAAGTCGGCACAGCGACTGATTTGATCAAAGTTGCAATTTTACTCTCTCGTTTAGAAGATTGTCGGACCTTACACGAACTTGCTTTCGCTATGCGTGTGTCGACTACACTACCATCGCAATTGCAAATCTCTCTTGTTAGAAGTTTCGCTCTCATTTTAGCACGCTGGCCGAACACACGAACCTCACGAGGCTGGCACGAACTCGATTACGCTATGCATGTGTCAAATAGTCTTTCTCTTATTCGTATCAACAAGAGAGCGCATATTAAAACATACGGCACTTGTTGTTTTTGTCGTGGAATATTTCAGAGAGCACAGTGCAGAGCGCGGCAAAACCCACCACCAAAATCATTTTCTCTCGTTCATAAGAAGAGAAGAGAGCGCATTTTATAACTGTGCAGCTCTTGCTTTTTTGTTGACTCACCAGCATTCAGTGCGCAGCAGTGCTGACAATTTATCTATTTTCCCACTAGATCTATCGTGTTGTAATTTACAACTACGGAATAAATTTTTAAATGGCGGCAGCGGGAATTATACCTATTTTTGGCAACATTTTAGCTTTTTAAAAACATGTATTTTTATGCTTTACGTTGCCACACCTAAAGAGTTTCGTAGTATTTCTCAATTTAAGTGACAACAAAACATCGATATGCGAAATAGCACTAAATTGTATCGTTTTCCCAGTTCCCCACTAAAACATCCCCTAAGGCCTGATCATATTGGACGCTTATGTATTACTAAACTGAACATCTCCTTTAAATATTCCCAACAATCGTTAATTTTGTTCAAAAAAACACGTTGGTTTTTGTTTAAACATTTTATTATTTTTTTGTATCGGTTTTTTCAAAAAGTTTTCTTTTACATTTTTTGTTTGTTTGATGGTTTTTCCCGTTTTCGTTTTAATAGTAATAATTAAAACTAATTAATTAGTCTTACTTTAAAGTATACAATAACTTAGTGATGAAAAGTACACGAACGCATTGAATAATGCTTGACAAACAGAAAAAGAGAGGAAAAAGGGGAATACAAAAATATATGGTATATATGGTAGAAGTATGTTAAGTGATGACGAAATTGGGAATTGAATATAATTGAAAAGTCAGTGTAAACAAAAGCTAATAAAAATAATAAATTTTTAGAATGGTATATATGTCAATTTCAACAACAAAAAGGATTTTGCTTGAAAACAAAATTTAGTGTAAACAATTGATCGATTCGCAGCATTAGCTGAGCATCCAGCCGAGTAGAAAATAGAGCATATCAAATCATATTTTACTTATGTTATTAAAGGTTTCCCTTCTTTTATCTGGTGGTGCTGGTGGTTGTTGAAGTCATTTCCTTTTTTGTTTAGTTTTTTTGTTTTTGTTTTTGGTTTGGATTTGGATTTTCTTCTCGGTCTCATATGATATGCGGCCGCGCAGGCGCAACGCGACTTTTGGCCCATGGCGCTAATTGTGGGGTAGGGGTAGCTTTTAAAATAATATATATACAATATACTTCATGTGTGTATAAAGTTATATATAGACAGACTTTTAAGTAATTTTGTTGTACTTGCAATTTTGGAGCGTGCGTTGTAAAATGTGTGTGTGTACATGGAAAAGAAAATACCATTAAATAATTGTAAGTATTGCATCAAGAGTTGTACATTTAAAAAACAAAAAGAATATGTATATACATATCACGCAGTGTGGCCTAGACGATTTCGTTATCTTCCTTGTTGTTATTGTTATTGTTATTCGTGTTCATATTATGTATGTATTCTTATGTTTTTTGAGCAACTTGCCAAGTCGCGCTGTGCGTCGCTTTGCATGTTCTTCTTCATCTTCATCATCTCGTCCTTCATCTTTTTCTTAACCAACGATTTCATTTCAGTTTTTGTTCAATTTCTTTTGTTGAAAGTGTTTTTTAAAAAATATTTCGCTATAAAAATATTAGTTGAAAAATAAGAAATGTTTTTCTGTTTTTTGGTTGTTCTTGTTGTAGTTGTTGCTGTAGGGGAATATACAATATATAGGCAGGCGCTCAGACAATGCTTAAAACATTTGATGTGGTTCCTTGTTCACGTATTTTCTTACATTTCTTTTTGTTGTTGTTGCTCAACGTTTCTCTCGCACTGCACTCTGCATTTTTGTTAGATTTATTTTACAATTTTTTTCAGTTGGGTTTCTTTTCTTTTAGACTTTTTTTAATACATATAAATACTTTCTTTTTCCCTCTTCTCTGTAAAAATAGATCAACTTTCTCTTTGCTCTTTTTCGTACATTTTACGTTTTTCTTTTCTTTTAACAAATTTTGCAAGTTTTTTTTTTGTTTGTTTGTGTTTTACAGTTTTTCTTTCGTTTACATTTTTTTGTTTCTTTTCTTTTTCATCTTTTTTTTTGTATTTTTTCTTCTTTTTTTGGAGAGATTTCGTTTTCAAAAAGTTGTTGCTCCTTTTCTGTTTGTTGTTGTTGTTGGTTTATTTTGTTTGTTTTGTATGTTGTTGTTGTTTCTTGTAAGTTTAAATGCCTAAAATGTAGTTAAGATCTAACATAACATTGGATTTCAGTTTGTTTTGTTTTGTTTTGTTTCTTTTCCATCTTTATCATTATCATTATCTTTTTGCTTGGCTTAACAATATAAATCTGCATAAGTAGTTTTGTTTATTTTAAATTACTTTCTTTACTTGTTTACTCATTTGTTTTTTTTACTCTGCTTTTTAACTCGGCATTGGCCTATATATATAAAATGTCTTATTTATAATGAATGTTTGCTTTTCTTTTCTTGTTATATTAAACCGTTTAATCGTAGTTACTCTTGTGGTCGAATAGTGGGAGGGGAAGAGGTAGGGTGGGGGGAGAGAGTAGGCGTGGCTAAATGAGCTGCGCGTATTTCTTGTTGTTCTCGTTGTTGTCGGTTAATTCACTTGCTCAGTTGGCCGCACTCGACATCAGTTCAGAGAAGGCATTCTCTAGACAATTCTTAAGTTCAGCATAGGAGACAATTAGTACCGATTGCTCATCGCGTGACATGAGTTGCACCTGTACAAAAAGGCAATTGATTATTGATTATAATATTCAATTATTCAGCTTAACATACGCGTTCAATGGAGCCAGCGTCCAGCTTATTGAGGCATTGTACAATGTGTGCGTGATCCAACCAGGGTCGACCATCCTCAGTGACGGAATGGAATAAAAAATCACGGAATAATTTCAGCATATATCTATCACCAGTCTCTGACCAAGTGCAGTCCAAGTTGAAGCTGTGAACAGAGATAGAATCATATGAATACCATTCATTTTATTCGTTCCGTTGGGCACCTACTCGGGTCGTTCATTGATGCTATTCAGTTTGACTAATATGCGATATAGACGACCGTTCTCCATCTCCTTGGACAGCTCGTCCTCCTGCATGTCAACTTGAGCCTGCAGCGCATCTAGTTGTGTATAGAAACGTGCACCAATCATGGGCATTAGATCTGTTACAGATCGGCGGTTATTCGTGGTGAAGAGGTAACTGTAACAACATTTTTAAAACTTAAAATCATGATCTTTATGGAATCTAATTCGCTTTGCACTTACACAATAAAATTACGTAGATCGGTGGAATAGTTTCGGGTCACCATATCAATGCTGGACTGTACATTATCACGCTGCACAGACTGTAGGCAGCGACAGGCCAACGCTAATACTAAACGACCCAATGCGGTTAAATCATCCTGAAAGATAAACGACGAATATCAGATTACACTCTTAAGCAAATTGAGCTAAGTATTCATTACCTGTTGATGCATGTTAACCAATGCTAAGGGATTTGCCGCATTCGGATCGAATTGCGTGATATCTGAGATGCAGCAGGAGCTGAACCGCACACGTTTGCCAGTCACTATGATCTTTGTGGGATCCAGTATTCTATAATGAATGCAAATTATTATGAATTACACTACACTACACATTGGTGTGTTGTGTTGTTACACCTACTTGCAGGCCAATCCCGCTTGATGTATGGCCCGCAGGCCAGCGGTTAGCTGCATTATAATTGACCAAATGGTCGATTCAGGCAGCAATGGTCCATTGTTTGTGCGCTGCATGTTGCTCTTATGACTATGGGATAAACATTAAATGAGATTAGTTTGAGTGATGAGGAAGGCAGGGAAGTGGGAGAGGGGAAGGTGCTCACCTGAAAGGGCGTGCCTCGCCTTGGAATGGATCTGTGTAGCCGTTGGTCTCTGGCGTTGGCGTAAAGTATTTGGCCAGCAATGTCTGGGAGCCGGGATAATAGTCGTACACTAATACTAATGCTGTGGGAAGAGAAGCATAGCGAGTTATTAAAATTAAGTTGAATAGCTTAGAAAGTTTATTGTTTTAAGCAGAGAGAACTCGACAAAGATTGTGCAATCTATAATTTAGAATATAAAACCCCAAGTAAAGTGCAGAGAATTAAGTTTAACTCTTGAAAATATGCAGAAATTGATTTGATAAGGCAATGAAGGAGAATCTATGTTTAAACTACTTATGTAATACCCAATATAATACAAAGGTCAGTTATAGAGAGTAGGTTAACCAAGAGGAGGTTAATTAAGAAGAGGAGTCCCATTTGAAACTACGCAGAGCAAAAAGTATACATTTTTCAATTCTGTCATGGTAAATTTTTGGAATTACGGAGACCATTCGAAAGAACTCTATTCTATTTCATATTAGTTACATGAATACATTACTATATATAGCAGTTGCCACTTACAGTTATCACCAAATGCTTTTGTCGTGAACACCTCACGCAGCTGCACCACGTTCGTGTGCTGCAGCTTCTTCCACATCTCCACGAGCGTCATACACTTTGTGGACTGTAAGCGAAATCCTGCAAAGTATAAAGAACTCCATTTAAATACTGCATAAGGCAACTATAGTCCAATCTCTCTCCCTCTTACCGTGTAATCTTCTCAGACAGTATTTAAATCCTGTGCTATTGTGCGTGGCCCGGTACGTACTGGCTGGTAGCGTTAACTTCGTATGCATCGCTTGTGCCGGCGGCTCTAGCGGATAGAGGGCATGATAGTTATCCACCTCGAGGGGCAGCGCATGCTGTGCCGCTTCCGTTGCATCCATAATCAGATTGGAGATCTCGTTGCGGGCAAGTATATCGGTACGCATCTCATCGGGCATAAAGAACGCGGATTCCAGTTGCGTTTTCGGTTGCATGGCAATCACATTGGACGCTGGTCCGGGATACACATGCCCGGCATACATCAGTTGTGACGAGACTGCGCTCAAAGGCGCCACAGCATTGACAACGCCGTGATGTGCCGGATGCGCTGGATGAGCGTTGTCCACACCAACAACTGAATTGCCAACTGGTTGATTATTCTGTGCATTGGCAGTTGGATAGAAATAGATGGTGCCGCCAACGTTCTCCTGCGAAACAAAACACACACAATAATAATTACGTTACACACACACAAATTACAGTTGACATATTGCTCCTGTCTCACCTGATGCACGCTAGCCGGCAATGTTGTGGGTATGGGCGATGCCCCATGCGGCGTCATGCCATGGGGCGGGGACTTTTCGCCCCCAATTAACGCCACAGCTGTGGGCGAGTCCTGGCGCAGCATTGCATTACGTGTTTTCAGCGGCGTCTGTGCTGACATGGCGCCACTGACAAATGGCGCCGCAGCGGGATTCGGTGGTACGCTGCCGATAATTGCAATGGGCGCTGAACTTACAGAGGATACTGTATTATTCACCAGAGATGCCTGTTGCTGCTGCTGCTGTTGTTGTTTCTGCTGTTGCTGCTGCGTAATGCTGACAGTTGCAACCGATGTTGTCTTCTGCATGGAAAGAATCGTTGAATTGCCGCTGCTGCCATTTGGCGTCTTATTGCTGATGCTGCTCACGGTGGCAGCACTGGCAGACGCCACTGTCGATGTGGACGGCACCGATGATGCTGCTCCACCTGCTGCTGCTGCTGCTGTTGCGGCTGCTGCGGCGGCTGCTGCGGCGGCGGCTGCTGCTGCTGCGGCTGTTAGCCCATTGACGCCATTTAGGCCATTATTCATGTGATATGGTTGGTAAAAGTTCGGAGACGAATTGATGCGCGTTGGAATGAATTCGGGCGATTGAGGCGTTACCTATATAAGCAATGAATATGATAAGATTTTATGAGATTAATCATTGTTTATAATAAAATAAAAGAGGGCTAAGTATGAGTTTGATTGAGGTTCAAGGCTGTTCTAAACTACAACTAACTGTTATCTACTTACATCATATGCGTGGGGGGGAAGAGAAGGTAGTGAGACAAACTACTTGAACTGAGTTTCTAGTTTTACCTGAGACTTTTTATTATTAACTGCTAAGGACGAATCCAAGTTAAGTAGTGCGAACCCATTAGCATTACCATTATTCAGCCCATAGCCCGTCGTTGTGGCAACATTCTGTCGATTCTGGCAACACCAGAGAATATCGGAGATAGAAAGATAAAGAGAGAGAGCGACGCGACAGAGATAAAGAGATAGAGAAACAAATTGAATAACGCAGTTAAAGCTGAGCGAAGTCAAATCAGTTTCTATGTCTATCTGTGTGTGTGTGGGTCTATCTGTATGCGTGTGTGTGTGTGGTTCTATCTGTGTCCAGTATATACATTATCTTATCTGCAGTTCACAATTGTTCCTCTCTCCCAGTTAGAATTTATATAGAAATATATAATAAACTAATTGACAAATGCTTTTTGAGTTATAAACCAAAGACTGTTTATCAATTTTAGTAGCAAATAAATCACTGTCTGTTTCGATTAAGTATAGTCAGTCTACTTCTTCTTTTTCATCTTCATAGACAGCTACTCTCAATTTTGTTCAGTTTTTAATTAGTCTACAACGGGGACCAGCTGCTGCGCAATCATTTTGTTGAATGTTTCACTTGCTTTGCAAATGAGTTTAATGATTTTGCGGGTCACTCTAAATTTTGATATACCCTTGCAGCAGTAGCAGTAAGTGGGGTATGCTAACTAGCTGATTAAACATGTGATATAATGAAATATATTTGTATAAGTATCAATAATGAATGGTAAATCAGTCTAAGTCGAAGAGCAGTTACATTTTCAATCAAGTAAGCTACAGAATATTTCTTCTTGCATCTATTTCTTTTTGCTTGATTCAAGATCAAGATATCTCTGTAAACATCACTGGCGAATTAAACATGTGATATATCAATAACATCAGTAACATATGGTCAAAACAGGCTTGCTTGAAGAGACTTACCCTGCACTTTAAGTAATGTACAAGGTATACCCTCTGGCATCTCTTTCTTTTTGTTAAATTCCAGAGATGTCTGACACTTGTATCAGTAATATATCCTCTATCAGCCAGGCTGCCTTTAATTCAAAGTAAGCTACAGGGTATACCCTCTTCTATCTCATTTATATACTCAACAGATATCTGTGTGTTTTTATGGCTATTTCAGTGTATTTAAATGTTTTAATGTGCTCAGTAGCACAAAAAGTCGGTCAAGTGTACCGAATATAATGGATATTATAATGTACATGCCTATGTCTCTCTGTTTGTGTGTGTTTGTGTGTGTACATACACTTATAGATTGAAATTAAATTGTTCAAGCAAATTGAGTGAAAACAAATACATAAAACATAATTAAAAGCACAATCGCGGCCGGGGCAGCAGCTTCGTCTCGACAAGCTGACAAGGAAAACAAACTTCAGACGTGTTTGTTGTAGTACTTATACCATACACACACACACACACACATGTGTGTACCTACTTATACGATAATAAGGTAATTATTGTCGTGAGGGTTAAGTTGGCGGGCTTGTGGGCCAGACTGTGACTGAAGGAGAGCTGTAGGGGACCAAGGGGGGTAACAGTGGGGGCGGGGGCGCGGGCGTTGCTGTTGGGCAGGGTCACGCGTCAAGTCGCGTCAACTTGACGATTTTTGTAAGTCAATCACAACAAGCGCGCGCGCGCGCATTACTCTCAAACTGTTCTTTTCAGTCACGCACGGCATAGCATATGCTTGTCAAACTGTACACATACCATATAAGTGGCGAGTTTACTCTCAGACGGTAGACCATTCGATGGTGAGTAGAAAATTGGATCCATAGCAGCCGTATCTGAAATATACATATATAAAGAGCGAGAGCGAGAAAGAAAGAGAGAGAGAGAGATTAGAAAAATTAAATGATTAGAAATCAATTAAACAAACAAATAGATATAGTGTATTTGTGTTCTCTAGGTATGTATGAGAGAGAGACAGAGGAAGAGCGAGCGAGTGCGAGAGATTTGTTGATATTTATTATTGTTTTGCTTTTGTCGAGCAACGTTATCGATAAAACGATAACGCCGCGTGTTGCTTTATTTTTGGTGCACACCTCTCTCGTTGTTTGTATTGTTGTTGTTGCTGTGGTTGTTATTGCTTTTTAGAGTATGTAAATAATGGAAAAAGCAAGACGCAATACGCTTTCGAGTTCTGTTGGTAAACAACACACAAAAAATACGCAAAAATGTTAATGACAAATGGCGACTGTGAGAATTAAAGGTGTCACAGAATACAAGAGAAATTTCCACAAAACCTCCCCCCACCCTCCTTGCACTGCATCTCTTGTGCATATACCCTATAAAGATGCAGATATTATTCACCTGGGTACACATATTATACATACTATTCTCGCAGTGCACTACGAAAGCGAATTGAAGAATTGAAAAGTAAACAAAAGAAAGAAAGAAATATAAATTTAGAAGCAGACAGAGGGGTATGTGGGGGGCTACCCTCCTATGGGCCAATGGCACAGAAAGAATTGCGACAGAAATAAAATAAGTAATATTAAATATGTGTGTATGTAGTTCAGACAACTCAACTGCAGTATACTCTGCAAGATAGGCAACAAATTTAATATATATTTAACTCGTATTGATTTGATTTCATTAACTGCATGCATACCAAATATACTCAACTCTTTTTTGAATATTTACTATGTGCATTGTTCAAGCACAAGCACATTTTCAGAACTCATTTATATGGTCATAATTATTATATACAGTTTAAAGAAATGTTTTAGTTTTAAATTTACGTGTACTAAAGCATTGCTTATATTCTAAAAGAAGTCTTATCTGCCTGCAATAATCAACATAGTGTCATCAAATTAGTTGTTGCGTTTATAGTCTCAGTCTTCTAGCTGTTCATGCAGACAGACATGTCTATACCAACTCGACAATCTTAGATGTTTCAGATCTAATACTAATACACTTTATATTGTATTATTGTATTGTAGCAGAGTAAGCAACATTTTCATCAAATGAAGTAGTTCTAGATTTTCTAGTCTCAGTCTTCATGTTCATACAGATAGACATGTCTATATTAACTAGAAAATTTAAGCTGTTTTAGACCTAATACTAATATACTTTATAGTTACGGGGAATTACCTTTTGCCTATTGTAATACTTTTCAACCCTGTGAGTAGCAGATAGACATAAGTAATATTGTTATACGATTTAATATGTACACGTATTTAATACTATATGTATGTTCTTCGTGTATCTTCCTGATTCCATGAGTCCCCGCTACATCATACATTCCAATTATATAATGTTGACTCAGATCTTGATATAAAAAAAACGCAACATAGGCAAATTTCTCTTTGATCAAAATGATATAATATCAGCAGTAAATACACACATAGTTCCACACCACAATCAATAAACGAACAAACGATTGTTCCTACTCTATGGTAATTTCAAATGTGAATTTATATGCAAAACTCCTCAGAACTGGATTGCTTGGGAATCGAAATATATATGTTATATACCTCGATATATATTTCTCGGTGTATGTGTTGGGGGAATTCAAGGTATGAAAAAAGTGATATTGGCCTTGAAAACAAATTGTGTGAATGTATTTAACGAAGAAAACAGAAGCAACAACAAAATAAAAACAAAATTTCATTTCACATATACACACACATATGCACGTGTGTGTGTGTATTGTACATACTGTATGTATTTAGCTGGCAATCACTTGTGCTTTCTGCTTTATTTATTTGATTTCAAATTTGAGAGCAACACAAAACACGAAATGAAATGAAATGAATTAATTGAATGTGATGCTGAAGTTAATAAATTGTTCGAGTGTATTGCAATTTGACGGGCACAACATGATGGTTGGAGGGAGGGGGTACACAAACAGGTGCTTGGCTTGGTTTGAGAGGAACTGAAGTAGTAAGAACACTTACTTGAGCATGGCCAGTTCATGTAAAACCGCTGAGAACGAGTTGCTGCTACTCACACGCACGCATGTAGCTTCAATTGAGTGCGTGTGTGTATGTGTGCGTCTGTGTAAGTACGTGAGCCCACTTTGATTACGTATCTGTATGTGTGTGTGTGTTTATGTATTTTGTATCTGTGTGAACGCGTTTTCACTTTACATAAATTGACTGCGCTACTGCCAGCAACAATAACAACAAGCTAAAGACCTGTTGTTGTTGTTGTTGTTACTGCTGCTTTTGCGGTAAATCAGACAGCTGTGTTTTGCTTCAAAGATCACGAGCGCGTTCATGAAAACGCGCCACACACACACACATGTGTAGAAACACTCACTCGAAAAAAGAAACTTTACTTCTGCAGAGGGAGAGAGATAGAGATTGAGTGCGGAAGATGGCGCGAGGGGGGTGTGGGGCAAAGGGGGAAGTTACAATCACAATATTTCGACGTTATGTCACGTTGTAGGTTTTGCGGCGTTTACCGTTATATATATTACACTGCTATTCAAATGTATATACAAGCATGTGTGTGTGTATGTGTGTGTATGCAAAGCTCTGTGTGTGATCGCGGGAGACGAACGAACTGCGCGACAGCACAGCGCAGAGTCAACTGAGTAGGCGAGAGCAAGCAGGCGCAGGCGAGGTGAAGGTGTAAGCAAGATAGAGAGCGCAAGAACGAAGAGAGCGAACACAGAGAGAGAGAAAGAGCGCACACAGTTGGCAGCACAAGAGAGCGCAGTCAAGCAGTTAATGATTGGGGATGGGGGAGAAGTGTATAATCATAGCAAGCACTGACACTCAAACTGTAGCCAGATAGAAACAGACAAAAGTGGGCGTGCGCTTGTCTGTGTGTAAGTGCGCCTCGTTCACTCAAGTGTACATGTGTGTGTGTGTGTACAGCAGCTGTTCTAGCTAAAAAGTTCAACTATTGTCTATATTCATTAACAAGAACAAACAACAACAATGAAGGGGCTTTGTTTACTTTTTGTGGCAAACACACACACACACAGCACAGGTTGAGCAGCACTGCTCGAGAGTGTAATGTGTAATGCAATGACCCCTTCATCTATTCTACACTATGTTTATATGTTCCCATGATCGTGATCATGTGTTTGCCATTAGCACACCCTATTTGTCCTCCAAAACGTGCGTCGTTTGTATGTGTGTGTGTGTGCTTAAATTATTATTATTTAATGTAATAGAGAGATAGGGAGAGATATATTGTTACTACTATTGTTTATCGGGGAAAATAAGCGTAGACCTTGAGGGAGGCGTGAGGGGAGCACGTGTTGTCACCACGCAACCTATCAGTGCAAACACATTTACAATCAGTCATATAAAACACTATCTACACGTCGTAACCAAGAAATCGTTTATGAAACCTCCATACAATATTGTGGCCCCCAATCATTATCAGTGGATTATCGCATACTTGCACTCAACGTTCGTTTGTTCCCTCATTTACAACAGATTTTTGAGGCGCAACAATTTAAAATATATTAAAACAATTAAGTAAGCTAGAGGTGAGTGTCGACTGTCATATACCCTGTACCAAAACCCTTAATAGTTTACCCGGTAAAATGATCTCTTAAATAACTTCTATGTTTACTATCCAAACTGAAACAAATGTACTGAAATGATTTGGCAGGTAATAATTATTGTACACACCAGAAATAAGCATAATAGCCTTAAAGTGACGCTTGTAATTGATTGATTTTTCTGATTTACAAAGGAAGAAAAGGGCGTGGCTGTATTCTAAAAGAGGGCGTGCACTACATGGCTTTATTAACTCGACAGTGGCTAACTGAGAAAGATTATAGATACAGTGTGGTATTGCATACTTAAAGAGTTATATGAACCCTCTATACTATGTTGTGCCTGAAATAAATAGTCAAGGAATTAGCCTTATCAATTTGAATTTAAATTGATTTCGCACTCAAAACTGAAAATTGATAATAATAAATATGAAGTACTTGGCATAAACATAGTCAAGAGGAAACCTCATTAGATAAAACTATATAAATAGAAGTCTTTTAAACAATATCAAGGTACACAGCTATATAATTGTTAAAGTACGGGGTACACAGAGTGCTACAAAGTCGAACTTGCTTGTAATGGGAGCACAGTCTCAATTTGTATTTATTATAGACATTAATCCATTATTGAAATCTATCAATAATCATCAACATCGCCAACTATTCTACAGTTGTAACACATTGTGATGGACGGTAGCAGCTACAGAAGTTATTACTTATATGTATATTGCCAACGTTGACAGCGATGACGTTTTGCAATCGACATTTCTTTTGTTCTTTGTGTCGGTATAAAAAACTTGGTCAAAGAACGGTTTTCATTTTATGGTTATGGTGTGATCTGATCTCTAGCTCCCTCTCTCTTTCTCTCTCTCTCTGTCTCTCTTTGTCTTTGCATGATATTGACAACGTCAGCCAACGTGTGAGGGTAAAGGGGCTGTGGAGGAGGGTTCGCTTTGCTTTGGGGCTCGTGTAGCGCGCGTCGCTCTGTCGTAAGGCGCCAACGTGACCAAAGACAAGTTTGGTTACTTTTTGTTGTTGTTATTGTTGTTGCTGCGGCTGCTGTTGCTGTCAGCAACAGTTTGACCCAATTCGTTGCCGACATTCAGTTCAGTTGAGCCAGTTGAACAGCTGTGCAAATGCCGTCGTGCTCATACACATAGATTGAGGGCGCCAATGGGTTAATGAGCAGCGGACGCGGGCGCGCTTTAAAGCTCAGCTGAATGAAGCACGAGGCGGCAACAGCAACAACAAGAATTGCCAAAATATTGTAATGTATGCAACAACAACAACAATTGAAAGCCTAAGCCTATTGTCTTGCATTATTGTTGTTCTTGTAATTTCAACAGTTTGAAACGCATATAAAATTGTAAATTGTTTTTCGAAATTGCGCACGACAAAGAAGAAAGCGTCGCGGCGTTGTGCGTAGGCGGCGGCAGAGAAGAAGTGAAATATATTACGTGGGTGTAACCAAGGGGGGGGAGAGGCCACACAGGGGGCGGGGCAATGTTAGCGGAAGCGTAAATGGGTAGCGAGGCGCAAAATGATATGCCTACAACAGAAACAACAACAACAAACAGAGACGAAGCGGATAGCGGAAAAAGAGCTAAACAACAAAAACAACAACACTGCAAAAGCAGAGCTAGCGACGTTGTCAATGATGCGCTGTCTCTCCCTTTCTCTCTCTTTCACTCTATATGATTTGCCCTTTTTTTACACTTGCTGAATCTGTTTATTCTTTGCGCTTCTTCCGCTGCGTTGGCAGAAAAAAAAACCAAAAAACGAAAAAGAAACAGAAACATAACTAAAAATGGCAGCAGTAGCAGCGACAGAAGCAGCGACAGCAACAGCAGAGGTAGCGGAGGGCAGCAGCAGCACGGTTGACGTCCGCTCAATTTCATTTTGATTGATGTGTTTTTTGCTCAGTCAACATCAACGTCAGCGTCGCTGCGGCTGCGATTGACAGCGGCTGCGTTTTCTTGCCAACTTACGCATTTACCTTGTGTGTGCATTATAATTTCCAACTGCGTATGCTCCACTCACTCACTCACTCACACTTAACTCACTCTCTCTCCATTCTTCTGTGCATTGACGCTCTCTCACGACACTCTCTCCCGAATCACACGCGCAAAACAAAAACAAACGCAAACACACGCACACGCATTTGTTACATTTGCAACAACAAATAATAACAGAAACTAACACAAACACACACACGCACGCACTCACGCTTGCTTGCTTACTCACTCACTCACTTGTGTATTGTGTGTGTCTGGTTGAGCTCTCGTTTTGCCGCGCCGTGTGGTAACGTTCGTTGCCAAAGAGTGACTAACTGAAAGAGGTGAGCAGCGGCGTATTGAAGACGAACACAAAAAATAAAAGAAAATAAAAGCAGAAAGAAAGAAAAAAGACTGACTGACTGACATACACACACACACCAAAACAACATGAAGCCAAGTGCAAAGGCAAACACGAAAAATAAATATAAATATGAAAAGTCATAAAGAGCGGCGAGTCACAAAAGACTAACTGATAATACAGTTTAAGCAGCACTGTATTAAGTGATTATAAAGAGGCATTGTTTGAGCAGCACTACATTAACTGATTATAAAGAGACACAGTATACAGTTGTAATAGTACTGTGCACACCATGTGCCTGTCCAACTGTGCTCATTTTTAAAGATGAGCCGCGATTGACATTGACAGTTTGAACCAGTTCAAAGAGCGAACAAGGTCAAGCGGGAGAGAGAGAGAACAAACCATAAATTAAATGAAATTATTGTTAGAAATCGCATATCGAACCTGATTTCCATGACTCTCAACCAGTTTTATCCAGTTTTGATTAATGCGTGATGTAATCATTAATTAGAAAGAGGGAAAAACAAGTTCAAGAAAGAAAGAAAACAAGTTCAAACAAAATAAGCGAAAAATCGCACTGGAAATCTGGTTTTATAGATCGAAATCGAAATCATTAATGTGCGCCCAGCAATGAGATTGTAACAGGAAATTTTATGGCAGAACATCGTGAGAATGGCTATAGTAAATTTACTGCCTTCCATGGAAGTAAATCAAAGCAAGCCCTAAAATCATCAGACAAATCTAATCGGCCTGCTCTCTTTATCTCCCTTTCTTTGCCACTTTCTCACAGACCATAGATAAAAGATAATGACACGCTAATGGCAATAAAGCAGTCAGAGTCGCACGCACGCACTCAAAGTGCTTTATGGCTAAACACACCTACACACAAAAACACACAGGCATACAGAGGCCGCAAATTTTTTGGCAAATGAGCTCGCACGACGCCGCTGCGTATGAGTAATGCGACGAGGCTCAAGGGCAGCCTCTATTTGGCAGCGAAAGCAAGCGCGAAAATAAATAGCCAGGAGGTGTGAAGTGCGAAGACAAACAGATAGTCGCAATTAGACGATAACAAACAGAGATAGGCACAACGGAATGTATAGCATACTTTGTCGCAACATCTTGTGGATTTGCAACAACAAGAACAACAATGCGAAACACAAAAGGCATCAAAAATCTGTGACGTATTAGTCATGCAAGTTATTTTCACAATGAAATATATTGTAATACATAAGCTATTTCAATTTCGTGACCACTTCAATTGTAGATCTAAAGATACGATCGGTTTACATAGTTTACTCTATTATAATTCACAAACTGTTTAAATTTACTGACAAACTATGTTGTAGATCTTTAGATTGTTATGTTATTCGATGAAATAGTTTGTCATTCTAGTCATGGAATCGATTTTAGAATGTGATGTATTGTAACATATATTATATTGCATTATATTGCACTAAAAATGTGATGGATATGTCATAGAATTGATTAAACAATGCGATTGTATTATGATTCAAAAGCTATTTAAATTTAATTAATAATTATTTGGAATATAGATCTTTAGATACGAGTGTTATTATAATTCACAAGCTATTGGCAATTTCCTGACAACTTATGCTGTAGATCACGAAATCTTTATTGCATCACAAAATTTGATGAATAAGTCATACAAACAATTTCACAATTGCTCACAATCCATTTCAATTTCCTGTCGAATTAAGATGCTAACCTTCAGATCTTTGCCTTATTTTGTTTGTGAAGAGATCGTATAACTTTTTAATTGATTTCTAGCACAAATATACTTTTTTTTCTTTCTTAGATATATTAAGGAAGTAAAGTGAAGTGCAAATCCTTAGATCTTCATGGTTTTGTTTTCTTAAAATGATCATAAAATTCTTTAATTGATTTAAGATACTCTAAGGAACTGAAATAAAAATATTTAATAAAAAAATACTAAAAAAATCATTTGCATTATGCCATCTTGCGAAAAGGGGCAACCAGCAACAGCTTTGGTTCTGGGTTCGTGTTGCTCTTTTTGGTTAAAAACGATGTTGGCATTACACAAACAACAACTACCAACATTTCTGGCCAACTTCTTCTTGCAGAGCACACATAGGCCAAGAAGAAACCAGTTTCAAATTGCACCCGATGCGAGGAAGAAAGAAAAAGAATACAAGACAAAAAGAAATAAAATAAAATAACAAAGGCCCATCAACAACAACAACAACAAAAAGACAACAGGTAACCCAATGCACCTACAGAGAACCAGAAGTCGCAATTCTCCAAGTCATTGTCGATTTCCGTCAGCTGCCGTTTGCCACAGGAACTGGTTTTTTTTTGTTTTCTGTTTTTCTGTTTTTTTTTTAGTCTTTTCTCATTCGCAAAGGGCTAAAGGAAGTGGTTTCTTCTAGGACAGGTATACATTGTATACTATACTATACCAGGATCAGGCGCATTATAACAATGGAAAACAAGTGGAACTCGTTCGTCGAGCGACCCCCTTAGAACAGATCAGATTGCCCAGAGGGATGAGATGAACTCGCTCAGTGATCTTTTCCAAGAAAAAACATACGAGAAGCAATCTTTCTCTGTACCTCTCTCTCTGTCTCTCTCTTTCTGTCTGTAATTACAGCGCAGGGGTAGATTGATTACAGGGCACTTTACAGAAGAGATGCATCGTTTATCCACCATCTCTTTCAACATGGTGATCCGTACCACGGTCACGGCTGCAAGTAATTGCAAATAATCATCATGGAGAAGATGAAGAAAGAGGAATTACCAACAGCAAAGGAGGAGTGTATGAAATATGCCAAAGGTGACTTTCAATTAGAAAGAAAAGCACAAGATGTCGTTCTGTCTGTCTCTTATTTGCTTTTGTTTTTACTGTTTGTGTTTTTATTTGTTTTTGTTTTGTGTTTTGCTTTGTTGCGACTTACCTGCCGGGAAGAAATTGTTCAAGAACGTTGACATTTTTCGTTCGTTTTCACCTTCTGCCTCGCTCTCTCTCTCTCTCTGTCGCTCCACCAGCCACAGACGAAGTGCGCGCGTTGTGCCCCGACGTCGCTATCTCTTTCGCACTTTTTCGTTTCTTTCTGTTACACTACACTACACAGACATTCACTCACACTCACGCACTCGATTACTTCGCGTTTGGTCCTTTTGCGTTGTTTGCTTTTGCTTGTGTTTTTGTTTTTGCTCCTCAACAGAGTGTTTTCCTTTTGCTTTTTCGTGTTTTCGTTTCTTTTTCGCGTTTCTTTAAAAGTTTATTTTTATTAAGGACTTTTTACGTTGCAGTTTTACGTTTTTTTTGTTTGTTTGTTTTTTTTTTTTTCTTTTCTTTTGATTTATTTTATTGAAAACTTACGGAACGAAAATTTAAATAATACATACAATTCGCGCTTAACTGCTAAATTTCACATTACACATTTTTCACATCGTATTTTTGATTGTTAATAATTTTGCCTCTCTTTATGTTTTTATTCACGATGATTACTTTTTTGTTAAAATGCATGTTTTTTATTTAGGGGAAACGCTTAGAAGTCGAGGCGCGCTGACTGCAAATAAGAAACGGAAGAAGAGCGGAAATCAAATTTAGCATTAAAAAAAGAAAAGAAAATATGAAATTTTGCTTTTGCTTTTGTGTTTACTGCGCGTGACTGTGACGCAGCGAAGGCAAAGGCAAAACATCATCACAGTCACAACAACGACAACAACAACACACGCACACAGAACAAACGGTAACCTCTCAACAGAGAATCAAAATCCTTATTGAGGCTGCTGCTGTTGTTGTTGTTATTGCTTCTGCTGTTATTGTAAAGCCTGTTTTTGTTTTCATTTTGTGTGTTTGCGAAAAAGGGCGATTGAAATGAAATCCAAAAAGCAACAGCGCCGACAGACAAAGTGGGGGGCCCGTCGACAGGCTCCACACACTCGTTGTTTTGACTTTGCTCTGCTTGGATTTCATTTAATTTGCGTCTGTGTGTGTGTGTATGTATGTGCGTGACTCTCAGACATATACAGACACAAAATGCGCGCATATTTGCTTTACTTCTTTTTTTCCCACTTTGGTTTTTCACTTTTTCCACATTTTAACACATACACAATAACAAGTACGCACACACAAAGTCACACACATGTACGCACGCACGCACACAAACACTTTAACACTCTTTTCGTTTTCTTTTATTTTGGAGTTTCTGTTGCGTCGCCGTCATCGTCGGTGCACAATTTTAAATTATGTATGTTTGAATGTATTATACGTCATACATACGCACAACTGTGCTCATTTTTAAAGATGAGCCGCGATTGACATTGACAGTTTGAACCAGTTCAAAGAGCGAACAAGGTCAAGCGGGAGAGAGAGAGAACAAACCATAAATTAAATGAAATTATTGTTAGAAATCGCATATCGAACCTGATTTCCATGACTCTCAACCAGTTTTATCCAGTTTTGATTAATGCGTGATGTAATCATTAATTAGAAAGAGGGAAAAACAAGTTCAAGAAAGAAAGAAAACAAGTTCAAACAAAATAAGCGAAAAATCGCACTGGAAATCTGGTTTTATAGATCGAAATCGAAATCATTAATGTGCGCCCAGCAATGAGATTGTAACAGGAAATTTTATGGCAGAACATCGTGAGAATGGCTATAGTAAATTTACTGCCTTCCATGGAAGTAAATCAAAGCAAGCCCTAAAATCATCAGACAAATCTAATCGGCCTGCTCTCTTTATCTCCCTTTCTTTGCCACTTTCTCACAGACCATAGATAAAAGATAATGACACGCTAATGGCAATAAAGCAGTCAGAGTCGCACGCACGCACTCAAAGTGCTTTATGGCTAAACACACCTACACACAAAAACACACAGGCATACAGAGGCCGCAAATTTTTTGGCAAATGAGCTCGCACGACGCCGCTGCGTATGAGTAATGCGACGAGGCTCAAGGGCAGCCTCTATTTGGCAGCGAAAGCAAGCGCGAAAATAAATAGCCAGGAGGTGTGAAGTGCGAAGACAAACAGATAGTCGCAATTAGACGATAACAAACAGAGATAGGCACAACGGAATGTATAGCATACTTTGTCGCAACATCTTGTGGATTTGCAACAACAAGAACAACAATGCGAAACACAAAAGGCATCAAAAATCTGTGACGTATTAGTCATGCAAGTTATTTTCACAATGAAATATATTGTAATACATAAGCTATTTCAATTTCGTGACCACTTCAATTGTAGATCTAAAGATACGATCGGTTTACATAGTTTACTCTATTATAATTCACAAACTGTTTAAATTTACTGACAAACTATGTTGTAGATCTTTAGATTGTTATGTTATTCGATGAAATAGTTTGTCATTCTAGTCATGGAATCGATTTTAGAATGTGATGTATTGTAACATATATTATATTGCATTATATTGCACTAAAAATGTGATGGATATGTCATAGAATTGATTAAACAATGCGATTGTATTATGATTCAAAAGCTATTTAAATTTAATTAATAATTATTTGGAATATAGATCTTTAGATACGAGTGTTATTATAATTCACAAGCTATTGGCAATTTCCTGACAACTTATGCTGTAGATCACGAAATCTTTATTGCATCACAAAATTTGATGAATAAGTCATACAAACAATTTCACAATTGCTCACAATCCATTTCAATTTCCTGTCGAATTAAGATGCTAACCTTCAGATCTTTGCCTTATTTTGTTTGTGAAGAGATCGTATAACTTTTTAATTGATTTCTAGCACAAATATACTTTTTTTCTTTCTTAGATATATTAAGGAAGTAAAGTGAAGTGCAAATCCTTAGATCTTCATGGTTTTGTTTTCTTAAAATGATCATAAAATTCTTTAATTGATTTAAGATACTCTAAGGAACTGAAATAAAAATATTTAATAAAAAAATACTAAAAAAATCATTTGCATTATGCCATCTTGCGAAAAGGGGCAACCAGCAACAGCTTTGGTTCTGGGTTCGTGTTGCTCTTTTTGGTTAAAAACGATGTTGGCATTACACAAACAACAACTACCAACATTTCTGGCCAACTTCTTCTTGCAGAGCACACATAGGCCAAGAAGAAACCAGTTTCAAATTGCACCCGATGCGAGGAAGAAAGAAAAAGAATACAAGACAAAAAGAAATAAAATAAAATAACAAAGGCCCATCAACAACAACAACAACAAAAAGACAACAGGTAACCCAATGCACCTACAGAGAACCAGAAGTCGCAATTCTCCAAGTCATTGTCGATTTCCGTCAGCTGCCGTTTGCCACAGGAACTGGTTTTTTTTGTTTTCTGTTTTTCTGTTTTTTTTTTAGTCTTTTCTCATTCGCAAAGGGCTAAAGGAAGTGGTTTCTTCTAGGACAGGTATACATTGTATACTATACTATACCAGGATCAGGCGCATTATAACAATGGAAAACAAGTGGAACTCGTTCGTCGAGCGACCCCCTTAGAACAGATCAGATTGCCCAGAGGGATGAGATGAACTCGCTCAGTGATCTTTTCCAAGAAAAAACATACGAGAAGCAATCTTTCTCTGTACCTCTCTCTCTGTCTCTCTCTTTCTGTCTGTAATTACAGCGCAGGGGTAGATTGATTACAGGGCACTTTACAGAAGAGATGCATCGTTTATCCACCATCTCTTTCAACATGGTGATCCGTACCACGGTCACGGCTGCAAGTAATTGCAAATAATCATCATGGAGAAGATGAAGAAAGAGGAATTACCAACAGCAAAGGAGGAGTGTATGAAATATGCCAAAGGTGACTTTCAATTAGAAAGAAAAGCACAAGATGTCGTTCTGTCTGTCTCTTATTTGCTTTTGTTTTTACTGTTTGTGTTTTTATTTGTTTTTGTTTTGTGTTTTGCTTTGTTGCGACTTACCTGCCGGGAAGAAATTGTTCAAGAACGTTGACATTTTTCGTTCGTTTTCACCTTCTGCCTCGCTCTCTCTCTCTCTGTCGCTCCACCAGCCACAGACGAAGTGCGCGCGTTGTGCCCCGACGTCGCTATCTCTTTCGCACTTTTTCGTTTCTTTCTGTTACACTACACTACACAGACATTCACTCACACTCACGCACTCGATTACTTCGCGTTTGGTCCTTTTGCGTTGTTTGCTTTTGCTTGTGTTTTTGTTTTTGCTCCTCAACAGAGTGTTTTCCTTTTGCTTTTTCGTGTTTTCGTTTCTTTTTCGCGTTTCTTTAAAAGTTTATTTTTATTAAGGACTTTTTACGTTGCAGTTTTACGTTTTTTTTGTTTGTTTGTTTTTTTTTTTTTCTTTTCTTTTGATTTATTTTATTGAAAACTTACGGAACGAAAATTTAAATAATACATACAATTCGCGCTTAACTGCTAAATTTCACATTACACATTTTTCACATCGTATTTTTGATTGTTAATAATTTTGCCTCTCTTTATGTTTTTATTCACGATGATTACTTTTTTGTTAAAATGCATGTTTTTTATTTAGGGGAAACGCTTAGAAGTCGAGGCGCGCTGACTGCAAATAAGAAACGGAAGAAGAGCGGAAATCAAATTTAGCATTAAAAAAAGAAAAGAAAATATGAAATTTTGCTTTTGCTTTTGTGTTTACTGCGCGTGACTGTGACGCAGCGAAGGCAAAGGCAAAACATCATCACAGTCACAACAACGACAACAACAACACACGCACACAGAACAAACGGTAACCTCTCAACAGAGAATCAAAATCCTTATTGAGGCTGCTGCTGTTGTTGTTGTTATTGCTTCTGCTGTTATTGTAAAGCCTGTTTTTGTTTTCATTTTGTGTGTTTGCGAAAAAGGGCGATTGAAATGAAATCCAAAAAGCAACAGCGCCGACAGACAAAGTGGGGGGCCCGTCGACAGGCTCCACACACTCGTTGTTTTGACTTTGCTCTGCTTGGATTTCATTTAATTTGCGTCTGTGTGTGTGTGTATGTATGTGCGTGACTCTCAGACATATACAGACACAAAATGCGCGCATATTTGCTTTACTTCTTTTTTTCCCACTTTGGTTTTTCACTTTTTCCACATTTTAACACATACACAATAACAAGTACGCACACACAAAGTCACACACATGTACGCACGCACGCACACAAACACTTTAACACTCTTTTCGTTTTCTTTTATTTTGGAGTTTCTGTTGCGTCGCCGTCATCGTCGGTGCACAATTTTAAATTATGTATGTTTGAATGTATTATACGTCATACATACGCACACATACATGTATTTATAGCATTTTATATTTTTAAACATATTTGCATCTCATACTTTCCGCTGAACCTGCGCCAACATATTGCAAAACTGTAAAGAGAAGAGCCAGGTAAAGAAAGCAATGAGAGAAATGGCGTGAGAAGAGGTGTAATTACAGCTAATTTAATATGCACATATTAATTGCCAATAATTGTGTGTTTATTTATTATTATTATTTTCTTTTTATTTTTGCTTTTGTTTTACTCTGGAGATTACTAACAATTAATGAGCGGGCGGCAGCAAATAAGAAACTCTGCGAGAGTCAAAACAGACACACCGCGCGTTATGCGCTGCACGAAGGTACTGAAAAGGCAGACGAAGAAGGTGACGGCGACGGCGACGTCGACAGAGGCAGCAACGGCAACAGCAGCAGCAATTCAAGTACCCAAGCGAAGCCAAACGGAGTCCACAGAAACCCTCGCGCTGTGTGTGTGTACGTGTGGATGTGTACGAAGGATTGCTGGGCGCTTATAAAAACAACAACAATTACAGCTGTGTGTTGTATGTGGCAAGGGATGCGACAACACACACACACACAGTGGGCCAGAATTTTTAGAATGTGTGTTCAATTCGAAAATAATGAAATAAAAACAGAAGGTACTTGTCATATATTGGTAATTTAATACATACGCACAGACGGACAATAAGACATCAATTTACAATTAGGCATTTTGCACCACTGTGCGACAGGGTAGACATTTTGCAGGATATGTATATGCATGACTGTTTGTATGTATGTATGAATACATACATAGTTAAATGCCAAGCGAAGCCAAAGCAACTGCCGTTGTTATACACAGACAGGCCGCACACACACACACACAGCCTATACGTGTGTGTTACGTGTGGAGTTAAACAGGATCCATATAGACTCAACAGCTGGGCAGCACATACATACATATATACTTACGTACGTAAACAAGTAAAGCAACAGCAATCACAACAGGTCAGCATCCACACATAATGAAACGCAACATGGCATCCATAGACAGAGAGACACATTGGTGTGGAAGCCATTTGAATGGTAAAACAGCTGCTAGCAACACAACTTTATCCATGGCGTGGTGTGGGGGTGTGTGTGTTAGACAAAAACTGATTGAGCACAGCTTTTGAAAGGAAGTATTCTCTCTCTCTGTCTGTTGAGTGTTGTTAGTAGAGTGGAAACGGCTGCAGTTAATTGAATTTGGTTCTTTGCGACGCAAAAAGAAGTTCAAGCGAGTGGAAGACTCTGTAACAGGGGGAGGAGCAAGGAACACAACAAGTGACGAAAGGTTGGAGAGGATTGAAGTTGAATTACCTTAAGGACGTGTGTGCATATTTTTACGGTTGCTTGATTATTTATTCTTACATACAAATATGTAAAATAATTAGCTAATTAATTAAAGTAACGAAGCGTAAAGAACACACAAAACAAGCAGAACAAGTTTATTTCTGCTGCTCTGCCATCTTGATATTTTCACACGTTGTATTTGTTCTTGCTTTTGACCGAAATTCTTAAGACGCAATTAGTTAAAGTTCTGGTTGCTTGCGTGTTCTCCTACACCGGCTTGTTGACTTTTTTGTTATTATTGTTACTACATGAACTTACTTTTTGCAATTCTTGGACAACCGCTCGCACATTTGTTGTTGTATCACTAAAAAAACGTGGCGGTCGCACGATAAATTCTTACTATTTTCGATAGTTTTTTATATCAATGCTGAATGTAATCGGTTGCGCTATGCTGCTAACATAATGTTAAGTTACCTATTTTTATGAAAGACTTCCTGTTAATATTGTTTTGATTTTAATAAAATTATATTTTATAAATTATGTTTAATTACAATAAAGTAACGAAGCTGCAACAAATTATGCTAAAGAAAATATGAAGACTTCTTCTCTTATTCTTTTTACAGCCAACTTAGAAACGAGCTTTCAGAGAATCTCATCTATAGAAACAAATGCGACGCTGCCATTTGGTTGGCGTGGACTCGTACACACTCTGCAGGCCCAGTTCTTGCTTCAAGTACTGCTGTATTTCCTCTTCTACAGCTGAACGCCATTTCAGCTCAAGAAACAGAGGAAATACTTCGCCAGCTCGTTTCATACGACGCTCTGCAGTCTGATAGCATTTCCAAGGCTGCGGCTCGACCACGAACAACTCGGTCATCTGTGCCAACTTGCGCAGAAAGAATTGAAGGCCACTGTCATGATGATTAAGATGTATCCACATTGTAATGGAATAGCAGCATATTGCATCAAACTTGCTGCGCTGATGGTGTGCCAAGAAATCTACTGCAATGGCGTCAAAGGCACCTGCTTCCAGCACATCCGCACTAAAGTAACTGATTTTCTGTGGACACTCGTTTTCCGCATTGGCTCTTTCAATCAGCCGTTCGTCAATATCCACGCCAAGCACATGCACTGGACGCTGCAGTTCTTCCTCTAGAAAGGTCTGTAACAGCTGTGTGAAGACACCACAATTGCAACCAACATCCAAGACTAAGTAGGGTTCAGTTTTTGGTCGATCTTCCTTCTGCTTCGAGGGCAACCAAATATTTTCATTTGGCAGCAATTTTACTCGCTCGATGGCCGAGTTAAATTGGTAATAATTCATAAAATTACCATATTGCACAGCTCCCGGATCATTATTGCGTCGCTCCATTTAGAAAGTAGTCTTATTATCAAAATAATTTAGAAATGCGATGCATGTAAACAACACGCAATTTTGGAAGTGTGACCAAATCTGTTAAGCACTGAAAAACACCACACAAAAGGTCGCTGTCTTTAGCAGCAGCAGAGTATGTTAATTAACAGGGCGCGTCTAGCTAACATTTTCTAGTATTTTAGTAAATATCCCCAAAAGGCGCCTAATTTGAATTTGAGTAAAAACACACGCTGTTGTTTTTGAACTCTCCATGTACATACTCCATTATTTACTGCACTCATTTAATAATTATGTATGTATATAGTAATTTTTAACACGTTTCTCTTGCGTAGCGCACACTTCATACAATTTGCTTACATATCGAATCAATAACGAGTACTAAAAGTTAATTCAAATGCTGAAAATAATGTACAATAAAGATGAACTAATATACAATAATGCGTGTCGTTCTGTGTGTGTGTGTTAAGGTGCCTCGCTTGTGGATAACAACAAATGTATTGTACTATATATTGTTGTTAGCTGCAAACGTGCCACACGTGAGCACATGAGCACAACTCTGCCCGGATCTGGGAAACTGAATTTAACCCACTAAGGGAACTAGGCAAAATCGCAAATCTGCACAAATGTTGCGCTCATGTTCGTCTAAAAAAATAATATATCATGTCGTAATTTATTTAATCTAAGCATATATATATAATTTATAGTCCATGATTTTTGAATTAAACTATTGAACGTGTCTAATACTAAAATTATCGTAAGTACAATATATATATTAAACTAACTGTATATATAGATTACGATTTGTATGCACTTTTCCCGCACTTTCTTTCATATTCATTTAATCATATCTTGCTCTAAAACCTACTGGAAATGTGTTTGTTTTTCATTTTCTTCGTTTTCTAGATTCTCATCAAGGGGGATAAACTAATTTCCGAGAGGTATTTCTCTGAAGCGTGCTTGGATTGAAATCTGAATCTGAACTCGGATCATCTAACTACTCATCGTTTCTCGGTCTTCTCTCTTTGGCAATTATTGATAAACTCTACACACACATACACAAAGTATTTTCATTACTAAATTCTAAAGGCTACAAGTACTTAAAATGGACTTTTCGAAAAGGACTTTACAAGCGCCAAGCGCCCACTTTGCATATGTCTTTCTGCAGTTAAGAGTAGCTTAGCAAGAGATGATAAGAATTTTCTAAAAACAGGGTATACGAGAAAAACAATAAAAGAGAATGTCTAACGCTAACTTAAAATTGGAAAATGCAGCCAAAACGGAATCGATCTATAGTTTTGTTTTTTGGTATGATATATAGATATAGTAGTATGTAAATCTTTATAGATATACACGACGTTGTAAGCTCATAAATACACAATATATATAATATAGTATAATATTAAATATTAATAAATCGTCGTCCGAACCATAATCAATATAATAATTACGATAAAAACCTTCTCTTATGCAATTTAGCTTATCGACTAGAAAATGAATATGTCTTTCAATTTTTTAAGGTTTCTTGTTCTTGTTATTGTTGTTCTTGTTGTTGCTGTTGTTGCTGTTGTGGTGATGTTGCAGTGTAGATGGATGCTGTGTGTGTGTGTGTGCGCAGGCGCCCCAGACGATCCAGACCAAATATGCAATGCTATGTGGCCGTTGTGGGGCAAGTACGATTTGTTATGGTTTGTATTTTCTTTGGGCAATCACTCAATGGAAATATTGTTATGCGATGCGTTATACATTATAATACAACCAATATAATATTATACTTGAAAATTTAACGGCTCTAGTCATCTGGGTCCAACCCGATTAGCTCCGCTTGCAATCTGCCCTTAGTCTTACAACAAATGGTTAAACAAAATACTCTCAATGCAATCCGAAATTGTGGCGACATGCCGCACATAATCACAATTTTCCAAAACGAATTCAATATACCAATCCAGACAACGGCAAAATTGATAAGAGTACTTTGGATAACATCGCCCGTGACCACCTCATAGAGACGCAACAATATCCATGGCAGCCAGGACATCCAGAATGCAAAGACTAATGCGAATGACATCATATGACTAGGGTTCGATAAATTTTCAGCCAATGCAGTTGCATATTCTTTATCATGTATGGGCTCGCCGGATCGTATTTTGCGCATCATTACGAAAATGTATCCATAGTTGTGTACAATCGATATGAGGCTGGGACCTAATACTAATATTGCCAATGTGGCACTATATGCCGCCATATTGCCCCAATCCAGCATACAAATGTGCGTCACATTGTTCTCAATCGGTTGAGAGTAACCCAAAATGGGTGGACAGCACAGCAGTGCTGCCGATATCCATGTGAAGACCATCCAGCATTGGCAGCTGCACAAGAGGAAAGATCTTAATGAGTATGGAAGTCTAAGAGATTTATCTGAATTGCTTACCGCGTCTTTGTCTGCACTGTCTCGTAGCGCAGTGGTTTGCGCACAGCCAAATAACGATCTACGCTGATCCACATGAAGGTGTACACGGAGACAGCCCAGAGGGTGACCTCCAGATACCCTGTAAAACGGCACACAATGTCGCCGTACATCCATTCTCCTGTGAGCGCGGGATACACGGAGAATGGCACCACCAGCAGGCCGCATAGCAGATCAGCTATGGCCAGCGACAGCAGATAATAGTTTATGACCTCTGTGGGGCCTGCAAAAGAAAGGGAAAGAGTGAGAGAGAGATCTACTATCTGTATTTTATGAATATGTTATGTAAACCTAAGATAATTAAGATAATGGTTAAAAAGGATGAATGATATTTGTATTCATTGTCATTATAAACGATTTATATTAATTCATCATCAAAAATCTATCGATGGCTGCTTTATCACTGCGTACTATCGATATTATCGATAGTTCCATTGTATATTATGTGAGCTTAATAGTATATTATATGACCATATTTCCCCTACCCCAACTTACCCTTAAAGTTCGCATAGGTTGCGATTATCAATAGATTCGATAGGACAATGGCCACGCCCAGTATGGATATGAGTACCGCTTTGGTGAGGGCCTCCAATTTGGAATTATCCTGCAGGTAGCTCATTTCCTGCATTTTCCTGCTGGCAGGAAGGCACAAGCGCTGAAGAAGGCTTAAGGCAGAGGTTATGCAGAGGCCTCCTCCTCCTTGCAGCAGCGGCGCAAGTAATGTAGACCGACCTCACTTCCGCTCATGACGCCCCACTGCAGCTGGCATCGGGGTAGGTCCGTGTGTATGTCTGTGTATCAGGTGTGTGAGTGTGTGTCAGGTGTGTGTGTGTTTGTCTACTGCTGGCGCCCTCTATTGTGCAATGGCGGCGCTTGCACACGCGAAGGTCGTCCTCGAGTCGGCGGCACCTTGAGAGAGGGAGCCGAATTTGTATAAATTTTGTGTTGCCTGCTTTTAGGCTGGCGCGGCGCCAAGCACCACAAATTCCACTTTCCACGTAGCGCTGTTTTGGGGGCTGCGGTTAAGGTTAAGGATAATGCTAGCTATACGTTTGCCAAGTTCTCTTGTGTGTGTGTCTGTGTGTGTGTTAGAAGCTCGTTTAAAAGTTTGATTAAAATGTTCTTTACCTTTAAAAACTACTAATAGACAATTTTTGGGGGTTTATCTTTAGGATTTTTCTCGGTATTAAATTCACAACGCTTTTTTCGCTAATAGTAAAATTTAGTTAGTTAATATCTTTAAACGTTCGTCGCTACTAAAAGTTTGAATTACCATCTATATAGCTGTATAGAGGATATATATATCTGGTATATTATTATATTATTTTGCTGCTGCTGTTTACTAAATTTGTTGACTAATTTCTTTTGTTTTGTTTTAATTTAAAAATTTTACACATTTCGAACTTTAAAGTGGAAGAATAATGATTACAATTTAATATTTAATTAATCGCTAATTTAAATATTTCTGAATACGTTGACGCTTGCTTTTTGTTGTTCTTGTTCTTCTTCTTCTATATATAGAGCACAGCACAAATGTTGTTGTTGTTCTTTTTTGAAATATTCGTAAGGCTTTTGATGTGCTACGTTTTAATTTTATAACTATTCAATTACGTTTTCTTTACTTTTCTTGCTTTGTTTACTAATTTTCTTTTCGTTTTTAACTAATTTTCTTCGTTTTTGTTTAGTTCTTCGCTGCGTTGTGATTGTGATTATCCTTTTGCTTGTAAATTCTGGCTGTTGTTGGTGTTTGTTGTAGTTTTTGTTGTTATTTTTGCATGTTCCACTGTCAGTTTAAGCTAATTGTGCGCATCTGTTGAAGAGAGACAGAGAGAGAGAGAGGGATATACACTATATAGAACATGTTAGAGTAAGCTTATCAAAATGCATGATAGACGAGTCTGGCCTGGCCGGGGCTGGCCTAAGTAAAATATCAATAAATCGTTACGCCTTCTCTTCGCCAAGCCTTGTCAGCTTTACATAAGCGCTGCTTATCTACCCCTTCCCAACCTTCCTCTGTCCGTTCCGTGCCACTTTAGCGTTGCAAATGCCACCTCGGTCGGCTGCACCAGCAGCAACAACAACAACAAAAACATCTGCTGCTGCTGCGACTGACCCACTTTAGAATTGTGCACTTGACACAGTTTGAGAGCCATCGCTGTGACAGTCTCGAGTGTCATTGGCTGCAGAAACAATCGAGCCAGTTCCCGTCAAACTGCAATTAGGCAGCTGCCCCCAATGGAGTGGAACTAATTCGGCTATACTAAATGATTTTGCTAGATTGTACAGTTGTTACAGTGTGCAGTCGATAGAGATAACTTTGTAGTAAAAACAAAAATAAAATAATATATTCATTTATTCACGTCAGATCACTGATTAACTAAAATATTTACTTTTTATGTATTTTGTCTTTATCTAAATGCTAACGTTGCCATATCAACTAGAATCAGCTGTTCTAATCCATACTCTAAGAAGCTGTTAAGTCTTATGCTAAGCAGCTGTTAGATCTTATTCTAAGCAGCTGTTAAGCATCTGTTAATGTAAACCAATCTGAAACTCTCGTTGCATGCAGCAGTTTTAATAAAATTTTAAAGAAAATAATAAGTAAACTTTTAAGAGATATTTCCATCACATCAATAAGTGAACTTAAAGGGATATATCAATCAAAATAAGAAACAAAACTTAAGGAATATTCCTATTAAATAGAAATAACTTTCCATCGATATAATTCGTGTACTTTGGGGGATATTTCAATCAATATAATTGCTGATTACATGTCATATATTTTCCAGTATCGCACATCCGTTAAGGGTATTCACTGTGTCTTACGTCACAATTTGTAGCTTAAAATTCAATGTACTTGATAAATGACGTGTGATGATGATGATGATTGTGTTGCCAAGTCCTACGTTTCATTTATCTAAGCAAATATGCGTCACTTGGCACGGGGGCACTACTGGTTATAATCAAGACAAGGCAAGTCATGTTGCTTATCACCAGAGCAGCTGTCAAAATTGAGACTGTTAAATTGTGCACCTTGGAGGTTGAGGTAGATAGGTAGAGGTCGACCCTATTACTGATGTCTCTGTCTCTGTCTTTCGCTCTAATGGAGTCCGCTTCTCTGTGCCCCGCCTTGATAAGTACTCTGTATCTCTGGTTGAGAAGGAAAGGGGCCTAAGTCTGAGAAGGTGACTACGAATAAGACATAGAGAGAGAAGAGCACAGTGGGAGATTCCTCTCAGTCCCATCTTCAGCATTAATCTGTTTCTCTGTTTCCTATGCAATCTCAATGGCTCGTCTCCTTCTGCCTCTATATCCTTCTCTGTCTCTTACTCTTTCTGTCTCTATATTTCATTCTCTGTCTGCTTCTCAGTCGTATTGTTAAATCTCTTCAGAGCCTTAATCTCCCTCTTTTCTTACCCTTCGCCACCTTTGTTTTCTGCTTCTCTGTCTCCTATGCAATCTCATTGTCTGTCTCTGCCTCCATCTCCTTCTGTTTCGCCTTCTCTTTCTGCCTATCTGTTTCTTTTCCTTTCTACATCTCTATTACCTTCTCTATGCCTTTCTGTAAACATTCTCCTACTCTGTCTGTACCGCCGCATTTACCTTGACTATATCCTTCACAGTCGCAATCTCTTTCTCTGTTGCTTCTGCCTCCTTTGTCCTCCTTATTCATTGTCTATCCCTCTCACTGTCAACTTCCCTCTCTCTTTCCTTCTCTATCTCCTTCTCTCTATCTCCTTCTTTATTCTCTTCTCTATCATCTTCCATGCTACCTTCTCTGCCTGCACCTCTTCGCCTCTACCTTTTCCATTTGACTTTTGGCATTGCTTAGTGCTTTTCCCCATCGATCAATGCCCCATTTTAGAGTAAGTTCAGCCACCTCCCTTCCCCTGCCCTCCTTAAATAGCTTACAGCTCATCAGCATCCGCACTGAGTCCGACGTCATTGCGCCATTTACGCAGAACAAACACAAACATAGACGCACACACGGCGCGGCATTATCGAAGAGGCCATTAAGGCTCGCAGCAGCTGGGCGCCAATGCGCTGCGCTGCGGGAAGGCTGCAGACTGCAGAGCAAGGCTTAAGAGGGGAGAGGGGGTAACTGTAACTGTAACAAGTTCTGCCATTTGCTCTCTCGTTGGTAATTCAATTAATGCTAATGTCGCAATGGTTTGGCAGAGTGCGACAGGTGATAAATAACAATGAATTGCATTTGCCTAACCTCCCCCCCCCCCTTTGCCACGCTTTAGCTGCCATCCACTTCTCCACAAATCTTGTCAATCATTGCGTAAGCGATTGCAGGTAGAGTGGGCGGTGTGAGGGGGAGGGAGGCGTGGCCTCTCTCTGCTCTCTGGCCGTGGTTTGTCGTTGCGGAAAACGTCATTTGTGCAAATGGTTTCATGGCGCCGCCGTCGCCATCAAGTCGCCTGCCCTGGTCTGGGCAGCAGGCAATTACAACGAAATAACAGTTATTGCTGCCAACTTAACCGTAGCAGCGTTGACATTTGTGTGTGCCACATAATGAGGCAGCCAAGTGGTGGAGGGGGAGAGGCAGCCAGCAAGAAATGAGTTCAGCGAACTCGTGCCCAAAAAAACAATGCAAAAGAAAATCAATAAGCTCGTGAATCCCCTGCGTGATTAATTATGAAAATGCAAAAAGTATTGCCCTCTTCCTCTCTACCTCTTCCTTTCTCTCTCGCATTTCGCTTGATGAGATTTTGATTACCAAGTCAATAATTTACTTGAGCTAAATCTGAACACAATTGAAACGAATGTGCTGAGCCGCAATAAAGAGTTCTATTTATGTCACGGCTTAAAAGGAGCAGAGCAAGCAGAGCGTAGAAGATGAGGAGGTGGTGTAGAGAGTGGGAGGAAGTGAGGATAGGGAGGAGAGAAGAGAGAGAGGAAGTAAAAGGCACAAGTTTAGCCAAGCAAAAGCAGCGCAACTTATAAAAACAGTTGAAGAAAAGTCAAGTCAGTTTGCGCTGCTAAAGCTTAAATACTTGTCTAACTTCCCTACACTTTTCTCTCAGTGTAGTCTTCTCTTCACCACCTCTACCCCATGTTTAACCCGTTCTATGCTGCGCCAGAAAGTAGGCTACATAAAACTAAACCAAACTTTGTCACAGCTTTGACAGCTTTATGAATGCTGCCAACTTTGTTGGTTTCTATACAAACGCACAGCGCTGTAGCAGGAGCCAGCAGAGTTATGACTGTGTGTGAGCAAGAGTTATGTGTGCATGTGTGTGTCTGAGTGTACAAATGTCTGTGTGTCTGTGTGTATTGTGCCATTTGTGGGCTGCGCTTGTAGATTTCATTTGAAGCCATAAAATATGTATCGCATGCGTGTTTATGGCGCAACAAACTGGTAGCACAGATACAGATACAGCTGCAGATACAGCTACAAATACAGTTGCGAAATGCGACAGAATGTTGTGTTGTTGTTGTTGTTGTCCTGCTGGGTGCGGCAGCTGCCCAACTGATTTAGCAAGCCACGCAAGGCGAGAGGAGGAGGCGCCTTGTCGCTTTGGGGTCTGTCATCAAATCATATTCAAATGCCAGGGCAGGTGGGCAGAGGGAGGGGGGCAGGTATGGCTTGCGGTTCCGCTAAAAATAAAGGCAAATGGCGAAGGCCAAGGCGAGAGTGCAGGCGAAAAAAAGGTAGAAGGTAGAAGAGCAGCAGCTTGATGACGTTGGCGCTGGGCTGCTGCAAATGAACAGGAGAAGGGAGGGCAGGGGGCAGGTCGTGCTGCTGCCACGTCATGCAGTGAGGCAGGCTTATATAAGCATGACCTCAGTAGCTGACACCCTACTGTGTGTAGGTGAGCCTGGCAGGGTGGCATCTATTTTTAATGTTGTTTATTTTTAGGCACGCAGCGTGTGGCAAGTCTACAGTTTTCTATTTGCCACGCGCATAATTAATTAAGTCAGCCATATGTGGCATTAGCAGTGGCAGCAGCGCCAAGTTGCCACTGCTGCTTGCAACTGTGCAACTGACTTAAGCAAGTTACCAAAGCTGCTAAAGTTACCACAGCTTGCCACAGGCTTCATTTGTTGCCGCTTGTTGCGCCACCAACTTTAGCTTGCAAAACTTTCCACAGAAATGGAAAATAAGTTGCAAATGCAGCAAGCAGCTGAGAGTGAAGCAAGAAAATAAATAAATAAAGTTAAAGCATTTCAAATTTATTTTCTTCCTTTCTTCTTTTCTTTCCTTTCTTTTGCCCCTTTCTGCTGCCTGCTGTTTTGGCCACACGTGCTTTGCGTGTGTAGCTCATAAACACAGTCGAATACCTCCCCCCTCCAGTTCCCACTGCCCTGCGTACGCATATATATTGACACAGAACATGGCGTATACGTAATATGCCCCAATTCGTAACGTTGTTGTTGGCCAAGGACAGCACACACAGAGCGCCTTGGCGACGCACCCGTGTTTAGCTTTATATCGCTTTATTCCCTTTTGCAGTTTTATTATTATTTTTATTGTTTTGCTCCCCCTCTCTCTCTCCCTTTCTCTTTCACTCTCTCTGTTTTTCTTTTTTTAAGCTGACTTTGATTTCCCTGGAAACGTTGCAGAGTTTGTTGTTGTTGTGGTTGTTGTTGTTACTTGTTGTTGTTTAGTTGACAAATGTTGTAAATTACGCGAGACAAGGACACAGCGTGGGAGCTGAGCTGCGTCTAAGATTCTTTTTTTGCGCTGCACTTGTCGTTGCCAGGGGCAACGTGACGTATGCGTAATAAATAAAGCTAAGGCGCTAAGGCTAAGGACAGTTGCCTGTGCGACTGATACCGGCTCACACTCACACACACACTGTGGCATTGTCAATCAATAAAACAACACAACAAAGTCGCCTCAATGCTGCAACTTGACATTCAGCGAAGGCAGCCGCAGTCGCAATCGCAGTTAGTTCGGAGCTGCAAAGGATTGCGACGCCCAAAGCCAGTCAAATCAATATGGCAATGCATCAATTTGTCAGTCTCTCGTTGCCATTTCAAATATGTAGTTGAAACTTGCCTGTTTATTTGTTGCCCTTTGATTGATCTGCATAGAGCGACAGGGGGCAGACGACATTGCATTGAGGCATGCCACAGCAGACGTGTGCTGCATGGCAATAGAGTAGGCAAAAGGGGAAGAGAGGGAGAGAGGGGAAAAGCGAGAGTGGGGAACAGTGGCAGGCATAGCAGGCCAGCAAGTGCTTGCTGCCAACTTTACTTGCCTTCACATTGTTTTGCATTTTACAGTTTGACAAGCACTGCTGAGCACGTCTGCCACACAAATTCCCCGTGTAATTTCTTTGCGCCTTTATTACACCAATTAGCTACCACCCTCCCCCCCCTACATACAGCCTACATGCCACACCTACCTAACACACCCACCCCGAGACTAACCTAACCAAGTTCAGTTCTAGTTTTATTGTCGCCTCAGAGAGCGCGATTTGTGTGGCCAGCAAAGCGTTAAGATGGACAGACACAGCTGGAAATGCCCAAGAGGGCAGCAGAGAGAGTAAAAGGGAGAGAGTGGCTGGCAGAGAGAGAGGGATAGGTCAGGAGAGTGAGAGAGAGTGGCAGAGGCAGAAGCAATGGCAGGCAGCGCCATTATTGTGAGGCGTTGTTTCATTGCCAGCTGACGTCGTCGTTTGTTTTTCTTGCGATGATTTTAAATGATTTTGGCAGGGTATATGCGAGTTTATATGAAGTAAGGCACATAAATAAAATAAAAATAAAATAAATAAAATAAAAATAAAGAAAAGCAACATTACGAAATAAAAGAAAATAAATAAATAATAAAATAAATTAAAATAAAGAAATAAATAAAAAAAAAATAATTAAATAAAATAACATAAAAAGAAACAGCAAGAAATATATTAAATAGAAAAAAAACAAAACATAAATAAAAAAAACCAAAGTAAAGTAATAATTATAGATACAGCAGAAAATCGAAATACAATTCACTTTGAGCAAACTCTAAATTATCATCTTTTAACTTTAAGAGAAAATTGCACAGAGTATTTTTCTATACGAATTTAAAATGTAAAAATACATTACAATATTTATTATTTATTAATATTTCCTAACCTGTTCTTGCAGCCAAGTCTTGAATCGGTCTTCGAACCCAAAGAAGGTTTAGTGTTTCACGAACTCATTCATGCGAATTCTAACAAGTTAAGCAAAAATACTTATTTATTAATATTATTATAATTTATCCCATTGTTATTATTATTTTTATCAGTATTTATAATTATTCATTTTGAATTAAATTATTTGTAATACTATTATTTATTAATATTTTTATTTACGAGTATATGTCATCTCCAAAGAGAGAGCAACGCGCATTCTATAAACATTCTGTAAAAGAAATTTCTACATATCATTATATTGAGTCAGCAACTTAAGTATAAATGCGATAATCTCATGACCTTTCCCATGCGCCAACATAAATTTATAGCAAATCTAATCTACAACTTATCTTCTATGTTAATCAAATCATTTAATGTCAAGATTCCGACTCAAAAACTATAAATAACATAGATTTAATATGCTGCTATATATATTTTTAGATGTTTCGTACCTAGATATATTAACATATAGTAGTTGATTTATACATCAATTAAACTATTGTACATTCAACCACATCTATATAGTGCATACAGACTTCGTTATGCCTTCACTTTCGCTTTCATTTCGTTTTCTGCTATAATAATTTATATTTAGCTCTTCAAATCTTGTTGTTGTTGTTGCTGTTGCCATTTTCTTGTGGTTCTCATTTTCGCCTGTTTTGTTATTAAACTGCGGTCACAATATATACATATATATATGTATATAGAGTATATGGTATATATTATAGGTTGCCACTCTTACTTTCTAATTTCTTGCTGGCTTAGTGATAACAGATGTTTGCGCCGCACACGCGATGAGACGAGACGCGACGCATTGTGGGGCCAATACACACGTTGTGGTCATAAATCTTGGCGTAGGCGCGTACAACTTCAACGCATGTGACACATGAATAGTCTACGATATTAATAATATATATATAGAGTGTATAAGGAGAGTGTACACATGCTGCCTCCCTTTGTATATATCGTGGAAAAGATCAAAGAATGTTTTTAAGCCATAATTTAATTGCTACTTTAAGCGGATTATTAATCAAGGTTATGTGCCACAAAAGCAGCAGCAGCTGGCACTGTTGCAGTTGGGTAATTGAATACGTGGAAGCAATAGAAAAAACAAAAGAAAAGCGGCAAAGTGTTGCACGCGGCATTTGGCATGTAAATTAACCGTCTCGCACAGCCTTGAAGTATGCAATGAAAACCACAAGAAAATGTTGCATGCAAACCAAGACAAGCTTGCTCATGTGTGAAGCGTGGCAAGTGTAGGTGGTGCACAGCGTGTGTGGGGAAAGGCGGTGGCAGGATGCCATAATAAAATAGCCGCAGTAGGCGCCGATCGGACCCTTGAATTATGCAAAGCGCCGCAACGACCTTCAAGCAGGCGAGGCGAGGCAAAGGCGCAGCACAATTTTGCCAGGCCACACACCGCGTAATTGAAGAGAGAGAGAGAGGCCCAAACACGCAGCAACGTGACTCGACTTGAGCCCAGGCAGGTGTGAAATTTCCCATTGTGTGATCGATAAACTGTACACTGTCCTTGAAGGCAAATTTACGACAAAATAAACAACTTGGCGTCCCTAGATAAGCCTGCACAGAGAGGGGGACAGCAGAGAGCTAAGCCTGCCTGCCTTTCTTTTATGACAGAGCAAAAGTTATCGGCGAAACAGCGCAGGCTAAAAGACAAATGAGCCCCATAAAAGGAAAGTACATAAAAAAAGAAAGGAGGCAAATGTAGCGAAGCAAACGCAGGATACGCATGCAATACGGCTGAGGTTCCATTTCCCTTCTCAGTAATTAAAATGGAAACTTAAGCAGAGCTAAGCTTTTTCAAGATGATATTGATAATTTAGAAATAGTTGCCTAAGCCACTCGAGGCATTATGAGAAATTGCGATAGAGATAGAGAGGGAGGAAGAGAGAAACTGAGACAGTGCCTTCGACTGCGCTGCCAAACTGCTGTGAGACTCGACTCAAGTGAGCTTTTCAATATTTACGCAGAGACTTGGCTAATCCTCATTCTGTGCTCTCTATACCCCCAACCCCAGTTTCTCATTCTCCCCTTCCCTCTCTCTTCTTCCCCCACTTGACTTGGCTTGCCAAACATTTTTTGCATTGAGCTTTTCCAAGCGAATTTGCGCTTGTTTGCGCTGCCTATTTGAAGCAGTTCTGCGACGTCAACTGAGGCAGCGCTGCTCAGCTTCTTTTTTTGGCTTTGGCTTTTTGTCGCTGGCTTTTGCGGCCATTTTGGGGTTGTTTATGTTTTGCTTGGCTGCTTCGTGTTGAGGTAGGATGCGCCCAGAAGTGCTCACAGTGCGTATGCGTTATGTGTGTGTACATATACTTGATGAGGATGTGTGTGTGTGTGTGTGTATGTTCTAGGTGTGTCTATTGTTGCAGCCTAGATAGTATGTATTGCCATGTTATACTCACCTTTGACTTGAGGGGATTCTGCAGAAATCTATCCAGCATTTAGTTTTTTTTGTCGGCGATTTTCTTTACTTTGTTGTTGGTGTTATAAGTTGTTGTTGTTGTTGTTGGTTTTCTTATTTTTTGTTGTATACATTAAAGATAGATATATATATTGAGTATATAGTTATTACATTTTGTCTTGAACACTTTGTCTTTATCACTTTGTTTGGCTGCAACGAGCAGAGGGGAGACTGGCTATGAGAACTTGAACTAGTTGTATAAATAATGATAATGATAATGATAATGATATAAGGTTGAGGGCCCAAGCGCCCAAGCCCGTCGATAAATCAATCAAATAAGCATTTAATGCATGTATTTAAAAGTGCGGAAAGTGTGATAAGATAGTCGCATAGCTGGAATGGAAAGCTAGGCAAGGCGGTCAGCTTAGTAGGGGAGGCTCAAAATACAATTTAGAAAAGAGTAAAGCTAGGCAGATTTTGTGAGGTCTAGCTAGAGATTTGCTGGGATTTAAAGGGATCCGAATAAATGAAAAATTCACTGCGTCTTTCCTTTGAAATATAAAATAAAATTAATATTATATCTCATATGTTTCGTTTCATTTATATTTAAATGAAAAATTCCCTGCGCCATTGCTTTGAAATATTTAATAATTATTCCTCATATGTTTCGTTAAAATATACTAGTTTAATTGTTGCATTGTAATTCATTTAAAAACCATGATAAATTTGCAACTTTTCTGTTAATTTGCACTTCGTTTTTTATTGTTAAATAGAAAAGTTTTGGTGGGAATTTTAGGCATTGAACTGAATGAAAGATTTGCTGTGCTTGTCATAAAAAATTTGCCAAGTTTTTTATATGTTTTGTTTTATTTAACTTGTGGTATTTCTTTAATAATTTCTTTAATTTTCATTTCTTTTTTAACTGACGAAGGTTTATTTGATTTTATCTCTTTCACTTTTGTGCATTTTTTTGAAGTATCTCCCACTATTTTCAATTGTTAATTTCTGCATTAAACTTTCTTGCACTTTTCACTTTTCGTTGCTCGGTTTTCCGCATAGTTTTCACGCACTTGCCACACGTGCTGCAGCTGCTGCTGCCCGTTTTCGGGGCACATGCAGCTATTGCTGCCTCTTTTTCGCCCGTTTTTCTTTTTTTTTTGTTTTACTTGTTGGCTTTTCTTTTGCTGGCTGCTGCGACTGCTGCTGCTACCGTAGTTAGCCTTCAACACACACACACAGACAAGCACAAGCCGAGCCACACACACGCACGCAGGCACACGCACGCACAGAGACACGCTCAAACATGTGCGCAGGTGTGCGAGTTGATTTTCAATTATTCACTAGGTTAATTAAATAAAATTTGCATAATTTGGTTCGACACTTTAATTATTATCAATATTCGCTAGCGTTCTTCCTCTTCTTCCTTTTTTTGCTCTGCTTCGTTGACACACAAAATGAAGAGCAGCAAAAGAGCTGAAAAAGTTTTCTTTCATTTCGTTTTCATTTCTTTTTTTTTGGAAGCGGAACAGCAAGAACAGAAAATTTTGTTTGCTGGCCGTGTAGGTGTGTGTAGGTATGCGTGTGAGTGTGTGTGTTGAGTGTGAATGTGTGTGTGTGTTTGACTGTTTTCAACAACCACTGCACGCGCCCGCGCTGCTTCTGCTGCTGCTGCCTCTGCTGCTGCTGCTAATGCTGCGCTGTGTCCGTGCTGACGTGCGACGCGCTCACTGTCCTACTGGCGACTGAACCCAAGCACGCAGCAACAAGAGAGACCTCTCTGTGAGAGAGAGAGAGAGCTTTCGCTCACGCCCGACAACGTTTGCTGGAACATTAGCTTGGCTCCTTGACCAAGCAACGACACGCAACAGGGAAACGTAACGCAGCACTCAGCTTTTGTGCAGCATGCAAAAGCTTGGCGAGCTTTGTCTAACGCACATGGCATTTGTTTATGTTTGCAGAGCTTTACAGCTACAGTTGCATATTTTTAGGCCACACAAGAGAGAGAGACTGATTGTGATAGAGAGGGGGATAGGGTCTGTCTTCAATTTTGTTATCTCGTTTAAACATGTAGAGAGAATTTATCGAATTTACAGTCGATGCAAGGTGTGTTAGAAGGCAGACTGAGCTGTGCTAATGTACGACCGATTCTGCAGATTCAGCTGCATTATGATTTATGTTCAATGCCATCTCGGCCTGTGAGTGCCGCAGTGGATATAGATGATCCATGTGGTCGATAAATGGACGCACACCGTCGGGATTCTTCATGTACTTGGCCACACTGAGTATGATGTGACGATAGATTTGATGATCACGATACGCGGCATTCGGGCGACGCTTTTGTGGGGGTCTAGAGAGGAATATTAATATATAACATGTTATTATATTATATGTATTATCTCTTTCTGATACCTTTCCTGCGCGCGTTGTATGACACGTCTGCGTCGCACTAACTCCGTTCTCCGACAGCTCTCACAGTAGGCAAAGTAACCACAAATTGCAATGACAATGGCAGCAACAGTGTAAATCAGCCAACTCCAGCCTAGAAAACTGTGCACATAACACACACATATATATATCTGTATATTCCTATACATATCAAAGGTTGTGCTTACGCCACAAAGGTTGCATTCAAATCCTTCCAGATTTGCGAAACATTTTCATGCTGAGGTTTTTTCGACTCGTTTCTCCAAAAGGTAAATAAAAGCATAATTTTTTTTTTAAATTTTTTGATCAATTTTGTGCCAATTTTTTAGAGGTTTTTTATTTACCACACCGTGTCAAAATGTTTTTTTTTTTTGATTTGCCAAGAATATACGAAAGAAAAAGAAACAACGAAATGCGTTCATAAAACTTTATTTGTAGAGAGACAGCAGCAGGCAAAGCAAAGCCGTCTCAGCTGGGCGAGAGAATTCAAAGAATCTCTGAGGTGTTGTCAACTAATTATAATTAAAGACAAACAATTTGTTTATCCTTAACAACCAGGAAGTCGCTCAATGCCACACGACGCCTAATCGGGCAACAAGGTCGATCAACGACAACGGCAACGACGTTTGGTGTGAACTGCGATTGATTGCGATGATCACGAGCCGATGCTCAGGCTCAGTTTGATCATCGATCGCTTTGCCTGTCTTGGCAATTCGTGCGCTTCCGTCAATAGTGGAATGGAGGAGATGGTAGAGGGGAGAACGTGGATAGGAAAGCGTCTGGAAAAGCGTGATCAAATAAATTATGTGTGCTGGCCGCGCGTCAAGAGATCTTTTCAGCACATACGTTTGACAATTTGCCAACCCGCGCCTGACACATGCCCGCCTGAATTTATGGCCATGTCTTTTGGGGGCCCCATCTAGGCTCAATATGACATTGCATATTGCTCCAATTGCCGGGCAGCCCAACCCAGACACCACTCGTTGAACACACACAAATTGCAGGCGGACAGGCCTGCCTGCCTGCCATCGATTTGAGCTGATCTCGACTTGATTTTGCTGACACATCGCAGCATTGCGAGGTTCTCTAACTCTCTATGATGATTTCTATATTATTATTATTGTAGTAGGCAATATATATGGTAATACTTTTATTTACTTTTAATTTATTACAGTAGGCAATATATATAAATCTTAGGTTTTCTTTCTTTTTTTTCGTGCGGACGCTTCGAGATCAAACTTATTACTCGATAGCTTAATTTAATTTACAATAGATCGATATCAAACCGCTGCTATTCTATACGATAGTTATGTTAAATACAATATGTGTTTACCTTACATACTATGTTATCTACATCTATTACATTATTATTCTATTTCGTTTTTCTATCCAACTGCAAATGATGTTTTCGCATGGGAAAATGAGTACGACGACGCCCGTCAAGAGTGTCTGTCTGATTTAACAGCCTCCGATAGAACTTACTCATCCATAATTGCTCGAGCAGCTGGACCTCGAGTTCCCCTGAAAAAACATAAAACCGAATTGCGAATTGTGGACTTAAGTGAATTTCTTGTTGATGTTGTTGTTGCTGTTGTGTGGTTAATTGAGTGAATTTAAGATCTTGCAGAGATGATAATAAAGAAACAGTTAAAGATCTAGTGGATATTATCATAAAAATGCAGTGAAAGAGACAGAGAAAGAACTAAAGTGTAGTAGACACGACTTTCTTGGCAAATGAAAGTGCTGCAGTTGGGAGTGTGTGACTAAGAGATACGTTGTATATAGTAATGCTATGATAATAACAAATTAGACAAGCCAAACTGTATCTTGGACACAGTGGTAATAGTACAATATTCAGTTTAAATCTATGAAGCTTGCACTCTTTTCCATAATTTCACAAAATTTCACTTCCCTAACTCGCATAATTTCTGAGATCTACAACGCTAAGCTCAACTTGCTGCCGCTGAAACTATGCATACCCCAAAAAAGAACTTAAGCTTAGTAGATACGACTTTCTTGGCAAGTAAAAGTCCTGCTGGGGTATAAGCAACTAAGATATACTCTGTAAAGAGATAAAATTATATGATTTCAAACTTGATAAACCTAACTGCATCTATTTCTTTTAATCAAAGGAATTCAGTTCATATTCAGTTAAAATATATGAAGCTTGCTCATTTTTCCATAATTTCTCCAAATTTCACTACGTTAACTTACATAATCTCTGAGATGAGCGACTCCAAGCTCATCTTGCCGCTGCTAAAATTATACATACTGCAGAGGGTTATATACAACTAAGATATGTTCTAGAAAGAATATAAGCATTATTATATTAAATTTGATAACTCTAACTCTTCAGTTAAAATATTTGAAGCTTGCAATCTTTTCAATAATTTCTCCAAATTTCACTACCCTAACTCGTATAATCTCCTAGATCAACAACTCTAAGCTCAACTTGCTGCCGCTGAAATTATGCATACCCCATTTACGTAGATTTTATGACAGTGCATAAAAAAGATCTTCAAGATTGTTTCGATTTTGATGATGTTGATGTGTTTCTTCTTCACAGCTGCGGCGCGTCGATTCGATACGATTTGGCTTCGATTCGATTGCCACTTTAAAAAGAGAGACCGAAAGATTTGAAGTGATATTGCCATCAGCTCATCAAACGGCTGTCAAATTAACTAAACACACGATGATGGGTTCGCCCCCCCCACACACACACGCACTAAATGCAAATGAAATGTTATCATTTCTCTGTCTCTCTTTCTCTTCTCTTTGTGCTGCCTCTGCATTGTTATCAGCTGCATCTGCTGCGTGGGTGTTCGAATTTTGGACTCAACAAGTGGCAGTTAATAGCCCAATAAATGCTGTTAGCTCGTAACTGGCTAACTGAGCAAGCGGTACCTTTTGTGCTGCAGCTGCAAATTCAGTGACTTATGATGAGCGAAGCTCGCTCGACCAGTTTCAGACAGTTCAAAAGAAATCCTTTTGACATATGCGCAATGTATGCTAGGCAAGGAGTGGGAGGAGGGGGGAGGGAACTAATGGGGAAGAGGCCTATGATGACAGCTATGCCGCCGACTAAGGTAGCTTGCCATGTTTCCACAATTGGGCAAGGGCACGCAAACAAGTTCTTGCAGCAGTGGCAGCCACTGAATCTCTTGGAGATCGTCGTCGCATCGGGTCGTGGCTAGCCAAGCGCAAATATTTAACTTAACAACTTGGCCACTGCAGAACAGGCCCATAAAGAGCATAAGCTTCACCAGTGGGAGGATGCGGCGCGGGGGTGCAACAACACCTCCAAGCATGACAAAAAACAAAACAAAAGGAAAGCAAAGAAAGAAGCAGCAGAACAATAACAACACTAACAACAACAACCTCGTCGTTGCACTCGACCAGCCTCGTATCGAACAAAGAAAGTGAACATGTTCTCTGCCGCACCGTTCTCTCTCGCACCGAACCGATCCGATCGTACCGAACTGAACTGAACAGAGACTTTCAGTTTCGGTTCTCTCTCGCGGCAACGTTTAGTTCGGTTCCGAACGCCTAAGCGTTAAGTTGTGCAGCGCTCGCACTCGCGAAAGATCAAATATCACATCGTGTGAATGTGTGTGATCAGTGATCTTAACGGGCTCCTCTTCGATCTTCTTTCGGGCGCACACACACGGAAGCAGCGTTGTAATCTTTAACAAATGTTTATACGAAAGTAATTTAAAAGCATCTTCTCTTCGTGGTATCGATATACGATATACGAATATATATTGTATATATAATTTATTACACCAACATATGCCCGCGTATCTGTTTAATGTCAGCGTATAAAATATAAGAATCCATTTCGATTTATTTATTGTTTGTGATTGCAAATTTAACATAATTGGGAAGCGATTCATTTTACGACCGGAATCGAAGTTTCAACAGAACTTGGACAATTGTTTGTAAGTTAAACGCAAAATACATGTTAATTATAATGATTTGCGAGTAATTTATGCACGCCACTGACTCTTGCACAACGACTGACGTGTGGCACTGTGACATTTCCTTGTTGCCAATGACCACTAAATGCAACATGGTTCTTAAGTCGCAGCAGAGACAGTAATTTGCATGTGCTAATAATTGAATAGTCTTGTCTAAGCTTAGCACTGCAAGATCGCGGAGTCTTGTCAAAAGAATAACTGATTAAATATTCTATTGCGTTTGTTCTGCTAGTAGATCTACATAACATTTATCATGCAATATCTGTGGCCTTTACACAGGTTTGATATTGATCTTAACTGCAAATCTTGAGAAAATTTAGGGACTAGGGGTCGTTGCTTGGGCCACAAACAACCTTAATAAAGTTCGAGAATGATCCCAGCTATAATCTTGAGCGATTCTTCTTTTGTATATCAATTCAAGGCCAATTATAAGGCCAAAGTATAAGATTTATTCGAAATCATATCGGAAAACCTTTAAAACTGACTCACAGAGCCCACTTAAAATTCAAAAACCCACCAAGATGTTCCTCTTTTAATTGTAAATTCAGGAAATAAATATTTGGGGATTCCTCTTGAGATAACTCAGCGAGGAGTATAATACTCATCTCGCTCATTTCACTGAATACAAGTGGAAAATAATAATCAATGCTAATCTCACAATGCCATTAGTATTACAACGTTATTTAACTAACTTGTATTACTGGCATTATTAAATTTGGTATCGATTAATTTAAATTTTTCAATGTCAATTTCATTACAAAGTTTTCTTAACTTGTATATCTTGATGATATTATCAAGATTATTGATATTAATATTTTATTTTATATTCAATTGTTACATTTAATTATTCATATTTATATTTATATACGATTTGTATCATTCAATATTAGTTTAATATCATGATTTTATTTATAATGGTAATATTATATTTAATTTTCACAATATCATTCATATTTATATTTATTAACGATTTTTATATTCCATTTCTATTATGACATTTTATCATTCATACTAATATTCATATACGATTTTTATCAATCAATCTTTACTTATACATCTTGATATTTCTAATAAGGTTATTGATATGTATACATAATTTTATATTCATTGATTATTGTAATCACATTTTGTCATTTAATCTAATTTGTATATCTTGATTCAAATCTTGATCAAAATTATTCATATTTATATACCATTTCACATTCTAATATTGTAATCACATTTTATAATTCAAATTTTTTAATTTTTAATATACTCCCAGGCCAATGCAAGATCATTTTCATACAGAAAATTAAAGTAAAGTTGAGGTTCTCATTAAAATCATACCAGCAAACCTTGAATACTGGCTCACAGATCCCACTTTAAAGTCAAAAACCCACCAAGATCTTCCTCTTTTAATTGTAAATTCAGGAAATGTCAACTCAATATATTCCCCACATTTGGAATCATCAGCGTATTATCTTTAGTTTACGACATGCTTAGGATATGCATGTAGTTTTTCTCATGTAATTTCCGTTTGTATAGAATACCGTTTGATATATGTTTTGTATGCTGAATTCTGACATTGTCACGATCGTTCAAAATTGATCGTGCCTGTTTTTCAGTGTCGCCAAGCGCAAGAATAATAAAAATATTATTCTATGACTTGCGCAATTTACAGAAACATGTGCGAGAGTATAGCAAAAGATATATGGATATACTTATATGCCATATTTATATATGATATGTGTAAATCGGTTATGGCTTTGCTTCATGCTGAAATATGGTATTCTGTTTTTTCGGCTAAAGCGCATGTTGGGCTCGCTCGGCTCAGGCACCAGCAATAATTTTCAATTTTTCTTGTTTATTTATTTTTCCTTTTTTGCTTTTCTGTTTTTCTAATTAACCAAAGTCATTTGCATGAATAACGCAGCTAACGGTAAATGGGGTTTATGTCTTTTGTCTGTGTGTAGCAACAGCAGCAGCGGCGTCTGACCCAGACCAAAAAAAAAGACACTCGACTTCAGTCGGGAATTCAGACGAGGCTCGGGGCAGGGGTCTACGCTGCTGCGGGCTGCGTGCGTGGGCGTGGACCAACGCCCCTTTTACAGCTGCAGTGCAATTAGCAAAAGACTTGAATAAGCAGGCGTCTACAAAATACTTGGAACAACCTGGTTTATGTCTGTCTCTCGCGGTTTCGCTTTTTTTGCCCCCTTCCTTCCTTCTCTCTCTCACCAATTTTTACATTTTTCTGTTTCTGTTTTGCGAGTATTTTATTTTTTTCTGCAATTGTTATTCAACTGGACTCTGTGAAGCTGAACTTGTTGAGTTGAAGTCGTTGATTCGTTGTTGGCTTTTCTGTTTTGCTCTCAGCTTTTTCAGGGTGCCAAAATGTCAAACTGTCCCGTGCCGAACATGTTCAGCGCATAGTTTTCTTTGACTTTGAGAAAACACAAGGCGCAAGACATCAAAAAAAGTGAAGCAAAAAAGAAACTAAAACACGCACACACACATTCCTTTAATTGGACTGGAAAGTAAAGTGTAAACAAAAAGCGTGCGATTGATTCCAGTGCCCACCTCCCCCTACTCCGACCTCTGCCTCACTCACAAGTCGACCCACAGTTTGTTGATCTTTGCTGCAAAAAACAATAAAACAACAAATCAAAATGAAGTAAAAATAAAACACAAATGTCAAAAGTAAACGAGATACACATGATCTCTATTTCTCTCTCTCTCTCCCTCTGGCAAAATTTGCATATTTATTTTATATTCAAAACTAAACTACAACGAAGATTTAATAAATTGCTGGCAACGAAATAACTCTGGCTTAACTGGGGCAGTTTGCCACGCCCCTCTTACAGGTTATCAACTCCTCCATCTCCTTCTTCTACTGCACTCGCTGCTTTTGTCAGCTTTCTCACGTTCGTAAGCTGACAACAACAGAGCAGCAACAGGTTGAGTGATATGCAGGCATAAGGCACATATTTGATGATCCGTCAGATAAAATATAGCACATCAGTGCGAGACAGAGAAAGAGAGAGAGAGAGATATATATATGCATATAGAGAGAGGGAGCAACGTAATTCCTGACGGGGTTGGGTTATTGAACTCACTTGTTCGCACTGAAATAAGTTCAAAATACGAAGCACTTTTCAAAAGTCTTTCTGTTCCGTTCGATCACTGGGTGGTCAGTCAAATCCAGCCCAGATCTCACACTTTACTTTGTTGGGGGGTGTTAACCAACACTTGGCTGATTGAATGACATTAGAGATCTGAAGAGATCTAAAACATTTAACAGTTCATCTGTGTTTGGCGGCTCATTTGGCCAAAGAGGCGTTTGAACATTTTCGAAAAGTTTCGGGAACAGTTTCCACCAAAAGAAACACCCTAATCAATTGCAGTGTTTGCCATTAAATGCCTTGCCTGCTTGTGCGTTAGTTGCCAAACAATCTGCCTTCGGTTTGTTGTTGGCAGGCAGCGGCGTTAAGCTGTTAGTTTATCTCTTTATAAGAACTTGAGGCGCGCCGTCTTTTCCGAAACATGTTGAAGAGTTGTTGTTGTTGCTGTTGTGGCTGCGATTACACAAAACATAAATAAAAACGCAGCTGTTTGAATTGCACAAAGTTAAAGAAGTAAAAGAAGGAGGCAAAGCGGGCCCAGGTCGGGTCTGGTCTGGAGGGAAAGGCAGCTCGAGCATTTAATTAACATTTAAATGGCCACAGAGGCTGCTGAGGAGCTGTTACTTTAAATTACGGCACCCAAATGATGAAAAATACAAGCAGACACAACACTAAGACTAGCACCAACACACACACATACACTCTAAGGAATGCGTTGTGTGTGTATGTGTCTGTGCAAACAGGTTGAGCACTCGCTAAACTGTCCGTTGAAATCACTGCATAAGACACGAAAATAATGCCCACAATAATTAAGCAATTGCTGCAGATTTTAGTCGTGTCCGCCCCTCACCATCTTTCCCCACCTCCCGTCTCTTCTTTCCACTTAAATGATTAATGGAGAAATGCAAAAGTTTTATTAATAAAATGAATGCGGCATGTTCCGGGAACATTTCTTAGAGCAGACATGGCAAGCCAAAACGTATTACTGACTGAGTAAGGGGGTCTGTCATAGAGAACTATATGTTACATATATAGATGTGTATGTGTGTGTGTGGTTCTCTGCATGCTACAGTAAGTACTGGGATTAGTGCACAGGAAGTGGGAGATTGCGCTAGAATATCTTCTGTCAAATTTTTCATACTACTTTGAATTCTTTTTTGAGTTGTTCTTATGCTGCTGTTCTATTTCACTTGGGCACATCGGGTTTTCAACTAGAGAGCTTTTTATTGAGCTCTCTATTAGGGAGTGTTCCACATAGTGCTTATTTAGAACAGTTCTTGTAGAACAGAACGTCTTCAGGTTACATATTAATTTGCTCCCTTGGCAATTCCAGTTTATGAATATCCCAGCAATGCTGTAGAAGGAACCTTCCTTCTGTTAAGCTCCTTTTGTTTCTGTTAGATTTTTTTCTGTAAAGCTCCTTCTGTTAGGCTCCTTCTGTTATAGTTCTTCTGTTAGGCTCCTTCTGTTATGCTTCTTCTGTTAGGCTTCTTCTGTTATGCTTCTTCTGTTAGGCTCCTTCATCTCCTTACAGTCTTGGACATGGAGTCACTTGTAATGCGCGTATCAGATATTCAATATTTAGCCTGAGTATCCCGAATATGATATAGAAATTCCCAACAGTTCATACATCTTTAACATATTCCAAATTCTTATCTTCCGCATTGAACAGTCATATCGAGTGTTTACCGTTCTTGTGTGCTGTGTACTTGTTTTACCGTATCTCGTCTACTTCTCGCATCTCTTGTGATTCATTGGCCGTAGCTCATGTCTGGGTCAGTCACACACCATTCACACACACACAGTGACACATACGTACACCCACAGCTTCTGTTGTCAGTTTGACAAAAATAAAGTTGACATTTTTATGTTGCGGCTGCCGTTTGCCGCTGCCGCAGCCGCACCGGCCGTTGCTGCTGTTGCTGCCTCCTAGGGGCTGTCCACGCCTCTATTTCCAGTGCGGCATGCGGCATTTAGCATGTGATTTATGCGCTGGGAAAACAAATCAATAACATTTAACACACACTAATTTCCTTGGCCCACACATAGATACTCCTTATCTGTGTGAAATTCCAGCTAAGCTGCCGCAAAGGTAAAGTTGATTTATGCCCGATATATAGCTCTATAATGCCGCCAATGTCGATGCTATTAATTAGAAATATATCAAAATATTAGCGCAATTTCGCTTTTGTTTTTTTCGTACCAAGTTTCGTATCCAGTTCCAGTTGCCCAACCACAGTGCCCTGTGGGCTGACTTCGACTCCGCCTTGGCTTTGATTTATCTGCGCGCTGACCATTTTTGGCAAGGGGCAAGGTCAAGGCAAGTCTATGTGTGTGTGTGTGAGTGTGTTGTCAACGCAGCTTTGAACTTAGATTAGCTAAGATTTCAATGGAAACCGTATCGAACATTTGACTTCGATGTTGTTGGCGTATTTTTTCTGTTTTTTGTGTCTGCAGTTTTGATTAAGCGACGGCGCCCCCGATCGAAACCTTTTTGCATTTCGTGGAAGATGCTGCGCAGTTATGACAACTCAGCTGAAGACTGTGAGACAGAGAGACAGCCAGATAGAGGGGCCGACAGGGGGAGATGGCGGTCAGCTTCTGTCCAAGTCAAGCCTTTTTTTGGGTTTCACTTACTAAGCGGCTTAAAGGCCGCACCTGATGGAGCCTGTCGCTGTTCCCAAGCCAAGTTCCATTCCATCTCTTCTCGTTTGCTCTCTCTCTCTCTCTTCCTCTTGTTTTTTTCATCTCTTCTTTATTAATTTCTGTCTGTCTCTTTTTTAATTAGCCCCGCACAGCGCAATTGTTGAGGGTTTTCAATTTTTTGTCAGTTTTTCAATTACTTTGGAAATTGGAACAGTCCCCGAACATGTGTTAGGGCAACTTTGGGTTTAATGAGATGCTACATAAATTCCATTTGATGGCGATGAATATTAATAAGCAGCTCACTGAGCAATTGCAATAATTGCTCAAGGGGGCGGAGGGAGGGAAAAGGAAGGGGAATGTGCTCGACAACGCGTTGACAAACGCGTGAAATTTTGATAAATGCCAGAGAGTGAGAGAACCATTAAAAAAGTTTCCTTTCTCGGGGCACACAACGCACAAAGCGATGCCAAAATTGAGCGTGTGTTGCACAAACACTTCCGGCTTCTGCTTCGGTTCACAACGTTTCAGGTCAGTTTATTTTATTTTATTTAATTTGTTCAGGGTAGCTGCGCCTCTGCCTTTGCCCCCGGCGGCTTCAGTTAACAGTTAACGCGTTACTTTTGTTGTTTTACTTGATTTTTTCGTAATGATTTATACAACAACGAGAAACCGGCAGAGTCATGTTGTACAAATTGCCTTTGTTTCGGGAATAAGTGAAGTGTTGTGTGTGCCCTCATCGCCGCCACTCGACCATGAAAAGCAATGGATCCCAATCTCTTGTTCCTCTCACTCTGAGGGCAGTCTTTATTTTGCGAAGGTAAATGAAACTTAGATCACAAAATGTTTTTTTCTTGTTTAAGATCAATCAAATTGTGATCTTAATAAGAAGGCATATCTTATCGCCCGAGGGGTATATGCTATATCAATATCGTCTTTTTTCGTTTTGAACTCTCTGGCTGCCTGCACATTCCGTTGAAGTTGTCTTTTAACATTCTTGTTATACCTGATGATGGACAGGTCGGCGTCGTAAGACAAAGGAATACGTAATGAGGAATAAGCAGAGAGCAGAGCAGAGAGGGCTCCTTTTTTGATCCGCCTTGTTGCTTACATTAAGCGAGGCGTGCAAAATGACTAGGAATTTGAATCAGTCGAGTCGAGATGGGAACGGGACGGGAAACAAACCTAAACGAACCGAAACGAACTGAACGAAAGTGAATGTCTGGACAGCTATGAGTACTTACCTGGTTGGTCACTTAATAAAGATATTCCTGTTCTCTCTCTCTCTCTTTTAGTCTACCTCTTCTCAGTTCAATTGCGGCGTAGGCAGAGTTCAAGTGTGCACGATGATGACGCAGTGTGGAACGACGCCTTGGCTATGTTGTACAGTGTTGCTGCTCTTGGTCACGGTAGCAGCAACAGGTAATCCAAGCGGTCATCACAGCCATCGAAACAACAACAACCACCACAACAACAACACCCGCTTGCATAGCCATCATCGCGTGCATCGAGCGCATCGTCATCATGTCAAGACAGAGGTGGAGCTGTTGCCGGGCGTGACAATGGCGCCTCCGCTGCCGCGTAGCACGGCGGAATCAACAAGATTGCGTCGCTTGCATCATGCGCACAATCCGTACAACAAAGTGTTGACACGTCGTCAGGGTGCAGCAGCACCCGGCGGTGGGAGCAGGCCCAACGAATGGGATTACAATACATACAACATATACACAAACACCTTTGGTCCACCACCGCCGCCATTGCCACCGCATGCCGGTAAGGGTGAGGATAATACGCAAGATGTGGAGTTCATTGGTGTCAGTAGCCGTGCTGGACGTGGCTTTGAGTATATGCCACCAATATCGACCACGGCGGCGCCTCCGAATCTCAATCGTCGCTCCAATACACCCGTGCTGGGCATGGGAACCATACCGCCACTAGTGCCGGCGAGGAGGGGCTACAATTACACTCCCACCACCACGGCGCCCAGTACCACTAGTGGTCCAGGCACCACAGATGATCCCTACGAAACAAATACAATCAGCCGTAATTATCCAACAGATGCCAAGGAAATGGAACGGTAAGTGGATAACTTTTCTTACCTCTGCCCTTTTTGGGAAGACTCCGTGTATAGTGGGGCGTGTCCAATTGCATTTATCACAGAAGAACCTGGGGGCAGCTTTCTCAAGGCTGAGATGGCCATAAATTGGCCGTGTAAGCTGTCGCCGCTGCTAGTTTACCTTTTGTTGCTGTGCTGCTGCTGGTAGTGGTGCTTATCTTATCGCTCATAAATTATTTAAATATTATGACACGCAACAACTGTTTCAATGTCATTGCAAGACAACAGCCCCAAGCAAGAAATCCAAACGATACAACGGTTTCAAGCACTTCCACTGCGTTGCGCCGATAATTTGCTGCAAATTAGAGACGGTGGCGTGTGCGCGTGTCGTGGCACGAGTATTACAGGCAGTAATCGATATTTATGCGCCTATAACAGTTCGTTAGCTAATTGAGCTATGCTAACTGCAGACTGCAATTTACAGCTGAGCTTCTGCATAGCAAATGTTCAATTGAGTTGAATTTCATGTTAAAGTCATGTTAATCACTGGCCACGAAGATATGTAAGTGATCTTAATAGCTATAATGACAGTACTCATTAAAATTTGCGAGCTATCGATAATCGATCCAAGACTGCAGTTTACAGCTGAGCTTCTGCATTAAGCTGAGCCTCAGTTAACTTCATGTTAATCACCCATTACATACATATGTTATGTTAACAGTCGAACTGGCACCACTTATTAAAATTAGCAACTTATCGATAGTCGATCATTGCCGCGTTTTTGGTGATTGGCAATTTGTTGCACCGATTGTAAATTGAAATTTGTTAAACGTAATAAATACGTGCGTGCGCGTTTGCTCTGTTGTCTTCTGTCGCTTTGTCTTTTCCCCATCGCTCTAATTCAAATGTCAGCTGGCCACTTGGGGCTGGTTTATTAGCTTCAAGGCTAAGTGCAGTGAGCGCGCGACTTGTTTAGTCTTTCAATTGTTGTGTCAATTGCAGCAAATCAATGTGCACTTGTTGAGCTCCTTAAATGTAACCACAAATACAAATGCAGAAAGAAACACACAAACAGAAACAGATATTTACAAGTAAGTTTATCGCAATGGTACGAAGGCACGATCTGAGAGATCTGGCCAAGATTGTGTTGTTGTGGCATTGACTTGCCAGCTTGAAGTGTTGTCGCTGTCGTCGCGTTGCTGTTACTGTTGTTGTTGTTGTTGTTGTTACTCTTGTTGTTGCTGCCTGTCTGCATGGTCATTTTAAGGTAATGAACTTTAACGAGTTTTCAATTGCCAGTGTTGATGTTTTCTAATTGGAATTAATGTGCGTCTACTTAACGGCAAAGGCATGCAACGACAGCAGCAGCACCAACAACAACAGTAACGACAGTGCAACACAAGCAACTTAAACAGCCCGCATCAAATGGCAAAAGTCGCTCGCGGCTGCGGGGCAATGCGGCGTATGCGCAATTTGATACAGAAGGTGTTGCAGCTTTGACTCTCTGACTGCAATTCTGTTGCATGTTATGACACATTATGATTTATGTGGCAGCAACAACGGAAACTGCCAAAAAGCGCCAGCGGGCGAAACGCAGCACTAGCATCATCAGTCATAAATTGCCACAGTGGGGCAAGTTTGTGTGTGCATGTGGCACATTCGAAAATCACAAGACATTTGTCGGCCCACTGTGCAGGCGTGTAGGCGACACTGCTGCTCATTGCCTTGCCTTTTTTTTTGCTATTTATTTAAGCGTTGCACGTGCAGCAAGTTGCAAGTGGCAATAATGGATATGGAAATGACTGCTCTGTGCTGTTGCGCGGATATTCACACGCCGCCTAATGGCAAACTACATTGCAGTGCAACGTGCAACGTGCACCGTGCAACGTTTCAATTGCATTTGCCTGCGGCTAATGCAACTCGGTGTTAATCAGCGTCAAATATGCGCCGATTTGCAGATATGTCTGTTGCATATATAAAAAATGACTGCGACTGGTTGTATGCCCCACATGCCCCGCCTCGCCTTGCCGCGTGCTGCTTCTGTTGATGATTTCAATTTTTGCTTGTCCTGCTGCATGTTTTGCCAGTAATCTGTCGTTGTTGCTGTTGTTGTTGTTGCTGCTGCCGCTGTGTGGCAGCTGACAATTGATGGATGTCTGTATTTGGCGCACGCTTTGATTGAAGATTTCGTTCGTTTGTGGCGCCGATTGCGTCACACAGTGCAACATGAATTAATTATGTGGCACAAACAGACAAAAGTTGTTTACATTTTGTTAGTTGCTTTGTTTTGTTTTGGGCACCACTTGCAGCAGCTTTGAAGCTGCAACAACCGTGCCCCAAATTGTGTTGCAGCAACACACACACACACAAACACACAGACAAAGCAGCAGAGCCTTGACTTCAATGGCAGCTACAGAGACCCGCACAACAATTGGCAACAAATACTTAAATCAAATGGGGGGAGAGACAACAATGCAACAGCAACAGCAACAACAATAGCCGCCACACTGTGCCACAAAAGTTATGTGCACTTTCAGCAACTTTGTGACCCTCCTAACACTGCCACAAACTGACGCACAGCCTCAGCTGCACTTGGAGCCGACTCTGGGCTGCCTGCGCTGCCTGAGCACAAATTTGCTTGTCAACAATCGAAGGCGGCAACCTGGCGGCCTGCGCAATAATTACGAAGCTGCTGCAGCCGTAGCTAGAGTCGGGTTGGGTTTGAGTTCGCGGCGAGTGACGAATGATTTGATATGCTGCACTTAGAATGCGGCTGCAGCTTGTGAAAATTCGTTAACATTTTGTTGCACCGTGAAGTATTATGCTCATTGGGCACGCCTACACGTGCCATCCATTCCAAGTCGCAGCGGCTTATCCAAGTCATGGCATCAGTTGGCGGCTGGCAAGGGTAAACCTTGGCCCAGGCTGCCAGGCAGGCAGGCAGCAGGCCAAAGTCTTTAATGAGTTTTTACTCCAATGAGGCGTCTGTGGGTGTCTAACAGATGTGTGCGAACACGTGCAGCAGAAGAAAAATGAAAAGCAACGCCTAATAGATGAGGTTCGTATTAGAAGATTATTGTGGGAGTTAGAAGACTGCATGAAACAAAGGTGTACTGCTGTAGAAGGCTCATATAGAGGTTCTATGAGTTGCGAGTTTGTCGGAGCTAGGAGGCTATATAAAACAAAGGTAAACATTTGCATTGGGAACTTATTAGAAGAACTATAGTTTAAAAAATAATAAATATATGATATATGATTTATAGTGTGTGTGTATAGCACAGCAATAGTTATAGATGAGGTTTGTATTAAATGATAACTGCAGACGCTATGTGAACACAGCTGGAACTTATAGATGCAATTCAGATTAAATAAAACAAAGGTACATCTATGTAGAAGGTTCCTAAATAAACGTTTTACGAGTTAGGAGTTTATAGGATCTAAAACACTATACATATAAAGTGAAAGTAAATAGCTGTTTGAGGTTCTCATTAAGACAATAGAAAGCCAAGGAACATTGTTAGATAGAAATCGTATTTGAAGATGATCCTATAACCTTTGGTAGTTCATAAAACCAAGCTGAAACCTAAAGAGTCTCATCTTTTGTTATGGTAAAAGCTAAAATGATCAATAAAACAAGATTAAACTGTTGAGTGAGGTTGCTTTTAGACTATCATAGTAGTGCAGTAGTAGTAGTTATATATAAAACCAAATTACAACGGATATTTAAGCTCAAACTACCTTAACAAGTTGCAACCTGCGCTTGCCTCTGTACGCTTATATAATACTCAAAAACGGAAAGTCGCGTCATTAAGCGGAATTCCTCAATCGCAATTAATGCCACAAAAATGGCAAACGGAATTCGGAACACTTCAAGTCAAGACTCAATCGGGCAAGTGTTCACAGACAAAGATCAGTGCAATTAGTGTGTTAGAATGGGGTAAGTCACACAAGCGACACATACTGAGAGATCGGGCCAAACTGGACAATACAAACACAATCATGACACGCTGTCTGTCCCCCTGTCTGTCTGTCTGACAACAACAACAAAAACAACGCGTCGTGCTGTAATTTGCAAATCACGCAGCTTCGCATCTCAAGTTGAAAATTGGGTTAATGCAATGCTGGCAGGCCCAGAGAGCCAGGCTCAAGACAGACAGACTGGGCAGGCATATAACATGTAAACCCGTTTGTTTTTGGTCAGCTCGAAGTAGAGGAGGAGGACGGGGGGTGTGGCCTCGGGGGGTGGCGCTTTGTCTTGCAGCCAAACTTGAGTACACAAACAAAAGACAACAAAACTGCGCCTTGTGCCACACACGAACAGGCAAACAGGCAACAAGTCTCGTGCAACATACACAACATGACGCACAAAATTCCACATAACATGCTACACAGAGAGTGAGAGAGAGATAGAGATAAACAACGAACAAGGCATGCAACATTCAGTTTACTTAATTATGTTGCAATTGGATACCTCAAGATGACGACGCCGATTTGCATCTGGCGCTAGTCAAGGAGGGGCACAGTAGAAAGGGCAGCTAAAGGCAACGGGAAGGGGGCGTGTCAACGAAAACAATAACTCTATCTGTGCTTTCAAAATTAGGCAGTAGTTTCCATGTGTCGCATGTTACCAAACTCGATTCCAATCTTTAACACTCACCGTCAAAATAAAAAGCCAAAAAAAGAGCCGAAAATATGTTAATTTGATGAAAATTTGTGAGCTGCTGCTCGTTTTTGTTGCGCTTTTGTTAGCAGTTTCCATGGAAAAATGGAAATCGTGCACGTCTCTCTCTACCCTTCTCCCTCTCGTTCTCTTTCGCCTTGACTGCAGCTCTGTAACTGGGTCTGGGTCTGGGCCTGGGTTGTGCTGCTTCTGCATTGCTCACGCCGCCACAAAACTAATCGGATTTTCGGCCACGGCTCGACACGGCTGTTGTTTAAACAAGTTTGGGGCATTAATCATGCTTTACACCAACTCCTCACGCCCTCCTCCTCCTCCTGCTTCTCACACGCCTCCCAGTCAGAGTCGAAGTGCAGGGCAAGCTCTCTTCTTGGGTTTCCAATGCGAACAGGGCCGCATTAGTAGGGCGCAACGCATTGACAGGCCCATGGCGAGAGATCGCTTATCGCGCGATTATGTTGTATGGAAAATGGTAGAGAGAACAAGGCAAAGAAAGAGAGTGGGAGAGGGAGGGGCAGAGAGAGTGTATGCTTTGGGGCAGTGAACCCACTTTGCTCAGCCCATTGGCTTATTGAGCCCACTTCCTTGGCATATAATCAGCTGCAGCTACAGAGCAGCGACTCCACCTCGAAATGCGTTGCAGCTTGCGGCACTTGATCTTGTGCTCTTGTGCTTCGTCAGACACCAAGTCTGACACTTGCCAATGCGGCACACAGCACACAGCATACACAGTGCACTAGCAATTTTCATTTCACTTTTCGCCGCAGCGCAGCTTTTCAGAAAAGTCGCTTGTGCCTGTGCGGCGAGTTTTTTATTGCATAATCTGCCAGCAAGACAAATTTACGGCCAAATTAGAACTGACTCAATGCGGTTAGACAGATCCGTGACTAGCCGTTTTTTTTCTACTTCTTGCTGCTTGCTCTGAAGTGGTTAGGGTAATGTGGAGTATGTTGGTTAACTGTGAGGAAAAGGATAAAGAAATGGAAACTGAATTCAATAATAGAACGAACTTTTCAAAGGAGAATCATTAAGGGAACTCTGTTTTCTTTTCTACAATATTAAAGTATAGTTACATACAAGAAGGAAACTATCTTTGATTAATGAAGAAGAATTGAAATGCACTTTCATAAAGAAGAGAAGAAACTTTTCTAAGGGAAGTCATTAATAGAACATTGCATGCTATTTTGTTTGAGTATTTTGCATTTGTATATAAACTTTAACATATCAAAAATATTTACAAACATATCATAAATACATTTAATCTATAAAAACTGTATTTCCAAATGCTATGGAGTTTTTCTTATCTCTAGCTTTGTCGATAGTTAAAATAAAACTCTTGTTCCTTTTCTGTTAGAGTATTTTGTACTCGTATGTATAGTGCAATAATATCACGTAACTATAGAATATACATAATAAACTATAAAACACTCTCAATTTTGATAGTTTATCAAGGTCTTCACATCTCTAGTTCTATCGATAGTAACGTAGCGTAGATGAGAACTCTGCCTTCACATCTGCTAGAGTATACTGCATTTGTATAGATATATATAGGTATATAACATCTTCTATATCAATTAAATACATCAAATAAGAACTAACTTATAGAACTCTCAAAATTTTGAACTTGTTATCGACTCCCTCACATCCCTAATTCTATCGATAGCCACGTAGCGTATTCAGCAGTCGCTGAGCTCTGCTGGCAACTGCTTCCACTTCTACTGAGTGCTGTAATAATTCTTGGCTAAAAGAAGAAATAAAACTAAAAGCAGCAAATGTTGCTGCTTGCTGGTTGCAGTTGCAGTTGCTGCTTTAGCTGTTGTGTGTTGCACTTGCCCCGCCGCCACATGGATATGGCTGAAATATTATTAGAAATTCTGATGCAGTGCGTCGTCGTCTTCGTCGTCTTGGTCGCTTGGCTTCGTCTTTCGCATTTAACGCTAAGTAAAAAGCCAAATAAAGGGGCAGCCCGGGCTGTAACTGCCACTACGACGGAGGACTGCAACAAAATGCGGCAAGCAGAGGATACCAGGAAGCATGTCTAAAAATGCAGGCAGTTGTTCTGCTCCATCGCAGCTGCCTCCTCTTCTGCTGTCCCTCCTCACACTGCCTCTGTTTGTCGTGCTGCTGCTGTTGCTCTTGCTCTTGTCGTGGTTGTCATCGTGTTACTGTTACAGCGCAGCAGATGAGGCGGAGGGAGGGAGTGGGAGTTGCTGTTGCAGTGCTCGGTCTAATGATGCATTTGGTCAGGCCATTTCTCTGTACTCGGGTAGGCCAATTTAGATTCTAATTTCATGTAGCAAATCAGATTAGTTAGCCACAAATGGAGACAGTACAGTTAGCCAAGCAGAGAGAGAGAGAGAGAATGAACTAGAGAGGGAAATAGAGAGAGAGTTAACTAGAGAGAGAAACAGAGGAAGACCTCCCTTCTCCATTACAAAGAAAAAACATATTTCCATTGTGCACTTTGCCAATTTGCATACTAAAAAGTTAAAGCCAAAGTTGAAGCCCAACTTGCAGTCAAATTTCCAGCCAAACTTTAGCCGCTTTATGGCTATTAAGTGTCGCCAACTTTTGTGGCCTTTATGTGTTAACTGTTTCTTAAATGCGTTTTTGCTGCAGCTCAAACGGGTTTCCATGTGAAAATGACCCCCGAGTTGGCCATAAAAATGATTTAGCTCTCGAGCTATATAGCAACTTATATATATATCATACAATAGCGCACAGTTTGCTTTTGTTCCGGCATTGTATAGGCTTAACATTATTGTGAACCTATAAAGTATTTCCCATACAAAAGATATTAAAAAAGTTTCAGCTCTATAAGTCTCGGAACAATACGCAGTTGCCTCACAAAGACGGTGACGCTCGGTCTTTATTTTATCAACAAATAATTAGTCAATAAAATCCTTTTATGGTTAAAGTTTAAGTTTTTAATATTTCCCAAACAAAACTCTTAATTCCCTTCAGAAAATTAAAAGCATAAATATTTCTCAACCAACTGAGCTATTTATCTAAGACAATTAGCATATCTGAAGACGTTTTTAGCCGTTTTTCCACTGATACAATTTAAGATGCAACGTTGCTCTATGCTGGCTTTCCAGCTTCGAGTCTCTCTATAAAAATGCTTAGCCATTTATAAAGATCGAGTCCATTAAGCCGACGCCCACACACGCACACCCGCACACACACACACACGCATATCTGGGGTCACCTTTTGGCCTGCAATCTGTGGCTGAGTCAGAAGAAGGCTGCGACTGCGACTGCGTCTGAGGCGCTCATCAATTTCCGTTTGGCGTTCAATAAAAATAAATCGTAAATCAATAAAACGCACTTTAGAGTTCAGGCCCCAAAACCTGGAGGGATCTCAGGGGTCCGTAAAAAAATTTAACAGTTTTAAATTACTTTGATTAATTGGCCACGAAAAAAAGCACAAGACACTTACAGTGGAGAGATGTGAAAAGAAACTTTACAGTGATTGATGTTTTTATAATTTTTCGAAAAATAAATGTACACGGGCTTATATAAAAAATGCAGAGCAGCAGCAGAGTATAGTAGGTTGTAGGGCAGCTCTACAGGGTGTTTCGTTCATGGCCTGAGCCACAGGTGTTCCACGTTGCACGTTCGACAATTAAAAATTCAAATTCAGTTTTCAGTTTTAATTTTAGTCTAAACGTTTCTAAACAAAGACAATGAAGCCATTTTAAAAACAACACACACAGACAGTCTGGCAGTCTCGACTGGCACTGCGGGCGGGCTGCGGATGCGGCATGGAAGCTGGCAAAGATTTATGCAGCCAGCGGAATGGGAACGGAGCAAATGAGGGAACTGAGAATGGACAACGGCAATGGGCAATGGGCAATGGCAATGTAGAATGGAAATCAGAATGAGCATTTCATGTTGCACTTGGTTGGCACAGTTTTTTCGGACCAAAGAAAAACTTCCGCATTTGTGGCTCCTGCTGCTAATGCTGTTGTTGTTTTTGTAGTTGCTGTTGTTGTTGTTCCTGTGTTGCTGCTGTGGCGCCCTTAACGCTGAGAACCCATGTTGCATAAATAACGTGAGAATTATGGTACAAGAGGCAGTCCAGTTACATAAATATGCATGCGCAGCAATAAAGAAACTGTTAAGTGTCCCAGGCCCAAAGAGAGAGAGAGCAGAGGGGGAGGAGGACAACCAGAGAGAGGTCCCAGGTCGGCACTGCTGCCACTTGGGCAACTGTTGCTGACGTTGCTGCCACTGTTGTTGTTATACTTATTACCCTGGCCAAGTCACAAATTTGGTAAGCAACGGTACCAGGGGCAGCTTCAAGCGCTTGTCTGTCTGTCCACTGTCCCCTGTCCTCCTCCTCTGTTCGTCTGTCTCTCTGTCTGTCAGTTAGTCAGTGACCACATCACGCGCCTGCAATTGTTTGGCTTTGGCCCGCATTGCCAATTACGACACCAGCAACAACAGCAGCAGCAACTCCAGCAGCAGCAGCAACAGCAGCCTCCTCCTCCTCCTGCTGCAATTTATGGCTGCGTTTGTTGCAGCTCTGCTTTTTTGATGATACCCTGCACTGAAGGAGAAGGAGCAAGGCACAAGATAGACTTGGTTGACATCGTTCATTAGCTTGCATGTGCCAGAACTTATTATTAAATATTATATTAACTATTGTTTTCAGCCGATCATATTATTACATATTATTTACATATATGGTCCCTATCTAAATGCTTAAAGTTGCCATATCGATTAGAATCAGCTGTTCTAATCTATGTTCTAAGCAGCTGTTAAGCTAAGCAGCTGTTAACCATCTGTTAATGTTTGCTAATCTGAAACTCTCGTTGAATGCACAAGTACAATAAACTTAGTTATATTAAAAATTTAAAAGTTTCTGTCTTTCCTCTTTAATTTCGGTACAATGTTCTTTATCAAGAGTATCTGCCAGTCAAGTGCACTCACCCTGACTTGCGCTTTCTTAACTTGATTATTATTTGCACTTTTCGGCAGTACGGAAAATGGCGCAAGAAATGCGCTCGCAAAAGGCGCTTATTATCGGCATTTATGCTGCGGCCAAAGGTCTGACGGGGTGGTGCCTTACACAGTGTGTGTTAACACACAGTTTGACAGGCACTGGGTACACAGGCCAGACCAGGTTATGGCTATATGTAGCTATAAATAGGCCTCGTCTGGCATTCGATCCCGGAATCGCATTGAAGGCGCTGTAAACATAATTTTCACACGTTTACATATAATTTTATGGCATTTTCTCGATTTGTTTTTTATGGCAATACACACAAACACACACACTCTCACACATACACATGTAACTATAGCTATAAAAATGCTTATTACAAGTAAATGGGTAAAAATTTGCCAAAGAGTTTTCATCGCTGATTCGACGCGCCCCTTCGTGATGTGCCAATGTGCATGTGACAATTGTGTCCAGCTGTGGAGAGGCGACACTTGCAACAGCAACATCTGCTAGGTTGCTGCAACCTGTTGTCCAGTTTTTATTATGACAGTAATTGGCCAACATCGTCTGGGGCTCTGGAAAAGTCAGTTTCGTTTTCATTTTCGCGCTTGTCGCGATTTCAATTTCACTTTTTGGTCGTTAAAAAATGTACTTATCCACTGTACTCAGCCACTCTCTACTCTTCTCGTGCTGCACAGGCGACACATTTGCGTGCAACAGCGTACGATCACGATGCCGGTGAAGACAACGGAGGTGTACACGCGACCCACCTGGAAGCACATCAGCACACCCTGCCAGCCGCCCACGCACCCGGGCCAGATGTGCACGCGCGTCCAACTGGTGCACGAGCAGGCCTACCGGGATGTGATCAAGCACAAGGCGGCGCAGCAGATGACCTACGACTGCTGCACGGGCTGGAGTCGCGAGACGCCGCATTCGGATGCGTGCATGAAACGTGAGTAGAGAGAAATGAAGCATTCACTGTCAATCTCCCTTAACTCCTTTTCCTTTTTTAGCCCTTTGCACCACGCGCTGCCACAACGGTGGCAACTGCACTGCGCCGCAGACTTGCAGCTGTACGGCAGGCTATACGGGGCGCCACTGCGAGCAGGATGTGAACGAGTGCGAGACGGAGAAGCCTTGCGATCAGCAGTGCGTCAATACGCAGGGTTCGTTCTATTGTCGCTGCCGGCAGGGCTTTGTGCTGCAGGCAGATCAGCAGAGTTGCCGCAAGATCTCCTCGCATGCGGACGATGCGTTCGAGGCAAGGGATCTGGAGAACGATATAGATGAAACGGACTCACAGGTGGCTACGCGGTTGCAGAAGATCGAACGCTCGCTTGCCAATGAGCGAGTGCACACGAATGAACTGCAGAAGTCATTGCAGGCCACCTACAGTGTGGTGGACACGCTCAAGAGCAGGCTGAGCACATTGGTGGGTGTAGAGTTACACAGTATCAAGTAATATATAGTAATCTTCCCCCTTTCCCTTCGCAGGAGAAGCAAACTCAGGATGTCAGTCGCATGCAGACGAATCTCTACAAAACAGAATCGCGCACAAATAAACTGGAGAACATGTTGAATTTGCTATTGAAATGCCGAAATGGTCCCAATGCCAATTGCCCATAGGAATGTGCAGGACATGGGCGAGAAGTGGGCGTGTTCTCGCCAAACACAGAACTGCATTTTAGCAATAGCAATTAAATGTTTAGCTTACTTTTAAACATACAATGTATTTTTTGTTCGTCTAACTGTAGTAGCTGCTCTCCTGCTTGTAAGCCATTCCCAGAAAGCAAGTGCCTCTCCGTAGAAAGTGGAAAACATTTAAGTTTCATTTAGTACTTAAGCGAACGCGTGTCATAATTGTATAATGTATTAAAACCGAATGCTCTAGTTATGTAAGCTCACTCACGATTTGCTATTTACGTGTATGTGTCTAGTATTTGCATGTATTTGTATATAATATATATGAGAAAAAAGTGCACCAATAAATACGTTTTTGTATATGCCAAAGTTGTTTAAATAAATTCAAATTGCGCGCTCAACTGAACTGGCTGACGTTGCCACATGGCACCACTTCAATGAGGGAATAATTTTAGCGACGGTCTGGCAACGCTTTAAATACCCGCAACGGTGCAGTGGGACAGGGTAAGAGAGCAAAATTCCCTTTGTTAATGAAAATGTACCACAACAGAGAGAGCGTAAGCAGGCTGGGAAATTCATGCATGGTGCAGATAGTGAGGGTAGGGCGAGCAATAATTGTCTTCTTTAGTATGTAGCTGATAAAAATGTCCAAAAACAGAGAGAGCGTAACTAACTATACCGAGAGCAATTGCATATCTCTTTGTGACGTCACTTGCAATGTTTAAAGAGCGAATGAACGCGATACGCTACCCATAAAATATTTAACTGCGCGTGTAACAAAAAAAAACAAAAACAGCTGCAAATTTAATTGAACCAAAACAAAAGAAATATTATCTGGTAAAACGCAGTTAAAAGTTGCTCTCAATAAGCTCGGCTTGCGTGAGCGCCTAAGGGCAATAGGAGACAACAACCACAGGGGAGATTGAAGATATTGGAACTGCCCTTTTTCTTGTGGTTGCCATTGCCACTGGATGTGGGTATCGCTCGCACAATTGCGCACGATTCATTGTCAATTTCACTCGACACCTCAAGAAAGAAAGCGCAAGTGATACGACAAATCAAACACAGTTGAAAGATCAATCATGTCGGACGAAAAACTGGCGTTGAAGCAGGCCGAGCTATCGGTGCAACGGTTCCAGAACATGGCTGTGCCACATCACCTGAGCCTGCTGCAGAATCATCGTAGCAACATTGAGAAGAGCCTGGCGCTGGGTGACTGGCAAAAGATCAAGAAGGAGGAGCTCAATGCCATGCGGGTCGTCAAGCAGATCAAGAATCTTCTGCTGGAAATGGACACCTTGCGGGAGAAGTTGCGTGAAGAGGATCAGGCGCGTTTCGATGAGCTCATGAAGCCTGGCAGAGCTAAAGCTTTTGAGGGCATGAATAAATTTGCAGGTAAGGAGGAGGAGTAATCTCAGCAGATGTATCTGTGAATCTCAGTGTATCTTTTCCAGAACTGAAGCTACGCTCCCCCAGCTCCACGTTGAGTTCACAGGATCAGGACGAGCAACAGGATAACCATGCCGTTAATATTGACAATGTTCCCGCCCTGCAGCATGCGCTGCCGCAACTGCAGACAAATTTCCAGCTGGAGGAGCATCAGTTGGCACAGCGAGAAGCTTGCCTCGAACAAATGGAGCGATTACAACATGAGATTTACGATCTGCAAGGCATGTTCCATGGCCTGCGTGAGTTGACACAAGAACAGGCAGTCAGCGTGCAGTCCATAGCAGACAATGCAGAGGAGGCACTGGAGAATGTGCAGGAGGGCGAGCGTCAATTGCGCAGTGCACTGTACTATAAGAAGGCCATGTATCCCGTGGTAGGTGCACTGCTGGGCACTTGTGTGGGCGGACCCATTGGCATGGTGGCTGGCATGAAGGCAGGTGGCTTGGCAGCTGTGGGCTGTGGCATACTGGGCTTTACCGGGGGCTCTGTGCTGAAGAGCAATCCGAATGTAATGCATGGCAACATTGAGGAGCAGCAGGCACAACAGGAAGAGGGCGATTCCACTGAGACATTGGAGCTGGCAGAGAAGTCTGAATGACCCACAGACACGTCTCGGGCCCTGGTCACCACGCACATGTGGACAACGAACACACGTCGCCTGGAGGCAGCCACCACTGGCGTCCTGTGCAGTGTGCGCAGCTATTGTACTCTACAGTGAAGCCCAGAAGGTGTGTGTGTGTGGGAGGGAAGAGTCTGTTTTGTTTCATACCCTGTGATTTTCACGTGCAATGCAATCCAACTTCACCATACTCGAACTTCTCTCTCTGACTAGCTTAAGCGTTATGGAATCTTTGTTATATGTATCCACCAAGGCAGTTGAATAAGTAGCTTATCTATATGTTTTCTAAGTTTTACCATCTACGTGTGTTTATAATTTTAAGGCTTTTAATATGCAATAAAAACTCTTATTGCCAACAATTACGAGTCCGATTTGTAAGAGGTACAAACTTTCCTATACTATTATTATCCTTATCAACTAGGCGAGGCAGCGTGAACTGTTTCTAGAGCGGCACATTCACCGTTGTCCAGGCCTGTTTGAAGTTCTTTTTCTGTGCATGTTGCTTCTTGCGTAGACGCTTGGCGGTCTTCTTCTTTTTGAACCACGCGGGATAGTTGCCAAATTGATCTTTTAGTGTTTTGCTGTTGTAAATGTGCTCCAAGCCTGATTTCTCATTGACCTGCACAACAGGTTGGCCCTTCTCGAGGCTCTCCTGATGCTCGAATATTAGTTCTTGCTCTTCTTTTGATTTGGCAGCCTGTAGTAGAGTCTTTTAGTGCACGTTCAAGTATTTTACCAGATCTACAACTCACCCGCTTGATTTCCTTTGAAGTCTTAATGTCAGCTACTTCAGCAATTTCCATCTTTATCTCCTTACCATCGGCGTCCAGCAGTCCCAGCGTCTTCTTAAGACGTATCAGCTCCTTGGCATCATAGCGATCTTTCTTAATTTTGTTCATTTCATCGCGTCGTTTGCGCGAACGGTTATTCCGACCCATTTTTTAAGAAATTACTTTTGTTATATGGATCAGCTATATTCAATATGCGTTGCAAAATGTCCACACGTGCATTTGCTGCCGATATGTCTATCGTTGATATCGATATAAATGTGCTTGCAGCCAACTTCACGCCGATCAAAATTGCGCTTATGTTGTTAACATAGTTATGTTATTTTAAAACTCAAATTGCGCTAGAAAACAATTGTGAATTGATTTGAACATTTAAAACGTTATTAAAAAGTGTCGTTCATATTTGCTGGTAAGTTTTGGCTTTTTTATAGCTCAAAATAATGATGTACGTGAATTGAATTTCGAAATTAGCGGCTGTGTCTAGTAACAATTTTCTTGAACATGTACTAACATGAACATATACATTATGTACATATGTATGTACAGATTTACATGCATGTGTGCTCTGCACAAAACCTGTTCTCACTCTCAAATCTCATTCTCTCTCATCCTCTCACGCACTGCGCTTCAATGCAATATGATTTTTGTGTACAAACAAAAGTCAGCTGCTAAGGCTGTGTGCCAGAGAGAACAGCAAAGCGAGAGAGAGAGAACAGCAAAGCAATAGAGAGAACACAATATTCGTTGTGAACGAACACGCCATACTCTGTAAAAGGTATGTGCGTCTGGTACATATAGAAAATGTATAAAATGGAAACATATTAATTAATTTAATAAATGTCAACCAGGATATTATTATTTAAATATAACAGAAATATAACATATCAAAGTATTTAGTGAATAAACAAAATAAAATATGTTTAAATAGATCAATGGTTTAAGAAGTTGAAAGTATAAGTGTATTTTTGTATAGAATTTAGTTTAATGTGGAATAGTTTCCAGTTATTTACTTGTATTTGTCCTTTTCCTCTTGCCTACCTGGCTATGCAATACGCACATACGCACCTCTCTGGGTACAGGGCATACGCATTTGGGAAATCCTCTCTCGCGCAGGCGTAGCAGAGGCAGCTAAAAACAGGGTAACTGTGTCGAGCTCAGCTGTGTAGAGCCTCCGACCAACACCACCAACACACCAGCAGCAGCAGAGGGAGCTAGCCAAGCAACCAACTGACAAACGACCGAATCGAGACGCAACTAGGGCCCCTTTTTGCCTTCATTCGCTCGCCGTCAGTCGTCGTTAGCAAACGTCACGGAGTTTGTTTGTTGTTCGTCTTGCTACTCTCTGCTACTCATCCCCCTCAGATACATTCTGCACTCTGCACAGAACAAAATTCAAACTTTCTTGATTGTGATTCAATCATAAACTGCAAAATAAATTGTGTGAAAAATCCTAAAAAACAAAGCAAAGACTTGTTTGAAAAAAATCTAAAAAATTTTCGATACTGAAATTTGTGTGCAGGCCTGAGATTGCAGTGGATCAATAAACCCGAGCATTAAGCAAGTAAGTGTAAATTTAACCCCCATAACAAAATCACAAACACAAATACAAATACACAGCAACAACACAGAATGTCCAAAAACACAAAAGCAAAACGCAAAAGCAAAACAAACTTTTGCGGAAGTCAACATAAAAATGGCATAAGCGTAGAAGAAGAAGAAGACAATGATGAGGATGACGAAGAAGAGCGCATTTCTCTGGAAATTTACATACAAACATACGTATACTAACACACAGATACATAGTTATGCTTATATATATATTTTGGAAAATTCTACACATAGGAAAAGTGCAGCCAAGCGATAAAACAAAAAAAAAACTGGAAACAAATCTGATTGTACCTTTGCAGAGTTCACACTTGCTGGGTGTGTGTGTTTGCGAGAGTGTGTTTTGGGCTCTTTCTGAACTGTGCGCACCTCTCTGCAGAACTTGTCCCCAATGTTCTAGGTGTACGCGTATACCCTACCCCCCCCAAAAGCGTTATCTTTAGCTGCGAATCTTGTGGGTTTTACATGTTGCTGCATCTTTTCGATTAGCCATAAATTAGACTTGCATCACGTTTTCCTTACAGATCTTTATCAGTAGAAAGAGAGAGAGAGGAAGAGTAGCGTAGACTGAACACTGTGGGGACATTTCCACGTCTGCCTCCCATACAACATAGTCACGTCTAGGAGCCGCAAGCAAATTCAACTTTAGCATTATGTAAAAACATCTCAAAATGTTTTCATTGCTCTTGTTGTTGCCTCGACTGATAAGTATCTTGATTAGCCTCGAATTTGTTTCCTGTGTAGAAGCTCATGTAATTCTCGTTGGAATTATTTAAGCATTTCAATGCTCAAACTAAACAGATTTCTCTATGTGCTGTCAGCTGTTTTTACCACTGATATTATATGCATTATAGTGAATGTATTTCACATTTATTTGTATTATTTAATTTTTGCCATAATCTTTTTCGTATTTGTCGTCTGGCCCAATGCCAAGGTAAGGCAAACAGCGTGAAATTTGTCGACTGAACATTGGCTGTGCATGTTTGGGCTCGTAAATAAAAGAAATGCCTTAGCGCACATCAAAGAGTGTGTCTAGAGAAAAAGAAATGATGAAAAAAGTAAACCCTCTATATGGTTTTTTGTTTTTGACGAGGGTTCGAACAATGCAATAGGCAGCAGAGCAGTTACAAGACCCAATCGCGACCCAAGAGAGGAGCCCCAAGTGAATCATGCACAAAGGCAAAGTGCACAGTACGTATAACCAACAGAACAGGTCTTGCAGGCCCAGGCCCAGGTCTCATTGTTTTTATTATTGTTTTCTGCGATGTTTTTTCGGTTAGAGTGAGCTGACGATAAATCAAGTCTGTCCAGTACGAGTCGACCGCAAAAAACATAAACAGCGAACAGCTGATGTCGACAGACATGGTGTTCCTGTGTGTTTGTTGTATGTATCTGGCAGATACATTTTCAGTTTGGCCGAGATCAGCACGACTTGGACTTGAACTAACGAGCAGCCCCGATGGCAGCCTTAGCTCGAATCTGGCTGCGGGCATCTTTGGCTGCGCTGCTTTAATTGGCTGCAGGAATTGGCAATTCTTTTGTGAATCTATTTTCGTAACCAGTCTTTGCCTTATATAGACAGTGCTAGGCTAGACGACTGAGACTGCGACCGTAGGGCCTGCATTACCAGTGGCAGCAGCTAAACAATTAAGTCATCATTAGAGGGCATTAGTCGCTTTCATTAGCGCTGTGGCCAACTGACGCGGCAGTTTGTCGCTTTTACCTGGAAAACAGAAGGGAAAGAAATGCGCTGTCAGGTAGACGGCGGCTTAAAGCGGCTTTGTGTGCCTTGCTAATCTCAAAATGGCACGCATTGGCGGCTCTCGCACTATAATTCGATAGTTAGTCAGCGACTCTTTGTAACTGTAATTACGTGTATCTGTCAGATACATACACACGTGCACACACGCACACACGCACAGGCACAACGCATACAATGGCATCAAGTGCGTTCTGCCTGTTCCCTTTGTGCCTGGCAGTGCGTCCTTTTCAAGCTGATTTACGATATAAACAAAAGGAAGGTCTGTCTGAAGACGAAAGTGAAATGCCAGCGATGGAAAAACCTGATCCTGCCTGCCATATGTATTTGTATCCGTATCTGTCTCTGTACATGTCTGTCAGCTCTGAAATTTATGCATTGCTCGATTGCCTGTGGCCTGCGCATTAAAAGTGTCAAGCTAGAAAGAAAGTAGAAAGATTATGACGTCATAATTGTCACGCAGCTGGGGGGCTGCTTGCAACCCCCTTGGGCACTCAGGTAGGCGCAGGCTAAGCTGCAATTTATATGTACGTTAACTGCGCAGCGCAGGCCTCCCCTCTCTCCATCCCTATGAAGGGGGTAGTTTATTTTTACATGTGATATGCGTAGCTGACGTGGCACAACAACAATAATCAATAATCTGCAATTATAATTTTTGCTTAAAAATAGGTGCAAATTAGTCCACTGTGCGTGTGGCTGGAAAATGGCTAAGGTGACCCCCAGAAATAGATGCTGTGAGTAGCAGCTAGAGAGTGAGCCTACTCTTTTCTCATGCGGAAGTTGTTACTTTGTATACCAACACACACGCACACCCTCACACACACACTAGGCTACATAATTGCAGTGAAAATTCATGGGTTCAGGCAGCAGTTGCTGCTGCTGTAGTTACTGCGCAGGTCAAACATAGCTGGCAATTTGTTTGTAAACAAAATGCCAATGCGCCCAAAGGGAACACAGAGAGAGTGTATGAGAGAGAGAGAGAGAGAGCGAGTGAGAGAGAGGGAGGTAAAGTAAGGTAAGCAAGAGAAATGTACCCACACTGCGTAGGGGAAATTACCGCACAGCACAAACCTCTGAGCTCAGCGATTACCCCACAGCGGGTTCACATATTTTTAGCCGTGACTGTGTTGCCTTTGTTTTGTTGTTGCTGTTGTTGCTGTTTGTTATTTTGGCCATAACTTTGCCACATGATAATCATTTTTTGGCATGCCAAAAATGTTTATGGTGTCATAATAAATGCATTTGCAGTGCAAACAATGAGGCTATACTAGAAATCGATTGATTAATGCACCAGTTATCTTATCTACGTAGGTTCATAGTATATGTCCATATCATGCATATATATACTGTACATGTCCATATCACTATTATATATGCATATATAGCAACGAACTTGATTGATTTCCCCTTTTTAGTAATCTCAACTGATGTAATCGCTGAGTTACAGCTAAATTGATTAAATGCCTATGCTTGACCTCACAACGCCAACCCCCATCTATACTATATATACATTTATGTATACCATACACATCATTGCATAGGGCAGACACATATAGACAACAACTGATAAACAAAGTGATAAAATAAATACGTTGTCTAAAAATATATACTGCGTCGCATTATTGATTCAAATTACGCGTTATAAAACATGCATTAAAAGGAGATTCAGATATATGTAAATGTACTATATATATGTCATATGTATACTAAATATTTAATTAAACCAGCATTTAAATATCAATTAACAAATCATGCAAGCAAAGTGCCAGGCAAGGTGTGCTGGACTGGACTGGAAATACACATACATGCATCTCTAATTACAGTTAAAAGTACAAATGAAATATTTATATATATTCTCATGTCAATATACGATTTAATTGCCTGTCTTTGGGAACCTGCCTTGCCCATATATATCATCGATCGGCCGATAAGTAACAGGGCAAACAGGCAGTGAACCAGTCCAGAATTACCCAATCCTCAAACCGTTATACTCCTTACTTGATTCTAGAGACAGTGGGACAGAGAGTGAAGATACGCTACATAACATATTTGACAGACAGTTGGGCAGAAATTGATGATACACTATGGGATAGTGGGACAAACAGTGCAAGAAGCAGTGGAATAGAGAGTGGGATAGAGACAAGGGTAGAGAGTGGGACAGACTGTGGGACAAACATTGCAAAAGAGAGTGGAATAGAGATGGGGTCCGACAGTGGGATAAAAACAGTGGAACAGACACTAGGGCAAACAGTAAGATAGAGAGTGCATCAGACAGTGGGACAGGGTGTGGCACAGTGGGACTCTTCAACAAGTGTTCAACATGTGCGGCACATCAAAGGCAGCTTGAAGTTTGCGTCTTGTTAAGCTTTCGCTTTGTAGAATCTAAAACGAGCTGCCATAATACGCTACACGCAATCTATAATGTAGATCGGACATTAACAGAAGCTCACAGAAGCAGCTATGCCATCTTTATAGGGTATATTGTAAACTGAGCAATTGAGAAATAGAGATTTCATTATTATTATGTCGCATTTACAGCTGGAATTCGTTTTGTCATTCGCATTTAAACTGCGCATTTGCTGCGTTGCGTTATGCTATGGAGGGTGTTTCTCTGGATCATCAGACAAAGGGCTGGGGCTGGGGCTGGGTTGGGGTTAGAGGTTGGGGGCTGCGGTTTTACGCAGTTGTCTGTCCACATCTAACCTATATAGTGATGAGATCTGCCCTTTTTCTTTTTTGAAGCTGCCCGCCACATTTGTTTAGATGTTTGAGGGCGCAAACATTTGTTGTACTTCTCCGATGCTCTTCAGATTTATGTGCCCTTCTACCAACTGGCAGCATGTTTATCAGTAAACATTCCCGATGATTAGATAAAGCGCAAATCAAGCAGATACCAGAGAAAAAAAAAGAAATTCCATTCAGTTGTTTATTTATATTTTAAGTGTTGTTTTCGTTGATGCCTTTCTATTTTGTTTTCATTTATTTTTTTTTATGCAATGACGCCAATTTTGTTTACATATAAAACGAAAAAAAAAACCGATTTCTCTACGCAATACTTCGAACTCATTTCAGTTTTTGTTATTGTTAAAACATAAACAAGACGCGTGCAAAGAAATGATAAACTATTTTTGTTGCTTTTTTCGACGACAGTGCGAAAAATCACAAGATCTGCAGAGAGGTATCACATAGTGTAGATCCATCTACATTGTTGTACCTATACGATTTATATGTTGTCGCTTTTGAGCATTATTTACCTATGTTTCTGGGCCACACAGACGTCAGCTACAAGTTGTCGCTTTGCACTGTGGCGCGGCTCTTACGTATTGGCCAAAATGAATAGATTTTCTGGCTTGGCCTCTCTTTGAGTTCTGTCAGCTGTTGCATGATAAAATTTCTAAAAATATAATCAAAATAAGAGAATTGCATAGTACCAAATCACCTTGAACCTGGCCGCGAGGTTGTGTAGCTTTTGCTCTATATAGTATATAGTATATCTATGGTATATATATGGTATATAAAGATATGTATTGGCGAATTGTTGTGTAAAGCTTTTGTGCGGGCGAATTGGTGCTCTCAAATCTTGGGAGTGGTTTGTTGTTTATGTAGTAAAAATACTTAAACTGCCTCAAATGAGAAGAGCGCACTAGAGCATACCCTGTAGGGTATAATATATAGTAGAAGATATCAATACATATATCTGCTCTTTCTTTCTATCAATTTTAATAAACACAAAATGTTCAACAAATTTGCCAACAAATAATGAGCAGCTATGGGCAACATTTGTGCTGAATAATTGCATAATTATCAATCGTATATAATCAAATACTATACACAATATATATATATAGATATAAACACATTTTGGTTGCTTAATTCGAATGCTTGCAACGCGTTGTTAGCCTTAATGGCAATTGCATTAAGACCATAACGAATTTTATATTCTTAAACATTTTCATTAGCATTCTAATGCGTTCTGACTGGTTGATCGTCTAGTGTATGTTTTTTATATTTGCAATTCTAACCATGAGTTGGCATTAACTGAACGGAATATATACATATATATATTGAATTGTCTATATTGTATTTTAGATTGAACTTTGAGCAGACTGGGGGGAAAACAACAGACACACTGTGTATGAGACAACTACAACTATGTTACTTTTGGTAGTTCTTTGTGCGCTCTCTCGCACGCGCAAGTGGTCTCCCTCTATTTCTCTGTCTTCCTCTCTCTGCTTCTCAGTCTCCCCTCTATCTCACTCTTTTACTCGGCAGCTTAGTCACTGACTAAGTACAAAAGCAAATACAACTAGCGAAGAGACACTCGGTCTGCCAGCAATAGAAACTATCCGCTAGATACATGCAGACGGAGAGAGAGAGACGAAGAGAGAAGGAGGTAATAGAGTGAAGAGTAGGAGTGGGAAGAGAGAGGGAGAGGTGCATAGACAAAAGTGTGTCAGTGCGCAAACGTCAGCGCAGCTGATCGCAATACGAGCGAGAGAGACTCCACTATATTTGCACAGACAGAGAGAGGGAGAGGGAGAACGAGTGTTCGCGAGAGAGAGGCTCTCTTGCCTTGGCTTTTGTTGGTAAACAAAATAGCACGAACGCAGCGTATGATCGATCTTCGTGGCAGCCGAGCCGAGCCACGAGCCGATCGACTGCTCAGCTGCTCGTGTAGCATAAATTTTGACGCTCTGCTTTTGTTTACCAGCTGCCCACGATCGCTCTGCCTCCCCTCTCTCTCTCTCTATCCCTCTCTGTCCCCTCTCTCTCTCTGCTTGGTTCTTCTCTGTTGTGGCGTCGCTTTTTGCGTTTTAAAAAAATACATAATTATGTGTTTAGATACGCTCGCTTGATCCGCACGAGTCTCTCTCTCTCAGTCGCTCTCTCACACACGAAGACACACACACTCTGCACTCTCCCTCCCTCCCTCTCCTCGGCTCATGCAGCGAACTGGGACTCGGGATCGGGATTGGGGCTGTCAGATAGTTTGGCCGAGCAGCTGCTGACGCCCCGTTGACATTCGCCTTTGATATTTGAAAGCAAACGCAACGCGCAGCAGCAGCAGAAGCAGCAGCAGCCAAAGAGTGCAGCAAAAGAAAGTGAAACAAGCGAAACAAAAGAGAAGAAGATATACATATACAAGAAGATATAGGTAAATAACAGCTGTTAATAACTGTTAAGATAATGATAAAGCAAAGTGTTGATAAATTGTGAAGAAACTGAAAACAAAACAAAACGAAATTCATTTTCGGGGCAACTAAGCTGCAGCAAACAAACACAGACACGCACAGACAGGCACAGATACACAGCGACTACACACACTCAGCTACACCTACCGTGACCTGCATGTGTGTGTGTGCTGCTATTTGTACTCACTGTTGTAGCTTTTGTTCTTTTCGTGCGCTTTTGAAATTCAAATACGCTTCCGTCCGATGCGATTTGGTTTTAGTTGGCAAACGAGTGTCGACTTTGCAGTATCTGCAGTTGCTCTGTTGCCTCCGTTGTCTCTACCTTCTTCGTCCAGGTCTACCTGTATATCCGAGTGTATCCGTAGCTGTATCCGTATCTGTTCTGTGGCTGCTGTAAATCTGTACATTTTGTATCTGTTTCGAATTTATTTTGAAAGCCCAAAGTTGAACTCAGTGTGTGTGTTTCTGCAACCAGGTGAGCGATCAGCTGATTTTACTCAGTGAAACTAAGTGCCGTGAGCTGTTGTAAATATTATTAAGCTTACATCTTTAGTTAGCTAGTTTTTATTTGTGTTTTTGGTACCCTACAAGGTCGTGCATGACGTCAGCGTGTGTTCTTTGTGCGAGCATTGCATAATTCCCAATATAGTATATCGGGCTGTGGTTAAGCTACATTTCAATTACATCAGCCTCCTTCTCCCGCCACCACAACTCCCTTTTTAACTGCTCTGCTGATCCATAAAAAAGGCAGAGGGGGGGGGGGAACAAAGGAACTTTGCACTTGACCAAGCTTGACAAGCTTTAAGCTAATCAGACAGCACTGATAGTCGGACTGATATAGAGATATATGTGGGCGTTCTATAGTTATGTGTGGGCGCTCAAGAACTTGAAAAAGCTTCAGCCATATAATTTCTTTGTTTGCTAATCGAACTTGAATTGAACATTTCAACAGGTAATTCAATTAGATGACGAGGTGTTTCGCACTTAAAAGGAAACTTTAAGATGCTTTTTTCTTACTATTGAGAGTAATTTCGTACTTAGAGGAAATGTTTAAGGTTTTTTGTTTTATTATAGAGAGTAATTTTAAACTTTAAAATAAAATTTAAGGTTTTTGTTATATTATTTTAATTTATTATTTTATTTCGTTTTATTTTCAAGAGTAATTTCGAACTTAACTGAAATATTAAAGGCTTTTCTTTTATTATTTTGAATTTAAGATGCATTTTAAATGTTTTCCATTTTATTATAGAGAGTAATTTCATTTGTTTACGATCTTAAAAAACAGTTGCTGGCAGTTAATTGCTATTTTTCCATTACTTAAGGTATCAGACGAGTGCCCAATGGAATTAGTTCAAGTTCATTAGCCTCCCCTACCCCTCTACAGACACGTCAGGCCAACCAAATGAGTTAATCAATTGAACGACGTTAACTTTGCACAGCACAGCAGGCTAGACTTGAATACAGTATATACTAATATACTTACTAATATACTGTATACCAATATACCAACCTAGTATATAGTGTGTATGTGTTTAGCTCTAGCTGAACTCTTGTTTTGCTAAGCATTTAGCGCTGTCTAGCCAGCGAGTCTGCTATGCCGTGTTATCGCTTCGAAATGAGTGTGCAAAACTTACGATAACGTTGGGAAAGCCAATTAGAAATGTTGGTGAGCTCAGGCGGTATCTATAGCTGATATATAAATGTATCTACAGTATGTTTTATGGTGGGCAGGCACATCTATAGTCTTATATAAGCGCGCACTCATCGATCAAGGTCGCGGCAAAGCAACAAATGGCATCAAAAATAAACGCTATATAGACTATATACGGAATGTTTATATATATATCGTGCTATATCTATATATATAAATACGTACGTAAATTGCCAAGACGATTGTTGTGCCAGCTGATTGACAGATAATAATTATATTAATTTAGCTGACAAAAGTGAGAATGATTTAATGCAAATAGGCGTATTTATTTTGCTATAAATGTTTTATTATGGACGAGTTCAGTCATTGCCTCCGTGTGTGTTTGTTCCCTTATCAGCTGTTTCAGCTATAAATTGGCAAAACAAAAGTAAAAGCCAAACGCGGACGATGCGCTGCAACGCGCAATTCCATGTGGAACGTGTTCAAAATAATATAATGACAGCTTGGTATGCAGTTATGACTGCCCCGCCCCCTTGTAGCCTCCTTCTCTATCCGAAAATGTACAACAGCCATACGGGATGTCGTAATTCCATATTATATTGTGAATAGAGAGCGTACTTAGCTGAACAATGCATGCTTAGAATGCACGTACTGACAGACGAGGCGTATACGTCATGTGCAACTAGAGAGCTGGCAGCTTGCTGACTGCCTGCTGCCTGCCTGCTGGCTACTAATTTGTGTTGATTCCCCGCCTTGTCAATCACAAATCCTTTTGGGCAAACTTTCGCTGACATTTGTGGCCAAAAGTCACAACTGGCCACAAATTGTCGCAAGTTACATTGAGAGGCTTTTGTGTCTCTGCGCAGTGATTTCACTTGCTCGGCCTGCTGAACCTTAATACGTTTGCAGTTGAATGTGAAGTTGTAGTTGCAGTGGCTATAGGAGGAGGTGGAAGAGGAGAAGGAGGAGGAGGGGATAGAGCAGGCGGAGGTTATTTAGTTGCTTCGTGTTTTTCGTTTTGCGGTCAAATTGAAAATTGCGCTCGCTGCAATTGGATTTTGTTGTTAGCTGCAGTTGCTTGTTGTTGTGCTTAGCTGCAGTTGTTGTTGTTGCAGTTTCAGCTGCTCAGCATTTGCTTTTGTTTGGACTCCGTCTGCGCACGTTAAATTTCACTGACAATAATAAACTAGCCAACGTCATTTAGCATTGCCCATTGGCACAGTTTGATTATCTAGTTTCATTTTCAGAGCTGGAAATAGAAACGTTTTGCAGCCACTCAAAGTGGCATACAGAATGGAGCAGTGTATGTGTGTGTGTGTTTGTGTGAGATGTATCATGACGTGCGCTCAATTTAAATTATATATATGTATATAGTATGCTATAGATGGCAGTATGTGTAGCATATATAATTGCCTTGATCATATGCTCGGCGCATGCACACAGCGTGCACTCGCCGAGAGGGTGTGCGCTCAGCTGAGTGCGCTGTGTGTGTGTGAGTGCAGTGTGCCTCTGCATGCATATGTGTGTGTGTGTGGCTTTGTGTCTAGCTATCAACTTGGCAACTTAATGGACTGTGCAGCGTCGCTTTATGGCAGGCTTTACGTGCATAAATACGTATGCCATAAAATCCGCGCGTACAAAGCTGTCAACACACGCACACATACAGCTGCAGTGGCTGTCAAACTGCTTGCAGGTCAATCGGAAAATTTGCAGTTATTTTCACGCGAAAAAAGCAACAACAACAAACGCATAATTAGTGCAATCATTGTAATTGCCTGCTGAGTGTGTGTGTGTGTGAGTGAGAGAGCATAAATGAAATTTCAATTTCATTTTCATTTTCACTTTCGCATTTCAATTGAAATGTGCCGAGAACGAGTCGGGGCGAGTCGCGGCAAAGGAAAATGCACTATTAATTGACATTAAGTATACGTCAAGTTGGCTGTGCGTGGGCGGGGCGCGATTGCGCAATTAGAGTTCATTTGTTGACTGTTCCCACAATTTGTATTAATTTGAACAAACCTCTCTCATCTTTGCTTGCAGCTTCTATCACACAAACAAACAAACAAACAAAAAGAAAGACAACAACGCGCAGCGAACAAGCGTACAAAGCAAAAAGGAATAACTAATAAAAGACTGAGCAATCCAAGGAACAAACAAAAGCAATCTCTCTAAACAACCAGAGCAACAAATTGATCTCAATTCGATAAGCAATAAAAAATCAATCGCACATCTTCAGCACATCAACAACAATCGACGCAGCATCCGATAAGCGACCCCCCAGCTACTGAGCTACTGTATAATGTTCAACAGTCTCGCAACGTTTCTATTTGGAGCGCAAGCGACGTCTGATCCAAGTGATAATTGTGTTGAGAATCCTGTGCAGCAGAACAACAAGCAACCCAACGAAGATTCCTGTGCTGTGGCAGCCGGAGATGTAATTGAGGTGACCTCATCGACCCCATCTGTGGCGGGCAACCAACGTGGCAACGTGGTGCAACGTAGCAGCAACGGCAGCGGTAAACGAGGCGGCGCCAAGCAGCGACGCGCCAGGCAGCGACAGCAGCAGCAGCAGCAGCAGCAGCAGAAGGAGAGCAAGCAGGCACCGAGTATAACGAAGCTACTAACACCCAACGGAGAGAGTTCACTCGACGACGACTTCAACGAGGACGAATGGTATATTGTAGAGAAGGAAGGTGAGTACCAGGCAGAGTATAAACAGACAAAGCAGCTCTTAAATATGTGTGTGCTCTGCAGATGGAGAGGAGGACTCGTTGCCTCGCAGCGATTCCGAGGAGGAGCAGCTATCTGTGGTCGATTCGAAGCCAGCAGCTTCAAGCGGAACGTCGCAGGTGCCATCGGGTTCGTCGTATCGACGCCGCCAGTTGCATCTCCAAACGCATTCCTTGTACAGCGGACCGCGTCCGCAACAGCATCGCAATCGCTTGACACGTACACTCAACATACGCGTTCCGCTTACCATGTCAGCACTGAGCCCGCCCCGTACTGTGCCAATATCCGATGCCACCAGCAACGGCAATGGCAATGGCGGCAACGGCAGCGGCAACGATGACAGCGACAATTCACTCACTCAATCGTTGTACGCACCGCCATCGGCTCTGTCGCCATGCAACAGCGAGAGCAGCGATGGCAGCACAGGACATGGTTCCGTCGTTCAGATGGAGGAGTCCTGGTACGTAACACCGCCACCATGCTTCACCTCGATTGGTCCAATCAATATGGAAGCATCACCCTTTGAGAATCTATTGATTGAGCATCCAAGGTTGGTGATTTTCGTTCTAAACACACACGGTCAAGTACATTCCCAAAAATTATTCCCGAAACCCCGCTTTCCCCACACCACCACACACCACACACCGCACACGCAACTGCAAACTGCGCACGCACAACACTGCGTATACTTGATATGCCATACTAATTTCCCCTTTTTCCTTTTGCAGCATGTCGGTCTATCATAGTATTAGGTCCAGCCAGGCGGGCACCGAAAGTTTTGTTAATCTTGATCTCGGGGCAGCAGAGTCCACAGCGGCAGAGCCAGAGCCAGAGTCTGTGTCCCAGGAGGAGCAGGCGCAATTGGAGCGCCAAAATCGCGCCACAAGCGCTCGCTTCGATCGTCACCATGCGGCGGAGCAGAAGAAGATTGAGTTGGCACGTCGTAGCCTGATGGTGAGACTACTGAGTAGATGGTTACCTATCTATCTCTGTACTAATGCTGATCTTTCTCCCACTCCTATCGCAGAGCAAGGTGCATGATGACCACCATCGCTTTGTCAAGACCGCCTTGACGCGCTCCAACAAGGTGATGGCACAGCAGTCCAAAGGTCATCAGCGTCGTCGCTCGGACATGCAGCACTTCAAGAATGTGAGCGGTGCTAACAACAACCGCAAGTGCTGCTAATGCACTCGCCCCCCTCCCTTCCCCCAGCCTCCCTTCCCTTTGAGGGAGCTTTACATATTATCAAAAAAAGAAAAACAATCATGGCAAAGTGACGCGATGGCAACGCGTAGAATTTTAATTAATTAGTATTTTAAATTGCCAAAAAAAACAATATAAAAACTATAAAAAAAACCAAGCAAAAAAATTCTAAAATCAACAAAGCCGCAAAAATATCAAAATTTAGCAATTAAAAACAAGAAGAGAAAGAAAAAGAAGCGACACTTAAATATCTAACAATTAACATAATTACAAATTGTATAAAAATGGGGGTACCTCAAACTAAGGCAGCCCCACAAAAAAACATGTGTAAAGAGTAGTTTTTAATGTTCACAGTTTCAATTTACCATGTAAAACTTGAAGAGCAACAAACATATAAACAAAAACTAAAAAAAACAAACTAAAAAAATACCAAAAAATGCAATACAATATTTTCAAAATGAATATGCAACAAAAAACCGTGAAAAAATGACAAAAAAAGATGCATGAAGGCGAAATCACTTTCAATTCTTTTAGTCTTTAAAAAGTAAATTTATTTTATTTATTAATGATGTATGATTTAAGCATCTTATGCTTGCGATTGAAGAAGAACCAGGAGAAGAAGAATAAGAACAAGAACAGGAACAAGAAGAAGTAGATGAAGAATAAGAACAAGTAGAAGAAGAACAAGAAGAAGTAGAAGCAGATCAAGAAGGAGAACAGGAAAAAAAGTTCTGGATTTAGTTTCCAAATCGAATTCGCGATGAATTTTTGTGTATGTATTTTTGTGTAGCGTACGCTTAACTTATAATTTGATATAGTATATATGTATAAAGATATATATCGAAAAATGTATTACACTGGCACGCGATATATATATATATTTGAATATAAATGTGTTGTATATGATTCTGTATGCCTGATTTATGTTGATAATGAGTATGACACGAGTGCAAGTATGAAAAAAAATGTGAAAATGATAAAAAAGAAATAAAAAAAACATATATATAGTAAGTATATATTGCAAAAGATCCCAATAAAAATGATAATGCTACAACCTTAATGTACTTGGAGTTTTTGTTTAATGTGAGCGCGGGGTCAGCAACAGTTGCAATAGTTCCTATAAAGTGTGGGCTGCCCATAAATTGGGTCAGTTTTGCTGGTCCTAGTCGTCACAGTGGATGCGCTGCCCTTGCTGACGGTTTACAGCAGCGGCGGCTGTCAGGGTCACTGTGGAGTGGGGAAGTGGGGGTGGAGACGGGGGAAGGGCAGCGAGAGCGAGCACCTTTCACAATCCGCTCGCCAAGTTGCCGTTTAATTAGCCGCCATTTAAGTGCAAACTAATTAGTAATTTGTAATTTAACGCAGACACGCTTGGCACGCTGTGGCAAGTTGCAGGTTCCAAGTGGCAAGTGGCAATTAAAGAGCCAAAGCTGGCGCACAGTTACAGTTAGTTTGGTGCCGTTGACCTTGGCAGAAAAGGTAGTAATGGGTCAGCAATGCACTCGACTGGGTTCTCTCTCCCTCTCTCCTGTTGCGTTTCCGCCTTGCCAACTAACGGCGAATTCGCAACGAAAGTAAAGCAAAAGCAACAAAAAGAAGCAGCAGCAAATGTAGATAGAGATGTAGATGCAGATGTGGTACTAGATGAGGTAGATGAGACTGTTGGGTCGCTGCTCTGCTCTGTCTACGCCGTTGAGGCAGGCCAGGTTAGCCAGCCAGTCTTAGCCTCTTTCACAATCTGTGTGTGCTCTATGTATTTGCCTCTTCTTCGCTCAGCTTCTAAGGCGCCAACGCTGCAAAACTCTATAAAGATCCGCTCCAGCCGCGCTTGGCTTCACACCTGCGCGTAACGCCAACCACAAGAGACCAAGAAACTAACGTAGGCTACCCTACACTCGGAACTCGGTTCGCCATTCATAAAGGAGGGCTATTATGTAAGATTGGGCAATCCAAGAGTCGTATATATACTCACACACACACATACGTAGACCCCGGGTCGGTCGCCGATTCTATTTGGCAAGTTGCACTTGAGTGATTTTTCGGTCTTCCAAAAAACGGAAAACCAACAAAAGTTTTACCAGACCAGTGTAACATGTAAAGCAAAGCCAGATAAATGGCATAAATGGTGTAGAAAACAACACACATCAGATACTACTACAACTGTAGGCAGCAACAAAAACAACAAGAGCATAACATCATATCGCGCAATACCAAAAATTCGTCGGCTTTTTGGCAGATCGAAAGTGAAAATCTCCCTCCCACCCCTTCTACGCAATCTTAAGTGTTTTGTTATCGTTTTGTCTTTCATTTTGGGCACGGCTCGTCAAGTTTTATGAGCAACAACGCGAGGATTTGTTAAACACCTCATCAAAAAAGAAAATGGGCCAAGTTTCAGCTGAGATTATGTCAGTTGGTCAAAGTGCGTGAGTGTGTTAAGCGAGTTCAAATTGAAGCAGGTCAGTGTTTGGGATTTTCGGAACTTGAAAATTGTGTTTAAAAGGAAGAAAAAGTTAAGTGGAGAACGGCAAGTAAAGCAAAGTGGCAAGAGGAGGAAGGTGCAATCAATTAGAGGTGAGTATAAAGGATGAGGAGAATGTTTATTTAATTAGGTTTCATATTTATTTATTGATATGAATGAATTTCAAACATTTAAAATAGGGTTAGTAATTTAAAGTGTGCATTTCTGAATTGGTTTATTACTTGTATAGCTAAAAGTTATTCAGAAGTTAAAAAACTTATAGATATATTCCCTTCTCAGTAGAAGTTTGTATGATAATGTGTTTTGTTGATATTACGTTGTAAGATTATAATATTTCAACATAATAGGTTTGCAAATTAAATATCAAGTAAATAAATTTGACAGTTTGTCACTTATTATGATAATATCTCAGTATGTTTAGTACTAGGATTGCTGAAAATTGAAGAGGAGTTGAATAACTTATAGATGTAATCATTATAATTCATAACTGACAGCTTTATTAGCTTGATTTGCTTTGACCCTTTTTGAAAGATATGATATCATAACATTATATTGTAATATTTAAACTCTGCAGCGCTCTAAACTAAGAATAATTTATTTGAGTCTGTATATCTATTTTCCTTTTTAAGTCTAGGTTATTTCTTCTTCATAGCTTGTGTAGATCGATATTACTTGTTCTGAACCTCCTTCAACTTACGTCAACTTGTTTTCACTCAGCCTCAAACCTGTGAAACTCTTTTCAGTTACATGCAGCGTCAATAATAATAAACCATATTCAATTACACCTTAGCTCAAGATCAAAATCTCACGCTCTGCGGTCAACAAACCACAAACCAAACTGTCAACTGCTTCGTAACGGTAAAACGGGCTAAACGCGTGCTCTGGCCATAACGTGGAATGTAACCGTTAGACACGCCACAATGTTGGCAGTATGAAAACATATATAAAAAGCAAAACGGCTCAAGGTCAGGCAACACCAGCAACAATTAACTATAATTATAACAGAGAGGAGCAAAGCGTGGCCGCCGTTAAAGAACGCGAATAAAAATAAATAATGAAAAACCGAAACCAAAACTAAAGCCAAAACTGAAGCTAAAAGAAACGCAAACTAAAGTTGAAGAGGAGGCGGCAACAAGACGCGACTATTGCATAACAGATGTAAAGCCAAAGCAACAACAACAAGCCAAAATGTAATTATAACAACAATTAAGCAAACGGCGTGCGTTTTTACAGCTAAGCGTAAAACCAGCCAACCATTTGGCGGGGGCGTTGGTTAACTGCCGCAAAGAGCTGAGGTGAGGCAGGTGATCATGTTGGGGGACTGATACTTAAGAGACTCCAGAGCGCACTGTCATTCATTAAAATCTAATCAGAGTTTTTTTATGTGTTGTAGCTCCTGCAAAGGGTTCTGGCTTCAATAATTAAAGCGTAGCCATAAAAATGGCTGACAGTTTTAGCTTTATGCCTTTGACCTTAACGCCTGACAGGCAGTGTCGCTGTCAAGCTATTGTTCTGGGCCTGCACTGATGACATTGATGATGTCTCAACAGGGTGTTGTTGTCTTGCTTGTTGTCTTGTTTGTTGTTGCTGTTATTGTTGTCGTTATTGTTGTTGTTCTTGCCCATGTTTCTCGCATATTGACCACAATTAATTTATGAACCACAAACTTCCTTCCTGCCTCACGCACAAGGCAGCCAGGCTGAACCAAGCAGCGCCAACAACACTTGAGTGACCACTAGCAAGGTTGCCCCTTCGTTGTTGCGACCTTCGGTTCGAAGATTATATTTTGTATTGACTAACCAATTGTCTTGTTGCAGTTGTCGACGAGATGCAGCTGTGCAGATTGCAGATCACGTACTTGCTGCTGCTGATGCTGTTGCAGGTGAGTTGAGTAACGAGATTCAGCATCAGAATCAGCATCAGAATCGGAAATTGGCCTTTCACTCGGCCCGTTTGAGTTGCTTAAGTCGCGTTCGTTGCCTAAGTCTTTTGTGCGGCGCAAAAACTAATCTATTTAACAGTTAAACTGCATTCTTAGAATGAACTTCCTGATTATGCTAAGCAGAAGTAGAAGCAGCAGAAGCCGCAGTCGCTGCTGGCACATGAACCGTAACCAATCGTTGGCCAATCGCACTGACTAACGGATATGCTTGGCCATATTGCGTAGCTTCCCAGAGCGGCGATTGATTGTGAGTTCAACATTGGCCAAAACGCAGAGACAAAGAGAGCGGATGAGAGAGAGAGGAGGAGGCACCAAAGCGGATGGTCTGGGGCCTGTCTCGTCTTGTGGCGCGGCTGGGCAAAATTATGTTGATGATGCAGCAGTTTTATCGAAAGACTTGGGCAACAAACTCTGTCTGCGGTTTATCAATTCTAATCAAATCATTCCCCTTGCAGCTGCACAGCCACAGCGCAGAGCTAAGCACAGAATATGCCATAGTAAGTAAAGCTGCTGTAGCAACCACGACATCTCCGCCAACCACCACATTGCCGGGACGCAGTTTCAAGGGTCGCGTGCAGACTACAACTCCAAGAAACTCCAGCAGCAAACGTGGCATAAGTCGTCCACTACTTGCAACTGCTGTGGCCGAAGGATCTCAGCAGGATCTACTGGCTTTGTCTTCCAAGTCTTATATCTCTGGACCCACCACACAGCCCTCCAAGTTGGCCAAGCGCGCTGGCTTGCCCGCACAGAAGAAGTTTGCCAAGGATGTGCGCAATCGCAGCAGTGTCGCTGTGGAACGTAATCGATTGCAGCATGAGGTGGTAGGTTGCACTGTTAGACTTACAGGTAATATCTCTCTATAATGATGTCTCTCTCTCTCTCAGCCCGATCACGTGCCCGACTCTTCTGGCTATGTGCCACAGCGCATTGGTCATCCTGTTCACTTGGAGTATGGCTCAACGGGTGTGGACTCGAGTGGCGCACCCACAGGCAGCGCTGGCTATCACGCCGTGCCCTATGAGGGCAACAAGTGGCACGAAGAGTACTGGGATCAGGACTACAATGGACAGCAGTACACACACAACAGCACCAGAGTGCAGCGTAAGTTGAGCCACCTTGCAATTGCTTCACATATCAATTGCCCTTCTCCCACAGATATTGAGGCCGAGTGCCAGGATGACTATATGAAGATACGCATTGGCTTTAATGGTTCATTCAGTGGGCTGCTCTACTCCGCTGGCTATGCCTACGACCCCGATTGCATGTACATTAATGGCTCTGGCAGAGATTACTATGAGTTCTATATACAACTCAATCGTTGCGGCACTTTGGGCAAGAATTCGCTGCAGGAGGAGAGTCGCAAGAATCCCACAGTGCGTATGCGTAATGAGTTTTCATAAATAAGATTGATTTATATATTTTCTCTGCCCCAGAACTTTATGTGGAATACGGTGACCGTACAGTACAATCCGCTGATTGAGGAGGAATACGATGAGCACTTCAAAGTCACCTGCGAATATGGCTACGACTTCTGGAAGACAGTCACCTTTCCATTTCTAGATGTGGAGTAAGTTCTAGTTGTAATCCTCAATTCATTATCTCTTTTTAATCTTCCCCTTCCCTGCAGAGTTGCAACTGGCAATCCTGTTGTCTTTACGCTGAGTCCCCCTGAATGTTATATGGAAATCCAAAATGGTTATGGCATTGGTGGACCACGTGTGACGGGTCCAGTGCGTGTGGGCGATCCGCTTACGCTGATTATTTACATGAGAAGCAAATATGGTAAGTGTCGGAAAATGGTACAAGGGTTAAGGGGTAACCTAATTGCCTAACTTCTCCTGCTCCAGATGGCTTCGATATTGTGGTAAACGATTGCTACGCACACAACGGCGCCAATAAGCGCATTCAGCTAATTGATCAGCATGGTTGCCCTGTGGACGATAAGCTCATCTCACGCTTCAGAGGCTCCTGGTCCGATTCGGGTGTGTTCGAAACTCAGGTCTATGCGTATATGAAAACCTTTCGCTTCACGGGTTCACCGGCGCTGTACATTGAGTGCGATGTGCGCATGTGCCATGGACGCTGTCCGGTGAGGAGATCACTCCAAGTCTTATCTATGAAGATTTGCTCACATATCTTTGTTGCTTGCAGAGTCAGCCCTGTCACTGGCGCAACCTGAAGGCGGTTACCAAACGTGACACCTCCAACATCACGGCCACGAATCTCTCGCTGCCTCCACTAGCCGCAGAGTCGGTCACGGAGAGTCCCTCCCAGGGCTCACTGTCGGAGAATGTGAATCTGTTTCAATCGTTGCGTGTGCTGCAAGAGGGCGAAACCGATGGCGACGATATCTATGCGCATCGGCAATCCAAGACGCAGTTGCCGCATCAGACCTGCATGAAGACATCCACAGTGTCGGCGTTGACAGCCAGCTGCTCTGCGTTGCTTTGCCTGCTGGCAGTTACCTTGTTTATTGCCTGCTCCCGCCTGAAGCGACGCAAGCAATCAACAATCTACGACTCGTACATAGCGCATAAGGGACAGATTGATTGATATTGATTGAGGGGCAGACCACCTGTTGAGGTCTGGCTTGGTGAGATGTTGTAAATAGTTTATCGCATAACATACCAACGAAGTTTTGTTCGCTCGTAGTTAGATTTCGTTCGTAAAATAAAGTTTAAAGTTACTTCAGTTTAAATAGAAACCGAACTCGGCTTTTAATCTTAAGCTTTTTCCTGACAAATCTAGTAATTTTCTAAGTTCCATAGCGGGACTTATTTTGAGAGTAACAAGTTTTTTTTTCAACTAGCTCATTCGCCAGCGGATTCGTCATATTAGCTGCTGTGGAAATTGATTTGGAAGGAGCTCAGGATATGACCTATTCAGCTGACTTTAGCAGCTTCCCTATTCTTGTATAGCGGAAAAGTCCGAAAGGTGGGCCGGGGGCGTTGAAAAAATAAGTTTAACATGACGCTGTTAACTTTAACATGTCACTGTACAAGCTCTGTTAACATTTATTTAAACGCAGCTGGTTAGCCACATTGTAGTATACTTTCAACAAAAATTGCCTGCATACTTTCGAGCGCAAAGCGAAAATGAACACAGGGCTAAGCAGTTCACTGCTTGCCCTCAGAAGGAGTTAACAACTTGGACTGCTTGCGAGCATTCAAATCGCACAAACGAAACGTTTTCAATCGGTGCCTTGTTGCAAAATGGCGTTTAGCCACACTTTGTTTATGCTGAGCCATGTGTGGCACATGAGGAAGCAGCAAGTTCGCTGTGTATGTCACCTGTTGCACTTCCTCATTGGCCTGCCCCCAACGAGGGACGCTAAAAACGAATGCAATAATGTTGAACGTGTGTCAAATCGTCCACAATTTATGCGCTGTGCTGTGTTTTCCTTTTCTTTTCTCGTTGTGTTTTTGTTTTTTTCTTTTTGTTGCTGTGCATTGTCGTGCGCTTTACTGCATGATTTTCTATCAACGCTTTGTTGTTGCTGTTGCTGCTGTTTGCTGCCTTCGTTGCTGGGTTTGACACAAATTTTGAGCGTTGCGGCGCGCCGCAAAACATTGCCCAAAGTGTTAATATGGTTGAGGACTTTTAATGTTGCCCAACTGGCTGGCTGGCAGCAGACGGCAGCCAGCAGATTTTCGCTAATTGTGCAATTTTCGGTGAGTTGCTTATTTTGGGCTGCGGCTGTCGCCCCCCTTCCCATCTCCTCACTCCACTGTTGTTGTTGCCCTCGCATATGTGCAAGAATCTTTGGTGTAAAAATTAACACGGAATCATTAGAGTGATTTGTCCGTGCCCAGTGTGTGAGTGAGTGTGTGTGTTGGGCGAGTCAAATTGCCATGGCTAATTAATTTATTTAGCTATGAGAAAACAAACAAAAGACAAGACAAAGCCAAAAGCAGAAGGCGCACAATTTAAATGTTTATGGTATCACATTACGTTTTGAAGTTTCACACACCATTTGCATAGAATGAAGCATGCAAAATTCTCTGCACATACACATTCTGCGTTTATGATTAATTGTAGTTTAAAAGCAAATGAACATGCGGATGCCAAGTAAAACAAATTAAGCAATCTATAAAAATACACCCCTTAACAAAAAGTAGACAAACTTTCAAAATTAATGTTTGTTTTTTTTTGGGCAAACTCGTTCAAGATAAACAAATATGTTATGCACGGACACGAAGCTCCTCAGTGCAAATAAAGCTAGACATAACTGTAAAGCTACACCCAGTTGTGAAGTCATATACCAAGATATGTATCTCTGCTGTGCACTCTTTGTAGGCCATCTTGCTGGGCACATCTTAGGCACGTAGCGCAGGCATCGCTGCGCGGGGGGAACCTTGAAAATTGCACACCAATGTGTTGCTTCCAAAAGTATTACAATTAAATGCAGCGATAATTAAGTAAAACTCTATGAAAATACAATAATTAATATCGTGTAATTTGCGTTGGCGTTGCCATCGATTTTATCGCTGTGCACAATTGAGACGGAGTTGGAGACAAAGAAGAGACTTGGAGAGATCGAGAGAGACTGCTGCTGCTGCGATTGCGATTGCAAGTTGCAGGCTTGTGGACTGCCTGATGATGTGTGGTGACACCAAATAGGCACCCAAATTGCGGCAACTACAACAAAAGCTAAAGATTGAGTTTTTATGTGTGCTGGCGACCTTAGATTTTCTGAGTCCAAGTAAGCTACTCGTCGTTGTAGCAGTCTTAGCAGTCTCAGCAGTCTCCTCAGGCGCATGCCTCATAATTTTTTTGTGCGGCTGCACGTTCGTGGCCTGAGTCTTTCGTTTGCATTGTATTGCGCTGTCATGCGCACATGAAAATCATCAACAGTAGCAGCACCACACACACACATAGTCACAGTGTTACCAACCAATACACATACCCATGCAGCATCCACATCAACAATGCTAAAATATGCTTTCATTACCAAACGTCTCGCACGCGGATTTATACATATGCCATGCATAACGTTTGTTTTGTTTAGCTTATTTTTTTTAGCTTTTTTTTACAGATTTTCCATATGATGTCGCGGTACTGTAACTTAAAACGTTGCCATTGTTCTTGCCTAAGTTTAACAAATTGCGCTGTTATCAATCAATTCTCGTACTCACGCGGAAGTCTCTCACAGCCCTCAAGTTCTCGCTGGTAATCTAGGTACCATTATTTCTCCTCAATGTTTTCTTTATTACTTACAATATTTTACATGAATGTGCAGCAATTAAATAAAATAAAAACATTAAGGAGTATATATAAAAATATTATTTAAATAGGTTATTGATGCTTGTGTGGCAATCTCCGACTGCCTAATGGGAATTTAGTAGACAAGTTTACGATGCTGGTTTTGCATATCATTTGGGCGCCATGAGGAACTGCGGTATGCTAATTGAAGTTGCTTCTGGCTACAGTGATTAGGCGTAGCAAATCATAAAAACATACAACAACAACAACAACACGCCATAGGCTGACGCCCCGTTGACCTTTTGTTGAGGCGTTGCTGGCGTTGTTTGATTCTGACTTGGTTAATTTATTGGCCCCAAAACTTGTGTCATAATTAAAGAGAAGATGAGGAAGCGACGGCATTGGAGCATTACAATTCACACGCACTGTCTAACAGCATAATTATAGGGTGGCAACTCTGGCCGCGCTCAGCTCATGTAAACAATGCCAGGCAACAGCTGAGCTGAACTGAACTGAGACAAGGCCAACCCTTGTCGCGTGCTTTTGTTTACAAACTTCAGCCGGGCAGGGTGAGTCACCCCACAGCAGAGAGCAGCTCTCTCTCACTCTCCCTCTCTCTCTCTCTTTTATCCGGAGCATGCGCAGTGCGACTGCCTTTGCTCGGCTGCTGTGCGCATCGCAAATCTCAATCGCATTGATTTTATCCAGAGTCCAGAAGTAGAGTTCTTAATCCGCACCCAAACTGCCTTTGTAAAAGTTGTAAAATTCGTGCAGGGTCTGTAAAAAGCCCACAGAAAATTGTGCAAAATTTAAAAAGAAATCGAATTAAGCCTAAACTAAACGGGTAAAGTTATTTGCCAGTGTTATCTCAACTCGTTTCGGGTTTAATTTGCATGTATATCTCTGCAGCAGAGTTGCGGCTACACAGGGCGTGGGCACAGCACACACATCACATCACATCAATTAATAACACACACTATGCCTGGCCTGAATATTAAATAGAAGCGCAAGGACACACACTCGGAAAATGGAGCTACCTTGCAGGTCATTGGCGATGCGGCTGCGATGGCTGCTGCTGTGCAGCCTCCTCGGGCTGCTATTGATTAACTCAGGTACGTGCGTGCGGTGCAGTTGTGCGGCCCCGTTTGTTTATGAGACGGGGGACGCAAACAACTCTCTGGGGCGGGTTATGTAATTAAGTTAAAGCAACGACAGGCGGATGATGAGGAACTTGCTAACGATTTTCTAACCCACAACTTGAACCCGAAACTGTTTGAGAAAATCAAATACAACTACTACTACTACTACTAGCAACATTTTACAGCAATGATTTGATTTTTTTCTTAAATTTTACGAAAATGCGCTAGCAGCGACGCCTTGACAATTTCTGCAAGTTTCATTAGCTTAACCAACCACAAGAACCAATAACCACGAACCAACAACCAACAACCTGCAGCCTCAGCCTCGGCCTCTCTGTCTCTGCCTACGCCTCTGCCTGTGCCTCTTCTGCAACGGCCTCTTCTGCATCTGCCACAGCCTGTGCCTCCGCCTCCGCCTTAGCCACAGCAACTGCCTCAGCCTCAACCTCTGCCTCTGCCTCTGCCTCTGCCTCTATCCAGCTTATGGCGTGTATATAGTTAGGCGGCCAGCTACAGCACCACCCATACAACAACAACTACAACAAACTATATAACAACAACTAGAACAACACAATCTGTCTATGCGCTGCAAACAATGAAACTTGAGGAATTTGCCAAAGCGTCGCTGCTGCAGCGCTGCCAAAAAAATAAACGAAACGAAACAACGACTGCGCCGTTCATAAATGCAACTCCAATTCAGCCAAATTTCAGAAAAAAGAAAACAATATATATGCCATATAAGCTATATACATATAACCACGTAATCATTTAGTAGCCTTAGCGACTCCGTTATCAACTAACTCTCCTAGCACCCCCAACCCGAATAATACAACTGCAGCTTAGATCTTCTCTTTCGTACGTATATGATATATATATTTATATATATAAACTGTCACACCAACAAACATCACCTAAATAATATTTATATAGCTGCTCTATGAAGCTTTAGCATAGATTTTTTACTTCTACTCTAACGCTCGCAATAAATTCAAGCTGTTCTGAACTTCTTCTGAACCCCCCCTTTAAACTACTACAACTACTACTATACTCTACTACTCTCTCTCTACTCTCTACTCCCAACCTGTCACCAACTAGTACTACTACTACTATTACAAACTACTCTTACTACCGCTACTACTGCCTACTACTACTTTTTCACCCAACCTTCTTATTGCTATCTCTCTGCTTTTGTAATTAACCTTTTTATCCCTTAAAAATCAAATAACGTTAACTGCAAAGCGTGTAGCTAAGCGTGTAGCTCCCTCAGCTGATGGATACACAAAAAGCAAAGCAAAGTGTGAAAATGAAAAAGAAAACAACGAACTGAAAATGAGAATGAGCAATTTGGTTGATCAAAAAAATGATTGCCAAAAAAAAAAACAAACAAAGAAAGAAACAAATGAGATTTCTGTATCAACTGCCGAATCTTAATTCATACTCCTTCTCTTCTGAGCAGTCCAGTCAAAATAGCCAATATATATATAGTACTATATAGCAAAAAGAAAGAATAACCTTAGTGGAAATATTTCTGAAAAATTCGAAATAACGCGCACCAACAGAAGAAGAGATATCCTTAGTACTTAATGGTGTACTTAGAGCTCTTACACTCACCCACTCGCACTCACTGGCGCACACACACATACATACATTACACTCACACACACATGTAAAGAGCTATCTATACAGCCCATCCAAAATGAAATAGCGCAATTGCAACTCGAAACTCGGTCCCAACCCCAACGCCCGAAACCCGAAACGAAACAACACACACAAAAAAAAAAGAAGGAGAACCACAACATATTTTGTGCTCTATATAACACACATAGACAAGCATAACCCGGTCATGATAGCTACTTCACATACTCACACATACACACTCGCATACCAGGGACATTGCCATGCCCCATGCCCATGCCCTACAGCTGGCAGGGCACATCAACGAACATCTAACAGCGGCAGCATCCCACTTTACTGCACATGTGCGAGAGAGCGCGCTCTCTCTCTCTCTCTCTATCTCTCTCTCTGTGTGTGTTGCTCTCTTGGAGCTGTCGGATAATTTAGCTGTCACTTAGCTGAAGTTTTGTAGGAGTTAGAGTTGCAGGGCAGTCCCCATAGTTGAACTCACGTGTGCACTCACTAGCTCTAGGACTGTTTAGCTGTTCTTTGTGCATGAGGTCTTTGCATTAAGGCTACCACTGTGCGCGTCAGAAGCTGTGCACACAATGGACACAATGGCAACTTGTGTCGCGCACAGTTGTTTAGTGCAATGGCGTCTAATGCGGCGTATACGCAACAACGTAGGTGTCTTTCACATGCCACATACAACAACAAACATGCAAACATACAGCATACAGCATACATCAATTAAAAACAAAACGCATCTCTTGCCAGCACTGTAACTAGTACCAGAACAACAGCAACAGCTACAACAGCAACAGCAACTACAACAACAATTGAAAACAAAACAAACATTTGAAACGAGCGGCTTCATGTTTCGTCATTTTAATTTTCCATAGTTGAAATTAAATAGAACTCTAAAGAAGAATCGGCCTAAGTCTATCTATCTGCCTCTGCCTCTCTCTTTAAATCTCTGTCTGTCTATCTCGATCTGTCTCTCGCGGCCTCTCTCTCTATCTCTCTGTCTCTGTCTATCTATCGCTCTCTCCAACTGTCTATGCCATCATTATAAGCCATTAAAACTCAAGCAAAACAACAACAACAACCCAAAACAAAACAAGAATACAACAAAAATTTGCTCATATACGTTCCGTCTTTCCTTCCGTTCTTCCATATTCTACTTTCTTGTGTTCGATTTTGATTTGTTTACAATTTCCTTTTTCGTTTTGACTTTACTTTGTTTACTTTTGGGTTCACTTTTTGTTTCATTCCTTTTGATTCTTTCTTGAGTTCCCTTTCTATTTTTCTTCTCTTCTCTTTGTGTGTCTTTCGTTTTCGTTTTTATAGTCAGTGCATCCGAAGACGAAGAGCGCCTGGTGCGTGACCTCTTTCGAGGCTACAATAAACTTATACGACCCGTACAAAATATGACACAAAAAGTTGGAGTAAGATTTGGTTTGGCGTTCGTACAGCTAATCAATGTCGTAAGTGTTCTCTTAAGCAAAATAATAACAACAAAAAACACAATTAAAAATATAACTCAAACGTTAACAAAATATAATACTAAAAAAAAAACAATATCAATATCACAAGTATTAGCGAATTTAATCAAAACTAACTTTCGTAGCGTGTAACTAATGTGTTCATGAATAATTCTTGAGTTTTGTTGCTGCCAGTGCTCACACACACACACATGCACAGCCTACAGCCACGCCCCACTTGTCGTAGGGCGCGGATGGACGGTGGTGTGTGCGATCCGTGCGTCGTGATGGCGGCCCGCCAGCCATTTTCAGTTTCGATTATGCTTTGTAAATATCTTATTACGTACACATTGTCTTGACTTGTCTTTGTATGTTTGTAGTGAAACCTCGTACCTAGCATTACGAAATACTAACTCTAATCGAAAACAAAAACAAAAACTAGACTAACTAAAACTAACCAAAGCTATTTAAAATAAACCTGCATTAACCAATAACTAAATAATACCACTAAGTACTACTACTACTACTACTACTACTACTTACTCTCTACTCTACTTATATGCGAAACAATATGCAAATAATGACTTAACTACCTTCCCACCCGCTCTCTCAAACGTATTTCTCTCGATTCTCTGTCTCGATACGATATATACGATTCGCATCGAACTGCCCCAAAATGAAACTACTTATTGTATCGATATCTCTGCTAAAAAATAATAAAACAATAACAACCACCATCACCACCAAACCACCAACAACCACAACCAAACCACCAACCATCATCACCACCACCACCACCACCACCAAAACAACAACAACAAACCAATCAATTCAACTCAAAATTAAATCAAACAAACCATATCAACTACCAACGAAAACAACTGAACAATTGAAACCAAGAATGAGAAAAATCAAATTATGAAATCAAACGTTTGGTTACGTTTGGTTTGGTACGACTATCAGCTACAATGGGATGAGGCTGACTACGGCGGCATCGGGGTGCTGCGACTGCCGCCGGATAAGGTTTGGAAGCCGGACATTGTGCTCTTCAATAAGTGAGTAAAAGGCTTTACCTACTACCTCCTACTAACTCTGTATAGCTACTGTCCACTCTCTCTGCCACCAAACAAAACTCTGTCTCTCTGTAAAACTATGTACACTGTTAAATGTTAACTAACATTCTGTTAAAGTAGGCGTCAACATTGATCAAACTTCATGGGAAAGATCTTACTAACTTCTATTCCTATCTACCTTCCCATCCAGCGCCGATGGCAACTACGAGGTGCGTTACAAGTCGAACGTGCTGATCTACCCCACGGGAGAGGTTCTGTGGGTACCCCCTGCTATCTACCAGAGCTCCTGCACCATCGATGTCACCTACTTCCCCTTCGATCAGCAGACTTGCATCATGAAGTTCGGCTCGTGGACCTTCAATGGCGATCAGGTCTCGCTGGCGCTGTACAACAACAAGAACTTTGTGGATCTTTCGGATTACTGGAAATCAGGCACATGGGACATCATCGAGGTGCCCGCTTATCTCAATGTGTACGAGGGCGACAGCAATCATCCGACAGAGACAGACATCACATTTTACATCATCATCAGACGGAAGACTCTCTTCTACACGGTCAACTTGATTCTGCCCACGGTGTTGATTTCATTCCTTTGCGTGCTTGTCTTCTACCTCCCCGCCGAGGCCGGCGAAAAGGTGAGTTAGCTGCGGATGCTGTGGGTCAATTCGATTCGGTTATTGATTTGTTTTGATGGGCTAAACCGGATTCTGTTGCTTAGGTCACGCTGGGTATTAGCATTCTGCTGTCACTGGTTGTGTTCCTGTTGCTCGTCTCGAAGATTCTGCCACCCACATCGCTGGTGCTGCCACTGATCGCCAAGTACCTGTTGTTCACCTTCATCATGAACACGGTGTCCATTCTGGTGACGGTGGTGATTATCAATTGGAACTTCCGTGGGCCACGCACACATCGTATGCCCATGTGGATACGCTCCGTCTTCCTGCATTATCTGCCCGCCTTTCTGTTCATGAAGCGGCCACGAAAGACTCGTCTACGCTGGATGATGGAGATGCCGGGCATGAGTATGCCAGCACATCCGCATCCCTCGTACGGTTCCCCGGCCGAGTTGCCCAAACACATTAGCGCCATCGGTGGCAAACAGTCCAAGATGGAAGTGATGGAGTTGTCTGATCTGCATCATCCCAATTGCAAGATCAATCGTAAAGTTAACAGTGGCGCCGAACTGGGCCTGGGCGACGGTTGTCGTCGTGAGAGTGAGTCTTCCGATTCCATACTACTCTCCCCGGAGGCCAGCAAGGCCACCGAGGCAGTGGAGTTTATTGCCGAGCATCTGCGTAACGAGGATCTCTACATACAGGTGAGTGGGAGGAGCTGAGCAACAGAGAGAGAATATTACTGATGCTTATCTATATCCTTTGCAGACTCGCGAGGATTGGAAGTACGTGGCAATGGTCATCGATCGCTTGCAGCTGTACATTTTCTTCATTGTGACCACAGCGGGCACTGTCGGCATTCTAATGGATGCGCCACATATCTTCGAGTATGTCGACCAGGATCGCATCATCGAAATCTATCGCGGCAAGTAAGGAGGGACGAGAAGAGTGTGGCAAAAATCACAAAAAAACAAACGAAAATCAGAACATAAAACAAAAGGTTAAACATTGCAAACGCAACAATAAATATTAACGAAGAATTAATGAAACGATTTAAGCGGATTTTTAGATTTTAATAATAACAATGACAATTTGAGAATATGTCGAAACTAAATGATTGGCAGGTTGAAGGCAGATTCGACGACCTTAGGGCTAGCAGCAGTTCAAGTTTAATGCAACACACAAATCAAAATGAACAACAATATGAAAAGTAATTGAATTAAAATTAATTATCTGATGCATAAAACACTCTCACACTAACACACACACACACACAATCTCACACACACACATTAAACTTACGCTTCACATTTAGACATAGAATTCATTAAGGTTTGAGGCCGAGCAAGGCAGAAGATCAACAACAACTAGCGGAATTGTGGAAAATGTTTAATTTTAATATTGAATAGCGGAATAGTAACGAATATGTTTAAGCGCAATAAACAATAATAATAACAACAACAGTAACAACAACATTGAGAACAATGTTAACTCTAATGACAAACAGTATTTTCCAACTTGTTATGTTTAGACACTTAAGTAAGCCAATTAAATACAAAAAACAACTTAATGCATAAGACAACAAACAACTGAATTCGATTTGTAAATGCTTCACACCCAAACAGCAACAACAACAACAACAACACCAACTAGAACTCCAACAATTACAAGTAAAACCAAATCCAAAACACCAAACCAACCTGTAGACAAAGTACACCAAAAGCTAAACGAAAACATCAATGAGAACTAATAAAAATGCAAAGTTAATTAATAAACAAACAAAACACAAATCAGCAATAGAAACAGAAGCGAACTGGCTTAGCAGATTGCGTATACGCCAAGTGGACGGTCAAACAAATTGGCTTATTAGTTAATTAATTGATATTAACATATTCAACTGGCCACTTACGTATGTGTATGTGTATGTGCTGTGCATTTGTTTATGTATGTGGCAGTTGTCAATTCAAATGAGCCGCTATAAATCGACAGAATATCTATCTATAAATATCCCACGGAATGCTGCACATGCTGCACTTGAGTGAGTCAGCCAAACGAACTGTGAGCTGTGCGTTTATATAATCAAGAATCTTTGGCACGATTTCGATGTTAGCCAACATTTGTCACCCGATGCATCGATGGGTGTCTAAAATTATGCAAATCTTCGCTTCGCTTTTCGCACATCAATCAACTGCGCAAGCTGCCCACGCGCTGCCAGCACGATTCACTTGGCGTAAGCCGATGAGATTAAGATTTACATGACCGCAAAAGGTATTATGCTAGCTACTACATATAGTAGTAGCGCTATAGTACATTTTTGGGTATTGTTCCTGGTAGCCAGGGACAGAGATAGAGACAGAGATAGAGACAGCGAAGAGCATTGAAGTCAAGCAACAAAAGAAACAATAATAACAAATCCCTAGGCGCTAGAAAAAAAGTAACTAGTACGCGTTGTTATTGACTTACAATCGCTGTCGATTACGACGAAGCTCAGCAACAACAACAGCAACAACTCCAACAACAACTACAGTTGCTACAGCAACAGCAACAACGAACAAAGGTTGCAGCATCACGACGATGACGGAGTCGCTAGCCGAGTCAAGTCGACCGACTGAGCCAAAACTCGTTGGCTTCACTCAAAACGGCGACTCGAACCCGGCGGTTTCTATTGAGCGCAACTGGCTTAGGGGCTGCTGTGGTATAAATTCGCCAAGGGAGAACATTTGGGCATCATTCGATTTTCTGATTTTGCAACGAAGACGTCGCTGGCTCCGTTGCCCAGTGGATATACCTGCAATTGTCGTGTCGAGTGTGCCAGTGTGTGTGTGTTTGTGTGTTTAGCTGAAACCGGTAAAGCTAAAGCTAAAGAGCTCATCTCTTTCGTCCCGTCTCGACTCGATTCGACTCGGCTCGCGTGTTTCGAGTTTTCCACGAGGAAACACTGTGTGAAAATTCGCGCTCTGTTTGGGGATTTCGATTTAGCCAACATGGTGAGTGGCTGCTCGAAAGAAACCTCTCCGCGGATTAATCTCTTAACTGTTTCTTCTCGCAGCGCCTTTTCTTGCCTCTGGTGGCATTGATTGCCGCCTGTGGTGTCTATGCGGATGTCTCGCATCTGGACACGGACTTGCGTGAGGATGGTTACCATTACAAGCAGCCATCGCTGCCGTTTCCGCCTCCGCCCTCGGGCAATGGCATTGAGGATTCTGGCGTAGGCCCGGGACCAGCTCCGACGGCGCCTGAGCCATCGTATGGACCTCCGCAGACGCAGCCACCGCGTCCACCACCACAGCCAATTCCCACGGCACCAGCTCCTTCTTATGGACCTCCCCAGACGCAGCCACCACGTCCGCCACTACAGCCCATACCAACGGCTCCAGCACCGTCTTATGGACCTCCCCAGACACAGCCACCACGTCCGCCACCACAGCCCATTCCCACGGCACCTGCGCCTTCTTACGGACCTCCTCAGACGCAGCCACCACGTCCACCACCACAGCCTGTGCCCACGGCGCCTGCTCCCTCGTATGGACCTCCTCAGACTCAGCCACCTCGTCCCCCACCAGCTGGACCGGAGTACTTGCCACCAGATCAGCCTCAGCCACCCAAGCCACGCCCGACTCCTTCCCGTCCATCGCCACCACCTCCACCACCACAACCACCAACTACCCAATATGGTCCCCCACCAACGCAGCCGGAGCCACCACGCCCACAGCCTCCTAGCCCACCACCACCACCACAGCGTCCACAGCCACCACGTCCTCAGCAGCCTGGTGCGGAGTATCTGCCACCTTCTGGTCCACCATCTGGTCCCCCAGCACCACCACCACCGGCACCACCAGCACCTCGTCCAAGCTATGGCCCTCCTCCGTCTAGTCCTCCAGCACCGCCTACATACCAGCCACGCCCACCACCATCTGGACCCCCAGCACCGCCCACATATCAACCCCGTCCGCCAGCACCACCAGCTCCTCCAGCACCTGTTCCCACATATCAACCCCGTCCACCAGCACCACCAGCTCCACCAGCACCTGTTCCCAGCTATGGTCCTCCTCCTTCTAGCCCACCAGCTCCACCCACTTATCAGCCACGTCCACCAGCACCACCAGCTCCGCCAGCACCACCAGCACCTCGTCCAAGCTATGGTCCTCCTCCTTCTAGTCCTCCGGCACCGCCCACATACCAGCCACGCCCACCAGCTCCGCCAGCACCACCCACTCCCGAATATGGTCCTCCTCCCTCGGGCCCACCAGCTCCACCCACATACCAGCCCCGTCCGCCAGCACCTCCCGCACCGCCCACGCAAACCTACCCAGAGCCAAGTGGCCCCGAGGCCGGCTCCCTTGGCCCCGACGGCTACAATTACAACAAGCCTAACAAGCCTTTTACCTACTAGAAATTGCCACTTAATACTTACACACTTAGGATCACTTTAGCCCAAGGCATCCCAAGTAATTTCGAACCAATTGCTGCCCCCCTCTTTGTACCCCGTACATTGTAATGAATCTATTGTAAAAATTGTCGATTCGAATAAAGAGAATTCTATACCGAAAAACAAATTACAGACTCGTCAGATCGAGGTGTCAGATTGCCCCGAGTAGAGGTTGAAGGTGCCACTGCTGCTGCTGGGGCTGCTGCTGGTGCTGCACTTGGTCAATGTCCACGCTGCTGTGGCAGTTGACCTTCTACGCTGGCGTCAGTTCTGACAACCCGTTGACGCGCTCGAAGATATATTGTGACGGTCATTAGCGCCGGCAGATGCCACAGCCAAATATCAGTGGTTCAAGTGCAGCAGTAGCCGGTTGGCAACCGATAATACACTGAGAGAAATATGAACTAAGTACGACGTTTATATTAATTGAAGCTTCGAGTACTTCATGATTACTTCGACTGTGAAATAATTATGAGCAATTAAAATGAAACAGTTTATGCATCTTCAGGGAATCAATCTCCCCCCATTCAAGAGGTTTATCTCACAGTGCACTGCACCCAGTGGGAGTCAGAGGTTGTGCACTCGGCTAGGTCAAATCAATCAAGCGACGCGGCAATGCCATAAATCAACATGTTGCCGTTGCGCACAGGGACTGTCTACATGCCTGGACAGCCAGCCAGGCAGGCGGAAATTCCGTGATCGCCAAGCAGCCGTGAATGTTCTCAGGTGAAACTGTTTGTAAAACGCTCGAGCTATGGTTCCACAAAAATTCATAAGCCCGTAATGGCTATATAAACGCACATAACGACTGCAACCTGCACTAACCATAGATGGCGATGGCTTCAAGGTGCCTAAGCGAAGTCATCGATCGATTGGTTCGGATCGGATCGATCGTTCGTTCGTTCGTCTGTCTGAGCCAAAATCAATATGATCGACGGCGCGACGAGTCAGTCAACGGACAGAGTCGACGAGTCAATTCCCACAAGCTGTCGTCAGTTGGTTCATCATTCATTCAGTCAATATGTCAGGCGAGCTTAGTCAATAAATTGAGCTGCCGCTTCATTAGGCCCAAAAACTGCAACTTTAACTGCAACTGCAACTGCACGTGTAACTGACGCGGCAACAACAGCAGCCAGTAGCAACACCAACAGCAGCAACAGCAACAGCAGCAACAGCAGCAACTGGTTAGGCAATGTTTTTGCCATGGCTTTAAGGTGCTTAGAGGGCCTGCTACTTACTAATTGCATAAGCACTTACCAACGGCCTTCGATTTGCCCGAGCTGAGCCGAGCTCAGCTGCAATTGGTCATTGTGGCGTGTGTTGGTGGTACTAAAAGTGGTGCTGTTGCAGGTGGGGCTGGTGGTGGTGGTGGTGGTGGCTGAAGACACGCGCCCTTCGACTGGCGACCCACTGCAATGCTTTTGATTAACAACGTCTTAACAAGTCTGTCTGCTTGGGTGTGATTTATGTTATTTTTGTTGCTTTCTGACCGCGCACTGCAGCTGCAGCTGAAGCAGCAACAGCTTGACGCTTGATTTATGATTTTAGATTGTTTTTCGGCATGTCAAAAGATTCGGCACGCATTGTTGGCCCATTGTTGGCTGCTTGATTAGCTTAGAGTTTCATTTCATTTGTTTAATTTGTGCTTTTTTTGCCTAGAACAAGTTCATTAGTTGTGTGCGATGCCTGATGACCTTATCGAATTCTATGTAACGACACAATAATCCAAGGCACCAACCAAGTATGACATATACCGCGCTACAGCGACGCTCTCAGGTTCACAGCCCCATCATCCATCCGGGTGTAATTTCCCAAACAAGTTATTCATACAGCCGGAATAGCTGCGGACTCGAACGACACGCAAATGTAAATACGAGTATAAATATTAAACAATAATTTTAGCAATAGAAAAAAATAAGATGTACCCACACAAATATATATACTGTATATATATAGACAGACTTTTTCTTGTTGTTCTCTCTGTGGCCGGCGGCGGCGTTGTGTTTTTATCTCATCTTAAAATTCTTTATTAATTTCTTGGATATTAATTTCGACAACTAATCAAAAATATTAACGGACAAATTATAATTATGACTTAATCGACAGCCAATGGATTTATGGCCAAGCACAGAAGACAAGAAGTGATCGTCATGTTTTCTAATGACGTATACGCAATGCGGGCAACGCTCTCGGGCGACGCCTCTTGTAAATCAATCAGAGAGCGAAATTGCCCTTGGCATAGTTGTTGTTAGCGAATGCGGCTTGTTTTCTAAAAATCTGACGCTGACATGAACAGAAAACAACATAACATAACGTCAAAGTTAGGTGTGTGTACAACAACAACAACAACAGCAACAATGGTAGCAGAAGCTGCTTCAGCAACGCACTTTACGTTCATTTTTGTGATGGTTTTTTTTCCTTTCGTTTGAGCAAACATTGCGTATGATGATTTGTGTAGACGGCCCAGACCGCCAAGAAATATGAAATAGTCCGTTCGTTCATATGAACGGACAGCAGCTGCAGCAGCAGCAGCAGCGTAAAAAAGTTGTTGAAAACTTAGCCACGCATGAAAATTGATTGCGCAGTCATGCTTGTGGTTAGTGAAGATTGAGCTGAGCTCGACTTGTTGCTGAGCAGCTGCCTGAAACTTTGCTACAGAAAATAAAATAAGTGAAACAAAGATCAGGTTGTTAAGTCTTAACTCTCTTTTGGTCGCCAAGAAAACGCATTGAATTGTAATTTAAAAAGCCTTGCATACTATTTTGCGCAACTCAAAGTCTACTTATGGTTGGTTATCTTTAAGTTATATTTGATTGGAGTTGGTTTGTTTACAAGCTAAGCTTAGCTTTGTACTCTTCAAGTTAAATTCAAGTTGATTTGGTTTGTGTACAAGCTAAGCGTAGCTTTGTATTCAACGTTAAATCTGTGATGATTCACAGACAGTTTGTGATTAAGCTGCGGGGTCAACAGACTAATTTAGTTTAATACAATATTAATGGGAGCGAGACGTTGATAATGAAAAGCAAAGAAACCATGCTGTGCGTTAGTAACAACTTTATTTTCAGGTGAATCGAATTGTATCTCTATTTTTAGCCCTACTAATTATTCACGCCAATGTTAGTTTATTTGTGCTTGCTCAACTTCCTTATCCGATTCCGATTTCGATCGATATAACAAGTAAATTTAAGATATGATCGCAACGCATTATCTTAAAATTAATCAATAGTTTAATAGACGTTTAACAACTATTAACCTTCTGAGCGTTCAAGTGGTTGCAAATGAATCAAAAACGAGTAAATCTGGCAAACAACATCTCTTCTAAGTAGCAATAACATCTTCAACAGAAAAACCACTGACAGCAAATTATGAATTATAAACGAAGCGCGAACAAAATCGTTTTGTTGGCCAAAAACTGCCAATTATTTGTAGCCATTCATTCCAGACTCGTGGACAATACTCGCGAATAGCGGCTCATTAGCTGGCTTAGCCTTTTGTTTAAAAATAGCAAAGATATTGGCGATTTTCGAATGAAACGATGATCTCTTGTAATCGATTTTGCATTGTTTTGAGGCCTAAGCAATTTCCATAAGATCAAGGTGCATTATGTTGTTAGTTGTTGTTGTTGTCGGCTATTAAGATTCAATTAAAAAGCTTTACAATGTGGCGACGCTGTGACGAAGACAAGCAGATCATTGACTTAACTATTTTGACTGGGCCATTCATAATGCCTTCGGGGCGGCTTTGTCACGCAAATGCTGTTCATTTTGAACTATTAAAATAGTGTCGACTACTGGCAGGAAGCCGTTGTGACGGACTCCGGACTGCGCTTTCGGTGAGCGTGAATCAATTAACGGCACGGCACGGCACAGCACACACACACGTCATTGGCCGTGCAGTTTGTGATTGTCCGTTTGTTGTGTGGCTCTGAGACAATGTGGGTCGTGCGATCAGTGAGGGCCCCGACTCTGACAGGCACTTGTCAAACAAATCCATAATACGTGTCAAACACATCAACACATCCGAAATGCTGTTGGTGGTCACATGGTTCAAAGATGCAAATGAGAAGCAGCGAACCGAAAGAAGAAAAAAACCAAAATTAAATTATCCAATGTTTACAATCTCTTTACAAATTTCAACCTTGGCCTTACACTCAAATACACAGAAACACACACACACACACAGACACCTGTGCACAATCACAATCACATTCAGGCAAAGGCAGCATCATTCAAGTCATTTATAAGATGCACACACAAAACAAATGCCAACAAAGCCCCATGCCAAATAAAGCGCAGCAAGCGGCATCTAAGACGAAAACAATGTCAGAGCACAGCTACTTAAGACACACACAGATATAGATACAGATACAAATATACATAGATACACGCATACAGAGACAGGCACGCGCATGAACCCTTACTGTAACAATTAGCCGGGCCATTGACATGACGCAGAGATAAGAACTTAAAAGAACTTTACAGCCCCATCGGGACCAGACACTCTGGCGGGCCTGGCGAGAGAACCTTTTTGTCTTTCGGAACACGTCACGTGCCAGCTAAGCTAGAAGATAAACGGGTTCTTTTAGACAATAAAAGATACAAACTAAAGATGCTGAGAGATACAGACACACACATAGACATGAGCACATTCATTTGCATTTGTGCAAATTAACTTGAATGGCTTATAAATATAAACATTTAAATCAACAAGTTTGGTCTCGACTACTAAGTGCTGGCCAGACAACACCAGCACTAGCTAGAACGGGTTGCTTTTATGGTGGACTTATGGCATATTATGTATAAAGCGATAGCCATCAGTGTTAGTTCATGTTTAGCTATGAACTAGATTTGTCACCATCGCCCAAACGCAAATATGAATGAATAGTTGAATGGCAGACGTGAATGCAGATGTTCTTCGACGATAATCAAAATGATTTAAAGGTAAAACAAGCTATAACTCAACTAGTATTCAAATACGAGTGGAATCTTTTGACTGTAGATAGAGTGACAAAGGATCTTATTCCCTATTCTTCCATGCCTGGGCAACCAATTCTTATAGCCAGCTCATTGTGCTGCCAATTCATTCTCGACAATAGCGCAACACTTAATTACTCGATTATACAAATATTAATTATAATCTTCACAGTTTTAATCAAAGTTCAGAGTGCCAAATTACGGCACGAGCCGGCGAGGCAGCGAACCAGCATCGACAAAAAGGTGCCAAAGTGTCTAAGCCAAATTGCTAAGCGTTTCCAGCCAGCTCTGTCGCGGCTGTCTGCGAATTCATTTAGCCAACGGCAAGTCGGCGCTATAATTATTATCTTTTATATATACATATAAATATCTATCTTTTTTTGTTGCGTTATAAAAGCTAATTACTAAGTTAAATAATGATTAGATAGAGCCCGCTGCCGATGCTGGTTGTTGCTCAGTGTTCTGTGTTGTTCGATCGGTTTGCCGCCAATTTGCATAATGAATTCTGTTCTGCCAATTAAATTTTAACATCTCTAGCCGCTTTCACAGCGCGTGTCTGATTCAAATTGATCAGAGAGAAGCAGGCACGTTCCCGACCCAGTTTCAGACGGGAATGGGGAACACGATTAGAACCTATGACATTTAATAAACTGTGATATCAATTTGTATTGGGCTGACAGGCAACATGATGGGGCTGACGTAGTTTCCAGCTCAACTCGAACAGGTTAATTGAGGCCTAAAGATGCTTAAGTAATCATTAATTGTTGCTAAATTGTGATTAGCTAAATGCGGAGGCGGAAACAATGTGTGCGCGGCAACATTTGTTTTTATTTCTGCTCGCACTCGGCCATTTAAACAACAATTTATTGAAGTAGTTATAAATCAGACGAGTGCTCAACATTCTACGACTCTGTCAGTCTGCAATAAATTTGTACGATACGAGTAGAAGATCGATCTTTGCTGGCATGTTATGGCATAAGTTATGACGACTTGTTTGTGAGTTTCGTGAAACGGAAGTTTGATTATAAATCTTAAAAATGTTTTGCCAAAAAAGGGAATCTAGAATTCGGTGCATCTTTCTGTTCATTATTTTTTGCTATACTTTTTCCGTAATTAATTGAATATTTATAATGCTAATGCCGTCGGCTGCGGGCTCCACTGGGTGAATGTGCGGAAGCGCCTCAGTAATTTACGATTCATTGTTTTGGACACTTGACAAAATAACTTAGAAGTGAATGACAGGAGCGTGAGAGGTGCGTTGCTATGCGTGCTCCAAGTTGGACTGACTGCCTGGCACTTCATATCGACATGCCTTGGCTAATTCGGAGTGGAAGAATTTAAATCGCTACTAAGTAACCAAGGTCGGAAGCTGCAGCCCGACGATGATGATTTAAATTGTGCAATTTTTGCAGCTTCTTTTATTTATGAGGTTTATTTTTCTGGCTTTTGTTAATTTATGTTAAAGACGCGATAGCAACGGCGCAAACGGCTAGCTAACTGCGTTAACCTAGCAACTTAATTTGGCATTGCGCATACGCATTGTGAGCCGCCTCGTTTCGCGTGACAATAACAATATAAATATTGTCATGTGTCGATTGAAATGTCAAAGAAAATAGAAACACCTCCGAGATCGCCGATATATCTAGAGACAATGGAGAGGAGCAGCAGCACCGCTTGTTGACTTTGCTTAGCCATGCAAATTTATCAAATATCGGTATACGAATACGTTATGCGGTTATTTACAAACTTATTCAAATGCTAAACAAACCGGCAGCATCGAGGGAGAACGAGGCGTGCCTCTAATCGTTTCGATCGCTTTGGTGATAATTTGCAGACGTGGGAAACTTTTGTTGGGGCAGTTCAATATATTTGTCGGATTTAATAGCCTGCGTATTGTTCTTATCGCACAGATCGCCTGTAAACGTGCCGAGTTTGGCTCGGATAACAGGTCGTATGAGTATTATACTTGGAAATATTGTCACGCCACGCATGAAAACATAATAATTAAAGCAGGCGTTGCCCAACACAAGGCACAAGGTCAATGATCAACTGATCTTTGGCCCGTTCTCTCTTGCTGTTATCCAGTATTGGGCCTGCTTTCGATAGTCACTCTCGTCTTAATGACGCGATGCTCTTCTCAAGCCCATAAATAAGCACATTTTCGATTGCCGGCATTTAAGGTAATTTCCAAATGGTGGCGGCTCACGGCTTTTGATTCAATTTGTGATAGTTTCTTCTTTATTTTTTATATATTGGGGATTGGCGATTGGCAAGCGATGTTTAGTCTATGCTAATTAGGCAGAATTTCCGTCTTGTTCCGGTGCGGCAACAAGTTACCAAAGAAGAAGAAGATGCGACGATGAAATGATCGAGCGAATTCGCTTTATATTGCCATAAAAATATATAAATGAGTTTTTAAAAATCTTATCATATTTATTGACTGCCACAGAGCGTGTGTGTGGCAGCAGCTCTAGCACAATAAATCTGGCACGCCCTGCATGCGGTCCCCAAAACTGTTCTCTTATTGTTCTGTTTGTCGCATAGAATCCAATCCAATCGAATCGTCTAGTTAGTGATTTAAATTCGAATGACATACTAGTTTGCAATTCAAATCAGTTACGTAACACTCACACTCACACACACACACTTACTCGGGGATGGATGGATGCGTGGCTAATGTGAGATTTATGAATGCTCAGCTTTCGATAAGCATTGCCTGAAACATAATATGCCAACAAAGTGATTATTAATTACTTTTTCAATTTTCTAATAACCGTAAAAATAACCATAAATTGCGCGCCCAACAATGAACAAGACACTGAACATAGAATAGTGCGCACTGAGTTGGCTAACTGCTGTTTGCGGCTCTTTATGTTTCTTGTTTTCGATGACAAACATTCAATTAATCAAGGCATAGCAGCAGCGGAGCAGGTGAAAGGCAGTACCCGTTGGTGATGTCACATGATGCTCAGAACCAGCAGCAGCCTAGCTAATTTTTAGCTAATTTTTATAGTCCAGCATGGGATAACTCATCCAGCCGCTCCTCACAAAAACAAAAACAACAACGAAATGGCTGAGTTGGCAAAAAGCTTTTAGCTCTTTCCTGTCCATAGCCTTGATTAAGTTGTACGTGGCTTGTTGGCTGCATTTTTATGGCTTACTTTAAGTGAGACTCTTGAGAGTCTTCGGCCAGGTGAATGTATTTCCCCCACACACAGTCTTGGGCACGATGTATAGTGTTCAGTAAACGGAAATGATGTTTCTATGCCCAAAAGCCGTTAAATTTGTTGTAGCTGTGTGTTTCTATTTTTGTGGCAGAGGTCAAGTGAGCAGACAAACAAATGGATGGGCAGACAATCTCCTCAGCTTGACATGATCGTCAAGATTTTGTTTGCCAAGATGTTGAACAGCTTGTCACAACAAGATCTGGGGACGATCTACGGATTTGCCTTTCCTAATATCACATCATTCTGTATGCGACAAAGTTGTCAAAACATGTGAGATAACAATCTAATTTTACAACCCCAAAGATTTATGTGGGCCACAATAAAGTAAGTCATAAAAAAAGTACCGGCTTAATTAGATGGCTATACTTCATTGAAATGGACTGCAAAAATATTATTCTTACAAAATGTTATGCAAATTAGAGCGAAAAAAGCCGAACAATACAAAAGACTTAGGCAACGAACTTCACTTGAGCCACGAGCCGTGCCAAGCACAGCAGAACACCACAACGCACTTAAGAGCGACGCGCAGAAAGAGAGGCAGGAGAAAGAAAGAGAGAGAGAGAAGAGTGAGTGGAGTCTGAGATCGAAAACGAGATCGCTCTTAAATGGCCAACTGTCTTCTATTGTTTTGGTTTTCGTTGTTATGTTGCCTCTGTTTAAATGTAGCGTAGCTTTATCTGTGACTGCGACTGTGATGCGTCATGCGTCGTGACGACAACAAAGTGATTGTTGCGACTGTCTAAGGGACGGCATGCGTTCAACAGGCATCACATGATCACTTCTAACCGCCGCGGCTGCTGCCTCTGCTGCTGCTTCTGCTGCTGCTGCTGCTTCTGCTGCCGCCAATATCGAATTATTTAATTTAAATTTTGATTTGAATTTTTGTTTGATGTTGTTAATGTTACTGTTTGTTGTTGTTGTTGCTGTTAGTGTTGCTATTGTTGTTGGCATGCTTCTGTCAGCATTTTGTTGCCATGGTTGTTGTTACTTTATTTATAACACCGTATGTGTGTGTTTCATCGAGTTGATTTTGTTTTTGGCGGTCGTCGCTTTGCGCTGCTTCTCTTAGACCCACATAGCGAACCGGACGGGCCAGATATAGTATAAATTTCATAGAAACTGCCCAGCTCATCATCATTTGTGCTTTGAACTTCTTGAGTGTAAATTGCTCGTGCGCTTCTGGACGAGAAATTTTAGCGTTAACCCAAAACAGAATCCAACAAACGACAAATAATCAAAATGGTATGTGATCCTGCTAAGGATAATAACAAGTGAACAAGTGTTGAAGAGGACATGCAAGATCTCCACATAAAAGTGAATACATTAAAGAACAGTAAAAAAAAGAAAACAACTGCCCAGAAGAACAATCAATTCAAGTGCCTGCGAGTCAAGTGTACAACTTCATTGCCAGCTGACAGGCTCGAGTGTCATTCTCACGCATTCCATTCGCGCCCAGGCGCAATTGCTGCTAAAAATAAATCAACTGCCAATTGGGATTTGAAAGTGTACTTCAAATTGAATTTTTGTTCTTGTTTCCGGCACAGAAATTCTTCGTGTTCATCGCTCTGGCGCTCATTGGCTTCGCTGCTGGCGCACAATTGCCTGACTCGGCGACACAGGGACCCAATCCCCAGGACATTGCTACACCCGAACCGGAATACATTGACATCGAGGATCCAGCACCAGCTGCCGCTGCACCTGCCCCAGCTCGTCCCATTGCCCCACTGCCTGTGGCTCGTCCCATTGCTCGTCCTGTTGCCATTGCTCAGTCCTTCAGCCGTCCCATTGTCCAGCAGCAAATTGTTCAGCAACCGATTGTTCAGCGCGCCCAGTACCTGCCCCCTCTGGCCCAGCAGCAGCTGCCCGGACATGCATACAGCAGCCAGGCTGGCTACTCCTACCGTCGTCCAGTCTATGTAAGACGCTTCTACCGTCAGCGCCGCTACTAAAGAGGGGCTGCGATGTCTAGCAATTAACTTTGACTACTTATTTAATATATATATCATATTTCTTATTGACTCCTAACCTGTTCTGGCTGTTTTTATTTACGCACCAAATATTTTTCTCTCTTTTGCTATCACCCGCCCCCGTCTGTTCCCGCTCCCGCTCCCGTTCCCGATCCCGTTCATGATCCCGTTTCCAACACCACTACTACTACTACTACTATCTACACTACTATCTGCACACATGGAACTACTATCGCCATCGTTATCGTTATCGTAATCGATTCTAGCATTAACCATGATCCAATCAAGCACACATACCAAGCACACAGCCAAAACCACAACACTCTTCAGCCTCTTCAATCTATCCAACTATCACATTTAACCAACTACCTAATCAGAGGCGTTTTTCCCACGAAACGCTTACAATACTAAACATCAAAGTACAAAGAGACAAATGAAGTTCGGAAGATAACACAAAAACAAAGGCACAAAACAAAAAAAAGAAACCAATCGAAATGGAAAACGAAGTATTTAGTTATTGTTGAATCGCAAAGTTGCAAGTAAATAAAGATAAATTATTTGTAAAAACCAAAAAACAAAACAACAATGTTCAATAATGTTTCATTTGTTCGGTCAAGGTCTAGTTCCAGGTGAATGATATGCCAGATCGAAGCATGTCTTTAATTATAGTATTCACAGCTCATCAACGACACAATAAATGTGTCGAATAGTGTACGAGATGCGAGATGCGTTCTTATTTCCCCCAGTATTAGCCCCCAAACCCGTTGAGAACTGCTGCTGCTGCTGCGGCTGCCTTTGCAGCACTCATCATTAATCACGATATAGCTATGAAGACCCCAACGCATAAACACACAAGCATGAATGTATGAATACGAATATGAATATGTATAGGGAAACCGAGTGCCATTTGCATACGGAAGCTGTGAATGGATGACTGTGCCATGTACTGACAAGGCATTATTACCTGATACAATATAACTTGTCTGCCAGACCCCATTGTGACCAACTCAAGCGCTGCCTCGATTTACGTTGAGTTCGTTTTGTGATTTTTCGGGAGTTTTATGATTTAGAATGGCTTGCCTAAACGCCAGCTAAGCTTTGGTAAACAAATACATAAATCTACTAAAATACTTTCAAAAATTCATTAAATCAACCGGTTTACAATCGAGTCTCTTCCTCTTAATTCTTCTTGTTGTCGCTGCTCTCGAATCATCTCCTAAATTTGCAAACAAATCAGTTAAAGAGCCTTTCACACGACTTGGCTTAGCTTCGGGTGGTCAAGCGAACTAGACAAAGTGCTATTGATTGATGAATTGATTGCCTTTTTTATTGTGCCATCTGTGTGTGGTGGCTCACATGACTGCATGATATGTATGACTATACCCCCAATGGGGAATTTGAAGCGATTTGTGACACTGTTTGGTGTTAATGGATGTTGAATGGGCGTCAAAATTAATGTAAAACTTCCGTATGGCGACTCCTTCAGATCATTACGAGAGTCACACAATTGACCTTCCAAACATTACAATGATTTATGATGAACCTTACAATGGGTAGTCAAATAATTGTCTATTGTGGAAACTGCTCTGAACTTGAATGAGGAAGAATATGCGATGATAAGTGTTTTATGAGCGTGTTGACAAAGGAAACCAAAGTATTTTCAGTTGCTGTGAGAACAGATTTTATGCACCATTTATTTGAATTCTACCAAATTTCAAACTAAAATCGAAACTGTTATACAAGCATGATGCCAATTTTGTAGCATATCTTTTAGATTGGGCTTAAATTGCCTAAAAGTAGGTAAGATTTCTTTGATGAAAATGAGTGTAGACTTTTAAAAGTTCAGTTAACCTACAGTCCAGTTTATTTGAATAAACCATTTAACGAATGTTTATTAATTGTTAATTAAATATATCTTTATTGTCCATTCGGCATTTTATTATCTCGGAAATCCCACAATGAATTGAGTAGATTGATTCTTAAAGTGATTTACATTGAGGTTTATCTACGTGGGATTGATTTTATAAGTGATAGATTGTGCATACGCACTGTCAGCCAATAGAATGGACAGGTATTTAAATAGTGGCAACCTTTCTCTTTTTGTATTCTTAAAATTCCTGCATGCGATTAATATACAAATCAGATGTTTCTGATGACGTTGTCGAAACCAATCCAAACCAGTTGCACAGCTCAGAAGAGAACTTGCTTAATCCTCCCGATAGTTTAGTACTCAAACAAGCTGATGGCGAGTAATTTATGACCGTGTATTTGTTTAAATGTTGCGACTAATACGCAAAACTAATACTAATAACCATTGCATACAATAACATAATGAAAACATTTAAGGCATTAAGCGAAATTATCTAATTAATTAGCATAGCTCATGGAGAGGAGTGTAGGAGTGTGTGTTGAGCGGGTGGCAAACTGGTTATGCTCGCATAATTCGGCATTAGATCATTTACTCGATTTACATACCACGAAAGTACATGCAAACGAATCAATTTTGTCAACAACAATCGAAATATTCCTAATTTGGCAATCGATCGTTATTTATTTCCGTTATTTATTTGCACTTGCCATTGAATTCACTTTCACACGGGGGCGTGGAAATCTTCTTCACACCTTACCATGCAAACAATGACGGCGATTGTTTACTTTTGGGTTTACGCTCAAGTGAGCTCCATAAATTATAAGCTGCTCATTTATTGGACTTATGGCGCAAAGCCAACACTTAACTGTGTGTGAGTTTAGGCTAGGTTGAAGCTGCTCCGTTTGGTTTCAATTACTCACGCGAATTAACAAATGAGCGAATCGACCAATAAATCTACACGGAATTCGCCAAGAAGAATTTTGGACAGACAATGCATAACTCAGGCAGCAATATACGATACACTCACGATCTGTGATATCCGACTCTTGTGGGTGTTCAATTTCGAGCAAAGCGGACAGACGACCCACATGACGATCACTTGCCCATGAATGAAACTGTTTCTAAAGTAGTTGAGTGTGATATACTCGTATGTATATATATTTACTGCTCTGCGATGACTCGTTCAACGTACTCTTAATTATGTTGTCTCGGCACTTGAGTCGAGTTGGAATTCGAGTAGGATTTTCCCTCAGTTGAAGATCAATTAAACCAGCAGGATGTAGCTTTAAGCATTGTATTGTTTTATATTTTTAGCATTAGCGTTAGGGCTCGGTTATAAATAAATAACTGGACAGGTTACAAATACAGAAATACATATAAGTATATACACATAGAGGACTGAGTGATATCGGCTAGCTGGGGCTGGGGGAAATGGCTTAGTAGAAGAAGGGAGTGGCTGGGGCGTTGTAATGGTAACCATCATCGCTGTGTGGTTCGATGATCTCCTGTGGTGGCAGATAGGAGTTCTCTGGCTCCAAAGGTGCAGCGTACGAGGGAATAGGAATCTTGAAGGTGGGAAGGGCAACTGGAATTGAAGCTGGCACTGGCACTGGCAGTGGGGCAGGTGGCAGATAGTTGTTCTGGGGCTGCTCAATGGGCAGAGAAGCGACTTCCTCGACTACAGGTGGAATGTACTCCTTCTTGGGCTGTGCTGGTGGCAGATAGACTGGCTTTGGTGGAGTGGGAGGAGGCAGGTAAGTAGGCTTAGGTGGTGCTGGTGGCAAGTAGGTGGCCTTGGGTGCAGCTGTGGGCAGCTCAAATGGTATCTGAGGTGGCTCGTAGTTGTAGCCAGGATGTGCGTGCTCCTCGTGATGATCGTGATGGTGATCGTGATGATGATCGTGGCCAAACAAATGTGAAACATCAGCGGCAACAAGCGCCAGGCTGAACAGAGTTAGCACAAGGACTTTCTAAATGGAGAGAAATTGAATAAAGAATTAGTATAAATAGAAAATAATCCTGTGAGCTCGGCTTGTACTAACCATTTTGGTTTGGAATAGGAACAGTTCTTGATGCGACGACGGCTGCTCTCGAATGATACAGTTTCCGGAAAGTGCTTCTTTATTTATACAACCGAAGCGCAAAACCGGGCGCGCACTAGACCGATCTGAGCTCTGATTGCCGGACTGTCTGATGTGTGGTAAAGCCAACGTTGATGCCGACGTCTGCGTTAGCGTCTGCGTCGACGTCAACGGCTGTCAGCTCAGTATTTGTCTTACCCCTAGGCAGCCGTTATTCGCATTTGAATTCTACTTCTATTAATTCTATTAATTTCCAATCGCCTTATGCGTTTTACTGCGTGAGGCGGACATCGGTTCACGGCTCTCGCGTGAACCTGTACAGGAATTAGTTAGCCAAGTTGCGCCAGTTTATTGATAGCTGTCTGAATGCGGGCTGTGCTGTGCGCTGTTGCTGTGCTGTTGCTGCTGTTTAATGGCCAACAGCCATAAATGCCTCCTCCCCTTTTAAGATAACATCTTTTAAGCAAACGTTTTATGGAGCCGTAGATTTTGCATGATTTTTATTGATTTCGTACTCGTGTTATATCACAACCGATATCTGCACTACATTTTGGCCGAGTTTTCTATTAAGCGCCGAAAATCGATTGGCCTCACTTGATCAGTTCGATATCGAAAGAGGTCAGCAAAAGCGGCAATCGACGCTGCCGGCTGCAGTTGGCAATTAGCAAGTTTGTTTAATTGTTTTCTTTGTTGGCAGACGTGTCTGTAATCAATATGCCGCAGAGCATAACATGCAACATCATTTTTCATTCAGACTATGGACTACAATAATTAAATATCCTATAGAGACGGAGTGCAGCGCGTGCTTCGCGCTTTTAAAATAGATGCGGCTCTGCTTTTGTTTAGACGGTTAAATATAGCCGGGCTAAGTCAATGGCTAATAGGGTTTAATAGCCTCGAGTTTGCCTTTGTCTGCAGCAATTTCATTGTCTGTCGTAAGGTGCATTCGCAGTGCGGTCAAGGTTGCGGTGATTGGTGAAATTCACGGGATGATCTGCATAAAATTGGAACATGACAAGCAATCGATGTGCCTATTATAATATTGAATGAGGAAATGGATAAGGCATTCAATAATAAAGTTCCTCCTTTTGATTTTAAATGCATTTTTATTTGCACAACTTAAAATAAGATGCAGTTATCGATGAGGTGTGTGTATGGGGGTGTGTCGCATATTAAATACGTGGATGCCTTTCTAAAACTTGAAGCGACGCAGTGGCTGACGGTACTGGTAGCCAGGGTTGCCGGCAGGCAGAGGCAATGGTGCGGAGTGGCTCAGGGGAAGTGCATATGATGGAACGGGAATGTGAAAGTCGATTTGGGGTGAGGCCGAACGGCCCTCAGACAGAGCGGGAGGCAGATACTGCGACTCTGGTGGTGAGGGTGGCAAGTAGGTGGCCTTTGGCTCAGATGGTGGCAGATAGGTAGCCTTTGGTGCCGGTGGTGGTGGTGGTGGGGGCAGACTAGGTGCAACCTTGGGTGGCAGATACTTGGGAGCCGGTGCTGCAGCAGGCAGATAAGTCTTCTCAGGCTCAGCAGGGGGCAGATACTTTGTCTCGGGCTGTGCGGGAGGCAGATACTTGGTGCGTGGCTTCTGTGGTGGCAGGTACTCCGTCTTGGGCTGCTTGGCCGGTGGTGGTGGTGGTGGTGGCGGCAAGCTGGGTGCTACCTTGGGTGGCAGATACTTCTCAGCTGGCTTGGCAGCGGGCAAGTAGGTGCTGCTTGGCTTCGCTGGTGGCAGATACTCCGATTTGGGAGGGGGCAGGTATTCTGGCTTGGGAGGGGGCAGATACTCGGGCTTGGGTGGGGGCAGATACGCCGGCTTGGGTGGGGGCAGATACGCCGGCTTTGGTGGTGCGGGTGCTGCATAGTTATAGCCAGCGGGATGTTGCTGGTTCAGTCCTTTGAAGTGCAGATCGAAGTGAAGACCAGGCGATTGGTGGCTCGAATGGGAATCCTCATGATGCGAGTGAGAATCCTCGTGATGGTGATGAGGATCGTAATGGGAGTCGTGATGCGAATCGTAGTGCGAATCATGGTGCGAATCATGATGCGAATCGTAATGCGAGTCGTGGTGATGCGAGTCGTGATGATGATGATCACCACCACCTCCAAACAGATGGGATACGTCTGCCTGTGCTGTGGCGCACAGAGCCGCGACGGCCAAGAGGATGCACAATGGTTTCTGGAAGAGTTGCAAATGGGTTAATCCAAAGGATGATGCCAACCTTTCTCTGGTCTTTATTTACCATTTTAATGCGGGATGATCTGCTGTCCAAGGTAGATGCTGCTGCTGTTTGCAGACAACTGAATGTAATGCCCTGATCGCTGACGTTTTAGCTTTTATACGTTGTGGATCGACGAACGATATTGCAGCTGAGATAGTGCCCTAAGCGGCGTCTCCAGCTTAGCTTTGGGAAATAATTAATATTTGTTTTTGTTTGCTTTGTTTTGGCCTTTTTCGCTTTCGACCAAACAAAGGCCAACGCATAATTTGCCTACCCGTTGTCGTTGTTGTTGTTGATTTTGTGGTTTTCTTCACACTTTTCTGGGTTTTCATGAACTTGAAGACGTAGAGCCAATTATAGACGTGTGTTTTTGAACGACGCGCTCCACATCTATTTTCGAAAAAACGATGAAAAAAAATAACAATTAAATCGATTTCGACTCTTAATTGAGCCCAGAGCAACAAACCCGAACTACGACTGGCATTCATGAATATGCAGTCCAAGTGAATAAGGAAATTTTGGAGTTTGAACTTCCACTTCGAAGTTGGGACAATTGGCCGGTGATTGAATTAGACAAGATTGATATCAATTGGCTAACAGATGAGTTTTATTTTACATATTTGGAAACTTATATAAAGCGAATACGACTAGGCAAAACGGTACAAACAACATTCCGGGCGGGTGGTAGGTCAACAATCAACAAAGGTGGGGGAAGGGAGTGGGGTAAGGTGTTGCAACTTAGAAGATGAACGGCTCGGCGGGTGCATCATAGCGATAGCCGTGCTCCTCGGGCAACTCCTCCTCAACGACAATGGGTGGCAGGTAGGTGGGAGCAGGCGTGGGTGGGGGAGTTGTGGTGGTTCTCCTGGTGGTAGTGGTGGGTGGTGGAGGTGGCAGATAAGTGGGAGCTGGCGTGGGTGCGGGTGTTGTCGTTGTTGTGGTGGTTGTCGTGGTGGTAGTTGGTGGTGGTGGTGGGGGAGGAGGCAGATAGGTGGGCACAGGTGTTGGTCTACGTGTGGTGGTCGTTGTTGTTGTCGTTGTTGGTGGTGGAGGTGGCAAGTAGGTGGGCACTGGTGTCGGTGGTGGAGGTGGCAGGTAAGTGGGAGCTGGTGTGGGTGCTGGTGTCGTTGTTGTTGTTGAAGTTGTGCTGGCAATCACAAATGGCACAATCGGTTTGGGGTAATCGTAGCCATATCCATGCTCATCAGCGTGATGGTGGTGCTCGTCGTAATGGTGTCCCTCGGCGTGGTGCTGCGCCAACAGCTCCGGCGACAGATGAGAGACATCAGCTGCGGCCAAAGCCAACATGCAAGTGGCAAAGACAAGGCTAAGGAATGCGTTCTGCAAGGTAAAGGAATACAAGTTAGACATATATATATATATATATCTATATATAGATCACGAGATCAGTGAGCACGCACCATGTTACACCTTGAGCTGTTAAACCGTAAATGATTGACCAATAGCCACGGCACCTGTTTATTTATAGCACCACAATTCTAAACAGTTCGACACTCTGACTGACTCCGACTGCGTGCTGTCCATGGCTCAAAAGGCCAATTATTATTATTTAAATCGATATGCCGTTGCTCGATTATTATTATATGTATGTATTCTTTGTGTATCTTTATCTGCAGCTCTATCTGTATCTGTATCTGTATCTGTATCTGTATCTGTATTTCTATGCGTATCTGTATCTGTTTGTTCATTATGCATTATTTACGATCGGTATTCTCTTAGGCGCGTTGAAGTTTTGTTTCTCGTCATCTCCAATGCTCGTGAGCATTTTCATCAACGTCGTCATAGTGCGGCACAAAGAAACTTCTTGTTGTTGTTGGTGTTGGTGGCGCTGTGCTGCGTTAAGCTGCGCTTCCGACCTACGGTCAGAGCATTCAGTTCCGCCGCTGGCAGCGTTGTAAGCGCACTACGCGCTGCCCCCTGCCTGAGTGTCATAAATCATTTAGACTTCATTTATAATAATTACGCTCGGCTTAAGAAGTTGTTGGAGTGGTCAGTGGTTTCATGGCCCTCTGCCACAGACAATAAAGTTGTCTCCGGGCTCTCTGTCAGCTCTGAAGCTTCTTTTAGCGCTCTTGATACTTTTGCGGAAGCGTTTCTAATTCAGCATCGCAACTGTGCTACCTACATGCTACCTACAAAGGGCGAGAACTAGTCCGAAGAGGTCTTCATATGTTCTCGTAACACAAACAGAACCGCCGTAAAGTGAGACAAATTGTTAGGTAATTTGGCAGCATCGTTTAAACAGATCATTAGTTCGATTAGAAGTCACGATTCGTTTTACGATCTACCCCGACAAGTAAAACATACAATCGCATCTTGTCTCGTTTCGTCTTGTCTTGTCGTTTCAACTATCACTTTTGTTTTTGGCCTCTTGAAGACATCTTCGGTTTTGCTAATTAATGCGGGTTGTTGAACCGCCAACGAACCGAGAGATTATCAAAAAGACTTTGACTATCGATTGCTGTGGCGTGTGCTCGATTGTTTCTGCTCGCATTTTAGCGCATTTTACGTAATTTATGGAAATAATTAAATTAATTGCGTGATGTTGCGTGCGGGCAAAACGATGCCTTGTTGTGTAGGTGCCGCACACAAATTAATAGGCCTCCGCATTGGTTTCTACAAGTCGACAAAATGTGCAAAAAACCTAGAGACTTCTTTAGCTCAAACCAGTTTTGCGTAGACATTTAAAGACATAAAACATAAAGAGCATATCATCGAGACTTGTGTGTGTATATTTATTAGGATTGAGTCCAAATGGTCACAATAGATATCTTATTGATTTCATTCTAAGCGCCGTCCAAGGCAAGGCAAGCGCTCAAGCCCTTGGCCAGGGGTGAAAGGTGTTTCAGTGTCTTTTAGATTTTTATTTATTTTGATAAAACTTTGGTACAAACAAATACTCTTAACTATGCGGAGGGGGGCTTAACTCTTGAAGCGACGGCTGGGCACTTCATAGGCATAACCATGGCCCTTGGATGAGGCATAGATGGCGCTGTCGACGCTTGCTGCTACCTCAGATTCAGATTCTTCGGCTTGACCCAGTTCCGCATCCGATGGCGCCACGGGAATGGCATCCTGAGGAAACTCATCACCGGTGGGGAACTCATTGTTCAGCTCCAGTTCCAGCTCACTAACCTTGGGTACATCGTACACAAATCCATTGCCCGAGCGCACCAACTGCGAAACATCCGCGCAGACGCAATGCCAACAGAGCACAGCCAGAAGAGTCCAAATAAACAGACGCTGTGCAGAAGATTTGAATTGTAAATTGTGTTTATAGAACGGTGGCAGCACTTACCATTTTATTAGAGGGAATCTTACAGAATGCCTGAGAAATATTCAAAACGTTTTATGGTTTCCAGCAACGTAGCTCGCACGAATGCAGCCAACGGCGCCGCGACACAAACTATTTATACTTCTATATCTTTGCAGATCGTGTTTGCTTTTGGTTCAGTTTATTAATTGCGCTGATGCTGCTGTTGCTGCTGTGACTGTTGATGCTGTTGCTGCTGATGTTGGCGATGCTGTAGCTGTTTCTGTTTCTGTTGCTGTTGCTGCTTGTCAAGCAACAAGCATTCGATAGTTAGAGCGGCCCTAGATAAATACACGGCAAGATCGAAGCACTCCAAATACAAAATGCTATACAACAGCATCGCCTCATTGTCAAGGCCAAGACTTGTTTTGTTTGTTGTTTGTTGTGTGAGGGGTCAAGTGTCAGTGCGTTGGTTCATTCGTCGTTTCACTCATTCGGCTTTGTCTTCAGATTTGAATTAATGATTCCTTCTATGGCTCTATGTCTGTGGCATCCATCACGTGCGCTCCACTAAAGATGTTGTAAGCATGCCAAAAGTATTCAGTATTTAGTCTAATCAATTATGCCCGCAACTCAGCTGGAATAGAATCAATCTGAACCCGTATCCAATCATCTAAAGCACACACACTGACTGTCAACAGTTTCGGCACATTTCCGTTTCATTAGTATGTATTTTATTGCCGAAGCAAATTAAACTCGAGCAATTTGTCTTTGTCAACTTTGACAATTTGATTGTCGCTTTCGAGTTGACAGCCATGAACAGGCAGCGTTCTATGTATTCTACCTTTGACCCATGCAACGTGCCGACATCATCATGCTGACGAGTGAATTTTGCATCCTAACGGGTCCCAGGCTGTGCAGATTTTGACAACTGCCAAATCGCATCTTTTTTTATATACTCAACGATTTCTTTATGCGCTCGACAGTTCAACTGAGCTGCTCTTCTCTCTTGCCTTGGTCTTTGCGGAGCTTTCGTAGTTCTTATCTTTTGATTTAAGTCTTTTTTGGACAAAACACAAACAAGATGCTTGACCGGCTTTTGTTTTAGTTTGAGGGTTTGCAAACACGATGAGGCTTTCTAATATCTATAGCATACTCTGAGACCACAAGTTTATCAACTAAAATAGTGAAATACTTTTGGGGGCCATAAAGTATTGAGTGACCTAGAAGGTATTTATCTACATTGTGGTTCTGAAAATATTCCCAAGTTTTTGATATACACTTTTACTGGAACGAAAAAATATGTGTCCGACAAATGAAGAAGTCTCTGAGCCCAAAAACTATATAAATTCTTGAATAGCTTACATTGCAAGTCAATATATATCCATGTTCATCGGTGCGTTGATCTTTGCGAGTGTCTATCTGTTTAAAAACCTAGATTCCAAAAATTGTAATAGCTACAATTGTCGAATTTTGCGATATTTCTGGTATGCGCCGCCTAAAAGTATGCAGAATAATCTTGACAAAGAAGTTAAATATTGAAGAAATAGTGTTGGTGAATAACACAGGCCCACAAAAAATAAAAAGTTTCATGATCTGGGTAAGCGGCATATGCAGTTATATGTATTTTGGGTCACTGAATCCGAATCCGAGGTCAGAATTTCGCCATCACGTCTGGACTTCGACATAACCTCACAAAACTGAAAAACCTTAAAATATCCCCCAAAAGATATAGAATCCTGATCTGAGCATACGATATATGTTTTATCATGTAATTTGTCCTTCTTAGTCCGAATGCGAAGTCAAAATTTACGTAGCACGTCTGAGTTTCGACTTAACCTCAAAAAACTCGAAAAATTTTTGGAACCCCAAAAAATAATGGGGGGTCATGATCGGGTCATGCGATATATGTTTCTATATGTTTTTAGACCTTCCGAATCCGAATCCAATGTCAAAACCAGCCTATCACGAATAAATTTCAATCTAACCTAAAAATTTTTTGAAAAACTTCCAAAATTTTTACCTTTTTTTAATATTGGATTAGGGTGTATTCAAATTTAATATAAAAATAGCTTTCTTTTCCCTTTTCCCTTTTGAGCATTATTTTATCAGTATTCTGAATAGGTTCATATGAGTACTGATTTATTACGTCAAAACTGTATTTTAACTAATAAAAAATATAAACTAAATACGTAATTCCACATATTAGCATAAATGCAGTAATAAATTATCAAAAAAATTAAAAATTTTGGAAATTTTTCAAAAATTTTTTAGGTTAGGTTGAAATGCAGACGTGATTGGCTGATTTTGATATTGGATTCGGTTTTGGAAGGTCTAAAAACATATAGAAACATATTTCGCATGACCAGATCATAAGCCCCCATTATTTTTTGGGGTTCCAAAAATTTTTCGAGCTTTTTGAGGTTAAGTCGAAACTCAGACGTGCTACGTAAATTTTGACTTCGTATTCGGAATAAGAAGGACAAAATACATGATAAAACATATATTGCATGCTCAGATCAGGATTCTATATCATTTGGGGGATATTTTAAGGTTTTTCAGTTTTGTGAGGTTATGTCGAAGTCCAGACGTGATGGCGAAATTCTGACCTCGGATTCGGATTCAGTGACCCAAAATACATATAACTGCATATGCCGCTTACCCAGATCATGAAACTTTTTTTTTTTTGTGGGCCTGTGTAATCGGTAGAACAACTGTTATGCAACCTATTGTAAGGGGGTAGCAAGGAACAATTGAGAGAGAAATTATTGATTTTATTATTTTAATGCAATCAATTTAGACAGGATGGAAGTTAATACGATAAGAAGAAACAAGCTATGGTAGACTTTTCTCGTACGCTCCTTTTAGAAATCATAACGCGACAACGTGCCTATGTCGCTATCAAAAAGCGACATTTAATAAGATAGAGAGAGAAAATTTGATTGGCTAGACTAATATCAACACTACAATCATCAAAGTAAGAAGGACCTTCTACATCCTAACGCATATTTCTATAAATTGAAACTTATAACCCTTAAGATAATAAAGTAAATATTTTTAAAATTATTTTCAATCATGAAGTCTATAAAAAATATGTAAACTTTTCTTTTCATTTCATTTCGTTTTTTTTTTATTTATTTCGATATTTCCCTCATTCGTCATTTGCATAAATGGTCTAATACTAAAGGATGGATTTATTCCTAATTAGATGAAGCTTTCTAGTATTCGAAAGAAGGCTCGGGGTCGTTGGGGTAGCTGTAGCCCTGGTGAGCAGGCTCTGGTTGGTAGACTGGCTCGGGAATGCGGACCTCTGGCTTGTAGACGGGGGCCACAGGCTGGGGCTTGTAAACAGGAGCCACAGGCTGGGGCTTGTAGACAGGGGCCACGGGCTGGGGCTTGTACACTGGAGCCACTGGCTTGGGTGCCACAGGCTGGGGCTTGTAGACAACTGGGGCAGGGGTAACCACCTTCTGGACAACAGGAGGCAGGTACTCGTTGTTGGGAGCAACAGGTGCTGGCTTGTAGACTGGAGCCACTGGCTTGGGTGCAACAGGAGCTGGCTTGTAGACAGGAGCAACTGGTGCTGGCTTGTAGACAGGAGCCACTGGAGCAGGCTTGTAGACTGGTGCAACGGGCTTAGGTGCCACAGGCTGGGGCTTGTAGACAACTGGAGCGGGGGTCACAATCTTCTGAACAACAGGGGGCAGGTACTCGTTGTTGGGAGCAACAGGCTGGGGCTTGTAGACTGGAGCCACTGGCTTGGGTGCAACGGGAGCGGGCTTGTAGACGGGAGCAACTGGCTTGGGAGCAACAGGAGCGGGCTTGTAGACAGGAGCCACTGGAGCTGGCTTGTACACAGGAGCCACTGGCTTAGGTGCCACAGGCTGGGGCTTGTAGACCACTGGAGCGGGGGTGACAACCTTCTGGACAACAGGGGGCAGGTACTCGTTGTTGGGCTTCACGGGAGCAACAGGAGCTGGCTTGTAGACTGGAGCCACTGGCTTGGGAGCCACAGGCACTGGCTTGTAGACTGGTGCAACGGGCTTGGGTGCCACAGGCTGGGGCTTGTAGACCACTGGAGCAGGAGTAACGATGGTCTTGACAGGGGGCAGGTATTCTGGTGCGGGCTCGAACTTGACGGCAGGCTGGCCATAGTGGTAACCATCCTCCTTCAAGAGTCCAGCTGGAGTAGGAGCGGGCTTCTGGTAGACAACAGGAGCGGGCTTCTCGTAGACAACGGGAGCGGGCTTCTGGTAGACAACAGGTGCGGGCTTCTCGTACACGACGGGAGCAGGCTTCTGGTAGACTACAGGAGCGGGCTTCTCGTAGACAACAGGAGCAGGCTTCTGGTATACAACGGGAGCGGGCTTTTCGTACACAACAGGAGCGGGCTTCTCGTAGACAACAGGAGCAGGCTTCTGGTATACAACGGGAGCGGGCTTCTCGTACACAACTGGAGTTGGCACATCAATCACGAACTGCTTCTGGGGCTGCTGGTAATGGTATCCATCTTCCTTCAGGTTGTCGCTGTGCGAGAACAGGTGCGAAACATCAGCACTGACGGCTGCCACCAGGGCGAAGACGATCAGAAATTTCTGCAAATGAATCAATCGATCACATGTTAAGAGTGTTCCAGGAATCACCCAAGTAGCTGTGTAAACAACAGACTAGTTGGTTATGTTTAAAAGCACGTTTCGCGATGATATAAGCTCAAAATTTATGTTTTCTTTGCATGCTTCACGGTAAGATGATTTTATCTCTTCACGTCTCAGTTATCCTCTGCTATTTGCACAGTTCTGTTTCTTACCATTTTGCTCAGATCCAAATTCACACCACGAATGTTGAAATATCACTGTGTTGGCGATCAAGACTACGACATTATTTATACGTCGGCACAGTCGTCGTCGTCGTCGTCAGCATCGTCGGTTCAGGATAGCTTCGACTATCCAAAAATGTATTCGGCATTAAGCAGAATCTTCTCGACAACACAAAACAGCCTCAGCACTATCGTCATCGATTAACTTTGCCGAATCCGAACCTGATTGGGCTGGTTAACCGGCTGTGACAGAACGACACCCATAAAATTATTCTTCTCGCTCTGGGGCTGTTCCCAAGCGTTATACATTTAAATACAATGAAATACCAAGATATCAGCAGGCAGACAAATTTAGTAAATAAAACAAAATATCATAAGAAAGTGTTGCAAAACGAAACTTACATACCCTTTCGAACAGGTAGATAAATTACCATCAGCAGTTTATCAGATTGAAAGAGGAAAGAAGTTTGTTCGTTGATATTGGCAAAACGAATTGGGTGTCAAGTAGTTGGCAAATGTTTATATACCCTTCTGGGTAAGTGTATAGCTATCGTTTCATGGCTTAATTAATGCAAAAGCATTAAATACTAAACAATGAATTTTATAATAGGAATCGTTCGAATAGACATACCATTAAAAAGGCCTATATGTTCCTGTTAGATTTATCACCTCGGGGTGGCAATTTCGCACTATACTTGATCTTGAACAGAGATACTCTTTATTTTCCATCTGGTATGCGGTCCATATAAACCCAATCGATATTTTATGGTTATTAATGAAACATTGGCTCAATATAAATGTGCCCAGAATGAGATTTTATACTATGTTTTATTTATGAGATGAGAACCCATTTGAACTCGCACACAATTTGCATGAGATCGAAACAGTTCCGCCACCAGTTATGAGACCTCAATTACTCACAAGCAGGTCCCGACCAGACGGCGGGACGGCCAACGAAATTAACAAAAAAAACCTGGTCAGGCAAAAACCTTCAAGCATAAATTGTGTGCCATATATAAAGAATGAAACCAGTTTTGGACGAAGGGCTCAACCCGAACTATGCCACGAAGCAACCTTTGCGAAGATAACGTATCCCACTCAATTCCTTGATCACTCTTGACCTATAAGACAACTTTTTCCTGCTACAGTGGGCAATAAATATTCGAACAATGCTTTTTTGGGTACTGCTAATATGGGAAGATCAGTCGGCAACTCTTCTCTGTACTCACATACAATACACATTGTATATAACTGTTTATCAATAAAACTTGCATCGTTAATTAGTGTTTAGCGCTCGCCGTTTGATTAGCACGCAATTAACTCAAGTTAAGATTGGCCTTGCCAAATTTGGGATCGTATTGGTGATTGTTAAGCCTAAACTTTTGCAGCTTACCCAGAATCAATCTAATCTGCTGACTCTTCCTGAACTAAAATATCTTATTCATTCAAATTCATATTCAAATTTGGCAAAAAAAAATCTACATATGTTTACCAAAACTCGGGACTTTTTTTATTCCAAAAATATAACGATTTATGAATTGTAACGGGAAGGGTATACTGAAATGAGCAGACTGTTTGTTGCTGAGACAGTTAAGTAAATTTCCGCTATTCTTATGCATCAACTGGCTTTAAAATTCAGCTAGTTTACTTGTTAATTTTTTGCCAATATTCAATTAGGGTATTTTATAGTCACTCTACTAAAATTTAGTCAGTGTACATGTTTATAAAATTGTGCTGGTTTTTGGACTAAAATAGAATTTGTTCTAGACGGGTTTTTTCATTAGCTCTGTGTAGTGAACCCAAAGGGCCCAGACACACACTTCTTTTGTCTTCCTAATTGCGATTATGATAATTCTTTCCCTCCTCACTACATCAATCATATATGAACTTATGAAATATTCTTTGAATTTCGCATAAATGATATCTAGTTTTTAGTCATCAATTTGTCAGGGGTTTTGTTTGAATTCGATGTCTTACTGTTAATCATACGATGATGCTAGTCACTGGAATTTTAAATCTTTTTAGTTGACCCTGAGTAGCCTTACTCATGAAGCCATTAAGCCATCTCGGATCATTCACTTTTGCTTTCTTAGCGGAGTTTTGGTGAGTTTATGGATTCTCAAACTCTGCGATGAGTTGCTCTACAGCGACCACAATCGCAGTCGGCAACGGGTAACTGTATTAATATTAACTGTATTAAGTTTCCGGCATTTAAATGGAAGCCAATTCAAATGTGTGTAGTCTACATTCAGATCAGCTCTGATTACTTCATCACAGATGAAAACAGAAATTAACAAATTTTTCGGTTCATTAGATGGCGTACGTTAAATGTCAAAATAAAAGAGGGTAAACGAGTTTCAGTCAGTTAATAATTATTAAGCATGTATAAGGTTACAAACAGATGGGTATATACATTTTAATGGATGTTTGAAGTCCCCATACTGGTATAATTAAGAATAGCCTATGCTTTATAGGTCTATATTTTTCCTATCAATTATGAATGTGTTCATGGAAATGCAAATGTTATTGGCCAGTGTTGTCAGCAACTGAAATAGAGTTAAATACGCAAAATTGTATCCCAAAACGATAGAATAGAATTCTAAAATAAGAAAAAAATACATTTTGATACAGTGCAACCGGTTCTATTAGTGGTTTTATTTTTGTGAATTTCAGGTATATTAACAAAGCATAAATTTAGCTGATAGCAGATGATTAGAAGAGTTCTGTTTCGTTCCAATAGATTGTGTTGTGACAAACGCAAAGCCTGTCCAAGAATGTCGCGCTTGAAAACGTGCAAAACCGCATATGAAATTGAATTTGAATTTAATTAACTAACTAACTAACTAACTAATAAAACAACAAATGAAAACAAATCCATGACTGTGTACGTATGTACCCGTTAAAGCAGTGCGATCTGTATGCAAGTGTGCAGAGGTCGAACGATAGCAGAGACTAAATAACTCATTAATTAATAATTAATTCAGCACATTACCCATACGCCGCATGTGTCCAGATCACCATAAAGCGCACATAAATTCTAAATATAATTTAACAGTGGCAATAAAAGTTAACAGTTTTGGTTCTTGTCCAAGCTAAGAATGTTAACTGTTTCTGTTAAAAATAAAACAGGTTTACTTGCTCCAGATGCTGTTGCTGCAAATGTGAAATTGATCGAGGAAAGTAACCAAGGAACTTAACATTTGTGGTTTAATTCCCCGCTAATAATATATTATGTATTACGCTTCAGCGACTTTTTGTGGACAAGATCGATCGATTGTATATACATACTATTGACTACTGTTGTTTTGTAATGTATCAAGCGGTACCAAATGAGGTACCATCGCCCACCAATGAATTTGCAGTTAGCGAATCCCTCGATTGAATAATTCCCTTTATGCAAAATTTGTGTGTGGTTTATCCCACGTCCGCGACTATATTCAAATGCTAATTCCCCATGGAATAAGTTCTGGAAATATAGAATTATGTTGGCTTTATTAGCATTTTACCTAAAAGAGAAAACGAAAGAATAAAGAACAGCACAAAAAAAACCAAAGTCATCATAAATATATAGATAAATAAAGTCAGACCGGCATTATCGTCGATCACAAAACCAATAGACAAAACGACCAAGTTCGTTATGGCAAGAAGACAATGAACCTTTGAGGGGTGCCCAGATACTTTTTGTACTGCTTTGAACTCATCGTTCTATAGATACCAGACGTCAAGAGCCAAGCGCCAGACGCCATTCAGATTTGATTAATTAATCAATCTGCTAACAGGAACATTCGGTTATTATACTATCTACACCATCTGATCTAGTGGAACTTGCTTTATGAACTGCGAAACTGACCGATCTAAAGTTGTATTAACAACAATAGTTGCAACAGCTACTGCTTGATTATAAAAAACAAACATATTAATTTATGAAACATCTGCACCATAAGTTTGGCTTAGCCCATACACAATTGATAATTATACATTCGAAACTTTGTTTAGTTGAAATCAGGTTTGAGCTATTTTCAAGCAAAATAATTTGAAGATATGCCTTATAAATATTCATGGATGGCAATTCCTTTTGCCAGTGACAACAATAAATGAGGGAGTTTAATAAGCAAACTACCCAGCTGGGTGCCTTGCTGGCTGATAAAGACGCCGATCTGCTGCTGCTATGGCTAATGCGGCAAATTTGTTTATCTGCAAACAGAAAGAAGAAATCATGCAAAAATAGAAAAAAAAGAAATACATAATTTGCAGGCGCTTTGATTGATGATACACATTACTTCCGTTTGCGAGCGACTCGTATAAAAGTAATGGGCGATTGCTGGAAATTATTATTCGAGACTTTGTCTTATCAGCAAGCGGAACATTCGAAATGGTAAATAAACTCAGCGCTCCGCTTCGCTTATGGATTAATATACTAAAGATGCCTTTGTGGTCCTTGCAGAAATTCTTCATCCTTACTTTGGCTCTGGTGGGTTGCGTTGCAGCCGAGTCTGGCTACAACTATGCCAACCCTGGATCGTCGGCAGCTGCCTCTGTTGCGGCTCCAGTGAGAACCTATGTGCCACCCGCACCAGCTGCTTCGGCTCCAGCTCCAGTCTTCCACTCCGCTCCTGCTCCAGCTCCAGCACCAGTCTTCCACGCTGCTCCCTCGGCACCAGCTCCAGTCTTCCATGCTGCTCCCTCGGCACCCGCTCCAGTCTTCCACTCTGCTCCCGCACCAGTCTTCCAGGCTGCTGAGTCTGCACCTGCACCAGCTAGAACTTATGTGCCACCTGCACCAGTGCGTGCTGCTCCTCAGGTCCACCACCACGCCCCAGCACCTGCTCCAGTCCGTCACCACGTTGCTGCCTCTGCCCCAGCTGTCTCCTTTGCCGCTGCTGAGTCTGCACCTGCTCCAGCCAGGACCTATGTGCCACCTGCACCAGTTCGTGCTGCTCCTCAGGTTCACCACCACGCTGCTGCCTCTGCTCCCGTTCAGTCCTTCGCTCCTGCACCCGCCCCAGTGCAGTCCTTTGCTCCCGCTCCAGTTGCCGCTCCAGCTCCCTCTTTCGAGTCCTTCGAGTCATCCTCCTTCGAGGGTGCTGCCTCTGCTCCAGTTGGCTCCAACGCTGGCTACCAGTACAGGACCGTGCGTCGTCGCGTGCACAAGAACCGTGCTTAAACTCCAAGGCAATAACGACATAACGATCGATAAATCTATGCAATAAAATATTTCAAAACGACTTCACAGTTTCTTGTTCTTCTAATGTGTACTAACATTTTGCACTGACTGTAGCACACGCCTCCTTGGTTATTCAACCTGCTGATTGCACACGACGTTCGCAGTGCAAGCTCCTCCATAAATTTAGTCGTCTTTGATCTGAGAGATTTTCGGCAGGCGCTTTGCTTTGTATTAGAACATTCATTTGAATACACAATGATCGCATTCAATACAAACAAATGGGTCACATCGAGTGCTCATTGGGTTTCTCACGCTTGCTAACAGGTTCTTGTCCATTTTGAAGTGCACGATGCACAAACGGTTTGGTATATAATTGAAGCAAGGCGACTTCAGTGACACAAACGCAATGGTAAGCACATGGCAATTGGAGTACCAGCAGCCCAATGAACTAATCTATCCCAATCCCCTACAGGAGTTGTTCCGATCCTTGTTGGTTGCCCTGCTGGTGGTGGGATGCTTGGCTGAGGTTTCGCTGGCGAAACATCATAAGCACAAGCGGTATCATTACGAGGACGATGATGATGATCGTCATTATCTACCGCCAGCGGAGCGTGACTCGGATGCATATTACCACAAAGAGAAGCACACCAGCGAACGTGTTTCCTATCACCAGGATGAGGATGAGAATGAGCCTAAGCGTGTGGATCACTACCATCACTATGACAAGAAGCCTGAGGTTAAGACCAAGCATATTCACTACCAGCAGTCTAGTCCCGTAGTACGCACTGCCGAAATACTGACGCCTGCTGCATCCCAGATCGTTACTCGTCGCACTCGTCCCAATCGCGTGCTCTACGCCACTGCACCCAATTCCGTCTTCCACACACAGATCAATGTGCAATCACAGGACTCTGAGTTGAACTCGCAAATCACAGGATCTCCTGCTGGTGTTCAAGTTCCCATTGGAGCACAGTTGCCAACGGGTGCTCTGGCACCCATTGGAGCACAGTTGCCAACAGGTGCCCAAGCTCCAATCGGAGCACAGTTGCCAACAAGTGCCCAAGTGCCAAACGGAGCACAGTCTCCAGTAACTTCCTTGCCCAATTGCCAGTTTCCAGTAGCAGGTAATCCTCCAGCTGGCTGTCGTGCTCTCGATCCAATAGGTGCCCAATTGGGTACAGGTGCTCTGGCGCCCAACAATGGACTACCAGCAGGTGGACAGTTGCCAACAGGAGCCTTCCCTAACAATGGATTACCAGCAGGCGGACAGTTGCCAACGAATGCAGTACCAGCTGGTGGACAATTGCCTACCAATGGCTTTCCTAATGGTGCTCAGCTACCTACCAACGGCTTCCCACTTGGTGGACAGTTACCAACCAATGCTGTTGCCCCAGCTGGTGGCCCTCTGGGCAATGGAAATAATTTATTCGTTGATCCCTCGTTGGGCGCTCAGCTCGGAAATGGCAATCAACTCGGCGGTGGTCAGCAGAATGGATTTGGATTGGGTAATCAGAATCTCTTTACTCCTGCAGTTGGTGGTCAGTTGCAGCTCACTGGACAGGTTCCTTTGGTTGGCGCACAGGCACCTGTTGCTCAACGTCCAAGCTCAGTACTGATTCAATTTGATCCCGTCGTAGGCGCACAAGCACCAGTCGGGCAGCAACCTTTAATTGGTGCTCAGTTGGGCACGGGACAGCAACCTCTACTTGGTGCTCAATTGGGTACCGGACAACTGCCTCTACTTGGTGTCCAGCTTGGAACTGGTCAGCAACCTTTACTAGGTGCTCAACTGGGTAATGGGCAGCAACCTCTCCTTGCAGCTCAACTAGGTAATGGTCAACAACCTATACTAGGTGCCCAGTTGGGCACTGGTGCTGTACCAAATGGCCAACAACCTATCCTGGGTGCCCAGTTGGGTACTGGAGCTGTGGCAAATGGTCAACAACCTATTCTAGGTGCTCAGTTAGGTACTGGAGCTGTACCAAATGGGCAACAACCTATTCTCGGAGCCCAGTTGGGCACTGGAGCTATACCCAATGGCCAACAACCTATTCTCGGTGCGCAGTTGGGCACTGGTGCTGTACCAAATGGGCAACAACCTATTCTCGGAGCCCAGTTGGGCACTGGAGCCATACCAAATGGCCAACAACCTATTCTCGGAGCCCAGTTGGGCACTGGAGCTGCACCAAATGGGCAACAACCCATTCTAGGTGGACAGTTGCCAACCGGAGCTGCACCAAATGGGCAACAACCTATTCTAGGCGCTCAGTTGGGCACTGGAGCTATACCAAATGGACAACAGCCAGTCTTAGGCGCCCAGTTGCCAACATCGGCGTTGGCACCATTTGATCCCACATTTGGTGGACAGTTGCCCACCTCAGCTCAAGCAGCTGGCAATGGAAATCCAGCTACACCTGGACAACTTTTAAATGCTCGTCGTCGCAACCTTCGCCAGCGCAATCGCTCAAACTACCAAGGTCTCAATGTGGTCAATGGCAACGTGTTTGGTCAACCCAATGTGCAGGGCCCCACCAATGCTGTGGGCAATCAGCAGGACACAAATATTATTGATGGCAACTTCTACAGTTTTCCCGGACATTATCAGCGTAGATTGTTGAGGGTTAACGGCAATCGACGTGGTGTGCTGCTGACTGATGGCGACTATGATGATTATGATACTGGTGTAACCTCCACTGATCTCGGCTTGGCAGCTAGCTCACCTGAGCTCTCTTATGCTACTCCGGAGAAGAAGAAGTCAAACAATGATTACGAAACAGCTGCCTCAGAGCATCACGATGAGTATCGTGAGGATGGCTACCATTACAAGAATCCCAGGCGTATCAAGTGAGATGTGCTCTCAATAAATATTCGTATATTTTTCAAAATAAATTATAGCAAGTGCTAAAAGAGCAGAACAAAAATTGAAAATGTGTTGCCATCTTTTGGGCAGATAAAGAAAATGGACGCCAGCTTCATTTCCGTTTCGCCAAGTCGAGCTTAAAAGCTTCATTTGTCAAAATGAGAACAAAGCTCGCTTTGCTAAACTTTTCTGAAAAGCTTTACACACGACTACATGGTATTTTTTTTAGTTGGAATGAAGAATTGTGGACAAGATTGACGTAGGTTAGATGAGAAATAATAGATAGTCTATCAAATTAGGAACTCTTTTCTACATCCACTCTTAGTTCAACTCTCTTCAGTCTGATCAGTATTAAACAAAAGCTATCTATATGCTTATATGTTTGTCTGGCAAACTAGTTCAGCGCCACACAAGCTTGCAGCACAATGGAAACAGATACACAGGTCATGCAAGTTTTGGACATAATAGAAAGGAAGATGAACACATTTGGTCGCAACAAAATCAATTGCCAGCATAAATTAATGCGTTCGTTTAGATACGATTCTCATGCAAATTCAATACCTCAACAAAGAGTAAAAAAATGTATAAGAAATATACAGAAATAAACAAATTGAACCAATCGAATTTGTAAAGAAAAAAACAAAAACTACAAATAATATAAATATACCCGGCTAGCTGGGGTACATCTTCGATCTGGGCAGAGGTAAATATGATGCGTGTGTCATGCAAAAAGGTATTGTGGGTAAACTAAGGCGGGGCTTTCACACACACACAGGCAGGTGGTCATGTGACACATACAGTGTATTCATAGTAAGATTATTGTTTGCCATCGATGTCAATATTTGGCAGACAACTCTTAAATCATAGATGATCTCGCATATCTTCCCATGCTGTAGGTCATCATCGTCAGCACAGTGGCAGTGTCATTGGCTATGGTAATCGAAACTGCAGTCATTATATATGCAAACTAGATCATTAGCTTATCGATTAATTAGTCGATCGTTGTAATCTCGTGCCCCAATCGACCTCTCCCTCTCTCTCTCTCTCCAATAAATCATTGTAGTTCAGTGAGGCGAATATATTAAAAACGGAGCATGTAAAATAAAGCTGATAATTTGTGAAAATAAAATCTATAAATTTATGGCACACACTTCGCGCATGAGTAAGAATCTTTTGAGCTGAGACTTTGCATAAATTTATCGGGCGAGCTATCGCGCCGCAGCGTCTGTGTTGACCCGGCTCGTGTTTCTATTTGTATCGCTGTTTGGACCCTCTGGCTCTGATTACAGAAATAAATTTGTTTCCAAAAATGTGTGCGAATTTTCTGTTGCTTTTTTCGCTTTTTGTTTGTTTCTTTTTTTGTAGCTATGCAAAGCGAGTGCGGCGGCGGTGGCGTCGGATCACATCTCAGAGTTGAGCAAGCAGAGATATAGAGAGCGGGAGGCTGGAGTTCAATGATCCGCACGAGGCACCACTATGGGCATTTCTATGGCCCGGTAATTGTGTACGCCCCGCTTAATTGGCACATCACTTAATATGTGTTTCGTGTGCGTGTGTGTGTGTGTGTTGAAGTTGTGGGAACTGCGTGGCCAAAAAGGGCTGCCCTAGGCTTACGTCATATGCCAAACATAGCAACCGAGCTGGAACAGAACCCACAAGCATTACAAATGATTCTGTATGCCAAGTGATTAATTCATAGCACTCAGATACAAATTATTAATCTCATAGCCAGCAGGCAGCAGAAACTAATTGAACCCTTGATCGGCAACCCTCACACACACACCTACACACACACTCTGCACGCACTCTCACACCTATAGAAGAATTGATGCTGGCTTCAGATTCGAAAGGAACTTGCCAAATTTCTTGTGCCACGCGTATGAATTTTTAATGACCCCGCCGCGTGTTGGAAGTGTGCGCAAGTTTGTTATTATGATTTTATTTATTATTTTTAATTTCGTTATTTCTTAGTTTTTTTAGCTTTTTTTGGTGCTGAAGATGAGATCCATGTCGATGGCGGCGGCACTTTCTAGTCGCTGTGCTGCCTGCCTGCTTAGACGATATTCGTAGCGAGAAAGAAACTGGTTTCCAGAATGATTTATCATACATTTAAATTAAACAAAAGAGAAAAAATAAAAAGAGCATCAAAAGACAAAAGCTTAATTTATCATAAAAGACTAAAACGTGTACTTAACAAGAAAGATGTTGGCCATTAGGAAGTCTTGAGATGTATACTCTATGAGAAGCATGAAGCGCGAAATAGAGATAACGGCTCTGTTAATAATAAACATAAAAAATAATAAAAATACTTCATAATAAACACATCATTTTGGTTAGTTAATTACATAGTTAATTACATAGGTGTTTAGAGCAGAGAGTTTTGCCACTTCAACACTCTTGGATACGCTCTGATTAGTTCATAGAAACACCCAACTCGCACTCTTTATAGGGTATGCGTTTAGAAAACTAAATTAAGGCGAGCGTGCGAGTAAGGAAAGGAAGCTACGAGAAAGAGGCTGCCTGTTAAAAAGCAGAGTTCCATGCGAATAATATTAATTAAAACAGAATTTGCATAATTCAAGAGACCGAAGAAAAAGGTTTCTGTCAGACAGAGCGACGCGGTTGCCAAGAACTTGGCCACACTGCATGCCGTGTGCGCTACACTCCAGACACACCCCTTGTCTAGGCTGAGTTTTATATTTTCCAGAGTGTAGCGCAGCTAACAGACGACTATGCACGATCACTAGATGTAGTTGGGACCATTGTTAACAGAGCCAGGCGACATATCTGTTCCCTGTTTATCTTCCTCGTTTTTAATGGGATGCTCGTCGGGATTTGTGTTGGCGTGGATACGTTAATATGTGCACATGATTTTTGGCCAACACTTTTATGTTTAATACCTATTATGATGAGACTTTTGTGTTTATTTTCGTGTGTTCTCGATTCTAGGGGACGGGTTGAGCTGCCTGCTTGCCTGCCATTCACTAATTTGCATATTTATGCCATTTCAGCATAAGCATTAATTCCGAAATGGCACTTTTAAGTGCTTGGACCGGCTAGTCGGGCTGCTGGGCTGCTGCTACCCTGCTGGGGCTGCTGCTAGAGAAGCAACCAGACCCAACGCCATAATAATTACGACGGTGATGTATTGTTCAGCATCAAGCGATCTGAACATTTATGGCCAACTGAAGCACTTCTAACAACAACGTGGAGTCTCTTCCCGTACTAAAAAAGGAACACAATAGAATGAAATAGAATAGAATATAAATTAATAAAGTTGGTTTAGTATAATGAGCCCTGATTCGGACGTTAACTTGGATTGTTAATTCGCCAAGGCATCAATTGACCTGCCACTATCTCTTATTTTAATGCTGCACGCATACAGGAAATCAAATCTGTAGTTTCATTGTTTCTTCACTTCTCGGTTCTTTGATTTTTTATGCGAAAACTAGAACTCTATTTCATCAAATGTGGATGCATTGAATAGTGTTGTGCTCTTTATGATCGCCTCATTTTGGGTTTATAGCACTAGTCAATTAGCCATGCGCCAAACTTATACTATACATATCAAGACATGATAGATAATGATGCTAGAAAGAGATACACCACCATCACGTGGCTCTGCTGCCGCCCACTCACATCGTTGCTGGCACCGAACGATTTCGAGTGCTCTTCAAAATAGTACCAGGTACACTGGTACCAGGTACACTGGATGGCGTTGTCCAGCCTTGAGTATGATAAATAATTATAATCATTATGTGTACTTCTGCGAATTATTAACAAACGTGAGTCATGTGAGACGAGCTGACTGAGCTCAGAGTTTAGATCTCTGTTCAGATCATCCTTCAACCGTACGGAACCAATTAGATCTTGGCGCCACTAACGAGCCAGCTGAGCCTGTTGTTATGGCACAGTTTAGCATTGATGCTATACTGGTACATGACTAAACATTTGCAATTCCTTATCGGTTCTGATTCCGATTCCGTTATGCCGCTATCATTAATCATGCGAATCGTTCTGCCATTGCTGCAGAGATTGCGCTAGAAGTATATAGTATGTTTATAGCTAAAAGTATTAGTATTTATAGTGATGTTAAGATACAATATTATGATGTACGGATTCTTCCCTAAATAAAAAAAAAAAAATATAGTATTTATAGCTCATTTCTTATCTTTGCATATTTATGAAACGAATATTATGTGAATAATTTCGATAAGCGAACGAGTAGTTCGTGAAAAGTTGACGCTCAAATGAATATGAATTTAATACCTGATTGGGATGGGAATTTGGGCCAATATAGGCCTTTCAGAAATGTTGTTTTGATCTTAGGCTTTTCATCAACGATATCAAAGTGTGACTATTGTTGTTCGTTGTTTAGCGTGTGTCTCAGATTCATTCACTATTATATCCGGCATTTATTTTACGCACTAGATCAAATATAACAAAAATATGCCATCATTATAATATCTTTTTGTTCGGCCGAATGCCGCTCTTCACCAGTTCCTTTAAATGATTAATGAACAACGGCGAACGACGACATGACAACAATGAGCCAAGGCATCACCAAGCAACACCAACATCAAAGTCAATAGCAGCAGCAATAGCAACAACATCGGCGACAAAAACAACAACAACAACACACAAATCATAAAGAAGTACATGGGTACAAAATTGTTTTATTTAAATGGGCAAAACTATATTGAAACACATAACTCAACAATTTGGATTTTAATCGGGCGCGATTGAAGAAGAAGAAGCAGAAAAGAGAAAAAAAGACACAGAAAAATTAAAATAAATTCACTCCCATAGTTTGAGTTGAGGTTGTGTGCGTTGAGCGTGTTGTCCATCAAATGTTTTGCATAAGATTAAAGAAAACAATTAAGAGAATCCGTCCGAGCGAATTGGCCAAGCTCGTTGTGCGAATGTAAACGCTGACGTCGACGCTACGCGCCGCTCACCGGCCGCGGCGGTGCTGCCTCAGTCGCTGTCGCTGTCGAAATTAACATTGGCGCAGACGTCGCTGTTGTTGCCGCTCGTCGTTGCTGTGGTCAGTTAATTGAGCCACCGGAGAGGCTAAGAACTCGTGCAGAGCCAAGTGGTGCGAATTTACAGCGCGATCAAAGACGAAGCCGGCTAACGTTGACGTCGACGACGACGACGACGTCGACAGTGGCGATAGCGTCGGCGTTGACGTTGACGCCAGTTTCGGTGACGCCAATGCAGGGCAGAGCTGCGAACGCTGTAATAAGCGGCCCAGAGAGAAGAATTTGTATAAATACCAAAAGGTTCTTCGTATTTCTTCATTAGAGTTTCGAATTTACTTGTGTGAACAAGCAACTCCAGCACTAAAGATGGTACGCCTCATCTCACAAACTGCCTTGTGTATACCTCACATCCCACATCGATCACTGAAGGACTTATCTCATCGCGTTTCTGACAATTCTGACCTATTCTGCTTTCTTTACTTTGCAGAAACTTTTCCTGATTGGTTTCGCCGTGATCGCAGCTGTGGCCGCTGATGTCAGCCACCTGTCGAACGAGTACTTGCCCCCCGTTCTGGAGGAGGCCCAGACCGTTGTTGAGCCCAGCAACCAGTACCTGGCTCCCGTTGGCGTTTCATCTATCGGAGATGAACAAGGTAGCCTTGCCGATGATGGATACCGTTACAAGACCCACAAGCGCGTTGTGCTCCGTCGTCACCGTCGTGATGTGAACGAGCTCTCCAACGAGTACCTGCCCCCTTTCGCTGCTCCCAGCAACGAGTACCTGGCTCCCGTCGCTGCTCCCAGTAACGAGTACCTGGCTCCCGTCGCTGAACAAGGTAGCCTTGCCGATGATGGATACCGTTACAAGACTCACAAGCGCGTTGTGGTCCGTCGTCACCGTCGTGATGTGAACGAGCTCTCCAACGAGTACCTGCCCCCTTTCGCTGCTCCTAGCAACGAGTACCTGGCTCCCGTCGCTGCTCCCAGCAACGAGTACCTGGCTCCCGTCGTTGAACAAGGTAGCCTTGCCGATGATGGATACCGTTACAAGACCCACAAGCGCGTTGTCCACCGTCGTCACCGTCGTGATGTGAGCCACCTGCCCTCCAACGAGTACCTGCCACCCCAACAGGTTGCTGCCGCTCCATCCAACGAGTACCTGCCACCCCAACAGGTTGCCGCTCCCGTCCAGTATGCTCCCGTCCAGGTTGCTGCCCCTGCTCCCATTGAAGCCGTTCAGACCATCGAAGAGGCTGTGCCAGCTCATGAGCTCGCCGATGATGGATACCGTTACAAGACCCACCGTCGTGTTGTCCTCCGTCGTCACCGTCGTGATGTGAGCCACCTGCCCTCCAACGAGTACCTGCCACCCCAATTGGTTGCTGCCGCTCCATCCAACGAGTACCTGCCACCCCAACAGGTTGCCGCTCCCGTCCAGATTGCTGCCCCTGCTCCCATTGAAGCCGTGCAGACCATTGAAGAGGCTGTGCCAGCTCATGAGCTCGCCGATGATGGATACCGTTACAAGACCCACCGTCGTGTCGTCCTCCGTCGTCACCGTCGTGATGTGAGCCACGTGATCAACAACGAGTACCTGCCACCCCAACAGGTTGCTGTCGCTCCATCCAACGAGTACCTGCCACCCCAACAGGTTGCCGCTCCCGTCCAGTATGCTCCCGTCCAGGTTGCTGCCCCTGCTCCCATTGAAGCCGTTCAGACCATCGAAGAGGCTGTGCCAGCTCATGAGCTCGCCGATGATGGATACCGTTACAAGACCCACCGTCGTGTTGTCCTCCGTCGTCACCGTCGTGATGTGAGCCACGTGATCAACAACGAGTACTTGCCACCCCAGGCTGATGCTCCATCCAACGAGTACCTGCCACCCCAGCAAGTTGCCGCTCCCATCCAGGTTGCTGCTCCAGCTCCCGTCTATGTGGCTGCTCCAGCTCCAGCACCCGCTCCCATCCAGGTTGCTGCCCCCGCTCCCATCCAGGTCTCTGGCCCCGTCGTTGAGGCTGAGCCAGCTCATGAGCTTGCTGCTGATGGATACCGCTACAAGACCCACCGCCGTGTCGTCTACCGTCGTCATTAAACCTCATCTGAAATGATTCACTAGGTGATCAACTTGCACTCATTTTGGAGTGCAAGTTTAATATAAGAATATTTCCTTTTTTCGTTCACGAAATAAAATATTACGAAAACAACTACTTATGATCAATCTATATATACTTATGAAGAGGCTGCATTATAAAGAATACCACATAAAAATATCTTTCGCAAGATACAAGGGTTCCGGGTTCGAATCCCGGGGGAGGGCATGGTTTTTCAAAACGGCAAGGCTTGCCAAGACAATATTTTCCTACTTCACTATAGCAAAATATAGTGTTTGGTAATTCTTAAGAATATTCCCCACCCTGTGATGTGAAGATATGATATTATGATGTATGGATTATTCACTTAATAAATATAATAATTTAAAAAAAAAAAAGAAGATACTTAAAGATATTATCTAAAGAGCAAATTTAATGAAAGTCATAGGAACATGCGTACACAACCGCATCAACCATGCGGTGTTTGCGGTGCTGAAGACCACCGCATGCAGATCTCTGATTCATACATTTCTTTAAAATCAATATCCGTTCGTTATCTATCGAACTTAACTAAAAATTGATGTACAAGGTAATATTTTAATATTTGTGCTCTATATGTCGAAGATTCTATATGTTGCTTGAGTTATGTTTGCTTGCCGGCAGACGGTCATGGCTAAATCTAGACGTGTCTATTAATTCTGAACATATATATAACAACACATAAACATGTGTTTGGAGCAACTTTTTCGAGAGCTCTGCGAATTGAATGGATCTAAAGAAAACGAAAACCAGTTTCACGCAAAAGCCGCATCTGCCGGCTTCCTTGGGGTATGCAATACTATTTTGCTACCTTGTCTGCCAAAGTGTCTGGAAGATTTGATCAAAGCGTGCTTCTAATATAGCAATTGTACATATAGATTGGCCATAACGTAAATCACATTATTCGAATCTAATTACAAGCAATTAACTGCGGATTAATTAACTCATATTCGGAACTGGGTAGAAGGCGGCACGCGCACTTAGAAGATGAGTGAAAAGAAAGGGGGTGAAAGGAAGTGCTGTTGAAACCAGATTTCAACAAATGCAAATTAGATTGGACCATTAAATGGCCAGCTTTGTTGCCAATTGATGCGATCGGACTGCAAAGGGGAAGCGGACATCAATATTCAAACGCGTGAACGGTCGGGGACAATCGATAGTAGATTTGGTGAAATCCGAAAAAAAATTATACATACACATACAAAGGTATACGTGTATTGTGTATAGATATATCGATGTATTCAGCGCACTCTTAGTGACAAGAGCGCAAAACTTGAATTAAACCTGATTGCAAAAACTATAATAGATTTATGTTTAACGTTGTCAGCTTTTTTCACAAAATACACAAAATGCAAAATACATTAATTTAAAGCAAAGTTAAATGCTAATTTTGGTAGCAGAGCTGCGGTGATTAGAATCATATAAATATGCGACTAAAATCGGCAAACAGTATCATTTCTTCTTGGATTCTACAGTGCGCTGGAGATCAATTTTGAAGCTACCAAAATGGTATGCCTAGATCCTGTAGAGCTCAATAAACAGCTCGATTATAATATTGTTGCATATCACTAATATAATTTTGTAATATCTATTACAGAAATTGCTGTTGATCTGTGCCCTCGTCGCCGCTGTGGCTGCTGATGTCAGCCATCTGCCATCGAACCAGTACCTGCCTCCCCGTCATGTAGCTGCTTCGGCTCCGGCTCCAGCCTATGAGGCTCCTCAGTACTCGGTTGCTGCTTCGGCTCCAGTCCAGAGCTTCGCTGCCCCAGCTGTCCAGTCTTACTCGGCCCCAGCTGTCCAGTCCTACTCTGCTCCTGCTGCCACCTACACCGCTGCTGCTTCCGCTCCAGTCCAGAGCTACGCTGCCCCAGCTGTCCAGTCCTACTCTGCCCCCGCTCAAGTGCAGTCCTACTCTGCTCCTGCTGCCACCTACACCGCTGCTGCTTCCGCTCCAGTCCAGAGCTACGCCGCCCCAGCTGTCCAGTCCTACTCTGCTCCCGCTCAAGTGCAGTCCTACTCTGCTCCTGCTGCCACCTACACCGCTGCTGCTTCGGCTCCAGTCCAGACCTACTCTGCCCCAGCTCCAGTTTCCTACAGCGCCCCAGTCGAGACTGAGTCGTACGAGACCGCTGCCTCTGAGCCAGCACCAGCCCACACCTTCTCGGCCAACGATGGTTACCGTTACAAGACCCACCGTCGCGTTGTGCTCCGTCGCCACCGTCGTGATGTCAGCCACCTGCCCTCCAACGACTACCTGCCTCCCTTCCAGGGCGCCGCTTCTGCACCAACCTCCGAGTACCTGCCCCCAGTTGCCGCTTCGGCTCCAGTCCAGTCCTACGCCGTCCCAGCTGCCCAGTCCTACTCGGCTCCCGCTCAGTCCTACACCGCTGCTGCTTCGGCTCCAGTCCAGAGCTACGCCCAGCCCGCTGAGAGCTACGAAACTGCTGCCTCTGAGCCAGCACCTGCCCACAGCTACTCCTCCAACGATGGCTACCGTTACAAGACCCAGCGTCGTCGCGTCGTCCGCCGCAAGTTCTAAATGGTCAGCTCTAGAGGCTACCCATAGCAATCCTACATTATTACAAAATATTGAGCAATCGTTAATCCTAACTTTAATGTTTATGTTGAGTAATTTGTATGGTAATTGCCAGGGAACGAAATAAATAAACAATGTCTAAAAAATAATTGCAAATTTGTTATTAATTATAATAATAAAGTCTTTAAATATCTATCATATGAAGGGAGAAAGATTACCACGGTCCTTTAGCTAACACGTTAAAGCTACTTGTACTAAAATCTGCCTCTTTCGTTTTGTTGTCTGTAAATCAAATCGCTCTATGAGGATGATGGTTGAAACAATATCAGTTAGTGAATTTACTGTATTATTAGTTGAACACTTTCCAAGTTTCTCGAGATTAAAATCTACATTTTAAATGAGACTGTCTGCATCTGAAAAGCATTCATTATTTTGGTACATTGCGTTGTGAAAACTCTAAAAAAATAGTTGTTTGTATATTAATTATTTATAACATACATTTTAAGTTAGTTTGATAAAAGTATGCAACAAAAATATTGCATACAATATTACAAAAAAAAATCTGTAGTATACTCTTAGGCGCTTTTTAAGCTGGAATATATATATTTTTTCTTTAAACTTAATTTATTTATTTGTTTCATTAGGGATCAGAATACAAATATTCCTATAACCTAATGAGCCGCCCGCCCATCTTCTATGGTTGTTATTTCTCCAAGACTACTTATAAGTAGTTTCTGTGAATAAAAAATAACTGTATATAACATCCCTTGCGGGGATCGAACCCACGACCTTTGGATTAGGAATCCAACGCGCTATCCTCTGCGCCAAAGGGACATGTAGGAAAATATATTACTAACACTTTTTTTAGTTTTTTTTGTTTTAATCTTTCTACGAAATCCATTATTATTATTTTGTTAATTAATAGGTGTCGTTATTGTGTGATGTTAATACTATTCTGTGATATTTCATAGCTAAAAACCGATTTTGAATAACATATCTCCATAAAAATGTTTATCAAAAAAAAAAAATGATTTTTGAAAGAATTGTTCCAGCAAAGGACACCCCGATAATTTATAATGGACCTTCGTTACACTACTTATAAGCATTTTATCGATTCATAACTATACTCATCTGTTTGTTTTTCAATTATGAAATTTGTATACTAAGATAAAAACAACAGATCTCATATTCATATCGTTCGTTTTATTTCGGCAGGATTGCGCAATTTAAAATTTTATAAACATAGTTTAATGACTAAAATTTGATTGCAGAGCCCACACATGCAGACTCAGTTACATCATTAATATTAAATATTAAATAAATTTATTATAGTTAATTACAATTATTCAATATCGTAAGTTCCTATGGGCACGGAGAGGCAATCGTGTCAATTAATTAGTGATGATGACGAGGGCAAGGAACGAGCCTAGTAATTGAAGGCGATCGCCGGTTTCGGGTATGAGTAGCCTTCGCTCTTGGGCACTGGAGCTGGGGGTGGAAGGTACTTCGGTGGAGATGGTGGAGGTGGGAATGGAATTTCTGGTTTGGGATAATCATATCCCTGATGTTTGGGCTGAGGTGGGTTGGTCGGTGCAGGTGGCAGATACTTGGGTTGAGGTGGGCTTGTGGGCACAACGGGGGGCAAGTACTTAGGCTGTGGTGGACTTGTGGGCACAACGGGGGGCAAGTACTTAGGCTGTGGTGGACTTGTTGGCCTTGCGATCGGTGGTGGGAATGGAATCGAAGGCTTCGGGTAGTCATATCCCTGTTGTTTGGGTTGAGGAGGAGGCAAGTATTGTGGCTTGGGTGGACTGGTTGGCTTTGGAGGTGGGATATATTGTGGTGTAGGTGGGCTCTTCGGAATTACTGGCGGAGGGAATGGAATCGATGGCTTGGGATAATCATAGCCTTGATGTTTTGGCTGAGGTGGCTGGGTCGGCACAACGGGGGGCAAGTATGTGGGCTGTGGTGGACTTGTGGGCACAACAGGGGGCAAGTACTTGGGCTGTGGTGGGTTGGTTGGCCTCACGGTCGGTGCTGGAAATGGAATTTGTGGCTTTGGATAATCATATCCCTGTTGTTTGGGTTGAGGAGGAGGCAAGTATTGTGGCTTGGGTGGACTGGTTGGCTTCGGAGGTGGGATATATTGTGGTGCAGGCGGGCTCTTCGGAATAATTGGAGGAGGGAATGGAATCGAAGGCTTGGGATAATCATATCCCTGGTGTTTGGGCTGAGGTGGGCTCGTTGGTGCAGGTGGCAGATATTTGGGTGTAGGTGGTTGTGGTGGGTTTGTTGGCTTTGCTGGTGGAATGTATTGTTTTGGAACCACTGGAGGTGGGAATGGTATATTGGGCTTAGGGTAGTCGTAACCACTTTGTTTGGGCTGAGGTGGAGGCAAATATTTCTGTGGTGGTGGTGTTGTGGGAACAACGGGAGGCAAATATGTAGGCTGGGGTGGGTTTGTTGGCTTTACTGGTGGAATGTACTGTTTTGGAACTGGTGGGAATGGAATATTCGGCTTAGGGTAGTCATAACCACTTTGTTTGGGCTGAGGGGGAGGCAAGTACTTCGGTGGAGGTGGTGTAGTTGGGATAACTGGAGGTATGTATTTGGGCTGAGGTGGTGGGAATGGAATATTCGGCTTAGGGTAGTCATAACCCTTAGGTTGTGGTGGAATGGTAGGTTGTGGTGGCGGTATGTATTGTTTCTGTGGTGGATTCGTTGGAGGTGGGAACGGAACCTGTGGCTTGGGATAATCGTATCCCTTGCTCGGCTTAGGTGTAATGATCTGCTGCGGTGGTGGAATGTACTTCGGTTGCTCCGGTGGGAAAGGTATCTGTGGCTTCGGATAGGAATATCCGCTCTTTGGCTGCTCCGGAACTACTTTCGGTTGTGGTGGTGCTGGGAATGGAATATTCGGTTTTGGATAGTCATATCCTTTGGGCTGCGGTGGAGGTGGGAAAGGTACCGAAGGAGGTGGATAGGAGTATCCATCAGTAAAAGGCACTTTCGGTTGTGGGTAATCATATCCCCCGTGTTGGGGAAGGAAGTTGTTGCTCAAGTCCTGTAAATATTGTTAATCATTATGCGTATTCTGATATACTTATGTGGATACTAAGCACTTACCTGCAGTTGCTGGTACTCAACGGGGACTGCGCTGTAACCCTGGGCGGACAAGGCGCCAAGAACGAGGCACACAAGATGAAGTTGCTGCAAAAAAAATACGCATATAAATCAAAAGTTAATGATCATTTGTCAACGGAGGAAACAAAGGTCAATCGCTGAGGTTTCTATATTTGACAGCTGCCCGACAGCTTCAACACAGATCCAAGTCATTTTATGGGCATCTCTAACAGTGTATTTAATCGAGTCACAAATTTCCGCATATAATTAATGCCTGCGGATTTGGTCAGCTCGCAAAATGTGTGTGAGAGTATTTGAAACTTTTGGAAATTTTTGCCTATGGTCATAATTGCCAATATCCAATTTTATTGTTTATAACCCTAATATGTGAGGGACGACGTGCACACAGCGAGAAATAGGGTCAACGGGTCGTTTTGCAGCCACTTAACGCGGTTTCAATTTTGTAAATTATTTGTGATTAATAAGTTAAAAGCATTTAAACGCATTTTTCGTTGCCGTGGAATGCTGGTTGCCCCCCTCTACACTAACAAGTTGATCATTAGTTATGGGCCTATTGACAGACGGACGAGACTGAGACAAGCCCGCATGTCAGTCAGGGTGCCTCTCAAATTATTGGGGCAGCAAAACTGGTAGCTACTGCCATAGTCAACAACAGTCACGCAGCCACACGGCGACACACGGCGACTCAATGTCAGCGCATCTGCAATTAGCATACGATAGTTAAGTCAGGCATATGTGTGTTCTAAATTCACACAAGTGTTAATGATCTTATGTAATTTTGGAATTTAGTGCTTTAAGCCAGCAGTCGACCAGACCAGTTCAAAGAACTTTTTATTTATTTCATTTCAGCGTTGGGTTAATTAAGAAACTGTCGGATTTATCTAAATTGGAAGCCAGCGAATTGCCAAAAAACTAATTTGATACAAGTTTTTGTCAACCTTGAGACGGAGAAAACAATTTGTAGTCATTTTGAATAAACTAATTTAAATACCCTAGCCCCCTCCAGGCACTTTCAGTCCGCTCACGATGTTTGTAATACATAAAACGTGGTGTGCTGATAGAGTGTGTGCAGAATCTGGATTGGCCACAAATAGACAGCTAACTGACCAGTATTCTTAATTAAGATATAATTATAGTATAACGTCTGAGAGGGTATTTAAGCTTCGACAATAGTTAAGCAGACTAGTATTCCATTAATATTATGCTATACTTTCAATTCAAGCTATTAAGCTGATATAGTGTCGAGTGGCAACAAACAAGTTTAGCTCTAGATTTTCGCAAAGAACCCGGAATTTTTGAACTCGAATTGAAGTACATAATTTTGCCAGAGAAGAAACTTACGCCGCCATGAAAGAGCTCTTAAGAGCCATAAAATCATAACGACAGCTATCAAAGAACCAAAAAAAAAACCCAATGGTAGCAATCGAGTTGAAAGACAAAAGAACCCATCTAAATAAATATATTAATAAAATGGATTCAACCTCCCACGCGACGGCAGTTTGATGACTTAGACAAGACGGCGAAGAGAAACAGAATTTTTGATTAATTGTAATAATGAAACAAGAAAAACGCGAGAAAAAAAACAAACATGACACTCCAAAATAGCAAACTGGGCCCGCAGTCATTACTTCACTGGGGTCGCTTGTCAACTGTCAGCTCGAAGCCTCCAACTCATCCGTTGAGCTCGTCGACGGATTAATCGTCTTTTTTTTTTTTTGCTAAAGTGCAGCTGCAATCTTAGTGGAACCATAAAACTATCTGTTGCTTCCTCGGTTAAGCCATTTGATCTGATCGTAGTTCACAGTTCTCTCTATTTCGGACGACATTTATTATGTGGTTTTATGGCTGAAATCATTTTCCTTTTAAACAAACTTTGTGTGTGTATGTTATGATATGTTGTCCATTAAGTCACAGCCCAATTAAGTTTTGTTGAACACACAAAAATGTTCTTCTACATATACCATATATATTATAAGTGTTCTATCTACGTGTATATATGGTTGTGTTTCAGGTGTCATACTATAATAAATTCTCAACGTGCTGAGCAGAAGGCGTACCGCAAATGTTGTGACTCTGATGATGATTTTATTTAATTTACTAGATATGGCAATGTTCTGAATACTTCTTTGGGGCAACAACAGATGAGTTTACGATAGAAGTTTGTGTAGACATTTCCGTTTGTCGTCTTAATTACAACGAGATGTAAAAAAGGTCAGCAGCTACCAGCTTTGTAAATTAAGTTCGTATTTGGTTTTTAATTGTGACGAAATTCCTTAAAAAATTGCCTACTCATTGCAAGTGCCATAATTCTGTAATTTTCGTAACTGCACCCACAATTGGAGCGTGCGGAAAGAATCTGATTGTTAAATCACGACGAGTCATTTTTACAACAATGCGTAATGGCGACAACAGCGACAACTATTGTACAACAACAATCTGCGAGGCGCGTTAATTGTCACAATTGAGGCGAGTGAAATTCGCCTCAACAAAAAGGTTTATAGCAAGTCTATGGCGATGACGACCTTGAAGAAAATGCGCTGTGGTTGCTGAAGTTGCCGTTGTTGTCTCGGTCTTGGTGTTGGTTTTAGTGCTCGGTTTTGGTGTGTTGGTGTTAGTGTTATAGGTGGCATTAATTACAATTGCTCAATATGACAACTTTTGTTCTGCGGCGCTATAATTCATTGAAGCAGCGCACCGGCTGCACAGTTCAGCGCATTGCGCATACGCAGCGTGTTCGGTGGTCAAACAAATTGGTTGGCAAATCACTTGCCACATCCAGCTGGAGGCCAAGAACACGTGCGCGTCAAGCTAGACGCGCGCGCAGAGCGTGAAGAGCGCTAAGTGGTTGTAAAGAAGTACGAAGAGGTGGAGGGGGAAGAGGAAGGGGAAGGGGCTGCCAACTGAGCGCATTTATGAGTGTTTCCGGTCACTGGGTTTTCATATTGCTCATCCAAACTTGGCACCGCTTAGTGAGTCAGCGATTAGTCTAAGGGCAAAGTGAATCTCGCCACCATCGTCATCAACCTGAACCTCATCATCATCATCGTCGTCATCATCGGCAATGCAACGCCCGTTGGCAGTTGTGGCAGGTCGCGTACCCCCTTACAGTTGCCAGCTGTTTTCTTTTTTTTGTTTTTGCCTGTCTGCCTTTTCAGTTTTCTGTTATTTTATTTGTACTTGTACCGATTTTCTTCAATTGTAGCGCCATTTATGCAAATTTAGCATGCGAATGCAAATACGAATACGAGTAGGGGTACTCGTAAGTTGTTTGTTTTTGCCATCGCTATTAGAAACTGTTTTTTTTTTTCTGTTTTGTTTTTATTTCTTCTTGCGTCTTCGTCTTCGGTTCGGTTGAGCAATTTTGTTTGACAGACAAATGCGATGCCGCCGTCGAAGTAGAAGTTGAATCTGAAGTTGAAGCCGTTGCCAGGTGCAACTGCAACTGCAACTGCACCTCAAAAAAGTGTGAACCCTTTCGCGGATTCTGACTGTGGCATGTGGCAAGTATAATACCCGCAGCAGATATTGTTATTACTCGATTGTTCACACACTCTTTCAACTCACCATCTTCATTCTTGTGCTGCTGTGATGCAACGAGAAACGCGATCAATTGGATTCGGGTACGAGTATTGAAGATAAAAGTAACACTTGCGTCAGCAGCTAAAAATATACATAAATATATTTTCGTTATATAACATATGTTCTATATAGTAGCACACACAATGTATCTCTGTGTATCACTTCGTGTCTCTGTATCTGTATCTGTATCTGTATCTGTTTATGGCAACAACTACCCACTTGTAAGCACACACTGGCATAAAACGCTACCAAAACGCGCGCGTTTCGTTAGCGACGACGACGCGACAACAATTTAAATCGCCGCCTTGGAGCAGACGATGCGAACTCGAGCAGATTTGAAGTTCAAATAACAAAAAGTGCGCCGACGCACGGCTTATTTATAAGAGAGCTCCGAATGCGAGAGGCGCTGCCACTGCGAGTCAACGTTGGCTCGGCCACATTTCGACTTCGACTTCGACTCCAACGTCGTCGTCGTCGTCGTCGTCGTCGCAGTCGACGTCGTCGGCTACGCATGCGTCGAGATCGCAGTGTCGACGTTGCCCTGCAACTCTGAGATTCTAAAGCAGCGAAATTTCAAGAGCAGCAGTGCCACCGGAGCTGCGGTTGACACCTGCCGAAACGATTTACCAAGCTACTTCACCTAATTGTGATGGCAACATGAAATTCTTGTTTCTCCTTCATCTAGTTTTCTCTGTATTTTTATTTTTGGCTACCGTTTGACCTTGACTGGGGGAAACTGACAAGCTGAAGCTGCCCAAATCGAATCTGAAACTATTTTTGGCTTTAATTCTCTTTTTCGCCAATGTGTATACGAGTTTTGTGCTGACCTTAGATTCAGTTCCACTTCAAATTGGATGTTCACTTACTGACCGCTCTGTTAAATCATTTGGGGCTTGTCTGTCTGTCTGTTGCTGTTGCTGTTGTTTGTCTAGGCGATAAAGGTGGCAATTGATTTTTGAATTTCATCAATCATCGGCATTAATCGACTGCTATCAAAACTGCACCCAAATGCTTCTCCAGTGCAGCCTCATGTTATTCGGGTTCAGAATTCTAGAAACCTTGCGCCGTGACTTGTTTTAATTGCTAATTAATGCGCTTGTTATCTGACAAATTATGCCCGTGTAATCGATCATTTAATGGATTGCGTCGTTCAAGTTTTGAGTAAAAGAAAAACCCTAAAAATAAATCCAATCGCAACGAAGTAATCAAATATTGGAAAAAACCAAAAATATGCTGGTAGTAGTTTGACGGTGTTCGCAGCTCGTTAATAACTGAAAATTGAATTTTTAATAACAACCGGAAGATATATATGCATATATGTACGCATAGTGAAACATCGATTTGTACAATTTGTACGTCTCATCTTGTCTCAAGTATTTCAACTTTCAAATACGAATTGATTGCTTGCTTGACGCAATCAAACAACTGCCATTAGCGACAACTCGATCCGAAATTGTCAATTTCCAAATGATAATCGAATAAAAAATTTATATGCGAAAGTAATATAAATAAACTAAGTAAGTAGGCAGACGAGTTGCGACTGTTCCAGTTGATCTGTTCCATATACAAACGCAAGCTGGCAGTGACTTTAAATACATAACACACTATACTAGTCTCCATGCCAGACTCTATTTTAAATATTTATAGAAACATAGAGAATACTTAAATTATAAGCATTTAATTGCACAATTTATGCGCCTTCGTTGAATTGCTTAAGTGGACAGGTTCTCAGCCAAGTTGAATTGGTCGATGGCATCCCAACTGATTTGTATGCATTTCAAATAGTGAGGATGTGCCCCCCAACACAAGACTCTAGAACTAGTTGCGATGTCTGACTTGCGCATGGCTCGTAAATTATATACATATAGTACGATGTCGCATATATTTATGCAGGGCTTATGAAATTCGATTGCGACAATTTCGCCAGTGGCATACAAAGCGCGTTCGTCATTATAGAAGGCAGTGTAAACATTGCAGCCACAAATAATGAATCAGCGACAATGATTTTCACCCACAACAAATCCGCAAACAGTTCATTAAACTGCGTTGATTTTTAATACTTATGAGAAACGATACAATAAATACAATAAATAAATTAGCTGACACGTAAAGAAAGCTGACAACAGAAGGTCGCCGGGCTTATACTCTAATTACATGAGCTACCTACAAAACTTGACAAAACCAACAAACAAACTATCAGACCAGGTGCGATACTGTCCATTAATTATGATTATGCTCTTCCGATAAAAAGCGTGTTAGTAGTCTACTGTTTGCAGATGTTTTTACAAGCTTTATCATCAATCTTAAGTGTCTTTTTTTAGTGTGCATAGCAAAACATGCAAAAAATACGAGTATCAAGCGCCAAGAGTCAATAAAAAAGCACAATAATAACTAATTGAATTTGAGCGACAATAGACGAAGATTGTAAACGTCAAATTTTGAGCTCAACGGTTTTTTTGGAGTGCACGATTAGCTTTATTTTTGTTATAAACTTTCAGTTATAAAGCTGGGCTACAAAACCGGCAAGTTCAACTTAATTACAATCATCCTACACCAGAACAGCAGCAGCAGCAGCAGCATCACCAGCAACAACAATTGATGTGAAATAAACGCAAATAATTTTTGCACTTTTGCTTCAAGGTCACAAGAGACATCGTCGTCAACGTTGGCATCGGCATCGGCATCGGTTTTACAATGAATTATCGTTGTTACTGCCACGAGATGTGTTCTGATCCTGTTCTGAGACCGCGAGAGAAGGAAGTAAAAATGTATTGTAAGCGGATTCTCGTTCGCGAAAGTCTGTGGGGGTTTTACATATATATATAGATGACCTTAAGCGTGTACAGGATTTAAGCCGTTCAGTGTGCCTTTCTAAAATGGCAGCCTTTTGTGGCTTTGATGATCTGAGCTGAACAGTGTTTCCACTCGAGCAATCTGACCATAACTCATGGACTTGCTATCTAAATGAAACTTCCCGTCGAAAAGTCGGACGCATTTAATGAGTATTATGATTTAGAATGAGTATTATAGTACGTGTAGAATGCGTACGACTCTTGGCACCTGGTACCGCTTCCTCTTTAGAGCGTAGCGAAAGCTGGATTAGCTGATTATATGGCTCAGTGTGTGCTGCTAAGCGCTTTAATTAAAATTGATACTTATAATGGTCTCACAAATCAAATAAACGCCGTAAATATTTATGAACATTTCAGCGCATTCATAAATCACTTGCGGGACTCTCTAAGCACACCCACAAGTGAGTGAGATATAGCTAAAGATAGATAAATAGGTATATGCTATGTGTATAATATGTCTGTCTGCTGCTGCCAGACAAGCAGAACCAAACAACAAGAACAACAACAACAGCTACAACGGCAACAGAAATACATTCTTTGAACGCAAATGTTGCAAATGTTGCGGAAGTTAAAAGCTAATTAAAGTGCTTGACTTTTGAATCTGTTGCTGTTGTCTATGTGTTTCTTTTTTTTTCTTCATTTTTGGACGGTAATAAAATTACGAGAGAAGAATTTTTGGGCGAGTTTCTGGTCGGATGCATTTAGAGCTCGCTGGGCACAATTGATTGCCCTTGCTTTTGCCAACTCGAGCATGGGACACACACAGGTAATTAAGGTGTGCGGGGGGTACTGCCAAAATGGCAGAACAACGCCAAGCACACACACATGGACAGAGGTTCATGTGAGAAGCATTCGTAGAGTGCGCCCTGTGGTGCTGCCATTCACACATGAAGATCGCATGAAAGATCAGCATGCAAGGTCAAAGACAAAGTTAACTGCCTTTGGCATGACCGAGAGAGGGAGAGACCAACCACAGGTCTTGGTCAGCTCGATACTCGCCACAAAAGTCGCCAAATTGCCACAGCGAACATGCCCGAAACAAGTTTTTGCGGCCAGTTCAATGGCCAGTTTTGAGGGTCATCCAGAGAGAACAGGATGGCAGAGGGTTCAAGTGCGTATGCCCTGCGGTGTCCTTGGTGGCATGCTGGCAGCTGAGACACAAGCAGGCAGGCAGGCAGACAGGCAGACAGGCAGCAGCTGCAGTTATTATTACTGTTGCTGTTGTGCTACGTGCAGCACGTATCAATTAAACGATCAACGAAACGAACGACTTAAGACACAAACTTGTCGCAGCAGGAACTTTTCACTCCAGGCATTGCAACAGCGCTTTAAGCCGACTCTAAACTGTTAATGCCACTTGCATATAGATTGATTATTTATTTATTGTATAATTTAAATTGGAATTTCCATATCTCTCCGTACAGAGGGCTGATTGCATTTTAACACTGCATTCGAGAGCGCAATGCAAACTGAGCCACTCCAGACGCAGCGCTAATGACACGATTAGCGTCTAATTGAGTTATAAAATGGCCCACGCACTGACTGAACAAAGAAACCCAATTCGAATAGCTCGCTTCGTTTTCGATTTCAATCAAAGGTCGCGCACTTGAACTCGAACAGAGAGAGACCAAAAAGATACAAAGCAACCATATCTATCGAACAGTAAATGCAAATTAAAACATGCTTATGAGTATGACTGTACGATTTCAGAGCTTTTCCAACATTATGTTTACTTTTCAACAACTCTAAACAATTTGCTTGTTCGCTTTATTACATTGTTTGCGGTCCGCTAATGATTTTTCAATACCGTTGTAACTAAAGCTCTTCAAACTGTATCGAAGAGCAAGTCATGCTCTTCAGATTTGGAGCAGTTATTCGACTCACCTTACTGTCCAAACATTTCAGATCAATCAATTGAGCTGAAAGTGCAAGAAAATCAAGAAATTATTGTTTCCATTATGATTAACTAAACAAGTTTATTAATCGCTAAGTGGCGTATTTAATTAAGCCTCTTTGGAATGTTTAAAATATTTCTCACATTCGTTTGCAAAAAGTTCTTCTTTTTTTTGCAAAACATAAACGATCATAAATATCCAAATTTCATATTTTATATGCCGCACGTTAGCCACGCTTCCAGCAACAACAACAACAACAGCAGAGCCGAAAACAAAACAATATAAATGAGAAACGTGAGCGCCACACATCAAATGATAATTTAATAGCCAATAACTTGAAAAGCATTCATTGTCTGCAAAATGTGAATACGAAACAGCCGAAACAGCCGCTGCTGATGATGAATACACTCCAACGCCGAACGTTCTTGATAATGACATTTATAAAGCAAACAAAAAGTTAAAAATACTTTTGTACTTATGCCATAAATAATATAATATGGTAAATGTTGCCAGAGGTCAATAACGCTGCCTCTTTGGGGATTCTTGGCTTAGTTTATCACTGCTCAATTATAAGTTTTTTGGGGTCTGCAAGGTTCGCAGCTTATCCATCATCCATCATTCATCGAACTGCCCTCTCCACCGACTCTAATCGGATATGGCAAGCTAATTTATGCAAAGCTGTTTGTCATCGAGTCGCATCAAACGGTTATTGTCGCACCAACAACCCGTCACATTGCCGTTAATCTTGCAGCACTTCCGTGACCTTTGCTGCAGTTCAACAGCTTGACAGCAACAGACGGACAGGTGAGTGTATGTGTGTGTGTGTATGTGAGAGTGTTGTTGTTTATGTGCCAACAACTTGACCAAATGTCAGATGAATTAAGACAATTGCCTTACACAATCTGCATGACGTCGCGCTTGGCTACGTCTCATTTTCTTTATTATGCTCATAAATTACGCATACGCCCCGTGAGACAAGCATAAGAACAACACCAGCAGCAGCAGCCGGTTCGCGTGACAAAGTATTTACCATGCTAATTTGGGATCATGTATCGCAGCAATTTCTGCCTCATTCTGTACGCACGTCATGTTGTCCAGAGTCTCCTCTCTCTTCCCTTCCCTCATTCCACCCACCTCCCACACACACTTCTCAGATAATTTATGCTTTCAATTTGTATTATAGAAGACAGTTAATTAACGCAACGACTATTTCATGTTATGGCTGCACTGCCATAAAGCACACACACAGCCAACATCCAGCGGAGCATCGTCTACTTTGAATTTCAAATCTTTCGATTTACTATTTTCGGCATTTATTTCTCGGCATTTTATTTCAACGGTCTCTTTTATGACGTCTAATACTAATTATATAATACATTTAAATGTATGGGTGATTCGGGGCAGGTTCTCTAGAGCATTTCATTAGCCTTTAATGGCGCATACATACAGAACGGAGTGCACAGTTGGAAATATTCTGAAACGCCTCAAAACCTTAAGCTCCATAAATTGCTATAGAATTGCGTTTTCCTCATGTTAATTGTTTTTTTTTGTTGTGATTTTGTTGCTTAATTGAAGCAATTATCCTTGTGCATCAGCAGCGTGCGTATAAATTGAAGCTAGAGTGCAAACTACTTGAGTGCCGAAGTGCTGTGAAGACTTTGGTCAAGAACGCCGTCGGCATGAAGCTACGTTATGAGTTAGAAACTATGAGGTGAGCCTCGATTGCCAGTTAGAAGTAATGTCCGTAGTGGCCGTGATGATGATGGTGTCCATAGTAGCCGCCGTAGTAAGGATAGCCTGCGGAACAGAGCCGAGGTTAACGGAAATATGGCAATTGTCCTCATTGCATTGCACGCCACACACTCACCGTACTCACCCAGGCCGTAGTAGCTGCCACTGTAGTGGGGCCAGTAGCCACCATAGATACCACCGCCATAGCCGTAGCCTCCAAGGTAGGGCGACGAGTAATATCCATAGCCAATAGAGGCAGCACCCTGCAGATCCTTCTCCTCAGCCTCAACGCCTGCCTCCAAATCAGCAGCAGCACCTCCTGCCTCCTCCTGTGGACGTGGCGCAGCGTCTCCTCCGCTCAAGAGCAGCGCAAACACAGCGCAGGCCAACAGCAGATAAACAGCTCGTAGTTGGAACATTGTTGAGTGTCTTGATTGATTCGCAGTTGCTTTCGGTGGTGCAAATGCCACTTGATCTGTACTGTAACTGACTGACGCTGCTGGAGCCGTGCAGCATGTTTATATAATGGCAGCGATTCTTGCAACCATCGCCATCAAAGCGCAGCGACACAACAATTGTCTACGAAAATTTGCTTACAACAAAATTGGGCGACTCCGCAGCAAAGACACGCAGCACAACTCACAGCGTGTGCCTTTTTTCTCTACTGCTGTAGCCCCACCCCCACCCAGCCGCCCACTCGCAGCAGTTTATCAATGAAGCGTTGCTCATGGCAACTCGTGTACCTTGGGACTCGCGGGGGCTTCTATTTCTTGCATGACCGATTACTAATTACAATGCTGCCTCTGGCTGTGTGTACACATGTCTCCCTCTTTGTTTTCTTGTCGTCTGTTTGTCTCTCCACTTTGCATCTCTCTGTCCCACTCTCTCATTGTTTGGTCAGTGGGGTCAATGTCGCAATGGGCAGTCAATATCATCCCATATTTAATTGTTTTCCGATTAATTACCATACTGTTGTTAGAGCTGACATCTTGAATTGCAAATCTCCAGGTGCGAAATAAGGTTCAAAAACCTACGGGATAACTGGACGAGAAAGTCGAAGATTACATAAGAAGAACAAGTTCTCAATCCCAATCGCCACATCTGAGTATTTATAAAAGTTTAATTTATGGATGCCAGTCCCACCACCAACACATAGCACACACTAAAATATAAAAATACGAGATCTATAAATTAGACTTTTTCGCCAAAGTGGCTAAACAACATTCTAAAACAATAAAGAACTAAACTATACTTAACTATGTGGAAGAACGTCAGTGGAACCTCAAATGAATGTGGAAATGAGAACGCGTCCATTTTGGAGAGCACACAAAATGTAAGAGTCGAAGAGCACAACACGAGCCAAAAGCCAAAGTACCCCATAAAAAGTAGATAAAAATGCAAAAATTTGATTAAAAGCTTTTGGAAATTACGTGGAACGTAAGGGAAATAAAACTGCCGAAAACTGGCGCCAAATACGCCTAAAGTTGAGAAATATATATGATGTGACAAACTATGCCAAATGAATATATAAAGGGCCGAGAAGGGAGCAAAGAACTGCGTATATACTGACTAATTTGAGTCGGAAATGGTTGTAGAATGAATAAGTATACAAATTTTGAATAGTTTAATTGATTTGAACGAGTTTTTCTGAGGGACAATCAAGAAAATATTGAGGGCAAAAAAATATAAGAACTCACCAAATTTTGAAATAGATTGAATGTAAATGCAAGAAAATTAATTCAAATTCATACCCAACCGAAACTGAACGATGCCTAGCTAAGATATAAGTCTCATAATTCAATATTTTTATAAAAATATATTTATTTGGAGATACTATAGAAGAATCTACATTATATAAATAAATTAATTCAAGAAATGCATAATATAATGATGCAGAGTTAGACTAGAAACATAAACAAAATGATATTTCAAGTGGATGTCTGGCAAAGTCAAGAGAGTTTTCAGTATACCCACAATGCTCTTACACCCATTATACCCAGCTGCCCTTGCGTGCTACTGGGCATCATGAAATCTAACCCATATTACGCGACTCTCCACTCATTTTCACTCATGAGAAGAGCCACTGGGTAACGAGGCCAGAGGAACGCTTTATGTTCTTTCTCTCTTTCAGCTGCTAATTGTTGACAGCTTTGCAGTCATGTTCTGCTGGGTTCTCAGCGAGCTCCGTGTTGTGCGGGGTCAGGGTTCAAGACAATGGGTTTCGGCACTTTCAGACAACAAGTCGGGGACGGAGCTGCAGCTAATTGCCCGTTTGCTTATCTAAATTGCCGCTTTAACCAAGAACAAGCCGTGAGTCAGGCGTTGTAATTAGCCAAATTAAATGCTTGGCTGCCCGCTGAAAGAATCAGAAATCTCATTAAGAAGAGACCCCCCAAAACACCATGAAGCGGGGGTGCGCGAGGGGGAGCGGAAAGCTCTTGGAGATATTATATGTGAGATATTGAAATGCTGAAAGACGTGTGATATTTTTTCTTTATGCTTTAAATTGTGCTTTACATTTGCGACAGTCGATCTTCAGCTTATTCTACAAAATATACAACTAGTTTAATAAATAACAATAGAATCTCATGGGGTGGGTGGTTGGTGTCCTAATCCAGATCCTGCGTCGTCACGGGTTCATATTCCTCTGGCATGTCGGGAAACTGATGGAAGAGCGCTGCCGTTGGCTTTGTGCCACTGTCTAAGTGCGTCTCATAGATCTTTCCCTCATTGTTGATGAGATACCAACTGGGCGGGGGCGTGGCACGTGCAAACTCCTGCTGATTGAGTGAGAGAGGAGCTGTCACTGTGGACAAACTCTTGGACAGCTGATCCAGCTCATGCAAATAGACATTCAATGCACGCTGGTCTGTGTTGTGTGGCACCTCGTGTGGTGCAACGAACTGCGGCGCCTCGGCTAGATCATGCTCCTGCCACAAGTTACGTATATTCGACATAACATCCGCATAGAGCACGGAGTCATCGTGGCGGGGCGAGGCGGCAGGCAGCTGAAGGTGCTGTAGATTGCGGTTGTTTGGTGATTTACGTGAGTTTACCAGACGACTGGCCAACGGAGTTGCGGAAGTTGTTGAGCTGGAAGTTGCCTGCGTTGTCGTTGTCTCTGCTGTTGCTGTTGTTGTTGTTATTGTTGCTTGTTTTGTTGTGTGTCTAGCATTAGTTGGGCTTGCTGTGGTTGCCTCATGGCGGAAGTTGCGCCCCCTCACAGCTGTCTTTTTCGACCCCTGCTGGAAGAGCCGTTGGCGACGTCGTCGTCGAGTGTCGCAGTTGGTTGCGTTTCCACAAAATTGCGATGCTGACGTAAGTGGCGACGCTTTGGGCTCCAGCTCATTGGGTTCCGGCTCATCTGGTAGGTAGCGTGTGGCATTCTGTAGTAGTTCCCCAATGTGCGCCACCAGCTTGAGTCCTTGGGCCACACCAAAGTTGCTACTGCTGCCTGCCGCAGCCTCACGCTTTACCCTCTTGCTGCGCTTGTGATCCTGACTGAGTGTGGCACGCAGTCGATGCTGCTGCTCACGCTGATAGAGTTGCTGCTCTAATGCCTTCTGTGCTATCATTGTATGCGTCTGACGCTGTATGTGTCGCTGTCGCACTTGCGGCAACTTCTGACCCTGACGCTGACCCTGCAGCAGACGCTCTGTCTTGCGCACCGAGGCGAGTATCTCCATGGGCAACTGCAGTCCATTGTACAACTGCGGTGAGTGCTGCGTCTCCTGCGTCAGCAGATCTCCATTGGGTGGCGGTGGCGCCACTGTCAACTTGGGTCGGGGCAGTAACTGTTGCTGTGGTTGTGGCTGCATATGAACCTGAGGTGGAGCATGATTCTTGCTCACCTTGCGCGGCTGCTCCCAGATCACAGCCTTCTGTGGTGGTGCATGTGGTGCATGTGCCCCATGCTGCTGCAGTGGTTGCCTCTGCCGCAGTCGCTTCAACTGCTGAAAGTGCTGTGGGGGTTCAATAATGCGTATAACATCGCCAGCATCATCGTCCACATAGCCTGGTCGTATACCCTGCAGATGAGCAGGCACACGCTTGGTGGGTTGCTTGGGTTCTGGTCGAGAGACACGATAGCCAAGTTCTTTGGTCGTGGCATTCATCCCTGCTAACCTTGTTCTATCATCTACTCTGATAGCCAAACTCAACTGCAACAGCAGCAGCAACAGGCAACAGTTTGTGGCACTCCTTGGTGGCGCCATTGCACTTGCACTTTTTACTCTCACTTTCAAGGCCAATGCAGCTCACTGACTTTTCACTTTCGCGTGCGGTTACTGTGGTAGTTTGGTTGTAATTTGAGACAAACAGAGCCTGTGGCTGAGCGACAACAACATCGACGACTTGGGTCTGCTCTGCAACTGCGCTGAAATGTTGCTATCATTGCACCTTTATAAAATTTGCACAACGTTTTTCCAATTTTCCAGTTTGATTGGCGCTTTTCTTTGCCGTCTCATTTCTCCTCTAACGTTGAGGTGCGCAGTGCGTCGAGTCGAGCCCCGTCATCGTCGTCGCCGTCGTCGTTCAATGAAAGCGAAACTGGCAAGCTGCAACTTCAAGCCAAGCTCCAGTGACGTTGCAAGTTGCAACAATTGCTGCCTGCAATGTTATAACCGGTCAAAGACGCCACCGTCGCTGTGATTGTGACTGTGGCGGCTGTGGGTAATCTCGATGGCACGCTTATATAGATACAGACACACACATAGTTATCAATACATATGTACATGCATCCCGTTTCGCTTTAGAAACCCACTTAGCATGCGCGAACACCCCATGGACTGTGTGGCACATTTCAGCAAACTTTCAGCCGTGCCGCTGTCGAGCAGTAAACTAGTTTCAAATTAATTTTCAATGTATATTTGCTTATTTTGATTTTATTCGTCCGTGTGTCGCATATCTCATTAGTAAGCAACGGCAGCCGTGTCTGTGTGTGTGTGACCCTCAACTTGAACTATACTAAAGCAATAAATAAGCCATGGTGCCATGGGGCCGGCGCAGAGTGAAAGCCTCTGCTAATGAAGTATGAATATAAAGTGTGATTATAGTAACACACACCTTTTTGGAATTAAATCATTTTCGACTTGACTCCAATTTGCATACGCAGCGTAGATTGGCTATTTTAGCAAGCGCCTAAAAGATGCAACACCATTTTGATTAGGTTGCTTGCGGCCAAGGCGGAACAATGGAAACGGAACGAGAGATTTGAATGTGATTGAAAAAAAATGTTTAATTATTTTTCTATATTTTCAACGTGCAATAAATGTCAGGGAATATTTTTCTATATTCAACTGCATTCAATAAATAATTAGAAATATATTTCTATATTATTTACTACATGCAAGACTTTTTTGCAAATTAATTTCTATACTTTCCTACAAGAAATAAATGTAAGGAAATATTTTTCTATATTTTCTGATACGCAATAATTATCACGGAATATTGCTATGTATTTTACTGCATGAAATAAATAATAAAAATAATTTGTATTATTTATTACTGATTGCAAGAAATATTGGAAACATATTTATACATTTTCCTGCACAAAATAAATAATAAAAAATACTTATCTATATTTTACTGCATGAAATATATTATTTATAATATTTTCCCTATTTCCCTACAAATAATACAAAACACGTTTTGCTTCTTCAATAAATTAGATTTTATTGCTAAAACTCTTGCGAGAACTGCCCACATTTTCTACACACTACAAATAAATAAATAAATAAGTAATTTTAATAAATAATAGATGCTGTTAAGGTTAAGGCAATTATAACGAAATTCAGTTGCAATAACTAGACAATTATAGGATTAATCTCCTAGTAACTAGGACGGCAATCAAAGGGGGCAGCAGAGCAGAATCAAACTACAAACTAAAGCATCATCAGGAGAGACCACAACGAAAATAAGAACCACATAGTGATGTAGTTAATACACTTGTTAGGCGGGTAAGTTGGCGAGGGGGGCGAGGAATGGGGTAACATGCTCATTTAGGGGTATTAGGGCTCCACAACCAGCGGTTGCCATGCATTGTCATTTGAGGCAAATCCCAAGCTGCCACCAGCAACACCAACACCAGCACCAGCACCACCGCCACCACCAGCACCAGCACCAGCACCGAAGCCAATGCGACGCTCGTGCGAAGTTGGTATCGCATGCTGGTAAACGCCCATGCCCATAGAAGGGGGCGTGGCCATCGAGGAACTTATCCTATGCGGATAGCGTTGCTCCACCCGCCGTGACTCCTCCACCTCGTAGTCGGAGTCATGCACCTGGCTGGGAGTCACGGCTGCAGTTGCTGCCGCCTCAGCGCGGCGATTCTTCTCGAAGAAGTCAATGATGGGATGATAGTTGTAGTTGATGCGTCGAGTGCCGTTGCCACTGCCCCCGCTGCTGCCCCCGCTGTTGCTGCCTGTCTCGCCGTAAATGGAATTCACATGTGATGGCTGTGGAAATGCCGTCGATTGTTCCCGCTGTTGCTGCTGCTGCTGCTTCGGCTGCTTGTAGTATGTGGTCGGTAGAGGCGTCGCTGACTGGCTGGCTGGGATCGTGACTGGGGCAGGGGCGGCAGGGGGCGTCGTCGTGATGGGCGCATAGTACCTAGGTCTCGACTTGCTGATACCGCCTGTGTAGTAGCGCTGCTGAGTCGAGCCGAAGGCAACGTTAGATGACGCAGCTGGGCCGGATGAAGCAACTGCTTGGTGGGCATGGGCGGCAGCACTGATACTGACCCCAACTGTGGCTGAGCCGGTGGTTCCTGCTGCTGTGGCTGCGGTTCCAGTGCGGCTTGGTAGACTGCTGGTGGCTGCTGTGCCCTGTGATTGGGATAATGGTATGCGTACTCGAGCTGTTGCTGCTGGTAGTCCTGATCCAAGTGATGCTGCTGGTGATGCTGCTGCTCCGGCTGTGTGGGTGTGGGTGGAGGGATAAATACGCTTGCGCTTGAGTGGCACGCGCGGCTGTTCCCCAGCCAGCGGTGGGCCAAATACGTTTACCTCTTGCTCGGCCTGTGTCTCGCTGGGCGACAGATCCAAATCGACATCGACGCGTGCCTCATTATGTGGCTGCGGCCGCCGGCGGCTCAGCTGGTTGTAATACTTTTTCGAACTGGAACCACTGCTGCTGCTGCTGCTGCTGTGACTCTTCTGGCTCTTGTAGCTGCCAATGCTGAAGGCATCCTCATCATCATCGGGTGGACTCAGATAGGGACCAACACTGGAGGGTGCAGGCAACTTGGAGCGCACCTTCTTGCTGCCCAAATAGCTGAGCTCATTGTTATCTCGACTATTAATGGGAGCATAGCTCAAGCCAAGCTCATCCTCATCGCTCTCATCATTGTAGTCCAGATCCTCGTCATTGATGGTGCTGTAGCCATTGTTGTTGTTGCTGCCCGAGTGCAGTTTGTAGCTGCTTGGGGAGTAATCCTTGGCCTGTATAGAGGACAGTGGCGGGAACTGCTGCCTGTAGCCATCAACCTGGCACGAACAGCAAGTGGGCACCTTGAATATGTCCACATGCAGGCCACGCACCTTGTCCCAGCTGAGCAGACGATGATAGTTGTACACCTGGGAGCAGTGTGAGCGGTATGTCTGAGCCAGATACGAGCAGCTTTCGCCAGGATTGCTAATTGCCACCAAAGAGAAAGTGAAGAAATTAGACTAAGTGCACAAACGAATATTCAAACTAGATTTGATTATGGAATAGCAGCCGAAAAAACGCACAAATTAGAGTGATTAATGGCTTCGTTCAAGCTAAAAATAGAAGTCACTTTAACTAGCCAGTTTTACAGCTATTAAGTTGATTATTTTTAGCTAAGTAAACTTAATTATTTCTTTAACTTATGTCAGACGATGCCTACCTGCACTTCTCCAGTCGCAGCGTCTGCGTGTGCTGACCCGTATTCACTATATACTTCCATTCCCCCGATGCTGCCTTGGCCTTCTGCGGGCGCGCATAGCGCACAACACTCTGGCACATGCCGCCCGCGCTGCCCTCGTCCTCGCGACTGAAAGAGGTGCAAGATAATTAACTAAGAACAGATTCTGATATATGATATAGTATGCCAACTACTCACCGCTTCTTGTTCACTATATAATCATCAAACTCGTCGCCAAACTCAAGATTGTTGTTGGGCTTGTCGTAGAACTCGGCCAGAAGGGCGCTCATGGCGTTCTTGTGACGGCGAATGCTGCCCATGATCTGCTCGCTGCGGAGTGTGAAGAGTTTGTTTAACTGTTAAGCTATGCCTGGGTAGCTGGGAGAGGGGGTAAATTAGTAGCCAAGCCAGCGCGTACCACCGTAACCGTAAATCGTAATGTGCAATTGGAATATTTTTTTTGTGGCAGGTGTAGAAAATAAATTACATTTTTATTAAGCTAAATAAAGAATCTCACTAGACTAGGAAATTAAATGCTATATATCATAACTAGGAGGTACAACCAGGGAACCCTCAACTACCGAAGCGACTAACTAAGTGGAGGGGGGGGGGTCTCTTACAGCGGATAATCATCGGTTCGTATGCACATGTTGTTGGTGAAGCGTTCGCATTTCTTGTGCGGCGGCGCCACAACCGGATTGTGCGAACTAGCCGAAGTCTTGGGACGACCGCGACCATAACTGGACGAACTCTGGACACGCTTCCGCTTGATGGGCGGCATCTTCTGGCTGTAGCGTTTGTTGCTGTTGCTGTTCAGTCGATAGCGCGGACCGGCAATGAGCTCCTCGGGGCTGGGCAATGGCTCCTCCTCGGCGCTGCTGTTGCTATTGCCAGTCAGCTCGTAGGTGCGTGCATCTGCATTGAGGGGAAGTTCGGTGCCGTTGAGGCCAGCAAAGGCCAGATCCTCGATTTCTTCATAGGACTGGGTGGAGCTAGGCGTCGCTACAGTGCTGGTAATGGTTGTTTGCTGACCGATGTTGGTGGCTGATTGCGCAGTTGCCCCACTGGGCTGTTGGAATGCCGTCGTATTCAATTTGATGGTGCGGCCAGCGGCACCGCCCAGCAGCTGCTGCTCTGACACAGAGAGGGGCACGGAGCGCGTCAGTTTATGCACAAATTCAAGAGGCGAACGACGAGCGCGTTTGTGTTGATTTGAACTTTGACTGGCAGCAGGTTTGGGCGCATCGGCGGGAGGCGTGTTGTTTGACTGCAGTGCCTCGTTAATCATTTGCGGATCGAGTATATCGGATTGAACTTCATCGAAGAAGTCCTCCAGTGAGGCGCCGGCTGCCTGCTCCTGCTGTGGCTTGTCTTCATTCACATCGATGGTGCCCACGCTGTCATCCTGCTCGGACTCCTCCACAGTCAACTCATCCTTACGCGCTTGCAGCGTTGCTGCTTGCTGCAGTGCAGCCTTGGCCAGCTCGTTGTCTAGTTTGATATATTTGCGTGCAGAATTCTTTACCAGATTGGCCAAATCAAAGACTATGGGCAGCAGCAGTTTTCTGTCATCACCGAACATCATGCGAACCTGCAGAGAGCAAAAAGAGTTGTCAGATAAGTTAAAAGATTAACCCCCTCCCCATTCCCCTTCTCTCACCTGATCCAGCCGCAGTTCATGACCTTGCTTGGCATTCATTTGTGCCGATATCAAGGCGGAGAGTGCCAAACGCTGCTGTGAGGAGAGCACACGCAGTATCGGCATCACTTCGGCAAATCGCTGGCGCAGCACGCGATCTGTGAGTGCCTTGGCCAGCGCCGAGCGCAGCACCTTCTCACGCCAGTCGAAGGGGGGCAGTTGTTTCTCCGGTTCGGGCTCATCCAAGTCGACACTGAAATCCAGCATATTATCTTCCAATTTCTTTTCCGCCTGCTGTGTCTGCTGCTCATCCTCCTCCAGCTGCCAGTCGTCTATGGCTGCAGTGTTGGAAGAGGAGGAAGAGGAGGAGGAGGTATCTTTGGCATCGGCAAAGTCGAAATCCAGCAGCTCGTCCTCGCTGGCATTGACCAAATCCAAATACAGCACACAATAGAGCAACGCCCAGAAGAGGCAGCCAAATACGCGGCCAGCTTTCATTTTGTTTTTGGGGTAGGTGACGCTGCAAGCAAAGCGAAGCAAACGAAAGTTGATGGGAAAATGGGCGGTCAGATTGCAGTTATTATAACCAAATTAAATTCCACAAATAAAAGAAACAACAACAGCAACGTTGAGCAAACACAGCAGTCATAAAACAAACATAATTTGTGATTATGCGTCGCACGCTTTCAACGGCATTCTAGAAAGACGAAATACGAAAGACTTAGGCAACGAACTTTTGCTTTCATTGCCTTAGATTTGAACATTTTTGTCGAAAGTAAAAGCCATTAACAATTGTAATAAAAATGGTATGCTCCACGCCCAACCCAAGCCAAGCCAAGCCAAGTCAAGCCATCACGTTGGTGTCAGCGTCGTCATAGCCATAACCATAATCAAGTCATGCTAGTAGCTATTACAGCAGTTTCCGTCTCAACTGCAGTTTCAGCTACAGATCAACTTGAGCTTGAGCTTCAGCTTGGCTTTAGGCAATCGCCAGCGCCATTGCCAGTGTCAGAGTCAGAGTCAGAGAGTCTCATAGCCAGCGTCATCGTTATAGCCATCTCTATCGCCACATTGTGGCTATCAACGTTGTCTGCGCGTGCTTAACAAGGCGTGAAGCAGCATCAAACAACTCATAAATGTCGCTGTTAGTGTTAGGCCTTTGTTGTTGTTGTTGCAGCTGTCGCTGCCACCGTTTCGCATGTGCCGCTGCCTGCCAGTTTTCAGTTATAAATCAGACAAACTGTATAAGCTTTGATCTCTGCATCCCTTTTGGGTTTGGCAGGCACATAAAATATGTTGTTACATATCTGCTGCTTTTGTTGTGCAGTGTAGGGTTAATAAACTGTTGCTGATTTCCTGAATAATCACTTTTTTGTACGTATGCATTGATTATCTTTCTATAACAATTGAAATTAAATTTGGCTGGCGCCCACACGAATTGCATTGGAAAGTCTGCGGGTCTGCCTGCATGGGATCTCCGGCTCAGGCAGGCGACTCCTTAAGGCTTTGGCCTGATGCATCGTGCTGCTGGCAATGCCAACGCGTTGACCTTTTGCACAGTTGAAAAGTGAAAACTGGCTGCTGCTGTTGCTGCTGCTGGCGCGGGTTGCTTTATCTCCGGCTATCGACTGGTTGACAGTTTAGAAAAGCCACCAAGCGAACATTAGCAGAAAGGTAAATAACACTGAGGCTGCTGGCGCAGGAGCGCAGGCTGCCAAAACAAGCCACAAGGCCAACGAACATTGCACATCTTCAGCTGCATATGCTTCACCCTCTCCCCCACCCCCTGCCAACGAGCTGCGATTTGTGAAGATCGTTAGTTAGTTGCAACAGCTTTTGTTGGCCCGTCGCTCGTGAGCAACATTGCCGTTTGCAGTCGCATCTATTTAATTTATTTTGCACACCTGCGCAGGGGGCAATGCCAATGGCCAAGGCAGCAGATGATGACCGAGAGGGGGAGAACGAGGGATGATGGCAGAGCCTGTGCGCTTCTGGTTTTCGGTGTGGCCTTTTGCATATGGCAGACAGTATGAGAAAGTGATGCTGATGGTATATGATGCCATGGATGTCGAACATAAATCAAACTGAGCCAATAAGGCGCAGCCATTCCCACATATCATTTCGGTTCCCAGGCTCCCGCAGTGTGGGTGAGTAAAAGTGAATAGCCGTGAATAGCCGTGAATACTCGACGAATACTGCTATACAAATTGCAGAGATTATCGAGATAATTGAGATGCTGTGCATGCAATTTCACTGCAAATTCTTTGGCAACTTTAATTAGCTTATAATTCGCGTGCGTTGCGGCTGTGCAACTGCGCCACAAACTGGGCCAGTCAAAAACTCATCATGCAGCAACAAAAACTGCAACAACAACAGTAACAGTAGCAACAACAACAACAACAACATTAACAGTAACAGTAGCAGCCACAACAACTTTGAATTAAAGCGCTGCAATAAGAGAAACAACCGCAGCAAGAAAGTCGCCGAGAATCCTACTTATAAGTAGACACCACAACAACAACAACAACAACAACTAACCGACTAACCTAGTAAGCGCACAGCAGAACCCGCAGAGCGACCCAAACAGCTTAAGCGATCTTCGATCTTAGCTCTCAGATCGGAGAGACCTGCTCGGCCTGCCTGTCAATCCATAAAAACTAAATGGAAATGCTGATGGCGCGTGCTGACAAATTCAATTTGCCGGCCCTAAACGAAAGACTTAGGCAGCGAACTTGAAACCACAACAACAGCAGCAGCAGCAACAAATGAGAAATGACAACAACACTTAAGCACACACGCAAACACTCACACACCAACACTCGCATGCACAGCTCAACGAGCTGACACAATTTCCTCGGGCGTAAAGAATAAAAAGAATTCAAATTTTTTGTTTCGTTGGTGCGTCGTTGCTTATTGTTGTTGTTGTTGTTGTTGCTTTTGTTTCTGTTTCTTTTAGAAAGTTGTTTCCATTTCACATATTTGGCTAAAAAATACAAATAAAAAAGTAGAAGCCTTTTAAGATTCCATTTTCGATTTTCGTTTTATGATTAATTTATTAAACGAGGCTGCAAGAAATCACCTCGTCTGCTTTGTCGCCTCTCTAACTTTGTATCTGTATCGGTTTTGGTATCGGTATCTGTATCTGTCGATCTGTAGGTGGGTTTATTTAAAGCTGACGCTGATGCTGCTGCTTCAGCTGCTCTGGCCCGTTTATTTCCTGTTCACGCGCTTATTTCACTCCACTTTTTAAGCGGCTAATTTTCACTTTTTATGTCCGCCACACAAAGCCAGCGGCGACTTCTTTTTCTTATCTCTCTCTCTCTCTCGCACGCTGCTGCTGTCGATTTCAGTTTGAAATGCAAATTTTCACAGATTTCACACGCGCCTTAATTTGCGCCGCGCCACGCCACCGCGTAGAAGAGAAGAGAGTAGAGCAAATCTTCCACTTGTATAATTTGTATGTCGCGTGTTTCTGTTTCGGTTTCTGCCGCTAGCACGTCTTAACGCTTTCAACACTCGCCGCAGACTGTTTTGCTGTCGCCGCGGCAGGCACTGCTGGCATTGCAGAGCTGCCTCTGCTGCGGCGTGCCTCTGCTGCTGCTGGCGACGCTGCTTGTGCTGCTGCTGTTGCGGTAGTTCTGCAGTTGCTTCTGCCTGACTCGTCTTTGCTCTGTTGCATTAAGTTGCCAATTGTTTAATTGCCTTTCTTTCGTGTTTGCGGCAAGTTCAGTGAACCGTTAAAATTCAATTAGTTTAAATAGCTCACACGTACTGCGGAAGCTGACGCTCTGTTCGCTCTAGTCACGCCTCATTGCAAAGTTCGTGTCTTAAGTCTTTTGTTTTAGGTTTGAGTGGGTCAGGAAGCAAAAAAACAAAAAGTGGCAAAACGAAGCCTAACGGAAGCATGACAAACGTCTGCTGACTACCTGTTAATGTAGCCAATCAAGCGACTAGCAGGGTCAGCTCCCTTAGGGCAACAGCAGCACGCAGCAGTAAATCAATTGCCGCACAGCAGACGAACTAAGCAGAGTTGCGCAGCGTTGCAGTCGCTGTACTTTCTTTTAGCCCTCGGCAAGTTGTTGAAAACTTCATCTGCTTGAACTACAACATTGACTAAGGCTACTGCTCTATTAATGACCACTCAGGAGGTAGTCAGGGGGCAGGCTTGCCGTGTCGTTTCGCTTTTATGCGTTTTATTGTTATTTCTTCATCATTGGGGGAGCTTAAAGTTGCTAGCGCTCCTCCTCCTCGCCACACTTTCAATTGCCCGTTAGCAACATTTTTCTTCACACTTTCTTGGTAATCATGCTGGCAAAACGGCTGCATTTTCATTTCCATTTTCACGCATTGCGTTTCAGCTGTGTACGCACAATGTCTTTAATGTCCATTAAGCATATATCGTATATTACCGCATCGCTGGCGTTTCATTTTATTGCAGCCTCATCAATCATGACGTCGCACACAACAAGATTTGCACTGCGCTTTTCCGCTGTTTTTCTCCAACTTTAGTGGCCATAAAAAAATAAAAGCAAGACCGCAATAAGTTTGGCTAATTTGCAAATTACACTGTACTTAAGTTGTTGTGGTTGTTGTTGCTGCTGATTGTGTTAAGCTGTGAACAATCGCATGAGTTGCAGCCAGCCCCCGTCTGCAATATTTGACTGCAAGTGAACTCTTGACAATGATTAACTAATCAGGCTCATTAATATGCAGCATGTTTATTAAGTTATGCACAGCGACAAGTTCAACTTTGCGTTTCTGAACTTAGGAAATGTTTTATTAGTGCTTCCGGTCTTGCGTATTTTCAAGGTGTACGAAAATAAATATAAAATAATATGCCATACTAATTATGGGTTATTAAAGAGCTGGAGACTTTTAAGTATAAGTTATAAGTTGTTTAGGTCTGCAGGTTTTTCCCCGGCATATTTTAAACTGTTTTCCGGTTCGGTAAGCTGAGCTGCAAATGGAACTGGAACCAGTTGTCGTTGCCAGAAAGTCGAAACTTGTTTCAGAGTTAGTTTGTCAGTGTGGCAACTTTACAGACTGGTATTTGAAGCTGCCAGAATGTTGGAAAAGGTAAGAGGTGAAGAAACATATTTGAATTATTAATAAATCATTCAAAATATACATAAATATATACACATATACATAATAATGTATCATGGGAAATATCTGAATAAAAACTTCCAAAATACATATAAAAAATACATATTATAATCTAACGTACCTATGCAGCGTTGCCAGACTATGCGTAAATGTGTCTCTAAGTACTCTAACAAAACAAATGCATTTGGATAATTTCTTATCAGTATGCAAGCAAGGCCCACAGATGCCATGCCAGAACTAAGCTAGGTCCTTTCTTTCAAACCATAACCTCACTATATAATTCATAAATAAATAGATTACTATCCCATTCATAATAAATATTTGTATCTGTAAATAAAAACATAAACAATTCGAGTAAACAATATAATAATTATATTTCGTATTGTGTTTTATTAATTTATTTGTACAATTATGTGTATTGCTATATATATATATATCAATAGATCAATAAAATTAAATCCTATGCGATAGAATATGTATTGCAGTACTAAACTTGATGTGTGTCTGTGTCTGTCTGTGAGTGTCTATGTGTGGGTGTGTCATGCCACATTGCGGTGCAGTCAACTCGGCTACGAAGAAGATGAAGGTCTTGTTTTTTAGATACAGACTAGAAGAACTAAGTGACTAATATCAACTAAGCACAAGTAGCGCCAATAATTAAAATACAAGTCCTAAACAATAAATCATAATAAACATTTGCAACAAATGCTTGAAATACAATACAATATTTACAAAAAGAAGCTCTCAGAAAAGCCGCTGGCAACCGAAATCGCAGAAACAGTAGAAAGATAGTGTATGAGAAATAATATAATACTGCTCGGACAAGCACGCGAATTTTCGAAATAGTTCAAGAAGTACAGTTACACAGCTGTGGTGTGTGCCTTGGGAGGAATGAGTGTGTGTGTGTGGGGGGGGGGAATGTGGCTGAGATGCTGTTGCTAATGAGGCCAGAGATAGAGTACTAGTTAGTTAGTTGGTGGGCGAATGGCGATGTGGTATGCAAGTGGATGCTGATTGGTGATTGGAGAGGGTGATTCAGTCAACGTCATATTTCGCACTCGAACTCTGAGATGCGATGATTGAAGTAGACAACGCCATGTTCGAGATCCTCACTGAAGCCACTGACATCCATGTAGTCAGAGGCAGCTGAATCATCGTCCACCCATTTGTGCAGCGAGCGTGTGATCTCCAGACGTGACTGCGCAAACGAGGGACGCATGTGCGGCTCCTTGTGCCAGCAGCGCGACATGAGGTTGTAGAACTCGTGTCGACTCTCCTTGGGCAGCTCGGGTCGCAGACCCTGCGGCACACGACGTATAACCTCGCGACCAGTGAGATGCGAGTACGGCGTGGAGCCTGAACAAGATGAGAAAGTAAATCAATACAAGGCAATCAGAACTGTGCACCAACTCTTACCCAGCGTTGCTATCTCCCACAGCACAATGCCAAAGGCCCAGATGTCCGTTTCGGTGGTGAACATGTGAAACTGCAGACTCTCTGGCGCCATCCAGCGTATGGGCAGTGCATGCCTCTTGCCAATGGTATCGTGACCATGTGACTTCTTCTCCCCTCCCCCGTGCGCATGTGCATCCTTCGAGCAGTTGCCCTGCTGGCCCTGGCCAAAGGTGTGCTGCCAATGCTGCAGTATATAGCGACTGCCAAAGTCGAACTTGAACTTTTGCGCATTGCTGCGCAGAATATCGTTCGCTGCATTCTTCTCCTGCTCCTTGCGCATGCGCTCCGCATCCAGATCAATGGACATGCCGAAGTCACAGATCTTGCACATGCCATTATGATCGAGCAGCACATTGCGCGCTGCCAGATCGCGATGAACAATCTAAGAAAGAAGAGCAGTTAGTTAAAGGTTCAACTGGAAGTTTGTACCTCAAACTTACCCTACGCCCTGCAATGTACTCCATACCGCAGGCAATGTCCAGCGCAAAGCCAGCCAAGGTGCGTGGCGAGAGCGGCGCCAGGCTGCGTCCACCTGGCACCGAGGCGGGCAAGATGTTTGTAGCACTGCGAGCTGCGCGCAGCAGGGAGAGCAGACGTCCACGCATGGCATACTCCATGATCAGCATGTGTGGTTCTGTATAGAGAAAAGAAAAGAGAGTTTAGATTGGGCTTCTTGTTAGTTAATCTCTAATCAACCTACCGCTCTCTACACATGCACCCAGCAGCGTAACCACATTCTGATGCGAGCCCAGCTTGCGCATTATGTTGGCCTCATCCTTGAGGCTAACCTGTGCACTGCAGGCGCGTATAGTCTTCACTGCCACAATGCGTGTGGCACCAAAGTGTCCACTCAGATCATCTGCCTCCGCCTTCCACACTTGCCCAAAGTTACCCTCACCGAGCAGACTCTTTAGTCGTATGTTGCTGCGCTCAAACTCCTGATATTCACTGGCCAACGAAGTCTTGTCATCGTATCGATTGTGATTGGCATCGCGTGATGGATGTTGCTGTTGCTGCTGCTGGTGTGAGTTCGACATGGGCATAGCCTGTTGCTGCTGCTGCTGTTGCTGATGATGATGATGATGATCAACCTCATCTTCATCGTGATCCAATTGATATTTGGAATCTACTTTCTTCACGGGACTTATGGGCTGTTGATCGGCAATACAAACATCGAAGACCTCATCCTGCTTGGCCTGTCGTCGCACCATGTAGTTGCGCACCAAGTACAGTACAATGGCAGCTAGTGGCACCACGCCCACTGCCACAAGCACCAGTGTGACCAGATTCATGCGTCGTACATCGATATTCGCATCACGTTCATCAGCAATTGCTGTGGAGCTGATGTCCATAGGGGATGCAGATGAAGACGAAGACTCCACAATGCCAATGAAGGCATTACCCACATTGATGGGCTTCACTGGTGCTGCTGGTGGTGCTCGTGGTGGTGTTGCTGTGGTGGTGGGACGTGGATTCACTGTCGAACGCACTGAGGTGAGCACTGTGGTGCGCAGTATTTTCGATGTGGAGTCAGTGGTGTGTGAGATCTGGGTACGTGGTGTCGCCTCACAGTTGGCGGTGCTGTTGCAGAAGATTATCAGATTATTCTGATCCTCAACATTGATCTCCTGCGTGAGGGATGGACCCAAGGCACGCAGGCGTTCAGTGTCCTCTTCAATGATGTCTCGCTGCTTTGGCGTGGTGGTGCTGGGAGTGGTTGTTGTTGAGGTGGTGGTGGTGCTGGATGTAGAGGTAGTTGTGGGTGCGGGTGTGGTGGTGGTGGTGGTGGATGATGTGCTTGTGGTGCTTGTCGTAGTCGATGGCGTTGTCGATGTGGTTGTCTTCGAGGTGGTGGTGCTGGTGCTAGTTGTTGTTGTTGCCTTTTGTGTGGTGCTGGGAGGCTCTGTGGTGGTTGTGCTGGTAGTAGTGGTGCTAGTTGTGGTGCTGGGGGTGCTGCTGCTTGTTGGCACTGCCTGCGCTGCCGTTGTCTCCTCTTCGGCACTCAGTACGGTTATAATGAGTGGTGTAGAGGAGGGCTGTGGTTTGCCAACCAATCTTCGTGTGGCCTGCAGTGGCTTCTGTGACTCCACCACAGCTCCTTCAGACTGCTTTTGTTCCAGCGAACTCTCAGCCAGGCCTGCAGTGGGTCTTCCTGAGCCCACATAACGTGTACGACTTACAGGTGGTGCTGGTGGTGGTGGTGCAGCTGCCACACTGGGTGCCACACCACGTTCACGCATGTGATACTTATAGCGACTGCGACTGCGCTCCACCTCTGTCAAGGGACGACGTGTGGAGACAGTTGGCTTCGCCGTCGACTCCACAGCGGGCTGTGGTGTTGTGGTGCTGGTGGTGGTGCTGCTGCTTGGCAACACCGAAACCTCCAGCACACGTGGATGTTGCTGATCATCGTCATCGGCTGCTGTAATGGTCAATGCACCCGGCTTGAGTGGTGGCAACTTGGCACCAAAAAACAAATAAGGCTGCAACTCATCCTCCTCGGCATCGTCATCTTCCTCCTCATCCAGCTGTTCCGCAGATGATGTGGCACGCACTGTCACTGTGGCCACTGCTGGCTTGCCCCGTCCCCGCTGCTTGCTCACTATCGACGGTGGCTTGGCACCATCTGCTATGTGATTCAGTGTATCGTTCTGTTCCTTGGCCACCACAAAGAGGCCATGCGAGGATTCATCGCTGAACAGTATCTCATTGGTATCCCGCTCTCCTGTAGCCACACCACTCGCCTTGCTCGCAGTGCGCAGCACCACAGAGCCATTGTTATTGTTGCTGGCACTGGCAACCACTGTGCCTGCCATGGCCATGCGTGTGAAGTTCGCACATTGCCGCATGCAACTGGCGGTGGTGCGACGTGTAAAGTTCTTTGTGCAGTTGCGTATGCAAACCGAACGTGGATCACTGGGAGCCTTCGATGTGCTCTCCACAGCTGCAGCTGCTCCCACGGGTGAGGTGGCACTGCGTCCGGTGGTGCCAATGCGTGTACGAAAGCCACCACGATGCAAAGCTGTGCGTCGTGCGGCCAACACATTCATCAATTTGCGCTCACGTTCCTGTGCCGAGTTCAGCGGCGCTATCGAGGGTCGATTGCTGCCCGTGGGGCGATATGTGGTGGGTTTCTCGGCAACCACATCTGCTGAAATAGAAGAAGAATTGTTGGTTATAATGTGAGTTATGTCTGCTATGTCAAGTGTGCACTGTCGAGGATACGGTCTCATTGTGTGTGTTCTTAAACGTGGCGTATACTTGATGCCAAAAATCGTGAGGCTTATTGGAAAACCAAAATACATCTTCAAATGGGAAAATAAACAGTGCGTCAGCAGAGTTGCTAAGTAAACACAAGCGGCAAAGTTGACAGAGATACGAAACGAGTTTCTCAAGCGTCGCGTCGCGTCGCTTCTCGTCTGTCTCTGTCTCTGTTTTATGCCTTCATTAATCAACGCGCGTTTAGGTGCGTTTCTTAGCCTAGAAATTTTAATTCACGAACTGGTTCACTAGTGTAGCCTCTTGACTTGCAGCTGACTAATTAGTTTGGCACAAATTGCGCCTCTGTCGCTGTCTGTGATGCTCGTTCTGACTGTTGCCACAGCTGTGCGCCGCTGTCTCTGTGGGTCTGTGGGCTTTGGCCAAATCTGCCTGCTTGGGCCATGAATCATTGAAGCGATTATCAGACGGGCAGCTTGCACAATTGTTTAATTTTCACGTTGCCATTAAAAAAAAAAAAAAACCACTGCCAAAACGACCGGCAACAGCAACAGCGGCGGCAGCAGCGGCAACAATGTTAACAAACATACAAATTGTTGTTGTTGTAGCTGTTGCTTTTCACAAGCATTTAGTTCATTGGCTTGCAGTTTAGGCCAAGGTTAGGCCTGGCATCTCAAGCGCGGCAGCAGCAGCAGCGGCGACTAGAACCAGCGACAAAACTTTTTGGCCACCGCAGACGTCGCTTTGGGTTAAGGCTTGAATTTGGATTTAGAGATTTTGGGCTTGCGAGCCTGAGGCTGGCTCCGAGCTGCCTCGAGGCTTGAGGTCTCAGTTCGAGCTTCGCTGGCTTTGCTTCGCATTCTCTCTCTCTCTCACTCAATTGACTGCGCATTGTACAACACTGCGCCCCATTTGGGTGTCTCGTCACGTCGTGTCGCTGCCTTCAGCAGAACCCACAGCAGCAGCAACAACAAAAGAGACAACCGAAACGACACCAACAATATGGCAGCAACAACTACAGCAACAACTACCAACAGCGACTGCCATTTTTGCTCTGCGTTGCGAGACGCGGGCGTTTTGCTGTGCCTAGTTAAGATAATACACTAACTAGGGGTTGTATGACTAAGTTACGTGATTTAACAATGAGTCGGAAATTAAAAAAGGGAAAAAGAAATGAGAGAGAGGTAGATAGAGACCAGAGACAGTAGACTGAAGGTACGTTATATGTACAATAGAAGAAGCCTAAATAAAGTTGGGTACCTAGTGCCTAGTTAAGATAATACACTAATTAGACTTATGTAAAATAGAAGAAGCCTAGATAAAGTTAGGGTACCTAGTGCCTAGTTAAGATAATACACTAATTAGACTGACTGAGTTAAAGGGCTTAAGAACGAGATTAAAACTTATATATGAGCAAGAAAATAGATTGGTTCAGAAAGAGTGAAAAACAACAGATTGAAAATTAGTTCAAGAAGAAGCCTTAACTAAATATAGGTACCTACAGTTCGTTGCAATTGTATTTATATTTATTTCGGGCAAAGCTATTTGATGTTGATTTAAAAGCGGTGCAGTTCACATAAGCTGAGTTATATAAAAAACGTAAACAAAAGTTAGGTACCTAGGCATATATACATACGTATTTGCAGTTGAAAGCAAAGCTATTTGTTGTTGATTTAAGAATAAGTTGGCATTTAAAAATAAGAAAGAGGAGAATAAAGAAAGCTCGGGGAAATGAAGCAAGAGCAACGTAAAGCCAAGTTATGGAAGGAGACTAAACGAAAGTTAGCATAGGTAGCTTTGTGTAACTTGTATTTATATTTGCTGTAGGCAGATGTGATTTGAGAATAAGTTAACATTAAAAAATGTGAAAGAGAAAAAGTAAAGAGACAGGAAAATGGTAAGAGAAAGAGAGAGAAAGAGATATGAGAGAGAAATACCTAAACCTGAGTCATATAAGAAGCCTCAACGAAACTTAGGGTACCCACAGTTCGTTCCTCAGCCACTAATATTTATTTTAGGCAGTCTGTTGTTGCTGCTTTAGCTGGTGCAGTTCACAATAGCCAATCCACTAGGCCGCACCGACTTCATGGCATTAGCTATGCTGCCGCTGTGGCCATCGTCGTCGTCATCGTCGTTGTCGTTGTCGCTGTCGCTGTCGCAGCTCTTGGCATGCGTTGTGGAATTTTAATTTGATTTTGGTCATAGACACGATTTTGTTTTTGGGCTGCGGCTTGCACGAACCAAAGCGAAACGAAACGAACTAAAATATAAAAATGGTCAAAGCCTCAACGGGCAACGGTGTTTAGAAAAGAATGCTCCAATCTTATTTTGGACAAATCGAAAATTCTAAGCAGCTTACGCGACGCTTACATAATGCCAGCTAAATAATTAGCGGGAAAAAGTCTAAAAAAAAGCAAGCGCAATAAACAACTGCAACAACAGCAGCAACAGCTTGGCATGTTATTAATCTTCAGAACCGTGACTAATATCAATATTTGCTCAACTCTTTTTATATTTAGCCAGAGATATTTTTGTGTTTATGTGAAATTTAATTGCAGGCCATGCGGACGCGCACAATGGGCGATCATTCAGCGTGGAAGTGATGAGATCGGTTCTAAGCGACAGCGATGGCCTAATGAGTTCCACCTTTGCATCCACTGAGTTCCACAACTTCCACTTCCACACAATACCAATAGCACAATCAAGGCTCCCACGGCGCACTAAGTTGGCCTTTGTTTTGGCCATTAATTGTATATTTAAGAGAAGTAAAGGCTTTAATTACGCTCGAATTGAATTCGACAGTGAATAGACGAGTGAATACAACTAAGTATTCAGTATGAGTGTATGTACGTGTGTGTACAGTAATCTGTATTCGAGTATAAATAAATACTTTGGGGGGAGGTATTAGCGCTTGAATGAATCGCATGTCTTTTCTTATTTAGAACTTTTAATTAAAATTAAATTACAAACACGAGTGGGTTGCCTGCTTTTTTGTGTTTGCCTCCACTGTCAGTCTGTCAGTTTTTTAGCTGGCTAATTGACAGATAGACAGACAGAGAGGGAGACAAGCTGTGTTTGTCTTTATTGTTGTTTACCTAAACTTGCTTATTCAATTCGGTGTCATATTAAATGTTATGAAATATTATACAACTCCGTGTGGAAAATATACCCCAGAGGCAGTCAGACACACATGTAACACACAGTGTATGACACTAATATCAATCATACGCAACGTTGCACATGACACAAGCAAAGATTCGAGTGTATGTAAGTCAGCAGTAAATTAAAGAAAATGTGCTGAAAATATATTTAATTGAAAGTTAAGTTCTGTTTCATCACAGAATGGAAAATCTTTCCCAGCATTGTGTGCAAAACAGTCTCCCTGCTGCTGCTGTTGATGATGATGATGATGATGATGATGATATATTCTAATGCTGACCATGAAAAGGTAACAGATGAATCCCTCAACACATTTTGGCAACAATTATGACTAATTGTGAATCATTTCCGCCTAAATAAGCAGCCGCAGCGAATCAAGAAACAGCAACAAAAAAACAACCGCAGACGATTCAATAAAACGAAAACGAGTGAGAAAAAACTTTCATTAATTCATTGGCATTAATTCACATTGGGGCAGCTTCACTTTTGCTTTCTTGCTCTCTGTCTCTGTCTGCATCTGCGTTTGCTTTGGCTTCGACTTTGGCTCTGGCTCCGGCTACATCTCCATCTCCGGCTTGGAGTGCAGCCTGAGCTGGCCTGTTCATAAATACAATTTTTAAATGCCGCCTTGGCATACGCGAAACTTTCTCTGCGCGCTTTCGTTGCACTTTTCTCTTCTCTGCTTTGGCTTTTTTTTGCATTGCAATTTCTGATGTTATTTTCTTCGTTTTGCAATTGTTTATGTTGCTGGTGCACCCTACGGCGTCTACTGCTGCTGCCCACGTTCACGGCTAAAAACTTGTTTAGTGATGGCGCAGACATGCAACACGGACGCAAGATACACGTTTTGGTCGAGGCGATCGAAAGCATTTCTAATGTGAAATCGAAACATGCAACACAAAATGCCAAAAGCAGCCTAGCTGAGCATAACGATACCTCAAAGCAACATGGGCAACTCTGGCAGCAGCAGCAGCCTCACTGGCAACAGCAACTCTGCCAAAGTTGGCAGTTCATGTGCGTGACATTTTGCCTTAAACGGAGTCTGCAATTGGAGCTGACAAGCCATGGGCTGCTCCCGCTGCTGCTGCTGCCGGCTGTAGGTGCAGCTTAATGCAGGAAATGCAGCAGTCGCCAACAGCAACAGCTGCTGCTGCCGTGAGAAAGCAAAAGAAATGGCAAAGGTAAAAAATAAGTAAGCGTTGCGGATGTCAATGCGGAAATCGAGAGTTGATGTTTAGAGATGTCGTGAAATGCCACTAAGTGCTGCAGAGTCCCCCACAGACATCAGTTGCTTCCTGGTTGCCATAACCCTTGGCCGAGCCTTGAGCTGCAGCAGTCGAGTTAGAATTGACCCGGCTAAAAGCAGCAGCAGGCCAGACTGCCTCACTGACCTTTTGCGCAATCACAAACGAGACTCGCTGAAATGTGTTTGGCTTTTTGTGCGCACCGACAATATGTTAAATGATCAACAGCGACGACGACAACAGCAACAACAACAACAACAACAGCAAGAGCAACTGCAGCATTGGATAATTGCAAAGTTTTTTTTGTCAGAGTTTTTTCTTGATTTTTTTTTTTGCTGCCTTTTGTACGAGGTTCGGAGGAGGCTTCCGTTTATTTGTTTGGCTTTGGCTTTACGAATTCAGTGCGAGTCGCTTGGCTCGGTCTGAAAAGTTTTCAATAGCCAAAGTTGTTGTTGCCGTTTGCCGTTGTTGTTGTGCATTGAGGCGTTGCAAATGGCTGCGGGGCGTGTCACATGTTCGTCATCATCAGCAGAGGCAGCAACAGCAAACAAAAACAAAACACACAACAAGAAGCACTCGCTCCCATCAGCAGCTTGTTGCAGCTTTAGCTTTACGCAATGTAAACTGATTTTTCAGAGAGACTGAGAGCGACTCCACGCGAGACCCGCCTGCAACTTTGGCATCATTAGCTAGTTGGCCGCTTTCTTTTGAAAATCATGTAAGCTCGCTTGGCCCTTACATAATGCAGCGTCGCACGACCCACGACTCAGCTGGGTCAGCTCCGTTTAATTAATCACATAAAACATAAAAGCAAAGCAAAGCACAACAAGCAACAACAAGAGGAAAATTAGCCAAAAAAAAGCTGATGACAAAATGAAGACAGACCCCGTTGAAGGAAGAGTTCAATAAACCTGCGCTCGATCGTTTTGCTCGTTTGTTAGTTTGATTAGCCGCAGCCATTTGCAATCACAGACAGAGTCTCGCAGGGCTAATGAAAATGAAATTATAAACATTTTATGTAAACATCGAGGCGAAACATGGCGAAAACCGAAGCGAAGCGAACACCAAAAACCGACGCAGAAACAAATACGAAAAATTCGCCAACTGCTTTTTAATAGCCAACAACAAACCGCACACACAAATTACGCGTTTCATTTCCTTTTCCTATGCGGCAAAGAAAACCGCAAAATAATTTCTAATTTCATTTTAAATGAAAAGGCATTTGGCAACAGCAACAACAACAACAACAACAATAACAGCAAAAACACCAAGGAAAGCACGCAAATTATGCACATTTGCGTATTATGAAAGAAATGAGAAATAGGTTCCCCCAGACCGGGCTGGGAACTTAACCAAATCTAGCAAACCTTTTTGGGAAAGTTGTATAACAGAGAAAAGACTTAAAAGTTAAGCCCACGAAGTGCGCGTACTTTAAGTCACTTCGTGTCTGCGAACGAATCAAAAACCATAAAGAAAACATATGAATTTTTATTGAATATTTTGCTACCTGTACAAGTTGGAGGTGCAGTAAACAGTTAAACAGTTAACATAAACAAAACAAAACACGTAACGCGGTAGACACGACACAAGATGCCAACAAATATTTACACGGTTACGTAGAGGGAGGCAACACATAGTACGAGAAGAAGAAGGGGCCTTCCCTGGGCAATACTGGGATTTCTGTGCCTTTTTATTTCCAGTTCATTGTGGGATATTCCCGTTAAAATGATTCATAATGACATATGAATAAGTAGAGTGAGTATATACTGTGTACGTACTGAGTGTAGCCACACACCCACTTAAGTGCTGTGGCAAAAACTTAGCCTCGACTAGTTTGCAATGACGCCTACATTGCGCATACGCCATGCGGTACGCGGCGAGAAGAATCCAGCAAAGCAGAGCAGAGCAAGAGAGGGAGAAAGAGAGAGAGCCAGAGCAGCAGGGAATGACAGAAGAGTTGCTGCTGCTGCTGCCTGCAACTGTTGCACTTGGCGGCGAATTGGTTGGTTGAGCTGCCTGACAGAGCCAGACCTGTTGTTGCCACCGATGTTGCCTGTTGGCAGTTGCTGCCAGTTTGTTGTTGCTGTTGTTTGACTGTTTGGCTTTTTGTTGACTTTTCTGATTTAGCGCACATCGCTAGCGCTCTTCTTCGCTGTCTTGGCGAATGCTTGAATACGCCTGGTAAATATGTCGGATTACGCAACGAACGCACATGAGCAGCAGCGACAAGAGAGAGAGAGACACACACAGGCAGACGGGGCAACAGACAGAGAGACAGACGTAGCAATCGACCCAGCCGACCGACAACAGGTAAACGTAATGAGCCAACAACAACAACACTGTGAAGTGCCGCAAGCCACACCAATATTGATATTTATGTTGAGGATTCCAATTCAGTTACCAGCTTCGACCAGTTCAACTCATTTAGCCACATAGCGACACCTACAACCACATCAGCAACAGCTGGAGAGAACTGCATATGGTTTGCGCGTCATTTCGTAACTGAGCAACAACAAAAACTAAACGAAATATATGCGCATTCATGGCGAGGGAGCAGAAGAAAGAGATGAAGCAGGCAGAGTGGGGGAATTAGCTTTTGCCCCCCGCACAGCTTGGGATTTTTAATACGCATACATTAAAAATAATCAAAATGCATTAAACTTTTGTTTAGTTAGCTTTTTTTTTTCTCTTTTGTTGCTTATGTAATCTCCAGCAACAACAACAACAGCACCTTGCACTCCAAGTTTAGGCCAAATTATGGCTACGCAAATGCGAGTGGGCAACATTATTCAAAACGAAAAGCTTCATGAATAAACATGCATAAATACATAATTTTTGAACTGAACAATTTTTTTGGACTTTTTTTTGGTGGGGTAAAAACTCAGCTAGCGCGTTCAGCTTGGGCAGGCAGCTACTTAGTTACCTTGGCAACTAGGCCTACTGCATACACATACATACAACAGCAACATGGTCAAAACAATAGAAACGAAGAGCCCCAAAAGACAAACAGCAATTCACAATTAACAATTCTACAATTGACAATTCACAATTGACGCGCCCACGCACCCCCTGCAAACTCACAGCACTAACTAACGAATAATTGCTTATAAAAATACTTAATAGAAATAACAATTGTGAGCACACAACAACAGCAACGAGCATAAGCCATGGTCGAGTCTAGAGTCTATTTATCCACATGCCATGTGGCCCCAAAGTTCACTTGCAACACGTATGTGTATGAAAGGAAGGCTATTTGCAGCATGCCGAAGTCATCCAAAAAGTTATTCAATTTGTTTTGTCTATGAAGAGCAACCAAAACAATCTTCATATGGCTCATAAATATCCGCAGATCGAGATCGAAAGATCCAAGTTCGTTAAAATAACAGCTACATCTTTTATGAGTCGTTTTTTTTAGATATGCACTCGAATATTCGTGTGCTTGGTCATCCCTAGGTTAGCGACTTGTCGAAAGTAAATGGATTATTATTATTACAAAGCTCGGCATGAACTAAACAAGATGAGATGACCTTGTGGGGGCTTGGCTAAGTAAATACAGAGTGCAATATTTATAAGGGTTTTTGAAATATGAATAAACTTTTAGCTAGTTTATTTAACTGTCATTTAAAGGTTTTATCGAGAGCAAGTGTAGCAGGAGAAACTGAATTGGAAATTTTGTTTTTGAAGTTAAAGTGAAGTTGACACAAATAGCATTCATAGTAGTAGCTGTGACATCAATATATAATACTATACTCGTAGGTTATAGAAAGGATTTAAGCTAGTATATTTGATTATCATTTAAAGGCTTAAAGAATTTTAGGAAGTTATAGTTAGGTTGATATAAACAATCTTACTCTCTGTATTTCTGCTTAAACTTTAGACCTATTAGACACACTAACAAGCTGAAATTTGAAGTATCTCTCCCCCAGTTTTTTATCAGATCTTTGAGGCTGCAGTAAAGCTAACATTCCTTATCTAACTTTCTCTCTTTCCACACGGAATACACTTTAAATTTATCCATTCCTTTACCTCTTAGACAGCTTAGAGGCATATAAATAGCTAACAGACAGTAATATTTCCAATCTCTCACTCTTCCTCTTTCTCCCTCTCAGTCTTTCTCTTTACTTTCAACTCTATCACATTTCTCTACAGCCTATCTCAGCTAAAGAATTTACAGAATTTGCAGATGCTTTCACAAGCCATGACAAACTTGCATATCAGTCTGATATACCCCATTGTTGGTATACCAGGAAAAACGGCCAACAAAGTTGACGACGTTGGCTGTCTTTCAATTGCAAAAGATTAGCCAATGCGAGTGTTTTGTGTCTCGCCGCCGACGTAGCTGTTGTTGTTGCTGGTGTTGCCTCTTCTGCCGCACTTTCAGCTGGCCAATTGTTTTTTGTCTGGCCAACTTTGGCAACCCGTTTTTGTGTGTTGCCTGCCGCTGCTGCTGTTGCAGCTGTCAGTTGGTCAATAATTGGCATAGATTTATTTCGGCTCGTTTGCAATTTGGACACTCTGGCCATTTTCCTCATACATTATGATTTTTCTGGGAGAGTTGCCAGCATGGCCGGCTTAGGCAGCTTAGCCAGGGGTGCAGCACAGACATGTGAATGTAGATAGGGAAATGAATGTAGGTAAATGGTTTGGAGTTGGTTGCAAGGGTTTTACGGTTTTACTTTCACTTCATTTCAGTATGCTTCATTTGAATACACACTCACAAACATAATACATCCTGTTTTTACTACTAGAGTATTACATGAATGCATTCAAAAAGGCAAATGAATCATGTACAGTTACAATAGAACTAAAACATGAATGCGAATAAATGTTGTGCATCTTTCCTGAAAGTATTCATTCATTTCAATGCTATACCATATATAAGTTGTGTGTGTGTATTGCAGGCAAATGTTACTTACCCACATCGCTGGGGCTCAAAATTTCAGCAGAATTGCTTTCATTACGATGATCCGCTGCCTCGTCTGCCGATAGTTGCTGCTGCTGCTGCTGTCTAATTGCACCATTAGTTGCACTCGTTTGCGTTTCACTGTCTGCTGTCGCTATCGCTGTTGTTGTCGTCGATGTCGCCGCTGTCGCTATGGTGGCAGTCTCTGCAACAACTAGCAGCAGCAACACTAACAACATGCCACAACTCCAAAATGATTCATTTCTTCGATGAATTTTCATCAACGACATCGTTACCGAAGCATACAACAATGATTATGTGTAGATGTTGCCGGTTGCCTGCTGCTGTCTGCTGTTGCTGTTGCTGTCTGTTGCCTTCTTCTGCTTGTTGCCTGTGTTGCTCTTGTTTTGTTGGTTTTCTGTCTTTCTACTGATTTTCTATCTAACTATCTATCTAGTTGCTATTGTTCGTTTGCACACTTTTCCACAATTGTTTGCCGAAGCTGCGTTGCAATGTGTGGTGCGTCGTCTTGCGGTTGCTGTTGCTATTGCTCTTGCAGTTCCAGTTGCAGTTGCAGTTGCGATCGTTGTAGTAGTTGTTGCCTCCTTTGCCTTCTCCTGTTGCGTGCAATAATTCAAGTCTTGCTGGCGACTTATCTGTGCTGCTACCTTGGGAAATCGTACGCCTTGCTGTTGCTGCAACATACAGAGAGAGAGAGAGAGAAAGGGATTGAGATGTGAGTTGGTAAAAGGCCTCTCACTTAACTTAACTACCCAAACCCCTGTTGAGATTCTGCCTCGAAGATTTCACAATTCTCTGGGGCATTTTTCCATTGATTGAGCAAGCGATCTCATAGACAGACCAATGCTAAGGCACCATTGAAACATATGTTAGATCGTCATTGTTGGCCATCGGAGCGTATCATATGAACATATCATTATAAGTCACATTAAGTAAGAGTGATAACTGAGGTCGCTGCGCTCTCAGTGCGGCTTCGTGTCGCTGTCGTTCAATAAAAAATATTATTACAAAAACCAAAACACGCATACGCCCAGTTGTACAAGGCAGTCGCTGCCAGTTGGCCACAAGTTGACACCGAGCATAGGCAACATATAGCCATAGCCATAGCCAAATCGTTCGTTTGGCTTTATGGCGATGTGTGTCATTGCCTGTCGAAAAATCAATTAAAGTAAAAATCAAAAAACCAAAAAAACATAAACCAAGGGGAGCCTCTTGGGCGTCTTGCGCAAAATTACGTTGGCAATTTCACTTGAGTGTCTGCTGTCTTCTTTTCTGTTTTATGTTTATGCCGCCTAAACAGTTAATAAAATGCAAACTTGACGAGCACGTGCGGCGTGATGCGCGGCCGGGGTGCGCCGCCAACATCGCCCACGATTTGCGTAATGTGCAGCGCCAAAAAATTATAGAAAATTATCAAGACAAGGCGAGAAACTTTACCATAGCCAAATGGCCAATTGTCATGCTGATGAGGAGGAGCCATAAGCCAAAAGAAGACATGGCCAAGACAAGCCAGCGCATGGCCATTAGCATAGCTAAGAACCAAGAGGCGTTTGAGCCAATCTTTTTACATTAATCAAAACTCCCCATAAAGAAAGAACAGAACAGAACAGAACAGAACAGAAAGGAAAGTTCAATGCACGCCTGACACGGCATGAGATTTGAAAATAGATGATTAACTAGCGAAATGAAGAAGAAGCAGAGAGAGTGTGTAAAGAAGAATAGCAACCAAGCAGGATGCTGTAAGAAATAGATTTGCATGACAGCAGCCAAAGAAGATGAGACGAAAGCAAAATTACTTCTAATTTTGCGTATTATTAAATTTCATTTTTTGCTCATTAATTTAGCATCACACAAAAAACTCAAGCTGTGCCGCACTTTAATTATAAGAAAGCCATTGACTTTTTTTACATGACCATGATTGTGTTTCGTTTTTGTTGTTCTCGCTTTAATTTGTTATAACATCAGCGTTCTAAACTTAACAACAAAGCGCGCAATAAGATTACAGCAAGCACGAAAGCAACAGACGAGTGTGCTCGGCTGTGAGATACCCACTATACAACTGACCAAAACGACAGACAGACAGAAAGACTAAAAGACAGACAGACAGACGGATGCTTATTAAGAATATATATAGTTAGCAGAGTCTTACACGCCTCCTTCTGCCTGTTACATACATTTGCATAAAGTTAGTATACCTTTCTTGACCATTTTCAATGGTAGGGTATAAAAAGCTTAGACATTTTTGGCTTTCGGCTTTTGGTCGCGGCAACTTTTGTTGTGTTGAGAATCTTTTGGAGTACCTGGTGAACTGGGAACCTTTCGCGGAGCTCAGCTCAATCAACGTCAAGCACACATTCTCAAGTGCCTGACAATTGGATGACTTTGCGATTGAAGTGCTACGGTTTGGAGTTGTTTCTTCGATTGTCAAAGTGGATAAAAAGATGTCCGGGGCAAAGACACATTTGCTTTGCTGGAGACGGAGACTGGCGTGCGAAAGAATTTACGGAACGTTTCAAAACGCCCACAGGGTTTGTTGTTGTCAGTGACTGTTACACGGCGTCTTATCACCATCTCTAGCTCAGGCTGAAATCTGTTTTTCTTGTTTTGCTGCTGCTGCTGTTGCTGCCTTTGTGTTGGAACAATGAAGTTAAGCTGGGTCCGCAGCTGATTAAACATGCGAAATCGTGGGACGAGCGATGCAAGAGAGAAACAGCAACAGAGGAGGCAAAAACAAGACACGATTCGCTAAATTGTTTATTTAATATCAATACAATTTTATCAGCGCCAGCATCTATAAAAAATTGTAAACAAGCTTTTGTAATCTCACTGGAATCCCAACTTTGGCCACTTGGCTAACTTGGGCATCACGTCGCAATTTGTTGCAACTGCGAATCGATTGTGCCATAAATAAACCAAAATCTATTTTACTCTTTCGGCTAAATTGAAAAACCTGAGACATTTAATTAAATCAAACAGTAATTAATCCATTTATAAGCAATAAACTAGTGCTCCCATCGCTTGATTGATCCATTCCGAAACTGAAAACGATAGTTATGAATATTTATGCGATAGTTGAGACAGGTTCGAGGAATTTCAATGGATTAGATTGGGGGAAGTTTGATTAACACAAACACAAACCACAACGTAGTGTATACTTCTCATATTAAACCGTAAACAGTAAACAATTATAAAGCAATTCCCAAGCTTAGCTACGTGGCACGTCTTCGATTCTAATTACCCATTAGAAAGCTGACTACAGTCTACAGTCTGTCTAATTATAAACCGTCTAATGGGCATATCTAATATAAGACCGAGACGCCGACAAAGGTTAGCTGGCCAACAAGTTTCAATTAGCCAGCTCCCTCTCTCAGAACGACGAGCCTCACAGAGACAGACGAATTGCAAAATATAGTTATTAAGCTCATCAGCAATTAGAGAAGAGAATCTACGACATATAACGTAGACCCAGACTGTGGCTGGGGCAATACGAATTTGTCAGGCATGAAGGTGAATTTTTTTATTTGGGGTTTTTGTTTGCCAGTTTCTGAGTATCGCTGAGTGCTTTAATTCCAAGCCACGCATGACAAAATCGACAGTAGATGTCGTCAACTTCCTTTAGCGTAATAAAATAATTATGAAGAATAAATATTAAGTAACTTGAGGCAACGACAAAACTTTAATAATACTTTGAACGTATATATATCGTACTCAACTCGGGTGTACAAATAATGCATAATTTAGTTAGTCGGGAGGCGACGACGACGACGACGATCGTGCAATACTCGTTCGTCGTCGTATAGTTGACCCTGAACCCCTCACGAGTCGTTGTCGTAGAGCTCGTAGCACACGTAAGAATATTCCATGTTCCATTGTTATGCGAGAACTATAATTTGTATTGAATTTTTACACGTTTCATTCAAATGCATAAGGAATATTTAGACTAGACGACACGCAGATAAGCTCTGCCTGTCTCACTCTCTCCCCAACTCTCTCTCTCTCTCTCGTCTCGCTAATGAAACTGGCTGTTAAACACTTTAGCTTTACCGCTAACATCAAATCATCAAATCAAATTGGCCAACAACAACAGTTGTGCAACTGTTTAAAATGCACTGTGAATTAATTTGATTGAAAATGACAGTTAAGTGAATCGTTAAGCCAAATTCGCGCAGTAATTGAAAGCGATGAGGAAAGAGAGGGGAGTGGGGATAAGTGTAGAGTGTAGAGGGGCAGTCACTCTACAGACTCTCAAGAATTAACCAAGATTATGAAATCGATTTTATTTATATTGCCAAGGCTTTTAAGGCTTGCCGCGTCGAATGCTGATCGTGGGTGAAATATTTCTCTGATTTCTCGTCTTTTTCTTAAGAATTTCTGTTGTGATTCAGGGGCGCAGCAGCTGAAAGTGCTTTGAAATTCCAGCTAGTTCTGGAAATGGTGGGCAATTTGGCTAATTAGTTCAGCTTGCACGTGCCGCAATTGCATTTTTGTGCAGCCGATAAGAGTTTTTCTGAGGCATCATCAACAACAACAACAATTCCCCCCTGAGTCACAGTCACAGTCGATGTTGCATAACGAACTTGTAACTTGATGCTCCATTGAACGGCAGCTCAGCTCGTTGCAATTAAGCGGCAGCAGCATCAGCGGACGGACAGTGGCAGACGACGACGGTGTCGAGTGTCCGGTTCAGTCAGTCGACTGATCCGTTTACCGCATACAGTTTTCATGTTGCCATCAACTGTTTACAGTTAATAGCCAAGCAATTGATGAGGGATCTCCCTCCCTCTCTCTGTCTGTATCCATCTCCCTCTCTCTTCATCCGTGTCCAATTGCCACTGTGTTATGGTTATGGTCAACTAAATGGCCGGACAAACAACTTTTCAATTTCAATACGAGAAATATGTTCACACAGTTTTCTCGCTTGTTGCATTCACTGCCAGATGCATTGTTGTTGTTGCAGTTGTTGCTATTGTTGTTGCTGCTGTTGATGTTTGTCTTGTTTACACGACTTATCATAAATGTATTTTTAAAATGCTGAACAAGCAGCAAACAATGTTGCATCGCCTGTGGGCGTGGACAGGCGGCCAGCCAACCTGTCTGTAATGAGCTCGACCCTTGCCCTTTGAGGGGGGCGCCAATCTATTAGCCACGCTCCAATTTGCTCCAACGGTGGCAATTGGCGAATTAGAATGTTCCACTAGCTGAGCCAGTGAGCCAGTTTGCTCTGCAGAGACAGAACTCGAAACGGAGGTCAGCCGGAAAACATGAAAAATGCAGCGACGACGTTGACTATTAAAAATGTTGCCAGGCAAACTCGTAAAAATCAGAAAAATACCCAACAACAATAATCATAATAATAATAAAAAGAGCAACAACAACAGCAACAATTACCACAAAGCGAACAACAAATGTGAAACCTGTTTTAGCGACAAGTGCAGCTGAGCTTAGTCCATGCCCATTGCAGGTTGGACACATGGCCACGTAAATGCAATCAGTGCGCACAGTGGTTGCACACTGATTGAAAATTGTGTAGAACAGTTGAAAATGAGAGCGAAGAGAGAAGTTGTAGAAGAGAACTATTGTTAATAATTCAATGTTCACTAAATTAAAAATATTTCAGTTAAGATGTGAATAAAAATATGAAAGCCAAAGAACTTCGGGAAGAAAACTATTATTAATAATTAAATATTCCGAAGTTTTTAAAATAATTATAAAGAAAATGATTAAATAAAGTTAATAAACAGGTTAATCTGTAAATTGATTACTTTTTTTAAAGTTATTTTCAATCAATTTCTAAATTTCTTGATTCCTATTAGTAGAGAATTTGTTTAAATATAGTTGAAAGCCATAAAGCAAGTTTCTCTGTAGATTGTCTTGCCTTTTGATCGCATATTCCAATACTAAATGTTGTAAGTCACTCTAGAGAATTTATTTTCAAGTTCTCTGCGAATAAATTTCAATTTTAAAGTGTTTTCCCTTTAAATTCAAAAAAATTCCCTTCAACTTTTTCTCCCACTTCATTTCACACCTGTCCCACACAAATCTTGCCCACTGTGCAATGTCTGCGCTTTTACAGTTGGTTTTTCTTGAAACCTTTTTAGTTTGCCTGGCCTATTCTGTTGTTGTTGTTGTTTTTTCCTACTAGTCGATTGCCTCCGACGACTGACTGGTTCATTGATGACTGTTTGCATTTTGCACTCCTGTTTTGTTTAAAGTTCAAAGGTTTCGCGGCGCGTTTTTCGGCGTGAGAACCACCAAAACCACGCGATACATTTGTTGCGGTTTTTGGAGCTACAGGGTATCCATTATGTATGTCAGTCAGCTCCAAAAGCAGACTCTGATTAAATTTATAGCCAATAAACATATGCATAAATTTAGTTAGTACGCTTACTTTGTCGGCCATTTGGTGGATGCGCAAAAGGTTCTCAATACAGTCGCTACTTCATAGGCAAGTGCAGTAGCATATCGGGTTAGAACTCTATATATACTTGTAGTTGTTGTTATAGCTGTTGTTTTTGCTCGTGTACTTCTACTTTGCATACTACGTCGAGCTTTTTTGAAGAGAGCGTGTGGGAGTGAGATGGCTATAGTATGTGCAGTTGTAGTTGAGAGAGATATTGCCGAATTTACAGAGATTCACAGAGATTTGCAATGTGTAATTGGCAATTGGCAAATCGGGGATTATTTCTTTATGTGTCAGCTTTAAATTTAGCAGAATTTGACGCGTTTTATTTGTTTTTCTCTTTACTTTATTTGCACACTCTTTTATTTGTTGTCGTACTCATTTATGCATTTGACCCGCTTTACGGCTTTACCAAAACAAAACAACACACACAATCGACAAATACAACAACAATTACAACAATAATGCGTTGCTTGTTAGCTTGTTTACTCGGAATTTCGATGTCGTTGTATTCTACGCAGATAAAACTTGTTAGCTGTTTTGGCATTTTCTTTTGCACTTGTTGTTTTCGTTTCGTTTAACACCAACACACACTAACACCAATGCACACACACACTAACACACACACACACAAAAGCAACTCTTGGCTTAAATATTTTCATTGAATTTTCTCATTTGCTCGCGCGCGTTTAGCATGAATTGTTATTGTTGTTGCGCTCTCTTTCTCTCTCGCACACCCACGGTGGGTGGGGGTTAGGCGTTGGTAAAAAATGTAAGCAGCGCGCGGTGTTCCGCTTCACGTTGTGTTTGCGACAAGCTGCGCGAGGCGACTGAGCGCATGCTCGTGCTCAGCTGGCCTACGTTGCTCAGCGAAGCTCAAGCCGAAGTTGTTCTCTCGCGCTCGCTCTCTCAGTAGCTTTGCACTTCGAGAGAGCAAGCAGCGCCATCTGGCGGTTAGGTGTGTGTACTGCAAGTTGTTGATCCGTGTGGTGTGAAACTAAATAAGTGATGGGTTCGTACATTGGCTAAGTGCTGCAATGGGCAGCGAGAATATGAAGTGGGAGTCTGTTCTATGGTATGCATGACGCGGTAGATACGCTGTAAATTACTATAAATATATGATATATAAAAAATAGAAAATATAAGTAAATAAAATGATAAAAAACAAGGTATAATGAATCAAAATAAAAGAAAGAAAAATAAAGAAATAAGTAATAGATTACAAAAAATAAAAATAAAATAAATAATAAATACATAATACATAGAAATAAATCTAATACACTTTGTAGTTTTGAACGCCTCATATGTTTCAAAAATTAATCATTTATTTATGTACTATCCCTTAAATTTATATAATATTTCAATATATACCACAGAATGTCTCATATATTGCTAAAATAAATCACTTCTTATACATCAAACCTCTTCCTACTTGCGCTTATATCATCATCAACTGTGCCAATTGTTAATTAGGTCAATAAGGATATAATCATTCGTAAAGAAATTAATTTGGAAATTCATTGTACTCAAAGAGTGTCATAAAATGCTCGTTAAACCAATCGCTGTGCGTGGTCGACGATCGGAATCCGAATTCGGATTCGAGTGCGCGACGAAAGCGCCGCCCAAAAGGTAACTCGAAAAACACTCAACAGTGAGGGAGGGAGAGGGACAAGGAGGGAGGGAGGGAGTGAGAAGAGGGGCTACTTTTTTTGTTGATCTTGAGAGGGAATACCAATTGTTGATTTATCTCTCGGCTGCTGCTGCTGCGTCGACAGCGACGTCAACGTCGCCGACTTACTGACCAAGTTTATAAAACTTTGGGCCAAAATGCAAGCGACGCACAGTTGCTTCGACAACGTTGCAAGCGCGAACGTCGCGTTCCTCCTCATCCAAATTATATATATATATACACTATAGTAGAAGCGTCGACGGACAACGGACAAAACAGAAGAAAGATATATGTGTAAAATAAACGAAATTTTGTACGTCGAGTCGTAAACGAGTTGCAGGGCCCAGGGCCAGTGAGCAGAGCAGCTGTCTTAAATCTGTTACTGCTCTTGTTGTTGTTGTGCAGTGCGCTTTATCAACCCGAAATCATCGGGCACAAGAAACGAAAACGAAAGTCGCTCGAAAAAGCAGCAAGAAACACACGGATCTGAAGTCCGAACAGTGCCGAAACCTCAGTTCCAACTTCAACTTCTTCGTCTTCAGTGTTCACGTGGAATCTTACAGTGCGTAATGAGTCAATAAAATAATTCATCGTTACTTTAAAGTGAAAATTAGCCAGCACATAACTGATCTTAACTTGTGAAGAAGAAGAGTCTCTCTCACACTCTCGTTAGTGGCTCTTAAGTGTCTGTTCTCATCTCAGTGTAAACAAACAAAGAAAAGAAGGCGGCAAACTTGTTAATTGGGAATTCTCCTGATCGCACTAGAGACATAAAAACTACACATATCTAACATATCTGTTTGAAAATCGCACAAGAGATGTATAAACTATAGATTTCGATAATAACTCTTTGGGAATTCAACTGATTGTATCGAAGATTGATAAAGTACATATGTAAATATCATATCGATTTAGGGGTTTTCTCAACATATAAACTACAAATCTCTCATATCATCATATTGTAAATGATAAATACCTCATTTCATATCTGATATCTCTCTGGCTAACTCTTATAACTCTTTCATGCGGGCATCTCTCGCACGCTCTCCCCACGCGCTGATCGTCGTTAATTTATGCATAACTCGATATTATATAAAGCGGCAAACATTGGACGCACCCCCTCTCTATCTTTATCTCCCTCTCTCTCACTCCCTCCCGCTCTCTGCCTCGCACAGTTAGCGTCTGCTTACAACATCATCTTCTGCGGCCAAAGAAGCGCAGCCACAAATTATGCAAAACTGAAGCACGAACGAAACGCGCTGAGGAAAGCGAAAAAAAGCGTTAACTATGCAAATTAGCTTAAACAGAGAGCAGCAAAAATACAGCAGCAACAACAAAAACAAGAGCAATAACAACAAGAGCAACAACAACAAGAGCAAATGGCCCAAAGCAGCTGCTGACCAAGTTCGGTCTGCAGTTTAGTCTATGCTGCCAAAACACGACCTTAGTCAATGCCAGCTGCTGTACCCACAACCTCCCTCCCCCCTCTCTCATAAAATTCTCTCGGTCAACAACGGGGTGCCGGACCTATATACACACACACAAACATACATACACACACTTGCTCTTGCAGTAATAAGCAATAAAGCTCGAAATTATTACGTGTCCCAAAACAAAACCCAAACGAAAACGACAACAACGAAAACGAAAGGCCCCCAAAAAACGTTCGAGTTCGAGTTTATTTTCGAGTGTAAATTCGAGTTCGAGCACGATCGAACGAGTCACAACTCAATGGTCAGTCGAGACCGGGTGAGCTGCGATTGAACCTTAGTCGTATTGCGGCGCCCAAGCGAAATTGGGTTGAGCCTCCTCCTCGTCGTCGTTGTCGTCGTTGTCGTTTTTGTGTTGCGCTGTCTTTCTTTATGTTTTGTTTATCTAAGTTTATTACGTGTGTGTGAATGCGAGAGAGAGAAAGCGATAGATTGGCGAGGGAATATTAGAAATTTGGCATGGTATTTATTGCATAAGTTCATAAACATTAGCAGCAGCAACTGCAGTGCGGCCAAGGCGGCACAAGCGGCGTATGTGATATATTCTGAGTGCTCAAAGGGAGCGCGGCAGTGAGAGTGATAGAGGGGAAGGGGAGAGGGGATCAGGAGTGGGAGGTAGAGTAGTGTGTGCCTATATGTTGTAATTATTAAATAATTTATTGTTTTCATTTATATATTAACTTAATTTCTTAGATTCATTTAAAATAATGAAATAGTTATAATTGATAAACTATTAAATATTATAATTAAAAATAAAACTGTAAGGCATAAAATAATAATAGATGTTAAATTTAATAATTACTACATTAAAATATTTACAATAGTTAACAGGTTTATTTATATATTTAATTTCGTTCAAGAAAATAAATAAATAATTAACTTTAATCAATTCCACATTAAAAATCAATTTGAGTATCAAAATATACTTAATAATATATAATATATATAATATTATAATTAATAATTCATAAATTAAAAAATGTACAACATTGAATAGGTTTAAACTTAACAATAAGTAGTAATATAATTATACATCATTTATAATATATAATTATCATAATTTTATTATCATTTCAATCTTTTTGCACTCTCTTTTCTTGCAGTTTCTTTTTGGTGCAGATCAAAAAGTGAACATAAGTAAATAGAGGAGTTGCTGCTGACCTTCGCTGATCAGGCCAAGCAAGCAGAGGCTGACCAAACAAAACTATTTAATAGATGCGAGTACACACACTCCAACCAGACACACACGCACACCTAGAGCAGGCGTACCTAATTACAACAATAAATAAACCAAGGTGATAGTCAGTCACAACAACTGAGGCAACATGCAGCAGATCAACGTCAAAGTTGTTGTCAACATCGCCTTCTTGCTGTTGGCTTTGCTTTTGTGCGCAGCCAAGGGCGCCTCAAATCAGAGCACACAGTGGCAACAACAACAACCACAAAGCTATGGCAATCACACACTACATGAAGAGCAGGAACTAACTGAAAGGGACTACCATCGGGAAGTGAACTTTGTTGATGATCATCTGGAGCCGCATCTAACGCGCACTTCGGTCATCTTTGGCTTGACCAAAGTGATCAACGGCAGCAGCAACGTGAATGCAGTTTGTCAGGCCCAGCTGCGTCACGTGCAGCGCGGCATACTGAGCAAACAGCCCTGGGCAATGAAAGGTGAGTACAGAGATACGGAAATATTGTGTATACATACATAAGTAGATAGAAAGTATCTATAGATCGCTCAATCAGTAATGCCTGATTCCCTCTGAGGTCTCAAGCACCCTTAGAACGCGCATTAATAAGGCAAACAGTGGGCAATTAACATACAGATATAGCCAGTTCTATTAGCAGACTGTGCAAGTATTTGTCGGGTTTGTCCCATGGAACTATTCACGCTGCAAATGCGATGATTCATTTTGAACCCAGCTTGGTCTCTGAACTCACAACTTGAGCACTCAATAAATAAATAATCAATTATTTACAATACCTTTCTTTACCCCTTTCTCTTCTCTCTCTTCTCACTACCTTTCTCTACCTCTTGCTCACCTTATCTGTCTCCCTTTTGCCCCCTCCAGTTCTGGATGCCTCTGGCACCAAGCCGTCTGGTTTCGTTTATGGCCAGAACTATTGGCTGGGCAGTCGTGAGGCCTGCAATGGAGTGCGTCAGCCCGTGGGCATCACCTTGTCCAAGAAGTTCGAGCGAGTCATGCACTATGGACTTATCACACAGCAAGCCCCCTTTGAAATGGACTATAGAGTGATTTATCTGCGTCACAACTCACCTTGGCAAGTGGAGATTAAGTTGATGTCCGAGCAGATCATACACATTGGACTGTGCCTGCCCAGCGCGTGCACATCTCGAGAAGTGAAGCAGCTGGCTGGAGAATATGTCTCGCGTGGCATGTTCGCTGAGAACGACGTCTTTGACATACGCCCCGAGGTGGTGTACATGAAGGATCTGCAGCTACGCGATGTCTTCTTCAAGCGGTCTAGTTTCCGTCTGCTTGTACTCTGCGCATTGGCCACCTGTGGCTTGATGCTCTGCGCGCAGCAGCTGCTGGTGGCCAAGACGAAGCAGGGGGAGGTAACAGAAGGGGAGCGTAAGGAATCTGCTGGTCTGGCACCGGCGGAGTCGGAACTATGGCGTGCTCTGCACTCGCTACTGCGTTGGCAGTGGCTGCAGAAGTTAGTTAGCTGCTACGATGTGCCCACAAATTGGGCTAAGATCTTTGCCGTGCGTGAGAATCGTCCAGATGAGATACCTGTCATGAATGGACTGCGTTCGGTGTGTGCCATCTGGATTATGATCTTCCATGTGGTGTGGTTCATGTACTTCACAGTGCACAACAAGACTGTGTTGATTTCGTATGCGGAGCAGGCTTTCTTTCAGTATGTCTCCTCAGCGCCGCTGTTGGTGGATGTCTTCTTTACCATAAGGTGAGACTCGTAATATACTTCTTGAAGATCTCTTATTTATCCTTCTCCTCTCTTTTCAGTGGCTTCCTGCAAACCTACAACTTCCTGCGCAACTCGCGTCAACTGGAGGCAGTGCGTCAGAATGGCCTGCGTCAGAATCTGCGTCTCTTTGGCAAGCTGCTCTTCCATCGCTATCTGAGATTGGGTCCACTGTATCTGGTGGTCATGCTGTGTGTGGATCTGGTCTACGCTTACATAGGAGATACTTCAGTTTATCACATCAATGAGCGCTTCGATGAGATGTGCTCCACACACTGGTGGCGCAATCTGCTCTTCATACAGAATCTCTTCGATCATCGCGATATGTGCGCCAACTGGAGTTGGTCCCTGGCCTGCGAGATGCAGTTCTTTATCTTGGCAAATGCGCTGCTCTTTCTCTATGTCAAGTAGGTGTACAGAGTTCCTTATTGGATATGCCTTTTAATTCTCCTCTTTCTTATAGGCATCCCAAACTGGCCAAGGCTTTGGTGCTTTCAGTGTTCCTGGCCAGCACTGCCTGGTCCTATAGCATTGGACTCAGTATCAAGTTCCAGCTTTCCTTCGATGCAGCTTATGATACTGGCACTGAGATCTACACATCGCCATTTGTGCGTGTTCTGCCATATATACTGGGTGCTGCCACGGCCTGGTTGCTGTTGAAGAGGCATCCTCTGATGGATCTCTTGTTGGGCTTACAGAGAGGTTTTATTGATTTGGTGCGCGTGGAACGTTACATCTGGCATTTTGCACTGTTCGTGTTCTTTGCCTGCATCTACTCCACCATCAAGAGGGACCTTGGCCCCCTTTTCTCCATATCCCTCTTCGTGCTGGGTCGCTTGTTCTTCTCCCTGAGTGTCTGTTGGATGATTGCAGGCAGCGCAGAGGGGCGTGGCGTCTGGTGGTCACGTCTGCTGGAGGCCAAAGGATTCCAGCATCTCAGTCGGTTATCCTATGCGATTTACTTGCTCAATCCATTAGTGATTGCCTTCTTCTACAGTCTGACAAGTGCGAGTACGCATGCGGATCCCTTTATGCTGGTGAGTTGCGGTTGCCTTTATTTCCCTTAAATATGATTACTTATAAATGCATTTCATTTTTATTTATAGTGTGTCGTCACCTGTGGCTTTGCTGTTATTGTTTACTTGGCCTCCATATTATTTTCTCTCGCCTTTGAGGTGCCCTACAGCAATTTGTCCAGCATTTTGTTGAAGCGCGGAGGCGCCTTGAAGTCCAAAAGTGCCTGAAAAGATGCTAAATTATTTAGTTAGAACGCCTACATATTTCAATTGTGATCGTTTCATTATTATCATTACCATTTAGTACATTAGTCATTTAGTTTTGTATTATAATTGTAAATATAATTTAAGAACATGCAGAACAATTATAAATAAATCATCCACTATACGTTATATTGCGCGCCGCGCAACACAATTCCAATTGGACATGCAATATTTTTACGGTCACTCTGTGCCAGAAAATACCAGTTTTTGGGATTTTTTATATCGCCTAGCCATATCGATGATTTGGGATAAGCGGAGATAAATTAAAAATAATAAACAATAAATAACAGTAAACTAGCGCATGTAGTGTATAAAAATGTATTAATTTTTTAAATCTCTGTTTTGTGCTGCAAACATAAAAATATGCAACAATCAATTAACACTACTTGGTCCATTTAGTTATCGATATATCGATATGAAACAGATGTTAACATGCAAAAACACTTGGGAGTGCGTGTGCGCGTCGGCTCTCTATTATTCGCTCGAATTCGCTCTCTCAGTGGTTTGAATTGTTTAAAATTTAAAATACATATGTGTGTGCGGGAGAAAAGTAACAAAGTAACGCCGTCGACTCAGTGCTGCGCCGGCTGCTCTTAGAGATAGTCCCTGAAATTCTCATCGCGGAAAAAATCAGCGATTAAGAAGCGCGTGCGCTCAACAATAAATTTAACTTATTTGCCTTGATGCATTTCTCGGTTTGTTTTCGAATTAACGCGTGTCTCATTAGTTTCATTTAATTTTATTTTGATTGTTTAAGAATAACAACAAAATACGTACGTACAAACATATATATATATAATAATAAAGAAACAAAGAAAGCGAAGGTGAAAATTTTCGTAACGACGCGCAGCATCAAGCGAGCATCCTTGTGAGTGTGCAAGTGTGTGTGACTGTGTGTTAAGGTTTAACGTGTGTGCATGTGTGTGTGTGCGTGCTCCACCCTTAGCCGCAAATATAATATATTTATGTAAAATTGAGTGCGAATTGAATTTAGCAACAACAACTAAAAGTAAAATTTATACAAATTTATGATACAAACGTGTTTGTTTAATTAGCTCTGCCACCACTTGGCACCAAGTGGCACCACCACACAGTGATTTCTTCGTTGCCACATCAATTATAAATGCAACAACAACAACACACAATTTGAGCCTGGGCAACAACAACAAAACTAAGTTTGCTGTTGCTTTTCTACCTTTTCTTCATCTGCCGGAGTTACCCACTCTTTGTACGTGTGTGTGTGTGTGTATTGGCAATGCGTGCCAATGTGCCAATAAAAAGCACCCCGGCAACAACAACAACAACATTCGCAGCAGCAACAACAGGAGTAGCGACGCCCAAGCAGGTAATAAGAAAAGCTGAAAACTCTCTCCCTTTCGCTCTCCCTCCTTCTCACTCTTTCACTCTCGCTAAAGAGCCATTAAATTATGCGGGAAAAGTGAATTTATGAATTAAAATAAGCATATAAATAGCGTATATATAAAAATTATATACATATGTATAAGTATTGTATGTCTAATTTGGCCGATAATGCTGCCGACGGCTGCGTAGGCGTCGACGTCAACGTCAGCGCCAACGTCGCCGATTGTTATCAACAACGGTAGCATCCATCAGCGTCAACGCGTTGTTGTTGTTGCTGCCTGAAAGCACTTACTCTCTCTGGGTTCTTTGTCTCTCCATCTCTCTCTCTCCCACTGGTACTTTGCACGCTCTCTTTGCACATTCTTTTATTATAATGTTCTTGTTGCTTTTGTTTGGCAATTTTTTGGTTCATGTGGAATTTCTTTTGGCTTTTTGGCTGCCATTGCTCCCTTTGGCACTTCAACTTTGGCAGCTTTTTGCATGTCGTTGCTTGCTTTGCCAAAGTGACCTTGAACAAGTTCAGCAGCAGCGGCTGCATAGGCAGAGGAAGTGTGAGTGGGAGTGGGACAGGGACAGGGAAAGACAGCCCGGCCGCCTGACGCTGCCTTGGCCTTGGCTGCAGTGCTGCGCGTCGATGACGTTGACAGCGACGTCGACGTTGTCTGCGGAATGGCAAATAAATGTTTACTTAGCACACGCACACAGACACTTAGAGGTACACGCACGTCTTACGTGTATACACACATAATACTCACACATACACACACCTACACACACTTCATATGCTTTTAGCATTTCCCTGACAATTTATCAAATATTTGTAATCAATTAAAGTTATTAAAAGCATTGCGTTACTGCTTACGTTGTCGCTTTTCATGTCCCATCACGTGTTCAGCTTCCGAATAAAGTTTCCGCTCTCGATTCGCTCTCTTCGCCGTCGCTCTGCCTCTCACTCTCTCTCTTTTACGCCTCACTCTCTTCAGACAGGCCATCTGATCAGACTTATGGGTTAATCGAGCTCTCGCTTTTGTGTACGTGTACGTTTGTGTGTGTGCACAGGTATTTGTGAAATGTTACTTACCCTGATAACTTGAACTGGACGTTGAACCCAAGACAACGTCGACGTCGACAACGACGTCATACGCTTTCTAATTCGCCGCGATTGTATTACCCAAACTTAGCCGGTTTCGCTTAATGTCATGTTATCCCATGATTCATCGCATTTTTGAGCGAAAACAAGTGTTGTTATTCCCTTGACCAGTAGTGTGCATGGTGTGTACACACTGACGACACGGGGCATATCGCATTACACCCGCCATGTAGACTGTGTCTACTAATTAAAAAGTAATTAAAACTATTTAGGTATTTATTCTAATCGTGCATGACTAGCGAATACTTCGCAATTGAACGACAGGCTTAAGCAATAGTGCGTTATCAGCTTCAGAAGAGAAGTTCGCACTTAAGTAGTGTGCTCTTTATTGCTATCTATAGGAATTAAGTAACTTAAGAGGGGTTAGTAGTGCGGGATATATTGCATATGTAGGCAAGAAACAGTTGTGACACCATTTGTTTTGGAAATAACTATCTATCTGTACATATACATATCTATCTGTACATATGTTTCTAGATATCTAACTTGCTTATCGCAAACAAACATGGTAGGTCAGCAACGCATACAGGGTATTTATAGCAATAACTTTAGCTGGATTTTATGGGTCTCTTTTGAAGTAGTTATTATATGTATTTACTGCGCGTATTAAATACAGTAAATATTTATGTAATTGCATTCAATACTTCCCATTATGACTTGAGGCTTATTTAATCCATAACTGATTGATAAGAATTCTTTGAAAATTAGTTTATGATAGGCTTTTGCACAATCATCTGCAATAAATGTCGAATCAGTTAATTTTTCAGCAGATTGAATATATGGTAAAATAAAAAAATAAGCAAATCAAACAAAATGAAGTTCATAAATTGTTATACTTCGTGGAACTAGTGATTGTGTTTCCCAGAATACTTACTCAACATAAAGCATTTTGACAAATCCTAACAAATTTAAATTTTATTTGAGATAAGGCAATTTTTGTATTTAAATTTGTTCGCTTAGCTCTCATTTTGTTCTTATCAAAAGAGTATAGTGAGGGCAGTCCACTTATATTAATGCAGACATCACACAGATGTACATATGTATGTATGTATAACACATACAGAAGTATGAGTATTAAGCGCGAATTATGTTTTATTTTTATACCGAGTGTGAGTCATGCCAGCATTTGGTTGCACTCTGTGCTTTTCGCATGATCTTGACGAACTCGTTGCTTCTTTGCCTCTTCATAAATACACAAAATGTGCCCCGCCTATTAGGGAAGGAAGGGATGGGGATGGGATGGGTCGATGTGGCGGCGATGTGCTTGATGATGGTGTTGGTGCGTGCATGAAACTCGTTTCGGGGCCAGCTGTGGGTGTGTGGGGAAAGGAAGGGGGAAGCGTGAGGGGGAGGTGGGAACTGTCCATTGCCCATTTGACTTGTGAGGCAGCCGTGAAAATGTAAACAAAATGCGCGTAATTAAATTTTCATATACCAGTTAAAGGACAAGGAAAGTTTATGCATAAATTATTTAGACCAACCTTAGGAACAGGAACAGCCCCTAAAAATGGGGTGTGTCGTCCATTAACACAAGCAGAGCACTAATACATATGACTGTACACTGTATACCATATATGGTATATACTAGTGTGTAGTTGCTTTTCGCTTCTGCATTTTGTTGTTGTCACCTTTTAATTGGCAATTTGTGGCAAGTCTCTGTCGTCAATCAAGGCAAATGCATTTGTCAGCTGACAGTTTCAGTCCCAGTCCCAGAGTGCTATATATCTTGCACTCCTCGCTTCCCCCCTTCCCCTTCCTCACTCCCTCTCTTTTACTTGCTTCTTTCTGCAATTTGCGACAACGTTGCCTCTCCTTATCTGGGTGGGTTTCGTGGTAAAAGGCCTCGTGGCAAAGCCGCTTCCGTTTGTGATATGAGCAAATGGCAAACAGGAACTGATGCTGCCAGCATATAGAGGAGCTTATGACTCACTCAGTAGAGAGGTTAATTGTGCATGTGTGTGTGTGTGTGTGGTGCATGCAACGGCATGTTGGCAGATTGTTTCCGCTCGTCGTCTTGCGCTGCCTTAACAAGTTTGCCTGCCTGCCACACAACGAGCTGTGTAAGACAGATACAATTTCACAGATACGCAGATAGAGATTCAGATAGACATACAGATACACACACACACGCCTACTGCATCCGTTATTATTTTGCATTTTGCATTTTTCTGTTGTAATTTGTTGTCTGTGGCAGAGCATTTAGAAAAACCGCAAATAGTTGCAGCAATGTGGTGCCTCGAGAAGGAAGATGGAGGAGGGGCATGTTGTAATTGTGGCATGTTCAAGAAAACTCTTTACAACATGCAACACACAGAGCAAGCGCCCAACTTAACTCTTTGAGGGCACAGAGTTCATAGTTCACAGTGCGCAATATGATCTCAATTTATGTTTGCTCTTCTATTTGATTCTATATACAATAGATATGATATATCAATTTATTTATCAGATGATGTCGTGATTGGCAGGGAAAACTGCTTCATAATCGTCATCATTGAACGATTCTTGTGAGATATCCGCCACCTCTGGTTGTTCCTGAGGCTGTTGAGCCCCCAATCTATAGATTCTTGGTAGTGTTCGAGCGCTCCCCTGCACCATTGCGCTGGAATGAGAAAAGGGTCGTTCAACTGAATTTGGGGGATATAATCCACGATCGTCTATCTCGTACGGATCAATGTTGATCGAGCCGGAGGACATGTTTCTTTCCTGTACATATAATCAAATAGTTTTCTATATATTTATTTTTGATTTATATTCTATGTTGCTTGTATTTTAAACTAAATTGTGTTGTCAGTACAAATTTTGTTTTAATTTTGTGTGTTTCGAGTTTCAAGTCGTATATGGCACTATGAATAGTACAAACAATTGAAATATAAAACGACCTGATTGAAAGCCGCCTTGATTTCAAATTTATGGAAATTGCTTATCACATATTGAGTCAGTAAATTAGTTATAACTTGCAACTTGTAAGAACACTTATTCCTTTGAAATTTATTATTGATATTGAATTCTGTGCTGATTGCACAGTGGGAACAACTATGATAAGCCAGCAAACTTATTAAGTAAGCGTACTTATCGTAAGAATGCTTGTTTCTTTACGGAATATGCAGTCTATCATCACTTTTTAATTATATAATTTTGTCATTCCTAACTCATCGATGTGTGTTAAGACTTTCGGCAGTGTACTAAAGTGTATCGAGGCTGCTTGACTCTATTTTCTGCAGCTAAAATCTTAAACACACACACAAACCTCTGCGAATATTCATTTGATTTATGGGAGTTTTCTTTGGAATCTAATGATGTATTATACAAGAATTATATATATAAATTCAGCATTTCTTTGTTAAAAAATAAAAAATGTCTATCTCGACTTATAGGACGCGTAACTGATTTAGAAATCGTCCGATTTTCCACGGCTTTGTCATTTTGTTAATGGTTCGTGAACTAGTTTGTATTTTATTCAATATATCGAAAATCACAGTTTATGTTTTTTTTTGCAGGCTACCCTTTTATTAACAATACGAAAAATGTCACAATTTGTAAATCTTTTTCCTATTGCTTAAATTGCCATAAAAAACACATTTTCTAATTGAAACCCCTATGCAACTAATACAAAACATATTGCAGGGTATATAACAGTCGAGTGCATAACACTCTGCTGGCATTTAATTGTTTAGTTTTGTGCGATTTTCGCATTTTGGGTAGACAACTTGAAGAAAACATTTGCTGTTACAGCTGCCAGAGTCATTTCGCTAATTGCGAGCACTCTGAAATGGAGTCCACTCTACGTAACATTCTCTATATAAACACACACCCACATACACATACTCATGTATGCATGTGTGTTTATGCATGCTGTGTATGCTTGTCTACTTGTGAACGCCACCTGAGGTGCTAAACACATTTCCAGCCAGAATTTATAACAATTACAGCTTCATAACAGCAAACACACACAGTGCACACACACACACACATGGGGGGGGCTATCACGCGGGCACTCACACGCACACACTCAGTCGCTCTCATGATGATCTGAAAATGTTTTTGCTCCTCGTTTAAAAACATGAGAATTTTCGTATTGTTCCCCTAACTATGCGAGCCATGAGTGGCGACCTGCCGCCAGTCAATGCAAGCATTGAAAGCGTTTTGGCTGCCAGCCAAATAATTTTGCCAAGACAAGGGGGAGATTGAGAGGGGCAGGGGGAAGAGGGTAGAGAGCTGCAGGTGGTATACTATGTCTGCTGCAAATCAAAGCCTCAATAAACAATAGACGACAACAACAACTGCAGCAGCAGCAACAGCAGCAGAGTCGACCCAAAAAGTAAAAAAGGCAGTGCGATATAATCTAACCTTCGACTTGAAAAAAACTTTTGTGCCGTTGCCATTTATATCGAGTGCAAAATGCAAAACTGTAAAAAGACAAGTGTAAGTGTAGCATGACTAGCAGATGCCCTGGAATGTCTTGAAAAGCTTGAATGATACCTTAAGTTCTGTTGGAGTAAGTTTGCTTTCTAAGCTAGGGGAACTAATAAACATAAAGCCTGAGTAAAACATACTTTGTTATGTAGTATGCAAAACCTTTAACATATGTACAACTTCAGAGAATTTTAAGGATTAATTATGGTATTATATATGGCTGTATATGATGTTCATGTATATTGTTGTATTTTATACGATTTATACAGTATAATCCATATATATTTTGCATTTTTATATTGCAATTTATTATTCTTTACTGTATAAAATGTTCACTGGAATATTCGTGCCTGTAAGTTAAGGTCAATGGAATGTTCCTTATTTCCCGAAAAATACAACACAATTATACACGTATATCCACTACATTATGAACTTGTGTCTGCGGATGTATGTATGTATGTGTATCATATATTGTGTGTGTCTGTACAATGTATACGCATATACATATTTCTGCACACAATGCGATTTTAAAAAAACTAAATCATCATTTTACATACATTTCATTTCTTTCTGCATATGATACGATTTATACAACATAATTCTTGTGTACTCAGTGTCTAGAATGAATGCTAAGGTCTTTAGGGTTTTCCAACATTCGATTCTCTTAGTACATACCACTCTCTGTTGCACATGCCTTGTTTACAGGGTGTTAAACTCATTGCCAGGCGACTGGCAGGCAGCCCAGGCTTAGGCAAGCAAGAGGCAGACAGCCTTTTAACCCATGTGCGCTGCAGTCTGATGATGCATAGCAACAACACACACACATACACAACTTGCACACCCCTTGCCTATAGTATATTGTGCTTGCATTGTGTGCGGGGCAACTAACGAGAGTGGCATGTAAAGTTGTGCGTTGCTAAAACAATATGCATATAAATGAGCACTATGCGGTAAAGAAGAACTACGCATAGAATCCTCTACGGGCATCCCTCTTCCCCTCCCTCCCAGCAAGGTCAGCGATAGAGACGAGTCTTTGTAATTAGTTTGCTGCCTTATCGTCGGCACTTTGAGAAATGGTCCCACAGCAGCTGCCACAATAACAACAGCAACAAGCAACACAAGCTGACGTCATTGCCAGTGAGGCTCCACAGAGGCTCTGAGTCCTGACCAAGCTGGCAAGCTGACTGTCAGGCGACAGGCAATTGCGTGTCTAGACGCGTTTAAACATGCTTGGTCGCACCACAATGGCAAGCAGCGCAACCCTTGTATACCCATTATTATTTACATGAATATTAAAATTTATATTGCCTTTATTTTCACCCCGTATATATCGCTGCTTTAATGACCTTAGCCATGAACCTTTAAAAAGATATTGATCGGACAAGGTATTGCGACAATTTTATATTCAATTAAAAAGTCAAAAGCAGAAAAAGAAGCTTTCAATAGATTTACACCATGAAATGGAACAGATCATAAACTGTTTTTATATGTGACGTAAAGACGAAGTCTGATTAGCTGTCGATATTTTGTTATCAACTGATTAGCCTTATCACCTGAGCCAGACAATTAAGGCTGGGCAGCGTCACTTGTTATCATGAAGCCAATTGAATTGTTGCCCGTTGTTGTCCGATATAGCAACAGAAAACACCTTGATCAGATAGGAGATAAGTCGCCGAGGTGTCTGTGTGTGTGTCTGCTCCCCTTTACTTTATGGTATTTACTTGTGGCAGACTGTTGTCATGTTGTTAATTTCACAATGCACACGCCGCAAAATTTCAATTACACTTATCGAATGGGTGTGCGTGTGTGTGTCTGTCTGTGTGTGCTGCAACTTTGTGCCATAATATGCAATGCATACATGTGTGTGTGTGTGTGTTTGTACGTGACCAACTGGCGACGGAGAATTACGCAGCTGCTGCCTTTTGTGGCACGTCGCCTGGGTCTCTCCCGTTAAGGAAAATCTTGAATAATATATGAAATTATGACGGTTGGTTGAATGAACCTAAGGGTAACCGAAGTGAGGAGTCAGAGCAACTCAACTCTGACTCTCAGCTTGCTGCAGGGTATTTAATGCGCAAATTTAACGCTGCACAGCTGACTTGGAGTTGACAGGCAAATGAATTACGCAAATTGATAATAAACATTATATAAAACAAGTGCAAAGGCTGCAGTTGAGTGTGCGCGACTGTTGATTACCTATTGACCAGCTGTTCATAATGTGGGCGAGCGTTAATTAAATGGCATAATATAGATGGTAGTATTAGATGTGTAGCCTGAAATCAATTTGCGGCCTACTATATAAAAACATACATTGTCTCCAAATTTGATAGGTCTAGCTCTTAAAATCACTTAGATCTAGGTGTTCATACGAACAGAAAGACGGGAATTGCAATATATTGCAAGTGGTGTTAAAGCTGAATGAGAATATATATGATTTTGTGTTCGGAGATGCCTCCCTTTGCCTGTTACAAGTTATAATACACTTCTGCTTTATAGTGAGCGGCTATAACTATGTCCCTTTAATGTTAGCAATACCTATTCAGTATCAGTTAATTAATGAAATATGACAGCAAGTACAGAACTAAAGTTCCTTATGAATGAGTTTCACATAGAAATACCCAAAGTAACGAATACCAGATTGCTGACTCGAATGAAATACTATACGAAAATAACACAAAATTATAACGAATCAAACACATTTATAGAATCATAATACACTCGATAAACAATAAAGTGACTGTATTTCTTATCAATAAAGGGGTTCTCTTTCTGCCACTGTATCCCCGAATAACAATATTTCAAATTTCAAACTGTTGCTGCGCATAATTAAAGCCATGCGCTATAAAGTATGATATCGAGTAGTTCATTTGGCTGAGTGCGCAATCGCTCAACGCCCCTCGCATTGTTCAGGGAGCACCCTTATCAATGTTCGATACTGTGGGCAGCACTATTTAGCTATGCAATTGATCAAATGTCGCACCTCAAAAAAAGAGAAGTGTTGCCAAATATAAAACAAAGAAAAATGATTATACAGATATTGGTTTCCACGAAAACGCGTCAAATTGCGCTATGATAACAGTAGCGATAATGCTGTTGCCTTCATTCGCAATCGCTTGCTACGTGTGCGAGGTTCAGTTGAACTGAACGCAGCGTGAATCCATCAGGTGTTTTCATAGTGAATTAATTATGTGTGCGTTGTGTGTGCTCATCGATTCTCTGACCTTTCAACAGGCGTGAGAGGGTGTGTAACTGTGACTGAGGGTGGGTCAGTGTCTAGCTTGAAACTGGCTAAAGTGCGCAGCACTGTTGACTGTTCTTTCACCAAATTGAGCTGTCCGTTTAGCGCACTTCCTTCTCCCGCTGTTCGTTGCCAGGTCAGAGGTCGCCGTCATGGCGTGTGCTCAATTAAATTAATGTTGATTTTTATTTCGCACCACCCTAACTGATAAATCACCCCTTGATAAGGGCTATAGATAATTTGTTAATAAGCGAAATTAATATGTAGTTTTATAAATTTAACTTCAATTAATCAACAGTTGTTGTTCTTTTTTGTAGCTCCTTCGATTGTCAATTAAATGGCCGTGGCACGGAGAAAACACTTCCGTTTGAGGTGTTCACAGCAAACAGTTAAGAGTGAGCAACAGCAGCAGGTGCAGCAGTTGGAGCCTGGAACTGGAACTGGGCACAGTTAATCATCAAGATGGATAAACGCTCACTGTGCTACCTCATCATCTGCGTCAATCTGTGCTTTGTTCTCTGGCTGGTGAGTGTGCAGCAGCTGGAGACAACAACAACAACTGGAGATGACAGTCCCGCAGTGGGCAGTGGAACATCAGCAGCAGCAGCAGCATCAGCCTCAGTGGATGCACTGCAACTGCAACTACTGCAACCGAGTGCCAATGGCAGTAAACCATACCAAATACCACACGACTCTAGTCGACAACAACCGCAACAACAACTTAGTAGCAACAGCAACAACCTTAGTATTTATAGTCCTCCTTATAGCATAGTTAGTGTAGATACCGCACCAACGCTCACAGCGATGTTGACACAGTCCTCCTCAGCCTCCTCTCCTCGTGAAATCCGTTCGGATGCTGAGCAACTGATTGATCTGCACAATTTCGCATATCTCATGGTGCAACCGGAGTGTGAGGCACATGTGCAGGTGCTGATCTTGGTGCATACAGCGCCACGTAATGCAGAGAAGCGTAGCCTCATTCGCCAGACATGGGGCATGCCACAAATGACGCAGGGCACTTCCCCATTGCGTGTTGTCTTCCTGTTGGGCGCCACAACAGCGCAACTACAGCGCGAACTGGAACTGGAGAATGCACGCTATGCGGACATGGTGCAGGGCAATTTTCAGGATGCCTATCGCAACATGACCTACAAACATGTGATGGCTCTGAAGTGGTTCAATCAACGTTGCGCCCACGCTCAACTGCTCATCAAGGTGGACGACGATGTGTTTGTGAATACGCCGCAGTTGTTGAAACTGTTCAGGGATGTTCCGGGATCCGTCAACTCAACTCTGAGTACGACACCAGCCTCGTCGGGAGCAGTGACAGTTACTCCACTGCGCACCATGTTGCAGCAGCACCGTGAGCTGCTCTTCTGTCGCCCCGTGTTGGCGTCACGTGTCAAGCGCTCATATCGCGTGAGTATTTAACACACTTCAAACTGGGTTAACGCTCAACTAAACTCCTCTCTCTCCCCCCTTGCAGTCCAAGTGGCGTGTCAGCTTCAAGGAGTACCCCGCGCACTATTACCCGCCCTACTGTCCTGGCTTTGCCATTGTCTACTCTGCAGATGTGGTGCAGCGTCTGTATCAGGCTGCACAGCGTACTGGCTACTTCTGGGTGGACGATGTGCACATCACAGGTGTGCTGGCGGAGCAGACCAACACCACGATCACCGATCTGCAGCCATATGTGCTCTACTCCTCGGACCTGGCGCTGTTGTTGAAGGGAGATCGAGAACTGGATCAGCAGGAGTTCCTCTTCACTTGGCACAGCATAGCACCGGAGCAGATCAGTGCACTGTGGCAACTGCATGTGGCACAGCTACAGAACTATACAACAGTTGGCACGGAGGCGGAAGGGGGGTTTAGCTAGTTTAAGGCCTAAGAAGAATATTTTGTACGTAGTTGGAGCGTGTTTTTTTTTATTATTTAGTTGGCTGTTTCTTTATTAATTTAGTAGACTAGCGAGATTAGTTCATAATTCGTAATATTAGTTAGCATTTTGAGGATGAAGAGAAGGAGGAGGAGGAGAAGAAGAAGGAGGAGAGAAGCAGAACATTGCGAGTCAAGTGAACCACCAACCACCTGCCTACAATCATTCGTATCATATACTGAAGCATAACGATTAAAGATATAAATTAACTGAATACTGTAAAGATAACGATAACGATAACTATTACGATAGTCATATACATTCAAGCCTCTCTGGGTGATACACACATTCGTATAGCACAACTCTCTTAACTTAAACTAAGATAACAACAACAACAACATGATCAATAACAATAGATATAACACCAAAAACCTTAAGATAAACGTGTTTTTAAGAAGAAGAAACCAGGCTCATTGGGAAAATTGTAATTCTAGCTAACATGACTTAGCAAAATCTCAAGAAAATTGATTAATTGAATTATGAGGATGCATATTTGGCATTCTGTATTGAGGGGAAGTACTTAGAAAATCGTGTGGAGATTATTACTTAATCTACTTAATGTATTTTATATATATTTGTCTATAGTGAACATTAGATGTTTTTTATTTTTATTTCGATACTGTATGCATTAGACAAATTGATCTGAAAAGTCAATCAACTAGAGAAAACACAAACAAAAGATAACAAAGAATGGGAACATTTATGCCAGGAACGTTAACATAAATATCAAAATGAAAGAACGATGCGTACAGAACGTGAGAAAGAGAGAGAAATTTGTAACAAATGAAATTTATTAACGTGTAAAACAAACAAAACAAAAAACTAATTGAATGTTCAAGTTTGTCAGAAATTATATACATGCATATATGAAGTGAAACACTTAAACAAAATACAAAAAAAAACAAAACCAAGACAAAAATCCATATGAAATAAAAACTTACAAATTGTACAAGGTAAAGCAGTATTTGGAATTTCAGTTAGCAGGCAGTGCAACTGCATGGCAAGCAGTGCTGAAAGGAGTGCATCCCTGAAGCAAGTAGTGCTATTGAAAGGTAAAGAGTGTAGAAAGCAGTGCAACTGCAAGGCAGGTAGTGCTTTCAAGGGTGTCAAAGCACTAAGCAATGAACATTCATTGCTTAGTGGTCAAAGGAATTATACACAAGCAGTGCTTCGAAGAATGGGGCGACTGTGCACTGTGATGCCAGCCAAGTGACAGTGACACAATAACAGCATACACAACAGTGCAACTGCAAGGCAAGCAGTGCAGAATGGAATGCATCTCTGAGGCAAGCAGTGGACTTAAAAGGCAAGTAGTACACGGGATTGTTCCACTACATGGCAAATAGTGCATATAAGTTGTGTGAATGGGAATGTGTTGAAGAAGTGCAGAGAAGTGAGTGACTGTGTGTGCAGCCAAGTGACGGTGATAAACAATAACAACTTACACAGCAGTGTTATTTTAATGCAAACAGTGTGTACTGGCACTGTGCAGAGTAATGAAACGTGTGTGTGTATACTGCATTGCCAGCCAAGGTGTGTGTGACAAACAATAACAAAACAGCAGTGCAGCTGCTAGGCAAGCAGTGCACAGCAGAACGAATGCATTGCCAGCCAAGTGGCAACAACAAGACTCTGCACAGCACTGCCAGCCAAGCAAGTGACAAAGCAGTCAGCTCGCTTATGGAATACTTGCCGCACTGCTTGCGCAGTGAATTGTAGAAAAACGTTGATTGATTAACAAAACAACAAATTGTTGCAAATAAAAACTGTCACTGCTGGCAGCTGAATTATTTAGCATGCAACTGCTGCGCATTTCAGCAGCTGCTTTCAGGGACACACAGAATTTGAGCTAATGATGGTATATAGGCAATATATAGGGTATATTTGTTGGTTTTATATAGGGCACGTAGTGCACATTTATGGCTGGTGTTAAGATTTGTTTTCGCTGTGCGGCGTTTGGTAAATTGACTATGACATTGACACGCCCAGCGGGTGGACAGACAGACAGTGGTGTGAACGGACGGACGGACGGACGGACGGACTGACGGCCTTTAACCTTTTGTTGGTGGCATGTGTTGTGGGTGTTGTTGCCACTGATGACGAGCTAATGTATGACCCCTCTACAAATTGTTGCATTCAATCGGATTTGGTAGTAGCCAGCAAGCTTAGTGTGCGTTGGTCGTTCAACGCGTGCGGACACCAGGACAGCAGGCACTGTGCAAAGGAATCTAGTGTAGGAATCTTGGCAAAGGATTTCTGTGTTGTTTATCCAGGAACAAGCTGCAACACAAGCTGCCACAGGCAACTGTACGCTTACAATGGGTTCGGTAAGTTTCCCTTGACTATTTGTCTTTGTTGCTGCTGTTGTTGCTGCTGCTGTTGCTGCTTGACTTACTCGCAACAATGCACAGTTGGCTCGAGTGTTTGCCGCTTATCTGTGACTAGCTCGTTGCGCCTTTGCTTTGCCTTTGCCTTTGCTTAGCGTTTGAGTGGTTGTTGCCGCCTTCGTTAGCTGCAAATTATTAACAAGTGGATGCAAACAACGCAGCACACAATACACAGCACAGCAGGTAGTTGCAACTGCCACGGCCTGCCCCACGTTACGTTCCACACGTTGTGGTGTTAAAAAACATCCCGCTCTCAGCTCAGCTCAGCTCAATTCCTGGCTCGTTGCGACTCTCAGGGAAAGCTTTCGCAAATGTATGTCAACTTGGGGAGTGCAGCTTCCACTTTGCTTATACACACACACAAGCTCCGCGAGCACCAGAGCCAGGGAGTTGCCCCTGCGAAAGCGCGCGCCGGCGCTGATAAGTATGCTATGCTTTTGAAGCTGCCTTCGCTGCTGCTGCTGTTGCTGTTGCTGTTGCTGTTGCTGCTGTTGCTGTTGCTGCTGTTATCGGCAACCGAAGTTTGCCAGACTTGTTGTTGTTGCTGCTTTTTTAGCACACTCGTCTTGCCTTCGGCTCTGGCTGGGGCAGCTGCTGCTGCTGTTGTTGCTGTGGCTGTGGCAGCTGCTGCTGCTGCTGGACCTCTCGTATTTCCGCATCTCTGGCCTGGCCATAGCCTGTCGTTCGCCTGCCTCGTTCGTTCGTGCGGCTGCCTGCTCGTTCGTCTCTCTCGGCCTTCTTCGCGTCGCGCTGTGCCTATAAATGTTTTGTTTTTCTGCAGTTTGTTGTTAGTGCTGAACAGTGAACGGGCAGCGTTTGGTTGGCAGCATCATCATCTCCTCACTCGCATACACACACACAGACCACACGGACCGACGAACGGAAGCAGCATCGGCATCGCCATCGCCATCAGCCACACAGCAGCAGCACAGGCAGCAGCAGCAGCAAACACATCTCAGCAGCAGCGCAGCTCAAGCTGAAGCTGAGGTTGAGCTTGAGGCTAAAAATAGCGCCCAAAAGTGCCAAGTGACAAGTTCAGTTCACAGGACAATCAACAACAATAACAAAACAATTCACGAATTTGCATCAGAAAGAGATAGAGAGAGTAGAAAGAGAGAGAAGATAAAGTGCAGAGAAGAAAGTAGAAGAACAACAACAACAGGTGTTTCAGCTTTAATTAGAGTTAAGATACAATCAAAGTTAAGTTATTAATGAGCCAGAAGTTTAACTGACTGTGCAGCTGGGTGTGTGTGCGTGTGTTGGTGTCTGTGTGTGTGTGCTTGATTAGCTGTGCAGCACACGAAAGATGGTGGAAGAATTTCTAGAGAAACTGCCAGAGATCGACACACGCTACGAGGTGAGTACGAAACGCTTTGCATTGTTCTCTTGTTCCCCCCATTGAGAAGAGAGTGGCAAGCACAGCAGTCGAGGCTGGGGCACAGCTATTGTTTCGCGTCAGCCACCTGCTTGACATCCTGTCGTCCTCCTGCCTGCCTGCTGTTTGTTTTGCTGTTCAAATTACATTTCCCAACAAGCATTTGCATTATGCTGACTTTCTGACTCTCCCCAACGAGTCGAGCCAAGCCAAGCCAAGCCAAGGCAAGCTAAGCGAAGCGTTTATGTAGGCCGGATATTTAATCAGTTTGCCGACGCTGCCTTCTGCTTCCTCCCCTGCTGCCTTCCTCTACTGCATTTACCGTCATGATTGCCGTTTGTCGTTTGTTTTTGGGCTTTTGTTTGGCCTCAGCTGCAGCTGCAGATCGCGCATAATGCCAGTTTTAAGTGAATATTTAGTACGTCGCTGCAATGGAAGGGCTCTTCAGCTGCTTTAGGGTGGGATGGGACTGCAGCTAAGCTGGTTTCAAGCTGACTTGGCTGCAGGTATTCAGAGACAATGGTTGCCCATTAATCTTCTACATAAACTAGGTGTATAAACTCTTGGGGTAGCTTGAGATCAGCCTTGGCACTTAAGAACTACGATCGAAATACGAAGTAATGTTGTGATTTCTATATGAAACAGGCTGAGCTTGTCAGTAGCATTGACAAATGTTTATCAACTCATGTTATAGAATTGAAGGTAGAGTACTCTTTCAATTACTGAAAGTATGAAAAACCCTAAATTTCTTAGTCTCTCCCTCTTTAAATAACTTAAGGTCTAACTGAAGCTTTGAGCACATGTTTTCTTAGGTTAACAGCACATATTGGAATAAAATCCAGGTTGAATTGTTATCGAATACACAGTTCACTGTGTTTGATAGATGCCTACATCTCTTTTTTCACGGGCCTTAGTGGCTGTGGATCCCGACTCCTTCATCGTTTTCTTTGGTTGTCTGTTGTTCTAGTGGCTATGGATCCAGAGTCTCTTCCATGTCAGCTTCTTCTTCAGATGCGACATATTAACATTCCTCATAAACTTTCTACTTCCTCCTTTTATCTTGTAACAGCTTTGATATAATTAACTGGAACTGTTTATTTAGTTCTTCAACCACTTGACACGCCTCAATAACTCCATTTAAAATCTGCTCCTTCAGTTGTAGTCACTGTTTCATTTGAAAAGCCTCAGCAAACATCGATGTTTCTCCAGCTCTACTGATAATAAAGTCCTTCAAGAGTGGCTTTAATCAAACATTAAGTAGGCTTAGCTAGAAAGTTGAACTACCTTATATCGACTGCAGTACCAATTCCAGTTCAAGTTGATGCACTCATGACTTAAAGAGTAACTCTGCTGAACTCTTATAAGTTTACTTGAGTCTTGCTGTCTTGCACTACGATATCTTTGCATCAATTCGACTTGGTCTGTCAAGATATACTGCGACCTTGTAGATCTATTGTGTCAAGTAGGTTTAGTTTGATAGTTGCCACATATCGCTGGCATTTCCTTAAGCTCAGTTCCTTGAATTCAGTTCCTTAAGCTCAGTTCCTTAAGCTTAGTTACTTAAGTTCAGTTCCTTGAGCTACTCTAACTACTTATACAGTAAGCAAACACTCCCACTTAATGTCCTCAATCTAATGATAGTAAAATCCACAACAATCTCAACACATATTCCCAGCAGTTAACACTGCGTTCAATCAGTTAGCTTAAGCTGCCTAACGAGCTGCTCACTGTCCCTTTCCCGCTCTCTCTTTCCCTGTTTTCTTATCTAACAGTTAACTATATACATTGTCTCTGGCTCACACTTCCTTTGGCTGCCCTGCAGCGTAACCAAAGCTGCTGAGAGCTAAATCAACAACTTAAAAGGCAATTAGCGCACTTCGCTTTGGGTCATGAGGGGCAACTACTACAAGTCATGGCCAGCATAGTTTAGCGAGTGTATTAACTTTATTAGCGCACAAAACACACACGCACACGCAGGCACACACACGCACACATAGAGCAAGGCACAATGAGACATTATTATGCCTCGTATTTTTAACAATGACGTTCCGAAAGGCTGCGCGAGACGAGGCGCAAACAAAGCCTCAAAACTAATAAACATGTTAGTGCGGGAGGGAAAGTGTGTGGGGGGGGGAGACTAAGCAGTGCCTGTGTGTGCTTGGGTGTGTGTGCCATTGCGATCAATAAAAGTTAATTATTCAATACAACATGCAATAAACTTTCGCTCGCACTAATCTGCCCCACCAAGGGCTAAGTTAGGGCAGGAAGGGAGATGTTTGAGGGGTGTGCAGGGTGTGTGTGTGTGTATGGTGTGTGTGTGCTATGTGTGTCGTGTGAGCTTTTGTTTAACTTACAGCTGTAGAGGCAGGCACAGGCGCAGGGGAGGCGTGGCATTCAGGCCAGTCGCCACCTAACAGAGCGAGTCCTTTCTGCGCCCTGCCAGCTGCTGTCCTCGTCCTCCTCCCGGCTGTGGTCGCGGCTGTGTCGCTACAATTTAACCGTTAATTTACATGACAAAGTAGCAGCCACAAGCACAACAACAACAACAATACAACAATAACAAGAACAATAACTGAAACTGAAACTGACTTTAAACTGCGCACCGAAAATGTGTTTTGGAAACTGTCTTCAAAGTTGTTCAAGTTGTTCAAGTTGTTGCGGCATTTTAAAGTGGCTTTGTGGTGCCGTTTTCCATTTGCCATGTGGCCAGCAGAGTTGCCACAAAACTATCGATGAACATACTCCTCCCCCCTCTCTTTCTAACGAAGATATCTCTGCATATGTGCACTCAGCTCAGGTGATTTCCGCAAACTTTTCAGGTTTGTTTGCAGGAGACACACAAAAAAGCAATTTGCGGTACATTTTAATTGAAGCCTAGTTCGAGGCAACCTGCTGTCGTCAACAGATACAGATACAGATAGAAAGAGAGAGGCGAAGAGGGGTGCAGATACACTTGGCTGGCAGCCAGCAAGGCAAGGCAGGCAGGCAGGCAAATGCCAGCGTTGTTGAAAGTCGTTGAAAGTTTGTCACATTTTGTGTGTGTGCCGGCAAAACATTTTCAATATGCAAAAGTCGTTAATATGACGCAGTAAACCCCCCCCCTCCCTACATTTAAATTGCTGCTATTTTATGCATGTGTGTGTGTGTGCGTAATATGCCTGCATAATGCGTGCTTAGATCAGAAATTGAATTGCGCATTCTCACATGGCGTATACGTGATACACATTTTGGCACTTCATTCGCGGCAGCTGAAGCCAGTAGCTGCCACATTCTTTTCACTTTTTGCTGCATAATACAAATGACTGAGGGAGAGGGAGAGAGATGAAGAGAGAGAGAGAGAGACAGAGAGTGTGCCTTGACTGGGCACGTCTGCTGTGCGACAGATTAAATTCGAAGTTATTGTCAGTGCGGGCCCAGCGAGATGAAGGCGATTGCTGAGCGATGCCCAAATAAATCATACGATTTCAGATTTCTGCTTGTTCTACACTTCTTCCCCTCCCCCCCCGCTCTCTCCTTGCTTGTTTTGCCTTGATTTATGGCCAAGAATATTTGGCAATTTACTGTCGACTCTGTGATGTTATGCCGTCTATTTGTTTGGCTATCACAGTCGGCTGCGTTTCTCATTTCAAATTCGCATCGAATTTCCAAAAATGATTATAAATTTTACAACTCTTATTTGTTCTGTTTTGCAATTTGATAGCTTCATTAGAAGATTGTTTATAGTTTGTACGGATGCTGACTGTAATTTGTGGCTGCATTTATCATGGATCAAGCCAAGGCTAACAAATAATTTATGTTAATTGCCACAAATTGAACATTATTTGTTTGCTTTTTGTGCAATGCGCTGCGCACAAAGCTTATTTGCATTTTGGCAAAATGTTAATTAAATCATAATGTTGTTGGTGTATTTATTGGTTTAATTATTGGTTGGATTATTGTGCATAAAGTGTGTGCTGTGAAGTGGAAATTAAAAGGGAATTTAATTAAATGTTTTTCACTTTTTGAATTTAATTTTCATGCACTAAAATGCGTTATACACTTGCAGAGGATATATTCATTTTGGCCGGGAGTTTTCCATGTAACTTAGGAGAGATCTTTGACTCTATAAAAATACTTAATATTTTATATATATTTTTATATTATATATTCTGACTCAGCATCAACAGAGGAGTAGAACAAATCATGTATGCCTGCTTATTTGTCTGTCTGTTTGTCTGTCTCTCTGTCTGTCTGTCTGTCTGTCTGTCTGACTGTCTGTTTGTCTGTCTGTCTGTCTGTCTGTCTGTCAGTCCGTCTGTCCGTCTGTCCGTCTATTGCAATGCAATCTACCCTCTCAGTTTTAGAACTATCTTAATGAAACTTGGCACACATGCTTTTTATTGCTGCACTCTGTATATAAGTCAGAACGAGCCGGATTGTATCAATATATCGTATAGCTGCCATACAAACTATCGGCTGATTTTCGTTATTTCTTAAGATATTGGAACTAAATTTTCTACATCGGATTATTTCTTTATATATAAATTGCACAACAAATTTCATGAAAATCGAACCACTATAACATATAGCTGCCATAGGAACAATCGGCTGAAATGAGCACTTTTGTGTGAAGAACTTCAACTAATCAGTGTCAATCAGAGTAAGACAGTAATTGATGTATAAGTATTCATCATTATAACTTGTATAGGAATTATCACAGTATAATTCCTACCTGCAAGGGTATAAAACCTTCGACCTGCCTCACTTTCTGGTTTAAGTTCAAATTTCACTCAGTGAAATTCATTTTAATTTCTATTTGATTCTCTTGCTGACAGCCGCTACTTGTTTGTCTTGTCTGTTTCCTCCTCCTCTGTCTTCTTCTCCCTCTCCTTCTTTCTCTCTCCTTCTCCCCCATTTGTTCCCCCTTCTGCGTCCCACACTTGACCAAAGTTTGAATTCCAGCGCTCACAAACTGCTGCTATCAGCTAATTCCGACATTGGTGCAGCAAGTGCTGAGCTGCGTTTATTACGCCGCTAATCTTGGCCAGACAATAGCCCGAGAGCTTTCTCTCTATTTCACTGTCTATCTCCATCTCTTTCTCTCTTCAGACTGTGCTGCGAATTTCATTAATAAATGTCGACGAGCGCAGAGAAAATAATCCATTTTGTTGAATGCCTGCGCTGGGTTTGGGGCAGGGTCAAGTAGAGGGTAGAGGAAAGAGCGGGAGAGGGAGAAGCAAAGGGGTAAGAGGCAGAGGAAGAGAAACAAGGAGAGGAGGGGGAGGGTAGGCAACTACAGCAGTCACTTGAATGCAAACAATAAACATTGGAAAATATCACAGCTCGCTGGGCTCGCAGCTGCTGCCCGTTGCAATCTGAGTGAAAAGTAGAGACGGCAGCGAGGGCAGGGCAGAGTGGGGAGTGAGTAAGACAAAACATGGACAGACAACATTTAAAACCGCATACGTCCAATGCTTTTGTTGGCAACACGCAGCTGTGCGCACTCAAAAAAAAACAAAAAAAAAATAAGAGTGTCCGACAAAAAAAACAATTTATCTACTTCATTTTTCGCAAAAGCCGCAGCCGGGCAGCCAACAGCAAAAACTACCGAAAAACGACAGTGTAAAATATGAATTGGCTGGCAGTGGCAAAGTACCCTCCCCCTCTTCCCCCACTCAGCCTGCCCGCTCAACTACAGGCAACACTGTGCAAATGCAATTTGCAACTGTTGTACACGCTGCTAATTAAGTTTGGCCTGCAATGAAAGTTTTGCTGAATGTAGAAAAAACATGCAGTATATATATCACACCATATATATCATGCTATATATCATTCTGATGCTTATTGCTCTTTGCAGGATATTGTGCCTATGGAACAAGTCAGCTCGATGGTCTCCAACGGTGGCGGCAGCGTAACCATGCAGCGCGACGATGAATACCGAAATCGCATCATGAAAAGTAAGTGTGTCAGTGCTTCCATGTATGTGTCCTCTCTATGTGTGTGTACATGTGTGTGTACTATATGTGTGTGTATGCACAACCCCCTCCAACTACACACCCCCGCCCCCCTTTGAGCCAACATAGAGAAAAAAGGTAAACTGCTGCTGCGGCCGCGGCGACTGTTGCTATCGCTGTCGCTGCCGCTGCCGCTGCCCGCTGCCCGCTGCTCTGCCTGCTGCTGCTGCTCTGCTTGGGACTCTTTTGCATGGAATGATGGACTATCCCTGACCTACTGGCTTTGCAGTTGACATAGTTTAATCCCGGCAGCAGCAACAGCAGCGCCAACGCCGCAGCAGCGGCAAATAAATAGCGTTTCACATTTCGCTTAGCGGTAAACCAGCTGCCGCCCCCCCGCTGGCCACGCCTCTCTGCATGCGCTGCTTGCATGCCGTGTTTAATCTTAGCTTTAACTAACCATATACATATATATACTCTATTTAGCTGTACTGTAATTGAAACTAACTGAATCGTCAAATCATTTCATGTTGCTTGCTCAACTCAAATTCGATATATTGGAATTTGGAAAACGCTCGCTCTCTCTCTCTGTACAAATTTGCATATCCAAATAAAATAATGCTTCATCAATATGTTAACCAACCAATCAACTAACCAACCAACCAACCAATCAACCAATCGAATCAACTAAAACCGAACCAAAAATATATAAATCAACCCACGAAATGCTTCTCAATCTCTCAATCTCCATCAACCACAACATCCACCACAACATCTGTAGTACGTAGAATTGGTGAGTCCACAAGAAACTATTATACTATATACTAAATATATGATTTGTAAATAACTGTAAGACATGGAAATGTGTTGGCAAAGTAAGTATGAGTGCTATTTATGCTTTCATTTATATTCTGAATTGCAATTGAAATAGTTTAGCCTGAAAATTAAGTTCTAAGTGCATCAAATGAAATATTAACTGAGAAGAGTCTGTCTCTCTCTCTCGCTCGCCCTATCTCCCTTTCTATCGTGTTATGCACATATGAGTGGGCACTCTCAGAGTGTGTGTGTGTGTTTGCGTGTGTGCCTTGCATTTGCATAACATGTGCAAAGTGCTCAGCAGCAACCGCAAAGTTCATCTTGTGGCATGCTGGGCGTATACTTAATATTTGTTTAGCAAGTCTCAGCCCCCTCCCTATCCCTGCCTGTCAAGAGGCTGGCAAATGCACACACATATAATGCAGGGCAAGGCATGCAGTGTCTCAGGCAGGGGACAGGGGGGCAGGGGGTTCTTAAATTCGGCTACAACTTGATAAGTTTGGGTTCTTCACAGCGACAGCTTCATTTGGCCGCACATAAAACATTATCTGCACTCGACTTTAATGACCAGGCAAAGAGACAGAGAGTGCTCTGTAAATAACAGCAGAGGTTGCTAGAAGGGGGGAAGAGGACTGCTGTGAAATACCCTACATATGGCGTAATGACTAAGCAGATAGACCCATAAATAACACTTTCAAACAAGGCTGAAGAAGGAGACAGAGAGAGAGAGAGAGAGTGCGCCCCGGGTTGATGTGCCCTACAATTGCAACTGTGGAGAAAGGGGAGAGGGAGGAGGGCAGAGGCCTCCACTTATTAGCCTGGTCAAGCAGCTGTGACACTCCCTTGCACACCCTTGAGTGCTGGGTGTATCCATCAGTTGACAAGGGACAGCGCGCATTTTTCATCATTAGTTAATTTGGACCCTTTGCTGCGCTGGAGCAAGGCCCAAGTCTCATTGCCCCCTGCTCTGCGGATGCTCTGTGCCTCCCTTGCTGCCTGCTCATTGCTTGCCTTCTGTGCCTCCCCTTCTGCCTGCTTTTTGATCTCCCTTCTGGCCTTCCTTTTGGCTTGCTTTCTGGTCATCCTGCTGGACTTCCTTCAGGTCTCCCTTTCAGAATTTTTTTGGACTCCCTTCTGGCCTCCCTTCTCGAGTTCTTCCTCGCCCTCTCTGCGGCTGATTGCCTCCCACCTAACCTCTCCTTTAGGTCTTCCTTCAAGGCTTCTCCCTTCTGGCTTCTCTTCTCCTCTCTTCATTGGCCTTCTCTCCGCCTCCCTTCTCTTCTCCAATCTCTGCTCTCTTCTCGCCGCAATTCGCCTACCATCCCGTCTTCCTTCTCGTCTTCTCCAGTGCTCTTCATCTCCTGTACGCCCACATTATAGCCCGCTTCCCTTCACTTTCCTCTTCCCCTCCCCTTCCTCTCACACCTCCCCCAACCCACTCGCCTCTAATTTAGCATTAACTTGGCCTTTAGCTGCCTCTGCCCAGCTGGCCGTTGGCAGCTGCCAGCTGATAACTGTTGGCATAAAACGCAGCAAGGCGGGCAACGAAACCAAAAGTAAAACAAATAATTTTCAGCCAAAAGGCAAACAGAACAAAAGGCCACAAAGCAACAACAACAAGAACAACAGCAAGAGAGCGAGCAATGAGACACACTCAAACACAAAGGGCAAATAAAAGAAATTAAAAATGCGAATGCTTCCGTTGGCGTTCCACTTTAATGCCGCGTGCCACGCCCCCCTGCTGAGCCAGGAAGGGGGGGCAAAAGACAAACAGAAAGCGCAGCCAGCCTGTGGCAGCCTGTGGCGTTGGCTGCCAACCAATCGAGAGCACACAGCCGCGGTCCAAGTGAAGGACCAAGCAGCAGCCGCGTCTGGTTCAATGCACTGAAGAGCCTTAGCACAAGTTAAGAAAATCGCCTTAGACGACACACAAACACACACACACAGGCGTACACAGGGCAGCTCTGTCTATGCAAGATATTATGTCCCTGGCTGCAATTCGAGTGCAAAAGTTCTCTCAGGCGCTTTTCACTTAGTCAAACAGGCCTCGCCAGGGCAGGGCAGCGCAGGCCAAGCCAGAGCAGGGGCACTTCAGCAAATATTGCAAATATTTTTTTGGCCAGGGTCGCTTATGAATTTTGCCAGATAAATGGCTCGACATTTTCTTTGCTTTTCTACAACTACAAATACTTTATGTTGTTTGATTTGCCATTGAAAGAGACGGAGAGAGAGAGAAAATGTTTCTCCATCTTCTTCAGCTGCTACAGCAAACTTTATAATTATGCAAAGTAAATTTCACTTTGGAATTCCAACTTTGCCTTTAACTTCTACTTTAACTTTGCTCTTAACTTTGCCTTTAACTTTACTGCTGAGTTATCAATCCTAACACGTACAGCATAACTGCTAGTCGCGCTCATCCTCAGGCCTTTTATGCTTTGAATTTCGATTTCAAATTTCAAGCATACTTCAAGCTTACGAATTCTGTTCACAACTTTGGCCGCCGCCAGCTCGATAATCGTTGCCATTTCTCAGCCTGGACTTGAGTGAGGCAGGCGAATCGATCTAAGACAATATATATTAAGGTGTTTCAGACTGAGAAATGGCAGCAGCACAAGTTGGGAGAAACTTTTGGCAAAGCAGGAATTTAGTGTGCATAGAAAAGTGACTGCATATTTATATTTGCTTTGACCATTTTATGCTTAAGGATAGAGAAACTTTGGAATAGCAGAAGTTTAGGTAGAAGGTGGAGATAGATCTATAGATATATAAATATATAAATGGTTAGTTTGATAGAAAGATAGAAAGAAAGATTGATAAATGGATAAATGGATAGATAGATAAATAGATAAATGGTTAGATAGATAGATAGACAGATAGATAGGTAGCTTGATAGGACTAGGTTGTCATCACATCCAGCACACCTCTGAGAAGTTTTAAATATGACCAGCAGACAATATTTCATATATATTTATATCCTTGACTGTCCACTTCAATTTTGTGTCAGATTAAAATCCCTTTGAGTAATTGTGAATAGATATAAAGCGTTGCATGTGCTACAAAATGCAGGCAAGTTGCTCAATGGCTGCGCTATGGGGCATGGTAGAGACAACTTGCTATAATTAATGTTAACATTTCTGTCACAATCTGGTAATCAATATGCCCAATGTTGTTTTAAAAGCAAAGTGAGAACATACGAATAATTAATATATCATAATTAATATAATATTTTAATTTGTTTTGCCTTATAAATATTTCCATATGCAACAGAATAATTTTTTATTGTCTTAATTATTCATTAATGCATTTAAGAATAAATTTATTCTTTGCTATGAACTGCATATTTAAAGTTATCTTTATGCAAAGAGCCAGCTAGCCTGAGCGTGATCAAATAGCTGAGTGACTGTAGATAGAACAGAAGAATAGTTAGAAGAATAGAGAAGATAGTAGAGTGGCATAGAGTCTGTCTCTCTTTAAAGATATTTACTCAGCTGCTCGACCATTTTGTGGGCTGTGTTAAATGCTGTGTGTGCCAGACTTGAAAGTCCTTTTCTAATTAATGTGCCATTTCGGTGAGCTCAGTTAGCTGCCAGTTTAGCTGCCATTAAAGCGCAATAATAGGCTGGCTTGCTGCCTTGCACTGCCTTCATTTACCACTCTCCTGCTTCTCCTCTCTCTCTCTTTCCCTCTCCCTACCATTCTTTCTCTGTCTGCATCTTCAGGCTCGAGTCGTAGAACCCTTCTGGCAACTGGCCAAGCATTGACAATATGCCCGAAAGTGGCCTGCGCCAGTATCTGTCGCTATCTGCTTCACTATCTATCTCCCTCTCTCTCTCTGTCTCTTTCTGTGTCTGTCTGTGCTGTGTGCAACACAAAAGGCGGCATAGAAAATGACGCATTTGGGTGCAAGTGGCATGTGGCCTCATGCGGAAGTTGTTAATTTGACGCACAAAGGCGTCATTGCTGCCCCACCTCCCTCCCCCCTCCTCCTGCTCCTGCTTGCCTCCTCGCGAAAACGAGCACAAGTGGCGCCAGGGCTTGCCCAGTGCAACAGGGCGTATACTTTATGTATAGCCGTAATTACCCAGCAAGACTGATGGCCATTAAAAGGAAACATTCACAGCTGCAAGTAACACTAAGTGAGACAACGCCAGACAGCCAAGAGAAGCGTCATGCAACATGCAACGCGCGTGCAACGTGTACAACTTGTTGGCATGCCAGGGCACTGCGCAATTTATTGGCCAGGTAACTGCGCTGTGAGCCACAACACAAAAAACAAATTAGGCTAATTTAGATTAATTGACTTGAGCACTTCTTTGCCATTATCCATTAGCCATTTACAGCTAAGTGCAATGAGTCACTCTTAATCAGTGGCAAATGAAAATAGAATTGCAGCATTTCGAGCTGATTAGTTGACAGTTTCAGAGTGCATACTCGGCGTATACTCGATGTCAGGCAGGCCCTGCCAAGTTTAAATATTTACAATTCAATTTCAAACAAACACTGCGATAACGAGCCGACAGTTCGTACGGCATTCTTCCATCCACACAGCATAAAATATTCAGGTTTATGCAAGCATGTAAATGCCAGAGGGGGGCAGAGTCCTTGGGGGGAGGGGGGGCTGAGCAGCAACATGCAAAATGGCCTACTTGTCTGCCTACCTGCCTAGCTGCCTAGCTGACTGTCTGTCTGCCTGCCAAGCTATCTGCTCTGCTTTGCCGCTGGCTTGACTCGACTTGAGTTGCCTTGAATGTTGCAACGATCAGTTGCAAGTGCAGATAATGAAGCAGATGAGGGGGGGAGGGGAGAAGAAGGAAGAGCTGACAATGCTCGCAGCTCGTTTTGAGATGCTTTTTTTGATGGCATCGAGCTTTGCTTCCGTTGCCAATGATGAGTTGAGTCTTCGTTGACAGTCGACAGTCCACATCCGGGCAGCCTTGAGCTACAAACGTGTGCAGCGCCGTGCAGTGTAGTGTACAGTGTAGTGCAGTGTAGCTTAGCCTTTTTACTTTCATTTCCTTTCCGTTACGTTACGCAACCGTGCCCAGCCCAGTCGAGCCATTAACATGTCCACTGTCAATAGCATTTCACACAAAATTGGACATCCATCATAGAGGCAGCACCCCTTACCCCCACTCCTTACCCCGCTCTGCTGCCCCTTTGCATGAATTAGCTTTACGCTTACTTGCTCAGGCCATTGTACGTGCCCGCAAAGCGCAAACATTGCACAGCGCCGGTTACGCAAAAGGGCAAAGCACAGAAAAGGGGGAAGGAGAAGGGGCTACGGTGCAGGGGGTTGCCTTATTGCAGTGGGTCAATTGTGGTGCCCTGTGTGGCAGGACATACACAATAAATAAATTAAATAACACACGCTGCCACAACGTTCAGTTCGCAGTCGGCAGCTCAAAGCGACGCAGCTCAAGAGTGAATTATAATAAAAAGTAAAGCGCATAAAAACAAGTACAGCAAAATACCAGCAAAATACCAGTAAAATACCAGCAAAATACAGGAATATACAGCCAAAGTTGTGACTCTAAAAAAGTGGTACAGGACTACAGGCGGAGGCTTCACTCTGCTCTCGTTGCTCTGCTCTGTTTTTTATTAAATTAGTTTCTCGTGCTCCCAAAGGGTCATGAGCAGCAGCCGCAGTGGCAGCAGGCAGCCCGTGCTGGGTTCGTGCCACATTTAATAATATTAATAATAATTGTTCCCGTGCACAAGTAGTTGATGCTGTTTGCCTTTGTACTCTCCTCCTCCACCCTCCTTCCCCCGCTTCGCCTCTTGGCACAAAAGTTTCCCTATTTTTTTTTTCTGTGTGGCACGCAAAGTTTTTTGTGCAACTTGGGGGTGCGGTCAGGCAACGAAAAGTTTGTGCCCAACTAAGTTGCAGGCAGCAAATGGTTGCCAGTTGAGCTACCTTGCAACTTGTAGCAATTAGCAAGTGCTGAGCTATCTCTCAGTGCAGCTGACCTGACTGTGCCCCACACTTTCCCACTCTCTCTCCCTTTCTCTCTCTTTCCCTCTTTTGCACTAGTAAAGTTAATAATAAACTTTGAGCCTGTTGAGTTTGTCAATTTGTTGCACGTGCAACAACAAACGGCCTCAACATATCGGACCGCACGGACAGTCTGTGGCAGTCAACTGCCGCCTGCAGCATGCCCACTGGGGCTGCCGCACAGCGTCGCCCCATGCACCATCAGTCAATGCAACGTAGTCGCAACATAGTCGCACCACAGCAACAGCAACAGCACAACAGCAACACCAGCTACAACAAAATGCTGAGCAGCAGCCACAGCAGTCCGCGTGAGATCAGCGCCTCGCCGCGTCGCGTTGCACTCGATACAACTGCCTCGGGCTCGACCAGCGGCTTTGGCTTTAGTCGAGGTAAGACTTGCTAAGTAGATATACCCTGCAGGCAGTATAAATGGAAAGAAAGGCTAGCTTCAGCTTGCCGTAGGTATTATACACTTGCAGGTTGTTATACACTCTGATACTCGTAGTTACTCTGATAGTGATATATAATAGTGCAGCATTGAATGGTATTGTGTATATTGAATATTATGTCTTACTTTGTTTGGCACTGATAAATTAAGTTGTTTCTGTAATCAAAACTGGACTTCATACAAAAACCTGGATTTCGGTCGATTGTTCCTATGGCAGCTATATGTTATAGTGGTCTGATTTCCATGCAATTTTATATGCATATATTTCTAAAAAAGCAAAGTCTGAAGTAATAAATTTGGTTGCCATATCTTGACAAATAACAAAAATCGACCGATAGTTTGTATGGCAGCTAAACGATATATCGGTCCTATCTGGCTTGTTCCAAATTATATACAGCGTGCAGCTAAAAGAAGCATGTGTGCCAAGTTTCATCAAGATAGCTCTAAAACTGAGAGACTAGTTTGCAGAGCAACCGACGAACAGACAGGCAGACAACAGAGAGAAAGACAGACATACAGACATATAGACATACAGACATACATACATACAGACATATAGACATACAGACATACAGACATACAGACATACAGACATACAGACATACAGACATACAGACATACAGACATACAGACATACAGACATACAGACATACAGACATACAGACATACAGACATACAGACATACAGACATACAGACATACAGACATACAGACATACAGACATACAGACATACAGACATACAGACATACAGACATACAGACATACAGACATACAGACATACAAACATACAGATATACAGACATACAGACGGACAGACATACAGATATACAGACATACAGACGGACAGACAGACAGATAGACAGACATGGCTAGTTCGACTCCTTAGTAGATGCTGAATATATATATTGTACATTATGGGGTTGCAGATATCTCCTAAAGTGCATAGTAAACTCCAGACCAAAATAAATACAACCACTGCAAGACTAAATAAGCTTATACCCTGTAAATCAGCCCTACTCTTTGCCACCTACTGTACTTGCTGGCTTTACTTGTGCGTGAAATGAAATTCCATCATTTGCATCGGCACTTGCAACTTTAAGTTGCAGCTTTGCCAGCTTGCCACATGCAGCATAATTAAATGCTGTGGCTGTGGTGGATTTCTTCTGCGACACTTTTGCATGGGGAGGGGGAAAGGGGGAAGGTGGGGAGTGCACTCAAGTGAAATATGTTTTAAAATTGCCGAGGCGTGTTTGGCAAGCGTCAAGTGGGTGGGCGTGTGGCATGCTACGTGCCACACGAATGTGTGTGTGTGTAGCACACATTTCCGCCACATGCAGCGCCACACATCCGTCGGTGATAATTAAGTTTTGCCAGCCAATGGGCAGGGAAGGGAGGCAGAAGCCACGACAGGAAGCAGCCGTAAAAGAAGACGGAGATGCGCATTAAGTCAGCCCGGAGCGTGCCACAGAGCGTGCCACATTTCAGCGGCTGCCTCGTTGTGCACTTTAATTGATTTTCCAGTTGGCCACGTTATCAGCGCTTTGCCTGCTTGCAGCTATTTGTACCCCCCTGCTTCCCCTCTCTTCTTCATACTTTTGCGTATGCACAATCAATTGTTTACCCATCATTCGTTGTGGCTAAGTGTGGCCTGAAAATGGCCAGAAAAACCGCCAAGTTGATTAATTTCCATTTAGGTCAGCTGGAGATGACAAGCTGAAGCTGCTGCGGAGCCAGCCCCCTGTCCAGCTGCCTCTACAGTCCTCTCTCTAGGTCTCTCTTTAGTCCATTCTGCTGTCTCTCCTCTCCAGTTCCGTCTCCTCTCCAGCCTCCTCTCCAGTCACCTCCCCGGTTCAGTTAAGTGCACACATTAATTGCTGTCTTGGGGCTTATCTGCGCCATCTGCTGGCTCATTATGCGCGCAGTGTCCACACACAGTTTTAATGGGTATCCATGCGCACATACATAAATTCACGTTTTAATTATTAAGAAGTTTAAGCTGCCAGCCACGGGAAATCAATGAGATAAGCCCGCAATCATTTTCAATACAAACTTGCACAGACTGTCGCACACAGACAAAGAGAGACAGTCTTTCCTTTCCAGTCTTTCTCTTTCAGTCTCCCTGTCTTCCTCTCTCTTTCTCTGTTGCCGTCGCATCAATATTTCATGCCTTGGCGGAACATTAAAGGACGGAAACACTCAGAGCACAACGACATAATCGGCAGCGAAATAAAAGAGCAAAGATAGCGACCAACAAAAAACACCAAAAAAGAAAATTGTATAAGAAAAATAACAAGTAGGCAGGGCAGTGGGGTGTGCAGTAAGAGAGGCTGTGCTCGACCTGAAGATACCTAGTAGAAATAAAAATGTAGAAGAACCACAAAGATTGACGGACAGACAGGCAAACAGAAAGAAAGAGAGACAGAAAGACACATAGATAGACATAAAGACAGATAGATAGACAGGCAGCCAAATAGACCGACAGATAGACAGAGAGAGACAGAGATATAGACAGATAAACAGACAGACAGACAGAGAGATAGACTGAAGGACAAACAGAGAGACAGACAGACAGACGGACATGACTTAATCCTCCAGCTTGTGATCTTGATCATGAATATATATACTTAATGGGCTCTGCCACGCCTCCTTCTGCCTGTAACATAGTATACTCCTTTTTACGATTTTCACTGGTCGCGGGGTATTACAAGTACGCATTCAATGAAGTGTGCAGTGTGCGAGGCAGTGCTTGACGTACAGATATTCAGTAGAGGCTGAAACTAAGAGAGATATATAACATATGACACACAGTTTACTCTGAAGGCAGCAAAGAATTCTCCGCAGTTTCCGGGGTATAACAGCCACTGGGATGTGCAGTGTTCTGCAATGCTAGACGTGCAGATATCCAGTGCAACTAAACAGAGTTTTAAAACTGACGAAATTGAGCTTACTTTATACACTTCAGAGCATACTCTGAGCTTCAAGTCTACGTACTCCCTCTACATTTCTAGCAACAGCAGAGAGTTTGTACACGTTTCTGAAGTTTACATACACCCTCTTCCTTGCTGCCTACAGGGTATGCCCGCAAAAAAAAAAAAAAAAATGTGCGACAGTTGCTGGCGATGGCGGCGCCTTCCATTCATTATATATAGTACATGTGCCTGCCCGTACATATGTATCTATATGTTCAACAGAGTGGGAGAAGGGGCGGGAGTGGGGGGCATGGAGTCACCATTGATAAAGTCATTTCATGTTCCATGCCCAGTCGCAGGTCGTGGACGCAACGCAGCCTGGAGCTGGCCTGGCCTGGGCTGGGCTGGCTAAATTATTGCCAAGCATTTTACTGTCTCTCTCTTCCATTTTTCATTTCGCTTTTCTTTTTATTGCCAAGGAATGTGTCGTCAATGTGCAGTTATGAATTATTGATTGGCCATCGAGTCCGATGTGCCCGACGTTTAGTCCACTGACTTTGCAACATCGACTGACAGTGCACATGAAAAGGCTTTGACTTTATTCGACTCTCACTGAGCTACGCAATTAGTGAACTCTGCTGATTGCCTCGTTTGCAAGGCTTATGCGCTTGCAGGACTTATTGAAGTTGAAGTTCACATGGCAAACTTTCATTTCATGCAGCAGACCAAGCAATGTCGCCCACCTGAGTCCTTTGGGAGCAAGATAATTGGACAGTGCAGGCTCGTGGGAGCACAGAAAGAGCAGCTGGTACAGATAATTGCTCATAAGTATCAAGGGAATAAAAAAGTATGACAAATATGCGAAAGTATCTCAATGGGGATTCGAAGATATCTTACACATACAAACACGTAAACAAAGCACTCCGAGTGTACCTTGTAGACTATGTAACTTTTTTATCAGCACCCTAGGTCTTTAATACGATGACTTTGCTATAAATATGTATCTTGAAGATTCTTTGTTATCCATAAGATACTTTTGTACCGCAACCTGGTGGTTTTGTTATAAATTTGGTGTCTTTGAAATACTTTTTTATTCATAAAATACTTTTGCAACTCAGCCCGGTGCTGGATACTTTTGTATCCATAAGATACTTTTGTATCCATAAGATAATTTTGTATCTATAAGATACTTTTGTATCGCAACCTGGTGATGAATTTTGTGTCTTTGAGATACTTTTGTATCCATAAGATACTTTTGTACCGCAATCTGGTGATGAATTTGGTGTCTTTGATATACTTTTATATATATAAGATACTTTTGTATCCATAAGATACTTTTGTATCTATAAGATACTTTTGTATCTATAAGATACTTTTGTACCGCAACCAGGTGATGAATTTGGTGTCTTTGAGATACTTTTGTATCCATAAGATACTTTTGTATCTATAAGATACTTTTGTACCGCAACCTGGTAATGAATTTGGTGTCTTTGAGATACTTTTGTATCCATAAGATACTTTTGTATCCATAAGATACTGTTGTATCTATAAGATACTTTTGTATCCATAAGATACTTTTGTATCCATAAGATACTCTTGTATCTATAAGATACCTTTGTATCCATAAGATACTCTTGTATCTATAAGATACTTTTGTATCCATAAGATACTTTTGTATCTATAAGATACTTTTGTACCGCAACCAGGTGATGAATTTGGTGTCTTTGAGATACTTTTGTATCCATAAGATACTTTTATATCTATAAGATACTTTTGTATCCATAAGATACTTTTGTATCTATAAGATACTTTTGTATCTATAAAATACTTTTGTATCCATAAGATACTTTTGTATCCATAAGAAACTTTTGTATCTATAAGATACTTTTGTACCGCAGCCTGGGGATGAATTTGGTGTCTTTGAGATACTTCTGTATCCATCAGATACTTTTGTATCCATAGAATACTGTTGTACCGCAAGCCGGAGATTTTGTGATAAATCTGATATCTTTAATATACTTTTGTATCCCAAATATACTTTTTTATCGCAACCTGATGGTTTTGGCATAAATTTTGTGCCTGTATCAACAGACTAGGTTTTTAAAGCAGTAGTAGTAATATTATTCTAAGTTTGTATCTTTGAGTTACTTATCCTGGAAATGTTTTGGTTTACAATTTGATACGTCTAAGCTACTTTAATATTTATAAGATACTTTTGTATCCAAATCGTAAACTAAAACACCTCCAGCAGGTGATAGGTTTATTCTGATCGTGTCTTAGATGCTGCTTCCACTTCTCTCTTCCCCTCTTTTCCTTTTTCTTTTTTCTCCCCCTCTCTCTCTCTTTCTCTCTCAATTTTTTCCTATATAACTTTCTTTCTCTCCCTTTCTCTCTCTCACTCTTTGCGTTTATGATGCCTAAACTGAATTCACATATTTCATATGCGCCGTGCTGCATAAATTTCACTTGCATATTTTATGAGTTCCTCCCCTCTAGAGACAAGTGGGGCAGGCAACTGAAGTGAGGCAACCAAAGTGTGGAAACCAAAGTGTGGCAGGCAAAGCACTAATAGAATTCTAAGTACGTGCGTGCTGCCAGTGGCAGCAAATCAGTTTCCGCTTCATAATAAAATTCATCTATAATATAATCATATATGCAATATGAAATATTTATTGTATTAAACTGTCTACTCCAGCACAGGCAAAGTAGAAACTAAACTTTGTGTGTGTCTGTGTGTGTGTATGCGGGTAACGTGGCGTATGCGCAACATCTGTTAACTGTTGCATTTGCCACAGAGCATTGTGGTGGCACTTAAGAGTGCAACAAGCCCACAAGTTGCAACTTGCCTGCAGTGCTAGAGAAAACTCTGACAGACTTTTCAGCCAGCGCAGCATAATAGACCCGCAGCACAAACAAACAAAGTGTCAGGCGGGCACAGAGAGACTCTCTTTCTCCCTCTCTCTGCCTATCTCTTACTCTTCCTCTCTCTCTCTCTATCTGGCGCAAACTTTCACTGCGAGACAGCGGGACAGTGACCTCATATGACAATAATTCGACGCATTTGTGTCACATGGACCAAGCCGAGCCACCCACCCACCAGCAACAACAACAAAAAGCGCAAACGTCAACAATTACGAGGCATGCCTCGCCCCCTCTTGCCTGCCCCTACTCTTGCCTGCCTTGTACTTCCTGTCACGTTGCTGCTTAGGCCTAGGCAATTGCGCCTGGGCATTGTGTACGTGTTCGTGTCGGCATCTTTGCCAGCAGCTGTGACTGTTCCTGTGGCAGTGTCTGTGGCGGCACTTCCGCTTGCCGCGCTCTGCTTGCCGTTAAGTGCGACATATTTGCCAGGCTAATTTCAGGCAGGACATGCGGCAGCAGCAGTCGCTGCGTATTCCGATTTCTGCAACACATTCCCCGACAAAAGGTTTCGCTTTTGTTTCAGCTTGAGACATTGCTCACAAAACGATTTGCTGGTCCTGCCTCCCTTCCTCAACATTTTCTTCTTCTCTTACTCCTCCCTCTCTTCCTTCCTCGAACTGTGCGCAGCTTTGTTTATGGCTTTGTGGCTTTTGTTTTGGCCTTCATCTTCGCTTTGACTGGCAGTTAACTGAAATGTTTGTCGATACGCAAAGTGCTTTGCGCCTTTTTATGGTTGGGTCTATAAAAATGCCAACGGGGCGTATACGTATTCGCATGAATTTACTGCTGCCAGTCGTGCGTTTATATGACAGCATATCAAATGAAATACTTGGCTTCAACTAAGGAATGCGCTTTAAACAAACAGTAGAATGCCAGCGGAATGTTGCGCATACGCCAGGTGTGCAGCCTCGCAAGGCTAATGAGCGACAGCTTGTGTGTGCTTGCAGCTCATTGGATAGCTGAATCAATGGGCACATTAATCAAATGCCAGAGATTAATTAACAACGAGAGAGTGGGAGAGAACAGTCTGAAGAGGGGCGTGTGTGTATGTGGATGGGCATAAATGTCACACTCGAACGACACTCATACGCACTGTGGTGCGACATTTAACACCATACTCGATATGCGGGCTGCAGCTGGAGTGAGAAATGTCATAGAATAGAGAAAGGAGAAAGGAACATAGGGAACTGGGAATGAAAATGGAAATGGAAGTGGAAATGGCACTGGAATGGGAGGGAGGGAGGTAGAGAGTGATTGGGAATGGGACCTGGGAATGGGAAGCGATACTTGGCCTGCCCTGAATGCAAGTTGCGAGTGCGCGTGGCATTTAATGAAGCGTAAATGGTAATTGACGTCTCAAAGCACAGCTCCGTTGGCATGACCCAAATCGCTAGACAGTTCGACAGGCAGTTCGAGAAGGTTCATTAGAATGAAACACCCCCTTTGCTTTGCTCAATTGAAACTGCGCATAATGGAGTCGATGGCAGTCACACGTAGGCACTCATATCATTCCATGCCGGTAAACAAATACAAAAATGCTTGAAAAATTGAAAAGCGACAAGCCTCAAGTGGATGAAGGCAGCAAACTACACAATGAAAGTCAGTAGCAGGCACAGGTTGAGGCACAGTCCAGGCTCAGTTTGAGGCACAGTCGAGGCACACATTTGTAGGCAGCAACAGCGTGGAAGGTGTCATAAATACATGCTTCTCACCTGTGCGACAATGTTAAGGGAGGCTCACAGCGTGTGGGCGGCACTCGGTTATATTTAGTACAGCACTCGTCGCTTCGTGTCGTCGCTTGTGCTAAAAACTTACAGGCTCAACTCTCATACACTTCACTCTAGCTCCGTCTCTGTCTCTCCCTGTTACTGTAATTTCCCCTCCATGAAAGCTTGGCAACGAAGCGAAAGCTTCGTTCCTGAAGTTCAAACCAGGGAAAATGGCCAAAGCCAACGTGTCGCACAATGCGCAAGGTCAGTGCAAGCTGGAAAAAGGTAAAAGCTGGAAGCAGCGAAGGGGGGCAACACTGCTGGCCAATGCAGTTGCAGCAGCTGCAACTACGACGCAGTAGCAAAAGCTCTTTGATCATTTGGCATTTGCACGAAACACACCTCTCTCTCCCTCTCTCTGTCTCTGGCTCTGCCTCTGTCTCCCTCTGCCGCAGGACACGCAGCATCCTGATAACAAAGTTTTCTACTCTCACGCAAAGCTCGCACCGAATGAGCTCGACTGTGCTGTGCTGTATATAAAAGGATGCGCACTGGCAGCCACACTTTCAGATGGATTCAGAGAGAGGCAGCAGCAACATCATCAGCAGCAGCAACAGCACAATAGCAACAGCAGCAGAAGGAGAAGCAGAACAAACTGGGAACTGTGGACTGGACAGGAGCCGAGTAACCAGGACTGGCCTGGGCCACACATCCAACACAATGTGTGGAAAGTGCTAGGGACACAAACTAGCTCAGTGGTAGTGTTCAGTCAGTAGTGTATGTGTTGTTGTATTTGTGTATGTATTAGTGTGAAGTGAAGAAAAGTGAGGAAGTGTGGAAGTGAGGAAGTGAGGAAGTGAGAAGTGAGGAAGTGTGGAAGTGAGGAGTGTGAAGTGTGTGTGTGTTCGTCATGTGTGTGGACTTATCTTTGCGGTAGCCCCGTGTGACTGACTGAAGATCCAGTTGCAGCAGCAGCAGCAACCAGAAGAGGCAGCAGCAGCAATCGGCAGCAAAATTAGCAGCCACATAACGTGCCACACTGCTTGACGTTGAAGAGGCGCACCAGCCAGCCACAGCCGTCGCCCTGGCGTCGTTTTGTGAGCGCGGCTTGATGCCCGATTCGATGATGGACATGGAGCATCGTGATCATCAGCTCCATCGACATCAGCAACATCCGCAGCGGGTGGTGGCAACCACTAGTACCAGCACCTTTGCAACGCCAGCACCGCCGCCAACATCAGTTGTAGCGGCAGCGCCAGCGGAGCCCAGGGAACGTGAACACCACCTGCCAATGGGAACGAGTGCAATGCAGCAGCAGCAACAGCAGCAGCAGCAGCAACAGCAGCAGCAGCACCACCAACAGCAGCAGCAGCAGCCAGCGATGTTGCAGCAGCAACAACAACAGCAGCTGCAACAACAACCACCTCCGCTACAGCTCAGAGAACGTGACCACCAGCAGCAGCAGCAGCAACAGCAGCAGCAGCAGCAGCAACCACCTCAGCAGCAGCAGTTGCAACTGCCCCACAGCCATCATGCGCTGATGCAGCAGTCGCAGCAGCAGCAGGCGATACACCGAGCCGAACAGAGACGAGGTGAGTTGTCGTGAGGCAGCCCAGCATGCGCACACCTGTGCCACTGTGTGGGTGGGTGTTTCTGTACCTGTGTACAGTCCTAATTGTGTATACTATATATCATTTTTGATGGCTGGCTCTGGGGCTGTTTGCTGGCTTCTTCTGCAACAACTTTTTCCTCTTTCTTTACTTTACTTTTCTTTACTTTCTACTTCTTATTTTTATTTGGTCGTGCACTCGAACTTGTTGCGCAGCCAAGTAACAGCATATTAAGTATACGCCACATACACATAACATATATTTACAATATATATAGAATATATATTTGTGGTGCTAGGCCACTTTGTATTTTATGGCCACATTCTGGCTGGCAATTTCATTAGCTGCACACGCCAATCAAACTCATTTGATATGCGCTCGCATCGCTCAACAGGCTCATAATTTATTGATGCAATTTGGCAATTTGCTCGATCGACAAACAAACAACAACAGCGCACAGCATACACAGCACATAAATTCTCTATACCTATGTGTGTGTCTGTGTCTGTGTGTGCTGCCTTTGTTTGACTGTGTCTGTACCTCGTTTAGCAAGTTGGAAATTTCTCTTTTCTTTTTTTTTAGCAGCTGAAAATTCCACTTTTTTTTTTTTTAAACAGCTAAAACTTCCTCTTTACATTTTTTTTTGGGGTCGTTAGCTGTTGTCAGGCTAATGTACTTATCATATCATATGCACGCTAAGCGCTTCATTAGGCTGACAAAAAAGGGTTTACCAGCTTAGGCTGGCTAACTTGGCACGCATTTGGCATGCAAAATTCAATCAGTGCCTACAAAAAACACTGCTCAACAACAGCAGCAACAACCACACAGCAACAACAACAGCAACAGCAACTGAAGCAGCAGCAACAGCAACAACAGCAACTGCCTGACCCATTTTCGCAACGCAAAGCTTTTTGCCAGGGGCTGCTATGACGTATGACGCTGGATGACAGCATAAGGGATGCTGCCAGCATGAGTGGGCGGGGCAGTGAGCGGTGGGAGATGCAGCGGTGCAGGGGCCACTGCGCTGCAACTGGACGTTCATTAAAAAATTATGAGCATACATTGTTTGCCCAAAAAGGAAGCAACGAAATCAAATTAAAATATAAATGGAGGGAAATGTAAATTAAAATATGAATCTCTTGTACATTTAAGTGAGGGGAACTGCACAATAAATATAGCCATAAGATATATCAGTTATATATATTCTACAGTTATAGATACACATTCTGTATATAGCATATATATAAGATACACATGTACAGCTGCCAATGCTTTCCCATGCCCTAATTAATTACATAGTACTTCGGAAAGCTGTGCTATTTTTAGTAGCTAGCTCGAATTGGGCCATAAATCTATTAGCCCGAGCCGAGCTTCATTTGTCAGTCAACACAGCAACAGCAAGCTCACACAATGTGGCACACTGGCAAGCCACATCCGCAGCCCCCGCACCACCCACAGCCACACCTCAGCCTGGGCACATTCAAATCGACGTCAACGCCATTGCAATTATTTCGAAATCAATTTCAATAAAAGTTCTGCGCCACCCACACTCTCTTTCTCTCTCTCACTCTACATATATATATCTATCTATCTCCTTTTTGCACTGTCACTCTGTCTCTTTCAATGAGCAACTTTGTCGTTTGCCTGGGCAAATGTTTAACAGCTTGTTGGCTTAGCTTGCTCTACGGCTCTACAAATTCCCATCAAAGTTGCCGAGAGTTTTTGTTGCTTCACGCGCTGGTTCCTCCTCCCTCTCTCTCTCTCTCTGTCTCTCCCCCTCTCTCTCTGCGGGTGTGTGCTCGTTAAAAACACTTTGCTGACATCACTGGGCGTTGCAAGCTGCGGCATTGTTGCAAGTTCTCCCTCAATGAACTGTAATTGAAACTGAAATGGAAACTGCAACGCTAATTGCCACCAGCAGCAGCTGCAGTAACAGCAGCAACACTAGTAGCAGCTGCAACATTTTCCACAGCAAGCCGAGACTAACTGCTGTTGCCTAATGACATTTAAACGGCATGGCATGAATTATTTATGATTTGCTTTCGTTTCCAACTTAATCATTAGTTAGTTCGCATGTCTACCTAGTTTTTTGCATGCTGCAAACACGGCTCTCCATCCCGAAAACAGAGAAGAAGTCTACGAAGAATCTTTCCATCTTTCACCAACGTTTCACCCCTCCACTTTGTCCGCCTGCCTCCTGAAGTCCTCAATTAATTTTCTACAATCGTTTGATTTATCGTATTTCTTGCAGATACACAAGCAAAACATTCACATGGATTTCTCTATTGTAAGTCGCACTAATTTGGTATCTCCCTGAAACAATCTCTCTCTCTATAAATCGAAAACAACTTTCCCACATTTCCCACCGACAACAACAGCAAACAACAAACAACAGTTTACACACTCAAAAGTTACGCTTTCAATTAATTTCCTTAACTACTACGATTATTGCTCTCTCGCTCTCTCTCTCTCTATATCTATCTCTATCTATATATCTCTGTCTATGTCTATCTCTTTCTCTCATACTCTCTCTCTCTTTGTGTACTACTACTAAGTACTTTTGTTCTTTACCTACATTTTTGTTTATGGCCCTCTGGCGCGCGCCCATAAGTATGCTACAGTTTGTACCCTCCACGAGCACTAAGTGCCCGAAAGTGCAAAAGCAACAACAATTTTTGACTTTTACAAGCGTCGCGCTCGCTCCCCACCCAAATGGGGCAAATGGGCAACTTGTTGGCCCAACAACAACAACAAGTACAACTACAAAAATTACAACAAATACAAAGCTAACTTCAAATTTTTTGGCTAAACTTTTGACACAATTTTTTCTCGCGAGTTTTTTCCGTCGCCACATTTCGCGTTGTGCAAATTTGACAAATTTTTTTGTGTATATATATCGAAATTATAATTCACTTGCAGCTCGTTCTCTACTTCTCTCACTTGCCAACACTATTCACTAACTCTAACATTTCTCTTTTGCACACACACAGCGGATGAGGAGATTAGCGATAAGGCATCAACATGCGGCAAATTGCTAATATTTCTATCCGTGGCACTTGTGATAATGACGTTGCCGTTCAGTCTCTTCGTTTGCTTCAAGGTGAGTAATATGTAGTAAATAATCTATAGTTTAATCTCAGCTAGGAATATAAACGACGCTCTGTCTAGCAGATTTATATGGCAAAGGTACTTCGAAAGTGCTTTGTCAGAGCAGCTGCAGCGTAGACTGAATTTCAATTTAATTTTGCACATTTTGCTCACGTTTCACTCTCTCCCTCTTTCTCTTTCATGCTTTCTCTCTCTCTGCAGGTGGTGCAGGAGTACGAGCGAGCGGTTATCTTTCGTTTGGGTCGGCTCATGCAGGGCGGTGCCAAGGGTCCAGGTGAGTAGAAGCCAAAGGCAAAGGGCAAGCAAGCAAAGGGGGGTACTGGGACTGTGGCTATGCAAATTCAAGTGTCGCCCTGGCGCTGGTGACAAGAATTTGTGTTAATAGCTGCACTTGCTCCAAATTAGCGACAGACACGCCAAACTCAAGTGGGGCAGGGCAGGCGAAATGGGAGAAAGGCAGATGAAATTGGCAGCGATGAATAAGTTTGCAGAGTGCGAAGCTGACACCAATATATACCTTGATGCTCTATATATATATATATATATATATATTCTATATACCTTCCTCCCACCTTTATCTACAGGAATCTTCTTCATCCTGCCCTGCATCGACTCGTATGCACGCGTCGATCTGCGTACACGCACCTACGATGTGCCCCCTCAGGAGGTAAGTTCAATGATGGCAGCAGCAACAACTCTCTCTCTCTCTGCGTGTGTTGCTGTTGCTGTTGTTGTTGTCAACACAGCCAATATCATAGTCACACTCACACACACCGACACACTCACTTCAAAATACCAACAAAAAATACCAAACTAAATGCTGAAAAGTAAAGCCGAAAAAACTTACAAGAAAAAACAATAAAAAACTTTTTAGCTTTGCCACAAGTTTTTCTCCACGCAACACAAATTTTTCTTAGCCAACAATATTTTTTGATTTTTCCGTTTGGCCCAAAGTACACACACACACACAGCAATACGCAGTATACACACACACACACACAGAGAACACACACAAAGTAGACATACCTACTTAGCTCATATGGCAAATCTAAGCACTGCAGAATCCTCTGACTTGTGTTGATTTTGCCAAGGCACACACACATTAACACACACCAAAACACACACTAAGACCAACACAAAGACACACCAACACACACACATACGCGCAGGACACGCAACTGGAGCGTGAATTACGCATACGCAACGTTATCTCCGCCTTCTTTTCGTTTCCTTTACTTGTGTTGTTCTTCTAGTTGTTATTGTTGCTGTGCTGCTTCTACAGCTCCTCTTGTTGTTGTCGCATGTCACGCTGTTTACTTTGGATTTCATTTCTGTTTTTTTTTTTCATTCTTTCTTTCCTTTCGTCTTGCGTTTTCCTGCTGCGTAACTGTATTTCTTCCTGCTGAGCTGCAGCCTCCATTCTCCCTCTCTCTCTCTCTCTCTACCTCTATCTCTTTCTGCAAGCAGTAGATACAGTTATTCTCACACACACAGCAACAACAAAGGCAGCAGTAGAAGAAGGAGCAGAAGGAGAAGGAGGAGAAGGAGATTTTGTTGCATTTGCTCACTTTTCTTTTGCATTTCAACAACGGATCGTGGGCGTGCCCCATGCCAACACACACAAACTCAAATACACACCCACACATACACACACAAACAGCAAACAGTCTCTATCGTTGTTGTTGGTAGTCTTGATGTATGTTTTAAATACTACTTATGTATGATGTACTTGTTGTTGTCGTATATTCCAGTTGCAGATTTCATTATTATCATTGTACTTGCTATTATTGTCATTGGTGTGCACTAGACCACATCACCAAACACTCACACACTCACATACACACACACACATTGCATACACTCACTGACAATCCTCGCAGACAAAGCGCGCCCCCATTAATTTGATTTCTTTTTAAATATTCCACTCTTAATTTGTACGCCTTCTCTGCCCACAAAGAAATCTCTTTATGAATATGCAGAACATGCCGAGAGGAAACCGCATTGAAGATTGCGTTCACTTCGAGCTTTAACTCACGTCGCGATGTGGCGGGCAAACAAACATTCGACTTTGTATTTTTCTGTAGCCTTTTTCTTAGTATTTTTGCTGTATTTTTTTGTATACTCTTGCAGGGGGAATATTAATTATGCACAGAAGTTTGTAACGCTTCTTAGGAGCCTTCTTCGACACTTTTAATTATTGTATATATATTTTGACTCAGCATCAGCAGAGGAGTTGAACAAGCCATGACTGCTCTTGTGACCATCTGTCTGCCAGTCTGTCCGTCTGTCTGTCTGTCTGTCTGTCTGTCTGTCTCTCCGTCTGTTCATCTCTTGCAACGCAAACTTGTCTTTCAGTTTTAGAGCTATGTTGATGCAACTTGACAGACATGCTTATCTTTGCTGCACGCTGTAAATAAGTCGAAACGAGCCGTGTCGGCGCGATATATCGTATAGCTGCCATACAAACTATTGGCTGATTTTTATTATTTGTCAAGATATGGCAAAGAAATTTACTACATCGCAGTTTATCGATACATAACATATGCACATAAAAATTTATCAAAATCGAACCACTATAACATATAGCTGTCAGGAAAAATCGGTCCAAATGAATGTTTTTGTATGAAGACCAGTTTTGATTTTCAAAATAGCAATCAATCAATATCAGTACCAATCAACTATAGACAGTAATCGATTTATTATTACTAAATTCTCTACCATTATATATAACTAGAATAGGAATGATCAGAGAAAATAAGCACCTGCAAGGGTATAAAATCTACGGCATTCACAAGGATGATTTTCTTACTGGTTCTTTAGTATTTTTGCTGTATTTTTTTCTGTTTTCCCCTTCCTTTTTTTGCGTATACTGTTTGCACATTTGCAACTTCCGCCAACATTTGCAGGTTTCTCATTTCTTTTCTGTCCCTCCAACCCTAAATTCTGAATTCAATTCGTTTCCCTTTACTTCTTTTTCGTTTACTTCATCGTTTTTCTTACTTTCTTATGGTTTCTTTTTCAGTTTTTGTGTGTGCAAAACGCATGAAGGCCACTGCGGCAATGCCCGCAGATTCAACACCAAATTCCCCCATTGAAAAAACCTTTTTAAACATAAACGTTGTCGAGTCATCTTGTTCTCGTTCCTCGCTGTCGATGTTGTTCTTGTTATTGTCGTTGTTCTTGTTCATGTTCATGTTCATGTTGTTGTTCTCGCTGAGAAGAATACTACCTGCTACTATTATAACTATACTATATTGTGTCGCTTTATATTTATCATTTCCAATTTATTTCCATTTTTCCATTTTAGTTGTTTGGTGTCTAAAAACCTTTAAACTTTAACTTATTACAATTTGCATAGTTGAAAAACTCTGATTGTCTTTTGCAATTAGAACCCAAAAGAAAAACAAAAAGTATTTATGAAAAACAAAAACAAAAAGAAATAGCAAATAGCAAAGCAAATGCTAAGCATATAAACTGAAACTGATTCTGATTTTGAATCTGATTCTCTGTGTTCAGCAGAGCAAAAAATGCACTACAGACAACTCTCTCCCTCGCTCTGTTGCTCTCTTGCTATCTCTCTCTCTCTCACTCTCTTGCTCACTTAACTTAACCTCAATCTCAACTCAACTCAATTGGTGGGCGGGGCGCCGTGCGGGGGCACATCAAAAATGCAAAAATCAAAATTAAAAATGAAAAAAAAATAGAAAAAACTAAAAGGAAAATTGGCTTGAAGAAGAAAATGAATGAAAATGTTTTGTTCACTGAACACAGGGTACTCACAATACACACGCACACAAGCAAACAATGAATCCCCTAAATACGCATACACACACAGCCTCACTCTCTCTCTCTCTCTCTCTCTCTCTCTCTCTCTCTGTGTGTCTATGTGTATACATCTCTCTCTCTCTATAACACGCACACATAGCTTAGGTCTTGTGTAGCACACACACACAGACACACAGAAGAATCTCATTGATCGAATTCCTGCACACACACAAAGCCCCAAGCTGTCTCTCTCTCTATCTCTCTCTCTCTCTCTATCTGTGTATTTTTGACTCTGTCTTGCTCACTCGCCCGCTCGAACTACTTCCCAAGCTGTCTTTCTCCCCCTCCCCCTCTCTCTCTATTTCTATCTCCATCTCTAACTCCGTAACTGTATCTCTTTCTCTCTCTCTAACTCTCTAACTCTCTTTCTCTGTATCTTTTGCCAACTCTGTCTATCTAACCCACGCTCTCTATATCTAACTCTATATATACAATCTCCATATATATATACTGATTTTGTTTTTGAGCTATGTTAGTTTTGTTTAGCAAACAAATTGTTTTTGATATACAAACCCCCCCGAACCCCCCTCAAACAGATAAAAAAGATACACGACTTACCTCAACTGCACTTACTTTTATAATACCCCCACTCTCCCTCCTCTTCGATTAAGCGTTCGAATAAGTTTTGAGAGCATGCTAAATATATATTTCCATAAATGTCTATTCTAAAAATGCTTTCTAACTGTCAAAAAACCAAAAAAAAACAACTAAAAACAAATAAAAATGAAAAACAAAAAACAGCAAAACAAAAAGACAAATAAAATTCTTAAAACACATACAAAACATATACTAAATACATACTACACACATGCATACATACTAACATATAGTACTGACATACTTACATTCATATCTACATGCTCACATACATACTCAGCTACTTACATACATCTAATGTTGTTTTAACTTAAGTACAAGTACAAATATCATTCAGTAAGCGACTCCAAATTACATAATTTAGTTTAGTACTCGACACACACACAAACATACATACATACTTCACACACATACCTACTTTAGTTTGGACAACATGAATAATACATATACATACACATATGTACTCGTATATTGTACTTACCACTAACTAAATAACCGTTAACATTTGATCTGTTTGAGCACAAAGCGAAGGACGCTAGAACGTACGCACCCCAACAGTAAAGAAATGAAATGAAAGACGCAGCATATATGCGCATACCTATATAGATATAGCATATCGCCCAGAGGGGGGATATATGTATCTATATCCTATGCGCATCTAAGCTGAGCAATCACAATGCGAAAGAAAAGAAAAATATATATCAAGCAAGCAATCCATGTCGAGTTCATCTATGTGTGTTTTGCGTGGTTTAGGCTGTTTTCAAAGTGGGTACCCCCTCGTAACACTATATATCGCCAAGACAATCAATCAATCAATCAATCAATCAATCAATAGTAAAACAGTAAAAGCAAATCTGATCAATCAAAATCGCACGCATGATAAGCAAAAGAATCAAAAGAATAAAATGCAAAAAATACGAATTGCCGCCGCCGCCCGCCAGCGCGTTTAGAGATCGTAACTGTATACATCATATAACGTTAGCTAGAGCAACCCCCAGCATTGTAGTACCTGAACAATCAACTACTATATATAGATATATATATACTATATGCATAAACGAGCAAGTTAGTTAAGTTACTTCGGCGCCTTAGCGGCTGCCAGCAAAAAGAATGCAGCGAACATATTCGATTGCCCCTCGTCCTCTCTTTCTATCTCTCTCTCTCTCTATCACTTTCTCTCTCTCTCTCTCTCTGTCTATCTATAAGTCTCTCTGTCTCACTCACTCTATCATCCAGTCAAATTTAGTCAGTAGTTCAATATAAAGCAATTGATTTTCAGTTGAAATATGATTTACATTTGATAAAATGAAATGAAAGCAGGCAAAACTTTGATTTGATCTGTGCAAATTGTAATAAATAATATATAATATAATTATATGATTTTCTCGAAAACTCATTAGTTTAGCTGTTACAGTGTATAAACAAATATGTATGAACAATTGTTTGAATATACCTGATATGATTTTCCAATTTCCAATTATCCAATGAAGTTCTTCTCTCTCTACTTACATTTCCCATTGTTCGAATTTCCTTTCATTTCATTGTTCTCTATCATTTCAACTCCATGCCACACTATCACACACACCCGCACACACGCACATGTACACCTTAATCTACCTACACACATGCCGATACTCTCTGTACACTCGTCTATTGTTTGAATTTCGATGCCATTGTTCTTGAAAATTGATTTAGAGTAGGAACTGCATAGACAGTTCTACCATAAGCTGCCTTTGTGCAGATTTCTCCACACACACACACACCCCATTGATAAGGCAGCGCCACTTGACTAAAGGGGGAATTAAAACCCTTTCAATGCTCGACTGCTCGTGCAAATTTCATTAAGGCGCAGCCAGCCTGATGATGAAGAGATTACCATAAACTATTCTAAGTAGCTAAGTAGCTTAGCAGATTGCCCACATTATTTGCAGATTGCAGGCACAATTATTTCTTCTTCTACTCCTCTTGACCCAATTTAGATAGCTTATCGCTTGAGGTTGAGGTTCCTATTGTTGGCAGACAAACAAGCCAACAAAAGAGATGCAAAAGTTTTGCAAAGTGTTAAGAAATTACGTATACGCAAGCAAAGGCAACGCTCACTTTGCCGTTTTATTTCTATGCTAATATTCAAAAGCAAAGCGCAACTAAATCGAAAACTCTGAAGCATCAGCACTAACGACACTAAACAGCATTGACACCCAAAGCCAGAGAGTGCCATAAAAAGCGGTCTAGACAGCCAGTCGGACAGCAGCCCCAGCACAGCTCAGGCACAGGCACATGCACAGTCACGGGCCCAGGCCTGGTCAGGTCGTTAAATCCTGCCGAAAATAAAATGAAAAAGCCGCACACACACAAAACTTTTGCCTCTGCAAATAGTTTTGCCGGGGATTTCTTTGGTGGCCAAAAACTTTGCTGGGGTTATAAAAATACTGGAATTTGATGTGGGCATCGTCGAGGTCTGACAGCACTGGGCACAGCACAAGGAAAGTAAAGTGCAAACAATCTACGTAGCAAGAAGCCAACCAACCACAAAAACGAAATACACCCAATTCCCCAAAGCTACCACAACATGAAAAAAGCAAAACCCATTTCTCTCTATCGTACTGACTTCCTCTCTGTCTCGAACTCTCTACCTCTCTCTCTCTCTCAATCTCTTTTAAACTATAACTAACAGTTTAACTTATATGATTTGTAAGTTTTCGTTTACTTGTCTGCCTTTTTTTTGTGATTTTCTGATTTGTTTTGCAACTGATTCTTGTTTTGTATATATACTACAGACATATACAATGCTATAACTATAATCATATATGATTTATGCAATATACCATACCTGTATCTTATACACTGTAACTTCAAAGCTCATGAGTTTGCTCCACGTATCGCTATCGAGCTCACTCTCTCTCTCTCTTTCTGTCATACTCTGTCTCGCTGTCTCTGTCTCTGTCTCTACTCTTTCTACTACTCTATGTGAAAACAACAATCTAACTACATGAAAGCTACATAAGAAGGCGCATAAAGCATACACAGCAAACAGCAAATTGCTATGAAAACTGCTGCACAAAGTATCTTGTCTGCCCCTGCCTCTCTCTCTGTATCTCTCTCTCTCTATACCCCTCTCTCTGTGTGTAGATAAAGCGCTTGACTTAAGGACCCCAAAAATGCAAAACTATCAAAACAATGCCAAGCACAGCACACACACACACCCTGAAGCAATAATCAAAATAAGAGCCACGTTTACATTGCACATACACTTTGTGTGTGGCGCTGTCTGCCTCGCCCCTCTCTCCTCCTCTCTCTGTGTGGCACTCTGCACTTAGTTCTAATAAAGCCGCGCCGCAAGACGTTCGAGTCAAGCGCATTCGCATAATGCCACGCTAAGCAAAAGTGCACAACAGCAAGAGCAGCGCAGCTAGTAAACTATTCATATTGTATCTGTATCTCAAGCCAAGTCAAGCCAAGTTGCAGAGACGCAAACTTATGCAGCTTATCACGTACACAAGTATCTTCTGTCTTCTACTTGCAACAATAACAGCATAATAAATAATAACAAAACAAATAACAATAAAAGCAAGCGCAACAATAGTAGTAGAGCAACAACAGAAACAGCAAAATAATATAAGAAAAAAAAAACAAACAACAAAAATAGATATAGAAAAAAAAAACAAGTAAAAAGAAAGAGACAACATTCTGCCAACCCCCCACTGCATCTTGTAGGTTCTGACAAAGGATAGCGTTACGGTTTCGGTGGATGCAGTGGTATACTATCGCGTATCAAATGCAACCGTCTCTATAGCGAACGTGGAGAATGCTCACCATTCGACCAGACTACTGGCACAGACTACTCTACGAAACACAATGGGAACTCGGCATTTGCATGAGATACTCAGCGAGCGTATGACGATTTCCGGCACAATGCAGGTGAGTACATAGTAGTACAAAGCAGTGGCATGCAACATGAACAACATGAAGAGCTGCTCTCTACACCACTCCACCGGGCCACCTTTTTCCTGTGTACCATAATTGACTTATGGCAGCACTGACTGCTGTCTGCCACTTGGCAATCTGCTTCTACTTCTACTTCGTTCGTTCATTCGTTCATTCGTTCGCTAATTATGCGCAGCGACAACTTTAAAATGTTGTGCAACATATTAATTACAAATTAGCTGCAGCACTGCAACTGTTTCTACTTGCCACACACATCCTTCAAACACGTCTCTCAAAGTTGGCAAAACTATAACTGATGCAGCGCAGCTGCGCCAACTTAACCCAAATTCCAACTCCATTTCAGAGCATCTCTCGCTTTATTTATTTATTTTTATGGCCCTATATGAAAAATAGTTCAAATTCAGCACACACACACAGCCCTCCCCCTTTTCTGTGCGCCTCTGCCTCTTTGAAACATGAGTTTCAGCTGCTGCTGCACGTCGAACATGCTCTGAATGCCAAAGTTACCGAGTGAGCACTGTTCGCTGGCGCTTGTTTCCACTCCGTTAGACGCCAGCAAGTGCTGCATTTTTCTCACAGCAGCATCAGCAGCAGCACCATTTTCCCTTTAGGTTTTTCTTTTTTCAAGGATGCTGCAACGCGCGACCCACAAAACAATGTGGAAATGTGAAAGGCACTGAGAGAAAAAAGTCATCACACAGTTAACAACATGAAAAACGTGTGTAAACAAAAACTAATGTGTTTTTACTGCTATTTCCAACACACATACGAACCCTTACACACATACTAACACACACACTCCTGCTACACCTGCCAACATTATGTGGGCCAAATCATAAACAGGTTCAGCTCGACGAAGCCACCGATGCCTGGGGCATCAAAGTTGAACGTGTGGAAATGTAAGTAGTGCAACTTTTCTACCACACACACACACACTGTATAAACACACACATTGACATAAAGAGAGGTTTCTATATTATTGTTACTATTGTTGTTGCTGTTAGGGTGTTGGGTAGGTTAGGGTGTTGGTGATGCTGCGCGTTTAGCTATGGCTATATTGACCTGCGGCCCTTTTGTCATTTCTCTCTGCAATGTGTCTATGAAAATGCTTTCATTTTTATGACACGCCCACGCAGCCTCCGCTTGCCTCTCTCCCTCTTCCTCTCTTTCTCTGGCTGCTCTCTGATGCGGCAAATTTTTATGAAATTAATCAGCCGATAACATTTTTTGTCATGCCTAATAAAATATGGTCGACATTTGCTGTGCGTACCAGCCAAGTTGGGAGTAAATGTTGTGGTTTATGTGACAGCAGAGGGGGGAGAGCAGGAGAAAACGACTATTTAACGCAGAGAAATTTAAGCAGAATTGAAGATGAAATTTAATATTAAGGAAGGAAATTCTATACAGCAATTTGACTCAATGAATTATAAAATATATTTAGCATAGAAAATGATTTTCGTGTTCAAGAAATCAATTTTAATATACAATCAGATTAATTGCATTATTAAATATTGCAAGCAGAAATTTTGTGATGAAAAAAGTTTTTCTATAGAGCCAATTAGGTTGACTAACATATCAAATATATTCTAAATGCAGTTGAGAAGTTTTTAGGAGGTAAATGTTGTGGGGGGGAAGAAGCAGAAGGCGACAATTTAATACTCGGAGAAAGGAATAAATTTTAGTAGAAGTCTAATGGGAAAATTTGTGATAAGAGATAAATTTGTGATATAGCAAAAAGATTAAACGAATTACCACTTGTATTCTAAAAAATACGAAAAGAAATTACGCGTTAAAGAAATAAGTTCTATCAATCAATCAAATTAAATAAATTATCAAAAATATTCATCAAAATACAAGTATTTGAAGAAAGTTCGTATTCAAGATAGAAATTCTCTTTAGAAAAAACGAATTATCAAATATATATGAAGTAAAATACAGAAGTTTCTAATACATCAACTCAGCTGGCAGCGCAGACAAGAAAAACCTTTAAAAATTCATTCAATATGAGCTGCAAAGCCAACGGAGAAAATTATTATTCAATTATTAATCCACAAAGGGGCTCCGAATGTTGGCAAGCTTGGGAACTTTTTTCTGTGCATATCAATCAAGTAGATTGTCTGGAAAAAAGTGCTCAGACAAGGACAGGGCTGGGCAGGATTGGGGTGTATTCTAAATTTGGATTCCTAATGACCTTCAAGCGACTTGCTGAAGTCATTAGCCTCAGGCGGATGATGAACTCCAATGAAACTTTTCATGCAGGAAGGGGAGGTTGAAATTGCTACAAGAATTTGCTAAATGAGCTTTACAGCTGCAGAAATGTATCCGGGGCTAATGTTAGTTCTTCCATTCTGCAATGGCAGCAAGGACGTGCGTCTACCGGTGCAACTGCAACGCGCCATGGCCGCCGAGGCAGAGGCAGCTCGTGAGGCACGCGCTAAGGTGATTGCCGCCGAAGGTGAACAGAAGGCGTCACGAGCATTGCGCGAAGCATCCGAGGTGATTGGCGATTCGCCGGCAGCACTGCAGCTGCGCTATCTGCAGGTAGGTCAATGACACGGACCCCACTCCCCCTTTCTGCATGTTGTATATATCCTATCTACCTCTGACTTGTCATTTACTTAACAGACACTCAACACCATATCAGCGGAGAAGAACTCGACGATTGTTTTCCCGCTGCCCATCGACTTGATAACGTATTTCCTGAAAACAACGGAAGCTACAACGCAGCAGAATGCAGCAGCAGCAGTTGCAGCACAGCAGCAGCAACAGATGCAGCAGTACCAGCCGCAGCAGCAGCAACAACAGATGCAGCAGTACCAGCCGCAGCAGCAACAACAACAGCAACTGCAGCAGGCGCCGCAGCAGCAAATGCAAATGCAGCAGCAGCAACCGCCGCAACAGCAGCAGCAGCAGCAACAACAACTGCCGCCGCAGCAACAGCAGCAGCCGCAACAGCAGCAATATCAGTCGACGCAGCAGATTTCATCGGCGATGTAAATGGATTCATTGAATTCCATTCACAAAGTTCGGCATTGCCGAAACTTGAATGCGCTGGACCACAGCACGAGGCACCTTAGCAGTTTGCATTTACTTTTTTACTGCCATGTTAACTAACATAGCCTTAACAGAACTCTTGCAGCACTGCATGAGGGGTACTCAGTGTCTGTGCAGCGCAAACAAAAATTACACATATATACATTTTTATTGTTTTTATAATTAGTATTGAATTGAACACGTGAGAATCAAAAATGTAGTTATAGGACACCACAAAAGTGCGATTCGATTGGGTTTTCAAGATGTCGTAAGTAATTAAAACGGCATCTGACGATGCCCAGTCAAAGAACTTTAAATATATAACACAAAACAACAAAAAAAATTCAAAGTAACAAAAAAAAAAATGAAATACCAGCCGTCACAAGGAAAATGCGTTATGTCACAACAACAACAACAACGACAACAACAACATCTCATACGTAACGATTTTCTAACGATATCTTAGTGGCGAAAATTCTAAAACCAACCAGTTTTGAGAATACCAAAATTGATTTGAAAGCAGAAAACAGCTCACTCTGCATATAAAATGAATTTTGAGATAATCAAAAATGGTTGGTTTGGTTTTGAATTTTCGTTGAGTTTTCAATACATTGAGAAAAGTAAAATAATGTTCATATTAATTGTAACATTGACTGTGAAATAAAAATAGTTTTGTTGTATATTTATGCGATGGTTAAGCAAAATACAAACAAGAACTATATCCTGTATTTTTTGGGTACAATAATCTTACACATATTGCATTTACAACTAGCTCTTTAGCTGTATCTACAAAATGTGATAGAACAATTTGTACAACTCCTTTAATCCACATGACCGTATGACAAGCATCCAATAATACAAGGTTAAAATCATACATCGAATGACAGATAAACAGATAATATTGCATCCCTTCAAGGTCAGAAAACAAAATACAAAATAATAGCAACCAATACAGAACAATATATAAACCAATATATACAAACAACAATCTACACGCAAACATAAATAGACAAATGGCATTGTGTAAATGCCTTATATGTAGTGTACATTGAGGCATCGGGGCTTACAGCCACAATTACAATACATATACATATACAAATACAATAAATAAGTGTAATACGAATTTATTGTACATACAATAATAATAATAATATGAATTTTCGGATGGACGACACAAACATCAACAGCAAATAACAGTAATGTAGCAGGAGGGTAAAATAGGATAAGGAATATGGATACATTCTCTACTGTGTATACATATTCCTGTATTCCTGAGGTTTATCCAGAGAAATCGGTTTTCGATTATAATTATTGCTAATCGTCAAATAACAACTTCATAATAGTTCTTTACATTTGTGTAGTAGTGTTCATAACATAACATACAAGAAAGTTCGCTTAGAGTTCCCAAGACACACGAAAAATACACATACAAACAGACCAACACAAACAAACACAAACAAATCTACTTTATAATACTAAATAATTAACGAATTTATCAAGTGTTTCAACTAAATGCACATTGATAATAAAGTACATAATTCTGTAAACGGTTAATAACATCTGAAACTGTAAGTTGTAGAAATTATGTAAATACATTATTGCAATTGAACATTAACTACAATTATAACTATGTATTACTTATTGAATGAGAATAAATATAATCAACCAAGAACAATAAAAAAAATATATAAAATAAAAGACTTTTTTGGTATCCAAAGAAGCAAAAAACCACAAAAAGTCATTCGTTTTTTCTTGGGAGAATGGAGACAGGAATTAAAGGTACTTTTAATTTTGCTTCATCTCAATTAAACTTCAACACAAAATGCGGTGGCAGTATAACGTTGAAGCACATAAACCGAGTATATCACTGCAACAAGAATGAAAATTATTAATGTCACACATTCAGTTATGGTCTCTTCTCATTATAATTATACTATATACTATAGTTTTATAATTTGTTCTTTGTAGACACAGAATGGATTTCTGTAGCAGAATCATAGGAACTTTCTAATTTTGCTGCATCTCAATTCAACTTAAACGAAATTGGCGGTGGGAGTATAATGGTGAAGCACATTAGCCAAGTATAATACTGCAGCAACAATGAAAATTATAAATTTCATACATGCAATTATTGACTCTTCTCATTTTAATCAAACTATTGTATATGAAACTATATTCAGAATTCCTCCTTTGTACACCCATTAAAACACACCTTTAGTAATTTTTATTACATAGTTTTTCCATTTTATTGATTTACTTTTATGCATTATACGCCGAACGGAGACATTTTTGTTTCGTTATACATCAGCTAAATTCAGTTTTCGTTATTATGCAATTGGATCTGTCAGTGTTAATATTATCGGTACCAATTAGTAATCATTTAATTAATTATTATTATTATTGTTATTGTTATGTCTATAATTAAATATACGACAGTGTTTTTGTTTTCACGTTGCACGCAACAGACGCACACAGACACCGGGGCACAGGCGGCATGCAACACAAAGGCGCAAGCTGGAAAATTTTAGAAATCTGTCCATTTGATTGCCGTGTTCTCGTTTCTTTTTTTGTTGTTGTTTGTATTGTAAGTATAAAAAATTTTCAATTTGTTTTCTTCTTCTTTGTTGATATTGCCACCTTGCGTGCCTTGGCTGTTGCTGTGTTTGTTTTTTCTAATGTTGCTGCTGCTACTGTTGCTATTGTAGTATTTGTGTTATTGTTATTGTTGTTTAGTTTTAGTTTATTTCAATTCAATTTCATTTATTGCTACACGTTATGTCAAGTATATATACAAAAATTCATCAACTACGCTAAACAATTTCAGTTTCGCTTTTAATTATAACAATATATTTATTTATCTGTAATGATTTAGTTTCTGTTTAAATTTACGTTGAATGCAATTTCATACAATGATTGCAATGATTTCTTGCTACTCGCAATTGAAGCTGCCTTATATTCTCTATGTGGGTAAGTGTGTGTAGGAGTGTATTTATGTATGTGTGTGTGTGAAATGCATTAAGTTGCCGTATAAATGTTCTTTACAAATACATATGTATATATATTATGTATATATATATATTTTAATACGAAATGCTAAACTTTGGTTTTATGCTACAGATGTGCACACAATGGCCAACACATAAATTAAACGAAAGAACTTAAAAGACTATAACAAAAATCAATTGTAAATAAATTAAAGTAAATAAAAAACACATTTATAGTTCTTTTTATGATAATTGCATATTCTGGGGCTAAGATTGATTGAATGATGTGTATTGTATCGTATTGTATTGTATTAGTTTTAACTTGTTCGATTTGTTGTATATGTGCCCATTTTGCTTGATTGGTAAGAAAAAGTTATCATCATATATAGTAAGTGATATATGGTATGTTTTGCATTTGAAACCCTGGAGAGAGACTGCAGTTCATATGGCGCGTTTAACATGGAACAGAGCGGATAGAGACGAGGAACTTAATATGTGAGAATCAGAATATATATATATATATAGAACAAAGGTTCTTTTAGGCTTGGACATTGGACAGTGCCTGGACAACTGAAAATGTGCAATGATTTGCATATTATATTACTACAACATAAACTTCATGATTCACTTCACTTGTTTTTAGCTTGTGTGCTTAAATATACATACACAAAAATCTCTTATAATTTTGGCATAAACTTAAACGTACTATGAACATTTCAATTGTTCAATAGCATGACAATCTATTTGCTTACTTCTGTTTCTTCTTCTTATTTTTTGTACAAAATCTTTTACAAATTTCTATAGTAAATTTTGAGAGCGATTTCTCTTGTAAATTTCATATTTCGTTAGCCTCAACTACTCGCAGCAAATATAGTTTTCACATTGTGGAAAAGAAACAAAAACCTAATGAGGAGATATTGTGACTTGGAAGTAGATTGCGAGCGCATCGTATAAGGTATATAAGTTAAATGCCATCATTGCGATTTGTTTTACATTGTTTAGCTGCAATTTCAACTACATATTTTTTTATTTTTGATTTGAGTTAAATAATACTTTGGGTTAGTTGTATTCTGTGTGTGTGTGTGTGGAAAGTATCAGAAGAAAATTCAGCAGTTAGGAGAGAATTGGATAAAGATTTTGGATGTTTTCAGTTTATGCAAAAATCTAAGCACCATTTAAAGTAGCTGATTGATTGGAAAATTTAAATAGTAGATTTGCCATTTTTTTCATTCGGTTTGTGGTTTAGTTTAATTTCTTGGTTTATATCTTGTTTTTCTCGTTTTTGTTGTTGTTTTTGGTAAGCTTACAAAACTAGTTAAATACTTGCTATTTTCATAGTACATACAAGTAGGTATATAAATTATAAAATAGTTTTGCGTGTAAAATATAAAATGTTGCATTTCTTCTTCAATATTTTCATCATTTGTTTATATACGCTTACATTACACACAATACATACATATAGAATTATGTAAATGTGTTGTGTTTTCTGTTGTTGTTGTTGTTTTTTTGCTGTTCTTGTTGTTGTGTATGCAACTAATGCCTTGCCATTTAAAAGTCTTAAGAATTATAGTAAATATGTATAAATGGTACGTTACATATAGATAACGTTCATAAATATATTTATAGATGTGTGTTGCGGGTGTGTGTGTGTGAGAGTGTTTGTGTGTGTGTGTGTGGATTGGTGATGTGTGTGTTCTCTCTACTGTGTTGCGTTGGCTTAATCCTGCACCTCCCGATACGGCACCTCGGACGTAACCGAGAACGATTCAAAGTAATGATTCAAGAACTCAAACGTGGGTCGCTTTTCGGGCACTGCGTCCCAGCATTGCAGCAGCAGATGATAGATATTGTCGGGGAAATAATGATTTGTCGGCTTTGGCATGCGGAAACCGCGTTCGATGTTCTCGATAACCTCACGACTGTGCATACCCGGATAGGGCACTTGTCCGTACGTGAAGAGCTCCATTAACAGTATGCCATATGACCAGACATCCGATTTGATGCTGAATTTGCCATAGATGATTGCCTCGGGCGCTGTCCACTTCACAGGGAAACGTGATCCCTGCTTGGGACAATACTCATCATCGGCAATAACACGCGCCAATCCAAAATCACAAATCTTTGCCACATTATTTTCGCCAATGAGCACATTACGCGCCGCTAAATCGCGATGTATGAGCTGTTTGGACTCCAAATATTCCATGCCGCTGGCCACTTGCGTGGCAATGTAGATGAGATCCTCGAAGTGCAAGTAACGACCATCGCCCTCACGCAAAAAGTCCAGCAAGCTGCCCTTGGACATAAACTCCTGCACAATATAGATGGGCTCCTCCTGCAAATCAAAAAGAGAAAGAGAGACACTATGAGTACCCGCTGGGCATGTAATGAAAAGGTCATTGTCGTGGGATGCTGACCTGCGAACAGACGGCATAGAGTGCCACAAGGCGATTGTGTCGAAACTTTTTCATGATTGCCGCCTCCTGCAGGAATGCGGCTGTGGACATGGTGCCCTCACGCAGGGTTTTCACTGCCACATCGATGCTGTTGCGCCACTTGCCGTAGAACACTTCACCAAAGTTGCCGCGACCCAATTTACGCACCAACTGTATCTCAGACCGTGGTATCTCATACTTATCGCGAAGTTCTGGGCCCAGATCCCACATCTGTGGTTGTGGCTTGGGACAGGGACGCGACAGAATATGACACAGGCCAAGAGCGTTTTCTGAAATACCAAAAAATGAAAGCATATCCTTTAACTCTTTAAGCTGCGGAAATGATTATTGATGACTCCAATACTTACTGCTATAGGCCATGACCAGGGCCTGGAGTGAGGGAAACGTTTGATTTGTGGCTATGTAGAAGCCTCCATTGTCCAGCGGTTTAATGCGATAGTGTTTCACATGATAGCCACGACCATCCTCCCAATCCTTAACGGACAATGAATATCCATTGGGATTGTGTTCCGAAGGACGCACCAGAAAAGTGCCACGTGGATTTTCCTCCGCCAGCAGTAACTTGTCCGCCTCCTTACGCAGCACGTTCTCAAAGAACCAGCTAAGAAAGAGGAGGAGAAAGAAAACATATTTCTCAGTAAATTGACAGTGGAAAAGAAAGGTTCATGCACACAACTTACTCTTCGCTGTTGACACTTCTCTCCTCGGCCACAAAATTGAGCGGTATCAGACCCTCTTGGCGTGTGGTCAGATTGACAACGCGCCACCAATCCGATTCGGTATCATCGATGACCTCCATGCGGTCACCCTTCATGAAACTCAAGTCAGACTCATCGCGTGATTTATAATCGTACAGGGCAACAACAACGCGTCGCTTTGGCAGCACACCAGGTACACCAGCAGCTAGAAACGGCACAGAAACAGAAATTATTAGAGTAAGTAAGGAAGAGAGAGGGAGAGACCTGCTGGAGATGCTGAGTTAGTGGCAATTTTCATCCGGCTGATGGCGTAAATTTGATTTGCCTGCAACCAGGCATGGCTTAAATTGCAATTTATGTGCGACAAATTGGCAAAATTGTGAACATGGCGCGGACCCGCAATCGAGTCAAAATCTAATTGGAAGTTAATGAGTTGCGCCGTGGGCCACGCGGCGTTATTCCAGTTACTGTTCAACTTATTCTCAACTTAATCTTAAATTTGTTAGCGCAGATTTTGGCGCAGTAGCAATTATATACATATATAGCATTCCATATGTCATCATATATCAAGTATGCAACACAATACAAACAAGGGATTCTCTTTCTGCCAAGCCACAATTCTTTTGTTTTTTTGGCACTGACTTTGCATTTGGCTAATTGATTTAGCTGGCCAATTTGGCCTGTCTTGCATTTTGTTTTACATTTCACAGTTGTTGTTTTTGTTGTTGTCGCCTTGCCCTGCATTCAATTTGTTAGTTCGTGCTGACACAAGCCATCGCACAAATCTCGGACCTCAGTCAGAGCATTTGTCGGGTTTACATGACCTAAGCGGCTTTTCCCCAATTGAATCTAGAGAGGCACAGGCACGCTATGTTAAATACCTCGAGTGCTCATGGCAAGGTCTTCTGCTTGGCTGATTCGCCTACCTACCTACCTAATTTCGTATAAATTGGCATTCTTTTATACACCACTTTCATTTCCTATTTCGCTTTACGACTCTTGTTATAATTATGCAATTTGCAGCACACGGTTGGTTGTCACCTGCCACAACTGCTGCCTGGTCAAGGTTAATGGCTGTCACATTAGCACTGCAAATACGAGACTGACCTTCCCTTGACTCCACCAGCGAACAGGTCTCCCGAGACGCAAGTTTAATTATCAAAGGTGGCCCAGGCACACTCTATATGTAACATAACATAACATTGGCAATATGCGCGCGTATATAAATAGAATAGTGGCGCCTAAAGGTTAAAGCCAACTAGCTAATTAAAGCCAGAAAGAGTCGACAGCAGGCAACAGCCAGCAGGCAGGAAGGAAGGTCCCTTAAGTAAACTAATTATACTACACTGTGGATACTTACTTGGCGTGGTGCGCGTTCGTATGATATCCACGCCACCCTTGGCGCCTATTTTCAGTGGGCCACGATTTGGATCCGGTGTGTAGCGTGAATCCAGTGAACCGCCATTGTTGTGCTTCTGGCCAAGACCAGCAGCAGCGGCGCTATTGCTGTTAATGTGCGTCTGGCCGAAGGTATAGTCGGATTTTTTGTAACCCCCCGTGGGATAAGCGAGCGCCAGTTCTTGATCCTGTCGTTTGCTGCAGCATTTGTTGCCCATGTTGAATGAAATTCCTGCTTCAGTTGTTGCTGTGTTAGTTGTTGTTGTTGCTGCGTTGCTATTCGATGTTGTTGTTGTTGTTCTTATTGTTGTTGTTGCTGTTATGTTGCTCAGCAGCTGCAACGGCAACGCATATTTGGCATAGTTCGAGTTGCAATATTTACTTAATTATTAATTAAAACAATTATTTGTTTTATGGCTGCTGCTGTTTCTTCTTCTCTTTTTGTAATAAGTATTTTAAACTATCAGTCAAGTTGTGTGTTGAGTGTGTGTGTGTAGTTGTGTGTGGTGTACTGTGTTGTGAATGTGGAGTTGCCTCTAAGCTGCTTGCTGCAAAAGTTGCATGGAGGGCATTGCCTTTGTTCTTCTTCTCTCAGCTAATCGCTTTCAAAAATGCATTTCGTATATAAAAGTCGATGTTGTTGTTGCACGTTGTAGCTGTTGCTGTTCCCGTTGTTGGTGTTGCACGTTGTGGTTGTAGCTTAGCTGGCTGCTGTCTGTTGATTATCCTTGTGGTTTTCTGTCCTGCCAGCGACCTCAGCCAGCAACTGTCTGCACATTGTTTAAGCTTGTCCACCTGCAACACACACAAAATAAACACCAAAAATTAGTAACGTGTTGAAATAAATATTCATTAAAAGCGCATTTCAAATGTCCACCCACACACACAGATGAAGAGAAACACCGACACAATAAAGGGCAAATTAGAGAGAGCAGTGACCCAAGTCCGGGGCAGGACTGTGAACTGTGTGTGTTGCACAGTGCCCCACGGTGCCTGCTTGCCTCGTGCCTGGACTGTGTCTCGCTGTCGTAGATAAACGTTTTTGGCACATCATTTCACTTGACTTGCCAGCTCGGAGCACAACGAGGAGCACAGAGGCAGCAGGTTGACCATTACACAGACGACAGTTGCTGTTGTCATGCGGCAACTGCAACTGCAACAACAGCAGTAGCAGCAGCAGCAGCAGGAGTTGCCAGCTGGGACCAGGCAGAGGGACTCATTGTCTATTGACTGAAGGTTGCTGTTGTTACTGGCGGGCGGGCGTCTGTTTATTGTTCAATTGGATAATTATGGTCTCGAGAGTGTGCAAGAGAGAGAGAGAGAGGGGGATAGGGAGTGAAGAGTGTGTCCAAGCCACAGCCACAACAGTGCACACAATCTGCCTGTGTGTGTCTTTGTTTCTCCCCCCCTCCGAAAAAATTTAATTGTTATTGTTGCGCATTTGTTGCCTCAACAATTTATGCATGTGCAGAGGGATGTCTGCATGTGTGTAGGGGTGTGAGCATGTGTGTGTGTGTGTGCGCAGCTGCCATGAAATTGTTGTGCCAGTTGGCTCGGCTCAGGCAGGATGCATTTGCCGGCATTAACTAATATCCTGGCATTCTCTCAACTTATCTCTCTGTCAATTATTAAAGTGCTACTCCAGTTTAACTTGCTCTATAAATAACTGAGTGCATGCAGTGTGTGTGTGTTTCTATCTCTCTCTCTATATTCTACTATCTCCCTCTGTTTGTGTGTGCAACAAAGAAGCAATAAAAACGAAGCTGGAAATGGAAATCGTAGCAATTCAAATATTGACATTGCCTTTGCTTGCTGATGAAATCCTTTTGCCTTAGATTTATCTCTGAAAATGTCCGAATATAGCAAAGAGAACTCTCTCTCTCTCTCACAAAGGACAACGACATCTCTTTCTGCATTTTCATTGTCCCGACAAGTTGATGAAACCGCGTCGCGTCGAGTCTCATGGCTTTAAACACCCCGACAAAACAAATCTAATAAAACTTTGTGCACATTTGCGTTGCGAATAAAAGTCAAACTTTTCATTTCGGGCCAGTGAGAGTTCATGAACTCCCGTCAGCATCAACAAGAACAACAACAAAGACAACCGCAGGGGTCAACAGCAACGTCCACGCGTTTGGGGGCAATAAAAAAGCGAAAATAAACACACATACATAGAGAAAGAGAAGTAGTCGAGAGGAGACACGGTTTAATTTATATGGCGACTTGTCTCAGGCGAATGTCAATGAATTGTTGCATTTTATAACCCCAAGTTGTGTACATGGACAATTTGCGAAATGTCTTTTATCACCTGTCCGGGTCTTGGGTTAAGGTTGCAGAAAATGGCCGCCATTGCAGGTGAATCAATGTAATGCAGCACGTTTTAAAGCAGTATAATAAAACAGATTTAAAGACATTTTACTGCATTTTCCGAAGTATTAATTGGTTTAACTGGCAGCCCATTTTAACCGCATTTAATCTGTGAATTTTAATTGAGTCAATGAGATATGTGAAATAAGTTTGAAGAACTTTACATTTACATAAATCTACGTTTTCCAGGATATCTGCAATTTAAACTGGTAGCCCTTTAAGCCCTTTTAAATTTTTTAATTTTCATCAAGTTAAAAAGTAGCATAGAGCGTTAACAGGAGAGAAGTTTAAGGGATTACAATTCAATAAATTGAAATCTGATTTACTACATTTTTCCAGAGTATCTAAGTTCCAAGATTTGTTACTATCCTTTTCAGAGTATCTAATAGGTCTAATACTACTCTACTCTTTCTACTATCCCATTTAATTTGTGCATTTTGATTGAGTAAATGTGCCGCTATAATTTCCGTCAGTTACTTTTGCGGCTGCCATTTTTCAAAACACCTCAAAAATAATAGTTGCACGCGTGTGTTGTGGCATGCAACACAAACACAATAACAATGGCAACGCATACCGCAGCACCACCCACTCACTGCCCACCGATATATGCCGCCAAAACACAAAACTCAATTTGGAAAACGTTGTAGAGGAGACGGAGTGGAGCAGAGTAACTGAAAATATGAATATTTCATAGTTGATGGGCAGTTTCCAGTTATCCGACGCTGCTGACAACGGCGACATACTTTGCCAGGCGTCTGTCTTGCTCTAGCTGTTCTCTCTCTTTCTATTCCTATTTCGCACAGTGTGCATGACATGCAATTGTAAATTTTCTAGCTTTGTTGCTGCTGTTGTTGTTGTTGTTGTTGTTGCTGTTGACAAAACGGAATGAATACTTAATTGGATATTGTGGCTTTGAATGCGCCTGAAAGGCGACAATGCATTTCGTACTCGAGTTAGTTCCATCCAGCAAGAAATATAATCAAGAAATATGAGACCATAAATCAAGTTAAGGGGATTAAATAAACAAACACAAATGAAATGAGTGCGAGCAACTTAAGCTTAATTAAATAAATTAGTTGACAAATAAACTAGTAAGGCAAGGAAAAGAAATGAAAAGAAAAGAAACTTAGGGGAAACTTAAGCAAAGGAACTTCCTCTGTTTATATTATCGCTAGCCTTTCCTGGCACGTCTATTTAGCATACAGATTCCCCTAAGTAGCCATTGTGGGGCGCTTCTACCTAAATAGTTTGTTTATTTTGTTTGCCCCCTTGAGTGAAAATCATGCGAAATGGTGACACAAAGCCAATTTAACAGAGCGACCCCCAAAACCGGAGCTAATAAAATCAAATAAAATGCAAAATTGTATGTGAAATGAAAATGGGTAGCCGCCATGTGGTAAAAGAAAAAGGGCAATTGAGGGAGGGACTCCCCCTTACCCTGACTCAGGCAATCCTCGAGGACATAAAGGCATTAACTGTAAATGCCGTAATGCCGTCATTTCCTGATGACAGGCTGACAAAACCAGAACGCATAGAAACACCCACAGCACACACACAGGCACACACGAAGGCACACACACAGGCACACTCCCACGCAGCCACACACAAGCCTTAACACACACACACGCAACCTTGCTAGGGAGCCTTCTTTTTTTGCATTTTTGGGGGCTGGTGCTCAGTTTTATTGCGGCACATTATTATTATACTACGTACATATTCGTACCCGGTGGTTGTTGCTGTTGCTCCTGCTCCCCTTTGTTGTCCGCCGAAAGCCGCAACAACAACACGACTGACGCCTACTTAAAAAGTCAATTTTTGTGACGTCGTCGTCGTTGTTGTTGTCTTTGTCCTGTTGCCGTGTGCCGGTTGTACCAACTGGTAACCCCTGATATGACCCTGTCACTGCCATCCCCGCCTCTGCCTACATGCTATCAGCTGCGTTGTGTCAGTCGTTCACCTTTAAGCGTCACGTGCTATTGATTAATCCCACACACAACTACACAGAGAGAGAGAGAGAAGGGAAGTGGGAGGAGAGACAGAGAGAGAGGCAGGCCTGTTTGCAACTTAAGTAATGTGGGGCAATGTGGCTTCGCTACTGTCTCCTGTCTGCACTCTGGCAATAAACAAGAAATAAATGTAGATTTATTTATCCTCCAACGCAGCTCAAGAAGATGCACACAAAATGCAAATCTAGCATAGCACACATTATTCCCCCATGACCATTGACGGACAGTTGCGATATTGAAATTCAATTTTGTGCATAACGTATTATCTGCGAGTCCCGACAAGGGGTTAAGGTACCATAATAAATGGCCAGAACACCCACTAACAGTCCGAGAGAGAGTCAGTCAGCCGTGGATTGTTGCAATAAATAAATGCACACATAAATATATCACAAAGATATTTGCACTCTCCCAATCGTGTGTGTGTGTCTGTGTGAGTGTGTAAACAAAGTCCAAATAAATATAAATATCAATATCAATAAATGTATTCATGGTTCTTTTTGCTTTAATATAAATGTATTCATATTCATTCACTCGCTTGTTGAAGTCGGAAAAATATTTAAACGTAAAAAATTCATAATCACATTTCGTTTTTACAACGCACCGAAGGGGAAAATGCTGGAAAAATCATGGAAAAGTTGCGGGTGAGTGTGCACAACTAATAGATATGCTGCAGTCCCAAAGGAAGTGAAAGCAACAGTCGAGTATGCTCGACTCTCTGAGATCTAGGTTTTCATACGCAAGGACAGACAGACAAACGAATATGGCTATATCGGCTGTTGATGCTGATAAAGAATATATAGAATTTGTGGGGTTATGCCTGTCACATACATTTGCACAAAGTAAGTATACCCTTTTTTGACCATTTTCAAAGGTTGAAGGCTAGAAAAAGTTTCAGAGAGTTGTAAATTATTAAAAATATACATGAAATATTTATTTATTTGTACGAGAAAATTCCACGAGTCAATCATTATAAAGTGCTTTGGTGTAAAGCGAAAATAGTTTGTGCGAAATGGGAAGTAGTTTAAAGTAGTCGGCGGCTCTTTAAAATTAAAGAATAATATAATTAAGTTAAATTGCTGTGGTTGATTGCAACACGTGCGATACATTTTAATTCCATATTCGGATTTTAATGAGAGCCCGGAAATAAAATACTGTATAAAAATACTATATCTGCACCCAGCGAGACAGAGGAAACAGCAAATGTTCAATTGAAGTTGTTGTGACATTTCGCAATGCCAAATAAATTTATGGAACATACAGAGATCTATTTACGAGTCAAGTCAGGGGCGGGCATATGAAGAGGGGAGGGTAGGGGAGACAGCTGGTTCCATTTCTTTTTTTTGCGTATTGGACCATTCCAGTTGCCCGCTCTTTAATGACAGCCATGCCACGACATTAAAATGATTGCTGCGACGGGGTCGCGCGTTGGGAAAATGCCATTAAACAAATGAACTAAAAGCAATATACATAATAAGCTCCCAACAACCACAACAACAACAAGTATGAGATCTGATCATATATTCAATATTATTATTACACACTTATTATTATGACCGACTTCAGGGCCGTCGTGGCAGCGTGACAAGTTCATGTCACAGAATCAATCAGATGGCCTTGTAGGCAGTCACTGGAGGCGGAGGCAGGCAGCACCCATATGGAGATTACATTTATAAAGAGGGAGGGAGCTAAGCAGACAGTTCAATAAACATACATACATATATGTATGTTTGCAGCACAACAAGTCTGTAAACAATTAATAAATAAGTCACGTAATTTCACAATAGCAAAAAGCGAAATATGAAAAAAACAAACAGCGGGCGATAACTATGAACGCGACAAACAACTGCAAAATGTTGTTGTAAACATTAAATGTTGCACTTAATGCAAATACTCTGGAAGGCGGGAAAGGAAGTGGGCATAGTGAGGGAGTATATGTTAAGATCTGTTAGATGGGAAATAGATGCATTTAAATTTACAGTATATTATAGAGATAAACAAGTTTAATGGTTAAGTCTGTCTAGCTAGAAAAACTCTTGAAATTAAGAGGCTACTTAAGAGTAGCGCCAATTTAAAGTGCTTAGTTAATATCTAGGGTATCTGGCAGTCGTTTACAGTAGCCTTATCTTGCATGTTTGCCTGTCTGGCTAGATAAACTATAACAATATATACTATAAATAAAACTTATTCCAGTTTAATACCTTTAGTCAATTTCTAGGGTGTTTTTCAGTCGTATACTTTGTGCATTTGTTGTGCCTTTTAGCCAGTCTGGCGCCATTGTTTATATGCCAGTCTATTGCACTCTAACATACAACAGCTGGACTACAACAAAGTTAAAGCTCAGGAATGCAACGTTACAGACTCTGCCCTGTCCCTCCCCCTCCCCCTGCCTGTCTATATGTGTGTGTGGGACGTGACTAAGACTAAGATGGGAGGCGGAGACAGCCCCGCTTGTCAGCTGCTTGGCATTTGGGGGCGTGTCGCCAGTAACGCACAATTTGACGCATTTTTTGTCGCTGCTGCCGCCTCAATGAACGTGTGAAGTTTTGCAAAGGCGGAGGAGGGAGAGGGAATGTAAAAGGGAGTTGAAGTCAACGAGCCTCCACTCGAGCCAAGGCAAGTCAGAGTCGGAGTCGAGGACGTGACCCAGGCAGGAAATGCTGCGTACCCTCAGTGCATATAACACTTGGCCATGCCGGGTCTGTTTAGGGTTTGGGTTCGGTTTTGTTTGCCGTGGAAGAGGCTGCTGTGCTGGTCCTGCTCGGGTAGACTGTGTGTGTGGTTGAGTTTGTCAACCTCAACTCATGGCAAGGCAACATCCTCCTCATCCTCATCCTGGTCGTATAGTCGTCCTCGGCATGAGCTCATTACTTTAATGGGTTTTGCCGCGAATTGCGACAGCGACGCCGTCGCTACTGACGCTTTGTCTGTGGCCTCTTTCTCGTTTCTCTCTTTTTCATTCATGTTTCATGAGTTAATGCTAATGAAATATTTGTACGTTATGCACTTTATTTGCATTAAATCATTTTATACACGTTAAGCTGCTGCTGCCTTGGGGTCAAAGGATTATAAACAAACAATCACGAGAGAGAGAAGGCTCCCAAGTAATTAGCTGGCAAAATAAACAACAATCAAACAGAAATGGCAAACAATTTGTTCAAAAAAATTAACCCAGAAATCTAATTAGCGAAAATTACAAAAAAATGCGGAACCAACCTGCTGCAGAGACCTTCTGTCCGGAGGCGGAGCTGGAGCCAGAGCTGCGTGTCAGGACGAGGGCAAAAAACGACGATGCAGAACAGCAAACAGTAAACAGCAAAATGTATACACAAACACACACACATAGAGGCACCTATACAGACACAGAGTCATCTATACACAACCAACACACCTATACACAAACCAGTGTAGTCCCAAAAGGGGGCGTTGATGACGAAATTGAGACGATGAAAAAACCTGAAGAGTGTGAGTAGCGTGGGAGATTCCACTGAGAGAGGCAACGAGAGACGAGAACGTCATCTGTCGCATGTTTGCTGGGGTTGTAACCTGAGCACGCTGCCCTGCGTGCCCAGTAACTCTAGGGAATGACCAGGACGTGGTCCACGTTGGCAACGGAACCGGCAATTGTTGTCGTCCTCGTCATCATCGTCAACGCCAGCACCTCCTCATGCTTGGAGCTGGAGTGTAATAGTTGCAATTGTTGGCACTACAAACAACCGTAATTTTGGTCAACAACAGTGTGCGAGAGAGTTGGAGAGAGAGCGCAGCACATGAGGCAACTTAATTGCATGTTAAACAGGCACAGCATGTGCAACGTGGAAAAACGTTGAATTATTAAAACAATATTTGTGCGCGATTAGATGCGAGCAGCAGCAAAGGCAGCAGGAAGAGGCAGCAGGAAGGGGCAGAGCAAAAGGCAGAGCAGAAGGAAGAAGGCGTGTGGCAAAAGCGTGAAGCAAATTACAACGCTTGCCTCATAATGGGGCAACACAATGGCGCCAACAGGACGCTAAAACATGGAGCATGCCATTCTAAGGGGTGTCGGCATAAGGTGGCAATATTTACACGACACATTTGACGTGCTGACTGACTAAGCTAAGGCTGCCTTGTGGCCAGTTAAACATGGCCAAGAGGGTCCTGACGTCGCGACGACGCCTTGTTGGCCATGACGACACCAACAACAACAACAACAGGAAGCCTGATATCCGCTGTAGACACCCGAAAAATTCAATGCCACACGCAATGGGGCAGCAACACGAACTCGAACACGAAGCACCCAAAAAATATATAAATAAATATTTGCACTAACTAAAATAACACACTCCAAGTCAATATTGTCTAAAGGGTTATTGAAATCGAGCCATGTGTGTGGGCGATAATAAAAATAATAATTACTTGAAATTATCACATAAATCTTTAAGCTACATTATGATTTTATGGCCCCGATCATCGTCTGCTGTCTCTGTTTTATATCCTGCAACTCTTGTGGCATTCACTGGGTGAGGTCATAGCGAAAGCTGTGATGATAAAGCGACCAAAGCTATTTTTAAACATTTAATTGAGCAGGGGGAACAGGGCTGTAACAGAAGAGGGAGCAGGGAGCAGTATGAAGAGGGGCCACAGTCACAGCTCGCTGTGGGTCTCCAGAGTGCTGTAATTAGTCAAAGCTGTGACTGGGTCTTGGGACTCCACCTCCTCCTTCAACTTGCATCATTGACAGCACCCATTTATCTTGTGTGCAACCCAATTGGGTCAAGCTGGGCCTATGCACGTGAGTGGGCCGCACTGTCCCCCACCCTCCACTCTCCAGTGATAAACAAAAGTAAATAATATAGTCAGTGTTATCGGGAGTCAATTATGAGCAACAGAAACAGCAGCAGTAAATGCAACAAACTCGTCATTAGCTGACCCCAAAACCTCAAACAACTAACTGATAGCAGTGCAACTTGTTCCACGTGGCAACAAAAGGCAGGCGGCAGACCTTATCACACGCACATGCAGACCAGACTGAGTGTGAGTGCCGGAATAGGAATAGGAATCGGAATCGTAGCCGGAATCGGATTTGGTTAGGTGCCTGCAGCGCTTATCGCTTGTTAAATCAACACAAATACACAGACACAGGGCAGGCAATTCGTATTATTGGAAAAATTCCCACTTTGTCTGCAGACGAACTCGGCATGTGGTCAACATGTGAGAGAGGTGCCCCCAGGAGGAGGCAAGCAGTGGCGTCTGCTGCCACTGCTGCTGCATTTCATTTACATACATAGTGGCAAAACATGACGTGCTCCACATTCGTGTGACATTTGCTGCAGCTGCCCAGGCAGAGAAGGAGGTGGAGGGTTAGGCTCGACAAGAATGCAAGCAAAAGTGTTACATGCAACACAGAATGAACAGTGGCAACAACAACAAAGCAAAAGGGCGCCCCAAAAAGGAGGCAACCTCCTCTGCTGCTGTTAAATCGCTTGCAATGCAGTTTTTGGCTGGCAAAATTGGAACAACGCGCAAAACTAGGAGAGAAGGAGAGGTAGAAAGGGAGAGGAGAAACCGGTGCCAAATGTCATTAGTTCGGATTGGGACTAATTGAATGGGTGCTCTGGGTTGAGTTTTGGGGCTGCGCCTCTGCGCAATTTGTGCTTGGCTTTGCCTCATAAATTGAAATTTGCAAAATTTGCAATTAAAAGGGCATAAAAATTACTTAAATTTATAGACAGCAGTGGCAACTGCAAATGGGGAGAAGTAAAGGGGCAAAGGAATTCCGCCAACGTGGGGAGTCATCCGTTCTGATTGAGCACGATAAAATGGCAAATTTTCAACAAGAACAACAAACGAATGCAGAAGGGGAGGGAACGAACGAATGAAACGTAACGAAAGCAACATTCCAAACGGAAATTTCACCAACATCCGACTTGGAGTATTTAATTTCCTCACGGCGCGGCGCATTGCAGCTGAGACTGGGTTGGGTTGGGTTTGGTTTGTGTACGGTTTGGGTTGTGACTGATGTCGCCTCGTGTATACATACCACGTAATACGTGTGGGCAGACGACAACGGCGACGACGACGACCTCGCCGACTCAAAGCATACGTGACGCGTCTCATATGCAAAAGGGAGACAGGCAAATGGGAAGAGGTAAAAAGGGAACTGCGAACGGGTACAGGGCACGGGTTTAGCACAGACAGCATAGCAGACATTTGCAGAAGGAGTTGTGTGTGTCTCATAACATAAATAGAAACAGCAGCGACAACGACAAAGCTTGACAACGCGACAAAGTTACGCCCAAATGTCGCCCGCATCAAGGATACCTGCATGCAAAGTATACAGACAGGCAAACACACAGATAAACACATACACATAAAGCTCCACTCAGGTGCAGTCAGAGGCAGAGGCAAAGGCAGACAGCAACCCTCACGCGTATGCGACAAAAATTATGAATGAAGCCAAAGATAAGCAAAGCAGAGCAACAGCAACAACGACAGTAAAAACAATAATGCAATTTGCGTGCAGCTAACGACGAGCAAATGCTCTGCAAGAAAGCTTAAAGAGCAATCAAAAAGGAAGCCAGAGACAGCTCTAATTGCTGGAGCTGAGCGCACGTTAAAAAATCTCAGCCAAAAAGCAAAGTTTACTCAAGTCATTAGAGCTGCCTAATGAGTTCTACTAACTCTCAACCAGTTCTAATGACTTGCAACAAGCACTAATAACTCACAAGGTTGCAACGTTGCAAACAGCATTACATAGCTAACTTGCTTAGTTGAGCACACATTGGCCAGATATTGCGGGTGTGCTGCGTTATTTTCTGGCTTGACAAGCGACAACAACATGTACAACAACAACAAGTTGCTGCTGCTGTTTCGAAAGATTAAAAATTGCATTGTGTATGCGCTTTCAGTGCTGCTCTGCTCTGCTCTGGACTGTGAAGGATTGCCGAGACCACTCTCTTTACTTATGGGACAGAATCTCTCTTTTTTTCCCTCTCTCTCTCTTTCACTACTTAGAAGAAAGGTCTCCCTCTCTCTCCCACTACTTAGCAGTGAAGACAGGATACATAGTCTAGGTGTATAAAACTTTTTAGCACTTTTATTGCTGTTGAACACTCAGACAACAAATTGTCAGGTTCTTGACGAGCAACAACCCGTCAACAACTTTAAAGAACAGCAACAGCAACATCTATCAACAGCAGCTGCCACAGACAACATCAACAACAATTTCAACTGCACAAAAAGAAACATTTTCTCTAGCTACAAATCGAGCTAATAAAAGAAAACTAACGTGCAACTCTAAAAGGGGTCAGGAGAGGTGGCAGGAGAGTAGAGCAGAACAGACGAGGCACGGCATGTTGCACCAGCTACTCTGCTGCACTTGAACAACATTAAACTCTACTCTCATTTAGTTTTGTGATTACCCCATTGCGTGTCGCCTCAAGTGGCGCAACTCAAAGTGCGCTTATCAACGCCCAAAGCATCAGAGAGAGAGAGAGAGAGGGAGAGCCAGATAGGCAGGCAGGATGCAGCCTGCTGATGTTGCACGGACCAGAGCAAGTTTCAACAAATATTTTATAGAGCATATGCATGGATGATGGCCCCCGCCCGAGCGAGCGAGCACTCAATGCGCACCTCAGTGCGGGGACTTGACATAGTTTGTGCCCCATCTCCACCTGCCCCCAGTTGGGGCAGGTAAAGTTGATTTATGCAACAGCTTGCAGCGCACAGGCGACACTTGCACAAGCGGCATAATATTATAAACTTGAAGCTTTTACACCTATTAAAATGTACACAAATGGCTGAGAGTGTGCCGCGATGGGGTGCAGGTATGTGCGGGTGTGTGTGTGACTCTCTGTGTGTGTGTGTGCTTGCCACTCAAAAAACTAGCAGCGCAAAATTGGATTTAATCCTTCGGCTGCCTTGCAAACAGGATGACATCCTCTACAGCACAGTAAGGTTGCCGGGTTGCCAGTGTTGCCATAGTTGCAATTTTCATTAAATTTGCAGCGTTGCGCGCGCGTCGCGGCAACTGCAACTTGTGTGCAGCATGCACTTATGTGCCGTTATTTTATGCATGAAACCAAATAACGGCAACCAAGCAACAGCAGCAGCAGCGGAGGCACCACGGCCACACGCCATTTTGGGGCTTCCCTTGTGCTGCACACGCAGCAACTCCACGAGGGGAAGGATGAGGAGAGGGAAGGGGAAGGGAGGCCCGCGCCATAACTTCATTAGGGTCGCCCTGGCGAGCAACAAATTGAACCAAAGTTTGCACAGTATTCGGTATCTATAGACAATAGACCGAGGCAAGCACGCAGGCATCCATGAACCCCTACGTCACCACGGCCACGACCCGCATGCAACATGCTGCAAGGCAAGGCAAGCGGTACAAGCGGCGAAGCAGCTGCACAAAAGAGAAATATTAAAAATATAATCCACCATAATTCAACGCAGCACGGGTGCAGGCGCTTAACCTTATCACCTTACTGTTCCCGACTGGCCACGCCCCCCTGCCCACCTCCCCTTCTTTTTGCCTGCTCTCCTGCCCGTACATAATTAGCAATGAAAACTGAGAATCAAGTACGAGAACTTGCAACTGGAGACGTGCTGAGGGTTTGTCTAGGCGACATTGAAGGGGCTGCTACGACTTGCGTCGCGGCGTGTCGCGTATTGCATGGGGCAAGTTGTCGAGCTGAACACTGAACTGAGCTGTGATTGCCCAACACGTTTGGCACGTTTTCACATTAAACTAAACTGATCTCTAGGGAGACAGACTTTCCCCATGGTATCAAACAAACAAAACTTGAAACGAAATTAACCAAATTCATTGCGTGTCTGCGCGGACAGAAAACACAATAATTCAATTAATAGACAGAATCCAAAAGTGACAGAAACAAGTGGGAAAGAGCGCAGACTTTGCTGCACATTTCCATACCCTGTAAGTGGAAGAGAGAATGGTAGGAATTACACACTTAATTATAGGGTATATTTGTATTATTTCTAACAATTCTAGCCAACATTATAAAAACATCAACTTAATAATGTTTTACATGAAAATCTTAAGTTTTTAAACAAAGCTTCAACAGCTGCAACTTATTTCAAACATGCTTAACACGATTCTGTCTTTACACTCTTCATTAAATGTTTTTCAATTTATTTTTTAATGTCTTTCATTTGTATAGTTCTTAAAACCCACGCTCTAACAGCCAACTAACCAAGTTAAACTTAATTAATAAATTATAATGAAGCACGTCCAGGTGTAAAACTTGAAAGAAAAGGGGAGTGTCAAGTTATAGTCAATTTAGAAATTTAATAGAATTCATGGGAAGTCTGCAGAATTTAATGTCTGCTTTAGCATAACTCCTGACAAGAACCCCAACCAACAACAACAACAATTTGTCTTAAAAGAGCCATTAAATTGTTGTTTCATGGCCATTAAATATCGTTGAAATATGTTGGAAAAACGACTAAAGCCAATGACACCCGTTCACTCTTACCTCTAGCTGTAGCTGAAGTTAAGCCGAATCCAAGCGAGTACAACTATTTGAAAACTAGGCCTAACACAACTTAAACTTAGCTTAAAATGCTTTACGAGCTAGCAGCAGCGGCATAACGGCTGTGGCTGTGGCTCTGACTGTTGGCCGGGGGCAGAGACCGTTGCCAGAGTCAGGCAGGCGGCAGGCAGGCAACCCGTCGAGGCAAGTGCCGAAAACTCGTTTTTGGACTCTACTTGAAGAACTGGAGCACGCGACTCTGAGTGGAGCTAGAGCCCGATGACGACGCCGACGTCGCCACCTCGTTCCTAGTTCAGTTCAGCTTTTATTTGGTTTTTATTTTCGACAGAGAATACCCTGTAAACGAGGCAGTGAAAGAGAAGGGCATCATCTTCAAGGGTAACTAGCAACGGATTGTTGTATATTGATTAATGATATATCATTAGGTATATTAGATAATGATGATGATCAAGTTTTAAACTTGTCTATAATTTACACTCACACACACACACATTTCCTTATCTACAGCGTATGTTGGCAGCGTGAAACTTTACCTCGTATTTCTACTGAAATTGAGCACAGAAGAAAAGGAAAATACTGCCGGGCATAGCAAACATTTTCACGTTTAGCATGTGGCACAGGTAAAAAGAGCAATGGACCACTCAGATAGACACCTTCCCCCTCGCCGCGTTCCCCCTTCTTCCCCTCTGGCAGATAGAAAGGCAGCATCCAACACGCTCAAAGTGGAACAAGTTCAAAAACGCTGAAGGCAAAAGCAAAATAAAATAAACCCGGAGCTAAAAAAGAGTCAAGTTACGTCTAAGAATCACACATTGTCCAAGCGATTAAAGTACGTACAATGTGTATATTCAGATATAGATAGAGATATAGTATGTATAGTATATTCATTCTAGGCGTCATTCCCAGGCACATATACGCATCCGCTTCTCATCATTCTTATCATTTCTCGTGTCCCTGAGCGCAAACAAAGAGACAAAATAAAAAAAACAATAACAACAACAACAAATACAACGCTTACTGCGACACGGCGCAAATATTGATTTTTATTCTACAAATGTGTGTGTGCATGAATATATGTGTGAATGTGTGTGTATTTAATTTTATGTATTTATATATTTATAAAGGCGGCAGCAACTTCATTTCTCTCTCTCCATCTCTCTCTCTGTCAGAGAGCTGCGAATGCGTGGAAAAAACAACGAGAAACCCCAAGCAAAACAAACAAACACAACTTGAACAACAACAACAACAAACTGTAAGCCTCGTCAGAAGAGCAGGCCAAGCTTAAAATATTTCAAACACGTTGAAACAATTGCAAAGCATAAAACGACAGACGACAAATGCGAACTGCGACAGAGAAGCGACGCGTTCAAATCTAGCAAATTTCTAGCGTGCTTTATTTTATGTATGTATTAAATAAAACAGCTAAGCAGCTGGCTGGAGTTATACAAAGTGTAAATACCCTGGAAAGTTATGTAGAGACAATTTAAACATACTTTGTTGTAGTTAAAATGTGAAAAAGAAGAAGTAAAGTATGGAAGGTAATACTAAGTTACGTATTTTCTTCTGAAAATATATCAAGAATTTCGAAATTCACTTTATTTTAGTTGAAATATGAAGAAGTAAGAGTAAAGTATGAAAGAGTATTCAAAGTTTGCTATATAACCCTGGGAAATATATAAAGAAGTTATAAATATAGTTGACAACTCAAACATGAAGAAGAGAGCGCAAAGATAGAAAGAGCATACAAAATTGTACATAGTTTCCCTGCTCTAACTTCCTGACCATCAAAATATACGCTAAACATGTACGTGGGTCTAAATACCCTGGAAAATATATAGAGAAAATACAAATACTATTTCAATTCAATTGAAATATGCAAAACACAAAGTCAACTATGAAAGAGCATACAAATTCTCCTTGCCTTCTACAACTTCCTTTTCACAATCAAAATACCCGCTAGACCTGTAGATAAGCATAACAAAACACGCACGAGGCCAGGCGCAGGTCATATGCTCGCTTGAGCCAGTGTGAAAGAGGGAGAAGGGAGGTATTCAAGCAATCACATTTACTGCCCCTCTGCAGATGGACTGAATGCGCCTGACTGCCTAGCACGGAAGAGGGGACTGCCTTTGTCAGCGGCGCCAGCACCTCGCGCGCAGTGCTCCCCCTTACACCCTCACACCCTTTACTGCTGCCCCTGTCATAAGTCTTAAGCAATTTGGCCGCTGCTGAAATGCTCACGTGACCTGCTTACCGAGTCAAAGGCGAAAGGCAAACGGCGTAAGGAAGTGCGCTCAGGATGCGCATCACTGACACACGCCACGACGACAGACCCCGCCACAGACCCTGCAGCACATTTCGTATTTATAGCGAGGGGAGACACGAGTTGAACCCCAGAGTAGAGCAGAAAAGGCGTTAGCAGATGTATCACTTTCGGTTTTCAACATCAGCAGCAGCAGCAGCAGCAGCTGATGAACAACAGCTTCTCAGCTGCCTTACCCTTTCACAATCCCTCTGCCACTCTCTCACACTCCCTCTTCTTCTCTCTGTTTCTCTTGCTTTGTCAACGCATACACCCCCTAATAAAATGTTGGTCAATTTTGTGTGCATGTGTTTATTTTAGATGAAACATGGCAGATAATAAATAACCATATAGGGGCGTTATAGGTAGCACACACACTGCACTCCGATATTGATAAAAATAGTTAATAAAGTGTAAGGTTTTATGGCTCTACCAATGGAAATACCACGTTACACTCGATGAACTTTGCACAGTATTGATAGACTTAACAAATAAACAAAATTATAGTATACACTCAGTCAAGTTCTTCAGATGTACTTAACACTCGTGAGTACACACAATTATGCCCTGTATTTATAATTAAAAGGGGGTTATCGACTGCTGCTGCTGCTGCTGCATTTTATGGGTTAAATTGTTTACAGTGCTGCAGCAACAACAAGAATCACAGTCTCAAGTGGCACAGAATAATTGAGAGAGGGGGGAGATAAACCCCGTCTGAAGTGTGCAGCGCATAAACATGCGGCAAATATTTGCCAAGTTATTCAAAGCCATTCACAGCCATGAATCGATCCTGGACAAGCCAAGTGTGCCCCAGCACCAGCAGCAGCCCCACCCCAACTCCAAGCTAAACATGCAATTTATTGTGGCAGCTAGAAAATGCATTGCAAGAGGAGAAAACACAAAACATGCAAAACATGGGAACACATTTTTTCTCTGTGTTTCTGTTGTCTATGCAAATGTGGGAAAATATTTAACGCATTAGAAATATGCAAATTGTTAATTGTAATTTTCCTAAATATTTCTGTGCAATTTTCACATTTGCAATTGCAAACGGAAGCGAGTTAACTAGGCAGCCCCCTCCCCGTACTTACAGCAATTACACACTTTGTATTTGCCGAGCAAATATTAAAACTGATTTCTACAAACACACACACATACAAGCAGACTGTGTGCTACCTAGCCAGGTGTCTCGTTAATTGCATTGAAGTTGAAGCTAGTGAAGTGAAGTGTGCGAGAGAGAGAGATTCAGCTTCATTCCCCTGACAGTATCCCTGACACAATTGATATTGATTCGGATCTGTAACTGAATCTGTGTCAAATTGATTACAGTGCCCTACGTCATGTGAGAGCGTTAAAAAATAGTTCAGAGCAACAAATAACAAACAAGTTGAGAGAGATAGAAGGCTTATAGAGTGTGTTTTATAGACTGTGAGTTGCCCTGTAAAAAATGAAACTACAGTATATCAAATTCTAGTTTAAAATGTGTTTAAATACTCCTTAGATGTGCTTGGTACTTTGACCCAATTGAACTGCTAGAGGTTATAGCAAATAATAGAACAATAATCAGCAAAGATGAAGGCTTGAAGAATGTGTATTAAGGACTGTGAGTTGTCATGTACAACGGCTGATACTGATGAAACTGCACTATACTAAATTCCCCTTTAAATGTCTTTAAAAAGGCATATCTGCTGTTGGTATTCTGACACAATTGAACTACTGCAGATTATTACAAATAATCAGCAAAGACTAAGGCCTATAGTGTGTTATCGACTATGTGTTGCTCTATGAAAAAGACCTATAGAAGGGCTGACAATATAAAACTGTTCAACATAGATTGCTCTTTCTGTTACTTTCAATTACCAAGTACTCTGACCCAATTGATCAGCAAAAAGAAAGGCCTATAGATCTCTATATATATCTTTAAGTTCTTTCTTTACTATAAATTCATTGTTTACTTTAAGTCATTCTTTAAATGACCCAATTGAACTGTGCTGCAGGGTATAACAAATACTAGACAAATAATCAGCAAAGTGCATTGAGCTGCTGCCACATGGTGCGGGTTGCAGTGGCCCCCAGGGTAGTGAACAATGTGGGGGCGGGGGCTGTGACTCTCTGTGTAACTTCGAGTGCTCCACTAGACACAATTCCGGGGCAACTGCAATGCACTCGAGACACACAGCAGCAGCAGCCCAATGACAAATAGACGCAGTAGCCAAGCACGAAGTTGCCGCTGTTGCAGCTGCAGCTGCAGCAAGCAGCAGCGTCGAGCTGAAACTGAGATTTCGCTCTCGGCGCAATCACAGCGTGACATTTCGTTGGACAGTCAGTCAATCGAGGCGCCGACTGACTAACTATAACAATAACTTGCCAAGGCGCTGCTACAAATTGCAACGCCAGCATCCTTTTGCTGCCCCCATTTCCTCCTTCCTCCTCTATCCACTCAGCCTCAACAAGGAGCAAGTTTTTGGTGAAGCATCGCCATGAAATATGCTTGAAAATTTGTAGTTGCTCCCCAAAGAGAGAAAGAGAAATAGAGAGAAAATAAAACTGTTTTCAGAGATGATCAAAGTAAGAAGAACTTGCGTAAAATCTCTAGAGACTTATGTGGTAAATAGAAACATATTTTATATTCTTTTAGTAGATGAAAACTCTTGATAAAATTTAAATTGTGATATATGAAAAACTTTTAATTTGATTTTCTTCTTCTTTAGCCTTTTTTCAGCTGAACACTTGAAAAGTTTCTGGTTATCTGCTTGGCAGATTTTCACACGGTGATTCGCACAGTTACAGTTCACATTTTGGGCAGTGTGTGTAGTTTCCTTCTCTCTCTCTCTCTCTCTTTCTCTATCTCTCTCTCCCTCATTGTTATTTTTGCTTGAGCATCTCTACTTGGGAAAAAGTTTCGGTCAGGAAGCGCAAAGTAGCTAAAAATTGAAATGAAAGCAAAAATTGTGTTGCATGTCAACCACTCAAACTAGTTAAACGTTGTTTTCGCTGGAAAAAGAGGAGAGAAGGAGTATCTCCTCTGTCTCTCCTCCTTCTGTCTTTCGCAGTTAATGTTTAACTTTTTAATTTCATTGGAAGATTTCAAAAGGGTGTGTCAAGGGGTTGTTATGATTTGCTCAAGAACTACTGCAAAGTTCTCAAGTTCTTGGCATTTCTTTTCTCTTTTCACTGTCTCTTATTAACTTTCGGTACGGATTACTGGCGCAGCACATCGATTCATATCTCTCTCTCTCTCTGATGGTATTCCCAACCTCAAATCTGCTTTGTTATGCTAAGCTCCCCAGGCATCTATTGCCCCACACATCTTCTACTTCTTTCTTCCATCTTTCTATTTTTTGTGGTCTACTTGTGCTAGTTTCATGTTTATGTTTATCATCTGCCAGGGAGGGAGCTCCGTACATGCAATGCTTCCTCCTGGCAAATTCACACCTTCTCTCGAGTTCAATGTGCTCGAATTCCATTTAAATATTAGCTTGTGTAAAAGAGAGAGAGAGAGAGAGGGAGAGCAGAAGATAGAGATAGACAGCAAAGCGCGCCTGGCATTTTCAATTGCATTTAAAATCGATTTGCTATTTGGGGGAAATGGCAAAAGGGGGCACTGCCTGTCACATGCGATACAGTGAGGCAAAATTTCACAGTTCTCCCCTCAACCTTATTTACAAAACTGCTGTCCATGCCCGCCCCGCCCTTCACAATATGTGCGGCGCAACAGTCCTGGGGCATCCAAATCTCATACGATTTATTGTTCTTTTTTTTTCTGCTTCCTCTTTTTGCTACGTTTTGGTTGCATTTATTTGTTGGATTAGCGCAAACTTTTACCGCACATTAAAAAGCACAAAACTTCAACTGGATTTATGGAATTTATTGTTGTTGTTATAGTTGTATATCTACTTATAATGATAGTTCGATAGTCCACCAAAAGTTGAGTTTATTAGTTTTTGCCACGCTCGTTTATTTTTTGGACAAGTGAAAGAGACAGAGAGAAAGGGAGATAGCTATAGAGCTTTTCGCATAATAAACTTTTATTGCCTTGATCCTTGTAATTAAAAACTTTTCATTAAGTCGCTTCACAGTCCGCCCCAGTAGTTCCATTTTATTGTCAACTATATAAGTCTTACTTGGCTAAAGTGGGTCATTCAACATGTACTTAAAAGCTAGCAGAAAAAAAAACAATGCCAAGGAATTATCCAACTATCTTGGCATTGCCTCTCCCTCTCCCTCCCCCTTTTCCCACTCTCTATTTCTATCTCTACTTGCCACACACACAGTTATAAGTCTTGTTTATGTTTGAGCATTGCTGAAGGATTAGGGGATAATTAATTGTGTCTCTCTCACTCTCTGTCCAGTTTAAGAGTTTTCATTTCCAATTTGCAGTTCGAACTTGCAACTGATGCCATGCCACAGAAAGTTGTGCGTGCTGCAGCATGTGGCATGCGGCATGTGGCATATCCAATGCAAATGACCAGAAAGTTTTTGTTTCTGGGCCTCTTCTAATTGGGCAAGAGAGCTCTCACGTCTCTCGTTGCAAAGTTTGTCGTAAAAGCAGCTTTATGAAAATCAATAAAATCGAAAACTAGCCAGTAACAACCACCAAACACACACACACATGCACACACACAGGCATACACAGAGACACGCACACACTCACATGAGCAGTGGGCATGAAACATGGAGTTTCTCTTCAACTCGAGCCGGAAACGTGTGTGCGCTCCGCTCATGGATTGTGTGTTGCCTGTGCAAGGAGTTCGACCTGTATGAGGGGACGGGGTTAAAGGGGGGGCCAAAGAATGAATGGCCAAACCGGAACACGTTGCCACAGCTTTTGCTGCTGCTGCCGCCGCTGCTGAGTGCGAGTGCGAAACAACCACCACGGAGTAAAGTTGTTGCCTGGCGGTTTATAGGGAATGAAACAATGTTTTGTTGTTGCCCAGACGGATGTGCTCTGAAGTGCCCCCTCCCGTAGAAAAGGTGAGGGGTAAGGGGGTGCTGCAACTACAACTACAACAAACAATGCAAAATGCTTTTTGTGAGTTAGCCGAACGTAGCTCGATGATTTTCCACCGTGTGCGATGGCGATGCGAGTGTTTTATGGCCATACGACCTGTCCTAATCCCATAAATCTAATTGACCAGTCCCGCCGGCTTTTGGGTTAACCGGTCAGCATACAACGCCTCCCTTCCACCCTACCCACTTCGGCACATTAAATGCGACAGGAGCATTTTTCCCTCTCTCTCTCTTTCTACCTCTTTTAACGACATAAATTAGAACTTTTGCAGGAGAGCAAAGAGAACTCGCCGAAATGAAAACAATCGAGATATGCAGCACACAGCACTCAGATAACTATGTTGTTGTTGTAGCTGTCTTGTCCTGCAGCAACAGACAACAACAAGAACAGCAGCAGCACTAGCAGAATAGTTTGCTGCACTTTATTGTTGGCTACCTGTCAAGGCAGGCAGAAAAAAACTTTAAATTTGCCATAAAAAACTTTTGAACTCTTGCTTTGCCAAATGGGCGTGGTCATGCCGGGTCAACTGCAGCAACAACAACAACACACGGAGCAACAACAACAGCGAGAGAGAACAGTCAACGTCCATTACCCGGATTGATGATGCTATTGTGTGAAAACACCCGAAGCGCCGCTGTCGTCCGCCATCTGAAGTGTGTCAATGCAGGCCTGGAAAACAGTGGGAGGAGGTGGGTGATGTTGATGGCAAATGACAATGGCTGAGTGCAAAAGAAAATGAGCTGGAAAAACTATCAACTGAGGCGAGACATTGATTAAAATGATGCTAAAAACTATAGGAAACTTGAATTGATGACTCTGCAGATATTAAAAAGAAGTAGCCAAAAAAACGGCCAAGTTGGAAGCACCAAGCTGTCGTGGTTTCTACTTGGACTTATCCCACAAGAAACAATGATTAAAATGATCCTAAAGACTTAATAAAAAGTTGTCTAATTTAATTAAAAAGAATTTTTATAAATTAGCCAAAAAAAGGGACAAGTTGCCAGTACTGGCTAGCTGCTGATACAAGCCACTCTGCGTGAAGTAGCCTGTCCCTCTTCCTTCTTGACTTTTATCAAAAAGAAGCTAATAACTAAAAGAAACTTCAATTGATGCAGTAAAATGAAATTGAGAAAATACCTAAAAAAAAAAAGTAGCCAAAGAACGAACAACTAGACAGCAACAGCAGAGATATCCTCAAGAAACTCTGTACAAAGCTTTTCTCTTCGACTTTTACTCAAATCTATGCAAAAAACATCCAAAACTTAAATTATTGATGATTGGTAAGAACAATTTACAAGAATTCCTATAAAATAGCCAAAAAAATGCCTAAGCTATTAGCTACACAGTGAACTCCTTTGGAGAACAACATCACACAAAACGATGCTAGATACCCAGTGAATCTTAAATTGATGACTTATTAAAAAAAATCTATAAAGTAGCCAAATAAAAGCTAACTTTCCAGCACTGACCAACTCCTTATGGGAGCCAGACTGTGTGCTTGTTGTCTTCCCTTCTTCTTTCTTCTTTCTGGACTTTCCACGCACTTTCAATTTTTCTTATCAATAAAAACCGCTGCTGCTGTCGCTCCACCGCTGCCTCTGCTGGCGTCGCTGTTGCTGCTACTTGGCTGCTCTGCTCTCATGTTCATTGTGTTGTAAGTGGGCGACGACGACGACGCGTCGTCAAAAGCTGCAGACACACAAAAGCAGTTCAACAATTGAATTTTCTACTTTTTGCTGCTTCGGCTACTTTTTCACTATTTAGCAGTTGTTATTGTCCCCCCTCTCTCCATCACTGTACGCCGCCTTTGCATTTGCAGTAATTTTGCCCATTTGCCTTTGTGAATCTTTGTGCTTTGTACGCGCAAAATGAAAATAATACGGAACAAGTAGAAGCAAAAATCGTAAAAAAACGTACACAAAGCAGAGATCTCTCAACAAGTTTGCCGTTAGTGGAGGAGAGTTAAGCAGATTTACCGTTTTTGCAATGATTTGCGTGGAAGAAGAGAAGGGAGGAGAAGAGGGATCAAAAGAGGAGGAGGCATAATTGGCAACTGCTGCCACTCGAATGAACTTCATGGAGCACTTTGCTTTGAACTCCAAAAGGGTTAAGGCAGGCAGAAGAGAAGGAGGGGAAAGAGGGAGGTAGGGACAGAACTAGATAAGACTAACAAACAGAGGGAAAAGTGCCGCCGATAAAACGAAGAAGAGTAAACAAAATCTGTGGACAGGCACAGCAACAAAAACAAACTTTGAAGTTGTTGTTGTTGTAGAGCGAATGTGTTAATGAAAAATAATGTCAAAATGGAGGAGTAGGAAGAAGGATAGGGGGCAAAGGGGCAGCCGATTAGCTACAAAAATAGTGTAAATGTGGCTTGAACTTCAAACGAAGCTGCTCTGCACAGTGGGATAATAAACAGAGGCACAAAAGGTAAATAAATAAATGCCGCAAACGAGAAAAGCCCCAAAATAGAACAACAAATTGAAGCCAAAGAGAGAGAGGGAGAGCGAGAGAGTGACCAAAGGCAGAGCAACAAGGGAGAGAGAGAACTGAATGAGCCTGCACAGCAGCAACAGCAGCTGCACATACTCCTTCTCGCTCTGCCGCGTGCGCAGACGTCGACGACGACAGCGACGGCAACGCCGACGACAGCTGGTTGCCTGACTGGTTTGGGTCCTCAGCTAAATTACAGACAATTACAAGCAGCAGCAGCAACAACAACAAGCAATGCTCTTTGACTTTTTAAGAACAACAACAACATGGGAGCAATAAAAATGGATTTGCTTTTTATCAGCACCAGCAACAGCAGCGCAAATAGAAAATGCAGCGAGAGAGCAGCGATGTTTTCTCGCGCTCTGCCTCTCTCTCTCCCAGCATGAACTTACACTAGTTTTGTTGTTGTTTTTATTTTTATGTTTAGTTATTTGCCTGAGATGCGTTCATTGGCTTTTTAACGGTACTTCTCGCTGTAATCGCCGAGTCAGCGTCAGCCAATGATGCATTTTCTGTGTGTGCCACTTTTCGAACGATGCGTTGGCCACACTTGTCAAGGAGGAGGAGGAGGAGGATGAAAAGGAGTAAACAAGTTTTGCAGGGTGGCAACACTTACCTATTTTTAATTAGACGAAATAATCTCGAACTTCTTTCGGGGCAGCTAAGCCACCAAACCCGACAGCGCATTTACAGTTACAGCCTCCGCAGTCGCAGTTAACGTCGCAAGTCGCCGTCGCAATGTTGTTTTTGTTGCTTTTGTATTTCACGGTCGTTACTGTTGGCAAAAAATAAACAACAACAACTGAATGGAGTAAATAATTTTCTGAATTTTTAGTTCCGCGTTTGTCGAATCTCTGCGCTAATTGGAAGAAGAAGGCGAAGGCAGAGAGAGAGAGAAAGATAAAAAACTATAATTAAACACGTTCGCGACGGGGGAAAGGAAGGAGGCGAAGGCAAACAGCAGAAAAATATCCTGCGGGCACATTGAAAAGGGAAATAGAAAAAAAGAAATAAAAAAGGAAGGCAACACATAAAGTAACAGAAAGTTTCAACGTGAGGCGTTGGTCGCGGCAGAGGCGGCGGGGGCGGAAGCAGCGATGTCTGCCGCAGTCGGTAAAATTCCAAAGAGACAGAGAGAGAGAAAGGGATGGAGTGGGGGAGGGAGTCACAGCAAGTGAGAGAGAGAGAAAGAGAGTTAGTGGAGACAGTGGAGCTGCGCAGGATATATTCCGAGGCGGTTATCTTTTATCTTTATTTTTATTTATTTTAATTAATTTCCATCATTTCATTTCTTTTTGTTACTCCGCTTTGACACTTTATTTTTCAGTTTTCCCACTTCTTTTTCGCTGTTGGCCTCTGTTCATGTGTGTGCGCTGCTTCGTTTCGCATGTATGCGTGTGTGTGTTGGTGTGTCTGTGTTTGTTGCTCTGTTTGTGTTTCCACTGCAACTCCGCCGTCGACGTCGACGTCGTTTTTACTTGCTGTTTGCTTTGCTTGGAAACTGAAACTTCTTTCTCTCTTACACACATACACTTGCACACACACACATACGCACGCGTAGGCATACAAATAGAACGCCACAAACACAATTAAAACTTACACGTTGCTTCGCGTCGGCTTTGTGCCCAACTAAATTGGTTTTAATGTAATTTGCACTTCCGATTTCAATTTCATTTATTTGTCTCCGCTTTAGTTTTGTTTTTAATTCTTATTTTCACCGACAATACAACGGGACAAAAAACCGACGACCGACGAAGCACCGCGCACTAAAAATCCGTCCAACTCCTACAACGGTTTTTTTTCGACTAACCGAGTCGGCTCTCCCTCTCTGGCGAAAACAACAACATAATTGGTGGAAAGAGAGCGAGCTAGTGTGACCAGAAATTACTCAAATTGGAATCCAATATACTGAAAAAATACCAAAGTTAATTTGATTACAATTGCTTAAGTACTGTATGATAAAATAATTGATAATATTAATGCATTATTTAAATATAACCAATCAAATGTTTACAAATAATTAAGGGTATATTAATAAAAATACTAAACTGCCAATTGGCATTTTATCATTTTGCTGCCATATGGCAAGTCTAGTTCACGCTCTGGCAACTCTGCACGCACATAGTTGCCGTACAGTGAGTTTATCACATATCACATCATTTTGCGGTGCGCGGCGGTGTTTCTTCTGCTCTTGGTGAACTCGAGTGAAATTAAATCGCCGGCCGTTAAACTAAATATTAATTTAGTTTTGTTGCTGGCAAATCAATCATACCAAAGCCGTTTAATTAAGAGAAGTCGGCCAACTCAGCAACAGCAAAAAATGCAGTCTCATAGCAAAAAGCGCGTTTGCTATTATTACGACAGTAAGTACTGACTAATTAGGATAAAATATCATTTAAAACTTAGATTAATGCATTTTGCATTAACTTTATTCAATTTGGTATTTGCTATGTACTCGGGGTAACTGCAGCCGTGTCCAATCGACACTTCTGACAGCATTTTTGCAAATTTCAATTTTTACATCGACTGTACCAGCATTTTGCCGCACAACACACTTTTCCCGAAACGACCGCAACGCATGCGACTCTGTGGTGGTGTGTACGTGTATGTATGTATGTACCTGTGTGTGCCTTTGTTTTGCGTATAGCGAAAGTGCTGTGACGGTCGTAAGCGACAAAGTGCACTCTGAGCAAAGATGCCTCGCATACTGTGGCGATAAATTTTTTATTTTACATAGCGTGGCCACAAATTTCTTGAAGTTTTTGCCCTTTTGTTTATGCACAATTAAACAATGTTTTGCATATTTTTTCTTACCCAGGTGACATTGGCAACTACTACTATGGCCAGGGACATCCGATGAAGCCGCACCGCATACGCATGACCCACAATCTGTTGCTCAACTACGGGCTTTATCGCAAAATGGAAATTTACGTAAGTCTAGAACCGGTTAACAATTAACTAATTGTCAACTAATACACACACTCACACACACAGCGACCGCACAAAGCCACTGCCGATGAGATGACCAAGTTCCACTCGGATGAGTATGTGAGATTCCTGCGCTCCATACGTCCGGACAACATGACAGAGTACAACAAACAGATGCAGCGCTTCAATGTGGGTGAAGATTGCCCCGTCTTCGATGGCCTCTACGAGTTCTGTCAGCTTTCTGCCGGTGGCTCTGTGGCCGCTGCTGTCAAGCTGAACAAACAGGCCTCAGAGATCTGCATCAATTGGGGCGGCGGCTTGCATCATGCCAAGAAATCGGAGGCATCTGGTTTCTGCTATGTCAACGACATTGTGCTGGGTATTCTGGAGTTGCTGAAATATCATCAGCGTGTGCTGTATATCGATATCGATGTGCATCATGGAGATGGCGTGGAGGAAGCCTTCTATACCACAGATCGTGTGATGACTGTCAGCTTCCACAAGTATGGAGAGTATTTCCCTGGCACTGGTGATCTGCGCGACATTGGCGCTGGCAAGGGCAAGTACTATGCCGTCAATATACCCCTCAGGGATGGCATGGACGATGACGCATACGAGAGCATCTTTGTGCCGATTATCTCAAAGGTTATGGAGACTTTCCAGCCAGCGGCGGTGGTGCTGCAATGTGGCGCTGATTCGTTGACTGGAGATCGTCTGGGATGCTTCAATCTGACGGTCAAAGGTCATGGCAAGTGTGTGGAGTTTGTAAAGAAATATAATCTGCCCTTCCTCATGGTCGGTGGCGGTGGCTACACCATACGCAATGTCTCCCGCTGTTGGACGTACGAAACCTCAGTCGCTCTGGCTGTGGATATCGCCAATGAACTGCCCTACAATGATTACTTCGAATACTTTGGCCCCGATTTCAAGCTGCACATCAGTCCGAGTAACATGACCAATCAGAATACCTCGGAATATCTGGAGAAGATCAAGAATCGTTTGTTCGAGAATCTTCGCATGTTGCCACATGCCCCAGGAGTGCAGATACAGGCTATACCCGAGGATGCCATCAACGATGAGTCTGAGGATGATGATAAGGTCGACAAGGATGAGCGTTTGCCACAGAGCGATAAGGATAAGCGCATTGTGCCGGAGAATGAGTACTCTGACTCGGAAGATGAAGGCGAAGGCGGTCGACGCGACAATCGCAACTACAAGGGCCAACGCAAGAGGCCCAGGTTGGATAAGGACACCAGCATCACGAATTCCAGCAACAAGACTTCCTCTGAGACTTCCAGCGACATTAAGGATGAGAAGGAGAAGGGTGAGTAAGCATTGACCTGCCTCATGAGGTGCCCCAACTAATTCGTTGTTTCTCTCTCCTCCTCAGCTGAAGCAGCAGATGGCGATGACACGCCGGCGGCGAATAGCAACAGCAACAACAGCGGTGGCAGCAACAGCAAAGGCAACAACGACAACGATGCCAGTGCGCCAGCTGGCGGCGCTGCAGCCAGCAAGGGCGCCAAGGAGAACAACATATGACGTGGCGGCCGCAATTGGTTATAGAAACCAATTAAGCGACCGCCCAAATACAAGCCGCCGGATTTTACTTAGTCCCCCTCATATCCCATACCCTCTACACACACGCACACACACACCAATACATACACCCACACACTCACCTACAGCATACATACATTCTGTTCTAGGCCAGTGCAGCAACCTGTAGGCTAAGTTATCCCCACACAAGTCATCCTCATCATTATCATCTTCATTCCTTCCTGGAACTGGTCTAGAAACTCATCGTAAAGTAAACTAAAAATACAATTTATTGTAAGGCAAATTTTGATCAATGTGAAACGTGTATTTCGTGTTTAAGCTAAGCAACAGATACAGTTACAGTTAAAAGAAAGATACACTGAGAGAAACAGATTAGAGAAACAGCAACAGAAACAGCTGCAACTGCTACTGGTGCTGCTGCTGTAGAAACAGTTGCAGTTGCAGGTACAGATAAAGATACTTACTGCTAACTAATTTTTAACCAATAAAACATTTTTAAATATTGCCGTGTAAAGAAATGAATGTGTGTTATTTATAAATATAATTATATATGTTTGTATGTTTATTTATATATATTTATATATAATGTGGGTATATATGCTAGCATATTTCTTTATATATTGATTATAATTTATGTATAAAGTCTGCTAGTGCACACATCGACTAATCGTGGTATTGGCATCTGTTTTTTCTGGAGCAATCTTCATCGGCACTCTCCATTAATAAACCAGCATCAACAGCGACTATAATTGTAAACTTTTGAATCGACTAAATGCTGAAATTGCAAAAAGACGAGCATTAAGAAACACTTAGACAATGCACAGTGTCACCAAGCGATGCACAATTAAAAAAATACTTCAAGGTTCTCCAGATTCTGCTACAAGCAACTTTTTTCGGTTTTCAGAACCCAAAATATTGCTAACTGGTAAGAAATTTAATTCCAATGAAATAATTAGCCGTATTTTGTAGAGAATCGATATCTATCAATATTTAGTGGTGTCCATTGATTTTCTAATATCGATATATTCCCATTGATTAGTATGCATTATCTTATTTCAAATGCAAACCACTAAGCATCTAACAGATGCATCTAACAGATGCTTAGTGATGCAAACTGTAAGTAAAGGCAGTCAGATCATAATGTTTAATCTCATGAGGTCAAATTGTAGATGATTTTATTTTTCGAAATCAGGTCACACTAGTCATTTCTGCTTATAATTTGTATTAGAAGTCGGAGGCTATATCTCATAAACTAAGCAGAAAATAAAAAAAACTAGTTACTTAACATTTTCGTCTCATCTCAACGCGTTTTATAAGGACCAATCGTCAGATTCGGGTGCCCTGGAAACTGCAATCCCTCAGTTCTATAATATATGAACATGTCAATAAGTTGTTTCTTTTCAATGTATAAAAGTTCTTATCGATGGTTATATATATCGACGGATATCATCGTTAGATTATCGTTTGGCGATCCTTCTATTATCGTAGTGTCTTTCAGACAAATAAGAAGTTTGTTTTGTATTGTGTAAAAAAAAGTATTGAAAGAATGTTCCATATATGTATATAAAGATTTATGCTTAAATACCCTATGGAACAATTATACGATATTATTGTGTTTTATGGCTGACTGATTAATCTTTGTATATCAATCAAAATGGTAAGGAATAGAAAACTCAGTATAGCACTTAATACATCGCCCTCAAAGGCAAGTACTTACCATCATAATAAAATAATATAAAATGATCTGTTATATACTCGTATTGTTGTATATTTATATTTATTTATCGATATTAACTAACTTTATTTTGGGCTCTCTTAAGGAACTTGCAACAATTTGTTCAACAATTAAGCTAACTATAAATTGAGAGACTAGCTAGGATCATCTCTGAGCTGGGGTACACACTCTTTGTGACTAGACTGCATGGGGCGTGGCAGGTGGGCGTGGGGGAGGACAGGCTGTAGACTGGGCCGCTAATCCAGCGATAATATCGACTCGATGCTGTTGCGATTGCTGCGCGGCTGCAGTCTCGGTCCGCCCAAGTAACTAATTGGATTCGCAAACTGGCGCTGCTGCAGTGCATTCTCCAGATAAACGAGCGGGGGTTGGCGACGTAGTTTGCAAAGCAAAGCCGGCTGGGGTGGTGGGGGCGCCTCCATGTTGCACGCTGTTGCTGTTGCTGCTGCTGCTGTTGTCGCATTGGCATTTGCGGCGCTGACATCAAAGGGATGCTCGATGTCATCGTGTGCTTTGTGGCGGGATTTGCCTCGTTGCGGCTGCGTTGGCTGCGATAGATTGAGCAGGACATGGAATGGCAGGCGGGCAGGGGGAGGTAGTTTTGAGTTTAGGGGCGGGGCAGCGGGTCCGTGGTTGGTTTGAGTTTGGATGCAAGAGGATTTAGATCAAATAATTTAGGGTTTAATTCTATTTGGCTATGTCCAAGTGTTGGCAGTATGGAATGGATACGTGGGTCAGGTGTGTGTGTGTTTGTTTTGCGCACGTGTTTGTGTGTGTGTGGGTTGGGTGTGAGAGAGATAAAGTTTTATAATTATTCGCAAGTTTTACAAAATGCACATTTTGTTGACTGTGGAAAAGGGGCGTGAAGAGGGGGAGGGACACAAAAAGATGATAAATGTGTATTTGATAGAAGCTTGTAAAGCAAATACCCTGTAGAGGGGTGTGAGAGTAGATGAGGGGGTAGACAATGTCTACAGTAGCTTGTACAGGGTATTATAGAGTTGAGCAGGGTGAATGTGTTGTAAATTTGTTAGTAGCATGTAAAGTAGATACCCTGTAAACGAATGATAGAGCAGATATGGGTGTGAAACTTGTGTTGCTGCTCCATACAGGGTATCTGCATATCGATCAGGGTGCAAGTCATGTGAAACATGTAGAGTAAACACCCTGTAAACGAGAAATACTGTAGATATGGTTGCGCTCCTTGAGTTGTTACACCATGTAGGGTATCTTCCTGTAGATCAGGGTGAAATGTATGTAAATTTGATAAGCAACATACGTTTTGTCACCTACAGGGTAACTGCAAGTCGATCAAGCAAAAGTTTTGCATATTAAACGGAAGTATTTAAAGTAGATACCCTGTTGAGGAAACCAACACGAGATCTACATCTTAATTAAGGCCCCAACACATCGTACAGGGTAACCGCTAGTCGTTCAGAGTGCAAAATGCAAGATTCAATGCAGATACCCTGTAAGCGAACAGCTCTTAGTGCAGACTAGACAACTATGCCCACTTCCTACTACTTATAGGGTAACTGCTAGTCAAGCATAATGAAACTTTTCCCAACTTGTTTCGTATATTTCAACACCTGTCGTGATTTTGCACTTTTTGATGTAATAGAAATGCCAGCATGGTCATGCACGTGCATGTGTGTGCATGTTGCTGCTTGTTTGTGCATGTGTATGCATGTTTGTGCATGTGTATGCAGGACTGTGCCCGTGTGTACATGTTGTCCTCGGACCAAAATCCACTTTGCTGCACATTAAACTTGCCCCACAACTCGTGGAGCTTTGGCAGTGGCAGTGGCAGCAGCAGCGGAGGCAGCAACAATGGCATGCAGCATCCGCAGCACCTTTATGACCCGCTGCACGCTGCTCTACTGGCGGCAGGTGCGGCAGCGCCGCCAGCCACTTCACAGCTCGCCACACACACCCAGGTACACACACACATCCACAGAGGCACACACATCCAGCGAGAGCCTCGAGCAGCAGCATCAGCATTTGCAACTTGCAGCGCACAATCAACTACAACAAAAGCTGCCCCCGCCTGCCTTTCCCCCTGCGTCAGCGACCCCTGACCCCGAAAACCTTCTACAGCCAAGTGCAAATGTGCAACAACAACAACAACAACAGTCTCACATTTGCATGCAGTGAGAAGAAAAGAGTTGAGAGAAGAAAGGCGCCTGATCATCTAAGGAAACTCGTGATATATCTCTATATAGCATGACTGATAAGAGCGCACACAGCAGGCACTAATTGAAATTGGAAAGAGCTATATAAACTATATATACACTCTATATACACTGTACATATACTATATAGTAGGTATAGTAACTGCTTTTATAGCGCTGGTAAATGGAAAACTGTTCGCTCGCTTGCGTCTTGTTCATTTGCAATATTTGTTTGCCAGCAGAGCCAACAACAATGGCAAATTTCAAGTTATATACACCCTTCCCCTCTCTCCTCTCCCCTCTCTGTCTCTTGCATAACCTTTCGCCTTTTGTTGATTGCTGAGCTACACATTTAAAATGTTATTTTTCACGTCGCTTTTCACAGTTTTCCATTTGCTGCAAATCATTTTAGCCTGCATCGCTTTTTTTATTGTTCTGCGTGCTGCAAGGTTGCAAGCAGCACAAACTTGCACTTTCACGCACACCAAGACAATGGCACACTTCTTTAGCAGTGTGTGTGTGTGTGTGCCTCTGTATTTGTTTATGTTAGCGCTGTTGCTTTGGCGGCCATATTAACATTGAGCGCATAGTTCTTGAATTTTTCATTGCATACTGCGCGGCGCCAAGCAGAAAGGGCAGCGCAAGAGAGAAAAGGAGAGAAAAGCAGTTGAGTTGCACTGGAGCAGGGTCAGGGGGTCAGCGGGGAGCGTGGAGAGGGGGAAGAGCTGGCTCTCCTGGGATGTTTGCATGCATTTCGAATACTTTGTGCCAGTCATCATTTGCTACCGACTGCCGAGCGGCATATTGCAATTTATTACCCACCTGACATCAACAATACACACACACTGACATACACTCTCACACACTGGCATACAGTCTCACACACTGACACACATTCTCACACACACTTGAATGTATTTATTACACATGTTTTACATTGTACACGCACAAGTTTGTTGCTGCTCTTGCTGCCGTTGGTCAACAAGCAAATGCTTTGTTAACCATTATGGGCCATGTTTTAATGTGCCAACAACAAGAGGGCAACAACAACAGCAACGACAACCAGCAACAATAACTTTTCGCATTTAATCAGGAGCAAGCGAGACAGCAACAGCTAGAGTGAAGAAAAAGTTTTGTGTTTTTATTTCAACTTTTTTTTCCAACACGGAAATTAATAACAAATTGCTTTAAGCCAGCGTGACGATTATACAGCAGGAGGGAGGAAGCTGCTTGCCTACTGGGCGTGGCGCCTTTGAGTAGCGCAGGCAGCAGCAAAAACTTTTGCCTCCTCTCCACAATAAACACTTCATTGCGCACTTGAGTTAATTTGTCAAGAAGTCTCGGGCGCATATGTTCGAAATTATTGAAAAAGTTTCAAGTATTTCAAGACGGCAACGACGGACGGAGGATGCAGGACGGCGGCGTTGATGTCCTTGATGGCTTTTCATTAAGTCCGGAACAAGCTGAAGCTGCTTGAGCAGAGCGTGGGTCAACCTCGGCCCACTCAGCGTTGTAATTGTTGTAAAGCATGAATAATGCATCCTGCAAAAACTTTTATTAAAATGCACAAAGCCGCATCCGAAAAAAAGAAGAAACGACGAAAGTAGCTACGATTTTTGGGGCAGTCGAATCGAGTATACCCTGGGAAAGTTATACAAATAATAAATACAGGAGAAGCAGCTGGAGAAGATTTGCAGCAAAGGTAGTGTTAAGTTTGTGATTAAACGAAAGAGAATCGAGTTATTTGCAGAGAATACTCTCTTAAGCGGACACAGAGGAAACATTTTTGTTCGATTTAGCGCAGTGTGAGATGAAAGAATTAAGAAGAAGATGCTGAAGAAGATGAGCAGCACATTACATCTAAATTAGCGGATAATAAAACGAAAAAAGTGTTATATATAGTCAAACTCCCTTAGGAGGACACTCAGACGAGAAGTGTTCAAAAAGAGAAAGGTGAAGGAGAAGCTGGAGAAGATTATTAGCATATGTAGAGAAAGAGAAAAGAGAAAAATATATTAAAACTCTCTTGGCCGGACACTCAGTTTACTTCTTTGTTCGGCCTAGAGGAGTGTCCGCCCAAGAGAAGCAAAATTTATTGACAAAATACAAAAAAAGTAGTAGAAAACGAGTTAATTGAAAATGTGGACAACTTGCAAGGGTTGTCCGCCAAAGAGACGTGTCCGCTTAAAAGAGGTGTCCGCTGAAAAGAAGTGTTTCGCTGTGCCAATTTTATTATATGATCATCTTTGATCCCTAAACGAATCTACCATTTAAGAAAACGAGACATTTATTTGTTCCTTCTTATCAAAATTTGTATATACCCTGCAAACCAACAGTCAATTGTGCTCGGCAGTGCCCGCATGCCTTTACCATTTGACAGCATTTCTATTGGTCAGTCGTTGGAAAATTTTTCAATGCAAATTTCAAAAACTTAAAAAAATTCTCTTTCAAAATGGAAACTGGAAATGCTTTCAGCTCTCATCATATCCCGCACGTAATTAAGCTAATGCACTTTGCTGCCACTGCTGCTGGTCAGTGCAAACAGGGGAATATGCTCGCCTGTCTTGCCACACTGTGCACACTGCACACGCTTCTCCCTTGTGTCTTCGCCCTGTGCATCATCTTCTTTGCCTTGCTTGCCTCGTTTCTCTCTCTCTCTTTCTTTTCTCTCTTCTGTTCAATAAACTGTAATTCGTGCCACTTGTGTGTGCATTCATTTGTCGCACACGCACACACACATACATACACACGGGCACACGCACTGCACATATTGTACTTGGCATACATGGCGTATGAGTGACATTTAATTAAAATTTATGTAGTCTGAAAGGCAAAAAAAAGGAAAGAGAGGAACAGCTTCTACACATTGCGACGTCGTTGGTAAGCATCTTCTGGTCTTGTGGTTGTTGTAGTTACTGCTGCAGCTGCAGTTACTATGGTTGTTGTTCTTGTAATTCTAGTTGTTGTTGTTGTACAGTTACAGTGCCTGTTCAAATTTATGCAGCGCGCCATTTTGTTTGAGTTTTATTAAACGCTGGCAGTTGTAACCTCCGCCTGGTAATCATGTGTAAATTTGTTTTTACACAGGTCGACCTGGAGTTCCCACTCCCACTCCCCCCCTTACCACTCCCTACTCTGCCTGCCACAACCAGACATGCCACACAGCATTCTAGTGCCTTCTAGTGCATTGTCAGTGTTGGCAAATTTTCTAATATTTAAATGGGAAAATGGAAAACTGTGTGCTTAGTGCACACTCGACACACACACACACACACCGAGATAATGAATGTGCCGTTGCATAATTAGAACTGTGACTGAAGTGAGGTTAGGTTGCGATTAGTTGTAGATAAGCTTTATAAGTTGTAGATTAATTGTAGACAGTTTTCAGTTTTCTTTCTTAATATATTTTATATATTAATTAAATGTATAATTTACAATCTAGAAGTGAAATGAATTGAACCTGTTGCCCTTTGCTATTTCCTTCCTTTCACTGTAGTTAGGTTAGGTTCCGAAAAGTTGCAGAAAAGGTTTCAGTTTTCCTTGTTGATTCTCTTATGTATAAATTAAATATATAATATATAATATATAATATATAATATATAATATAATATATAATATATAATATATAATATATAATATATAATATATAATATATAATATATAATATATAATATATAATATATAATATATAATATATAATATATAATATATAATATATAATATATAATATATAATATATAATATATAATATATAATATATAATATATAATATATAATATATAATATATAATATATAATATATAATATATAATATATAATATATAATATATAATATATAATATATAATATATAATATATAATATATAATATAGAAATATCACTTAAGCTGTTCTATCGTGAGTTTCTTTCTCTGCTTTTCGTTGCTTTTCATCTCTTGTTGCTTCCTTTTTCTTTCCTTTGTTCACTAAGTGAGATTATGTTGCGTTTAGTTGTAGATAAGCTTAAAACAATTTAAGTTTTTCTTTTAAGGTTTATTATTTAGTTATTATATATAAAATGTACAATCTACAAATATCACTTTAGCTGTTCCTTTGCAGGTTCTTTCTCTGCTTTTTCCTTAAACTGTTTTATCACCTATGTCAAGGAGAACCTTCGTTGTTTCCTGTTTTTCTCTCTTATTTAGTTCCTTGGCTGTCTTTTCTCTTCTTCTTTGAAGAGCTTATGTCTTAAACTGTCTTCCTGTAATTTCTTTTCCATATCACGTTGACTGTTTTTCTGCTTTCTGCTCGTCACTTTGGTTGTTCGTCTTCCTTTTTCCTTATCACTTTAGATGTTCTTCTTAGGTTTTTTCTCCATCCTCTAGCACACTCTCTTGGCCACCTTGCCCTGTTTCTTGGCCTGCAGATAAGCCTGAATGGCCATCTTTCGATAGTGCAAATGTCGCTGCAGATTCTTCTTGAAGAGCGTCTCTCTGGCCAAGATCTCTAGGTCCTCATAGCTGCAGGCGCTAATGTTCTTCTTGGTGCGTGCAATCAGCTCGCTGGTCAACTGAATCTTAGTAATGGAAGTGCGTGCTGTATTTGCCTTGCGGCTACGCAGCTCCTTGCGATGCAAGTAGAGCGCATAGGCAGTGGTGGGAGACACTGGCGATGAGCTGGACGTGGTCTGCTTTGCGGCAGACTCTTGCTCCACCGACTGTTGCTGCTGCACCGAGTGCTGCTGCTGCCCCTGCTCCGACTGCTGCTGCTGTTGCTGCTTGGACTGAAGTTCTTGTGGGTTGCACATCTCGATTGCGTTTGATGCTGTTCTGTGATCTGCACCGAGATTATATACACAAAATTCTACTCAATTTTGACCTGCCTGCGGTCATTCATGAGACGCAGCGCTGCCCGCCACGACGCAGTGGATGCAGAGGACGCAGGTCAACGCGGGTCGTTCGTTTGTTCGCTCGGGTCACTTCGCGCTTTATGGTCTTTGTCGAGAAGAGAATCATTTGCATTTTTTATGGCCTGCCTGTCGAAGGCAGCGTCACACAGCGTGTGTGGATTAAGAAAAAACTAATCCCATTCATTACCTAAACAGTATCGTAAAGTTGTCAACAAGGCCAGCAAAAGTGGCAAGGATGCGAGGCAAGACAAGCAGAGGCAACCCGAGGCAAGCCAATGCATGTCCCGACGCAGTCTCTCACACGCTAATCCCCTTGCATACGTTACCGGATTAAGCCCGACGAGCTGTTTTTGGGTCAAGTGAGAACAGGAGTTCTCGGACATGTTGCGGCACGTTGTCGGGTCGTTCCTCATGTTGCTGCTGCTGCACGTTGCTGCTGCATATCATTTGCGCATCGTTGTTGGCTAATCCTTTTTTACCTTTTTTTGTATCTTGCTTGCAATTAACACCATAATGAACCCGACAGCTGATCACCCTTTTTCTTTTTTTCGGGAATTCCGCGAGTTGCGGCCATGTTGCATTTTCTGTTGACCTGAATTGTGTACGGCTTAGCCAAATATTTGGGATTTAGTCGAGGCACTTTACAGTTTGGCTTAAGTTTCGGAGGCGAACAACTTCAATGAATATCCCAGAGAGGGATTCTAATTAAGATAGTGGGAAAATTTGTATTAAGAGGAAGCCAGAGACGGCGTAATTGAAGAGGAACTTAGTTGAAAGGCAGCTCAGGGGAACAGCTTAGCGTCTTATCGAAATTTATATACTTGCATTCTCTTTACTCTACTTATGCGAATTATTTTGTCTACAGTGTGCATTTATCTACTTATACTATAATTGCTACTTGAACTAGTACTAGTACAATTTGAACTGCTACTATCGTACTCTATTTCTACTGTAACATCTGCAATTACTAATATTAGTAGTCTACCATGATTTTTACTGCTTCTACTACTACTACATTTACTCATAACTATTATTATTACTGTTATTTAAACCATAGAAGATACTTTCACTAATGTTTGCTTGCACTAATGTTGCTACTACTACTATCGCTTCCACGACTATGGCTACTAGTGTGAAGATTGCTACTACTGCGACTATGACTACTATTGTGACTATGGCTACGTTTACTTTCATTAATCCGTAGGCAAATATTACTACTAATCCTGCTTCAACTATTACTTCTACAATTACTGATACTATTGATAGAATTAATTCTAATGAAACTACTTCTGCTGCTTTACTTCCCTAACAACCACTTCTACTATTTCTATTACTACTAATAACACCATTACTACTACTATTATTATTACTACTATTAGTACAACTACTACTACTGGTAATACAAATACTATTACTACCAATATTACTACTTCTACGTCTACTACTACAACTTTTACTATTGCTACTGCTATGACTACTACTACTATAACTCCTTCTATCTCCTTTGTCTGGAATCTTTTCTAATTAACATTTCTACTACGTCTTCATCACAGCCTTCTTACTTTCATTCCGTCCCTCTCCACCTCTCACTACTTTAAATCATTCTATAGCCTTCAACAACTATACGTTCCACTCCCTTTCCTCTCACATTTCCCCACAACTTGCACCATTTACCACAACAACTTGCTCTACCCGAGCACAACTTACTTCTCACTCATGCACAACATGCACGCTGTGCAGAAAATCCCTCTGACTTTTCAATAGACTTTCCCCACAGCTTTAAGGCCCATCCCGACTCGGTCGAAACGTGATACCGATCTCTCTCTCTAGTCGTAAACTCATTAAATTGGCTATTGCCGCATTTTTCAATAAGGCTGCTGCCGGATTCTATCTACAGCTTGTTGTGCCGCAGCCCAAGTCCGTTCAGGCCCGGCAGAGCACATTTTTGTGTTGTTCATTATGCAAGAGAGGGAAAGAGAAAGGCAGAGGGGTGTGGGGCATGGGGAACGGGGTTTTTTCGGTGTGCGAAAATCACAACATTTTAATCTCATAATCTGAATTTATGAGCAGACTCAATTTCGTTATGCTTAACGACATTTTATGCGGTTATGGCAGCTAAAGGAGACGCAGCAACACTAACCCGTTGCCAGCTCGCAATACACACACACAGATGCTTAAACAACACACACACTCGTACACGTACTTGTACTTGTGCTCTGCGGTTTGTTGGCACCCCCAAAATGGAAGCTACGGCAACAACATCGCTGAAACGACGAAAGTTAAGTACATCAAATAGTGCAGGAGTCTGTGTGAATGAGAGAGTGTCTCCCCTGGTTTATATGTGTCTGTGTGTGTGTGTGTGTTTGTGAGTGTGTGTAAGTGGGTGCTTGAGATTTTGTATGGTCGCACAAAACACATTAGTTGAAAGTACTGACCAACAAAGCCACTAACAAGCTGTCGGTTGTCCCTCGCTCCACACATACAGGGACAACCCTTACTCCCCCTGCTGTACACAAGCTCACGCACCCCTCACACACTCTTCACTCCCCTCATTCTCCTGCCTTTCCCCCAAATACTGCCTGCATTACACGCTGTAGTGCTCTTATGTGTGTGTGCAAAGATTTCTCTTCTCACTCTCTCCCCACAACATCATCATTGTTGTTCTCACTCTTGTTGTTGTCAATCTCTCTCGCTCGGCCTCTGTCGTTGTCAACAATTTCGCTTGAAACTTTTTTAATAAAAGCATTTAAATAAATTAATATATTCGTTGTCGTTCTCGTGATGATGATGATGATCAAAAACAATTTCAACTTACGTTACGTTTTCTTTCTTTATGACAATTTTTCGTAAGTTGTTCGCAAAAGAAACTTTTATTACCTTCGTATATCACACACACACACATATACATACGCACACACGCACAAAGGAGTCTCGTTGTTGTTGCTTACAATTCTACAGGAAGATATTATACTCGTTCTTTATATAGTCTGTGTATTTTCAGTTCAACTTCAGTTGCGGATGCTACTTAGCTTAGGCTCAGAGTGTTTCTACTTAAGTTCTTAGAAGTTCTTAACGCAATTATTTTTGTGTTATATTTTTGAGAATTATGAGAGATTGTTTATCAAGTTGTACGACTAAATAAGTATGAAAGTAATTTCTCTATTATCTCTGTATTATCTCTCTATTATGTCTACCATATCTCCCTCTATAACTATCCTTTCATATTCTCAATACGCTTGCTGCATATTCTGTCTTTGAGTTTGTCTTTAAATCATATAAATTGCTCGACTCCTTTTCATCCCTCCCTCTTGCTTTTGTCTTGCTTGTTGTCGACTTGTTTTCGACTTATTGTCCTGCCTAAATATTTATGCTCTCCTCCAGTTTTTTCTTTGCATATTTCGCTTTGTTCCTCTGTCTCTGTTTTTGTCAATTGCGACTCGTCGTCGTTGTCGTGGCGCGTCTATTGACGCCGTGGTAGCCATTCTGCTTGGCCGTCTTGCGGGTGGCCCCCTCCTTGCCACTTCCTCCCGGAGCATCTACATCCGTTTCCGCTACAATGGGCGGACCCCACGATACTTGTCGCCGCACAGTGGGCGCCGTTGTTGTCCCTTTGCGTCGCTTTGCTGCGCTCTGCTGTTGAAGTGTCGCCGCTCTTTGTAGCGGTTGTCTCTGCTGCTGCTGTTGCTGCTGCACATGCTGCTGTGGCTGCTGAGGTTGCTGCTGCTGCTGCCGTTGATTTTCATGTTGCTGCTGTCAAAGTGTGGAGATGTTTGGCAATGCATTTTATTAAAAACTTTTTCGTTTCATATTTTTCTTCTTCTCTTCTTTTTTCGTCGCTTTTGTTTCGTTTTTTCATATATAAAATATTCTCTTTTATGTTGTGCGTGTGTTTGTTGCAGACATTGCATATTCTTTAATTAGTTTTGTCGTTGCATGGCGTGTGGGCAGAGCTTGTTGCATGCCACGCTCTCACAGTTAGTTGGCATACGTTGGTTATGCAGAGCTTTTAATTAACATGCAGAGTTGCTCAACTGTGCGTCGAGTCTTTTGTTATTGTGCTGAGCGAAAGGTTTCGTTATATTTACAAAGAAGAATAAAAAAATCATTCGCATTTTTACGTAACTTGAGTTGAGCTTGCTTTACGTACCCTCTACACTGGAAATGCTTATAACTAGATTGAAAATCTTTTCATTTTCCTCAACACTTATCATTTTATTTATGGTTTTAATTGTAGATTTATTCTGCATAAATATAGAGTGGGATTTCTTTAATTAAAAGGAATTCTCCATGTTTCCACATGCTGCATAATTACAGGGTATACTAAGCAAAAATATAATCTTTAGACTCTGCTTCAATTATAATTAAAACTTTGCTTTCTTTTATGTTTAAATTGCCTTAGAAGATTTCCTTAGTCGATCTTTTAACTCCATTTGTAAATTAAAAATAAACCCCATAATCTGCTGTATATTTACAGGGTATACTGCGCAACATCAGCTGCTGTTCTGTACTGCTGCAATTTCAGTTAAAGCCTTTGCTTTCTATTTACGTTTAAATTTGCTTTGCCACATCGATTTTGATTCTGTCTAGTTGACATTGCGCATACGCCGCGTCGTCGTCGTCGTCGTGTGTTTATTTACTTTGAGTGTTTATTGAACTGCGGCTGTTGTGTTTTAATTTACACATCATTAGCTTGACTTCTTGCCTTCATTAAGATTTATAGAAAAGTTCTGCAGGCAATGCACACACACACACACACACAGACACACACGAGCAGAGACATGCAGCTGGTCTTGCAGTTTTTCTGTTTATTTATATAGAGTGTACGTGTGTGTGGGTGTCAGAGTACGTGTGTGTGTGTGGGTGTTTGCGTGTGTATGTGTGTGTGTGTGATTGTGGGTGTTTGCTGTTGTGTGTGTGTGTGCAGTTGAGGTTTGGTTTTTGCATTCTAAGCTCGTAATGAGTTTCACCGCAGCATTGTGGTAGCTGGCAAAGTTAAGTGCGTGCTGCGTTTGCGGCCTGGCCAAATGAACAGGGCAACAACAACAACAACAGCAATACGAACAACAACTACGGCATTGGCAAGAAAACTGGGGGAAAAGGCCAAGATCCACAAACATTTCTCGAGCAACAACAAAAAAAGCACCAAGGCGAGGCAACTCTCGGTCCGTGCAACAGCAGTTGTGGCACTTGCGTTTTTTTGCTTCTTCCACTGCTGAGCTTTTGTTTAAGCGTCAGCCAGCAGCCACCCGCAGCAGGCCTCCCCTAGCAGACGCCCCTCTGCCCGCTGCTGCACCCCTGCAGACCCGCACGACTGTAAGCGAAACTTTTTGATTTGAGGCAAAAAAAGAAACTTTGGTTGCACTTCAATTTCGGTTGCTTTGCAATCAGGCAGGAAGACGCAGCAGCAGCCGAGGCAGCGTCGACGCCAAACGCCGCAAGTCAAGCGGAAACGGCAGCAGGGACGTTGCCGTTGGAGCCGCCTAGACAATGCCGCACGCACTTTGCCCGCACAACTTTTGCCATACCCTGCAAAGGCAGAGAGAGGGAGGCTGTCTGTTTGCACAGCCAAAAAGCAGCTAAAATTGCAGCTAAGCTAAATCACTAAATACTTTTTAAATGCGCAGTGCAACTGCAGTTCGTCTATGCCCGCGACCAATGCCAACTTAAACCATGACAACGCGATGGCGACAATGCAAAGATTTGAATGCTCCAAGCTCGAAGCTCGCAGCTCGCTGAGACTGAAGATTTGCAATGCGAGATTCGTGATTCGCTACCAAGCCAAGTTGAGGAAATTCAATTTGGCTGCAGCTTAGGTTCAACTCTGGCAAAAGTACATGCTAAGTAAGCTCAAAAGTAACATGCCCCCCTCCCCTCCTCTCCTCTCTGGCAAACTTGAGAGCGTTGCGCGCGCGCTTACGATAGACACTTTTGACGCTGAAACTACATAAAAGCCAATAAGTTCAATATTTTGCTTCTACAATTTTACTCAGGAGTTGCCAGAAGGTGCCAGGGGGAAGGAAGGAGTCTCCTGGCATTCGATTTGTGGGCAAAACTTTTTTCGGGGCGTGCCGAAAAGTCGTTGTAAAGTTTGCATGCCTTTTTCTTCACCGCGTGTTGTTGCTTAGAGAGTTCAGTTTCCAGAGGTTTTTTTGTCTCAAGTTTTAGCCAAGGACTCTGGCTAAATAAATCATGGATATGCAACCAACTACGAATGATATGCAGGTGCTATATAAAGCCGAGGCCACTGCAAAATGATATCACATAAATAATGGTTTGGGGTTGAGGTTTCTGCTTTGACTTTGCCAATTGTTATTATTGGCCAAAGAAAACGATGTTGCTTTGTTCGAGGATTACGGATTTAGGTTACGGCAGCTGCTTTGTTGAGCAGGAGAGAGGAGCGGAGACGGGGTTTCCTTTTGCCTGAGCGCATATTAATTTAGCAAATGTCTTTTGCAACAAAAGGCCAATTGCAATAAGCCACGGCAAGTGCAGTTCAATGTGGAAAGAGATAGAGAGAGCAAGGCAACTTTTGTGCGCCACAGTTCTTTTCTATTAAATAACAATTTAGAAACATACAAAGGAACCTGCTGCCCCCCTGCCCCTATCCCCGCTGGTTGCACTTGGCAACCATAATTGGCCGATATGGCGATATAAAGCCAAAAGTGGCGTCTTTAAAGCCTTTTCCTCGAACTTATTCATATTTAATAGCAAACAGGCCATTAAATTAAATGAGGCGTAATCTGATATGAACAAAAGCTTGCTTGCTCTACTCTGCGCTACACTGCGCTGCTCCTCGATGTTATTAAAGTTCACTCTATCATTAATTAAGTAATTAATTCATTAATACATATTAAATTAAACGCGCGCCACGATTTTATTTAACAATCTGCTTACATTGCCAGCCCACGTCGCATCGCTCTCTTGGTCCTTTTTCTATTGAGTCAGTGTTTGAATAGGTCTATCTACCACACTGAATACCCCCTTGTGCACCCCCTCTTTGGTGTGGGTAATTCTCAATTGATGTCGAATTTGAGCTGATTTTAATTAAGCAGTCGCATAATAAGCGCATTTGATATCAACAACAATTAAAACAACACACATAAATACGCTGAAAACGCGTGTGATGTGCGCCAAATTAAATTGCGATTATAAAAATATATGGTAGAGGGATTGATGAAGACATGGGTTGACGTGTAGATACCCTGGCGTGGGGGTTGAGCTTGTTGCTTATGGAAAATTGAGTGAGCTTAACTGATAACTTCTACTTTATTACTTAATACAAATTGAGTGAATTAAGCAGATCATTTCTTAAGTAGTAGAGAGCAGAGTAAGTTAGCTAGTTTGTCAGTTATGCTATAGAATGGTCTACTTTTATATTGACTAGTAGATACCCTATAGCACAGACTGTGCCTATTGATTTGCCAATACAATTCCCTCAAAATTTAGTTACGTTCTTTTCAAATTTTCATCATTAAAACATCAGTCTTACTCCAGAATACTTATTGCCCTATACCGCAGTCTAAGCTAATGTTGTTACTCTTTAAATACACTATAAATATACTACCCACTCACAAAATTCCTACGTTCTACAGGGTATCATAAATCGGCAATATTTTCATTCACATTCGCAACGCAAACAACGAAATTTTCATTCGAGCGAAGAAAACAATTTTGATTGTTGTTGCCACTTTTGTTGTTGTTGTTGGCTCCCTTTTGCTATTGTTAAATGTTTAATTTTATTTGCATTGTTTTTCGGAATTTTATGTTGTTTATTTAGTGAAATTAAATTAAATGCAATTTAATTAAATTAAATGCCGCAAATACGAAACTTGCTCATGCTGAAGATGATGCAAGGCATGTGTGTTATGCAATGCCACACACAATGTGGCACGTTAACTAGCCAATAAAATCACATTAGGGGCATGCAAGGTGTGGCAGAGAGAGAGAGAGACAAAGAGAGAGATCAGTTTATAAGCCGGCATAATCTGCTCCGATGCGATATACTTACGCTCAATTAAATAAAATGCGAGCAGATTAATTAAGACTGCAATCGGATTTGGAAAAGTGCAGGCAACAACGATAACAGATTGCTATTTATAGAGAGGGAGAGGGAGAGGAAGAAGTGGGAGGCAGAGGGAGGCAGACTAGTTATGCACTAAATCAGGCAGGCAGGCAGGCTGGCAGGCAATCAGGCACAACTTAATCAAATTCCTGTATAATTCTGTGTGTTTGTATGTAATGAAATGTTGTTGTAGTTGTTGTAGTATTTGTATTTGCTGTTTGTATGTTATTTACAATCGATAGGTGGATGTGGAAGAGAGAGAGAGAGAGTGAGAGAGAAAGACCTCCTCACATATTATGCAAACTCGTCTCGCTCATTGTGACGAGGGGCGCCAATTTGTTTAAATATGGTGCAAATGGCACACGGCTTACCGGTAGCGTTGCTGTTGGCGTGGACTCCACTTCATCCGGCTGTCCATTGGGCAGTGGCGGAGCACTGGCAACAGGCACTGGGGGCGTGGCAGGTGGCGCTGTTGGTGTTGCCGTTGCTGATGTGTTTGCCTCTTTGGTCTCTTTGGCAGCTGCAAAGATGGCGTTGCCTTTTTGTCAGTGGGCTTTTTATTAAGTAGGAGCAGGGAGAAGGTAGGAGAAGTAGAGTAGAGGTTAGGGGGGAAGAAGGGGCAAGGATTGACACATGGGTAGGGGTAGGAGCAAGGGCAGAGACATGGGCTCAGGTAGAAGCAGTGATAAGGCAGGAGTAGAGGCTGAGTCACAAGCAGAGACAGGGACTCAGGCAGGACCAGAGATGGGGGCAGTCAGGGCTAGCCCAGGAGTAAGAAGGGCAGTTGTAGGTGTAGGGCAGGAGTAGAGGGTATGCTGGCAGTTCTACTTGCGCTTTTAAGTAATTTACATGACGCACCATTTGTGTCAGCGACCGCATCCGTTGTCGCTGCATCCGCGCTGAGGTTAAGCAGCTGCTCCTGCTGCTGCTGTTCCTCCTTCTCCTTAATTTCCTTCTTCATTTCCTGCACCGACTGCTCTTCATGCTCCTGCTCCTGCTCCTGCTCGTCCTCCTCCTCAATGCGTGCTGCAATGTCGCCATTCTTTGTGGCAGCTGTGGGTGCATCGGGCGTCACATTGCCATTCTTCAGTATGCCTACCAGCGGTGCACCGTTGCCTGGCTTCTTGTCCTCTTGTGGCAGCTGTCAGGGAGAGCGGGGGAGAGAGAAGGGTGTAGTGTAGAGCAGCGTAAATCTCATTGCAGCAGGCAGGCAGACACAATTATTGGATTGTTAATTCAACATGTTGCAAGTACTTACCGGCTTGTAACTATACGAGAGCAGCGTGCCCGTGCCTGGCTTCGTGGCCGTACCTCCACCAGCAGCGGTACCTCCGCCACCCTTCACACCTGGCGACTCGTGCATTTTTGTTGCCTGCTCCTTGGACCAAATTATATCCTCGTCCGTTTCGCGCTCGATGCGCTTCTTGTAGGCCAAATGGCTGCGATATACCTCGGCCAGGCAGCAGATGACAATGATGACAAACACGCTGGTCAGCGTTATGAACAGCACCTGAGTGGAGTCCTCCTTCTTGTCCACATCGTAAACGAATTTCGATATGTACGGCACACGCTGTGGCGGCTCCTCAACCCAAGGCTCCGGAATCTGTGTGCGGCGGCAGGAAGTTGAGGACAGACAGACAGACACACAAACAGGGATCAACAAAGGCGCATTCATTAGCACAATTTGGCGCCTCGTTGCGCCCCCTCCCTCTTCATCTTCTTATCCTTTCCCGCCTTGAACTTACCATGCTCACATTCACCATGGGCTCCTGTGTGGGCTGCTCGCTCACATCGAATTTGGCATTGCACTGTGCACTGCGTACGCCCTGCGGATTTATAACGGTTATGTTGTCCGCACCGGACTTGGTGAACAGCATATACTCCTCGAGTGGCTTCATAATGTGCCCATTCACCTGTATATAGATGTCTGCACACACACACACACACACAGACACAGTGCGCAACAGTCGAGGTCAATCGGGGAATTCGCAAGGAATATTTGGTGAAATTTTCATTAGTATTGGTCATTAATTCAAATTGAAATGCAAATGTGTGGCGACTCAAGGAGGGACCTCCTTGCCCTCTACTGCCCTTTAATGCGATTAGCTTGGAGTGGGAGGGAGTGGAAGAGAGAGAAAGGGGGAGAGGGTCAGCGTGGCAGTGGGAGTTAAGGGCGCCCTTGCTGTGCCCACTCGTGCATATTTTATGCCTTGCCCAAATTAGCAATAACATTTTTAATACCCCAAAGTTAACTGTGTGCTGTTGTTGTTGTTATTGTGTGTGAGTATGTGTGTGATTTGACTTGTGATTTTGGGCAAAAGTAGGCGTGGTATGAGTGCACACTGCGCAAGGCAGCTAGAAAAATGCTGAGCGCAGCGAAAGATTGAGTTTATTGAGGGATTAATTAGAAGAGCTACAATATATTGATATAATCAGGCTAAGCACAAGTTACTACAAAGATAATAAACTATACCTATCTCTTAATCATTATCTGTATTAAATTTCAGATAGGTAGACACTACAGTAGATATATATCTTGCCGTCATCTTGAGAATACAATTGTAGAGAACTCTTGTGAATTTATTATAAAAGCAATGCTATATATTGTTGCTACTGATTTGATCAGGTTAAAAGTAATTTATAGATAAGGTACCTATGCTGGATAAATATTTAACCTAGGTGTATGTCTAAGAGGTTGTAAGTATAGATTAACAGACAGACAGTTAGAGAAGGGCAGTTCCACAAGACTCTTTCTGCTGATTAAAATGCCTTCATCTACTTGAGATAGAAATTGAGTTAATGTGTGTATATACATTATAAAAACTACACAATATACAAGTATATACGATAAGGTTGATAACAATTTAAGTACACTTTGGTACCATATCAATGCTTGCTTTCAGGTAGGTTTAAAACCAACAGGCTTAACCCAAAGATAGTTAGGCAAGGCTAGTTCAATATTCCTTCTTCTGCTGATCAAGCTGAATGCAGTTTCTTCAAACTTCTACCCCCAAAAATTACGCTATAAATTCGCAGTTAAATTCCTAGTTTAATCCCATTTAATATCCTATTCAAATACAAATGAAAAACTTTTCAACTTTTCAATTTCCCTCACTGATTTCTCAATATTTAAAGAGCCAGCGCCAGTTTACGCGCAGCATATTAATGCGTTCAGTTGCGCAATTGAAAACGAGCTAAGGATAAACTTTTCTAATAGCATGTACCAGTGTGCAAGGGGCAGCACATCCCTCCCCCCCTTCTGCCTTGCACTATTTACGGCCATTGGCAAACTAACGCGTTTCGATGAGCGCACGCTTTAATGGGCTTCACGTTTAATAGCTCGCACACATGCGCATGTCGAAGCGAGCGTGACGTGGGCGTGTGCAATGCGGGGGCGTGGCAACTACGACGAGGAACCAACAGCTGTCGAGCTAGTTGAGAATTTTAATCAAACGCCTGCGGGGCCACCGCAAAGCAGTTGCAACAACAACAACAACAACGAGAGCAATTTAAATATGAAGCACAGTAAATCTTAAGCGCAAAAACTGACAAAATTTATGGCATCGGCCACGGAAATGACTTTTTATGGCAGCGAATAAATTTAATTTTTGGTCAACAAAGTGCCGCAATGGCTGTGGCATTGCCCCTCTCTCTTCACCCCTCTCTGCTGCCTTCAGTCTGTCTCCCTCTGTCAGTTCATAAAGTTGCAGCAACTCGAGTGCAGCTTGATGCGCTGCCACAACAAAAGGCAACATGCTGCGACGGTCTCTCTCCTGCTACTCCTGCTCTTTACTTTCTCCTTCCCCTCTCTCCTTACCTCTCTCCTTCCCTCTCTCCTCGTCTCACACTTTGACGAAACCCTGCTGAAAAAATTAATGGCCAGGCGAGCTGAAATTTATGACCCTCTGAGTCGCAGCACCCTCTGCAGTGACCCTCCCCCTTCCTCTCCTCCCTACCCCCGCTACTTACTTGACAGGCAACCGCTGTAGCTCTTGAAGACAGCGAAACGCGAATCTGTTGTATTAATGCCACCGATCTGTGCACGATTAGCGCCCTCATCCAGCGTGGTGGTCAGCACACGTGCAGCAAAGTCCGTCAGGGGCACCTGCTCGCGATCGATATAAAGCTGAGCCTGCGTGCCGTTGCGCACATAGTAAACCGAATGCCGTGCGCTGTTCAGGAAATTCCGATCGATGCGTGCGCCGACAGTCTGCCCTCGCTCCCGATCCTCCTCGAACTGCAGGTAACCATCCGAGGTGATGGCCAGCAGTAGGTAATAGCTCCGCTCGGCAGCGGTTTGTAGCAGCAACATGATGCGATTGGCACGACGCAGATCGAAGGAGGAGAAGGCCAACTGCAGACGCACATAGTCCACACTGCCTGAGCTGGGCAGCTCGAACTTGCGCTGCAGCGTCGACTCGCCACTGAAGTCGGCGCCCTTCTCCACCGAACAGAACTCGCCAAGGAAACTGGTGTGCTCACAGTCACAGGTGGACATCTGCTCGGCGAAGTGTTCCTTGCAAATGCCGCCATTCTTGCACGGCTCAGCATCGCATTTGATTTGGCAATTGGGCAGCACGCCCTCCTGAGCTGTAAAAGAAGTTTAGTATTGAAGTCGAGTGGATAAATTGATTGGCGATGCCTTGACTGCGCCTCGCTTGGCCTTTTGCCACTTAATCGCATCACTGTCAGGTTGCAATTTCCGTGGTCGCATAAATCATACGCCCCGTAGTCGGTGCGGTGCCTGTGCGCCGGCATTATCGCATTGGCATTAATCTTGGCGGACACACAGAGAGTGGCTCAAGTGTGTGCCTATGCCAGGCCCAACAGGCTCTGCACTTAACGGAAATTGCATGCATATTAAGTTGCAAGCAGCGGTGGCAGCCACAAAATGCAACCCGCAACAGAGCAAAATGGCATTAGACGCTGCTGCTGCTCCTGCCGAACCTGATATGGGTGCCGCAAATTGCTGTAGCTCGACAGCAGTTGCAGCAGGCAGGAAGGCAGGCATGGAGGAAGGCAGTGAAAATTGATTTATACTCGTACTTACTGGGCGCTATATTCCTTTCATTGATTTCCGCCAAGTCGATCAACTGGGCTCCGATTTTGAGGCCGCGCACACAGCCAATGTAGCCCTCCAGTGCGGGTGCATCCACATTTGGGCGCAGCAAATTCGCCGGATCATAGCCGCCAACGTGGAACTGAAAGTACTCGGTGGGCGGTGCGGGGGGACGGTGTGGCGATAGAACCTCTGCAAAATAAACAAAATCAAATGAGGCACATCGACGATGAGGTTGCTCTGTGCGGCGGGAGGGGGTGTATTGGTAGAAGCAGAGTGTGGGGGGGGAGGTGTATGTAGGGGAGTGTTGTGTGTGATGAGTGTGTGGACTGTGGGAAAGAGGTGTGTGTGGGAAGAGAGGTGTGTGTGGCTGGTGTGTGTGAAGGAAGGTAGGTTTGTGGAGGGATAGTGTGGGGAGATTTTGTGGGTGTGCCTGGTGTGTGTGTGGATGGAGGAAGGTGTATGGACTGTGGTGTAGAAGAGAGCGAGTGCATGTGGAAGGGAGGTGTGTCTGTGTGTGCGTATGACGCTGGTTATACCCTCGCTACACCTCGTCGACGCTATTGCTTTCCTCGTCTGTCCCCTCGTCTCCTTCCTCAACTATCCCCCCGTCTCTTTGCTCTTCTATACTCCGCTAATCTATCTCTAGCTTTGTCTATAATCCCCTTTTGTCTGTCTGTCTGTTCCCCTCGGCTGTCTCTCTCTCTCTCTCTCTCTGTCTCACTCTGTCTGTCTGTCTGTCTGTCCGTCTATCTCCTCGTCACTCTGCTCGTTTCTTTCCTAGTCTATACCCCGCTAATCTATCGCTCACTCTGTCTCTCTGTCTGTCTCCCCTTCTCACTCGCTCTTTGTCTGTCCAATCTCCCCTCGTCCATTGCCCCGCTGCTTTCTCTGGCTATATTTTGTGTGCTTGTGCGGAAATGAGCCTTCATTTGCTGTGGCGTTTCGGTTTTGTGGGCTCGTTTCTGGTTCTGGCATTTCGAGCTTAAGTTTGTCTAATTGAAATGTTTGCAGCCCTCGCTGCGCTGGCCTTATCTATGTGCTAGCTGCATGCCAAGTGACTATCAGTCTGCCTGTCCCCTGCCTGCCTTTCCATCTGCCTCCCTGTCTCCCTGCCTCTCCATTAGTCCCTCCGGCTGCCGCTCTTTATGTCACCCTGCCTGTCTGTCGGTCTCTCTAACTGCCTTCTTTGTTTCTTCATGTGCCTCCTTTGTCTCTACAGCTGCCTCCTCTGTCTCTCCATCTGCCGCTCTGCCTGCCTGCACCTCAGCCTGTACCTCTGCCTCTCCAACTGTCTCTCTGGCTGCCCCTCTGCCTGTCTTTCTGTCTGTTTCTCCGTCTGTATCTACAACTGCCTCCACTGTTTCTCCATCTGCCTCCACTGTCTCTCCATCTACCTCCTCTGTCTCTCCAACTGCCTCTTTGCTCCTCTTTCCATCTGCCTCTCTTGGCCGCCTGCCTTTCAGTCTGTCTATAATTTCAGTTAACGCATTTAATTACATAAGTGCTCATGTGTTATTCTGTGCAAAGTATTGACGATTTGCCATTCCACCAGCTCTTCCACACTGCCCCACACTACCCCCACCACTCCAACTGTGGCATGCAACAGCAGCAGCGCAATTTTCTCACTGCACTCTGGATGGGTAATTATGATTGATTTTGGGTGGGTGTGTGTGTGTGTGTGCTTGTACGCCCAAATTGCTAGCAATTGCCGACTGCAGCATTGAGTTACGAGAGTTCTTTGATTGATTTGCCCAATTGCGAGTTTTGTGAGATTTTGGTAACTGCAATTTTGGTGCCAGTTGAGGCAGGTGGGTTGAGCTCTGAGTATGTGGTACATGTTGCACACAGAGCATTCTCCTACTTGTATTATGTGCTGCACATCCTTATTAATTAAACACTTAATTTGCAGGCTGGTCAGGTACGGTTAGGCTAGTACACTGGGAGTAAAGGGGGGAGTAGTTAAGAGGGGGTACTTGTTGTGGTGCACAGGAATCAATGTGCATATGCAGTCTGTATTAATGCTGGGCAGTGCGGGTAATACTCGTTGAAAGATCTCATAAACTTTTAAGGAAGCTTTAATTCTCAGATTAAATACAATATATAAAGAGAGATTTAAAAAGAGTGGAAAGGAAGGAAAATGTAAACTTTAATTGAGGATTAATACTTTATGTAATATAATAGTTCCTTCCTTTCCAAATTGTTGGTATTCTATTATATTCAACATGTTCAGCAATTTGTTTAAATTGTTTAATTGTTTACAGTGTAACCTTAATTGCTTCAGAATTATTTCAATAACTAAGCTTATTAATTTGCTTTGTGCTTTCCTAGTTTGCTTTACATATATACTCATACATTATAGATTAATTTTCACTGGCGAATAATAGATTGAATTCATCTACAAACATAAATATACATTATTATATATATCAACTATGTATTATATAGACAACCTATGGACAAAATATATAAATAATAACTGAGGTTTCCTCTTGTTTCTCTGCATGAAGACTATATTTCCTCTTAATATGCTTAACTTTCATAAATTCAGCTTGTTGATCAATAAATTTTCACAGTGTAGTTATAATTGCTTCTAAATTAGTTCGATAAATAAGCTTATTGATTCCTTCCTTGTGGTCTCCGAATTCCTTTACACAGTGTGAATTAATTTTAATTGTTTGCTTTCAGTTGCTCAATAAAACATTTCTACATAAGCCCCTATCCTTTCTCCCTGTGTACCTCAAAGTGTTTAACCTAAACCGAGTTAAATCCTTTAGTTTTGATTTGCTCTAATTTATTAAACAATTCAATTTAAGAGTTTGTTAACTAGACAATTGCATTGTGTGGCTCGAGGGCTCAAATTGCAGTTGCTGTAAAATAATCTGAATTTCATTAAAATATGAATATTTTCGACAGCAACAGCTAATTCGATAGACAAACAAGTGATTTAAAATACGCTTTCCGCTAGAACAATTCCGCTTTTTTATTAACATATTCGCTCAAAAATTTCAAACAACTGCAAGCAAAGCACTTTATGTTTTTTATATCCAAAATAACACGAAAAAACGTAAAAACAAAATAAAAATATTTTCAAACCATTTGAATTGAGTTCAGTTGATACATTTCTATTTTATTCATTTTATTCCCTTTTTTTTTGTACTGAACTCCCACACGCGATAGAAAAAGAAAGAGGGAGAGAGAGATAGAGAGAGCGAGAAAGAGAGAGAGCAAATAATTTGGCGATCAGAGTGCAGAGATTTTCTGTGTGTGTGTGTGTGCACGTTAAAATTTTTGGCATTTTTGGCAACTTTTACTTGCTAAACTATTTGCAAAATTTTCATGCTGCGCTTGGCGGCGCATAAAAAAGTCAACGAGCAGCAGCAGCAGAGGGAGTAGGAACAGCAGCAGCAGCAGCTGGAAGAGGAGGCAGAGGAACAGCAGAGGCAGCAGGAGCAGCAGCAGGCGCAGCCAAGCGCTGCCAACGGCAACCCTTGGTGGAGTTGCTGTTAAAGAGTTTCAGACTGAGTTTCAGTTCCACTTCCTGCCCCCCTGTCGTACTTTTTTTTTGGCGACGACAGGCTTTGTTGGTTCAATAAGTCGCAGTCGAAAATCAAACAAGTGAAACAACAACAACAACAGCAACGGCAACGGCAACAATAACAAAGCAACACCAAGGCAACGTCAATGTTCGGCTATGTGCGACTTTATGATTACGCCGGCAACGGCGGCGGCGGCGCCGGCGACGCTCCATCGAATTCACCGTTGTGCTGTGACTGGACGCGCACTGCCAGTCTGAGGGCAACAACCCAACCGAGCGTAGCACTGATGTATGGACGTCTGCAGGGCACAGGCACGGCAAATGGCGGAGGCGCCGGTGGACAGGGAGTGGCGCATGATCGCATGAAAATCGGTTTCTGCACAGATCTGGACAAGTCAGTGTTGGTCAACAACTTTGAGAAACGTGGCTGGCATCAGGTGAATGGCGACGATGATTGGAATTTCTATTGGGCCAGTGTGCAAACGTGTCGCAACATCTTCAGTGTGGATAGTGGCTATCGCATGCATGACAATCAGATGATCAATCATTTTCCCAATCATTACGAACTATCGAGAAAGGATTTGTTGGTAAAGAATATCAAACGTTATCGCAAGGATCTGGAGAGAGATGGTAACCCTTTGGCAGAGAAAACTGAATCGAATAACTCCAGTGGCACAAGGTATCTCTATTTGGACTTTGTGCCCACGACATTTGTGCTGCCAGCGGACTATAATATGTTCGTGGAGGAATATCGCAAGTTTCCTTTGAGTACGTGGATCATGAAACCTTGCGGGAAGTCGCAGGGTGCTGGCATCTTTCTCATCAACAAGTTGTCCAAGTTGAAGAAATGGTCACGCGAAGCGAAGGGTCCATTTCATCCACAGATAGCCAAGGAATCGTATGTGATATCACGCTATATAGACAACCCTTTGCTGATTGGTGGCAAGAAGTTTGATCTGAGACTGTATGTTCTCGTTGCCTCATTCCGTCCCCTCAAGGCGTATCTCTTCAAGCAGGGATTCTGTCGCTTCTGCACAGTCAAGTACGACACGAGTGTGACGGAGCTGGACAATATGTATGTGCATCTGACCAATGTGAGTGTACAGAAACATGGAGGGGAATACAACACGTTGCATGGTGGCAAATGGTCTGTGCAGAATCTGGCGCTCTACTTGGAAGGCACCAGGGGCAAGGAGGTCACAGATCGTCTCTTCGGCGCCATCTCGTGGCTCATTGTGCACTCACTGCGTGCTGTGGCCCCCGTCATGGCCAGTGATCGTCATTGCTTCGAGTGCTACGGCTACGATATCATTATAGACAACGCTCTCAAACCTTGGCTAGTGGAGGTGAATGCTTCACCCTCGTTGACCTCAACTACAGTCAATGATCGCATACTCAAATACAAGTTAATCGATAACATTCTATCGGTGGTGTTGCCACCTGATGGCGTGCCAGATGTGCGCTGGAGCAAGACACCTAGTGTGGATGCCCTGGGGAACTTCGAGCTGCTCATCGACGAGGAACTGGCGGCACAGGAGGAGGCGCAAAACAACAGCAACAGCTCGCATGCCAAGTCTTCCAAGCACAGCAGTCGTTGGAAGTGAGCTGGGCCAGAAATATGTGGGGTATATTATCCTTTGATAACGTAATTAACTAGTCTAGACAATATAAAAACAGATACCACAAAGTGTATGTATTATAGATTGGGTGTCGATTGAGCCTTATTTGTTAATCTGTCACTACATAAACTAATACCACAAGGTTTATGTTTTCTGTCTGTATGAACGCAGAGATCTTAGCTATTGTAAAAGTTGAAGACTTAAAATTTTATATCTAAGTTTCTTTACATCGTACGCAGACAGAGCTTAATTCAAATATTAGATGCCACGCCCACCGCCTACGCAAAACGATAGTTAATTTTTACAATTTAATTTGCAAGCAATGTATACAAGATAGAACTTTTTGCTTATATACTTTGTAAGCTGATTACATTAAGCATCTATCCTGCAAATTTCATTGTGATCGGTCAGTAAACACAGAAGTTATGCAAGCCAACGTTTTCTATCTAACTGAGCAGTGCTGCCTGCGTGTCTGCATATGTATGTGAGAGAAGGCAATAGGTTGTTGGCAATAATGATTGTGTTTATAACTGCATTGTATCTATGGGGTGAAGGTTATCTTACTATCAGGTACGCTCAAGAGTACCTCGCGTTACTCATCTCTCACTTACCTTTCTCGGGATTGCTCCACGGCCGATTGGCATACTCGTCCAGGAGCAACGTGCCTCGATCGATGCTCACGCTGCGCTGATTCACATGCATGCGGGTCTCCTGTTCGCCACGCACAATGGCCACCTGAATGCTCTTCAAATTGGCCATCAATGTTTCATCTTGTAGTGTCAGATTGACAATCTCATCGCCATAGTTATAGAGAAAGACAATCTCACGTGCTTGACTGATGTAGAGATGCACAAAGTTGTTGTAGTGATCGTTGGCATAGAGCACCAGCGAGTTGGTGTCGTAGGTGCGCAGATTGATCAACATATTCTGACTGAGAATGCCCTTGAGCATCTCTCGCTCGCCCTCAATGCCATGCAGAAGGATGGCAGGCGTGGCACCGACGCTGAGATAGTTGCGCATCAGGAAGGACTCGCGATTGATGAAGGTCAAGGCTTTCTCGTTGATGTCTGTAAAGGAAGTACAAAGAATATAACATACTCTATGTCTGTCTCTCTTCATCTGCCCCCCCGCGACTCACTTGTCTCGCAGAACTCGCCAATGTGTGCCCAGGGATTATTGCAGACACACTTGAAGCTGCTCCAGAGCTCCTTGCACTGTGCCCCATTGCGACAGGGCGAGGGCACGCACGATGGCTTGCAGTCCTTGATAATCTCCGACAGATGCACTGACATGTAGCTATATATGTCCAATATTTCGCCATTTACCACCAGGCCACGGAAGCAGCCAATGAGGCCCGCCTTCACGGACAACTTCTTTAGCAGGTCACTGTAAATAGAGCGGGAGTAAGGGGGAAGGCAATTCGTAAGCGATTATAACGTATATTATGACAATATAATAACTATTCAATAAGCTGACTAGCTCGCACTCTCTCTGTCTCTCTCTCTCTTAAAAAATATTATCGCGACCTTAGCGACTCGCCGAACTTCTCTAGTCTTATCTCTGACTTTATGCAAATAAATTGTGACCCTGGTACCGCGTTCAATCCCAGAGTTGACAGGGCCGGGTGCGAGTCGAGTCGAGTTTGCTGAGCTCCGTCTAGTCAAAAGGACTCTCAGCAAACTCGGGCATCGTCGTCGACGTCGACTGTGCACACACTGTGTGGCATTTTGCCTCAATCTGCTTGGCAATAGTGGCAAAAGTTTGCAGCTGCCCTTCATCTCTTTCCCCTCTCCACCTGCCCCTCTCCAAACTACTACGACGTCCATTTTCGCCATTTAGTTTCTTTTTTTTTGCAGTCCTTCTTGAATCCTTTTTATACTCTCACTGATTGTTGGGGATATTCGGGCAGCCGAAGAGCTTAAGAACTTTCCCCTAACAAGTGGCCAGCGGGTTTTATATGGAATTTAAGAACGTTGTAGCAATTTTCACAGATTTCCCAGAGAGTTAGGGTATTCCCAGTGCCATCACATGCGCTTTACCCTTTTGTCTCGCTTGCCCTTACTTTTTTTCCACCAATTTGCAAGTTTTCCTCGCTTTCAACTTTTGTGCACAGGTTGCCCCTCTCCCTCTCTCCCTCTCTCTCTCTCTGTCTCTCTCTGCCCCCTCTCGATATCGCTGTGTAGCCAACAATGAATTGGCCAATAAAATCTCAAGTGTAAGCTTTTGAAAATTAAAGTGGCGGAAATGTCTTGTTTATACGCGTGCAGCTTCGTCTGCTCCAGCTCCTCATTCAGATTTTTCTACCACTCCTTCTCCCGCTTCATCTTCGTTGAAAGTTGCTTCAAATGTCTTTCTAAATTATGTAAATTTCATTACAAGTCGCCACCGCCGTCGTCGCCGCCGAGTGTTGTCTGACAAAAGCTCTAAGCAAAATTAAAATTCTTGTTTCAAAATAAAAGAAATTCCCCAAGAAACTCGCACTGGGATTTTTCTTTTCTTCTTCTTCACTTTCATTCTTTGCTCTGTCCACCCCCCGCACCTATTTTATTGCAATTTCTTTTCAGTTTGTCGCCGCTTTCGCTTGTAATTGTTTGCTAAGTTGCGTAATTGTTCTTTAAGCGTCAAAGTTATTGAATAATTCGCACAGCGAATTGGCCAGTTGGCAATAAAAATCGACAGCAGTTCGCTTTAGTCTGCAGAAGGAGTTGGAGTTGCTTTTGCAGTTCCTTTTCCCGTTTCCCGTTCTCCTCTGCCCCTTTCCGTTTCCTTTGCGTAATTGCAATCTGCAGCGGGTACTCGGTAAGCTCTTAAGTCATTAGTTTTTTGCAGCGCACGAGTTTTTCGTGCATGTGTCACATGTTAATTTTGCATACCCTGTAGCTGTAAACACTGCGAAGAGGGGTAGTTCGAGCAGGCAGAACGATTGGTAACTAGAGGAAAATCGTTTAGTTATTGCTCTTCATTTCAACTGCCTTCGCTATGTCAGCAAGGTGCGCTGTTTTGACTGAGCACATTCTACACTCTATATACACTCTACACACTAAACTCTACACTTTACACTCTATACTCTAAACTGTACTCTACTCATTATTCTCTTTACTCTTCAGTCTACAATTTTTACACTTTTCATTATCTATAATATTCACTCTACACTCTCTATACTTTCTACACTCTCTACACTTTCTACACTCTCTACACTTTCTACACTCTTCATTCACTTCACTATTCACTCTACACTCTCTACTCCCTCTACTCTCTGTACTCTTTTTATTCTCAATACATTCTCTACACTCTATACCTTCTCAACACTCTCTACATTTTCTACACTCTTCATTCTCTTCACTCTTTGCTCAACACTCTTTACTTCCTACACTCTGTACCCTCTACAGTCTTTACGCTCTACACCTTATACTCTACACTCTATACTAAAAATTCTACACTAAACATTCTATATATTTTACACTTTATACACTCTCTACATTCTACACTGCACACTATCTACTATCCTTGATCTCATGTTCTTCTTAAGTTTTCCATCTAGTCTCTCCACACCCCAACTGCCTTTACTTTCTACATTAGCGTGGTAACTGTCAGTCGTTCAATGCCTTCCCCTTGCACTTGAGTTTTTTGTTCACTTTTGCGCTCTGCACTCGCAACGTCAACGACGTCAGCGACGTCAGTGGCAGCGGCATTTCGCATACGCCACGTGTTACACCAAAACGCGGGCGCTTAAAGGGTGCCGTGTGTGGCAACGCATGTGGCAAGGGCTCGCGCGTCGTTCGCGTTGTAAAATGAAATTTAGTGCTTTGCCTTGCAAATGATGTGTCGTCGACTCTCGCTGACACTTGGCTAAAAGGATTTGCACGCTGTGCTGGCCGCCAAAATAAAATAAAACGGCGAGCGAAACAGAAAACGGTGCGCACATGAAATTAACGGCAATAAAATGAAAGAAGTTTGACAGCCTATGGGAAGTTGTCAGTGCAGCAGGGGGAGTGGCAGGAGGTGGGAGAGGGGGGGGGTGGATGCAGGCATGTGCAGGCGGCGGGAAATCCTATTAACGTTGCAAACGCGTGCGCTCGTTGCTCGTCGCAAAGTGCGAAGCAATTAAGAATTTATTTAACACCGTCACAAGCAATTAAGCACTTTTCATTCATTCATGGCCGATGCCGCGCTGCGACACACGCGATACTCGCGACACACGAGAGAGAGACACGAGACAACCCGACACTGACACATTTTCACCAATGGCCGCTGCAGCTGCTGTTGCTGCTGCATTGTTGTTGCTGCTCGCTTCCTGCAGTGCGCGGCAAAATAATTCGCATATTTGGCACGCCACTTGTCTGTGTTTTTGGCCATGGGTAATCGATGACCATGCAAATGATCAACAGCAGGGTGGAGAGGGGAAAGTAGAAGGAGGAGGCAGCATGCTGAACATGAGGTGCAGCTGCTGCTGCTGCCATATCTAAACACGACATGACATGGCAGGCAGCTTGACCGAAGCACCGCAGATAAAAACCCCATTACAACAATCATTAGCAGCCATTGGCAGGCAGCCTTCACTATAAAGTGTGCTATAAATCGCGTTCAGTTTAAGCGCAGATAGTTCTAAATCACGCATAAGTATATACAATATGTCTTGCGTATTAAATCTGTCGTTGGGGATTAATTAAAACTCGTTGCCTTGCAACACACGCGACTTTAATGTGTCCCGCTGCGGCAAGGTAAGGTTGCCACGCTAGAGCCTTCCTCTCTCTCTCTCTCTCAACCGTGCCTCACCGTGTCTGCGTCAATATGTTGATTAACTCATTTATTTATGAGCTGGCACTGATTCCGCTTAATGGCTTACTACGCTGTGTGGCGCTGCACTGTGGCATGGCGTGGCTGTGCTGTCGGTATCCTTGTCGTGGCCTTGTAAGAGCCAAGTGCATCAATATGCTTATACCCTGTGAGTAATCAAGCTTGAAGAGAGGTTAGTTTAACTGGGAGTGTGCAATATTAACGTAGGGTACCCTTTAGAAACATTGCTCTGCTTTGCTCTTTTTTTTTCATCAAGTGATCAACATAAGAGCAAGACTAGAATCTTTCCTTCTCTTTCTCATCTGTTTTCTGTATATTCTAGTGCAGCAATCTGTATATACTATGTAAGTAATTAAGCTTGAAGAGAGGCTACGTATGGAAGAGAATCTTTGATTCAATTTGATTCTGGCATGAAATCATAATAAGTATACGTAAGAAAGACTTCACAATTTCTTCTCTGCTTCGTTTGTCTTTTTGCTGTGTTTAGTATTCTAGTTCATTGTATTCTCTTCGCCAAGTTTACCCTCTAGTCGCGCACACCCGCTTGCTCTTTTGCTGCTCATCTTTTACATGTACTCAGGCTTGTAATTTTACAGCCCTTTCACTTATATTTACTGCTTCTCTTTTTTTTGGATAAATAAATTGAACTCATTAATTGGCCGAGTAAAAGCTGTTTCAGCTGGTCGAGCTATGATTCGAGGGAGGGGGCAGGAGTGGGTAGAGTATGGTCTGAGTTTGGTTGTGCAATATAAAGCACAGTACTTTACCGTTAATTACTCTGCGTGTTTACCGCTCATCGAAATTTTATGAATGGGTCGCTCGGCTTGATGCGGCGGCTTACGCGGCGGGTTTGAGGTTAAGTGCAAATGTGTACACATTTCTGCTCCCTTTTTTAATGTTTTTTTCAATTTGATTTTGCACATTTTTAATAATTAAACACAGGCGCACACACACGCACTGCCACCCACACACACGGCTTGTTAAGTGCTGCAGACCGAGAACTCTTTTTGCCACTGTCTCCTTTCTATCTATGAGTCTGCACAGCTGTCTCCCTCTCTCTGTCTCTCCCTCTCTCTCTCCCTCCCTCCCACTCTCTGTGTGTGTGTGGAAAAAAACAACTTTATAAATTATGCCAATCAAGCATAAGCGCGTTTTAAGTGCACCCCAACTGCCAAAGGGGCGACGCTCTCTACGAATGGGGTAAAAAACGCGGGCGCGAGTTACGCGCGAGTTGTCCGCGTGTTTGGTGCGCGACTTTTTCAGCCCGCCCCCCATCCATATGGAGCTTGATTATTGATAATGACTTTGAAATGAATTTCCAGCGGGGAAGTTAATTTAATTATGGCAATTCTTTTGATACGCCAAGCGCTTTACGCGCATAAGGAAGCGAAAGGAAGAAATAAACTGGCGGATATAACAGAATTAAGGAATACTTTTTAATAAAGCTTTGTTTGATTAACGCGTTGCCAAGTTGTGGGCGGGCGGAGTTTCTTTCCCATCATACTGACCCAGTTTTCAGTGGAAGAGATAATAACCAGGCCAGAACCAGCGCTCGTTTGAGCCTTAGGTAATCAGTACTTCCGCCTCGGTGTGGACCACTTGCTGCTGCTGCTGTCTAGCGAACTAGTTGCTGCCTGGCAGTTAGTCGCGCGTTTATAATTAAAACGTAATTGCCGCAATAAATTGCACAGACCGCAATGGCCAATGGCCAGCGCCAGTATGGTGACCAATTGAACAAGAGCCCGCGTTTTTCCATTGCGGTTATTACAGCTGGCAGTTGCTGCAGCTATAACCAGCAAGAAAGGGTGACTACGACATGCCGAAGGTGCTATGCTCTAGGTTTGTATATATTCTGATTGCTACTATACTAGTTATATTTAATTGTGCAGAATTGATTAATATTGTGTATATTCTATATTATTTTTTAACTTCATTGGCACTGAATTGTTAAGTTAATTCTATAATCAAAACTGATCTTACAAAAACCTGCATTTCGGCCTATGGTTTCTATGACAGCTATATGTTATAGTGGTTCGATTTTGATGAAATTTTATATGCATATTATATATATAAAAAAAGTTCGATGTAGTAAATTTGATTGCAATATCTCAACAAATAACAAAAATCGGCCGATAGTTTATATGGCAGCTATACGATATATCGGTACGAGCCAGCTCGTTCCGACTTATTTACAGTGTGCAGCAATAAGAAGCATGTGTGGCAAGTTTCATGTAAGTAAATCTAAAACTGAGAGACTAGTTTGCATTGCAACATACGGACAGACAGACAGACGGACAGAGAGACTAACAGAAAGAAGGAGAGATGTATGGACAGACGGGCAGATGGCCAGGCAGACATGGCTAGTTAGACTCCTCTGTTGATACTGATTTAAAATAGATGTACTTTATAGGGTCAGATATGTCGTCCAAGGTACGTTGCAAACTGCTCCCCACAATTAATATACCTTCCGTAAGAGTATAAAAACCCCACACACAGATAGTTCTCAATGTGCAGTTCCCGCTGCAAGTACTTACAATGTGGCGCCACCAATGTACATGCTGCCCTCGAATGGGCCAAACTCCTCCTCGGGCAGCAAATCTAGCATTTGGTAATCGGTGTTTATCATGAATCGCACATGATATTGGTTATAGTCGATCCATATTTTATGCCATTCGCCGCCGTTCAACCTGGCAGAGGTCAAAACGATTAGAACGTTGTTGCCTGCCTCCAATTTCGATCGTTCACTCACCTGCGATGCGAGTTAATCACCAGCTCCCGCGTGGTGCCCGTGCTGAGCGTGAAATTGAACGTCAATTGATAATCGCCCGTCAGGGAAACCATAAATGAGGGATAATGTGCGCGTATGGGTGGCTGAAAGAGAAGTATGGCCTTCTCCCCGGTGGTGCGGAAAGAGAAGGCAATGTCGCCCTTGCGCCAGCCGGGCACCTCAATGTACGACTGCGATGTGGTAAAGGTGACCACATATTTTTGTGTATCTGTTTGACAGACACAAACGCGTCGGTTAGTTTATTGTGTTTAGACTCCCTCTCTCCCCCTCTCTCTTCGCAAAACCAAACTCACTTGTCTCCACACACTCCAAGGGACCCAGAGTGATGCGTCCCTGCGCCTCGTCGTCCAGATCCTTTTGCTGCAGGAAGTACATGTTGGTTATGCCTAAACTGTGCGGTTCCTGGTAGTAGCCCTCGTCTGAATTCCATTTGTTCTCTTTCACATCGCAGTTGCATGATTGATTCGGGTCCACGCACGTCTTGTTGACGGAGCACGGACAAGCGCCTCTGAGTAACCAACAAAAAAAAGGTGAAAGGTATTAAAAAACGCACAGACAGAGGCCAGAGTATATATGTACGAGTACATGTGTGTGTGTATACGTATGTGTGTCTGCATACATTTGCATGCATTTTGGAGGACGGCCGGCAATTTGACGAGAGTCCACTTTGAGCCGCAACTTTGGGTAAAAGGGTTGAGGATTGCGCATTTCTTTTGGCGATTTATTGTCGGCATTTTTGTTTTGCCATTTATAAGTGCCACACACGGTACATTCCAGAGTATATTGTGATCAATGTTGGGTTTGTAACAGCTGTGTGGAGGCAAAGATTGAACGCTTCTGCAAGTACTACATCATCATGGCGCAGTTGCCAGAGAGACAGACATTCCCCCCCTAAGCAACTTCGTTTAATTTTTAAAGTCAAGTCAAATCTCTGCCAAGCAAATATATTATATAGCGTTGCATGCCACAAGTTTGGCCAATCAATCTTCGATTCTCAAACTGGCACTATAGTGTATTGATGCAATCGTTAAACGTGGTTTCTCCTTTTGTTTATCTGGCGAGCGAATGCGGTTTGCAATGCATGTGCCACATCCGTTTCCGTTTTAGCCAGCGAGCGCGTTGCAAGCAGCAGTAGCAGCAGCAAAGGCATAGCTAGAGCTAGTATAGAACCACAGCCAAACGAAAGCGGCAGCAACAACAACAACAACAGCAACAAACAAACAAACGATGCTGTCAAATTTTGAATGAGTAAAGACCAAAACTACGATCCAATGATGGATGGCTCAATGGGTTGCTGCAGTGCCCGCAGAGCGTAGAAAAAAAAGAGGAAAAAGAGAGAGGTAAGGAGAGATAGAGAGAGGGAGAGAAGGAGAGTGAGAGGGAGAGATGGAGAGTAAGAGGGACACAGAGTGGGGTAGACAGCGCAGGGAGCAGTCAGCTAACTTCACATATTTTCTGTGTGTTGCTCCTTTGGTTCGACTTTGGCACGACTGTATAAACACACTCGTGCACACCCCCTATACACACACACACACTTAGATACGCACACACACATAAACACACACTTTGATGTATATGTGTTGCGAAATTGTGCTAAAGCGTAGTTTGATATTGCCGCATCGTAGTCAAGCAAAGCAGTTCCATAAAAAAGTGAACAGTGTTTAGGCTGGCTGCCTGTCTGTCTCTCCTCCCCTCTTCCACTCTCTTTCCATCTGTCTTTCTCCCTCTCTATCTCTTTAACGAATTGATTTAGTGAAAGCGGAAATTAGTGACGCCAGCCAAACCAAAAGCAACAACGAGTGAGTTACTCGAAAACGGCAACTTAAAATTGCTGCCAGCTGTTGCCTACTTTGCTGCGCATGATGTATTGTCAGAAGCCTTTCTCTGTCTCTCTCTCTCTCTTTCTCACTCTTGCTTGCTCTCTCTCGTCCTGCTGTCTCTTTCAACTGCTGAAGTGCTTGAAGAAATTAGGCGTAAAGACTAAATTTGTGCACAAAGCCATTCATTTTAAAAAGGCTGCCATAAGAAAAATTACCAAGCAAAAGTTGAAAAAGAGTTGTTCGACAATATGGCGGCAACACAAGCGAACGCACACACGCACACAGCTGCACACACACACACACAGTTACACATGAGCAAGGCTCAGTCATAAACCTTATTAGCGCTGAGCCGGAAACATATTTGCCCGACATAAATACAACTCAGCCTTTTATGCCCACACAAATACGTCAGTAAGTGTGACTGTGTGCGTGTGCGTCTGTGTGTGTGTGAACTCTTCTTTTGCACTTTTGCAATTTTGTATTTTGCTTCATATGTTTTACTTTGGTATTTGCCATAAATTTTTTGCTTGCCTTTGCCTTTGTATCTTTTAACGATTCTGTTTCTGTTTCTTTTCGCACTGGAAATGTTGCCAACGTGCGCTGCTCTGACTGACTGCAAAAAATTGCAGAAATTTAAAGGGGTACTCAGAAAATGTAAACCTGCTCAATGTTGCCTAATCTACAATAATATACAATAAACAGATATATGCCAATTATTTCCCTAGGGTACTTAGCATTCGGTCTAAACACGCCACGTGCTTCCGCTTGCTTGCTCGGGTTTTCAGCGCCATAAAATTTTATGCTCCAATGAATAGAAACAAATGCCGCACATATAACTTAACCAGCAAGGGACAACAGAGTGAGAGGGAGAAATAGAGAGAGAGACAGAAGTATGCAACAGTTTTGTGTGCAAAAATCAAATTTGAAGAGCCCTGGCGCACACAGCAGGCGGCCAGTCAAAGGGCAGCCGAGGCAGCAGGCCGAGCAGCATGACAAATTATGCAACTGGCATGGACACACACACTCACACACTCACACGCATACACATGATGCAAGACGAGCATTGAGCTGACAATTGTAGACATGCCTTGTTGTTGTTGTTGCAGCTGACACAAATGTACGCAAATCGATGCGTTATGAAAGTTAGTTGCACAGTGTGTGGCACACAGCAATGCCTGCCTGCCTGCCCCCGTGTGGATAAATATGTCAGTTAGCATTAAGTGTGTGGGCCCAGGCGTTTATATTATGCATGTTCGAGCAATTAATTTAAGTTTCGTTTACAATTGAAATGCCAAGCAGCACCAGGCCTAAGCCAACTGCCCCAGCACCTCCTTGCCCCAGCCTGGTTGCTTGCCAAATGAAGGATTTATATTGTTGGATTACCGCACGTACGCAAAGCGGGCGAGCGAACTATGCACTGGAGCAGAACGTGCCACACACACACACACACACACACACACACACACACACACAATGCCACGCACAGTGCCAGACCAACAAGTTAAGCAAATAGACTGCAACATTAATTGTGTGGCTTGTGGTGGCCAGTAGAACCGCATTCCAGCTGCCAGTCTAGTGCATAGCTCTGAGTTGGACAGGCATAGGCAGTGCATAGAGTACAGTGGGCAGAAAAGCAATTAGAAGTGAAGAGAATGAACCTTAATAAATTAGTTAAGATCAGTTTAGATCGAACATAGCTAGAGCAGAAGTACAATGAGAAAAAAGGCAACTAAAAGAAGAGAGAATAAATCGAACTAATTTAGATTAGATCAGGCATAGACAGTGCCCAAGCACAGTGGGTAAAACAACAACTAAAATTGAAGGGAATCAATTTAAATAATCTAGATTCGATCAGTTTATATCTTACATACGCAGATCAATTAAACTAGCAAAAACCTCATCAGTTAGGATTCATTCAACCTGCCCCACTGTGCAGCACAATTTGGTGGCGCGGCCGCACGTAAATCAAATATGCAGTGCCGGACACCCCAAAGCTAACTGAATGACAGCTGAGTGGCCTGGCCTGGCCTGGCCTGGCGTGAGCTGAGCTAAGTTCGCTTACCTCTTGACATTGCCCAGAAAGTCCACAGTGAGATTCTTGGCCGACGAGGTGAACCAAGTGGACGAGTGCAGCTCCAGCTGTGCACGATAGCAATCATATTTGATGTATTGTGTGCAGTACAGCGAGTGCGAAATTAGCTCCTGCAGCATGTGGGGAGAGAATTCACGATAGCGTATATTGAAACTGAAGTCAGTCTCGCGTGCCGACCGCACATCCACCTGGCTGGGCAGATTGTGTTCCACAATTGTCTTTGTGGCATTCTCCAGACTCTGGAAATCGCACTTCACATGCGCCGGCGGGAACACCCCGTTGCCATCGATATCAATCAGGTATACATCGGATTTGGTAAAGCCCAGCAGTGCCAGTTCCTCGCATGTCTTGCGATACTTGGTGAAGTGACAGTTCTTGCCAATGTAGCCCGTGTGCTTGCAGTCGCAGGTGACGCGATCGTCCTTCACAAAGCACTTGCCACCATGCTCGCAAGTATTCGGTCTCTTACAAGGATCAATGTAGTTGCAATTGTCCAGCGCCACTTCACCCACCACACGCTCTGTCTTCACCACATGTCGGGGTTCAATCAGATGCGCATTGATCTCTATGTCGCGTATGCAACCCACCAATCCCATTGCCGCTGACTTGAGGCTGCTGCCAATGATCAGTTTGTCGCCAATGTTGAAGGTCAGTCCAAACATTTGACTCAACGTATGACGATAGTCCACTGTGAAGCGTATCTCGCCTTGCTTGTAGTCCAACTCCACACTGTGCCACGAGGTGGCACGATTAATTTTGATCACTGTCGAGTGCGTTACATTGTTGTTCACATCGGGCACCAGATCGAAGCTTAGCTTGTCCGAGCTTAGGCGTATCTTTGTGGCGTAGACAGAGTTTAGAATTTGGTGATGGCGGCGGCCATTTTGTAATTTCCGTTAGTTTTACATTTCCGGTGCGGTCCGTGTGTGTTATCGAAGTGTGCGTGTTGTTGTTGTCGTTGCATGCCCGGATGTGCCACGTGGGGCATGCAGGTGGTGGCAGATAGCAGGTGGCAGGTGGCAGGTGGCAGGAGGCGTGCGGCATTAGCGTGTTGCAAAATATTAGTTTTGTCATCGCAATCGCAGCACATGTAAAATAGCCAGAAAAATACAAAACTCTGTGTTAGCATTGCAAGTTTAAACGCTCGTTTGTCTATCTATCTCTGTGTGTGTGTGTGTGTGTGTGTGTGTGAGAGAGGAAAATAAATCAAAATTTTCAAATGCCCACAAAATCCACAATGCGCACAAGTCTGCAGCAGTCACACGCATACACACACACAGAGACAGATCGAGTATGATGCATATATTTCAATTTTGAAATGCCTTTGTGCATTAGGCTCGCTTAAATCATATTACGCATACGCCGCATGCACGCATTTTGCATTTACAACAATAACAACAACATGCCAAGCTGTTAAATTGTTAGCCATTAATTTGCAACAACAACAACAATAACAACAAGAAGAACGCGATTTGTGCGGCCTAAACAGATATTCGCTTGGGGAGTGGGCGGAGGCGCGTCATTTATGACACGCCCAGAGAGAGAGAGAGAGAGAGAGAGTGACAGCCCCACTATTACATTTAATATTTATAACTCACAGGCTGTTGTCCCAAATTGTGTAATGTATGTGTGTGTGAGTGTGCGTGCGTTGCGCGTATCATTTAAAATGCGCCCTGGATTAGCGCACGAACTGAACTGTAGCTTGTTGTTTGGTAAGTTGACTGCGCAGCCTGCGTATTTTTTTCTATATTTATTGCAACGCTACAATTTATATTTATCTTTGAAATTTTCGACAGTGCGAATCAGTTGGCAGAGACTGTGTATGTTTATTTGCTTGTGCTGTGAGCTGCGCTTTTTTCTCTCCCGCGTACGCGCTTATGCAAAATGCCAAAATACTAAAATTTTATTGCATATTTCATTAGAATTTCGGCAGCGTGAAGGCAAACAGTGTTACACTCACACTCTTCCACACACACACACTTATCCATACACTCTACTACAAATGTTGGCAATATTTCGCTGGGTTTTTATTTGTTGACTATTCCGACCATTTGCGCGCTGTCAATAAATTCGATTTTCGATTCTCGATTTGTGATTTGCGATTTACGATTTTATGCGGGGGAGGCATAGTTTTTATGCTAGCAACATTTGCCACTCCCCCTGCCACACAGCCTGCCACTCTCCTTGCCACTTTCCCTGCCGTTCTTCCTTCTCCCAACAACTGAGCTGACATTTTGTGTTGCCTACTTTTTGGCGCAAGATTTATTAGTTTGCTAAACGTGCAGGTGGTAATTTTGCAGCCGCAGCGACAAACAGTTAATAAATAAATAAATTGTATATCGATAAGGTTGCAATGCACTCACAATTAATGGCAAATTTAACTCTGTTAGTTGTTGTTGTTATTGTTATTGTTGTTGTGATATTTTATGCGCTTATCACAACATTTTGGCAATTTCAATTTGTGACGAAAAATATTATTAACATTTTGTCTCTCTGCCATATCTGCAATCAATTTCATATTAATTTTGCGACCACACACACACATACACACATTCGAATAGGCATATAAATCGTCAGAGCAATTTCAATAAGCCAAAAAGCCAAATGGAAAATTAAACGGCTTTCGTAGCATAAATATTCATTGCTATTACAACATTTTACGAGATGGCCAGCAATTTGTTTTTGAACTTCCATCCCTGCACCACCAACTGCACCTCATCACTGCCCAACCCCAATTTCAGCAACGTCTATTGACATTTGAGTTTATTTTTGAGTGGGTGGTGGAGGGGGAAATGACAAGGCAGCTTCGCAATCAAAAGCAAGAAAGTCAACAATAAAATGCAAATAAATATTGCACACATTGCATTGCTATATACAGTATATATACACACTTAAATATATGCATGCATATAGCTATATATATTTAAAAGTGCCTGTGTGTATTTGTGTGTGTGTGTGTGTTTATTTCCTTAGTGAATTTCCAAAATGTCAAGTAACCAAATAAACGTTCGAGTTCAGGACGTTTGTTTGTTTAAATATAGATAAATGCCACTGACATTTATACAAACACACAAAGCACACACACACACACACAGATGCCGACACACTGCTTACACGTAACCTGCATAATCAAGTGTCTGTCTGACTGTCTGTCCCGATGTCTGTGTGTGTGTGCGTGTGTGTGGCAGCTCTGAGCTGTGGGGGCTTGCGCTGAGTGGCATTAAGCTGTTGAGGGCTGTGTTTTTGTGGCCAGTAACAACGCACTTTTATATGCACCGCAATCTAGATTGCGCAATCATAATAAATGCATCATATTTTTGCCACACACACACACATGCAAATTTAACATTGCTCAAATTGTTGCACCAATGTCATAAATCTATGCAATACATATAAAGCACAAAGATTTCGCAGTGAAATTGCAACAAAAACAGCGACAAAGAGACAGATAGACAGACAGAGAGAGTGAGAGAGCGACAGCTCAACAGACATTTAAAGCTGGTGATCAATTTCGATAGCAGCGTGTTCTGGTATTTTCTTTCTAATATTTCAATGTTATGTGCAAAATTTAAGCAGATTATATTTTTAAATGAAAGTTTATTCCTTTCTTAATTGCTTTAATTCAAGACAAGAATAAAACATTTTTAATGTATTTACTTTCGTATATTTACAGCGTAGTTAACTATGCTCTTTCCCTCATTTCTTCTACTTCTCTTCTTCTTATAACTACCACAATTTCCACTCAAAACTCTTCTCTCTTTTTCCCAGCGAAATTGCTTTGCAGAACACGCGCTAAATGTTCCCGCTGGATTGCAGTTTGCTTAGCTCGTTCACACGCTCACGCACAAATCTTATGCGCCACTCCCTCTCCCCCCCCCCCTCACACATCTCTTCCACACACACATATGTATGTACATTTCATTTGCATTTCGCTTGGCCCCAAAACGCCGTTTGCTTAGTCGTCTTAAGCACACGTTGACGTCGAGTCGACGTCTTTGCCTTGGTCCACACGCCTGATACTGCTGGCTGGACTCAGCACAATGTGCACACTCATACACACACGAGCACAAACTAACACACACATGAGCACACTCTCACACACCCACAGCAACACTCGACTCGCCGTCAGCTCATAAGCTTGGGCGAATATATGCTTGAATGCTTGAACGCACACTTACCTCCCAGAAGCCATTTCCGGCACTGGTCGTGACGTCACTGTAGGCTAACACTGCGCCCGGTCGACTGCTGCGGAAATCGAATTTAATATTAAATTCTTCGGCGTGATTTATGGGCCACCAAATGTGTGATGTCGCAAAGGGATATGTGATGGGTATGACATTCACTTCGTTCTCAAAGAATTCCGCCTCCAGCACACCTGCAACAAGATTGAAGTACCACACACACATTATTTACTTCCCTCCCCTGTCATTTTCCACACTCACCATGATAATGCACTTTGGGATTGCCACGCTGCAGCTCGTACAGTATGGAGATGTCATTGTAGTACACATACTTCAGGCTGCCCACAAAATTGTTGTGTGACAGCAGACCCTTCTTCTTGTTCAGGTCGGGACCGCCGCCAAAATAGATTTCCGGATCGAAGAGCAAATTGCCGCTCACCGTCGCAGGCAGCTCAAGTATCTTCTGCTGATGATCGAGTATAATGCGCACACTGCGCTGTTCATGCAAAATGGTCAGATTGTGCCAATAGCCACGCGTCAGATCATCAGTCAGTACAGTAGAGATGACATTATCGCCAAAGTCCATCTCCACATAAATCGATTGATTGCGTATGGCAGCTGCAATGTACTGATGCTTGAGTGACTCGCCGCTGGCATAGAACAAAGCGGAGTCATCGAAATTGGTGCGAAACATCAGACTGATGCGTATTGTCGAGGAGTGCACACGATCCTTCCAGTCGTAGATGCGATAGGAGACATAACTGGCGCCGCGCAGTGTGATAATTGTGGCAGCTGCAGGCAAAAGATGATTGCAATTATAGTACAGCAAAAAACTCGTCATTATTTAAGGCATATATCGTTGTATATTGCCCCCTCTCCTTTAATCCGCACCTTTTTCTGTATCAAGGCCTTTAAACTATTCCACTTGGTCGCTTAATGCAACTGTTAGCATATTTGCACTTGGCTTCCATTTGCCGCGTTCGCAGCTTACCACAAAAACCCCGAGCAAATTTAAACAACTTTCCTATGTGCTTTTATGTTGTTTTTTTTTCTGCACCCCCCTCCCAGCTTGCCCTGCTGCACTGCGTCGCACTGCATTATCTGCATGGCACACAAAAAACGAGTTGAGAGGCGGCACAAAAATAGATTATATTGTTTGGACTATGACTGTGTGTCCAACGTAGCCTCTAGGCGTTTATGTTGCTGTTCCTGCCCAGCCCTACTCTGTGTGTGTGTGTGCGAAAGTGCAAATCGCATAACGCTGGGGTTTTTCTGTTACTTTTACTGGCTGGGTCCGCAGTGACAGCGAAATGCTGCCCGCTTATCTGACACATATTCACACACACACAGAGACACTTCCACCTCAGCCCACACGTGCGCCCACGTGCCACGCCCAGTCGATAACACAGCAGCAGCAGGCATACTTCATAATTTTTTTCTGTATACATACATATATATGTTGGGAATTTGGCGGAAATGTAAGTGCGCGCAGTGCGGTGTGCGCGCTAGCACAGAAAAGTATGCTACAATTTTTTCACCGCTTCTTTTAAAAATCTCCCAAGGTGCCCGCGGTACTTAGGCTGCTCCAGTTAGCACAGCAGCGCCTCTCTCCCTTTCTAAAGCAGTCCCGATTTGGAAACATGCACGCAATTCTTGCAGCTGCCACAGCGGGTGCCAAACTGCCTGCAGACATCAAGCAGTCGCATGCCACTTATCACATTACCGAAGATAACCCGTTGCAATGGATATACCGCCAGTTTCTTGAAGCTAATGCTATAGCGCAGCAGTCCTTGTGGAAATTGCTGGCGATAATCATTAGAATAGGAGAGCACACCCTTTACTCTTCTCGCATCGATAAGGGATGCTCCATTATGATGATTGTCGAGAGCATCGCGTCGCTGTGGCACCACAACTCCCTCCATCCAGAGTTCGGGAAATATGTGTAGGAATTTGTGCGCCTGCACATCGTTGTCGGTGGCAAGGCGCACAAATTCAAGCACAACTTCCGGACTCACCTCCGTATAGAGTTGTATGATGATGCGGCCTAGGAACTGCCCTTTTCCCACATGCAGATCGAAGAATACGAGCGGTCGCAGTATTTCGTTGGGTGTGCGCCTCCGTCTGCCAATCGTTGAAGGCTCTGGCAAGAAGCGACTATATTTATGAAGCACTTCATGTGGCACCCTTGGTCTTTGTTCCGCGGGCGCATGCTCAACAAAGCGTTCGTTATGGCAATCGACTTTCGACTTGGCCTGCTCTAGACGGCAACCCAGACGTTTGTTCTCCTCCTTAATTCGCTGTGCCAGTTTTTGTTTAATCCCTATGTTGGGTTTACGTGCATCGTGAGTGCGATTGAACGATTGAACTTCACCGTTCATACGTTGAATCGCATTCAGACGCCGTAGCATGAGCAGATTCTCACGCAAGATACTCTGCTTCACGCCCAGTTCACGTGTCAAGGTCCTCAGATCGAGCACCGATCTGTGCACCGTCTTCGCCGAAAACGGCATATGTATTGTTGAGCGAGCGCGATTGATTAAATTCCGATAGAGATGGAAGCCTTGTAAGTCTCTCAGGCTTTGGAACACTTCTGTATTATATGTGTCCCTTGGAGCCGCCAAGGCATATGTTGATGCCGGTGCTGTTGATCGCCGTTTCCTTTGTACGGCATATACCAGCTGTCTATACTCCTCGAAAGTTGGCAATCGATGTTGGGGCAATATTTTCTGGGCCAGTCCTACGTTCTTCAACAGAGACTTGGCCAATTTCTGTGCCTGTATTCTGGCAGTTAGTGCCGTTGGTGCGTGTATATTAATCTCCGAGTATCCTGATTCCAGAAACATTTGGTGCGTCATTTTAACACATTAAAACTTTGCTTGTCAGTGGATTAAAACCTAGAACAAACACTAAACAAAAACAACAAATACCTATATGAAAACAAATTTTTGAAATTAATAGAATCGCCTACTTTGTGTGGATACCAAGCTCAGCTAGTGCGTAGATTGTCCGCACTATATTTCCTACTCATCTGCAAATATTTAAGTATAAACTTCTGTTTTGGTCACTGTTGGTTTTTACCATGATTATATGTATGTGGAATAAGCACCAACATCAGTTAAAGTGTGGCGATCAATGCTACGCAAATAGTACCTGTGCACCGCAATACCTGCGACCCTTGCACCTGGTACGAGATGAACTTAGGTAGTTCTACCCTACGCAACATCCAGCGCAGTCCGGACGCGTCGCAGGATTGAGCATGTTAAGGATCGCAGTGTATATAAAGCCAGCGGTTTCCGGAGATAAGTACACAGTCAGTGAGTGATCATCATGGCAAGAACTACACCAGTAACTAACTTTTTCACCGCCTCTGCAGCACCCAAGCTATCTTCTGCCTATACAGCACCCAAGCCAACCAGCATCTCTGTGGCAATGAAGTCAACCACTAGCTCTGCAACTACTATCAACTCTGCAGCATCTACCAGCTCTGCAGCACCTAAGCTAACTACTGCGGCCTATGCCGTGTTCTTGCATCGTTCTGTGATGAAGCGGAAGCGCGCACACTTTTTAAAATATTCGGAGAGCAAGATTAACTTGAGCGATCATCTAATCGACTCACAGAAGCAGCGCATATTCTACTGCTCTTACGAGGATGTAAAGTTCATGGCGCGAGAACAGAAATTCAGAAATTTCTTACATAATAAACGCGCTGATCGCCTGAAAGCAATCAAAATTAAGAAGGCTCCCAAGTTGAAGCGATTGCAGTGAAGCTTGAAGGAAGACATAGAAGACACAACAACTCCAGTGCACGAGAGGAAGAGCGAAAAGAACAGAAATTTACGCCGTAATCAGACAATAATAGAAAAGGAAATTCATTTTTATATATTTTATCAAATACCCCTTTGTAATTTAATAATTTATCTCTTAAGAAAGCTAAATAAATAATTAAAAATTGTATCATGAAGTTACATTTTGTTCTTACTCAACTGAGAAAATTTGACTAGAGGTTTCTTTTTCAGCTACTGAAAGTTTTATAGGCATTTCCCATGGCATAGAATGGTGTAATGTATGTTTCAAGCAGAAAGAGGCACTTCTGATTCCACTATACGCAGTTCTTTATCACCATCGATAGTCGGTTCGATGTGAATATGGTTATCTGCTTGTCAAAGGGACTAACAGAGCGAAAACTATAAAATTATATCTTATTATTGCATGATATTTATATCTTCTTCTTTATAATTGGTTTATGCCACCTTGTACTCCCTAAACCGATGATGATTAAACCATTTCTGAAAGTCAGGTGCGTAGCAGGAATACGCAGTCGAGCATGCTTGACTTGCCATACAATAGATGAGTGGTGCCCTCTCATACACTTGCGTTTTAAAATTGCGAGTGTGTGCACAAAGTCTGTACCGTTTTCTTTCTTACGAAAAGATAAGCCCGAACAGCAATGCCGAAGTCTCACGAACGTGTTTATACTCGTACATGTGTCGGCAGAGCTTGGGCAGAGGCACTTCGTAAATGTGTCGGCAGAGCTTGGGCAGAGGCACTTCTTCTGCAATAGATGAACCCCTTAGGTAACCTTCAACAAGGAGTTAAATTGTATTTTTGCAAAAAGGGTGCAGATAAAGCCGACCCACGAACACCTGTGCTGTCCGTCCTACCTGCGACTTCTATATCTAGGAGCGATTGCGGTGCCCAGGTAGTGAAATTCTGCGAAAACCCGCAAGGATGACGGATAAACTAGTGGCATTCCGCGAAAAACCGCGAGATGACGCCACGCGTCGCGGGATTAAGAAAGGCGAAAGATTAAGGTCAAAGGATACCTGCGACGATCAAGGTCTGATGTGTATATAAAGTCAAGGATCTTACGAGCACAAAGTACAGTCAGCGAGTGATCATCATGGAAGCAACATACACCACACCAGCAGCAGTAGCAGACGTCTCCGCAGCACCAAACTCTACAATGGCAGAACTCAACTCCTCTCAGACGGAACCCAACTTCACGCCAGCGGAGTCCAACTCCACTATGGAAGAACCCAACTCCGCCTATGCTCTGTTCAGGCATATCCGCGAGTTGAAGCGGACGAGCAAACGCTCACACTTTATCAAAGTATCGCAGACCAAGATTGACTTGACCGATCAACTAATCTGCAAAGTGAAGCAACGCAAGAAGCAGGGCACCATCAGCAGCGAGGATCGAGAGACACTGTGGCGAGAAAAGGACTTCAGAAAATATCTCCGTCACCGAGTCAAGCGTCACGAGAAGGAAATGAGGAAACTTCAAAAGAAAATTCTCAAGATGAAGGGCTTGTTGTAAAGCTAGAAGGGAGAAGAAGATGAGCCAGAGGAGAAAGAAACTATAACGAACGACTAAATGACCACCACGACAAGTTCATGTATTATTAGGCCATAATTTTATAAACAGAACAGCTAGTTAAGTTAGGATATCTTGACGTGATATTTATCAAGGGACATATTATGTAGTTTATAAGTTATTTCTTAAGAAATCTAAATAAAAATATTACAAACTTAACATAAAAACCAATTGTGTTCTTACTAGACATCAGCATTAATTTCTAGACATCAATCTTACAAATGAATTCTCATTATACAGGAATTCATTTAATTCAAAAGAAATGTGTAGAGTTTTTGAGTACTCATTTGAAGCATTGAGGGCCTTTGAAATGAAGACTCTTAAATATGAATGGATGCTCTAAAACTTATTATCAAATGAAACAAAATTACGAGTAATGTCTGTCGTTCATTGGGTTAGTTCAAAAAATACATATTTTATATTTAGTAATTATATTTAGTTCAATAAATACATATTTTAACTTGACAAAAACTTAAACCCGTACCTTGCCTTGTATAGTACAATATATTAGCTCACTGTACTGTACCATGATGAAATTATATCAGTAGGTCTCATCGGCACCCGAAGTGTTGTTGTTGACTCCCTTATTGCTTGTGCTCACTTGATACAATTGACGTTCATGTTACTGTCTATACATATCCGAGCATACAATTAGGGAGAGGCTTTCAACGACAAGATAACCTTTTATAATTTCATGTACTCTAAATATAATCTAAAATACTGTACTCACTATGCAGTGAATTGAATAGGGTATATTAATTAATTAGGCAGGTTTAATAAACATACAACATATACTCAAATTAATTGTAAGTGAGTTTTGATGCAACGATGTTGAACTTAAGTTGTCTGCAAATATTTGTGTAGAAGTTTATTTTACGTTTTTACCCTAAATTTTGGTGATGCGCTAACATAAACTTTTACCTGAGGTGAAAGTGTTTTTCAGTCTATAAAGCACGGAGTACAGCGACACAGAGAACACCTGCACTGCCCACTCTACCTGCAATCTCTGCAGCTGGGCGCGATTGCGGTGCAAGGTCAGGTAGTGATACCCTATGAAAAACCACAGCGCGGTCGCGAAGTCGCGCGTGGCGGAATTAAGAAGGATACCTGCGAAGGTCAAGGATCGTAGCGTATATAAAGTCAGTTGCCTCAGGACATCAGCACACAGTCAGTGAGTGATCATCATGGCAGCAACTACACCAGCAACAATTACATACGCAGCACCTAATGGCTTCGCCGCACGTAACGACTGGGTAACACCCACAGCCGCCTATGCCTTATTTTTGCATCGTTCCGAGATGAAGCGCAAGCGCATGCACGTTATAAAATGGTCGCAAAGCAAGATTCGCTTGACAGATCATCTGATCATCAAACAGAAGCAGCGCATAGCCAACTGCACTAACGAGGATCTGCAGTGTTTGGCGCGAGGACAGGACTTCAGGAATTTTCTGTACAATCAAATTGTGCAGCGCCAGATGCAGCAGAGGGCTGCCGCTGCTGCAGCACGCAATCCATCCATCACTATTGCAGCACCCACAACATCCACCGTCATCGCAGCACCCATGCAATCTACCATCGGCGCAGCACCCAACCCTATCACCACCGTCGCAGCACCGAACCCTATCACCACCATCCACCCACCTATTGCCTGGGCTGAACATAAGATACGCACTCCAGCCTGTGCTATATTCATGCATCGTGCTGAGTTGAAGCGGAAGCGCTTGCATCCATTTAAAGTGTCGCAGACCAAGATCTACTTAACCGATCATCTGGTCCATAAACTCAGGCAGCGCAATGGCAACTGCAGCTTCGAAGATAAACAGTTTATGGTGCGAGAAATGACCTTTAGAAACCAACTTAATGGCAATCTCCTCGATCGTTATAGAAAGATGAAGAATATGCACATGACGGTTTTGCAGAAGAAGCTGAAGAGACTGCAGTAAAGCTTGAGGGAGACTTGGAAGAAGTAGGACAAGATCTACTTAAGTGCAGATGACGTGATATTTCTAAATAACTATTTAACATTTGTATAAATACCTTACGCAATATATAAATAAATAATATTAAATGATATTAAATTATTAAATTGTTCTTATTCAACTATTTTAAATTTTTACAAATACCTTAAGCAATATAAATAAATAATATCAAAAATCATAAAGTTAAATTGTTTTTATTCAACTGCAAAGATTGGACTAGAGGTTTCTCTTTCAGCAACGATTTTATGATAAGTGTACCCGGCTGCCATAGTATAACTTAATGTGAACTGATAATGTGTATAACAGAAGAAGGTTTCTCTGACACCAGAAAGAGTATATATTCTTAATCAGCATCAACAATCGAGTCCATATAGAGCTGTCTGTCTATCTTATCGTATGTCTAAGGCTATAAGAACTAGTACTACCAAATTTGATGATCATATTTCTTTATATAGTACAGATATTAGGTTAATTTAAGAATTTTGGCCAAGCTCCTCTAAGGCAGTTTTTATCTGCTTTCTTTATATTTGAAATTTAGCAACTTTAACTGTGTTGGTGGCCAAAACTAGCAGCTGCATTTCCTACCAAATTAGTAGCACTCTGTCTGCCATTCTTTCGCCTTCTCTCTCCCTCATACCCTTCTTCTATCTCTCTCTGGCTGTCATTCAGTCCAGGCCTCGCCACATTTGACAGCAGCTTCTCTTCACTGGCGGCGGCATGTCATGTCATGGGCAAGAATGGCCAAAAAATCTGGCAATCGCTTTCAGAGAATTTCATGGCTGGGCTAATGATTTTCATGCCGTGCACATTCCGCTGACACTTGAAGGATGCAGTGACGGAGTGAGAGAGAGGCGTCGCACACTTGGTTGTCATTTTAGTTATTGCATTACAGCTGCAGCAGCAGCAGCAACAGCGTCTGTGCGTTTGATTATGTCGCACATTCAATGTTCTACTACCTATGAGTGTCATGGCGGGGCTGCTCCATGTGCTGCCTGCTGCATGTGCTGTGTGCACGCTTTTAATGGCCTGACACTGTTTCCGTTGCAGCAGCTGCAACAGTAGCGAATTGTCGACAACTGCAACATGAAACTAACGACAACCGGTCCTCAGGGCTAAGGCCAGCAGCAGCAGCAGCAGCTAGAGGAGGAGACGAGATGGCAGCAGGTCGTGGACTACAACTGTGCAATTTGCTTGCACTTCTTCCGCCTCACAGACGCGCCCGCTATCTGCTCCCCTCTCTCTCACTCTCTTGCACTGCGTAATTGTGATCAGTGGCAGCTCGACAAACTGTGCACATCGCACGTCGCGCATGCATCGCACATCACACGGTGCCAGTTGTCCTTGACAGACGCCATTTAGAGAGTCAAAGAGTGAGAGAGAGAGAGGGTAGAGCGCGTGTTATTTTCAAAATGGCCGCCACATGCCGTTACAGCCAGCGAATTGTGCAATTTGCAGCTGTCCAATGGAGCTCGCGCGTTTTCATTAGCTTTTGCTGCTTTGTTTTTTTCCGCTGCTTTTTAGCCATTTTATTTGTTCAATATTTGCATGCGAAATTGAGCAAAATGAGAGAGTAAGAGAGAGAGAGACGTTTATAGAGTACTGAGATACTCTGTTGTATAGTGAAAAGGAGATGCAAGAAGGAATATAAAGACACTTTTGAACCCTTCAATAAACTATTCTCTGTTGTATCCAGCAGTTGTATAGTGAAAAGGAGATGCAAGAAGGAATATAAAGACACTTTTGAACCCTTAAAGAAACTATTCTCTGTTGTATACAGCAGTAGTTCTGATCTGCCCTTAACTTTATTACAGAGTATGCCTGCAGTCGTCTATGCCCTGCTCACTCTAATTAAACAATATTGTACAAAAAATGTATATAGGGAAAATAGCTAAACGAGCTGCTCAATTTTTAATGGTTTGACATTTTTAATGGCCTTGCGTGACTTAATTGGAATTATGGCTGCATGGAATTGGCTTTATGTCATTAACTAAATGCCTGCCAAAGTGGGTGAATGACAGAGGGGAAGAGGAGCAGGGGCAGCTGCTAAAAGGCCAGTTAGTGTATATTTTGAGCTCAACAAACTAATTTTGCGCACATTTTGCCCGGCAGTCAAAAAGTCAAACACTATTTTGCATAATTTATGGTCAGGTCATTAGCGTGTTTAAAACTGCAGCCCAAGCCGGACTGAGCTAGGGGTAGAGGCTGGAGCCATGGCTAACCGCAAGCAAACAAACATAGTTTATAATTAAAACAAAATGGCGCTGCCAGGCTGCACACCCCGACGGCAGACCGCATACACAAATAGACAGAGAGAGAGGGATAGAGAACTGTTCTCTTTGCCTCTCTCTTACTCATGCTCTCTTTCTCATACTCACTGTAGATGTCGCAGTGTTCGCCCTCGTAGTGGGTGCCAAAGCAATCGCAGGAGATGCCCGAATAATGGTTGATACACCGCGAGCCAACAAAGCAGAGATTCTGCCGCGAGTCGCACATGTCGGAGCATCCCTCGTTGACATTCTCATGCTTGGTCGCGACCAGCGGAACTATCGGCAGCAGATCGGATGCTGCCTTCCCCGAGCTGAGCACCACATTGCGAATGCAGCCGACAAACGATTCGGTGATATATTTGACACCATGCAGCTTCTCCTCCGACGAGAGGCCTGTGAATGGAAGGCATGGAATGCGAATTAGATGAGAGCTTTGTGAAGGAGGGAGGCGCTGGGGCTGGGGCAGGGGATACTCATGGGTTTGAGGTTTATAGAGCTGGGCGTGCTTAATAGTTGGTCAACATTTGGCAGTACACACACACACACATAGACACACACATGGACACACACGGACACAAACAAGATTAATTAACACGAGTGAAATATTTGAAAGCGGATTTAAACCGAGCGAGTGAAAGGGGGGCAACGGGGGAAAGGGAATCCCTTCTGTGTGTATAATAATGTTTTGTTTACAGTTCGAAAAGTTTTGATGCCGGCGCTTTCATATATTGTTTAATTAAAAAAGTTCCCATACACTGGGGAAAATAATTCGTGCTGTGCGCAGTTTAAAGTCAAATAAATCCCTTCAAATTAATTTGATAAAGAATCTCGATAAAGAATTCGAAAATAAATCTGCATGTGAGAGAAAAAAAGGATTAAAATATGCAAAATATATTTCACATGCGCTGTTCACATTTCTGTTGTTTGTTTGCTGGATTGATCAATTTTTGATTGACGCCGCGGGATGCAAAGAATGCATTCAAAAGCGATTTCCGTTTGAATATTTTTTGTGAATTGTTGAGGTGCGTCTAAACGTTGAGCGTGTCCTATTTAACCCCAGCTAACCCCTTCAGGCGGGGGATGGGTAGAAGACTGCAATCAATGGTCCATTCTACGGTGCACAATGGGAGCTCTTCATATTTCGTCAGGGTGTCTGTGCGCGGCTTTTGAAGCGCCAAATAATTTAATTTTCAAATAGCATACAAAAGCAGCTTTCAAAGTCATATACACGCGCTACACACGCGCTCACACACACTCACACATACAGAGAATACACTAAGACACACTTGCAATCATATACAAGCAGTGGCAGACATACATAGACACACACATACACTCTCTCTCACACACACAATACCTGCAAAATGCGCACTAAATTCAATGGCAAATGAGCAAGTGCAACTGTGTGGGAGCTTGTCTATGCCTGTATGTGTGTGTGTGTGCCAAATTCGATTTTCAATTTTCATTTTCAGATTTGCCGCACACGCGTTGCTCGTGTGTGTTTTTTTTTCTCGTTGCACGCTTCCAATTGCCACAAAATCATTGCATATAGTCGAGCATCAGCTTTAATGGTGCTGTGGGAGATAGGGGTCGTAGGAGGGGGGAGGGGGATAGTGAAATAGATTTTGTGAGAGGCAAACAGACAATTGATTTTGGCACTCACCTCCGACCAGCACCACCGATGGCAGATTCGTGGAGACGCCGTAGTTGTACTCGTGATTCAGACCTTTCAGATAGACCTCCTCCTGACTATTGTCGACGCGTGCAATTAATCTTGCGCCATGGACATCGATGCGCACCTGTGCAGCAGCAGCAGCAGTCGCGGCAGTAGACAAAGAGACACAGAAAGAGCGAGAGAGAGAAAGAGAGATAGAGATTGAGTAAGTGAGAGAGAGAGCGAGTTAGGGCGATGCGAGGAGGATGTGAAAGATATGGAGCATAAAACCAATAAACCAGCTAGCTACGCTGCAAGCTCGCTCTTGGCCGATGGGCGTGGCAGTTGCACAAATACACCCGCTCACACACACGCACACAGACAAATGATAAAAATTTATGAATTTATGCGTTTTGGCCCCGAGTTGAAGTTGCAAGCGCTGGGCGATAAATTGTTGTAGTTGTTGCAGTTACCCTAACGTTGCTCTTGTTGTTGTTGCTAGTGCTATTGTATTTGCTACTGTTGTTGCTAATGTTGCTGTTGTTATTGTTGCGCATGAAAAATCTACGAAAATGAATTGCAACTGCTGCGTGCACATTGCAGGGATCAGCTGAAATTCATTAGGAATTTGCGTGTTATTTATGAGTGTCTGTCTGCCTCTCTGTGCGAGTGTGTGTGTGTGAGTGTGCCTGTAGGTGTGCCAGTCTATGCGTGCGTGTGCGTTGCCTGGCATCTGCCTGGGTGTGATTAGTAGTGGATATGTTTGTTTTAAATATGGAAAACACGCAACGATCTCGAATGCTTCGTTCGACCGACCAACCTGACCGCCCGTCCTCCCCCGCCAGCCTGTTATTGATGATGATACTGCCAGCAGGAGGACGTCGCACGCTGCGACTGAGCCACACACACTCGTACCCCTTTCCGGCGGAGGTGAGTTAACAAAAGTTGAGCGTTCATAAATCAACCTGTACGCTTTGTTATAAAACTTTGATAAAGCGTTTTACACTAAACAAACCATGCACAGTCAGTACAACAGCAAGCAGACGCATGCACGCACACGCACAGGCATGCCACACACTCATGCAGGGACATGCACATACACGCACATGCAGTCGTACAACACTTATGCATTGCAATCTTGCTAATTGCCTGCTGAACGCATGTGTGTGCTAATGTTGCCAATAACAGCAGCAGCAACAACAGCAACAGCAGCAGCAACAACAGCAGCAACAACAACATATGTTGTTGATTGAAGAAATTGTAGGCTGCTAACAACAGCAGAGATTATATCTATAGAACCAAAACAAAGAATTGACTGCGAAATTGAAAGAGAATCAATGATACGTTTTGATTTCTTGCTGCGCAAAGTGATTCTCTTTATGGATTCGATTTGCAGATAGACGTATTGAAATGTGAAACGGCATAGATGCCTATGGGAAAATAATACTCCAAGTATAGATATATATGTTTGCTGCTGATATCTGTAAACTGTTTGAACACAATACCCAAAAGTGCATTTACTTCCGAATTGAAGAAGAATCAATTTATACGTTTTAATTCTTATTTGGCACAGATGAAACTTATAAGGAACTTATTAGTTTTAGAGATAAGCGTATCGAATTGCAAAACGTTAAATATCTGTTGCAAAACAACACTCAATATATAGAAATGTATGTTGAAGATATGTATCTGCAAACTGTTAGAAAACAGGACATTTAACTCCATTGAAGCATTGACTTCCGAATTGAAGGAGAATCAATTTGATTTCTTGCTTGACACATATGATTCTGTCTAGGAAACTTAACCGTTTTTCTGATATATAAAGTAATGTATATATAGTATATAAAGAAACTAATGTATGGTGCATTTATCTGTCAAATATTTGTAAACGAAACCCATAAGTGCATCGAAGTATTCATTCAAAAATTGAAGCAGAATCTATTTGTACTATACATAATACATTTCTTGTTAGGCAAAGCTGATTCCTGCCTTATAAAGAGTCAGCTAAACAATAACTAAACCTAAATAAAATATATTGTATATCTCATCCACAACTCAAGCTCCTTATGCATTTTGTCTGCGATTAACTTATCACTGCGATAAGGGCTGTCACTTAAATGGGTCTGGCAAACAGACTATGAAAGTCAAAGTGCCCACTGCAGTAGCAGGCAAGAATAACAACAACAATGACAATGGCAATTGCAGTAACAAGAGGCAAGTAAAAAAGACGCACTTGAAAAAGGCTGAAAGTCAAAGGCTGCCAGGACATGAGTGAGCATGAGGTTAGTCTGAAGAGGACTCACATTTGGGGGCAGTTACAAGTTGAAGTTGAAGGAGAAACCCGAAAGCTCTCTAGACTAGACTCACCATAACACTGTGCCATTCATCTCGATTTAAACTCTCACCCACTGTGACACTCGTTGAATGCTTGCCAAAGACATGTACAACCTTTAGCTGGCCCTTCTCGACAATCACATAGAGTGCATAGGGGTCCAAATTAATGCGATCCGGATTCTTAACATTGTGATAGACGAGCAGGCCGTGCGGCAGTCGTGTGCGAAATTGAAATGAAATCTCACGGCAAAGTCTGCAAGAGTAAGAGAAAAATGAAACAGAATAGGAGATAGAGAAAGAGAGAGAGTAAGTGCTAGCTAGACAGATGGTGTGACCGCCAGAGAGAAAGAGAGACACAATGTCTGGCTGACAGAGTTTTAAATTTATTTGCTCTCTCTCTGCATTGTCTGTCTGTCTGTCTCTGCCGGCGACAACATGAGTTACAATTAAAACTACAGTCTAAATTGCCAGGCCAGCCAACAACAAGAACAAGAACAACAATGATAAGAGACCTGACAACAAAGTTAGTATGTTTAATTTTATTTGACCTGTCCAGTGAGGGAGACTGTATTTAAATAATAATTTTTATCTTAATTTAATATGCAAATGTTTGTACAAATTGAATTTTAAATTTTCTTCTACAGCTGCTCAAAGTGTCTGCCCGCAAGCGAAGAGGTCCTTGCAGACAATCAACTTCAGCAGGACTGGGACAGGCGGTAAACAACTAAAATAATTGCTTAAAGTGGCCAAGAAATGTGCAAGCTGCAACTAATTGCAGCTACAACGTGCTCAAAGTACAGTTAGTTAACCCATTGAAGGCGTCCGAATATTTCTTATGACTTTAATTGGCCAAATGAAAAACGAGTAAGAAAAGTTACCTTTGACATGCCAAAAGTTTTATACCCTTGCAGGTTCTTATTTCTTTCGATCGTTTTGATACTAGTTATGTATAATGGTGCAGAATTGAATGGTACTGTGTATATTCAATATTATGTCTCACTTTGATTGGGACTGATAAGTTAAGTAATTTCTATAATCAAAACTGGTCTTAATTCAAAAATCTGCAGACAGACAGACATACTGACGGATAGACGGAAGCAATGATGGACGCACTGGCAGGCAGATGAGCATATGCACAGACAGACACGGCTAGATCGACTCCCTTAATGTTGCTGACTCAGAATAAATACGCTCTATAGTGTTGAAGATGTCTTCCTAGGGTCGTTGCAAACTCCTGCTCAAAATGAATAAACTCTCCCTGCAAGACAATAAAGATTCTCTGCAGAGATTTCTTAATTGAGAGCTGTGTAAGTTGCTCGCACTCAAGTTGTTGTTGTTGCTGGTCTTGCTGGGGTTAAGCCCCGACAATCTGGCAAATGACGCGCGCGAGATTAAACGCGTCGTGCGTCGTTTGGTGGCGCATGCAAAATGCAAGAAGACTTCAAAAATGCCGCACAATGAAATTGAGGTAAGTGTGCCAGGCGCAGCGGACCAGTCCCCACTGGACTCTCTCTCTCTCTTGCTGTCTCTCTCCCACGCCCACTCACCGTAATTGAAATGTCTGTATGATGTCGCCGTCCATTTGGATGAACGTGTTGTTTTTGGCGAACACGAAGGTCTTGTCCTGACCCGTTTCGGCAAATGTTAACTCCGGTCCACGTTGCTCGATGGGCACCGGCGTGGTGCCACTGCCATAACCACCGCCGCCATACCCGCCACCACCAGCGCCTCCTCCTGCGCCGCCATAGCCAGCTGGCAGTTGTGCCGGACTTGGAGTGTAGCTGGCCAGCGAGGATTCTGTGGTGCTTGGCTCGCGTGTGGTCGACTGCAAAAATGGAGGTAAAGTGTCTGCAGAGGGAGAAGGGAGAGGGGAAAGCACACTTTTGATAGCTGATAGACTCCTGACTGACAACAATAATTCGCTTACGTGGTCCGCCAATGCAATGGTAGAGGCACTCGGCCTCGGTGCTAAAGCGATTGTGCGGATTGCCATCACAGCCACCCCAAATGAACGTGGTGCACTCGCTGGTCGAGGGTTCGTAGCGCCACTTGTAGATGTACTGCTTGCATGGCCCGGGATCTCCGGGTCCAGTGCAGCGTTCATATTGCTTCTCTTTTGGTGCCTGCAACAGCGCTGAGTTGTTCGAGCTGCCAGCAGCTCCAGCTCCGCCACCAGCTCCACTGCCGCCGGCACCGGCACCCAGCGTGCTGCCACCTGCATTCAGCTCCTGGTTTGATTGACTGCCACTGCTGCCGCCACTGCCACCACCTCCTGCCGAACTGGCACTGCCACTGTTAACGCCGCCTGAGCCCAAGCTGCCGTTGACGATGCCAAGACCAGCCCCGCCAAGTGTGGGCAAATTGACATTGCCCGCTGCGTTGCCATCACCTGACAGCATTGTGCCATTTGGCAGGCTTAGCGCAGCAATCTGGCCAAGGCACAGCAGCTGCAGCACGAGTAGAGGTAGCAAGATTCGACGCCTCCGCTGACGCAGCTTCGGCGCCAGCACATGCAACATGCTGTAGGCGTGTTGCTGCAACAAAGTTCAATTGATGCGTATGGTTTTTGACTGCAAAGAGAGGGAGAACATGATATATGAATTAATATTCGAATAAAAGATGATGCATATAATATTTAAATCTACATAATTTAGGCACAAATTAATTTTTAATAAATATTTGAATTTTTAATTGCCGCAAATTAAGCTTTGACTACAAAGAGACAAGGGGAAGTAAATAAATAAATTATGCAAATATATGCCGCATAAATATTGCATAGAAATTTGCATAATTTAGGCTCTAATTAATCATTAATTATTATTTACATATTTATTTTCCCTTAATAAAGTCAATTTCTGCTTGCGCACAAAAGTGTGCTACGAAAAAATTAGCAGTCACTAGGCTCGCGTCCTTACGTCTCCTCATGCCATTTCTCTCTCTCTCCCTCCTCTGCTTCTTGCTGTCTACGCCTTGTGTTCATTAGATTTGTGGTAATTGCACTATAAATTCACTGAGGCAATTTACTTGCTCGTCACAGCAGAAGAAGCAGCAGCAGCAGCAGCGGCACAAAGAAGCTATCACAGCTTATGATTTCAGCTACTTAATATGTGTCCGCCTCTCCCCCTGTCTGTGTAACTGTAAGTGTGTGGGCGTCTGTGTGTGTGTGCGTCTCCGCTGGAACAGTTTACTATTGTCATGGCGCAGTAGTATAAATCCCATTTACATCATCATGCTCATCATCATCAGTCAATGTCTGGCTGAAAATGAAGCGACGCTGCATTTCTTGCTGGCATTTAACGAAAACGAACTTTTGTGCTTACACTTCCGCCGGAAATGTGATGACACACAGACACACACACAAGGAGAGAGGCAGCACATCTACCCATCCATACACACACAGCGACGTCGAAAAGTTGCTCTAAAGATGCGTGAGCTTCAGCTTGAGCTTGAGTTGATTTACAAGTAGCTTATCGTTGAGGAAAAAACTGTCAAAAATTCAAAAATAATGATGCGCACAGTTTACACTAAATGCCCCCAGAATAAATGGGCGTGGCACACTGAAGCATCAAAGGGAAATGACCAAAAAAGAGCAAAGTGGAAATTAAGTTTTTCAAGCCAGCAAAACTTTGTTGAGTTTTGCATAACGTTCAATGTGGGCCCGAGTGTGTCTCGGTTTGTTTGGCTTTCAACTTGCCGTCACGACGGCTTTCATCCGTCCTCCTCTTTTCTCCTCTATTTCCACATCCAACATTGTTGCCGCTTTTGCTCAATCCTTTTTGTAGCCATTTCCGTTTCATAAGCAATTTTTAATTGCGGCTTTAGCTGTCCGGCTAGAGAAGGAGCATGAAAAATGAGCAGGGCCAAAGTTCATGCAAATTAATAAACCTCAGAGAGAGGAAACGTTGCAAACACCAGAGCAGGAAAGAGAGAGAGGGAAGAGCGAGCAGAATTGTTCGTGCAGTTTGATGTCAAGGATGCGTTGGTTGGCCAAGTTATTGATGCATGCCTGCGTCCTCGTTCTCGGTTGCAGAACCCGCACGTGCGTGTTCAGTTCTGTGCTGAGTGCCTCAAAAAAGGGTGTTGCATTTGAACACCTGCAACACGCTAGCTAAGCAGTGAAGTTTACCTAACTTTTAGGCGCCGGGTTAACCCAAACTGCATTAATGCCACAGCTCGTAAAGCCGCTGCGGTCCCAACAGATAACACCTGCGCCGACCGCCCTACCTGCCACGACCTCTGCACTTGCGGTGCGCCATAAACTAAGCACAGGTAACGACACCCTTGAGAATTAGGCACGAAAAATCACAGCGCCGGCGCTAAGCGTCGCGGGATTAAGAAATCAGGCAACCCTTTGGTCTGGAAAGTTCTAGAATTGCAGCATATTTTAGGAGAAGTACAGGTAGAGACACCCTACGAAAAACCGCAACCCCCTCGCGAGAGTAAACGAGCCTAAGGATACCTGTGAAGGTCAAGGATTTCAGTGTATATAAGTTCGAAGGTCTCTGGAGATCAGTACACAGTCAGTGAGTGATCATCATGACAGCAACAACTACATTCGTCGGCCCCGCAGCAACCACTGCCTTCGCAACAGCCAATGTCACCTACGCCGTGCTCTTGCATCGTTCTGAAATGAAGCGGAAGCGCATGCACGTTATCAAATGGTCGCAGAGCAAGATTCGCTTGACAGATCATTTGATCATTAAACAGAAGCAGCGCATTGCCACCTGCACTAACGAGGATCTTCAATGTATGGTACGAGGACAGGACTTTAGAAATTTTCTCTACAATCAAATTGTGCAGCGCCAGATGCAGATGAAGGCTAATGCCGCAGCAGCACGAAACCCAAACATCGTCATCGCAGCACCCACGCCATCCATCGCAGCCGTAGTACCCAATCCATCCATTAACGCAGCAGCGCCCATTGGCATGGCAGCACCTGTCGGCATGGCAGCACCCATTGGCATCGCAGCGCCCATAGTCATGGCAGCGCCCATCTCCGTTGCAGCCCCCATCACCACCGCACCAGAACCCATGGAAATTGTAGTACCTATGCCATCCACACCAGCATTCGCAGTGTTCATGCATCGTTCCGAGCTGAAGCGAAAGCGTTTGCAGTTTTTCAAAATATCGCAGACCAAGATTTACTTGACCGATCAACTGATCTTCGAACTGAAGCAGCGCAATGGCAACTGCAGCAACGAAGAACATCAGTGCATGGTGCGTGAAATGGGATTCAGAAACTTTCTCCACCGCGATCTCATTCGTCATAAGCAGGCGAGGGCTATGCAGAAGAAGGTTCCCAAGCTGAAGAGATTGCAGTAAATCTTGAGGGGAAATTTGGAAAAGGCAGAACTATTGAAACAACAATCTTGACGTGATATTTATTGTAATTTTTGCAAATTGTATAAATTAAAATTTAAGTAATCTTAATAAAATTATATAAAATTAAAACTAATTGTGTTCTTTCTTATCTGCAAAGATTTGATAAAAAGTTTTTCTTTCAGCAATTTTTGTACAATATAAGTACCCCTCTTTCATAGAAGGGAATGTCAAATAAGTGCCAACTGAAAATGGAAATAATTTTAAGGGGTACTGAAAAATTGGAACAACAATATTGACGTGATATTTATTGTAATTTTTGCAAATTGTATAAATTAAAATTTAAGAAATCTAAATAAAATTATATAAAATTAAATCTACTTGTGTTCTTTCTGATCTGCAAAGATTTGATTAAAAGTTTTCCTTTCAGCAATTTTTTATGACAATATAGACGTCAAATGAGTGCCAACTGAAAATGGAAATAATTTGAAGGGGTACTGATTTCCAAGATGCCCCCTGAAAAGTATACTACAAAAAATACGCAAAACATGAATTGTCATTATAAGTATCATATTAATAAATTTCAATGCCGACCCCTGTAGTTGAGTCGTCTGAGGCGTTTGACTTTTATACAGGGGTTCCGGGTTCGAATCCCGGGGTAGGGCATGGTTTTTCAAACGGCAGGGCTGGCCAAGACACTTGTTCCTACTTCACTATATCAAAGTGTAGTGTTTGGTAATATTCAAGATACTAAGATACTAAGATACGATATTAAAATACGATATTAAGATAAGATATTATGATGTATGTATGGCTGGATTCTTCACTTAATAAATATAATATTTTTTTAATACATTTCAATATTCGGTGCACTGTCGTGCATGCTCGTTGTAATTTGTATTTTATAACCTTCATTTTTGTTAAGGAAGTGCAGATAAAGGCGAAACACCTGTGCTCCCTGCCCTACCCGCGACTTCAATTCTTGGAAGCGGTTGCGGTGCGCGATATTCAAGCACAGGTAGAGACACCCTACGAAAGACCGCAGCGCCGTCACAAGACGTCGCGGGATCACGTAATGAAGTCAAAGGATACCTGCGAAGGATCGCAGCGTATATAAAGTCAGAGGTCTCAGGAGACCAGCACACAGTCAGTGAGTGATCATCATGGCAGCAACCACTACTTCACCAGCAACAAGCTCATCCGCCGCCTCAGCAGCAGCCAAGCCACCCAGCGCTACTGTAGCACCCAAGCCAACAACAGACGTCGCAGCAACCAGCGGCTTCTCAACTACCATCGGCTCCGCATCAACCACCGGCTCCGCAGCAAATAAGCCACCTATCGCCGCAGCATCTAAGCCACTTATTGCCGCAACGTCTAAGCCACCAATCTTCTGTGCACTACCTATCGCCTGTGCAGCACCTATCGCCTGTGCAGCACCTATCGCCTGTGCAGCACCTATCGCCTGTGCAGCACCTATCGCCTGTCCAGCACCTATCGCCTATGCAGCACGTAAGCCGCCCACACCAGCCTTCGCTGTGTTCATGCATCGTTCCGAGTTGAATCGAAAGCGTTTGCACTTTTTCAAAGTGTCGCAGACAAAGATCCACTTGACAGATCATCTGATCCACAAAACAAGGCAGCGCAATGGCAGATGTAGCTGGCAAGATCATCAGTTTATGGTTCGAGAAATGGGCTTTAGGAACTTTCTCCATCATCAACTCATCCATCGTCATATGCAGATGAGTGCAGCAATCAAAATGAAGAAGGCTCCCAAACTGAAGAGATTGCAGTGAAGCAGAAAGAGGCGTAAAAGGCACTGGAGAAGAGGAGACAACAACAGTGGAAGACAACAACAGTGGAAGACAAAACAAACTAACGACATACTTATTGGATTTGGCATATGGCAATGTAAATTGGAAGAAGCACATTAACGTGATACTTATGGAAAACTCTGTCATTTTTATAATATAAATTATAATAATGTAAATTATCTCTTAAGCAAATGAAATAAAGATATTAAAATTAAACTTAAATTGTGTTCTTTCTTATTTACAAAGATTAAAGTGTGCAAATTAAGCAGTACCACCCAGTTTAACATGAGGTTAAATCGTATTTTCATAGATAGAAGTTACATAACTAGCAGCAAAGTCATAACTTCAACGTTTTCTTGAGGTTAAGAGCATCTGTTGAGATTTAAGCAATAACACGAACCCAACAATGTAAACTTCAATTGCTTTCTCAAACTGCTGGTTAAGCGTTAACATGTACTTCAATAAGCGTATGCAAACTTCGTTATTTATGAATATTTTCCATTTCTTGGCTTCATGACAAGGAAAAAACGTTTTAAATTATGCGCGTGTGTATCTCACACACACAAGAGCAACAACTAGTACAGCGAGGAGAACAACAATAGCAACAGCAACGCCAGTAATAACAGCTATAACAACAGAAACAACGCGCCGACCGGCCTCGCCCCCCACTAAATTGCACGTTTTGAGGCAGGCGTCGACGCCTTCTCGTGAAAGCGAACACAAAGAAAAGGAACAAAAAACAACAACATACACACACAACAAGGAAAGGCAAGGAAAGTGTAGAAAAGCGGAGAGAGATGCAAAGAAAATGGCGATAGCGAAGGCAAAGGCGAAGGCGAAGGCGAGAGCGAAGGCGAACAAATGAAAGCAAGTGAAGTCAAATTAAATTAAATGACAGATGTCTGACATTTTGATAGTCATGTGTGTGCGCAGTGCACGCGTGTGTGTGTGTGTGAGGGTGTGTATAATATAAGCACATGCAAATACACACACGTACACATACACACACTCATGTTCTCGCCGCACGCCTGTGCGAGACAGCGTGAGGCAAAATGCACATGCACTTGCCCCCAATGCCGACGCCCCTCAGGCGTCAAGGGGCGTGGCCCGACCCGGCATTGTGTTGCCATTGTTGGTGTTGCTGTTGCTGTTGTTGTTGCTGTGCATGTCTCCCAAGTGTTGCCCGCGTAAGCGTAATGAATTAAAATAACTTGATTGCTTGAAATTGAACGAATTGTTGCTGGTGCGAGAAAGAGCGAGTAGGCAAGAGGGAGGGGTAGTGGGAGGAAGGTTTGTCGCATACGCTGTGAATCTTGCGCTAGAATGACAGCGGAAATTGCAGCGACGTTTGTCTGTATACGTGTCTGTGTGTGTGTGTGCGTGCGTACGTGTGTGTAAATATTTACTGAAATTTGTGTATTAAGTGACGTCGACAACGGCGCCAGTTGCATTTAGTAGTTGCTATCATTATTGTTGTTGTTGCTGTTGTACTTGCTGGCAATCGCTTTGCTATCAAGTCATGCAAACACACGCACTCTCAAAGTGTATATGGATATAATAAAAGTCACGCTGCATGAATGAAAGCATTAAGAAAGAGCGAGAGAGAAGAGACCTTCCCCACTAACTGCGTGGGCGGCAACTCGCTTCCATTTGATAAGATGCGACACACAAAGCGCTGCAGGCGACGAGTATATCTCATAATATTGTAAACGATATAGGCAGCCAGGATCAGGTCCGCAGCGGGGCGCATAAAGGATTAGCGGTGCACGAGGGCCCCCGCCTGCCCTTGCTTACAACGAACTTACAACGAACAAGTGAAATAAGTACAACGAACAAGTAAAATAAGTAGCCTAAAATATTATGTACAGTTTAATGTCAAATTTGGAGTCTTTAGTTTATGAAATAGCTGAGATCTTACTATTATTACTGAACAAGAATTTATATGTTTTAAATACTGTTGATGAATTAGTCAAATCGAGAATAGAGTTGATGTAATTAGTATTAAGTTCCTTCATCTTGTGAAATGTTTCTTATAACCAAGCTATATACCAAACTTTTAAAGCAAGGCACTTACAATAGGGCGCCGGAGAAGTTTTGCACAGAACCCGCGAGTTCACAGCTACGGCCCTGGCCAGGATAAAGTGTGAATTGCGCAGAGCAGGCAAAATATATTTATGTGCTGCCTTTGAATACGGGGGCAAGAAAGTCAAGAAAATATTATCAAGCTAACGAGAGTTCAATTTGAAAGAACATTTTGTAGATGATACGGTGTATAATAAAAGTAAATGAATATACAGAATATATATTCTAATAACATAAACATATTGAATTTATAATCATAACTTAATAGCTCTCTCAACTGTTGCATTTTCCCACAACTTTACTACAACTTAATTAGCAACTTTGGCAGCCCGAGCCACATTTCAATCTAATTGTCTCTCGTTCTTGACTTTATCAGTCGACTCTCTATGCATTTCGAGGTCGTAAATTAGATTATGTTTAAGTACTTTAAAAATGATTTAATGACTGCTTTCACGAGGCAGCCTACCCCCTCTACTTGCTGCCCCTTTCAATGTTCTTCCTCTACAACTAAGTCGAAAACTATTCCATTTAATTAAACAATAAGTGCTTGAAATTCGCCAAAAGTTTGTGCAAGTTTTGAGTCACACTCAGTCGCACACACACACTGGCACACTCCTCACTTACTCACTCACTTAATAGACGTTTAGAATTATTAAACGAAATTTACACGCTCGTCTGAGTCTTGGAGTCGAAACTCTTGTTTGATTGTCTGAGGTTTCCGTCTCGCTTGCTCGCTCCATATACGAAAGAGTCTGTCAGTCTGCTCTTTTGTTATGGCATACATAAATAATTATTGTTTAATTTGCCTGTAGCTTTAGCAATATATAGAGTTGTTTGTTGTGTTGTGTTCTGTTTGCAACGAGTGCAACGAACGGCCCAACAGTCTCTCTCTCTCAGCAGCATCGAATTATGCAAATTCTGTAAGCACTGAGCACTTTTTAATGGAGCTGCCGTGCCGGGCATCTATAATTGAGACACGACGACGACGACGATGTTATGACTCCGTACTTTATTATGGTCTGTTATAAATATAAACAATGTAGAATGCACTCACTGTGTACACTTTCTTATAAATATACAACAAGCCCGGCTGGCAGCGCGTGACGTCTCATAACGTGTTGCATCTCCTCGTGTACTATATAAACGTGTATATCTGTATATCAGCTATATATATGCATATATTTGCACACTCGTCTTCAAGTTAATTTATGCACTCACAAAAGGCAAATTTGTATTTTGTAATTGCCTTTGCCTTTTCTATTCAAAAACTCTCCTTCTCTATCTCTCTCTGTCTCTTTAAAAGCACTTTGGCAAATTCCGATTTATCGCTTTCAATTGGATTTTGTTTTGCCTAAAATTTAAATGGCATTTTAAGCGTTGATATTAAATTGAAATATTGAAATTTTCTCTCTCTGGTATTTCAAGGGTATTTTCTATATCCACTCACTTTGCATTCCTTGCATAGACAACAACAATAAATGCTTTTGCACTGTTTTTTAAGGGTTTAGATTATTTCTCTCTATCTCTTATTTAATTTATTTATGCACTCGCGATAAAGAGCAAAATTTATAACTTTTGCTTGGGAAAATACGAATGCATTAATTGGCATTATTTACAATTTACATAAACGTGTATTTCGTATTTTGTATTTCATTTAATTTGGTTTTTGATTTGGCTTTCATTCGCAATTTTGTAATATTCCTCCTTTATTTTCTCTTTTTTATTAGCTGAAAATTAGCATATTAAAAAATATATGATATATATATATTTTTGCATATTATGCTGACACACACACATGCACGCACGCACATTTCGTATTAATTTGCCTTCTTTTCTCGTACCATTTTTAATTTTTCATGGCACTTGCCACAAATTGCACGTACAAACTCACAAGTAGATAAATATGCATAAGTATAAATTAATTCAATTGAAAGTGCGGTGGTGTTGTTGTTGTTTTTTATTCATATTATATTATTATTAACTGACTGCGAAATGGCTTAATTACTTGCAATTTATACAAATTTAAGTGGAGCGTCAGTAAAAAAACGATCAGCTTCAATTCGATTGGGCATTTGAAGTGGAATTCGGTTTGGGTTACGGTGGCAGCAAAAGCGCAAGCCAAGTTTAACCGGGCTTAACTGATGCTCTGCCAACTTATTGATTAAAGAGGAAGAGAAGGAGAGAGGGAGAAGGAAGCAAGCGAGACAGAGTCTAACACACTGACACGCTTAAATCATTATAACGCGGCCACACACGCACACACACACGCCTCGAACGATACACGCTCAATACGTGAAATGTTGAGTGTGGCAGGAGATGGTTAAAGTGGAGAGAGAGCGGAAGGCAGGGCAAGGGAGCCGGCCCAAAATGAGGTCAGAGTGTGCACGCTTTCGCGTGTGTGTGTGTGCGTGTGTGTGTATGCTGCCAAGGATATTCCAGCCGTTGCACTGTGCTATTGCGTTTTATATTTTCGCTATTTTATTTCTGCTGACGCCAACGAAAACAGTTGAGGCTGTTTGCCAGCGAGTCTGTGTGCGTGTGTGTGTGTGTGTAGGCGTGTCCTGCGGCTGATGAATCAACTTTTGCCTTTACTCAAGTCACGAAACACAAACGAAACGAAACCGAACCAAACGAAATCACAAACGAAGCGCAAAAGGGAAAACAAAAGCCGAAACCGAAATGGAGACGTAGGTAGAAGGGACAGTGAAAGGTAAAGGGAGCAAGGCAGACGGAGAGAAAGGGAAACACCAACAGAGCCGGCAAAGTCGAATTCTCGCGCGAGGATTACATTTGCGTGAAAATCCGGCACAATCGAAGCACTGTGGGCAATTCCACATCGACACCAGAGAGCTGCTTAAGCCGCAGACAGCTGCCTGATTAAAACGAGCTCGAGGCAAACGGACAGCGCGCACAACGTGACGTATGCGTAACGAGAATTCATTGAATCCTTTATTTGGCAGCGGGCACTTTTTGACTTGGCACAGCAACTACTAATTGCCCAGGATAACGACTGACTGCGACTTGTTCGTTTGCATTTAATCCACTTGCTTTGACCTACGCGCGGCGACTAAAGCCAGCGCAACTGTTTAACTTAAAGCGACTGCGTGCGTTGGCCGCGACAGCGACGTCGACAGCGAAAGCGACAATGCTTGTTAGCGTGTCGAGCAGCGACAACAGTGGCAGCAACAACACCAACAACAACAACAGCAACAACAAGGGGCAGCATATTAAGCCGGGCAACAACAACAAAAGCGGTGTCACGCACGCACACACACACACACACAGAGGGTTGACAACACCGTCGTGCGGTCTTCTGGCGGTCTTGTAGTGTGGTGTGTGTACAAGTGTGTGAGTGTGTGTATTGGGTGGCATCTGGAATTGGCTATGCAGGGCAGAGCAAGAGGCGATTTGCTGCGGCTTAGCCATTAAACTGTGCACATTATTAGTTTAAGTTCGTCTGGACTTGGGTCAGTGCTACCGATTAACCGTAATAGGCGTCAATTGGAAAATTGCCACTGATATGCCACACGACCGACGCAGAGTCTGAGACAAAGCTAGAGGTTATGTATACACAGAGAGAGAGGGAGAGAGAGTACACCCAACTGTGCAACATATATAGCACTATATAGGCACCCTGTGGCAGGCAAGGTGTATAAATATAAACACCAAAGCACAATGCAAGTTATATTTACAATGCGCTCAAGTGGATCGTAAGTAGTATATAATATATAGAACTTAATCAGTTATATAGTATAGTGTTAGATACTGGCTGGTATCAGAATATGGATGGGGTATGCCAAGTGTAGCACTTGCTGAAGATGCTTGAGTGCTTGAGATAAATGCAATTTAATTAAATTGAAGAGATAACAGATATAGAGATAACCTTTGTATAGGCACCCTTTTTATTTGTATTCCATTATATATAGTGTACTTATATATCGTAGGATAATGATATTTATATATCATAAGGATATGTTATTTTATCAGTATCATTCACTAGTTTTACTGTCTTTGTCGACTTTGTAAACGGTTCTCAAGAATTGCTAGAAAGTTTAATAGATTAAAAACCTCCATCATATGTTTGTATACTATAGCGTTGTCTAAAGTATATCCTTCAGTTAGTGTTAGTGTATTCCCTAGTCAACTGAATGGAACATTCCATCATTTCATTTATTCATTTCTATTTACAGCTAAACTCTATATCCCGATCTATTCTATATTCTCGTATTTCTATCGTATTTACTCGCACTTCTTGAACTATATAGATATACATAGTACTCCATCAATCTTAATTCTCGTTCTACATACCCTTATTCCTATGCCCTTATTCGTATCACATGCCCTCAGTTAGTGTACTCCCTAGTCGCTTTGAGCTCAACTCTTCAGTAACTTTGTGATTTGTTTGATGCTGCCTTATGTAAATATTTGATGACACTTGTTTTAGAGCTGCGCCTGGTTGAATGTATGCTTGTGTGTGTTAGTATGTGTGTGCTATTATGTGTGAGTGTATTTGTGCACCCATTTGTTCGCTCATTTAAAATTCAATTTATTTTTGGCAAACGTAGAAAAGGAAAATAGACGAAATGCGGCATAAAAAGCAAGACACAAAAATTTGCATTGCTTTTGGCATTGATTTGTGGCGAGCAAGAGAAGGAAAGGGTGGGAAGGAAGAAGGCAATGGGAAAGACAAGAATACAAGAGGACAGAGAAAAGGAGAGGGGGAAGGAAGAGCAACACAGCTGAAGTCGCAGCCTTGTTGTGATACCATTTTACTTGGAATTCTGCCTTTGTAATTCGTCTCGCAATTGTCTTAATTCGAAAATTGCAGCTTCGCAGCTCGCAGCTTTGGCTTCAGACAAATTGTGGACATGCACGAGCATGTCGCACAGCTGGCAATGATAATCGGCAAGCTGCGATTTTGGACGTTGACACGCAGCGCAAGCAAGCAAACCTAACGGGTCTCACTTTAACAGTTAAGGCAAGCTGACTGGCAGACAGACATGCGCTGACATGCGCGACAAGTCGCGCCGCTTGACCTTTGACCCTGACGCCGCTTGCGTGCCCCAGTCCAATAAGCTGTCGCACTGGGCAAGGCTTGGCTTGGCTTGTCCTCCTGTTTAATTAATTTTTACGATTAGGATGAATTTCATATGAATATTATTAGCTAATGTCGCTGATTGTCGAACTGGGAAGAGATCGCGAGTAATTACTTACATATATATACACGTATATATTTATATATGTATGTATATAGTGCATGTATGGCACTTAAACGACTTTGATTTGGATGCTGTCACATGACCGAACCGCAGATAATGAAACTGAAACGCAGGCAGCGACGCAGCAGCTGAGGCAAAAAGAGGCAGATGCTGAGACCCGGCAACGTTGGCAACGCGTCGTCTAATGAACTAGTTGCGGCTGCAGTAACAACAACAGCAACAGCAACTACAGTAATAGCAACAACTACACTAGCAACAACTCATTGAGCAATAGATAGACAGAAAGTGCGGCCGAGGGGGCCTGAGATCACGTGTGGTTTGTGTTTGATAGTGCGGAGGTGGAACTAGGAATGACAGTGAGATACCCTGTTGAAATTTGTTATTTATTAATTATGGTAAAAGTTCCTTAGGCCTTACAAATATACTTATTGATTATTGTCGATATATCTGCAAGAATACTGTGATTAGCGTTGTAAAAATATGAAAAAGGTCAACTATTTGCTCAAATACTTCATTTATATTTTCCTCAAGCTTCAACAACTATTGTAACAGTAACGTTTTTAATTACAGGGTGTGTTTTCTATGTAAATTTCACTTTCACAGTCTTTAATTACAATTGTATAATAACATGTTACTTTTGTGGGGTATCATAGCCACTTTATGCCACTTGTCTTTACAGCATATAAGTTTTCTATGCAAATTTTAATTTTCACATTATCTAACCTCATCTCTACTCCCATGCTCTGCTCACAGGGTATCTATACGTCTTCCCCCACATGTGAACAGTACTCAAGCCGCGTCTTGTTATTTTCACTTGGGTTGTTGACATCAAATCGGGTTTTGCAGTCGCCTTTGTCGGCCACCCCCCCCCCCACACTCAACACACAACAATCCCAAGCCGACAGCCCAAATATTAACTTAATTATTGGGGGAATCACTTTACAAGTGCAAATCGTGCGATTGTAATTTAATTGGCTTGATTTTTTACCAAAACAATTCAAATTATATTTAGCTGAATAACAAAAGTGATTATGCCAAGGGTTTGCTCTTTGTTCAGCAGGGTATATTGACTTGATAATGAAGAAAGATGTATAAAGTAAACTGTATTCTAAATGAGTATCAATCTACTGATCTGCCAGCAAGAGTACCTCAAGTATAAATTAAACCATATTAATATTAATGAGATAAACTCTGAATTGATCTATAGCATCATGTAGAACCCCATATAATGATTCATTGTGGGGGAAATATGCTAATCAAGTTAGTCAGCAACAATAACCATTATCAATTGACCCATTCAGTCAGTGTATTACGTCGCTCGACTATATCTATATATCTTTCTGGTTGTTGTTATTGTTGTTGGGATGAATTAGTATATGAGTATTAAACATGTGTTGTCATTGTTTATTTTCAGACAGCTCGCCTAATTAGGGGCTGCAGTCACTTGTGAATGCGAAAAAAAAGAGCGTAGCACGAACTGAGCTTAGAAATATCACAGATCACTTATGTGCCACACATGGCAAGTGTTGCAAATTAGCTGCACGTTATGGTGTTGTAAATCGGGCAAAGCTAATGCTAATGCCGATTGTTGTTGTTGCTAAAGCAATTACAAAGTGGCAGTGAGAACAAAATGGTATTTTAATTAAATTTAAATTGTATTTACTGTTGCTGAACTGTAATGTATTGCCATGCACGCACACACACTGACACACACATGCACACACATAATGCAATTAAATTTATACACACACACGCCCACACACACCGCACACTGTGTCGAGGCAATTGGGGCTCTGCCTAAGCTGCAGGCAAACAGTTAAACACTTTTTTGCTTTTTACCTCGCTTTAATCGAGTCAGCTGATTACAACAACAACATCAATGGCAAGAACAATAAATAAATAACAACAACAATAACAATAAACAACTTGAATAGCTTGGCACAGATCTTGGCCGAATTTGGCGCCGTATTTTCCATTATAAATCATATGTAAACACCAATTTTTAATTGCCATAACAAACAAGTTGGCAGAGGCGGGTGCTGCAAGTGAATGAAGCAAAGATACCCTGCAAACAGCCAGGGAATTGTAAGATAATGATAAGGAATACTCGAAAATTGAATTTGGCTTTCTTTGTAATACTCCGTCACTTTACAGGGTATACTGCAGCAGTTGCATATTGGCATAACAAACAAGTAAGCAGAGGAAACAGCCAAGGTATATATACCATTGCTTTTGCGTCACTAAAATGATGACGAGTCATTTGGCTACCAGTTGAAAGGCATAAAATGAATAAGACTATTGCATCATATATTGGCTTTTATTTATATATTATGTCTAAATAAAAATATATGAAACATGCTTATAAATCATATTATTGCTCAAATTTCTATGTAAACACCACCCACTTGGGGCTTTTTATTTATATCTAACAATATAAATATAATGTAATGCTATGCTATATAATAAATAGCTTTTATTATGTATGTCGAATCATCAAGCCAAGGATAAGCTTCAGTGGATCGCAGTATGGCAGCTGCTCAACCACTTACAACACCTTGCCTGTTACAAAAGTCGTTTACAATTGATTCTAGGCTTTGTCATTGTATTAAATCTGCATAGTTCATTCTACTTTTACAGGGTATACTGCAGTAGTTGCCTCATCTAAGTTGGTTCCGCTAATCTTCGTGCAAATAGTGCCCACTGTTCTAGGCGTCATTCGCAGAGCTCTCTTCTCATTATCGGCGCAGTTCAAATACGCTGTATAAATAGGAAATTGCTCTGGCACCTTTTCCCTTCCCTCACACCTGCCCCTTTTACACCTGTACAACTGTTAGAATATCTTACTGAGGGGGATTCTAACTGCAATTGTCAGTCTGTTCTCAGTTTATTTATGATGTTTCGCCGCTAAATCACTTGCTTTGCAGTTAGATAAACAAAGCGCGACGTTTTATATATTCGATATTTGAAATTTGAATTTGAATTCCCACAGGGCAAGTCATATAGATTAATTATAGCGTTCATTCAGTTTAAGTTTATGGCCGACATCAATCAATGGATCAATCAATCAGGCATACCAAGTGCAGGTCGCAAATTGTACTTGAGATAAGGCATTCGTAGACTTAGCCACACCTGCCTTCTTACCTTTTGGTCAGCGCCAGGCGTTAAGATATTCCAAAATTTATGTAGTACAATACTTATAGCACTGTCTTTCTCCCCTCTATAAAGATTTGATTCTCACAATAAATATCGCACTTTTTTGCACAATATTTTCGCAAACACGTTATGCACTTTCTGGGAATAAAGATCGAGATGGAATATAAAGCTTTGGCACTTGTGATCAAACGGATTTATGCGACTTTTTATTCAGGGCTTTTAATTAACACTTCCGCACGACAGTTGATTCATGCCAGCTGCGTTGAGATTCTTTTTCCTACTTCGGCTTAAGTGGCTTCAATTTAAACGCAGGAATCTTCTCAAAACTCAAGCCCGGGCGCCACACGTCGCTGGAGACACCGTACGTAACGTAATCGAACCGCACGAGCGAGCTGCAGAAACCCAACTAAGCGACAGGCCCACCAAGCGAACCGAATGGAACTGAAGCGTCTGGCAGACTGATAAGCTTCCCCAAACACGATCGCGTACGATCCACACACATTCAAAGTAACTGAGAGGGAGAGTGATAGAGAGAGAGAAAGAGAGAGAACAGAGTGCGGCGCGTGGGAGTAATTGTAGTGTGCGAAATATCGCATGCGAGAGAGAGCAATAAGAGAGGAGCTTATACTAAGAGTTTTGAATTGATCTAAGTAACGAATACAAATACAAATACAAATACTCATTTATGATCCTTTTTATTGCATCGCGCTTATACTTGTAGTTTCGCCTCTCTGCCGGCGGAAATTTACTGTCCAATGTAATGCAGATAAGTGAGACCTTTGATACATTTTGTTACACTTTACAGCCACCTTCATTATGCAATCTCACGTACTTCCCTTCACCTTGCTTACACGCATTGCCAATTTGCTTCTGACATTTGCATCTGTGTTTTAACAAAATCCATCGAGTGAACTATACTTGTGGAATTTATGCCGGCTAGATTGCCAAAAATAGACTTCAAGTAGGCCTGGATTCTGAACCTTAGGACCAACTTCATGCTGCTGTGAATATGACTGCAAGAAGGTCTCCTCCTGCAAGATGGTTTGCTCAAGGTAAACAGTTATAGTTTACTGAATTTGATTTTGATTCTAATAGTTCTGTCATGATAGCTGTATGTTTCGAAAGGTATTGGACAGTTGCTGTTGGTATTATTATGATCATTTGCCTTGCGGATTTGGGTCGAGCAATTGTGCCAGTTAACAGGCGAACACCAAGACCAACAGTTCAATTAACAACGCCATATAATTTTCCACACATGTTGTATAATTATCGAACTTTGTCTGCAACAACCCTCGCACCACCCTCCACCACTCTACAAATTAACAGGGCTCAGTAAAATGGCTCATTATCTGTTTGGGCCCGGGCTGTCTCATCGTTAGATGAGTACACCAAACCAACTGCAATTAGAAGAAGCAGTGCAAACACGCGTGTGGCAGTGAAACCCCCACTTCCCCCCCCAATTTGCCACTGCCTGCAGGGGGTGCAAGCAACTCTGCAATTAGACAGGGGCCAAAATTGTTATGTCAGCCCGGAGTATGGCGAAAAACCAAAATATGTACTTACAAATACCACGCGGCATATCGGCAACTCATTGCGTGCTAATTAAGAACTCAATGTGGCAGCAACAACAACACCAACAATAACATGGATAGCAGCAACAGCAACGACAACTTGCAGCGTTGTTGATTTTCGCGTTTCGCATACAAAAATCGGTCGGGATCTGGTGAGATTCTTTGCGAGTCGATTTCTGTGACGCCCCAGCCTTAGCATGGTAGCGACTTGAATGCCTATTTATCTTTTCGAAGACCGTGTGGAGCTTCCAGTCTCCATGCTTCGTGGTGCTCCTTATGAAACCACTAGCAACCGGTGATTTTTGGGCAGCCTGCATTCGTCAAATTAGGCTTTTTTGACAAAAAGTATGTGATACTCTGTATTTCACGAATAGCACGCATGGCGCGGTGGAAAAATGTCGACTAATTAGTGAAGTTGGTTCGTGTCTCGGCTTATGCGGTTGAGCGAGCACGCGCAAACCCGCCGCATACTTGCAGGCGCGAATCATTTTCTAGGCCTGAAACTAAAATGAAAACAGCTAAAAACGCTGCAGCGAATGCGATATAGTGAGAAAATTGCTAAATTGGCTGCACTGGAAAAAGCTAGATTTGACGGGAAAACGTTGAGTTGAAAACTGGAGCAGACAGCAAGACGGCAATCAATTCAATTACAAATGCAGCGAATGCCAATTGTGAAAATTGTAAATAAATATTTCAACAAATGACAACAAGCCGGCAACAACTATTTACGACAATAAATCAGATCATATCTGACTATGGAGCTGACTGCGGTTGCAGAGCTCACTAGCCGAGCGCCCGAGCAGCCCTACAAGCGCGCGCCATGGAAAAGCTGGCAACAACAACAACTAAGTTGACAAGATGCTCGTTGATAAGGGACAGGAGAACGACAAGGCAAGACAGAGAGAGGGAGACAGAGAGGGGGAGTGAGTGAGAGGCAGACAGTGAAATTGCAATGGAAACCGCAAAATGTACACTCAGGCAAACCGAAGCTCTGAGGTGAAGCTGTAGCCAAAAGCAAAATGACAATAACAGCTGCAATTCCACAACTAAGATGGGGAGGGAGAACAGAAGAGAGAGAGAGAGGGAGAGAGATAGAGGGAGCAAAGAGACACCGTGCGAAAGCAACGACTAAAAAAAGCGAAGCATTAAGTGGCGAACCGTTAAGAAGTCATTGGGTAGACTAAAACCTGAAACAGCAATGAAACGACGTCAGCAGAGGCGACGTCAGCAGCGACGGCGACTGCAGCGACTAAATGCCGCAATTTGTGTAGTAAACAGAGCAGACTACAAGAAACGAGAGAGAAAGAGAGAGAGAGGGAGTGGAGCAGAGAGCGCGCTGAGGCTCGAGAGTAAAAGTTGCGAGCGCAGCGAAAGCTAAGGTAGAATGCAAGAATTGGAATATATAGTAGTAGATCAATTTAAATTGACTAAATAAATAATATAAACAATTAATTATAATATAAAATAATAATGCTATATACAAATATAATATACATTCAAATAAATGTATTTAGAATTAAGTACATATAAAGAATATAATAAATTACTCCCTATATTCTTAATTCTTTTAATTTATTTATATTTAATTCTTAAACATAGATTTATCAAAATTTTAATAAATGCAAGAATTGAAATTCTATATAGTAGATTAATAGTAGTATAGTAATATATTGTCTAAATATAAATACTTAAGAGTTATCACATTTTCGGGGGGATCACTTAAACTCTACTACATAAAGCACTCAAATGTGTGTCAACTTATTCCGGTTTATTTGTTTAACTATTCTACTTCTATCTATTATATATCTATATCTATTTCTTACGAGCTGCCAACAAGTTCAACACACAATGTAATAAACAGTTATAGTTAAACAATAAATCAATAGCAAAAGAAGCAGCAACAACAACAGCAGTTCTAAGCTCGCTCTCTCTCTCTCGCTCATGAAAGACTCAAGCAAGAAACTTGCCTGAGTGATCGTACGTTCGCACACTTACTCTCCCGCTCTCTCACTCTTGACTCTCTCTCCATGGCTTGCGCTCTTTTTCGAACAGCATTTTTCGAACTCGACTGCTTATGCTTTTCGAGCTTGGTAGGCGCTAAGCCGCCGCAGCAGCTTGCAGCCAAAACTTTGGTCATTCGTCAGTGAACCGTCGTGTGGGTCGTGCTCAAGCTCCGCTTCTTGTGTTTGCATCAATATTTCGTGCCGTCGTCGTCCGCAGCGCAGCGCAGCGTAGCGTCTTCTTCTTCGCCGAAGAACGAACGTTTTACAAAATAATAACAACAGCAACATAAGAAGAAGATAACAACACAGAAGAAAAACCTCGCTCTCTCTGCATTTGTCTTCCCCACTCGCATTACGTGTGTGTATTCGATTCTATTCTCTTGACTTGTGTGTGTACGCGCGTGTTACAATTTGCATTGCGCTGTCTTTTGTTTTTTTCTGAATACTCCCTCTCTGCCTCTTCGCATTCGCCTATGCCTATGCCCCGGCTCCGTTTTCGTTTCATTTTCGCTGTGTGCTTCACAAATTGACGTCGCCTCGCTTTGCACTCGAACTCGCACTCGTTTTCGTTTTAGTTCATTTTCGGTTCGGTTTAGTTCGGTTCAATTCGTTCGGAGTGGTTCAAAATTAAATTACTCAAGTTGTGAAACCTTCTAAGAAATAAGAAGAAGAAGGAGAAAAAGCACATAATAAATTTCACTTCAAGTGCTCTCTCGCAAAGTGTTTCAAAGAAAAAGGAGAAAGAAAAGTTAAAGCAGAAACGGCACTAGTTCTGTTTGCCATGTTATTAACATTGTGTTCATAATTTCAACAGCAACAACAAAATATGCAAATAGAAAGCAACAAATTAGCAACAGCAACAACAGCAGCAACAACTAGTGGAATATCATATAAAGAAACCTAAGGCAAAGGTGAGTAAAGAAGAAACTAAATAAATCATATAAAATAAGCTTAAATAGGAATTAATTCTTAACTAGAACTATTTAATTGATCGAAAAGAACCTGCTCAACCCAGAGATCAACAACTAGTCTGTGAGCTAATGAGGCAAATTGTGAAGAGACCTTATATATGTATGTATATTGATAGAGAGTTCATTTCTTTCGTTTGTTTCTTTCCACTTAATATATTCATTAATACATTTCTCTTTGATGATGACGATTTGCATATCGCATTCAGGCAGTAAACGAAGCTTCATAATTTACTCAAGATATCGACAAGATTTTCATGTCCATTGACTGTGTCTGTGGCGCTATAAAGTTTCGTATCGTATCGTATCGAGAGACCGTTGCAACCCGAAAATAACACTTGCTGCACGATTGAACTTTAAAGCCGCATTCTTCGTTGTCTTCAGGTCTCTTGGACGCGTCTATCAGGTTGAGTTCAGAGCTCTCGAAGCTGGCCAATTTTCAAGCCCGACCGCGTCTTCGTGGGAACTCTTGACTGGGGTGCCTGGCATTTGCTGCTGGCGGCACACATTTTACTAGCCTAGTCGAAACTGGCTTTCAGAACAGAAATTTCCACTCCTACAACAAAGAGACTGTAATTGACATTTTTGAGTAATTGCAAAGTTTTTATTTTAATCTTTGGATTTTTATTGATTCTTTTTTTGGTGGGTTTTCTTTTACATAAAATTCTTTGATTTATAATCGTCAACAATTAAGGTTAAATTTATGAACTACAACTGATAAAAAGGAACGGAAAAGGAAGGAATGTTGAATTTTGTTGTGTGTAGAAATTCTAGACAAATATTTCGGGTCCATAAACGGAGACATTCTTGAAGTCAAAGCGACGGGGTTTGGGTGGTGTAGCAGGCGCTGGCTTTACGGACGGCGGCTTGGTGGTGGCATTTGCTGTAACGGATGTTGAACGGGTATCGAGGGTACTGGAACTTATACTGGAGGTAGTAAGTCTAGATTTAGAGCCACCTTCTCTTCCTCCTCTTCCGGTGGTGGTTGCAGGGGCGGTGTTCTTCCGGCGTGGCATGCTGCGCAGCTCGTGGCGCAGTTGTTCCTTGTAGACTAGTTCCCGTTTGCAGGCCTGCAGCTCCTCCACACTGCAGTGCTTCAGATGGCGTATGGTGCGCGAGACAAGGCCATCGATGATGTGAATCTTGGTGCGCGACAGGCGTGTGGGCTCCGCATGACGACGGGTCAGCTCGCTCTGGTACTGGAACAGCAAGTAGCCCACACTGGGACGGGCGCCACGACGATGGTTGCTACTTCCCGAAGAGGAGGCGCAGGTGAAGCTGTTGTTGTGATTATTGCTGGCGTTGTTCATGATGATGTTGTTGTTCTTGCGTTGGCTTAACACGTCTAGAGAATTGTTGCAGTTGCTGTTGCAATTGATGTTTCCGTTGCAGTTATAGTTTATCGAGCAGGATGCGAAAGCTGACAGCGAATGCGAGAGAGAGCAGTGACTGCTTGGCAGTTTGTACAGTGAATGATGTCCTTTCGTACTTCACCAGCATTATTTATATGTCGGGGGCGCTTAGCTCAGCGCCTGCTAGATGTTCCTTCTATTCCTACCTGTGTTTGACCTGCACAATGCAAATCCGCTGAAGCTGACCTGTTGCTAGCGTAATTACCTGGCAGATTCGCGGACTACCTCGGGTAAAACCCTCCCTGTTGCAAAGTCTGTTGCGAATTTATTAAATCTTTGACATACTCTTGCAAAGTTGAGGGGTGGATCAGGTTGAGGGGTGGGTCAGGCGTAGCTACTGTATATACCTTCCTCATGAAGGAAGAAGAAAAGGAAGTATACATATTTGTAACCTTTAAAGAAATGTCTACATATTTCCAGATGCTTCCATTTTATTTGCTGTCATTTTTGTGTAATTACTGAATTTTTTCATATTCATTTTCATCTTTACAACTCTGAAAACGAAAGGAAGAGACAGAGAGAGAGGGCACTGCGGCTGACCTTTTCAGTGTCTAATAAATATACTTAATTTTAGCAGAAATATATATCTCACTTTGGTCGCACTTTACCCTCGTCTAAAAAGCGTTTATTAAATATTTATTTATAAACGAATCTCTGACCCACGCGCATCTAAAGGCGTGTAAATTAAGTTGTGTGCCTCCTCCTCAGATGCCAAAGTTTTAACAGAAATATGTATCACATTGCTGTATTTGAAATTGTTTCTCGTATAATTATTATTTTCACTTAGTTTAATTGACACAGTGCGAATGCGAGGGCGCCTCTTTAAGTAAAATTTAAGCTTAATTATGTTTAAAATGCCAGCGCCAAAAGAAAAGAAATGAAAAGGAAAAGTGAAAATTCCTTTCTATTGTTTGCTTAAGCGTTGCGCGGCTTGTCAAAATTCTTTTAAATGTGCTCAGCTGCATTAAGTCTGAAACAACAACAGCAACAAAAAGCATAACAATTATAGCAACGCATAGCGAAGACGACGACGACGACGATGACGACCCTGAGCATTTCCAGTGAAAGTTGACAGGGCGCAAAGTTTAAGTTTAAGCTACAGATAAATAAGTATAATTTTCCTCTTCTTTTTATGGTAATGCGTCTACTCTGCTCTGCTCTAAACTCGTAATGCCCATATAAATAAATAATACAAAAAACATATATAGGCGTATGTACACCGGGTGCTAAATGCAGAGCGCCGCGGGGCAGAGCGACCCACAAAAAAATCTTCAAACAAATCTGAAAATATGAAAAGAGCAACGTGTTGCGCTGCTGCTGTTGAAGCTGATGATGATACAATAATCATCATTTTGTTGACTTGATTATAATGATTGTCTGTCTGGGGCAGCTGACCGACAAATTCATAAGGCTGGACAGGCCCAGTGAGCGCACACAAACAACAGTAGCTCCCCCTGTCCCTGCCCATGCCACCAGCCACCTGCCTTGCCCCTTCGTCTGCATTCAAGCAAGTCTTGTCTTGTCGTGTCTTGTTCATTGAGTTTAGACCGAGAGCGCGTTGAGCGCGTTGAATTGGAAGCTGTCTGCAAGCTGTCAAAGGCAGCAAAGAAACAGCAGCAGCCGCAGCAGCTGCGCTTGCCCCTGGCCCTACTTTAGTTTTGCCTTTGACCTCTGCTACCTTTTACCAGTTACCTGACCTCAAAAGTGTGCCCTCGCCTCGTCGCTTGGCTCATAAAATACTGATGCGCCGCATTTGCTTAATCCGGCGCGTGGTCTTTCCCAAGTTCTTAATCCTGCTGCGAAATCCTTTTGTTTTCGAGTTTGCATTCCAGCTACAAGTTGCAATTATAAAAGGATTATGACATTTATGACCCCTGACTGTTTGTCTGTGTCTGTTGCAGTTTCAGTTTCTGTTTCTCAACTTTGCGAACACACTTTGCATATAACACACGTGCACAGACATGCACTAAATGAATTAAATGAATTAGCTGGAAGTCTCACACAAGTTCTAGAAAATGCTAATGATGCCATGTTGACATATCGAAATGTCCTCAAGTGTACGCGAACCTAAGTAAATATTGAAAGATGAACTGAGAACTGAACTGGCAACAGTTGTTGACAAGCTAAGGCAAATTGGGGCTCAACTCAGGCTGAATTCAGACTGAACTCATTGCTTTTAACTTCTTCAAACATTTCTCTATATATATCGAGAATATTGGCGTACGTGACGAGTGCGTGTCCTGATCTAGCAGGTACCTGTTTTAGCACTTAAGACAAGCTCGTTCACGGTTCGTGGCTTCGTTGCAGCTGCTGTCGATCATTGCGATTATATTTGTGTATGGCGAACGAAACGACGGTTAGCATCCAAAGTGGATTAGGCCGGATTAAGCTGCGAAATATTTTGGCACAAATATTTACAGTTCCCTGACCTGGCACAGATCGGGACAGGTAGAGGCGCCTGTCTGCCTGCCCGGCTGTCTGCAGCCCCGTCTGGATGCAGGTACAGGAACCCGAACTTGTGTTGCATATAAGGCCGACCCAATTTGGATAGCGTCATCAGTTAGCCAACGGCAGCCAATGCAAGCATAACACTTTCACTGTGGTAACAGCATAACTGCAACAGCAACAACTACAACAACCATCACTCGGAAGCAACAACAGTTACGACGATCGAAATGGAGCACGACAAGTCAATGAAACCCACTGTCTCGTATCAAATTTACCTATATCGTGAGGAGCTGTCTCGTCGCAATGCACGTCAGTTGCGACTTTCGAGAACTAAAATTGAGATCACAGACGAGCTGATCTCCAGAACTGTGAAGAACATCAAGACATGCAGCATGGATGATCTGAAGGCGGTCAATCGGGAGCTGGTGTTCAAGCGCAAGCTGAGCAAAAATGTCTCCAAGCTGAAGAAGGAAGCCAAGGCAGCAAAGAAACAGTAATGAAGAAAGCCAGAAAGATGAAGAGGAGCTGACAAACCAAAAACGGGGATTGATTTGGGTTGGGGGAATGATTCTATTCTATTCTTTTAATAATCGATTGTACATATCACTTTGTAAATAAATACTTTGATAAGATTTTAAATTGAAAACGATTTGTGATTGCATATTATTCCTTCCTTTTTTCCCCTTTTAAAACTTGTTACTTTTATGGTCGATAAAAAGTAAAAAGAAGCTTGAAGCTATAAAAACTGGTAGCTGAATCAGCAAACGCGCCGCACAAAGACACAAATGTAAACTTCTCTCAGTCTCAGACTGAGCGAAGAACACAAAGCAAGCGAGCAAAAAGAAAAAAAACATAATAAAAATGAAAAAAAGTCGTTTGCATTGAACAAAAGTAAATGGCTAAAAGCTGAGCAAAATGAATTTCATGTTAACGGCAAAGCAAAGCCAAAACCGACATAGACCGAGACTAAACCGAACTCAAGTCTCAAGCTCGGACTCCGCTCGATTCCAGTTGCAAATTTGCAAATTTTGCGATGCTGTTTGTTGTGCTGGTCGGCAACTTAATTAGAAATTGCGAATGCAATTAAAAAGCGACGCACCAAATGTTTCAATAAATTATAAATACATATAAACTGTCTACATATATAGAATATATATATACAGTATATAGTTTTTATAGTATGCAAGAGCTTGTCCAAACAAAACAAGTTCACTGCATAAATTAGACAGAGTTGAAGCCAAAGACGCAGCAAAGAGCAACGAAATCAAAGTGCGAAGCCGCAACAGCTGAAGAGAGCAAAGATCAGAGTTTACAAGAAACTGGATGTAAAGAACTATGCACGACTAGGCATTTCCCTGTAGTCAGTGTGGTTAATGGAGTTTAATATAATTGTAAATAGAGAATATTCTAGTTATTTCTTGTATTGCGACTCATAATCAGGTCTGAAATAGACTTGTGAAGTATTTTTCGACTTTGATAATCGATTTAAAATAAAAGTTAGGATTATATTTGTAATTAAATATTATTAAAATATTATTAAAATATTAAAAAAATGATAACATTATCACTTCATAGATGAATTAACTGCTGAATCTATCTAGACATGAAAGGAAGATGAAAATATCAATTCTCATGGAAATCTGATGGTTTTTAACAAGTTATGAGTGTTGGAAGTTGAGATAGGTACTTTAAATACTTGAAAGGGGGTCTCATCCATTTTATTTCGATGCAGAATCAATGTATGGCTTAAACATGAATTATATGATGTTCAACAAGTAAAACTGCTCATTTTACATTTGACCTCATTACACATTTCAGTTCTTTAAACATACAGAAATTTCTAAAAACCTTTAATCATGACACCCCCCAATTGAGCTGGCCCACTCAATCTTAAAGCCAAGCTACCTCATCAAGTTGTAAAAGTTAGCTCAACTAGCGAAAAAGTCACGAAATAAATAAAAGAGCAGACACGGTTAAAAGCGAACAATTTTTTGTTAGGTTCCCCACTCTCAATTTGTTGTTAGGTTCCCTCCCCCCCTCTCTCTCTCAATTCGTTGTTGGCATCTTGGAGTTGAAAAATTTATAACGTGACATTGTTGAATTTATGTGCTCAAAATGTTGTAATAAAACTTGAGCACAATCGTTGTTGTTGTTGTTGTTGGTGTACAGCAAAGTCTCTCAGGCTGTCACACTCTGTCGTTCATCGAGGGGGTCGCTCGTTCGTCGGTCGTTTGGTTTGGTTAGGTCAGGTTGGCGCCAGTGCTTAAAATAATTGCGAATATCATTCTCCGTCAGTCAGTTGGCAATTCAATAATTGACTTAATTATATATTTATATTGTATATTCTGATGAACATTAGTTGGCAAAATGGAATTCTCTTGGAATTCTTTTGAACTCCTTGACCCGCGGCGCAACGCCGTCAACTTCTTGTTGGGATTTCGTTTTCTATAATTAATGTCTGCGAATTTATTGCTGTACAATGTAGAATACACAACAATCAGTGCTGATTGAATCCGCAATTGAAGTGCTCTTTAGAGGGCACACAAATCTGCGTATAATCTGCTGTATTTATATATTATTAAATGCTTTGTTTTCATTTCATGGCATTATAAAAGTCACAGCGCGAATAAAGTTAAAGACGGGGCAGGGGGTGGAGGGTTGTGTGGCCCAGATTGAAGGACAGGTCAGCGACGGCGAGCTTGACAAATGGGAATTTTGTGGCCAGGCCGTAAAAACGAACACAACAAAATCATCAAATCACGACTTGAGCGCCGTTTGATTGACATGCAGAAAGGCACAAAAAAGCAACAGCAACAAAGCAAAAAGGCAAAGCCAACCAGCAACTACAACAACTGATTGTTCATAATTAAAGCTAAAGCCCCGAGGCAGCTTAAGATTTCGCAATGATTCTGTGGGCTGCTGCGCGGCAAAAGGCAAAGAACTAACCGACCAGCAAATTATCTCAAGACCCGTAACAGTACATATACTTGTGTATATAGTAGACACACTTACATGCAACAGTTACACACACACAGACGCACAGAGACACAGCAAGATAGACACGTAGATAGAGACAACGCACCACAACTTGCTGCTCAGCCCGCATGTCACGCCCCGCAGAGCAGAGCAGACTGCTTATTAACGCATAATTAGCATATTTAGTCTTGCTCTAAGATTGCGTCCCCAAAGCTGTCACACAGTGTCAGCTACCGTCGCGCACCTACTTCCCTACCTCCCTCCCTCCCCTTGGGGCAACCCTAACACACAGAGGCAGACAGACATTCTATAACAACTTGTGCCGCCTCGTTGAAATTGCCAGCGATTTGTCGATTTGTCACACAATTTCAGACGATGCGAGGTTGCTCCTCACTCCCCTCTTGCACTGCCTCTCTCTCTTTCTTTCCCTCTGTCCCTTTCCCTCTTTCCTCTCTTTCTCTCTCTGTTTCTGGCTTGTCCATCTGTTTCGCTGTCTCGATTTCCATCTGCGCCGCACCGTTCGTGGTCATTGCGATTTAAGCCTCATTTAGTTGCAGCACTCTATTTACTTGTAGCAATGGGCAAACCAGCAACAACAACAACAGCAACAGCAACATGGCCGCCTACCTCCCAGTTACCATTCACTTTATGAACAACAGTAACACGACCGAGAAACAGCAACAACAATTGTCGCTTTGACATTTAGCTACAATTACTTTTTAGTGGTCTTTGGTTGTTGTTGTCTTAGTAGTTGTTGTTGGTATTGTTGCTATTGTTGTTGCTGTGTGACATTTTGGTCTCGGCATTGAAGTAGTACATGTTATAGAGCAGGGGGCGGGGGAATTTGTGGGGGTGTCGCAGCAATGAAACTTGTTCTAATTAAAATATGCACAACGCTTTTTTCCTTCCCCCCTTCGACAAGGTGGTAATTTTAATTGAAACAGCTGACCAGCTAGGCAAGGGGGCAATGTGGGCGTGGGCGTGTGCACTCCCCTGGGGGAATAGCGGGCAACATAAATCAAGGTTCAACGCGTAATTGAAGTCACCACCACGTCGCGACTGGCGATGCGTGTGACAGCCGTGCGAAATTGGCGTAAATTATGCGTCAAATCAAAAAGGGCCAACTAACTGGGCCATAATTGCTCTTTTGGGGCAACAACACATGCCACATGAACTAAGTCAAGTTGCTGTTGCTGTAGTTGCTGTTGTTGTTTAAGTAAAAGTCAAACAGGCAAAGAGACTTTAAGGTGCGGCACGGCAAACGGCATTTTGTTAGCCCATTTTGGTGCTGGTGCTGGGCGTGGGCGTGTGCTGGGGTCGCTTGAAGTTGCATTCTCTAGCTGCCCCTCTACCTCCACCCTGATGCTGCAAGTGCAACGGGAAACAGGCTCATTGAACGCGGAGGAGGCTTTTGGCATTTACAATATTTAATCATATTTGCACGAAGCAGAGGGCAACGGGTGCGGATACTTAATGGCAACGGGTGGGAGAACAGCAGAGACAAAGAGAAGGAAGCGGAAGGGTGGGGAGAGGGAGCAGCAACATGCAGCATCCCGGCTGTAATTTAACCGTTTTCATTTTTTATGCATGCATTGCATAGCATTTTGTAGCTCATTTGCATTTGTGGTTGGCGATGCTCTGACTCTGACGCTGACGCTGGCTTGGCCTGCTCTGACTCTGACTCTTTAGCTGCCCTGGCTCTGTCTCTGCCTCTGTTGGCTTGATGTTGTCGTCAGCAGCAGCATCGTCAACGGCATCGTCAGCAGCAGCAGCAGCAGCGCCAGCGACGGCGTCTGTAATGCAATTTGCTGCAAAATGAAACCGAACAAACCAAGCGCCTCAGCATTTGGCAGCATTAAATTTAATTTTATTAAAAAACTTTTTGCCAGCCACATATGTGTGCCTGCATTGCTGTGTGTGTGTGCCTGTGTGTGTCTGAAGTGTTGCCTGGGAATTGTACAATTGACAACACCAGCGAGTTGCTGCTGCAGCTGCCGAAGCACGCCGCATGCCGCATGCTGCTGTCGTTGTCGTTGTTGCCGCCGCCGCGCCGCATGTTGTTGACGTGCATGTTGCTGCTGTTTGCTGCTGCCGTTTGCTGCTGCCGTTGCTGCTCGCTTTTTGTTTTATTGCGGCCTGTGCGGGCGTGTCGAGCTTCGCTGCTTGCTTTGATGACAACAGCAGCAGGAGGAGGAAAAGCAACAACGACAACTCGATAAAGTTTTCAGTTTCGTCGAGACGGAGACTGAAATTGTTGCAATTACGAATACTTCTACTTTTTGCACTCCCCCCCCTTCTCCTTCTCCCACTCGCCTTTCTCTGTCTGCTTGCACTTTTTCTGTTGCTTTCGCCTGCGGCTGTTGTTGGGATTAACGTTATCGATATTGTTATCGCTATCGACTGTCAGCGTGTGGAGGGGGAGGGAGAGATGTTGCAAGTTGCTCTGCACTGTCAGCTGCCACCTGACTGTGCTGTTGTCGTTTTGCATATTCATTTATTTGGTTCCCAAGGACGTCGTCGTCATCAACAGCAGCAGCAGCAGCAGCAGATGAGGCAGCAGCAACCACACAGAGAACAACAGCAACAACAGCAACGATTTTGCAACGGTTCTCATCATCATTTGCATATGTTACATTTTATTTATTGTTGGTTGCTGTTTGCTGTCGCGCTTTCTTGCGCCGCATTACAACAGCAGCAACAACAGCAACAACAGTGAACTGCAAATATAACTCATACGCAGCGTTAACCTCGCGCTTTCTTGCCTTCTCGCATTGTTTTCACGCTGTAGCTGAGTATTTATAGCAGTTACGTGAGACTTTGTTTATGTGACAATTGCTTTTTGTTCGTTATACATATTTGCTGTATCTTATTATTCCACCCCCCCCCCCTCTTTCTCCCTCTTTCTCTATCTTTCTTTCTTGTTTCTTTTGCTTAACTTTGTTTTGTTTCTTCTTCCTCTTGTTGTTGTTGTTGGTATAATTTTGATTGTTCACGTTGTAATTTATGCCTTTAAATTGTGCAAGAAATTTGCAAACACACATTTGGCGGCCATATAAATGAGTCAACTGCGAGTTCAGATTGCAGTCTCTCAGTCTCAGTCTCTGCCTTGGGGGAAGCCTAGCAAGTGCAAAGCGAGAGGGAGAGAGGGAGGGAGAGAGGCAGACACATTAATTATGTCGGTGGAAACTGGAAATATGTGTGCAATTGTGGTTAAAATATCAATAACCTTAGCAGCAAGGCAGCTTGAACTATGCTGAGAGGTGTGTGCTTTACACAAGACTTGGGGCAACCCTCGGTACAGTTATTGAAACACGCATATTTAAAGTTCGTTATATACCTTATTTACTTATTGACTTTCGGAGCTAGACTGACTATTAACCATGTTAACATAATCTAAGGGAAATACTTAACGCCTTCGAGCTTCACTCTGTTTGACAGATTCTTGCAGTAATCTTATCCATGGAAGAGAATAGAAGCTATCAATTATAGCCGTCTTTGGGCAACCCTCGAATGTAGTTTTTTGCATAACCTACGCTTGTTGTTGGCTGATTGTGTAAATAAAGAATAATTCAATAGCTGCTGCTGTTGCTACTGTGTGCCTTCTGTTTTGCCAGCTCGGCGTGTGTTGTTGTTATTGGTCAACAAAGGCAGACAATATCATTTTCGCATTTTGATGTCCGATTACAGGCAGGCAACAATAACACACACACACACACACAAGCAGCAACAGCAGCAATAACTAGAGCAGCAAAGCATGGCAGCAACAATGCAAAAGGTACAAAGGCAGCAGCAGCAGAGGTAGCAAGAGGGACAGCAGCAGAAGGCAGCAACAGAGGCAGCATTAGGGGCAGCAGAGGCAGCAGCAGCAACAGAGGCAACTATTATGACAGCAAATAACTAACACAAGAGCAATTTGTTGCACACACACACAGAGAGAGAGAGAGAGAGAGACACAGACAGCGACACAGTGAGATATAAATGTAGCTCTAAGACAACTCAATGCTTGCTAGCTGCTGCTGCCGCTGCTGCTGCTGCTGCCGTTGCTGTTGCTGCCGCGCAAAGTTGTCGGCTATGAAAAATGGATCTGCTCCAGAAGATTTCAGTAATCTCGTTCGTCACACTTGGCCGCTCAAGTACGAATTTATGGAAGCCCCATCAGAGTCAGAAGCGCAAGAAATTCCCCGGTGCAATGGACTGGTCACTGGCCCAGGGCCTCAGTCCCTTTGGCAGCTACCGCCCCCCCTCCCTCCACCACTCTCTGCCCTGCAATCTGTGCTTGCCCTGCTCAAAGTTTTATTAACTTGTAGCGATCTCTGAGAGAAATGCACTCAAGAATGTAACGCGCGAGTGGACAAAGTGTCAGCCAGAAAGTAACTCTATATAGTACAGTGACTACCATTAGTATATACCCGGCCACATTTACCATATCTCTCTGTTGCAAGTTCAATAAATTGTCTGAGAGATTGAAACAATGCCTCTGTATATATGTGTGTGTGTGTGTGTGTGCAGGTGAATTGGTCAATTAAAGATTGCCGCAACTCATTTGCATGGCAAGCGTCTCATTTGCGCCTTGCCTCGTCTTGCGAAATCGAAAAAATGACGATGCTGTGCCAAATGGGCGTTGACTCTGCCACAAAATGTTGCAAGCCAGCCATACAATTATGATGATGATGTCGTCGCCGTCGTCGTCGTCGTCGCCGCCATCATCGACAGCGAGCTTAATGAACTTTTGCGAAAATTCCATTACATTTGCCTTTGTTTTTGGCCACATTTTACTTTCGTAGCAGGGCCAGATCAGGGCAGATGACGACGATGCCCTCGGTTCCCCCTCAGTTCGCCCTGTATTTCTCTGGCGCCTTATCACCATGTGGCCTATCTGGCCTCAGAGTTATGCAGCTTTTGAGGCATTTAAGGCTTGCCCAATTGCCAATTGCCATTTTGGTTTGCCCTGACAGACACACACACAATTGGCCTTTCTCCCCCTCTCTCTCTCTCACACGTTTTTCAATTAATTAAATGAAAAATGGTTTTTCTTGTTGTACGCGTTTTATGCAATTTACAGTTTTACAATTGACGTAAAATATAATTAAAATTGCTCATGTCCAGACGCAAAACGCGAGTGGCAGCGAGCGGCAGAAAAACAGAAAACACACACAAAAAATCCGGGAAAATCCGGAAAAATAAAAACCCATATACTGTATCAAATCCCCCCCGCCCTGCGCACTCTTCGCTGCCGGCAATGTCAGGGGCAGTTCCCTGTGTGATGCGATGCAATGCGACGTATTCAATCAATGGATTGCAGACAAAATGCAAAATGCACTTTTATTGCATTTAACAACAAATTGAAAAGCCAACAAAATACAGCAAAAAAGTATCAATGTGTAATCTAAAAGAGAGAGAGAGAGAGAGAGACTGTAACACTACACAGTGAATGCTCTTTCCCTGAATAGAGAGAGAGAGAAGTTTATAATCTAATTAATTATTTACAAGTTTGCCTCATTTGTTGTGACTTAAAATTCAGCTATAAATTTTAAGCATATTGTTTATAATTCTCTAATGAAGTGGAAAACAGGTTCTATACTCAACTAGAACTTATCTGGCTACCTAAAGAAATGGTAATCTATTAAGGTCTGATGGTAATCTAAGTGTTCTCAAGTTCTTAAGTATTATCAAGCATCTTCATCCATAGGCAGACTTTAACTGTTGATGGACATTAGATCAACGACAGTTATGGCGACTAATTTGCATAGGATGAACCATCATCAATCGAGTGAGACCTTCTCTCAGCTGCATGGGGTCGATCGTTGATAGAGCATTTGAATGCAACAATCGAACAAGAAGAGAGAGAGAGAGAGAGAGAGACAAAAGAAATGCGCATTGCCATGTAACCATGTAAATGTAATAATAAATATTTGTTGGCTTTTGTAGCACAGTGTGTTTTTTTGTGCGTGTGTGTGTGTGTTTGTGTTTTCACTGCATGCACAGCAAGAGGGTATTATAACGTTATTCCCAAAAATGAAATTGTATAGAAAGAGCTTTGTATCATATTTGGCTTTGTATGCTGCAAAGAGTACAAAAGCCAGTTGATTTTCAATTTATTAAAGCTGAGCATAAGTTAGTTATGATATTTGATTATGCAGATCTCTCAGCTCAGACTTGTGTACAATATTTCTAGGGTATTGGCTTTGTCGAGCTTTGCTTTCTTATTCTGAGTTGAGTTTTTGTTTGCTCTGCTCTCTCTCTGTGTTGTTGCAAATTTGCTTGTTGCATTCTGCGGCTGTCGACATTTGCTGCTGTTCGTCAGTACAACAGTTTGTCTCACTGTCTGTCTGTCTGTCTGTCTCTCTTTCTGTTTGTATGTCTGTCTGTCTGTTCATTTTGTTTCTTTGCTTGTCGCTCGCTCCATTTGTCTGTCTCTCTCCCATTTCGGTTTGTTTGTTTGATTGTTTTTTGCATTTAATTTTGCATTACTTTTATTGCACGACTGCAGTTTTGATTTCTGCTGTCGAACAGAGCTTGACAAAAACAAGGGCGTGCCGTCGTCTATTTTGCGAATGTGTCTGCAACTGTCTCTCTGTCTGTCTGTCTGTCCGACTTTGTTTATCCATGCAAAGTTTTGTGTGCTTTGTTGAGTTTTTACTTTCACTGCTGCTCGTTAAAAAGTGCAACAAATGCTTTAATGGACCTAACTGACCACCCACAGCAGGGTGGCAGCTGGCCAAAAATTCAATTTCCAACCAACCTTTTCACTCCATAACCTCACTCACTCTCTATCTCCCTCTCTCTCTCTCTCTCTCTCTCTCTCTCTGTGTCTCTCTGTTTGTTGCTCCCCTGGCGCATTTGAGTGGCACGAACAGCGGGTCGCATCTTTCACCTGTCGGTTAAATGCGACCAAATGCAGCGTCAGGCATCATTATGAGCATAATTATAATTATGTTCATTATGCCGTTTTGATTTCTACAGACGAAAGCGCAAAAATTTTCCTAATGAACACAGGTAACACAACTCTCTGCAAGTGTGTGCGCGAGTGTGTGTGTGAGTGTAATGTGGCCATGGCCAAGTGGGATGCACTCGTCGTGTTTATGATTTCCATTGCAAAGCATTATTATGGCCGCAGCAGCAGCAGCAAATAGAAAACAAGAAAATCAATAGAAAAGCTGCAAAATGAAGTGAGCCGTTGAGCCGCGTGTTGAGGGTGATGATGGCCGTGGAACGGTGCGAAGCGTTGATCTATGTGCGTATGCCATAAATCGTAACAACAATAACAACTTGGCCACTTGGGGCAGACAAGTGGCAGACAATGCTGCAGCAGCGGCAGCAGCAGCTGTTGCAGTTGCAGTTGGACATGTACATGCGATTTCACTTGACAGAGATATGGCCAAGAGACAAGGCATAAGCAAAGTGTAGAGCAGAGAGACACACACACACACTCGCACACACACTTGCACATTTCCCTCGAGTGACTTTCCAAGCATCAACTGTCCAATGGTTGTCCATGCTGTGCCCCATCGCTGTCTGTTACCAATTCCAATTGTTGCAACATGAGAAATGCGGAGCTGTTCAATGTTATCGGCGAAGCCATTGCTCTGAAAATCCCATTTATTTGATATTACAGCACTCTCTCCATGGTTCTCTGCCTCTCTATACGTCTCTCTTCTGCTCTCTCTTCCCTCCTCTCTCTCTCTGCCTCCCACTCGCCCGCCTTGACGTTGTTTAGTGCGCACAAATATTGTCGCACACAACTCATAAAAAGCCCATTTATAACTGTTAACTTGTACAAAAGTATTTACAGACGATTTAGCCGCTCACCGAATTACAACCCAGCAACGAACACAATTGCAATTGTTGTTGTTGTAGCTGTTATTGCTGCTGTTGTTGTTGCTGTTGATTATTTGTGTTTTGTGTCCGCCTTGCTACACCTCCTGCTGCCTCCCTCAGCACTCCAATAAAAAGTGTTGTTATTGTTTTGGTATTTTTGTTTGTTATTGTTGCTATTATTACAGTTGTTGTTGTTTGTGCTGTTGTTGTTTAGTAGTAGCAGCAGCTGCTGTTGCTGACACGCACGAAAATTCTGAAATGCAACAACATAACACAAAAACTCAAGTGCGAAAGATACGAGTAAATGTTCTATATCTATATATTTATCATGGCAGAAGAGAGGAGGAGAAAAAGGGGGGATAGTGGAGAGAGAGAAGGGAAAGAGAAAAAGAGTAGGAGAAAGAGTAGTAGAAGGAGGAGTAGAAGGAGAAAGGCACAGCATGACATAGAGCGGGAACTGCCTTTGTTCTATGGCTGAATGAGTTGCGCTGGACGTGTGTGTGTTTGCGTGTGTGTGTGGGAGGCCATTTAACAGCTGACACTTAGTTACGGCTACAACAAGGTGTAAATGAGTACAGACATGACAAGCCACAGCACACACACATACACGAACTACAGTGAACACACACTACAAAAAGCTGAACTGAGTTGAGCTACGCTGAAGAAGGGAAAGGTTCACCCTGAGTTGGACTTGGCTTGGATTGGAAACTGCTCCACAAGATGTAGGCCACATTAAGATAATACAAATATTACAATCCCTCACGACTTTCTGTAGAAAGGGGTCTATCCGAGCATTTACAGCACTCACTGTGCGAGAGCGGGTCATGTAAATTGCCTAGAAAGGTTGCCAAACTTTCACATCTTTCAAACAGCTACCCTCCCCCCCCCCCTTGAATATAATAAAAACTTTGGGCTGTTTTTCTTGAACTGCAAAATGTGCAGCATGGTTGCAAGTCAGTCTCTTCGTGAGAATCGCATAGAAAGGCCGCAGCAAAGCGAACATTCACCGCAGCTCTCTGACTGTCACGTTGTGTCTCTCAGTGTTTATTTTGGGACTTGCAACGATTACAAAAAAGCAATAATATTTGCATTATATTATATTTTATCTGCTGTCATGCAGGTTGGACACAGAGCATTTATATGCATATATACTATATATACACACATATGGTAAACGTCGAAAGGGGTGCTTCGAAAAGCATTTTAAAAGCATTAAATTTATGTCAGCCCCATTGGCCATTGTTGACTTTTATGCGTTTCACATCACATATACGCTTCCATATTGATTTTGGTTTAAATAACAAACTAACGTTTTATTCTTTCTTTCTTCTCTTTCCTTTCTTTCTTTTTGTATGTAGTTTAAAGCCAGTTCGATATATACAGCAAAGGTAAGTGCAGTAAAAAACACATTCAATTTTTGGGTTATTAAAAGGCTTTTGGGACTTAACCACAGACACAGAGTGTGCAGCACATTTTTCAAGAATTGGAACAGCAAGTTGCATAAATAACCAGCAAGACGAAGACGAGCAAGAGGAGGATGAGAAGAAAGAACCCCCAAGAGCAAATTCAGGCAGCCCAGCGCACTTAGAAGAGCAAACAAACAAGCGACAGAGACAAAGTCGTGAGACAGGATTAGTGGTGGGCAGGGAGGGGGTAGGGTAGGGGGCACTGCAACTAAATACAAGTGAGGCTGTGTTAAGATGAGACGCAAAGCGTAGCGTCATTGTGACACACCGTCGTCCCTCTCCACTCCTCTTACCCCCTTGCCTTGCCTGTGGCATTGGGCAAAAAGAAAGCGCCGCGTTGCGCCTGGCAAACAGATACCGGTTCTCAACGGCACACAGAGAGTGCGACAGACTGAGAGACAGTCGGACAGGTTTACTTTTCCGTTGGGGAACTGTTTCGTATCTGTCTGTATGTGTGTGTGTGTGTGTGTGTGTGTGTGCGTGACAAATCAAGCGAGAAAAAAGCCCGTGCGAGAACCGCCGCCGCGTGAAACGTCAATGGCCCAGAGGAGCAACTGCAGCGGAGGCAGCTGCTACTGCTACGAGTGCGAGTACTTCCCTCTCTCTCTTCCCTACACCCTTCTTCCTCACTCACCAGTGCTGCGTAATGGTTGCAGGAAATTGAAAAACTTGCCAGTCGCTGCTGCTGTTGTTGCATTTTTCTGCGTTCTGCGTTCTCCAACTGCGGTTGGTTTTGTGTTTTTTTCGGCCTGTCAGCCAAGCCCCGAAAGACCTGCAGACCCCCTGCTCAACCTCCCCTGTACCCTGCCAGCCTGGTCAGTCTGTCTGGTGTCAGAAGCTAAACACTTGGCTTGTTTTCCGTTCACACCATTCACTCCCAACTCCCTCCCAATCTCCCCTTTCCATTCTCAACTCGTTTGTCTCTTTGATGATTTATGCGGCTTTATTTCTTATCGATCTTAAACTTAACTTTGAACTAAACTATAAACTGCCTTTAGATACCTAAATCATTTATCTTCAACTGGATCTCGTTGTCATCTCTCTCATTCTCATTATCATTCTCTTTATCCGTTTCTCTCTGTGTCTCGCCCTCCTGCTCCAACTGTGCCTGTGCTTTTCTCTTTCTGTTTGCCTCCAGAAACTGTCGCTTCCTCTGCTGCACCTTCTGCATATGCTGTCGCATGTTGTTTTCTAATCTATCACGATAGTCCCGCCCACGATTCAATGCATCGCAGTCCTCGTAGCTGGGCGCCAAGTCTTCCTCCTCCCAATGGTTTGCATGCATCCAGATCAGCTCATTTGTCAGCAGCAGCTTGGTGGTTGCTATGCGCATCACACGGAAGCAGCGCTTCGGGCGTTGCAGCTCCAGGCGGTGCATATAGAGAGCATAGCTGACAGCCTTGCCGGGTGTTTCGGTGTAGCTCTTGTTCTTCCACTGGTTGCGGGTCAGACCCATTTGATTCGTTTGGTTGCAAGGATTGTTCGACATTGTGTCTATACGAGTATATGCAAGAGTATATTCTATATGTGTTCAGTACTTCACAGCAAGGAGAGTTCTATATGTGTGCAGTACTTTGGCCAATGCAAGGAGAGTTCTATATGTGTTCAGCACTGTTGCCACTGTTTTAGAGAGTGAAAATGTTCAATACGCTTTCGTTGCTTGTCAATCAGCAAATGATGCTATCTCTGCGATGGCACAAGGATTTTAAATGCTCACAGGTAGTTGCAGTTACAGCCAGAAGTCAGTGCAGGTTAGGGCAGAGATTGTCGGTCAGACTCATCGGGATTTGAGTATCAATCACACACGTGTTCGGGTCAGCAATCGATTCAATCTTAGGTAGATAACTTTATGGGGTTGGCGAAGGGGTTGGTAATTTCCAAGAAGATCAAGTGCATAAAAGATTAAAGTAGCGAATTACAGAGGACACTAGAGAGGTAGAGGGAAAGAGAAAGGTATAGTAGAAAAGGTGCTAAAAGGGTTAAGAAAGGGTTAGGTAAAGTGAATTTAAAATGATGAAATATAACATAAGAAAATTAGGTAGTTGTTCTTCAGTCTCTGTAGAGAGAGAGAGGGAGATAGATGGAAAAGACAATAGTTGAGAGACAATTTGCAAATATTGCTTAAGGTTGCATATAGAGCAATCATATCTAGAGACAGTGAGTGAGAGATGGCATGAAAAGGTTAGCAAAGTGCCTCTAGAATACTAAGTTGCGGAAGATTACGTAAGTAAGTGAGAGTGAGAGGGACACTTATTGAAGAAAAATACATAGGTATGTATATATGTTTGCTAGGATATTTGACTATTTCGAATATACAATACATAAGAAAAGGCTGAAGATCTGCATTTATATTTCAAAAGAGAATGAAAGACTCATAGTAAAAATAACAGTATAGCTGCAGTAAATATAACACAACATTACAGAGTGAAACAATGTCGTTTTGCCTTAACCTGCCTGTCGAAGGAGTAAAGATATAGGTTTTTGAATTTCAATCGAGTTTGTTAATCTGAAAAGAGCAGTTTTAGTAGTTGAAATATAAATAGTTTAAGTAGAGTTTAGTAGACCAATTGTTTTGAATAGAAGAGATAGTATTGTAGATAGATATCATAATATATAGAAGTTAGAATAAAGTAACCTTTATTACACATATATCACATATATTACACATTATTAACTTCTTAAGTATAAAGATTTAATAGTTGGCAAAGCTTAAGTAGCTTAAATTCATCCACCTAGGAGAGAGGCAGAGAAATAAATAATTGTTTTGAATATTAAAGATAAAATAACTTTTATATCATAGTTAAGATAAAATAACTTCTATATCATAGTTATTTCAGCTTATTCTTTAAACTCTCAACTCGAGAGCGCGCTTCGCAAAGCGACTTTAATATTTCCCTGGATAAGTTTGATAACCTTTCCAGCTCGATAGTAATTCGCTTTGCCATTGCACTTGCTGCACTCCACTTTTATCTGGCTTCCTTATTTTGCTGTGGCCCTGCCCAATTTAAGAATTTATAGTTTTGCCCATAGTTTGCTTATAGTTCGAGCTGTTTTATAGAGTTGTAAATTCATTTAATTGGTCGACCAATCAAGTTTATGCCTTGCTCGCTGCACTTTTCGTGCCCAGCTCTGCTTCTTCTTTAGCTACTTCTTCAACCTTCATCTTTCTCTGCTTCTTCACAATCTAATCAAATCGCCATTGTTAACATTTTGTTGTTGTTCTCTTTGCTGCCACTATACGAGTATTCGTGTTATGTGTGTGCCCCGTCTCTGTTGTTGCAGTTGCAAATGCGCTTTGCATGTTGCTGCTAATTGGCCGCAGTTGTCGATAGGAACAGTTTTTCCTCATCTTCATATGCTGCTACTACTTTTAGCTTCTTCTTGCTCTTTTTCTTCGTGCCTTGTGCACTTCATTTTGTTCTTGGTTCTAGCCTCGTTTTCGTTTCGGACGTGGATTGCATGATTAATGAACGCCGTTATGCTTTTACGAGCCTCGCAGAGAGTCTTCTCTGGCAGCAGCAGCTGCCATGTAATTTGAGCGCATGCGTCGCTGCTTGCGCCGCTGCCAGCGCTGGGCCTGCGCTGCGTTGCATAAGCTCATGTTGCTCTCGTTGTTGTTGCTACTGTTGCTGTTGCTGTGGCACCTCCATAAAACTGCGCACAAGAAACAATAAAACACCAGCAAATTAGAAATTACCTTTTATGTGCAATACGAGTGGAAAAACTCACACACACAGACACACGAAATGGTAACAAATTTACACACAATGAGCACTTGGCTCAGTTCAAGACGTGGCATGTGGTGGGGAAGGGGAGGCGGGTGCTAAAGGGGCCTTCTGGCCTGGTGCGTGCATTACGTCAGCTTCATCAGACGCCTCATTAAGGCAGCTTAGCGATACGTAAATCGGAACTGTAGTTTCCCTGCTCTGCCATATGCGGAAATTAAAGTGCTCCCCTACTTAATGGGTTCATCAGGGTGCACAGTTACGCTCAGACTGACACAAGATACAGATACAAATGTATCTGCAAGCTAGAGTCTTTGCTGATCTCAATTTATTGCCGTTGTCTACAGTTCAGGGCTCAGACACGCATAGATTTCTGGCTAATTAACACACGCATACGCAAAGTGTCTGCCTGTGTGTGTGAGGTGTGTGAATTGAAAGCAGTTCGAGGGAAATAAATAAAACTTATATTTACATACAGCTGATGCCGTTGCTGCCCCCAAGAAAACTTTATTCTCTCTCTCTCTCTTTCTGTATTACAATTTCTATCCGACAATAAGCGCAACATTTTCAACTGTCCCCTTCGGGCCAGAGAAACTTTTCGTCTGGCCACACAAAAATTGCATTTTTGTGAAACATAACAGCACAAAATTTGAACATAGAATGTACAACAACAGCAACAGCAATAAGTACTGTAACTGGAAACTGGCCACATCAAAATGCACATAAATAATACAAATAACCAACAGGAACCGGCATACAACCGAATAGAATAGAACACAGAACAGAATACACTACAGAGAGAAGCCTGAAATGAACAACAGTAGTACTGAAGGGGTGGAGTGGGGGAGGGGAAAAGTGCAAATGTGCTCGAGCTTTTGTTTTCGACAACTCGAAACTGTTAATAATAAAAGCGCTGCAAAATTATGAAATTAATTTCAAATTTTAATTATGCAACAGTGGCTGCAACATGTAAATTGACCAGAATAGCTAAAGTTGCTGCTGTTGATGTTGTTGCTATTGTTGTGTTGCTGCTGTTGATGTTGTTGTCTCCCCAGTTGTTGCTGTTGCCTCAGTTGTTGCTGCTGCCGGTTGTCGGTTGCACAGCGTTGCCAGTTGCCGGTTACCCATAGCCAGTAGCCAGTTAACAGTTACTAGTGCTGTGTGTGTCGGTCTGTGTGTGTGTGTGTGTGTCTTTATGTGGTCACTGTGGAGTCTGCAGAAGGATTAGCAATACTCCAATAGCAGACCGCACTGTGACAACAACAGCAACAGTCGATGTCGCAGTTTGAGTTCTGTTGCTGTTGCTGTTCTCGATTTCCCACACACACACACAACGATAAGTTTATGTGCTCACGCACGGGCATACACACAAGCACACACACTCTCACACATCTTACTGTCACACACACACACACTGCCTGTCCGCGCCGTGAGAATCTAGTTCGCTGCTCAACTTTGATTAGAGTTAAGCCCAAAATTAGTTGCCATCGCCGTTGGACCTCGTCTGTTTGGGGGGCGACCTTAACGTTCTCTCGAGCCCCAGCCTCATATTAAGGGCGAGCTATAATAATGAAGTCATGAAGTTTGCAACGCCTGCTCGTGTGTGTGTGTGTGTGTGTGTGTGTTGGAGTCACGCAAGCACGCACGCACGCACACACACGGGGAGGAACTTAATAAATCGTAAATTCTTAATTAGCATGTGAAGCTGTCTTGATTTAGTTCTACAATTAGCATGGTTATAATAATGATCATATATCGTAAATCGATAGCTCAACCTGTTGTTCAGTTACTAATTCATATAATTTCAAGTCAAAGAAAGCGCTTCATAATTAGCTTGATTAGCAAGCGAGTGGCTTACAGGGCATCAAAAGGTCGTTGATGCTGCTGGCCGAGGGGCGTTGTTAATGTTCCACACGCTCTTGAAACAATCCAAGTGTTAATCGTTTCGATTCAGCCAGGCTGACAGGCGAACAAGCATGACAACAACAAGAAGGAGGAGGAGTAGGAGGAGGGGAGAGAGGAGGAGGCAGACGGCAACTAACAATACCAAACTTGGCTCTTCAACTTATTAGCGCACAGTTAAATAGGCTCAATTAATGTCAACTGCGTACGTCTTGGTTGGGGGCGTGGGCGTGGTTGTGGGGCGTGTGCCAAGTGAAATTTCAGAAATGAAAGTTTTTTTTTTGGCCTTATCGATTGAGCAAAACTTTTTGAATTGAACAGTTGTTGAAATGCATAGAAATTAATTAACAAGCAGCTGCTGCTTTAGTCTGGTCAGCTAAAGCGCGGACTCTTTGAAGGTAAATAAGCCAAAGCAAGACTGTAGAGAATGCATAAAAAGAGAAGAAGAAGTAGGAAAAGAAGGAGTAGAAGAAAGAGTAGAAGAAGCTGGAGGAAGAGGGTGAGGAGTATAAAAATGTGGTGAAGAAGGCGCAGCAGAATTTTTAATTGGCTTCTGCACGCTAATTCTGATGTCTCCCTCTGTCTGTCTCTCTGTGTCTCTCTCTCTCTCTGCCTCTCTCTTTCTGCTTTTATTTCTCTCTCCCTCTTTCTTTTCCTCTCCTTCTCTCTCTGTTTCTACTCGCACATTTAAGCCTAATTAACTTTCTTCTTAGTGCGCCTCTGCTCTGCCTCGTTTTAGCTTCTTCAGCAGTTTTTCTATAGTTTTTCTTAGCTTTTCCTCTTCTTTCTTCTCATTTTCGCCCCTGCCTGCTGAGTGGAATCTTTAGCTACGTCTTGTGTGCATTTTGCATTGTTTATTTGTTTTTCTTGTTGCTCTTACACTGCGTCAACTTCTAATTTCATTTGAAGCCTTCGCGTCCGCTTTGATGCCACGGCCAAAGCGTTGAATTCTGCTTTCAAAAGTGGCAGCAACAGCACGAGCACGAGCGGCACGGCGACAAAACAAGGTGAAAAGTAGGTGAATGTTAAGCAGCCGAGAGTCCGCCAAACAACAACAGCAACAACAACAATGTTGTTGCCGTTGCCATTGCAACAAAAGAAAAACGGCAACAACACACAACGCTAACAATGACGAAGAGTAAACAACATTTTAGCACGAGAGAGCTGCAAAAAGGGTTACAAAGCCAACAACAGCAGAGCAGGTGGAGGTAGTTGAAGGGGCAAGGGCAGCGGCAGAGCTAGGGGCAAGGGCAGTAGTGGAGGCGGCAATGCCAGTCGCCAAAAACAAAAGACAAACAAAACAAACATATCAACTGAAAATGCTACAGGCTCCTTCACAGCGCTCCCTCTTGCACACACCTCTTCAAAGACCCCTCCACAGTCTGCTGCACGGTTCCCTCTACAGTCCCCTCGGCTGCGTCTTCCCCTGCCACAGCTCCTTTCACTTCTCCCACACGCCTCTGTTGCTGCTGCTCTTGATGGCGCTGATAAGTTGGCAGTCGCTTCTGACTTTGCCTCTGCCTTTTTGCCTCTTGTCGCCTTCTTCTTCGTCTTCCTCTTGCTCCTCCCACACCGGAAGTGCATATTAAGCGTTTTTAATTTTCACTTGAAAACAAGCAAAGAGCAGAAAGACTGCAAATGAAAACAAGAGTGTTTTCCTTAGCAGAGAGTTGAGGGGCACAAACAGTTTCCATTGCTGCAACACATTCGCCTTGCTGCTGCTGCTGCTGACAGAGATTGAAGTATAGAGATATATACTACATGCATATATGCAGACAGGGATTACAGAGAGATGCTATACATACATACTAAACAACACATACATGCACACTATATAAATACACGATAAACTGCCTTAGAAATACTGGAGAATAAACACTTTAAAGAGGCTTAAAGCGCTTAAGCGGCTTACAATTGATTTCCTCTCTCTGATTTATAGCAAATTTGTCACAATAACTATTGAATAGCCATAACTATCGTGTTAGGCAACGTGTTCATGGCTGCGTGTCACGCGACCAGCTCCAATCAAGTCTGGCAGCCAGCAACAATGGCTGACAATGAACATGAATTTTGTGAGCTGTTGCTGTTGTTGTTTGCTTCTTGCGAGCTGCAACTATTGTACATAAGCTACAACAGCAACAACAACAACGTGCAGGTGTAAGGGCCAAACAACAACAAGAAAAGTAACAACAACAGCACTCAACACTCAACTGAGTGTTTTTGTGTTAACCTTTTTCTTTCTACTTGTTTCTTGGCCATTTTGCAATCTTGAATTTGATGTTTGTTTCCTGTGAATGTTGCATTTGATAGAGTTGTTGTTGCTGTTGTTATTGTGCCTGCTGCTGTTGTTGCTTAGCCAAGCTTAGCAAATACATTTTATTCATGTGGGAAATTTGATTAAAGATGGTTTTTCTTGTTGTTGCTGTTGTTGTTGTGCAGCACTTAATTTGCTTTTACATAATGACAGCGACTATAAAATTTAATTATAATTTTCATGTTGCCCCGTACCGCCACGCAGTTGGTCATTTGCCACAGCCACAGCACATTGCACCCGGCAATTTAGTCGACTTTGACATTAATCATCCAGTCATTTGAGCTGGCCGTGAAGTGTTAATGATGAGCTGCCCGCCTGCCTGCCTGACTGACGAGCTGTAAACAAATTTGCCAAGTGCATTTTGCCAGCGCTTGCCCAAAAAATAAATATTCCTGTTGCCACTGATGCCCCCTTGTTGCCTGCTGCATTTGCCGCACGGGCGATAAATTTTCCAATTTTAACGATTCGGGTGAAAATGTCACACAGATTACGTGACTTTGATGCGATTGACATAGTTGCGAGATTTATGCGTGAGCTGCAGCATAAGCCCAACGCAAACACAGAGACAGAGAGAGACCCAAAGCCAGCCAGACCGAGCCCAGAGCCAGGCACAGCCCTAGCAGCAAGCCTAGGCCCATCACTTGCCCCCCACCCCTCGCAGCCCTTGCCACCTTGTGCGCGCACGAACGTGAGCAGCCAGCAATTAGAAAAGCGACAGCAACAACAACAACAACAACAACTGCAGGTAGACTGCGGCGCCCACAACGACAGCTAATTTAAATGCCGCGTGTTTGCTCAGAGCAGACAGTTGGTCGCGCTGGTCGCGCTTTGGTCGCTACGAGTGAAAGATCACGACCAAAAAGTTGGCAGTGGCAGTGGCAGCAACGTTGCCAGCAGCAGCACCAACCAACAGTACTGGCAACAGCAACAGCAACAGCAACTACAACGGCCAACTTAACGACAATGTTGGAGGCGGCACATGAAAGTTTACGGCGTCGGCAAAAATTGTTTGGCGCATTATTACTTATACCCTAGAAAAATAGAGAGACTGAGGAGGGGCAGTAGTGTTCTAAAGGGAATAAAAGAATGTATATTAATATGAACTCTAAAGGAATTGTTTAAAAATCAAGCATTACTTATTGAATTTCTTATTCCTTCAATTCCTTCTCTTAATGATTGAAAAAATTTAATAAATATGTAGAATATTTTCTACATCAACATTGAAGATATTGCCATTAAATCAAGTGAATTCCTATTTCCCTCTCTGTCACTTTTTAATGTCTAAAATTATCTTCATAATTTCTATTTAAAGACATATTAATTTTCAAGTGTTGCTTATTGAAATCTGTTTTCCCCTCGTACCTTTAAAAATCATTATCTTTATTGTGGGTTATTTCTTAGCTAAACTTGAAGAGATTGCTCAAATAATTTTCCTTCTTTTACTTAATTTAGTAACTAAATTATTCTCCATAATTTCTAGGGTATTTGCTAGTCAAACCATGCGCACTTCTTATAATGTTGTAGTGCAATGAAAAAGGAAAGCGAAAACGATGTTGAAACCAAAAGCGAAAATGGGAATGGTCGCGTGGGTTGCCTACAAGAATTCTTGAGAAAGGGAAAGACAATATGAAAGAGAGAGAGATAGAGAGGGAGTATGATAATAAAAGAGAGCGGGAGTTAAAAGGGTTGTGCATATTTGAGATGACTGAGACGGAGAATGAAAAAATGCCGTTTGACAATAGATGAGAATTTAATATTGTCGAAAAGAAAACAAATTTTACGTTTGGCGAATAACTGAAATTATTGAAATAGGAAAGAAATGCGAGATTTGTGAAGGGGAAGAAGAGAGAAAAGGAAGAAAGGAACAAATGCTCAATATACCTTAATAAGATTGCGCCCTATTGTCTTTACTTAACTCTGGCTCAAAACTAGCTTGGTATATTAGCAATGCTTGGCATACTCTTGCTGTCTCTCTCTCTTTCTCTCTCTCTCTCTCTACCTCCCTTCGTAAACTAATGGAAAACGTGTACGATGGAGTCAACGTATTTGTATTCCATTTCGTTTTCAATTTGTCGCCGGTCTGCGCGTCTCGCGCGTCGCGTTTCTCTAATTTCCTTTAACGTAAATGCAAAGAATTGCAAATGTTAAGCATACGCCCCGTTGTCTCATCTACAAAGTTGTTTGCCATTGCGATTATTTTGTCAACTTCAGCTGCAGCCAGAGACAGCGCAGCAGCAGCACTTGTGCTGTTCTCCTGCATTTGCATTGCATTAGCTTTTCCAGCAATGCGATGCCCCCATGCCCCCAGGCAGGAGTCCCTGCCCCTCTCTGGCTCCATCTCCCCTTCCTCCGTTTAGTTTTGCTTGCTTGCAGCCCATTACCAAATGTTTTAATGTGCGGCAAACGTTGATGCTGCTGTCGCTGCTGCCACGAAGCATTTGCAACATTCTTGTTGCGTGCCACGTCGCGAAAGGGAATGCAGCGAAGGCGGAGTCACCCATTTTACCCACTCATTCACTCACTCATTCATTCATTCAGTCGTTTATTCAGACACTCATGCAACTTTCATTCATACAAACAGCCGTCGACGCAGCCATGAATGCATTGCCAGTCGAGGGGAGGGGGGACAGAGGCAGGAGGCAGTTTGAGGCGTCTCGGGAAATATGCTCGTACGTATGTGGAAAATAAATGAAAAAATCGTAAATAAGAGCGCAAAGGCAGAAATAAAACATGGCTCACTTACACACAAACACTCAGACACTCACACAGATACACACACACATATGCAAGGACACGCCTTTGGCTGCCTACACAGACAGAGGCAGAGGCAGGCACAGTCCAGAGGCGGCCTAGACTGAGGCACATTCTTCTCTCGCCGGAGCACTGAGCGCATTTTTCTGCACAATTTATGTCTTTTAATGAAAATGAGAGAAAAAAGAAAAGCAATGAACGAGGAAGAGAGCCAGAGAGGGGAAGAAGGAGACCTACAGAGAGAAAATCAAAATAAAAAAGCGTTCAACACGCTAATAACTTTTAAAAGCAAATGTACAACTGCCTGCCTGCCAGACAGTCAGGCCTCTTGCACATAACTTTTATATAAGTAAGTATATACCACATATATCCATGCACATATGGACCTCCATAAGTTACACCCCCCATCAAGTGTAGCCCTTTTTTTAACGAAATTAGTTTGGCCAAGGCGTGCAATTTGTGGTGTGTTTGTAACCTAATGTGGAATGGCTTTTCATGGGGTCATTTTGAAAAGGCAGTGAGTGCTGGCTTTGAAATCGGGCTCAGGCATACAGTATAATTATATATCATTGGCAGCCACCACAATAGCAGCTGCCTCAATTAGCCAAGCTGGAGAGAAATGTTGCAACTGCTGTGGGGCTGCCTCACATAAATTCAATTCAAGTTCAAACTTGTCGAAGCACATATTGCACATTAACCTCGAAATGGCCAACAACAGCAACAACAAAGAGAACATTTTACATTCTTTTATTCAAATACGCATCCATTATAATTCTTTTATGTCTTTATTTAATGCATTTAATTGCAAATGGTCCACAAAACCAACACAAGTAACAACGTCGAGTCCATTAACGAAATTAAAAAAATCCAATGCAGAGCATAACAATAAAGACCAAAAGAATGTAGCCAAGAACTTTACTTGTTTCACTTGTATTAGCTGTTTTTAGTAGTTGTTCTAGCAGCATTTCTAGCTGCCAACTTTCCGCTTAAATAAAGCTAAAATTGCAGTTCAAATCAAACACAATTTTGTTTATGTTTATTGACTGCATGATCTGCAGATTTCTGGATCGATTTTTGCCTCGATTCATGTCGACAGCCGTGTTGACGTTAATGCTACTTATGGCTAACAAAAAAAGGCCAAAAGTATACTCAATTGCTGGCCAAATATAATGGCTGAAGCGGAAGCCAAGAGACGAGGCGAAACAAAGAAGTAAGCAAACAATTGGATCATTTTTCGGCCACAAAAGTGCAGCCTCAATTTGAAGAGGGGCAACCTCTGAGCAGGGGGGGGGGGAGCGAGGAGACCTCTGTCACTTGTCTAATTGTCGAACTGCCCCTCAGGCTAGCCCTCAACTTCAACTTTGATTGTATCACATTTGGTAGCACACATAACAACATATCGCATAGCACATACGAGTATGACTCGCCCTCTCTGACATTGATATTTCTTTAATGTGATTTTCCATGCACATTTGTTTGGACATAATTGTGAACCATACACAGTTATTATTTATTTTTAGTTCACAGTGGACATTGATGTATTCGAGTTGAGTTCGAATTGAGACTCGCAACTTACTTAACTCTGTTTTTAGCCTTGACTCTTGGTCTCTCTCTTGGTATTGTTTGTTTCGCTTTTGTTGTTGATTATTGATTTTGAGAATGCGCACCACACAATGAAGCATAATTGATCACGTTCATGGTCCAATTTGGTTGGTACAGTGGGCGCCTGCAAGCCAAGTCAGTCAGTTAGTGAGGCCTTTTCAGGGGCAGTTTCTTTCTCTCTCGCTCTCTCTCTGTGGCTTTGTCTCTCTCTGAGTAAACAATTTTGTTTTGTGCCTTGTCAGAACTTTTGCAGGCGGCTTTCGTTTTAGCCATGGCAATTAAATGAGCATAGCTATCAACTTGAGCAACAACTTGAACAGCAGCAGCAGCAGCAACAACAACGATAACAAGCAGAACAACAGGAGAACAACAAGAACAACAAGCGCCTCATCAACGTCAAAAACTTCATCATGGCCAATGGGGGTGCAACGGCTTTCGGACTTTGACTTGGTCTTCATGTTCGTCTTCGGTTTCGTCCAGTTTGCAGCTTCCGTATGCTTTATAAACTTGCTGTGTCTTGCATTGGCCTATAAACTGAAAGTAACACACACACATGCCGGACCGGACCCGGGCCCAGCCACAGCCCGGCGTTGACGTTGACGTTGGCAGCGCAAGAAAAGAAATACAACAACAACTAAAACAGAAAAGAAAAAAATATTTGACCTACATCAAGTTTTCAAGTTGCTTGTTTGTGTTTGTGTTTCTTTCTTTTTTAGTAGCAGAGGCTTCTTCAGCAACATCATGATGATCAGCAGCAACATCATTAACATCATCATCATGAGCTTCGTCAACGGCCTCTGCTTCATTTCTTGTCTCCTCTTCTTTGCTTGGCTTCTCGTCTCGTCTGTTTTGCAGCCGGCTTTGGGCCTGTTTTTTATTATTATATCTGCTTCTACCAAAAACAAACCACAACATTTGTGCACATTTGGTCAACTGCATTTTTTTACAGCATTTTTTCCTTCACTTCCCTCTCTCTCTCTCTCTCTCTATTCTTTGGTCTCCTCTCTTTCTGTGTCTGTGTGTCCGTTATTGTTTTCAATTTGGTCCAGCGTTTTCATTAATTTTTCAGCATCTTGTGTATGTCAGTGTGTTGTGGACGTCGTCATCTCCGACTCTTTGTTGTCGTCTCGGCTTTTCGTACCGCCCACGCATAAATTATTGAAAGCCGTTTGCAGTCTTAGACGTTGTGTTGGCCAACAACTACAACAGCAACTACATAACGTGGGCAACGACTTCGGCCAATGGCTACGTCATTTTTTGTTGTAGTTCCAGCCCCACCTCATCTCTCTTAAAGCTGATTCATAAAAACTTTGAATTTATTTTGCTTTACATTTTCTGAGTGTGTAAGAAATTTGCATATTGACCATGTGGTCCAGAGTCCAGTATAAAAACCAGACAAATGCTACAGTTGGGCACACCTGACAGTAAGATACCCTACACAGATATGAAGGCACGCGGACACCAGTACAATAACTTCTGTGGTTATTGTCTAATTTGATTAAAATTTGAAGGAAAGGTAGATATTATAGTCAGCTATGTATATGTTAAAGCCACAAAATTATATCTTTTATATATCACTTACAAATCAAGTCTAAAAATTAAATTTTTAATTTGCAGGGGCGGTGGGCGTGGCACCCAATATAATATAATATAATATAATATAATAATATAAACTTTAGCTGCGCATAGTATACAGAAATCTATATGCCAAATTTGGTATGTCTAGCTTCTATAACAGCTGAGATCAGTGCGCTCATACAGACAGAAATACAGACAAACTGGCAGACAGATAGACAGACATGGCTCAATCGACTCGCCTAGTGATCCAAAGCAAGAATATATGTACTGGGGTCTGCCACTTCTACTTCTGCTTGTTACATACACTCGCACAGAGTTAGTATACCCTTTTTAGATCATTCTCAATGTTCGCAGGGCATAACCAGGCTAACACCATCGTCATAATACAAATCGCTCGGCAGCAATTTCACAAAAATATTGTAATTCTCTTTCTCAGTTTTAAGCTCAGATCTCTTTAAAACTCAAACGTTTTTTTGGATAAGTTTCTTTCTTTGTAAACTGGGAAAAGGTTTTGCAAACGTGTGCAACAGTTTACGCTTCGTGCAACATTTGCAAGCAACCTCTTTTGTATCTCTGCATCCGAAATCTAAATCTGCTCGTGGGTGAGTGGGTGTGTGTGGGTGTGGGTAATGCTCAAAGCTTCAGTGCTCACAGCTCTAAACAGCGTGCTGCACGTTTTGATGCAAATCGCAAGCGAGAGGCGGCTGCCCCCATACAACAAATGGGTGCAACATTAAATAATTAAAGCAACGCCAGGCGGCAAGCAGCACACAGACGTAGACTCTTTGAAATTTAGACAGGCGGTCAGACAGACAGTTAAGTATGACTCGCACGAGTACTCGACGGAGTACAAAACGAGTACCCGACTCTGCGGTCTGCTAAACTGGCACAGCAACTTTTTCTTTGAGCGAATTGGAATCGGAGTCAGAGTCGCACTCGGACTTGGAGTCTGTGCTGAGCTGGATTTATATTTTTACACGGCGTCTGCCCTCCCCCTCTACCTCCTCTCCAGCTCCCCTTCAACACTGCCCCTCTTCCTCTCTGCTGCCATATGTGGAGCGTTAATGAATTGCCGTAAGCTTGGCAGGCAGGCAGACATCGTCGGGGTGCCGAACCGGATGAGAATGCTTTACTTGCTTTTCGAAATGCTTTGCAATTAAAAGCGGCAACAGCAGCAGCAGCAACTGCAACAGCAGCAGCAGCCACAGCAGCAATTGTCGCTGGCTTGGCAAATGTCTCTGTCCAGTTACGGCTTGACGGAGATGTGGCAAAGTGGAAAAGTGGCAAAGTGTCGCAAGCCATTACAAATCATTAATAAATTAGCATTTAATGTGTGTACTCGCGCCCCACTTAGGAGTCATCGAACCCGTTCCACACCTCCCCCTCTTCACCCCCATCCCCCGCCTAGTGAACTGTTACATATTTGCCAATCTCGCGGCTGTGACTCATATTTCTTCGTCGTTTCGCATGCATATGCTAAAAAGTTGTCCACAAAAAATAGACAGAGAGATAAGCAGACACGTCTGTAATATAGTAAAGAGCATTTTCTCTAGTTTGGGATTCCAGGTTAGTGGGTTAAAGAATGCGGGAGACATTTGTTACCCTCCAACAAACTTTGACTTCACTCTCTGTACAAGTTCATTGCGGATAATTGTTTATAATTGGAATGCTACAGTGTGATTTACTGTGAAATTGAGTGCAGCTCAAGAAACAGGCAAATTACCTGTTAGTGCCCGAACCAGAACCACGACAACTAACAACTAACAAGCAACAACGAGAGCAACAACGACAACCAACAATTGTGTGTTCCAGTTTAAATCGTGTAAATAGTTAAGAAGAAAAAGTGCCGGAAATAATTGTCTTAAGTAGTTTGAACTTTGCATAAAACGAGTCCCATTTAAAGTGTGACACGCAAACGTGAAAATCTACAACAAATTTGTCACACAAACAAACCTAACCTGCCCCCACACAACGAGTTAATGCGAAAGTGTGTGCCCCGCGGCACAAGTTGGCCATGTGGTGTGTGCTCAAGTCAAAGATCACTTAATGAATATCATAATAATTAGAAATGAAAGTAAAACTCTGTGTGTAGGATTTGCTTATGACGGGGCACAAAATAAAACTTTGTTGGCCATGATTGGGCAATTTTTTTGTAGCCATAAATAAACAAATCAAATTGAATTGAGAGTTGCTCCCTCCCACTTGGACTCCCCTCCCCTGTTTGAGTGCGTTCTTGAAATCGAATTGACTGAATTATTTTTGAATTCGCACAGTAGCCAGTTGAGTGGAGGAGGGGAAGAGGTGGGGAAGGTTCTCCAATGTTAAAACCATTAACGATGAGTCGCGTCTCAGTTTTTTGGGTTTTCGATTTCAGTTTTCCGTTTCCAGCTCACTTTCTAAAATGAGTTCAGGCAACAGCGATTTTTTTTGACACTCGAAAACAATTTTTTGATAAATGATTCGTACATGTACCATACATACGCATACATATCGTACATATATAAATGCCCGTAGTATTATTGTGTATAAAAGGAATTCGTAACAATTTTTTTGATATATTTTACACTATGGAGAGCGCAATGCACACTCAAAATTGATTGCCAACAATTAAAACTTAAACATTGAAAATTAAAAAGCGACTGCTAAAGTTGCAACACCCTGTAGAGGGAAAGGAAAAGGGGCAGGATAGTTAAGAGTAGAAAATAGAAGAGAAACGTCGATATTTCATATGAAAAACCTCAGCAAACATCGATGTTTCTCCAGCTACCATATATATGTATGAATAATGAATACTTAAGCTGTGTAAACTGTCTGTCAAGCAAGAGAACCGGATTACTATCATTATAAATTACCATATTGTTAGAGTCTATTGCCACAGGGTATCTCTGGTCTCTGGCACTCTTAAGTAGAGCACTTTTGTTTGAGAGTTTCTCTGTGTGCTTTTTTGTGCGTAGTTCGCTGCGACTGCAAAATGTTTTTTGCTGTTGAATTTTTTGTAATAACTTGTTAATTTATTTGCAGCAATTATTAATGCAAACAAAATATATTTTATTATACGAGTTTACTATATACATATATACTATAAACTTTAAATAGAGAAAGAGCGAGCGACATTTTGTTTATTGTCGCCGTATCTTTGGGCTTATTTCATGCATAAATCATTTCCGTTTGTTTTTATCGTTGTTGTTGCTGTAGTTGCTGCTGCACTTTAACGCAATTTTATAATTACATTTTAATTTATGCAAATAAAAATTAGCCAGTCGCTTTTTTACTGAACATTGTTTGCTTTAACTAATGACAAAGTGCAGTGCGCGAACAAAACAGCCTAAAAATCTTGAACACCGTTTAGGGAGGTCGCTGATTTGTGTGTGAGGAGGGGTCATTAAACCGTGAGGTGGGGATGCAGTCCTTTGTATTTCATTTAAAATTAAAATTATGAAAATGCGAATGAAAAGAATTGAACCAGTTTTGTGTAATAATGCTAACACACACGTATATTAATCATACGACATGTGCAAGGAATTTCTTTAGTCAGCATTCAATTTGTGCATTTAAAGCGCAGCTTAGAATGGGTGTTTTATCCTCTTATTGTTGTCGATATTTAATATTTATTAAATAATTTACAACAATGGAATTTAAATTCAATTAACAGTAGAAAATTCTCTGTAGTTTTTATGTTATTAAATCTATATGTAAAGCTTAATTAAGCTGAGGGTCTAGCAACTTGTTTTGCAATTATCGATATTATCGATACTTGAAATCGAGTATAAAAACTGAAAGTAATTTGCATTACATCACTCAATTAGAGGTGTCCAATAGCCTTGCCCCACACACACACCAACACACACACAGGGAGCTTAGCATAGACAGTCGTTAGACAAATTCAAATTCAAATCGAAATCGAGCTCAACTCGGCTCATTGATCAAATTTTGATTGACATGTCGAGTGGTTTTGCCTGCTCTTTTGGGTTTTTTTTTTTTTTTTTTTTGCTGTGTGCTCTATTAAGCAAATTTGTTTGGCATTTTATGGCACTGAGCCGAGAGTGCTGTGTGGTGTACCGTACTCTTTGCTCTGTGTGTGTCCAATAATTCGATCATTAACGACAATTAGTGCAAAGAGAGAGAGCAAAATCTGAAATTCATTTTGACAGGCTCAACGAATATTCACATTGTGGTTGTGCGATTCCAAATTGAACTTAATTGCGCGCAAAATTTGTGATCTGTTTGCGTAGTAGCACAAACATTTACAGATGCAGATACACAGATACAGCTACAGATACAGATACTGAGCCGACAGCTACATAACTTCCATTATGAAATACGATACCGAAAGCGAAATGGGAGCTGCCTTGGCAGTTGTTGGGGTGTAACTCGATAGCTTTGTTTTCGCCACATTCACATTCACATTTTGCAACAACTTCGAACTTTGCCACCGAGACACTGGAGCGGATATCCAAGCCGAAGATACATTCTGGGCATAACAAACACAACACAACACAAAGCAACGGAAGTGTTACCTTTTCTTTTTTTTATGGCCTTAGCTTTGATGCTCCCACTCGATAAGTGGATGATATACGAGGAGTATTCACACTGCTCATATTCACAGCGTACGTAACACATACCAACATAACTGTAAATGCTGCTGCAGCAGCTGCCGACAAGGTCACACACACACAAACACACACACACAATGCAAATTATGTGGCAACAACAACATCATCATAGTTTGTAGTTTGTAAAGTTTTTGAAGATGTAACCGGAAGTTGCATTCAAATTCAAATTTAACAATTGGCTGCACTTCAGAAATGTTCTTGACACAGTATATTTACAGTATTTGCAGTATTTTCTGTTTGCTTTAAAACTTTTCCATTTAATTCCAACTCAATGTTGATGCTCAGTTTATGTGAGATATCTGTGAAATACCGGTTCAGGATGGGGGGGGAGATGGGGGCAAACTGAGTCAGCTGGTTGTCCGGTTTTAGGTTATTTTTATTGCTAGGCTGCACGCGTTGCCAATTTAATTGCCAACGACTAAAAATTGCAAAAAATGTAAATGTATTTTTTGAAAAATTCGCCAGTGTCGTGCCGTGTCGTGTCGTGCGTGAGTCTCTCGCAATCTGACTTTGCTTTGTTGCTACTTTTCGCTTTCAGTTTCGGCTCACTTAATGTGTTTTATTTTTGTTGGTTTTTTTTTGCGTTGCTCTCCAGCCCGGTATGAGATTTATTTAAATGCATTAAACTTTAGAGGTCAACTTCCTTTCACTGACGCGACGCGACGTGTTGGCGTCGGCGTCGGCGTCGGCGTGATAACGGCCCAGACTCAGACTGTGAATCTGTATCTGTATCTGAGTCTCAGTCTCAAATTCCTTTGCCATTCCTCATCTCCCGCACTCTTACTACCTCTCTTAACACTCTCTCTCTCCCTCTTTCTCCCTCTTTCTCTCTCTTTCTCTGTCTCAGTTCATGCGCTTTACAAAACAAAATCAGCCACAAAATGCGACAAGTGACAAGTGGCGCGTTGTATTTCAATGTCAAATCGTTTTTTTGTTTCGTTGCCAACCTTTTATTTGCATACCTTGTTATACATGTTGTTATTGTTGCTGCTGTTGTTCTCTTGTGACCGTAAATTTCCATATGAGCTGCTAAAACACACACACAGCAGCAAGCAAGAAAATTATTGAATGCGTAAGAAAATAAAATGCTCGTCTGCAAGTTCATTTAAATTGAAATCCTGCACACAAACTCAGGCACACATATACACGCCAAGGCACACACTCAGGCACTCACACACACATACTTGCAGAACCTTCTTGGTGTGGCATATTTACATAGTCGTTGTCAATTTTATGGAGAGCAGCATGAATGGAATGAATGAAAAAGGAGGCGACCATGTCAAAAAGTAACTGCATAAAAGTTCCTTGTAAATTTAATAAACTTTTATAGATGCGCATGTGTGTGTCCCTGCATGTGTGTGTGGGTCGAGCACAAAGCAGAGCTGGCGAATGCCGAGCAGCAGCAACAGCAGCTGCCATTAATGCGTGGCCTGCCTGGCTGCCTTAAACTTCGCCTGCCTTGCCGCCCACCTCATTCAATACTCTTGATGGGTTCCTTCGCTTTGTTGTTGCTCTTGCTGCTGGTATCGAGTGATTGCTCCATGGGGTGCACTTTGAGAGCGAAAAAAATATAAACTTTTATTGTATCCGCATTTCAGTGTCACACGCCGCGACGCGACGCAACGACGACGACGACTATGACAAGGAAGGCAACGTTGACTTTGGCAGCGACGTTCGCTTTCTACGAACAGCAAGAGGAACTTTTAGTATGTGTGTGTGCCTGTGTGTGTGTGTGTGTGTGTGAGCAGTCGGAGATTGATACTTGTGGCGAAAGTGATTTATTTACTGGTGACTCGCACTGGCACGTGAAGAGGAACCAGATGACCCAAATTGAGCCAAATGGCCAACTCATGACAATTTGATAATAAAGCAGAGACAGCAAGCAGCTGCTGCTGCATCTTGACTAAAGTTAAAAGAGGGGAGAGAGAGAGGAAGAAGGGAAAGAGACAGAGAGAGAGGGGGACAGAAGGGGATAGCACTACAAAGTTTGCATTGATTTGCATTGAAATGCATTTACAGCAGTTTGTTGGCCTTTTTTCTGCTGCTGTTGCTGTTGCTGCCGTTGCTTGTGACAGCTAAATGTGAAGTTTTGTCCACTCGCATATGTGACCAAAAACGGCGCTCAAAATGGCTGCCAGGAGCACCCACTGGCTGAGAGAAAAGCATACACAAAAGTAAATGTATTGATTTTGTCTTTTGGGTAAATAATAAATAAAAATAGCAAACGTTGCCGTTGCTGCAGTGGGGCAGAGTTGCAACTGCTGCTGCTGTTGCAAAGGAGCGCGCACCCGAAAACCAGTTTGCTTTGTCTGCAGAACTGTGTCTTTCCCACAAACACACACACACACACATACACAGAGAAATATACAGCACTTACACTGTTACAAATATACTAATGTAATGCGAAGTTATCGTTGCCATTGTGCGGCAAACGAATGCAGTGCAACAACGAAAATGACCCGAACCAAAGAAAAAACAAGACAACAGCAGCATGGAAATGTGGCTAGTTGTGGAGTGTGAGACAGCGCAGATACCCTGTAGGGGGCAAGACTTGAAAGGCATTGTTCGCTGTGTAGTAAAGACTGGAGTATGGAAATGTCTTTGAAATGCCATTGTGGCTGTCAATGACAACAAGGCAATGTAAGAGGTATATTATGTAGGGTATCTGCAGTACAGCAGCAATACTTACCATAGTCTAGTACGTAACATGTTTGACCGATACCCTGTAGAGAGTGACTAAGAGTTATCATAATCTGCTATGATCAATATCGATTTGTATCTTATCCACATTAGCTGCTCTCAATGACAGAGCTAATGACAATGTAGGGTATCTGCAGTACAGCAGCAGACAAAACCTTACACAGTCTACCATATAACCAGTTTGAGGAATACCCTGTAGATGGAACAAAGAGTTATTGCCCTCTACCAGCTGCAATATCGATCTGTCCTGCAACTGCTCTACCTGCTGTCATTTACAGCCAAGTATCCACTTCTACAGAGTATCTGCAGTGCCACAACAACAGCAATACAACAAACAAACAGTCAGTCGGCCAGTTTGGTTAGCTGGTTGGCTGCCACAGCGCGTCCAGCGTGTTTCCACGGCCAATTGAAAGCTAAAATTGCATTTTGTGACTGCGACTGGGGAGCGCTTGTACTGAATCGTACTTGCATTCGACTCGCTGAGGCAGGGATCTCGATCCCAGGCACGCTCACTGCAGTCAAAGAGAGTGTGTGAGAGAGAGAGGGAGAGTGGAGAGTGGCAAGCGTGCTGGGTTACCTGATGTGCCCTTGCGTAAGATGGCATTATAACTAAGGCATGCAATTTGTAGTCGCAGCTAAAGACTTCAGCGCTTAACTGAAGCCTTATGCAGCCTGAGCTACTGTGGGAAATTGTCAATTACTGTCGAACAATAACCTATAAGCTCTGCACATTATTTGAGACACTTTTCTCTCTGCTGCTGCCTCAGCAATTTGCTAACGTTTTGACATTTAGTCTAAATTTTGCATCATTTTCTTGAGTTAATGGAGGTTTTTTTTGTGTTTTTTACTAGGGTATTCATGAGTTTCCGCAGCTGTGTATTGAGTAGAATATTGTACTAACTTTTTAATATAATATTTGATATTGCTGCGCCCCTCATGAGTCAGTCATAGGGAGAGTCGTATGTACCATGTACTACTCTGTCCTTCCTTCAGTTTTCCCTGTTCTCTACTCGGTTTATTCCTCTGTTCATTCCTCTTTTCTCTTCTTTACGCTCTCCCCTATCCCTGCTCCCCTCCCTTCTGCCTTATCCTACGTTTACTGCAGCTGCTCAGTTTGTGCTGCTGCTGCTTTTGTCGCCTTTTGCTGCCTTCAATTGCCGCCAATTTGTTTGTTTTGCTGCTGTTGTTGTCCATCTAGGTTATCTACAACACACATACATACATATATAGAATATATATACAATATTTTTTTAACATTGCTTTTCATTTTTATATGCTGTACTGCTGTGGGTGGGTGCACTGTCGCTGGCGTTGTCATTTGAGGTCAGTTTAAATGGTTTCCTGTCAGTTGTGGTCGCCTCGGTTTACCCGCAACAGCCTCAATGGCCAGTGGCAGCCAGTGGTGGCCACTGGGAGATGGGAGCTGTTGCCGATCATTTTGCATACGTTGCACACACAATATTCAATAAAGTATTCATTCATATTTTGCCCAACAACGACAGCAGCAATAATTCTCCTTTTACTACTTTTATTTTCCTCTGTTATTGCATTTGTATTATTTTTCGGCTGTCGGTTGAAATGACTCTCCCAGTTTTGTTTCGTTTGTTTGTTTGTGTGCTGTGTTGGTTTTAGGTTGCGTAAGCCTTTTGCAACATTCGAGACACTTGCAATGGCCTCGTGCACGCGGCATGAGGCATGCTCCAGTTGCTGCATAAACTGAGAAGATAACTTGTAAATGGCCTCCAAAAAAGGGGGTAAGAACAAAGAGACCAAATGAAACGACGGTGCATAATTACGCGCATTTTCCTTTGGCATGAAAATGAACACCTCAAGGTGGTTGCACCGTTGTGGCACCGCTGCTGTGGTGCATAATGCATAGAATTCAATACGAATTCGCAACAGAGACCAAAATGAACATAAGAATGGGAATGACGCTGCGAATGTTGAGTGTGCGAGTGTGTGTGCGAGTGTGTGTGTGAGTTGGCATTGCTGCGTCGTGCAGCTCATTTCGTTTTATTTGCAAATTTTTTGCCACAAATACCACAAGAATTGCAACAGCAGCCAGCGGAATGAAGTTGACTGAAGCTGACGCTGACTGACGGCGACGGAGACGGCGACGGCGATGACGACGAATGTGACACCCTCGGCTAGCTCAAGTGGAAATGGCGAAGCAGTTGCAACTGCAGAAGCCCTACACACAAGGTATATGGTTGCTGCTGCTGCCACTGCAACTGCTGCTGCTGCTGCTGTTCTTTTGGGGCCAAGCACTTGAACATGATAGCAGCTTAGTTTGCCAAGCCAGCCATGCGAAGTTGTTGCAAAATAAGTGGCACATGCGCGCCGTAAAATTGCAAATGCCGTCAGCCAACAGCAACTGCAGGCAGCAACCAGCAACCAGCAACTGCAACCAGCAACTGCTGCTGCTGCTGCTGCTGTTGTTGCGTCTGCGGCTGCTGCGTTAATGATACGCCTGTCTAGCCAGAGCCAGAGGAGGCAGCTACCTAGCTTGACATACGCAAATGCGCTTGACTTGCAATGCACTGCACTGCTCTGGCATATGTGGCGTATGCGTAATGCGTGAACTATTTTACTGCATAATGCGAAAGTTGCAGCAGCAGGCAGCAGCAGCTTGCCAGTGATTTGTGCATCAACTTTTGACTCGATTAAAATGCACTTAGTAACATTATTTACACACTGCACTGTACATTAAGCAAGACTCAACTTGCTTCTAAATAAACTTTGGGGGCGAGTCTTTATAATAGAATATTTTATAATGGCACTTTTTATGTTAAACATTTTATTGCCTTGTGTGCGCTAACGATGACATTGCCAGCTCGTTCTGCGCTTGCTCCTCTTCTTGCTCTGCTTGCTCTTCTTACTCTGCTCACTCTCCTTGCTCTTCTTTCTCTTCTTTCTAATTTCGCAACCCAATTGTCTGGCGTTGACAGGGCACACTGCATAAACAAAATGACATGCCAGCCAATTAATGTCGCGCCCCATGTCAGCAGCCCATCCTGTGGCAGTCACTTCCCCCTTCCCTGCCTGCCTGCCTTTAACTGTCTCATCATCTTCTATGCCAAATGGGCAATTTGTTGTCGTTATAAGGCGCATTCTGTGCATTTTCATTGTTATTATTGCGCGCCGCTTTCATGGTCTCCTCTTCCTTTGCACTCCCTATATCCCTCTCTTTCTCTCTGTCTCTGTCTGTGCCTTGTCCTGCTGCTGCTGCTCTTACTTTTCTTGTATGCATATTAATTTTGATGCTAGCCCAAGCCCAGAGTCAACTGCAACTGCAGAGCTAACTGCAAATTTACATGCAACACGGCCCTCGGCCATCGGCGGACGCGTCTCTAATTTGTGGACTCTTAGCAAAGTATCTGCCGTCCGACTGTCTCGGGCTAATGTGTTTGCCCTACCCTCATATGCCCACGCCCACAGTGCCCACAGTGCGCACAGTGGGCTGTGCAGGAGTGGGTTGCTCAAGGGGTAATTGAGTTCATGTCATGTGCATTTCGCTGTCTGAATCTCGGCTTCATTATCAGAGGCACAGACAGCAGAAGATTGCACGCCTGCCGATGGCCTCTAACAGTAAATGGGATGGGGAAAAGAGTGCGGCGAGGGAGGGGGGAAGTGCAAGAGGCAGTGCACTTAAAATATATTGCTGCTTCATTTCTATTTTATTTGCAGCAGCGCGCGCACTCGCACACCTCCCTGCGCGCTCCTTATCAAATAACAGGAGCTTGTCTCTGGAGAAAGGCTTAGCGCTCTAGAGGAGAGCTCTGTGCACAGTGTGCAGTGCAGTGCAAAGCTAAAAATTTCTATAAATCCGCACTTATTCCCAAAACAATAAAACGCGCAACAATTGCGCCCATTCGCGCTTAAATATGCAACAACAATGGCAACGGCAACAGCAACAGCAGAAAGCAACAGCAGCAGCAACTAGAGCTAGAGCAAAGGAGCACAAGCAGGCGCTCAGGCAGTAGTAGGGGCAGAGTCAGGGGCAGAGTCAGCAGCAGATGCAGCAGCAATTCTCCACATTAGAATCGCCATAATTCAGACGACGGCAGCCGAAAAGCGCTGCAAGAGCTCCCAGCTCTGGCTCGAGTTGGCGAGACTCCGCTAAGCCCACTTTGTAGTCATTTGCCTGGCAGCAACAGCAGCAACAGCAGCAGCAGCAGCACGAACAGCAACAGCTACGTCAGCAGCAACGGCAACAGCAACACGAACGCGGCGGCACAGTGGGCAGCATAGAGCAAATGTATGCCAGCAATTTAGACGACGTCGTTGGCGCGCTTGCTAAATTACCAAAACAAAGGAAGCGATAACTTGCAACAGGACGAGAGGGAGGGGCAGGGGCTTGAGAAGTGGCAACACTGATGCTGCTGCTGCTGTGTGAGGGAGAAGTGTGAGGGTGTGTGGGGGGCACGTTGCGTTGTGGGCGTGTGGCACAAAACACAATAAAACTTATTTACGAGTCACGGCGGGGTGGCCGGATGGGGCTCCTACGTAGTTCATTGTAATGCACTTAAAGGGGAAGAGGAAGGGAAGGGAAAGGGGAAGGAGTAGAGGAGGGAAAGGAGTAGCAGAAGTGGTAAGGAAGGGAAACCGTCACTGGTGCAGCGAGTAACAGCGACGACTTCGCAAGATGCGCGCAAATGATATGCAAAAGAGTTGGCCAGAGGGTGCCGTGAGGGGTGCGACAGTTGAACGTTTGGTTAAAGGGTAAATGAGTGCACAGCGTGAGGCGCATGAATGAAAAGGGCAAGGAGCGCGGGGAGGGAAAGGAGAGATAGTAAAGAGAGGGCAGAGGTAGGCGGATGGCCAGTCGGAAGCGGTGGCTGACGTGGAGCATTGGTGTTGGCGGCAACAGACAAGAGGCCAGGGTAATACAGGCTAAATGAAAGCAACAGGAGCAACAGCAACAGCAACGACAGCAACAGTAAGAGCAGCGATAGACACTGCACAAAATGATAAGAGGAGTTGAAAGGTCGCTGCCAAACAGAAATTATGGCCAGTCCTCGCTTGAAACACTTGAATTAATTTGCACCTATTATGCAATATATCAATACATCATTCTTATCAATTTGCAATGTTAATAATGAATATCTTCTCTCTCTTTCTTGCAGGTAATGCTCCCAGCACAATATATATCTCTATATGTATATGTGCATTCATATATTCGCTTGTTATAACTTCATACTCCACGGTAAGCTCAATTCTCTTTAGCTTTCGCTTGCGCATTTTGTGTTACGCATACGCAGCGTGCGCCCCATTAGTGCATGCAACGCACAGCATTTTCTGCAAGCAGAGCAAGTTTAAGTTTCATTTACGTTCATTTTCGTACAGTGCAGTTACACAGCTCAGCCTGGCAGCCAGCGAGCAGCCTCCTGCTTCTCATCCTCGTCACAGTACGTAAAGTTCTCAGTAGTCAGTGAAATTGCGCGCCTTGTTTATTGTTGCAGTTGTTGTTGTCGCTGTTGCTGCTGCTGCTGGAGCAGCTACAATGCTGCTCTCTTGCCTATATTATATTGCACTTTATTGTTGTGCATGAAATTTGTGTGAACTCGGCATCGTCTCCAGCGCGTGTGGCTCCGTATGCTGCTCAACTTGGTCGCCTTATAAGGCAACGGCAGCAACAACGGCAGCAGCAGCATCACCCGAGCGGGCTTAAATATTTATGGCTTGCCATACTTTGTACGATTATTTATGCCTTCGTTTGTTTGTAAGCCCGTCGTCGACAACGACGCTGGCGACTCCGACGACGGCAATATGACTGTGTATAAATATCGCATATATGCACATGCAAATTACGCCGCCGCAGGACGACGTAAAGTGAAAAATAGTCGCAGGCTCATTAAAATGGGAGGCGAGTGGGGAAGGAATCGAGTATGTAATGAGTTGTAAACCAACAGCTAACAGATGTGTCACTGTGAAGATGACACGGCTGAGCTGTTCGATTCCATTTTATTAAACTTAATTGTTGTCTCTTAAATAGTTGTTGATTGGAATTTGCATAATTTAATTAATTAGTCAAGCTTAATTAATCGTCTAAAGAATTTTGCACAATCTGCACGAGACGTGACGCTATGCGCAGCACAGCGAACAACTCAATCTCAATCGAGATGTACAAGAATGTATCTTCAAGATACACATTTTATCATGTCCATAAGCCGTTGATGATGTCAGTCTTGGTCAGCTCTAACTGTGCAGCAATTGGTGCTGTTAGATAAATGCGATTACTATAGATAGATACCATTATTATATATATATATATATGTATATATAGATGCTTTAGTTCTTGGTAACAAATGTAATTCGAGCATTTGTAGGTGACAGAGCATAAAACAACAATACGCCCCGTTGGCAGCTGTGCGTGCGTGTGCGTGTGCGTGTAACGGCATTTTGGCACGCCAAATTGTACTTAACTGGAGCAGACTTTTGGCAGTAACTGTAAACGCTGAAGCGGATCAGCTAAAGGAGAAAACGTAGAAGAGGAAGAAGTTTTTTGCCCGCTGCTAATTAGCAGCCACAAATTTGACGCATCATGCTCGTGTTGGCGTATACACATAGCGATATATATATAGTACATTCCGTATATATAGGTCGTTATTATGGCACCCCATTTCAACCCCATGCCACTGTTGTTTGCATGTGGCACTTTTTCGGCAAGTTGGCTGTGGTTAATTAGCAGGCAATATTGAGCGTTAATGCGAAATAAATCGCAGCAGCCGCCAAATCAGCTGAAGAAAAACTCAACAGCAGAGAGAGAAGATGGAGAGGCAGTTGTAGAAAAAGTATGAAAAGCAGAAGATGATGAGAAAGATGTTGCCTTAGAAGAAGAAGAACAGGCAGCAGCAGCAGCAGTTCACTTAATTATGTTGACGTTTATGGTAAAAGGCAAGCCGAGGCTAGAGCAGCAGCTCAGTCAGAGAGGCACCCACACTATGCGTGGCAGCCACAGAGAGCAGAGAAGTAGAAGAAGCTGCCGTGGCTGTGTGGCACCCAACTGTAATCATTATTAATGATGACTTTTAGTTTACAAGCTAATTATTTGTTACTGTTACTTGGCTCGTTCATTCGCTCGCGGCCACTTTGGAGATTCTCGAAATTCTCGACGCGACTTTGACGGCGAAGGCATTGGCGACTTTCGCTTTGATATCATTTTAATTAATTTATTATAGCTATATCTCTCTCTCTCTCTCTCTCTCTGTCTCTTTCTGCTGTCAGCTTTTGATGTCTAACTAATAGCATCTTGTGTACATTTCGCATATTAATTCGGACTTATGCAATCAGTGAAATGAACAGCAGCTGTAAAATCTCTTAGTGAAAACGTTCAATATCATTATCATTCATTCAGCAGCATCAACATTGTATATTGTATTATTCTGTGTGCATTTACTTGTGCTTGTGATTGATCTTTTGCCGGTCCATCTAGCAATATTGTTTCTAAAAGCAAACACACTAAATGCCGTTATAATTGCCATATGTAAATTTTGGCCAATAAGCCGCTTACAGACCGAGCACAAAACGCAGACAAGAAGCTAAGCAAACAAATAAAACTAAATGAATGAGACTATTGAACCATATCCAAAATGAATAAGCAACAACAACAACAACAACAACATCAGCGCCCACATGGCAACCAGAGATGGCCATAAATTAGACACGACCCTAAGCCAAAGAAAAGCAGCAGCAGCAGCAAAAACAACAAAAATCGAAATAAATTAGATTTCGAAATGCGGTCGAATTTAGGTCACAAGAATTGCGCAGACGCAACGCCAACGGAAACGAAGTATGAACAAAAAAAAAGACACACGCAAAATAATATAAAGAAATATTGTTTATTTGTAAATTGAATTTTAAATGCTCTCATAATAAAAGCTTAGCCATAAATAGATGCATGCGAAACACAATGTGAATGACGAAACTGGAGTAAGTTTCAAGTTCAGAAAAGACCACGAAAACCAAATAGAGCAAGAGGTGCTAATCAATTTGTTGACAGCAAACAATCAAAGTGACGAAATTTTAATGCTCATTAAACATTTAAGAGGGTATATTAGGTTTGTGTGAATGGAAACCGACAATAAGGTGGGAGGTAATGGAAATATATTGCATAAGGTGTAGATATATATGGTAAAATTTGCAGTAAATTAAAATTTTGCTTTAAAAAGGTTTCTGTTTCAAGTTGCAAATATATATTACTTTATTCATATATTATTAATAAATTATATATGTTATAAATTTGCAACAATCATAACAAAATTAGTATGAATTCATAATACTGTCCTAGTCAAATGTAGTAATTATTTATTTGTATAAACTTCTCTTCATATTAGTTGCAGGGTGTCTATCTATCGAATTTACGCGACCGTCGCTTTCTTTATTTCTTTTATTTGCTTTTAACAATTACGCAAACAAACACCACCACAACCAACCACACAACAACAACAACAATCACAACAACACGATGTCTCGTGCTTTTTATTTTGCAGACAGACACAACAAAGTGCGTGGGAAGAAACACCAAAAAAAAAACGACAAGCAAAAGTGCAAAACAGTAGCAAAAAGAAAAAGCTGACTAAAAAAAAAACATTATTACAAAATAACAACAACAGCAGAAAGAGTAACGACAACAACAACAAGGTATGACGACAAATTAGATGCAGCACATACAGAAATTAAATAAAAATGCAATTAAAATGCACAACAAGCCGTGTGCAGTGGAAGTAGATGCAAAGGGGTGTACAATTGGGAGAAGGAGGGAGGGGGGAGGGACAGGGGGCTGGCAAAGGTAGAGCAAGCAACACTCACGTTGGGAATAATTAAAGCCATTTTTTGTGTGTGTGACACAAAACAAAAGCGAAAGTGTTGAAATATTTATGCAGAAAATGCACAAAAAAGCAAAAAAAAAGCGAGCAACGGCAGCAAAGGTAGCAAACGGCAAGTGTCACCAGCATAACACCACAACAGCAGCAGCAGTAGCTGCAGCAACAAAAACAACTACAACAACAACAGTAACAACAACAACAGCAACGAAAATGACAACGATATCCAATCCAAGAGGCAACAACAAGTTGAATTTTAATTCGCATTTTTAATAGCTTCAACGAGTTTTTATTGTGTGTTGTGTTAGTATTTCTATGTGCGAGGGTTGCCTGAAAAGTTGCAGTGGGAAATTGCAGAGAACGAAGTGTGAAGAGAGGAAATCGTCATCAAATTATTCAACTAGAGGGAAGTGTCAAGAGTTGAGAGGAAATTGGAAAAATCATTCAATTTGTTGCACAAAAATATTTTCAATTTTCATTTAGTGGCACTCAACCTATGTGTGAGTGTGTGTAGTTAAAACGTTGCATGCAACGTGTGACTAATTTCTTAAATTTTATTTAGCTGCTGTTGATGTTGTTGTGGCTTCTGCTGTTGTTGCTATTGCTGGCGTTGCAGTTAGAGCGCATGCGCCACCGTCGACAATTGGAATGTTGTTGTTGCTGTTGTTGCTGCCTGTCTGCCGAGTGTCTGGCCATAGCTCAGTCTGTGCCTCCACGTCGCCGTTTGCCGTTGCTGTTGTTGCTGTTGTCATTTGGAAGTAATTAAAATGGAAATTGCATTCGCAGTTGGCCAGACGAAACAATGCGATGTGCTGCGAGTTTATTCGCATAACGAATGCTGAGGATGCTGGCAGCAACAGCATCGCAGCAGCAGCAACATCACAGCAGCAGCAGCAACGCAGCCGTTGGCTCAGTTAAATGCGCTAATAACTTTATTCAGTTGCTGTTGTAGCTCTTGTTGCTATTGCTGTCGTGGTTATTCGTGTTGTCGGTGTCTGTGTTGCTGCTGGCATTGCAACATTTTGCCTCAGATTTCTATCAGCAAGCAGACAGCAGACAGCAGAAGCGGCAGAGGCAGAGGCAACTTGAGACAATCGCGCGGAAATTGCAAATGAAGTTGTTGTTTTCAGTCGATGTTGCTGCTGTCTGCTGTTTGCTGTTTGCTGCTGCTGTTGCTGTTGTTATTGCTGTAGTTGTCGCTTATTATCAAACATTACTTTTATAGTCGGCAACAACAACTGAGCAGATGAACAACTAAACTTTTATGTAGCAACAACTAAATAAACTTCTACTGCGCTTTGGGTTCACGCGTGTGAAGGGCAAACAAAGCTCTTATCTAATCCCTTAATGTAAACTACAACAGCAGCAGCAGCGCCGTACTTTGACTTGTTGGGAATTTTACAGCATGTGACGGCAGCAACAACAGCAAACAGAAACAACAGCAATAACAATGACAATGTCCGGCCGAAAAAGCAAAATTACCGCATTTTCATGACGGTTTAATTTAATTTTGGATGTAAGCGCAACAAACAAATGTCATAAAAAACAAGTCTTGGCCAAAAGAGAATTGTTGTTGCTGCTGCTGTTGCTGGTAATATGTTTCGAATTCGTTGGGACCAGCAGAGTGTCAATTACCGTAGGCACATAAAAAAGTACTATATTTTACTACTGATACATTGGGCAGCAATTTAAGTGGGCCACAGTTGGGAAATTCTATTATATAAACTTGAATTTAAACAAAGTTTTAGCATTAGTAGAAATATAAAACAAATGAACACACAATGAATCATTTGCAGTCGACCGCAAAGAAGTCCCCCCACCCCCCTCTCAACTCAAATCATTTCCCTCATTTAGTAGTATCTCATCCTCTGCCCACATATAAAAGCTCAGTTCTTGAATCGGTTTAATTAAATTCTTATGCTTGTGTTGTCGGGCAATCAACAGGCCATCATTGTTAACGGTTATGCCATTTTTGGGGAGGTACAACACAAAACATATAACATATGTATCACAGGCCATAAAAGTCTCAATGAATAGCCGCAAATTGCCGCCGTCGTCGTAGCTACGCGCACAAGAATTATTTATTAATAAACACAAAAAAGGCAACAACAATGGGTAATACTCTAGCTACAATAAATACGAGGAACCACTTCTGCTCTCCTCTTGCCTTCTCGCCACACCTTCAACTGTTTCCCCTACTCGCGTCATGCCAATTAAAATTCAAGTCGCATCGTCGCTTAATGTCATAATTATGAGCCAACTAAAGAGATTTACGTATTTTGTTTCATAACTTTTGGCCCGGAACCAGACCGGACTGGACAGACCGACCCTAGTTATGTGCGTGTGTGCGTGTTGTGTTCCCAGGCCAGTCTCTGTCTGCCAAAAAGTTATCTGACTGACTGACATCGATTATATTATGCAGAGAATACGGAAAGCAAGATGGACAGCGACAGTTGGCACGTCAACTTCTGGGCGTGAAAGCCAACAGCAACGGCAGCAAAAAATCTCTATATAAATATTAATAATTAAAACATCATGCGCGAGTCAGCTCACGTAACAGAAATAACAAATTTAATTAAACAAATTATTTGCGAAAATTAATAAAACATGCAAGTATAAAGACAGAATGCCGAAAAAAAGTGAAGCCCCCGACAAAACAATTGCAACCACACAAAAGGCAATTAATCAATTACCGACGAAGTTCAACACAAAAACCGTTAAGTTTGTTATGGGGGAAAAAAAAGAACAAAATATGTTAGCATAAAAACATTAATTAGTTGCCTCGTCGCAAAACAAAAACAATTTAAATATTTAAACAAAGAGATTGAATACAAATAGCCATAGGTGATTGTAGTAGAATAATAATTATAAAATCAACGGATTTTTTGATTTGTCTCGATAACCTCAACAGTATCATGGCAGCGCATATCATGTTGTGCATTTTGTCGAGGCCTCGCTCAGACCTTTTGTTGTCAGAGTTAAGCACTATCGAGGGGTTAAGTTTTAGCTATAAACACTAGATACACCCCATAATTGACCCTTCTTTTCCGGGCAACATTATCTCCCATGCTTCATAATTAACAAGAACAACATGTTTTTCGGACAATTGTTAAATTGTTATTGCCCTGCGTATGCATGCCATAATGCTGGGGTAATATATTCAATTATATCGTGCTATAATCTAGCATATAAAACAGATTTTTGTTGGTCCGTTGTGGCCCTCACAAATGCGTAAAGTAACGTGGAGTTAATTTTTCATTGCATACTTTTAAGCGCACACAAAATTGCAATCATGGTTGTTAGTGCAGGGCAGGGGGAGATTGGGCAACGGATCGCATTAAATTTAAATATGGTTCAGAATATTTTCCAGCTGCATTTAAAAGGCAGAAAGCCAATTGACCTGATGATTATGTCCCCGCACACACGCACATACACACACACAGACTGACGAACACATGCACAAGGCATGGAAATTTAATCAAATGAAAGCTAGAGGCAATTATGCTTTAAATACAATTAATTAATCATGAAATCACACACATACATGCAGGCAGGCACACACACACACACATGCACATGCACTTATACATCTGCATGCACACACAGTTATTTATCCACAGCAACTATGCTGTTATTTCAAGCGTACTGAGTGCCTTTTTTTGCTGCTGTTGTTGTCACTGATGTTGTTGTTGTTGTTGCTGCCGCTGCTGTTGCTGGTGTGGCCGCTAGGCTTGTGGCGCAATATTAACATATCCTGCGTGTTTAAGTAACGCATAAAATTATATCCTGATTGAATTGACCAGCAGCAGTAGCAGCAGCGTACAGTGAGAGTCGCCTGTGCGCGTACGTAAAATATTCGAATACCAATAAAGTTGCACGACGCGAGCTGGCATTGTTATTGTTGTTATTCTTTTTTTGTTGTTGTCGTTGGCAGCACAGTTCGACGGACGTAGCGGACATTGTTGGTGCCCGCCCGCCGCCAGCAACTGTTGTTGTTGTTGTTGCAGTTGTTGTAGATGCCGCGTTAAAATGCGCGCCCACGCACATAAATCACGTGCGCGAATCTCTGCAGCTGCGTGTGTGTGCGAGTGTGTGTGTGGGAGTGTACCGGCAACTGTTGGTAAACGGAAAATCAGCAGACGCAGTTGCTGGCTCTCTCTCTGTGTGTGTGTGTGTGGACGTGTGTATGTGCTGTGTATTAACGGCCTATCGGCTGCTGCATATCCGGCTGGACACCGGCTCCAGTTTTATTATTATTGTTGTGCGTTGTGTTTGTTATTGTTGCTGTTGCTGCTGCTGCTGTGCCTCCTCTTGTTGCTGCTGCTGCCTGTGCACACACGTGTCAATGACAGCAGAGGACACATTTTCAGTGTCGTGTTTAATTAGACTGCCCCGAAGGTGCGCGCATAGCCAGCGTCAGCTCGCACCGTTATTCATGGCACTCAAACTGCCGCTGCCGCTAACGAGCATACTCAAAGTTTTATACCCTGGAGAGAGGCAGAGAAATGCAGAGAGGGAGAGAGAGAGGGAGTGAATGGAGAGTGAGAGGGAGACAGAGTGAAGTGGAGTGTAGTGTTATTATTTTAAATGCAGTCCCTGCTGAGAAGGAGTGAGGCCAGTCGACCATATTTAATCTTTTATTCCAGACTCCAGTTTTAATGGATATTTGATGCATTTGTTTTGATGCACTTTAGATAATATGGGAATTAATTTACCGCTTTGCATAACGGTTTTTATATACACATTAAAATCGCCCCATAAACTTTATTTACTCCAACAAGAAACTTCAATTGGGACTCCCAGAACTAAGTGCACTTAAGTTATTATTAATGGAGTGCAAATTGCAAGTTAACGGCTTAACTTTAAGCTTAGAGTATTCCCAGGGTAGCTGCAAGTCGCGCTTATAGACAGCTGCACATTTTTCTTTTGTTTTTTCGCTGGTATTTGCCGAGTGAAAGCCCATAATCACTGCAGGGTCTCTGCACTGTTTCCTATGGTGAAGGGCATTTTGCGGCAGCCTTCTAGCAGACACACACACACGCACACATACACCTGCATATTATATATACATATGTGTATGTGTGTGTTGGCTGACACGTGATTTCACAGCAATTAAGTGCTGTTTGTACTTGCCACGGGTGCAGTTTTGCTTTCTGTGGCTGCAACTCAATCGTCGAGTTGCCGTTGCCACTGTTGTTGTTGTTGCTGTAGTGAACCGTTGCAAACGTTGCGTGTACTATTATTAAACTAAACTAACAAAATGTGCGACCACAAATGGGCGTGCATACATTTATTAATAAATAACTGGCGTAAATGGCGTGATTTGTTTGTGCTAACGCCTTGGGCGTTGCGCATACGTCGCGTGTGCCGACACTTGACTTTGAAAACGATGCACACAACGTTGTCGTACACTAATGCGTTGTTCTTCTTCTTCTTATTGTTGGTTTCCCTATTTCGTGGCAGATCTGATCACCAAATGGGCAAGTTGGGCTGTCGCATTTCTTATCATTTAAAACGCATAAGTGTCTGATAGGCCTAAGAGTTGTGCTGGTTGTATGATGCTGGCACTTATGGCCGCTTAAAGCTCGCTGTCGAGAGGGCAACGCACAAACAAATCAAGCTTAGAGACAGTGGGAATACAGCACGCAGCAAGGCAGCCAGGGGGAGGGGGCAGTTGGGAGGCAACGCTGCACTGGGAAACAGACGCACAACGCAATCCCAGCGAAGTCAAGAGAGAGCTGCCAATAGACATGTGGCCCGCAATGCACAGCGACATCGTTGACATCGCAGACTGTTCCCCATGGAGACTGCCACGCCTCGCCTCCAGTCTACAGTCTCAATTCTTAGGCCTCAACTCACACACATGCCATATGCCATATAGCCAGCAACGACTGGCAGGCCACGCTGTCATATGCGCAAATTAGTCGTTAGTCGACGTTTGAAACCTCACGATGCTGCGCGAGTTTAATGACTTTGGCGTTAGATGTTGTTGTTGTTGTTGTCGCTGCTGCTGCTGTTGATGAGGCGCACGATAATGGCCCATGATGGTCGCGTTCTTGTCAAAGTCAACGCAAAATGGCAACAACATACAACGGGGCACAAGGAGGGATGGGGGGAGTGGGGGCAAAGGTGCATCGTACTGAGCGTTGCCTGCAGCTGCAGCTTTATGCACTTCAATGCACATTTGCAGTTCCGGCTGCGACTACGACTGCGTTGAGCTGCGTTTTCGCACAAACATATATGCGAATGTACATAAATATAGCATAATTAGCATGTCGCTGTGAGCAGTCTCCCTCCCTCCTTCATCCCTCTCTCCCTCGCCACTCTTTCTCTCAACTGGATGTCACTGCGAGTTCCTTGACTCGTCTTCGGAGTCAGTTGCAGCTTTACTACATTTAATTTCACTTTGGCCATAGGTGAATCGCGCACCTTATGCAATCGTCTTTGGCATATCATCCTCATATCATCGTCATCTTCGTCATTCTGGCTTCACTTTCAAAGTTTTTCGCATCTTTTGTGCCTCTAATGAGCTTGTAATGTGTGTGCCTGCCTCAAGTGCTTAGCTTGGCCTGTCTCTATTCATGTTTATTCGACTATCGTTATCTCATTTGACATCATTTCGTATGCCTGTCTCCCCCTCCCTCTTTCTTCACTCTAATTGACACTCGTGGTCGTGTTGCATGTTGCATTGACTTCACTTTCTTTGGCCGAAACTAAACCAAATCTTGAGCTCATGTAATTGTTGTTAAAGTTGCAAGTATCTCGCAGATGTATCTGTATCTGCAACTGTAACAACTTTGCAGTTGCAGTTTTCACTTTCTATGTTGCAAGTTGCCAAGGCGACACTTGCTTTGTGTGTATGTGCTATGAAAGTGAATTTTCTTTCTTTTTACACGGTTTCATTTCGTTTTACGCTTTTTTCTGTCTCTCTCTCTTGTTGTTGCTGCGATTTTAGCCAAGTTGAAGTGTCGTTAACCCAATTTGAAAGCATTTGGGCACAAGCTGCAAGCTGTAGCTGCAATGCAAATGCAACTTTGGCTACAGCGTCTCATGCTTTTGGCATTGTGGCACGGAGACAGGTTGCAACTTTTGCTTTCGCTGAGGCAAAAGAGTGTAAACGCAGCAAGCAAACCAGTTCAGTTCACAAAGTTTGTTAACAGCCAAACAGTTAGCAGGCCTGGCCAACAACAGCAGCAGCAGCACTTGTTGTTGCTGGTGTTGCTAGTGTGTCTGTTGTTGTTGCTGTTGTATCTGTTGTTGCTTTATTCAACTATTTTCGATTGCAGCATAGCAAAAACGCAGTTCAGCGCTGACTCAACTTCAGGTTTAGTATTTGTTGCTGCTGCTGTTGTTGCTGTTGCTGCTGCTGCTGCTGCTGCTGCTACTATCTAATGACGTTGCTCATGCTCGTATTGCACCAATTAGCTGAGTGCTGCACAGCGTCTGCCTACAGCCGCCTCTCTTTGGCTTTGACTTATGGCCCCGTCTCGGCAATTAAGTTGGTAATTTTATCATGAACTTTGCATCTCTGTTTCTGGTCAAGTGCAAGCAGGCACAGCCAGACAGAGGGGGAGAGAGAGGGACAGGGGCAGACCGAGACCAAGCTACACAAGATTTAGTTTAGCCTCAAAAATGTTGCAACTTATGAGCTATAATTGCTGCTCTGTGCCTTGCCCCGAGGGCGCCAAAGTCTGGTCCTGCTTCCTGCTGCGTCCTTCGTCTTGTGAGCAATTTTCCTCTTTGGTTCATACAAAATTGTTGCAAATTGTTTACTGCAATTTGTCTTGGCCAAATATTTGCACACACACACACACAGGCACAACAGAATATTATTGCCAACAAATTTATGTATTTAAAAATGAAAATAAAATGGCTAAAAATGGCTAAAAACTCTCATCGCATCATCAGCAACAAATTGTTGGGCGAGCAATGCACTCAAAGTGAGTTTCTTCTCTTTCTCCCTCTCTCTCTCTCTCTCTCTCTCTCTCTCTCTCTCTCTCTCTCTCTCTCTCTCTTACTCCTTCTCCCTCCTTTTCTTTCCCTCTGGCAATTAAGACATAGCTTTCTGAAGAGCCTTTGCTGTGTAGCTATCATACATGTCACTTTGGTCTAGACGAGATCATAAATAATGTAAGCACAGCAACAGCTCGCCATTTAGTACAGTCAAATGCACCACTGTGCCTGGGGGTTGGGGGTGGGGCGTAGTTGCTGTTGTGGCGCCTGCTGTTAGGCAACAATTTTTGCAGCTATTTTCAATGCACTCGGACCACTTGAATGTTGAATCAGTTGCAAATTGCAATGCGTCGGTCAAGCGCATGGCTTGCAAAAAGAATTTCCTTGCCCCAACTTAACCCCAACTACCCCCAACAACAACAGCAACAACAACAAGAAAGCCATAACCATTGGGAAAATCTGTAGAGCACACAGTTGGAGCATGCACTTGGCCCAGTTCGAGTCGATGTCGATGTCGATGCCAAATGGCTTAAAGCGTATTCGCTTTTGCCCAATGCGCAGCAGGCATTTATTGGCCAAGCGAAGGAATTAAATACACTTGCCGAGGCCATAGAAATGCGATATAAATAGAAAGTACCATAATAATATTATATATTCCTACATATATATAGAGTATATATGCTGTGGCAAGTTCAGCTTCGGCTTCAGCTTCTTCTTGTTTTATTTAAATGTTTGCGGCAGGTGCAGCGTCGGCACTTAAAGCGCATGGCAATTTCAGGCAAAAGTGTAAAATAAATTGGCAAATATAATATATGCGAGAAAGCAAAATGAAATTGATATGCAACTATTGCCAGGCAATGCTAGAGGGGGGTAGAGGGAGGGTAGAGGGTGCTTTCTATGATGATGATGATGGTTGAAGAGCTTTGCCACGAGGGCGTTGCCTCCTTTGTGTGTGAGTGCAATTTTTGAGTTGATTTTTGCCAATTTGTGCCAGCTGAGAATGTTGCAACAAAATATTTAAATATGCCAAGAGTGCGCACTACTAACGAGATGGCACACACACTAGTAGAGTGTGCAAGAGAGCGAGAGGGAGAAAGAGAGAGAGAGAGACAGAGTGCACGCTTAAAGCGACTGCACACATTTCATATTCAGAATCAAGAGCCATTTTTAGTGGCTGGCAAATGTCAAAAAGTCACAACGATGTTTGCTTAAAACGTTAAGCACTGCCAATAAATTCTGTCTCAATCAATAAGGCAGCAAGGCACAAGGCAGCAAGGCATCCGCATAGCACGTATCCGTAAGATACAAATGCACACGACGACAACGACGAGGACGACGAGGACGACGACTGGCAGAGTCTGGTCGGGATCTGACTGGCTGTCGCTGGCATTAGATAAATTCTTTGCTCTGCGCTCAACTCAAACTCCCTCTACTCCACCTACTGCTCCCTCCTAATCTCCCCTCTGCCTGTCCCTCTACACACACGGGCAATGCGTAGAGCAAATGGCGTGCCAAACTGACAGCCAACTCAATTGGTATAAAAATACGAAATTTACACAAATATGCGCTGCGTCTTCAACTATCCCACTAGCTTCCCTTCCACTCCCCCTCCTTCTCCTTTGCCCCCCGTGGCTATGTTGGCCTGTCAAACGCGTATCTTATCTTCATTTGTCCAAGCAAGCTAGCCAGCCAGCAAGCGTCTATCTAACTGTCTGTCTGTCTGTCTGTCGCTGCCCGAGTCGCATTGAACTCAAAACCTACTCGTAAATATACTCGATGCGGCACATACTCACTGTAGCTGTAGCTGTAGCTGTAGCTGTACTCGTAGCCATGGCTGTAGCTGTATATGTATCTGTATCTTGGCATTCTTGGCAGCAACAGCCGCAGCCTCCTTCTATTAGCTGTCGGCCTTTTGTAACTTGTCCGAAATCATTTGGGCTATTTAACTTTTAAGACTAATTAATTACGAAACGACGAAATGAGCAATGAGCTCGAGAGCCCGAGTCCGACTCAGAGCCCGCATCTTCCCGGCTTGCTTCCCAGTAAGGTACTCCGGGACTGAATCGACCTCGAGTACGTGGCAAAAAAATGTTGAACGCGAGGAAATTTTCCATTTTCTTCAACGCTTCCGTTCTGCACTGAATCTACTATGTGTGTGCAGCTACTGTTCTTGTTGTTGCTACGGCTTTTTAATTACTTGCCAGACTGACGGACTTACTGACCGACAGAACCCTGCCCTGCCTTCCCTTCCCTTACCTTGCCTATGCCTTCCTTTCTTGCCCTGTCCGGCCCTGGACCCGACCAAAGTCAAGTCAAGTGGCCAAAAGCCTGACGTCTGTGTCGAAGTCGAAGTCGACGGCGGCATTGGCGTTGGCGTCGGCTTCGGCTTCTTGCTGTGCGGTTAAAAGTTAAGCCTGTCTGGCTGTCCATCTGGCAGAATGTCTGCCTAGCCTGGCCTCGCTTGGTCTGCTCTGTGTTGGCCTGGCCTGGCCTCGCCTATGTTGGCCAGTTCTCTAAGTAGCCATGGCATTTTCTAAATCTTTCTCCAACTTGCGCTTTATCACTCACTCTTTTACGCTCTCTCTCTCTCCTTTTCTACTTCTACTGCCTTCTCTCTCATATTCTTTCCTTCTCTTATTTTCCATTTTTCCTCCTTCCTCTTGCCATTACTTCAACCTGACCAACGCTAACGCCTCGCATGTAATTGACGCCGTCGCGTTCTCCGTTCTCTGTGTGTGAGAACTTCCCCTCGAACGGAGGAGTTCATGAACCTTGACTCGGCGATTCGCTTTAGCTTTAGCTCGCCAAGCTCGTTAAAGTTTTTAGGATGCGTCTTTGTGAGTGATTTTAAGTGGTAGCCAGCTGAAAATCGGTAGCCAGAAAAAACATTTATGTGAATCTAAGTGGGCCATAAACATTTTGTATCCGCAATGTTCTTTTTGAGGCGCGCGAGTTACGCAGCCACAGCGCTAACAGACAATTAAAAAAGGCTCCAAGTGCGTCGTCGACGGTTTTTCTATTGTCTCGAAGATGTTCATGGGCGTTTTATTTAAATGTAGTTTAATGGGTGTGTGTGAGGTACAGTCAAACTGCAGTGGGGGGAACTGGAAACTGAGGGAGAGTTGAGCAGAAGTTTTAGATATAGTGAAGTCATATTGAACCTCATTAAAGAATGATTTCCTGTTTATTTATTTAAAGTCAACTAAAGACAGTCGAATAATTTATTTAATTTATAATTAAATAAATGTGAATTCATCAATTACTTTAATTAAATTAATAATGGGAAATACCATTGCCAAAATGAAATTGAAAGTGAAGAATATTTATTTTGTATTTAATTTGGAGTAATCACAATTGTGGTAGGCCGAAAAGAACACAATCAGATTAGGAAATATATGTCATATATAGCTATAGATGTCTGTTTATTCCGAGGTATACTATAACATAACTTGCCCCAGTATAAACTGTTATTCCCCTTAGCCAATCTTGCCTGTATTAATTCAATTAAGGTTTTTATTTTCATCATATCCGACGCCACCCGCTGTGACTATATATATTTCTATTTCCAGTTTGTTTTCGATTGTTATCGTTCGCCTTTTACGGTTTTTTGTTTTGTTTTCAATTGTTTTTGCACATTTATTCGAAAGTATTTTTGGGTAATTTTTATGATTAATTTATATGGCAGGTCTGTTAATTAACAACGTCGACGCAAGCGCAAACACGGCAATTGCCTGATTGAGAAATTGAGCCATTCAACTTGAACTCGGCTATTAGGCAAACGAGATTTTTGTGTAGCTTTTGTTTTTGTTATTTCTGTTGCTGCTGTGAAGTTGCTTGTTGTTGTCGGCATGTTGCTGCAGTCTGTCGCTTTGCCATCACTCAATTAACAGTTGCAGCGACAGCGCGTACAGCGAGTCTGGCGACGTTGACGGCGGTGGCACGAGGCAATGAACGACGCCACCGCCAACGTAATTGCTTAAGCGGCGTCAGCTACAGCAACAACAACAACAGCAGCAACCAAAACTTGCCCAAAAGCTAAGCCGACTGACCGCTCTGCGTCGCTGCCAACTCCTCCTCCTCTATCTCCGCCTCCACGCACATAATTGCACAAAATGGCGGCGATTAGCGTTTAATCAATTTGCCAGCGGTTGGTGTCGTCGTTGTCATTTTGTTGTTGCTGCTGCTATTGCTGTTGCTGTTGCTGTTGTTTTATATATTCTTGCAATCGCAATCGTAAACTGGCACAAGGTCTGGTTTCTGGCTGTGATTGCGTGCGTGCCCGTATGTATCTGACAGATACAGATACAATAAGATGTATGGCATACGAATACTTACGAGTATGTAACGGCTGACATCCCCTCCTTCATCCTCCTCCTCTCTGCAGCCCTCTCTCGTTGCCTCTACAGACTCATAAAGCGGATCAGCCGCTTTAATGAAAAACGCGTTGGCCAACGGCGTCGCGAGTTCATCAACTGCAAAAACCTTGTCGCGAGAGCAAAACTTGTTCACTGCTACAGCGACTCCCCCCTCTATCTTCCCCTCTGCCTCCGTCTCTCTGTCTTCCCCCTGCCTGCTGCTGCCGCACATTCACATGAAAGTTGTTATCGCTGTCACATTTCGTGGGCCTTGGCTACTGTTAGCCGCTTGAACTAATGCAGAGCTGCCACTGGGACTGGCACAGAAGTTGCCTGCCTGCCTGTCCCACTCCCTGCCCCAATCCCTGCCACCCTGCTGGACTGGCTCTATCGGTCAGTAGCTGCTCTGTACTCTGCTCCGCATCCTGGGCACTGTCAATGTTGCGGTCAGCGTTGGCGTCTGGCGCTGCAGGCATTGAAAATTGTGCGCTACAACGACATTTTTATATTTGGCAGGTATATAAATATTTTTATGTACGTTTAAATACGCACACATACACATATATACATATCTCAGTGTATGTGTGTGTGCGTATTTTTATAGCATTCATTACTTTGAACATTTCATCTTGTTTTCTCTTTCGCCTGATGTTTGCTTTTAATTATCAAATCATCACATGATCATTATCAAGTCGACAAGAATGATAATGATGACGCTGATGAACGCCATCATCATCATTGTTGTTTCTGCTGCTGCTGTTGTTGTTGCTGCTGCTGCTGCTGCTGATGAGGCAACTGTGAAGCTGTGAGCCATTCTCCCTTCGGCCATTTGTTGCTGCTGAAGTTGAATGTAATTAATTTTTACATTTAATAATATTTTTTTACACGCATTTTATATTTACACAGAATTCTTGTGCCCTGTAGAGTATATTAAAGTCGGAGTTGCATGTTACCTTCTGTATTCATGTTCAATTTTATGTGATTTTTATTGCAATTTTTATTGTGATTTTTATTCATTTACACAAATCGCGTGGTATCTTGTAGTCGCATTTAATGTGTTGTTCGAGTTAATTTTATGACAAATGCGATTGCAATGTAATTTAATGTGCTATGCTGGGATTAACAATTAATTCAACACTAATTTTATTGCTTTAATACCTAATTGGTTTGGTTCTGTAGATACAGACGTATCTTATGGCTACATAAGTATCTTACAGATGCAAATTTATTACCAATTCGTCGCATTCGACTCCGAAATTGCAGACACAAAAGTATCTTATGGATATAAAAGTATCTTAAAGATGCAAATTTACTTCAACTTCGAGTCCAAGGCTGCAGATGCAAAACTACTTAATGGATACAAAAGTATTTTATGGCTTCAGAAGTATCTCACGGATACAAAAGTATCTTAAAGTCACAAATTCATTGCAAAGTCATTGAATTCGAAAATTATCTAAAAGTTACAAAATAATCACAAAATCACAGAGTTCAAGCGCTCAACCGCAGATACAAAAGTATTTTATGGCTACAAAAGTATCTCACGCATACAAAAGTAACTCAAAGATACAAATTTATCACAAAATAGCTGTCCGTACAATTTGTCTCAGTTTGCATTACATTAACTGCTTCTCCTCTTTACTGTTTCTCTTCCTGATGCTCTTTCTGCTCCCCCTCTGGGACTCATCTTGCGCCTCGACTAATAGACACAATCTCTGAATTGCAATTACGCGCTGGTATGCGCTAATCAAATTGCAGCCCTTTTACTGCGCTGACGACTATCGATAGCACGCTGCCTGGGCAGGCTCTATAAATCAGCCAACAAAATGCCTCATTGTTATCGCAAAGCGAAATTTCAGAGTTTCAGTTTGCCTGGCGTTGAGGCTGGCATTGCTCTTGCTATAGTCATAGCCAGATACAGGGACAGAGACAGAGTCAGAGTCAGGGAGCCTTTCACCTTTCAAATTCAATTAACTGCAAGCAAATGGCAAAGCCAATCACCCAAATTCGTAAAGCGAATCGAGAAGCGTGGGATGCTGCTGCCGCTGTTGCTCCTCTGTTGCTGTTGCTGGTACTCCTCTGTTGTTGTTGTTGGCTCTGCTGCTGTTGCTGCTACGCAAATATTTGCCATCAACATTTTTGTACGCTAATTTCCTTGGTAAATTTCGGGCTGACATCACGCGCGCAACGCATAAAGAGTGAGAGGAGAGAGAGAGGCAGAGAGAGGGAGAGAGAGAGATGGGAATAGGGAAAGCGAAAGAGATAGGGAAGCAGATAGAGCAGCAGATGGGAAGGAAGATAGCAAGCGAACGAGCAAAGGGGGCTGGATAGACATTTCAAAATAAAAAACGAAATTGTTGCAGTTGAGCACACACACACAGACACGTATATGCACACACTCGCACACACACTGACACTAACACACTGATAAATTTCGTCACATATTTTTGCGTAAATTGCCGGAAAATCGCAAATCATTGAAGATAAACATCGAAGTCAAGAAATGAACAGAAGCATCCATCGTGGCAGAGGCTGAACAGAAGGAGCACGTAGAGGAGAGGAGGGGAAAGGCGAAGGGGGAGAGGGAAAAGCAAGGGAAGTAGGCGATGGATGCTGGAACCAAATATCAAACACACACAAACAAACACACACACACACACAAATTTGGCAAGTTGTGTTTCCGCTTGCGCAAGAAATGTAGGCGAAAAAAAAGAGGAAAAACTGTAAAAATTGAAGGAGACTGCAGGGCGAGGGAGTGGTAGGGGGAGGTGGAAGGGCGCATTGAAAAAAATGGCAGATCAAACAGACAGACAAAAGCGTCTGCTGCGGCGACGGCGGCTCAGTTCTGCGGTGTTGCCGCCTGTTGTCGAAGTCAATGATGCCAATAAGCGTTGCCAGTTGACTGTGGAGTGGCAAGAGAGAGAGAGAGGCAAAGGCGGTAGGGCGGAGGAGGGGCAGGGCAGAGGGGGTAAGACAGAGGAAAAGGGAGAGATTGGAGGAGGTGACTGAGGTCGAGACTATGGCGCCGTGGAAAACTGCATGAATCGAATGCAGTGCAAAACGTTTTCGTTACGCTTGAATTGAACTGCCGCGGGGCACGAACACACACACACACACACACACGTTTAACTGTAACTGACACACAGATACAGACAGAGACTCCTACAAAGTAGATCCACAAAGCAGATCCACAGCAACAGTCGTCTCTGTCTCTGTCTCCATCGTCGTCATCATCCTCTGCCACATTTCCGCAATCTCAGCGTCACAATTCGCTGAATTTTGAGCGCATCTTTTTCTTTTTGGTGGCTGCAGATTGTTGTCAGCACGTGGTAGCAACTACTGACAGCATCTTGCTAGAACCTCCAACCCTGCCTGCTCCCCTCCCCCTTTCTTTTCTCTACTCCTGCCTTGTTTTTGTCCAAGTTTGCGTACTTAAAACTGTCTAAATTCGGCTTCGTCTTTTGCGTGATTTCCCAGTGATTTTTGTGATTTTTCTTAACGTATTACAGATTTAACTTTCCTTCGTTTTTTTAAAGCTTTTTTCTCTCTAGTTTCTTGCCTTGTCTTCTGCTGCTTCACTTTGCCTTTACAGCCAATCAAATTTGCAAATTATTTGGCTTTAGTTTTTAGCTTCGGTTTCGTTTTCAGTTTCTTTCTGGTCTCGGTCCATAGCACAGTTGGGTTTTAATTTTCGTAGTTAAACGCAGCTGCTAAGCTAAATCTCAGCTGCCTTAAGCTGACTTTTATTAGTGTTGTTGTTGTTGTTGTTGAAGCTTTCCAGCTGACTTCACTTGAGTTGAGCTTCTAAGTAGGCGAAGGCGGCTTCTCTTTTAGTTGTCGGTCATAAAATTGAATTTAGTTTGATTGCATTTGATTGTGGCTTATCAGATAGCGAGGCAGCAGCACAGCAACAGCAACAACAACAACAACAGCAGCGATTTATGCTTCGTTAACTTTTGAGTGCAATTGCACACAGATAGACACACACACAACCAAGGCAGACTGTGACTGACAGTTGCGATGCTGCGAATTTTGCATAATGCGGCTCACTTGAATTTCATTTTGTTTTAATTAAGTTTTGCGCAAAGACTTTGCCTGCAAATCTTGTGAAGAACGTCTAGCTGAGAGTGTGTATGTGTGTGTGTGTGTGGGAAAAACGCAGCTTAGACTCTCGTCAAACGTGGCCTTGGGTCTTGGGACTTGGGCTCGACTGTTGATGACTAGGCTGCCATTAGAGCAGGCAAGCTTGGCTAGAAAACTCTCACTTTGGTCTATTAATGATAATTCACACGTCAGCTTCAAGTGTTTTGTAGCTTGAAATTATGCCGCGTTAATTGCTGCTGCTGCTGCACCTGCTGCAAGGCAATGTGGCAAGGCAAGGCACATTTTGCCAGCAGCCTTTGCCAGCCGAGGCGTAAAACTTAAGACCATTTTGCCACTTTGGCTGCTGCGCTTATCGCGGCAATCTGGAGGCCTCAAACTGAAACTGAGATTGAATTTTGAGTGTGCGATTTCGCAATAGAAACTGAACCGCAGCATGATCTGGCCCTGACATGATGATGCGTTTTGTAATTGCATAGATAGCAGGCAAGTTGTTGTTATTGCTGTGGCGATTGTTGCTGTTGCTGCTGCTGTCGCTGTTGTTGCTGCGATTGTTGCTGCTGTTCAAGTTAAATAAACAAAGTCTTGCACAGCTCGCTGCACAATTAAAAGCTGTCAAAATTTTGTATGTTTGCCTTGTGTTCCCCTCTCACTCTCCCTCTCCCCCTCTCTCTCATTCTCTCTCATTGTATTTCCCCCATCATTTGATATATCAAACGCCTTTTGATTGTCGTCGTCGTCGCACACAATTCAGCACCAATTTTAAAATCATTTTCACACACGAATGCATTCGCAATTTCGCATTACCCCCCTCCCCCCGTTCGGCCCGGAAATGTTTTTGGCCCAAAAGCAATTGCGTTGCTGGCACCTCTCCCCCTCCTCCCCTTCTGCGCACCCGCACTGCCAGCCCAGCGAAGCGATAATGAAGCTGCCGCCGCCGTTGCCGTTGGGCGTGAAATCAAGCTACGTTTGTTTATCTCTATGAAAATAAAATATACACAGTGAACACTGTACAGTGAATAACTGCGTGTGTGTGTGTATAAAATAAATAATAGTTTTGCGTGTGCAGCCAAAAATGTTTCACGTGTAAAGATTACAAAATCACACGCCACGCAACGTGTAGAAAAAAATAGAAAACAAGAAATATGAAATAAAACAAGACTATTATAGTAATAACATAAAACAAAGTTATCGTATGCCAATGCAGCAATAATTATATATGATTTCATTTTATATTTATTACAGTTAAGCACCTGCACAGCACGGAAAACATCTCTCTGGGGTAGGTAAAAATAGTAATAATCTGAAATAAACTCACGTATTGCAAGCTTTGTATTACTCATGTTTGTAATGGGTCCGCATTGTTGGCCATATTATGGGCACATAAACAACTTATTTAAGATATTTAATTGCGGCAAATTAGAGCTGCAATTGACCAAAACTTAGTGAAGCTTGACTTGGTTTATTATTAAGTGGGAATATGTGAAATTTAGGATATGTGCGTAAGCTTACGAGATTTCTTACAGGCTACTGGAGTCTAAGAATTCACCTAGGGCCTGATGTGCCAGAGCACATACTCACAGTATGTCTGTCGCTAGCCTGTATAAGATATGCAACATTAAAGAAGGACCTTCTCGAAATTGAAGAGAGAATGACATTCAATAGAGAACAAATCTTAACAAATTATTAGAAAAACTTTACTGATAATGGAGCACTAAACTTAGCTTGGGTATAATACATTTTGAATTGTAACACTGAAGTATTATTATTAATTAGTTCGGGGAGATGTATTGCTGAGCCTCTTGGTAAGCTTAGAGTTCCCTATTCAATCCAGTAATTCTAAGAAAATTCATAATTTTGCCTGCGCTAGTCGAGCTTATCAATGAAACAATGAAGCCAGAACGAAGGCAATTGCCAAAGCTGCTCAATGCTCAAATTTAGCATATTCGTTTGCCTAATGACACTTGGCAGGAGCAGGGCAGACAAGGGGGAAGACAGTAGGCAGCCCCTTCGCTACCCCTCAACCTCCTCAGACACAATTCCAAAATTCACAAGTGTCGAACAAGCAGCAAAGTTTGCAATGCGGTTACAAGAGCTACATAATAATTAACGCTTAAAGCAAAGTTCATTTGCAAGAGCGAGAGTGTGAGAAAGGGAAGGAAGGGAAAGGTGGAAGAGAGGGGGCTAACGGTAAGCGGAGTTGAACGTCAAGCGCAGACCGCAAGGCCAATCAAAGCGTCATTGAAACGGAAACGGAAACTGCAAGTCAAATGGAAGTCGGCCGCAGGAAATGAAGCGTACAAGTGGCCAGCGCGAATGTTCGGCTGAGCTGAGACTGAAGCAGAGGCAGAGGCAAAGAAGCAAAGAGGCCGCTATGCGACCGCAAATTAACGTCAAAGGCCGAGCTCAAAGATTTACCCCCCCCCCCTCTCTCCAGCCAACGAAATTCTGATGAATTATTAAATATGGCCAATGCAAAGAGGAAGCAGCAGAAGAGACACAAAACTGAGGAGGAGACGCAAGAAAGTCGCCTTGATGAAGCCGCCAAGCATGGCCGGTGGCAAGTTTGCTCAACGTTGCAGCTGCAGCAAGGGGGGGGTGGAGAGGGGTTAGGGTGCTGCAGCAGCTTGTGGGTTGCCTGAATGAGCGCTCAAATGAACACCGCAATGAATGTGCGCCGCATGACAAATACGTAAAGTTTCTTTTGAAATTAAGCAGCATTTGCTGCCAATTCTTAACTACATCAGCGACAAACTTTGTCCTCGTCCGTGTCTCAACTCGTACTCAACGAGTTTTTCCTACTTCTGCTGCCAGTGCTGCTGCTTCCTTCTCCTTCTCTGCTGCTGCCACCGGTGCTCTCCCCTCCTGCTCTGCTGCTTCTACTTCTTCTTGGTCTTTTTTCGGGCTTCGCCTTGCAGCAGCAGTTTTTCGCTGGCACTTGCAGCACTCACAGATCTCACACAGCACAGCAGCAGCTCTCAACTCTCAGCTCTCCTTTTGGCTCTCGGCACTGCTCGAGGCCAAGCCAGGCGCTTGCTCATTTCAAACTTTTGACACAGAAACTAATTTTGGCAAGCGGGTGCTGCCAACCGAGCCAACACAGTCAGCCAGCAAGCAACAGCCAGCAGCCAGCAGCCAACTGTTGTTGCCTCCCTCCCCCACTCCCTCTCTCTCTCTCTCTCTCTCCTTGTCTCTGTCGCGCTGTGCATTTAGTGGCTTTTCATTCTTTTGCTGATTGCAATATTTCATTGCCTTTGCGGTTCGTGTGTTGCATACTTTCGAGCGTCGCTGAGGTTTGCCTTAATTAATTGCCCAACCAGCTTCCCTTTTGTTCGTTGCCCCCCCCCCGCCACCATTACCATTGCCATTTCCAATCTCAATCTCTTGCAAACCCTTTTTCTCACAGTGCACACAATTGTCGTCGTCGTCGTCGTCGTCTGCGTCGTCTGGCAGCTGCATTTTTCGCATGCCGCTTGCATTTTAAAGTGCTTCGGCATCGAATGGCACTTTAATTGCCATTTGATTTGATTTACAGCGTCATCGCCAGCGCCCCTTCATCTTCGCTCTTCCTGCTTCCATCTCTCTCTCTTCTGCATTGTGCAATTAACGCGCTGGTCTGCTGCTGCTGGAAAAGCCAGGGAAATAGCTCTCTGGGCCAACAATGTATCTCAGCGCGAAGCTGTCAAATCAACTTGTCCGACTTGGCTGGGCATATCAAATTTCATGATTTACGGCATTTTGATTATGCGATAAGTGTGTGTTATGTTCTGCCCTTCCACTTCTCCCTCTCTCTCTCTCTCTCTCTTTCTCTCCCTCTGTTCTGTGTTTTGTGGTCAGCTTGATGAGCTGAGCTCTGAGCTCAGTACGATGGGCGTTATAGCTAATTGAAATTGACAGCTGAGCAAAGAGAGTCAATGTCGATGTCGATGTTGACAGAGAAGAGTTGATAGAGAAAGAGAAAGGAAGAGGGAGAGGAATGATTGACATACGTGTACGAGCAGCTAATGTTACATTCTACAGTTTAGCCACAAAAGTCATAGTTTAAATACACAAAAACAAACAATAAAATGCAATAAAAAGCAATAAAAAGGCAAAGAAAACATTTGGATTAACTTTTAAAACCTCACAAATTCACCTATGTTTGCCATGGCAGCAGTCTGAGAATATTTTAATTTCATTTTGCACTCATAAAACTCACAATCTTCAAAAGCACACACACACACACATAGTGGAGAATCCAAACAAGTTTCTTTGAAATTAAGCCATTAAATGAGGCCAAAGGCACAGGCAAAGGCAAGGCAAGGATATAAGATTACAAGCATACTACGAGCCATGTACGATATGCTGAATGTTTGCATTCATATTTTACCATTTCCTTGGCACACTGCCTGCCAAAACTGTCCAAACGGGGCGTGCCAAGGGGCAGGGGGGAACGTAGCATGCAGTCAGTTTGTGCAGTCAGCCGTCTCTCTCTCTCTTTCTCTCTGTGTTTCTCTCTCTACTGCTTTCTCATGCACTTTATATGGCGTGTGTGTGTGTGTGAGAAAGAGAGTGTGTGTTGAAAGCAATTAATGAAAATTTTATTGTGCTGTCGATGAGTTTTGTAAGTGAAAATTATTGGGAAATGTTACTGTTGTTGTTACTGTTGTTGTTGCTGGTGTTTGTTGCTAGTGTTGTTGCTGGTGTTGCAGCTGGCGGCAGCAGCACAAATTTGCACAAATTGCCGCAATAAAAATTAGCAATTGAGTTGCAGCGTCTCTGTTTCAAAGTCAATTACAGTGAAGCGACTGTTTATGGCAATGCAGGCACGTTTTTTACCCTAAGTTTGTCATGCCGTAGCCTCACTGTAGCAACGTGCCTGGCATACCGCGTACATAGGAAGAGAGAGAAAATTAAATGCTACTCCACATTGCTAAATTTCACTCATGCCGTTAATAATGCAAATGGAAATTGAGGGAATGCGGCAATGCGGATAGGGATAGGGATAGGGTGGGGTATGGCATACAGCAGAGATAGGAAGATGGGGAGATAGGAGATGGTCATGTTAATAGCAGATGGAAATGGTAGATGGACAGTGGCAAATGAAGCAATGAGCTAAAGAGCTGATTTCATTTCATTTTCAATTCAACTTACTTTTATTTGAATGCTGACTGCAAACGCTTTTTCACTTTCTTTCTTTCTTTTTCTGCATTTCACTGTGCGCGCTAAAATTTCTGCAATTACCGTCGCGACGGGGGCGTGGCTAAAGAGAAAGAGTAGGAGAGAGAGAGAGGAGGGGGAGAGACAGAGAGAGACACAGCATGGCGCAGCACAGCAGCAATTGCATTTTCAATATTTTTACCGAGCACCTCCTGCTCTCTAGAGACGCTATCTACCTCTCTCTTTCACTCTCTCAGTCTTTCTCTCTCACTATCTCTCTCTCTCTCCCACTCTCTATATCTGTCTCTCGTTCCGTTTCGTTTCGCTGCAACGGCATCATCATTTTTTACTGTTGCCTCTGCCGCCGTTTGTCCAGATTCTTGTGCTCTACATCTATAAATTTTTAACTACAAGTTCTCTTGAATGCAATTACTTTTCAATCTTTTTTTTGCCCTTTCCTTACACTCGGTCTCAGTTTCCTAGTGTGTGTGTGTGTGTGTGTGTCTGCTGAACGCGAAAATTGCTTATTTCAACATTGAAGTTTGAAAAGTTCGCCTCGTCTCGCCTGGCCTTGTCTCGTCTCATTTCTTTTCGTTTCGTTAGATTTAAAAAGCAAAAGTTTGCCATAATTTTGCAAGAGGTCTATCACTTTCTTCCACAGTTGCAGCTGCTGCTGTTGCTGGCTCTTCTGCTTCTTATTTTTCTCACCCAACACTTACTTTTTGCCACTTTTCGCTGGCTCGTATTTATTTTAGCGAAAAAGTAGGTTGAACTTTGTTTTATTTGATCAAGAAATTGACATGATTGTTTATGCAAGAGAAAGAGAAGAGCGCGAAAAGCAAATATGAAAAGTGAGAAATCTCGCGACACTTTTAATCATTCATTTCTTTTTCTCTAATAAAAGTTTGCAGTGACTTCAAATAGAAAACAAGCTGAGGAGTGCATATAAATCTCAAGGATAACAAAGCTAAGCTTGGGGCATAACTCTGTCATATTTTCGAACTGAATTCATAGTCAGAAATGGAATTCATAGTCAAGAAAGAGAAATAGAAATAGTTGCAAATCGCCTGGAATTGTCAAGCGCAATCTCGCACAGTTTTGAGCTGGTGGATTATTAATGAAAATCTCGCGAAACTGTGCAGCTGCCGCGGATCATTCGCGGATCGCTAATCCTCGCACAGGATTAAATTTATGTTACCCTTTTGCAGACATGCAGTTGCTTGCTAATCCGCAGCTCCTTGGGAAATTACTCACATTATTATGCTAATCTCCTCAAGGCCAAGATACTTTTTGAGCTAGGCGCCTCATTAATCCGCTGACCCGGATTAGTCAAACGGATTAAGAATGAACATATTTGCAAACTATGCGCACTTTATGACCGTCCAGGGAGATTAAGAATGAATCTTTTTTAGGGCGCACAAGTCAAAATGTGTTCGTGTGCGAGCAGGTAGAGTGAGAGTGAGAGTGAACAGCGAAAGTGAGAGGAGGATTAAGCCGGGTTAGGGTTAAAGGTAGGTCGAGGTCGCGGACGGATTAACACCTTGCGTGGCACACAGGTAGCCAGGATACCTGACCGAAGGGTGTATATAACTTCGTGCAACTTGCTCCAGAATCATCATTCGCAAAACAAACACACCAGAGGCAACAGCTCCTGTAAGAACTACAACAGTAACTGCAACTTCTGCAACAGTGAATACAATTATTGCAACAGCAGCAACTACTACAACACTATCAGCAACTATTGCAGCAATACTATCTGCAATTACCACAACAGCAGCAATTCACAACTGCAACTAAATCGTATCAAATCGTGTCTTGTATCACACCTTGCAACTGCAACATGTCACGTTACCAGAAACTTGTTAACGAGACCTACTCAGGCAAGCCACAGCTAGAGAAACAGCAGCAGCAGCAGCAACCACAGCCTGCCCAGCAACAACAACACCAGCAACAATACCAACACCAACAGCAACAACAGCAGCAAGGACCCAGTGTCGGCTATCAAGTCTTCTTGTATCGAGAGCAACTGTCGCGCCGCAAAGTGGAGTACATACGATTGTCTAAAGCCAAGTACTTCATTACCGAGACACTGCTGGCCAAGACGGTGCGCAACCTGCAAAGATGCTCCATCGACGAACTGAGGACAGTGAACAATCAGCTGCAGTTCAAGAACAAGCTACGCCATGAAATACATCGTCTGCGCAGGCTGCAAAGTCTGGGCATTAGGAATGCCAGTCCGCACATGGAGAGCACCGAATTGTGAAGATATAGACTGGATTTGCACTGGATTACAGACAAGGACGAGCCAAGGATAACCTGAGAAATGTAACGCATTTAAAAGGGGGAAACTTGAGGAGTAATGGGCGGGTACTGCTTAGGTATATTACTATAATTGTCATTAGATATTCAGCTTTAACAAATGTATAACTCTCTTTAATAATTTTTAAGACTCTCATAGTTTATTGCCATTAAAGAAATATAATTAGTTTAAATTACATGCGATTGTCTTCTATTTTGCACTAAATGAACACTAAATACATGTGTGTTTGTGTGTGGGTGCTGCACTCTTTGTAGCACTCCCTCTAACCACAGCAGAATGCAACCTCAAACTTAACAGTTGCCGACACCACTGCTGCCACCACCATTGCCGCAGAGGCTATTTGTGGCTGGCAACTAATTGAGTTGCCTAACATTTTGACATGTGTCAAATGAAAGTCGCAAAACTGTCAAGAAATGTCAAGCGAAGTTCTCTCTGACTCCCCTTTGCCTCCCCCCCACTTCCACGCCAGCTACTTAATTTATGCACAATTTATGTGGCACTTTGCGGAGTGGAGTGTGGCCAACGGTTTGGGGCATTCAACTCGCCAACAGCACGTGGCATGCAACTGCATTTTTATGGGCCTGCCAATTTGTTCGATTACTTGTTGCGAGAGCGCAAGAAACGCGAGTTAAATGTACTAAAAGTATGAAAAATTTCCAACCACAAGTGCTTGTCGGGAAAGGGGGAGAGAGGGGTGCCGCATATGGAAGCTGTCGCATTTAATTGCACATCATTTTTGCAAAGTGCTTAACGCTTAACTTAACAACCGAACATAATTATTTGCACTCCAACAATATTAATAAATACCTGACCCACAGCAGACACACACACACACACGATATACACATGTGTGTGGGTAGCAAAAATTATAAATAAATGCAGCATAATAAATAAATGTGCTGCACATAATGCGGGGCAGTAAGTCAATTTTATTATTGGAATTGCCTCGGCAACTACTACAAATACAAAGCTCAAACAATAACGGCACTAGTGTGTGCCTGTGTGTGTGTGCTGTGTGTATGAGTGTGTGCCTGTGTGCATGCCCGTGTGTGGCTGCAAATTAATTGTTAACACAGACTCGCATTGTCGTGTTACACATGTTTGCAATTTGCCAAGCACTCGAAAGTATGCAATGAAAAATGTTTCACACTCGCAAATTTTCCACACAATCAATTTTCTTTTCACACACAACTGTTACGGCTCTTCTACAGCTCTCCTGCTGTTCTGCAGGGCATAGTATCATGGTACATATGTTAATCTATCTAGACAATATATATTTTTGTTTATGCAACTGCAAGTGCATATTGCCCCAAGGCTTAATGGTTTAAACTTCCGGCAACTTCCATTATGCGGCGACTGAGGCCAAGTCTGCTTTGGGTTTTTTCAAGTGTAACAGAGACGAGGAGGGAAGGAAGTAAGGGGAAGAGTGCATAGTATATAGTGCGCTTCTTATATGACAGATACTAACTGTAAAATAGTTTGCAACTCGAACTTGCAGCGACAGCTGCGTCTTGGCTAAAGAGTCGATTAGTGCGCTTCATTATGAACATCATTTTCATTATGTTTATTACGACGGCAAGCATGTCTGCTGCCCCCTCGCCCCTTTCCCTGCCCCTTCTAAACTGCCACCCAGTTTTCTTACTTAGTTACTTGCCAAGCGGTTTCAAGTTAATGCAATAAATAAAATTTCAACTGCACCACCGGGCATGTTTAGCATGAAAAGCGACAGTAAGCCGCTTGCCCCTGTCCCTGCCCTGCCCCCCGCACACTCCCGCATCGCCTGCATAAGAAGTTGCCTGTTTATCTTGGCCGGGGCTGCCTTTTGTTTGTCCTGCCTGTTTTGTCTGTCCAGCCTGCTGCCTGCTGCCTGCTGCTCTTGCCCTGTTCTTGCCTCTGTCTCTGTTCCTGCTCCTGTCTCTGTTTTCTTTTAGAAAACTTGTGACTCGCGCCTCCGTGCTCCGCCTTGGCTGTTTGGTTAGCGTAGTTGCTTAGTTGGTTGCCTGGTTGCTTGGCCGACTGCTCTAATGAGTTTACAAAAAGTTTTGCTTTAACAAATGCGCAGGGCGGAGCAGGGCCAGGCTCTCAACTTGGCCAACTGCCGGCTGGCTGCCTGGCTGGCTGGGCAGCCCAGCATGTTATACAAATTGCAGCCCAGCTCGGCGCACGGGCTCAACTTAAGGCAGCCTCATTTTATGACGGCAAAACTGTCATCAACGTGTCTGCTGTCGCCTTGTCCTGTCTGGCCCCCCACACTCAGTGTGTGTGTTTACCTTGTGTGTGTGTCTGTGTGTGTGTGGAGGCTGACTGTCATTTATTTGTTTAACCATCCTTATTCGCAGTTACCTGTCGCATTGTTGTTGTTGCTGCTGCACTGACTGTTGCAGCTGCAACTGTAAAGCGAAAGTTTTCGCATTTATGTGCAGCAAGCAGAATATGTATTTTAATTAGTTTAGAGCAAGTTGCCACAGTTTCCTCGAGTCGACTCGACTCGAGCCTTCGACTGCGTCTGGTTAATTGCGCAAATTTAATGGCAACTGTTGTTGTGTTACTGTTGCTACTACTGAATGTTGCTGCTGCATTTGTCAATGCACTTTAATGTGTGTGTGTGTGTTGTTGCTTGTCGAAAGTTTTGCATGCCCACGAGCAGCACCCACAAAACTTGTTAACATTTCACAAAGCAGCAAATTCAATTAGTTGCCATATACCTCATACTTCCCCCACTCTCCCTCCCTCTCTGTCTCTGACTGCAACTTGTGTGTGCATTTAGTAAATTACTTAAAGTTGCTGCTGCTGCTGCTGCTCCAGTTTGGTCTGGCTGTGATAAATCCTTGTCGCCTGCTCGGCAATTTACTTGGCAATTTTAGGCTTAGCGCATAAATTAATATGTCCAAGCAGCATAAATCTGTTGACTCTCTCGCTCGTTGTTTGTTTGTGCTGAATTGATGGTAGTTTAACGATGTGCACTATGCCACACCTGCCTGCTGCAACTGTGTGCACGTATGGCACTTGCAACAGTATGTTGCATGCAGCAAAAATGCTCATTAGAATTTTCAATAAATTAATTTCAATACTGCACGTAGTTAGATCAAGTGTTGGCTTCGCCTTGCTGCTCATCCTTCTCCTGCTCCTGCTCCTGCCTGTCAGTCGCTTTGCCACTTCATCTTCGTCGTCGCCGTCGTCGTCGTCGCCGTCATCGTCTTTGTCTGCTCGGGCATGTCCTTCGGCAACCGCCAGCTGCAGCAGCTTCAATGTTGCACACGTCAGTTGCGGCACTTTAAGCAGCTGCTGCACATTTCACTTAACGTGTACACATGGAATTATAGACGCTTGCTCTCGCTTTATCCTTACGCTGCCTCCCTCTAACACTCCCCTTCCCTCTCCCCTTGCTAACTACTTACTTACTTAGCCTGAGCCGCGCTTAGCTGCTTGCGAATTGGGCGGGCGCGTTTGCAGCAAAGCGGTGATTATGTCGTCTCTGATGCGCTACTGATGCTCTTCATTCTCTGCCTCTCTCCCTCTTCCCACCCTCTAGCTCACATTGCTTAAACAATTTTTCTTGCTCAGGCGCCAGTTGAATAAATTAAGCTGCTTGCTTGCCTTCCCGCCCCCCTCCAGCCCAGCAAGCAGCTAAATGAAATTGTTAATTTACAGTGATGTAGCACGGTGCGTATACTTGATGTGTCTTTAGTTACCCCAGAGAGCGTGGCACTGGCACTTCAGCCATCGCTTAGCCTTGATCTCACAGCCATCGCCTCAGCCTCAGCCTCAACCTCAGCCACAGCTCAGCTCTCTCGTTCAGCATCTTTTTGCTTGTTAGCTCATTAGGTTGCCACGCTGGTTTTTAAGCCGCTTATTGCACCAGGGAGGGCAACAACAACCACATTCATTTAGCCTTGGCAACTGCATATGCTGCGTGAGCCACAACTCTAATTGCATTTTAAATGTTTCAACTTGTTATATGGGAAAGGGGCGAGGGAGAGGGAGAGGGGGTGCACTGTTAATTGACAAATGATACGTTGCATTTATATTAAACTTTAACCTGCAGCCCACTTAATTAGCTTCTGCTACTGCTGCTGCTGCGACAACTCTGATCTGGCGTCTGTTTTAGCCACGTTAACTACTTTTTTATATGACCATCATCAATCTGCGGCCAACTTGCCACAGTGTGGGTGGTGGTGGCAACAGGAATAGCAACAAAAACAGGAGAGGGAGAGAAAGAGAGAGAGAGAAAAAACAACTTGCAGAACTTTTGTTTTAAAGCGTCACGTGAAAATCAGAAAGAAAGGCTGCCGTTGGTATGCCGAATGTGCCATACCCTTAAAGATACGATAGTTTGTATGGCAGCTATACGATTAATCGGTCCTATCCGGCTTATTTCGACTTATATACAGCGTGTAGCAATAAGCAGCACGTGTGCCAAGTTTCATCAAGCTCTAAAACTGAGAGACTCGTTTGCGTTGCAACATACAGATGAACGGACAGATGGACGGACAGACTGGCGGACAGATGGATAGACAGACTGACGGACAGACAGACGGCCAGACTAACAGACAGACAGGCATTGGTAGTTTAATTCCGCTGCTGATTCACAATATATATTAACTTTACGGGGTTGAAGAAGTCTACTAAGGTGCATTGCCAACTGCTGCCCAAAAATGAATCTACCCTCTGCAAGGGTATAAATATGTATTGAAAAATGTAGTAGTAGTTTGCGGAGTTTTTTCAGCTTTTGCAGCGCAAACTTCTTTCCTTTTTGGACTCGAACACGAAAGTCGCTTTGCCGTTGCCTAAACTGACGTAAATTTATAATGACAAATTGCATTTGGCGCAAATGCAGCGCAAAAAAGGAAACGGGGCAACTCTCTTTGGTAAAGTAGATGGCAGAAAGCGAGAGAGAAAGAAAGAGAGAGATGGAGAGACAGAGAGAGAGGCAGAGTAGATTGGCGCTGCAGCCAATTGAGCGTGAAAAATTATGATGCACCAGCAGAGACTGGACTCGACTTGAGGCATAAAGCAGCGTCTAAAACTTAGTCGGAAGACAATTGCCCCCGCTTAATTATGTGCTGAGTGTGGCGCCAAGAGAAACAGAGAGAGAGAGAGAGAGAGAGAGATAGAGAGAAGGAAAAGAAGAAGAGGGAGGTTGGTCAATGGCAAGTCAAGGCAAGACTTTGTTAAATCGGCTTAAATGTAAATTTATACGTTATGCAAATACAAACTCGGCCCCCCCTCCACCCACCGTCACCGGCGATTACTGTTATAGATATCCAATTTAACAAGATTAAACGCAATTAAAGGCGACCCAAAGCTGCAGCTGAAAATGCACTTGACTGCAATTAGTTTAATCACACGCAGCAGCAGCAGTACATCAGCATTAAAATTAAAGCTGCGATTAAGAACACGCGCCTTCTTCTTCTTCCTCTAGAGATGGCACAACACATGCATGTGAGGCGTGCCTGCCTCGTGTCACGACTGCAGAGAGAGATCTCATTGTGTGCTCTACATTATGCAGTTATCTAACCAGTTTAGTACAGCATTTCCCTCTCACTCACTCACTCACTCTATCTCTCTTTACCTCTTCCTCTGCCTGTCACACTGCCTCCGCATTCGTGTGCTGAGCTGCAACCACAATATCCGGCAGGGCCAGCATCAAACAAAGTGCCTCAAATTTCCCTCAAACATTTTGTGTAAGTTGTGCGCGTTGTTGTTGCTGTTGCTGCTGCTGTTGCTGATGTTGTTGTCCATGGGTCACGGCAACATTTCTCGCCCAAATGGGGCGCCGTGCGATAAAGCAAAAAATGACACGTTTTTAATTTTACTTCACACCTACACAACAACAACAGCAGCAGCAACAGACGCGAGAGCAACAAGAACTGCGACAGCAGCAACAACTTGGCAACAACAAGGAACAGCAGCAACAGCAGCCTCGTAATCAAAACTGCAAGAGCAACAGTCACAACAACAGAACAACAAGCTAACAACAGCAGCAACAACAACTGCCTCAACAATGCCGTGGGTGCCAACTACAACAACAACAACGACGATTGCAATGGCGAAGGCGAGCAAGAGAAAAATTAGATTTATCACGAGTGGTTGCCGGAAAAATTGTCAACATTTATCAACATTTTTCAACGCGCGGCGACGTGTTTGCCCAGCACTGCGCAGAGGCACCTCAAGAAACAGCAGCAGCAACACTCAGCAGGAACAGCAACAACAGGCAGAGGGGCAGCAATAGTGTTAGCAATAACTAAGCCAAAGTATGCTTCTGGCCAGGAGCTACAACAACAACAGCAGCAGCAGCAGCAGCAGGACCAATGTCCGTTCAAGTCGCGTTGCCGGAGATGGAAACAAAGACGAACTCGAGGCGCTCTCAGTGTTCAGCGCATTTTGATTAATATCCGCAAGCGTCAAGCGGCCCACAACAACAACAATGTTGAGTGGGTGCAGCAACAACTCAACTGTAAGCTGGTTGCGCAGATTTTTGTGGCAAGAAAGAGAAGGGGGGGAGGGAGCGAGTCAGTTGATTGTGAAAAGTGGTCACGATGACAACAAAAATTCACTCGCGAAAATGAAAACTAAGTTGAGAGCAGCCCAAAAAGAACAGCAGCAAGTGGACAATAGCAACAACAACAGCAGCAGTAACAACAATAATTTCTAATATAGCAACAACAATCAGCAGACTCCCCTTCCGTACTCCCCCCGTGCTGACCAATTGCCAAAGAGAACTTTCACGGCGAATGTGTTGCTGTGGTTTCCACTTGCCATTTTTCTTTTGACTGCTTTATTTGATTTCTTATTTTCCCTGGAGGGGGGAGGGAGCTAAAAAATTACTAAGGATTTGTGCAGGGAGGAGGGTCACTTGTCTGTTTTGTTGGTGCCAAATTGAGTTGTTGCTCTACGTGTGCCAAGACAAGCCTGCAATTAATCTGCAGGAGCGTGTTGCCAAAAGCAGAGAAAACTCACTGAAGTTGCCTAAAAAGAATTGAGCTAATTGCAAAAAAACAGCAGAGAAGAGCACGAAAGCTACAGTTGAATGTTGTCGACTGTGTTATACCCGCTGCTCAGCTAACCAAAAAGATTTCATAATTTTATGTTGCATACTTTAGGGAGGGAAGAAATCAGTATCTCTTAGAATTGTTTCTTAAATAACTTCTATGTTTATTAACCGATCTTAACCAAATTTGTGAACATTGATGGTTATTCTGCGTAAGTTAGTTACCCTGCTTTCTTCTGCTTGTTACATACCCTTCTACCAATTAAAGAAAATGTCAGGCAAGGCCTGCAAAATATTGTTTATGGGAACAATCCCTTTATGAAAGTGGATACTTAACTCAACTCGTTTATTTCTCTGCCTAAGCTCAGGCTATTCATCAGCGCAGTAAGCGCCCAACGGGGTCATCGTCTCATTAAATCACACCCAATATCCAAAGGCAGCTGCTCCCTTACCAGCAGAGCTGTCTTTCTACCTCTCTCCCACTTTCTCCCCTCTCTGCCTGCCTTGCCAACCCTGCACATATAATCGCATTTTAAACTTTTTCAATAATAAACTTTTCTAAACGGATTTCCCGCTGGACGTTGCGCTTTAATAATTTTCTGTCACATCTTTTTGCAGGCAGGCAGCAACAGTTGATGACCAGGAACCAGTAGAGCAGTAGAGATACCAGCAGCGAAACTACATCAAAGCCTTTAATTCAAATTGGGGATTATGAGCGCAACAACAACAGCAACAACAACAGCAGCAACACTAGCAACAATAGCAGCAGCAACAGCAGCAACTAAAACTGAAAGGTGAATCTAGTGCAGCAACGCAAACTCTGCGCAAAGTTAACAAACTGTTTCCCTCTACCCCCTCTCTCCCCCTCTCTCTCTCTGCAGCATACCACGCCCATGTATGATAAATCAAAGAAAACTTGGAGTCAGCGGCTCAAAATCAGCAGCAGCAGCAACAGCAGCAGCGACAACAACAACAAGCAGTTAGTCGGCAGCATGCAGACCCTGCAAATGCAACAACTGCAGCAGGCGTTGCACCTGCAACACCAGCAGCAGCAGCAACAGCAACATCATCAACAACTGCTACATCAGCAGCAGCAACATCATGCACATCTGCAACACTTGGCGTATCAATTGCCACCACCCCCCGCTGCTCCGCCTCCCGGCTATGAGTTCCTGCCCAGCGCCTTGTCGCGCTCCATGAAGTACGCGGAGCCCTGGATCTATGGCACAGTGCGTGGCATACCCGCCCGCCCCCACTCCTATGGCTATGGCCATCATCCGCATGCTGCTGCTATCTTTGCCAGCGACGGCAACGGCGAGCCAGCTGCCACTGCTCTGGCCGTGGTGATCTGTTCGTGCGCGGAGTATCTGAACGGCACCAAACGTGATGTGAAGAAGGCGAGCGTGTGCAAGAAGTGCAAGGGCTCCCGCCTGCCCCTGGCCACCATCAGTGGCGGCGGCACTGTGCGACTGTCGACGGCAGTGGCAGCAGCAGCTGGCGGCGGCGGCAGCAGCAACGGCGGCGGGCAGCGACCCATGGCTGCCACAATGCGTGTGGTGAGCACATCGAAGAAGTCACGTCCATCGATTTTGGATCCACAAAAGGATCCCTATGACCTGATGCGACGCACGCGTTTGCTGTCGCCGGAACCAAGCCAAGCCTCTGAGCCACTGCCACTGTCACTGCTGCAGAGCAGCTCCAAGGATGGCAAGTCACGTGCCACTGCTGCTGCTGCTGCCGCTGCCGGCGCGACTTCCATGCAACGCGGACGCACAAGAACGCGTGCACCACTGCTGAAGGCAACACCAGCGCCGGCTGTGCCACTGCCAGATCCAGCTGACTGTTGGCTCATGGAGGACACTGAGTCGCTGCTGCAGAGCAGCGGACTGGGCAGCAGCAACAGCAACTGCAGCAACAGCAACAGCAACAGCAACCGCAGCTCGCGTCGTTCCATACTGCGCTGCAATGTGAATCCCTACGATCTGATCTCAGTCGAAAGCGGCAAGCAGACGACAGTTAAAGCTAAATCCTTGCCAGATGACTTCGATGTGGCCGATGCACAGCTGCACGAGGATGAGCAGCAGCAGCAGCAGTTGCTGACGAAGCCAAAGCAGCAGCAGCAACAGAAGCAGCGCAAGTTCTATAGCAAAAATGTGACAGCGATTGCTGGACAACGTATTAGCCTGGGTGACAAGCAGAATGACTCAGCTGATTCCAGCGACAGTTACGAGCGAATTCTCATTACGGCAACAACAACAACAACAGCAGCAGCAGCAGCAGCAACATCGCCGCCCGCTGGCAATCCCAGGCGTCCGCCACGCAATAAGAAACAGGATGAGCCATTGAGCCTCGCACTGGAGCCAGCTGCAACAGTTGGCGTTGCCACAGCAACTGCTGCTGCTGCCGATGAGCTGCTGGAGACAAGCGCTGACACGGACACCTTCACAGTGCTCACTGTGGCACCCACACCGCCTGGCATCAAGTCCATACTGAAGCGTCCGCCTACGCTGGAGTTGCAGCCCGCAGTGCAGCAATTGTTGACGTCGTCGTCGTCGCCTGACAACGCAACAGCAACACCAACATCAGCGCCTGCAACAGCGTCGTCGACGCCCTCGGGTAAGTCACAGTTCTACATACCGACGCCAACAACAACAACAACAGCAGGCGCAGAAACAACGCCCTCGGCCACGCCCACACAGACGCCAACGCCAACATCAGCGTCAGCGTCAGGGAGTACGCGCAAAAAAGTGCAATTTATGGTTGAGGATAAAATCATAGCCGCGACCACGACGGCGACAACTGATGATAGCGAGCATGTTGCTGTTGCAGTGCCTGATGAGACAACAGCAACAACAACAGCAGCAACAGCAGCAGCAGCAAACTATGAGTACTACAATCGAAAGCGCAACGCAGCAGCCGCACAGCAGGAGGCAGCACAGCAAGCAGTACAAGCAACACAACAACAACAGCAGCAGCCACAGCAACAACAACAACAACAACAATCACCAACATTGTCAGCATTTGAAGCTGATGTTGATGATGAGCTTAACTTTACAGCTTCCGCTGAGCCAGCAACAACAGCAGCAACAACCACACTGGACACGCATATAACGCCGGATAGTTTGCATTATGAAGATGTGCTGCCGCCAGTGCATCAAATATTTGAGAATAGTTGCAGCAGCAACGGCAGCAACGGCAGCCAAGTCGCTGGAATTTTGGCCAACTCAACAGTTGCTGCCACCACCAACGCTGCTGGCTCCAAATTATTATTGTCAGCATCGCCGACTACGAGTCATGCTGGGTCAACAGCAACGCCAGCAGTAGCAGTAGCAGCAGCAGCAGCAGCAGCAACAACAACTGCTGCAGCAGCAACAGCAGCAACAACTGCTGCATCACCGCATGTCATTGCAAATGTTGTCAGCGCTTTAGCAGCGGGTAAGTACAGAACTAACAACAGCTACTGCATATATAGACACCCCACCCCCTCCCCCCTCTTCCACCCCTCTTGCCATTGCCCTTGTCCTTGCCCACTAGTTTTACAATTTGCTGTGCTCTGTGTGCGCGACTCGCGCGGCAACTTTGCCTTTTGTTAGCTTTTAATTATGAGCAAAAATCGCGCGAGCTCTCGTTTTGTGCACCAAAAAAGAATGCAATGTGAGCAGTTTTTTGTGCACTATTTGCATGGGGTAGATTAGCTAGGGTATTGCATATGTCACTGGCATAAAGAACTGACGTTGAAGTGTGTAAATCAACTGCAAGAAAGGTATTTCTATTAATCTACTTCCATTTTAATTCTACAGCAAGTTCTTTCTTAGTTGCTGCGCTTAATTGCTGCTCTTTATACCCTATTTACTTGGGGTATATAAGCTATGTAAGTGAATCTATAGCACACATAAAGAGCTCACTTTGAAGAGTGCAAAACATCAACATGTCTTCTTTATATTTATTTATTTATTTAATTAGTTTATAGTCGGACTAAGGTCAGTCGACTGTTTCAAAGTAAAAAAATCAATAATAGTTATAATTTATAATTTTAATTTAAAAGTAAAATCTTAACTATGAGCAAAGAAAGAAAAATGAAATTAATTAATTAATTTATAATTTTAATTTAAAAATAAAAATAAAAATAAAAAAATAAAACATAACTGTGAGCAAAGAAAGAAAAAAGAAATTAATTGAATTGAATTAATTGAATTGAGTTAACTTTACTTAAGCCACTTCTACTCTCTCCTCTGCCACATGTTGCGCCTCCCAGTCAAGCGACCTTTTCTTCTACACTTCTCCGTCTTCTGTTGCCAGTCTCTCTGTATTCTCTTTCTTTCTTTTGCTTTTCCACACTTTTCACACACTGTTGATTTTCGTCTAAAAACGCTGCAATTGTTTGTTAATTGCTCATCAGTAGCGGCAGCAGCAGCAGCAGTTGCAGACTGTGTGGCACATTACGTATACGCAAAGTTGCCGCCACTTCATGCATTAAACAAATTTTCTAACAACTATGAAATAGTTAAGCAAACAATTCAAACACACATACATTCACACACACACAGTCACACACAAGCCACACTTGCAGTCGGCAATTGAAATGGCGACATTTGAATGTGAATGTGAAGCTGGTGACGCCGTCGCTGGCGCTGACATTGCTGCTACCTGCTGCAAGTTCAGAGGGGTTAAAACTATAATCAAGCGCAGGGCCAAGCCAGTCACACACTCCCCCACACACACACACACAGGCACACAGACCAAGGCACGTAACTGCGCGGCAAACACAACGTCGACCAAAGGCAAAGTCAACTTGACATTTGCACCCGCAAATGGCAAACCCACAGCTATAACTCCAAACTATGTACTCTCATATGCACGTCTGTGTGCCTTTGTGTGTGTGTCTGCCTGTGTGTGCGTGTGTGGGCTACTGGGGCGTGGCAGAGGGCAGCAGCTGCTCATGTTCGACTTCATTCAAAGCAAATTAACAGACGACGCTAAAAGTTTTCATTCAATTAAATTTTGACTGCGGCAACGTCAGCAGCGACAGCAGGCGAGAAAAAAGCACTACACCATTACACTAGACTACAAATTAATTGATGTGCCAGTATCACATTATTTTCTTTGTGCCTGCAGGAGTGTCTGGGAGTTTGTGGTAGTATCTGTGTAGCACCTTGAGGAAGCTGCTGCTCTTAGTTGCCACAAATATGCTGTGGCAACACCTTGCCAGCAGTAGTGCCTGTGTCATGTTGCATAGTGTTATGACTATGCCTGTCTGGCATATCTAATGCGTTGCTATTTCAGCCATGCAGCCTGTCAGCCTGCCCGTCCTGCCAGCCAGCCAGACTGCCAAGGCAAGACACAATGCCAACGCACCAAGACGACCAACGCCACAATGGCCATGATGATGATTATGGCCGGCTATTACCTGCAACATGCCAGCACTTGGAGCACTTGGAGCACTCAGCCAGCGTATTCTATACGTTGCCTATGTGGGTGATATCCCAGAAAGGGGTGTAGCAGGGGGTCTAGCAGGGGGCTCGACGGGGGAACTCTTGGCGCCCACGTGTCTACGCTAGACAATTATAAAGTTGCTCCTTTTGCCTGCTGCAATTTGTTGCACTGTTTGTCGCCGCGTGGCAGCAACGCGGGGCAGACTGTTGCCTTGGCCAAGAGTTAAGCACTTGCAACTTTTGTGAAACTATTTTTGATTTGATTTCTGAAATGGGTGTGCGCCTCGCAGCGCTTTAAGCCAGTTTGCGTGTTCGCACGCACGCCCCCACCAAGACAGCCAGCTGCATGCCCCTCCCCTCCCCTGCACCCTCTCACACAGAGAAAGACTCTACCGTTAACCGTTGGCCGCCTCACAAGGTGATTTATAGCGCACGTGTTGCATTTGCCGTGGGTCGCGGCTCCAAATCAGAGTGAAAGGCATTAAAATGATAGAGTCAGTTCAGTCCGTGCGGGCCGCGGCGAAATTTGCATTTTTCTGGTAACACGAATTCGCCATCGCCAGCGCCATCATATTTAATGTGTCCCCCACAAAAACCTACACCCCTCTGCGACCCCCCTCTGCACACCTCCTGCTCCCACTTTGAGTGCGCCGCGTATTATTAATATTTCATATTTGTCTTTGATAAGCAGCAACGCTGTGTGGCAAGTGAAAGAGAGAGCGAGAGAGAGGGGGAGAGAGGGCGCACAGAGGGCGCAGAGCTCATTTGAATAAGCCTGAAAATTGAAAATGGCCAACGAAACTTGTGTAAACCCCTAGCAAGCTGCCCTCAACTCTCTCCGCTTTTTTTGATTATTTTTCAGTGTAATTTCACTGCTGCAAATAGAAAGGGAATGACAGTAGTTTAATTCGTTTACTATTATCTGTATAGAAAATTAGAGGAGTCTATGAATTAATTGAAATATAAAGAGGTTGCTTTATACTATTATTATTTATTAATAGGTTATCTGCAGAAACCTACAATGAGCTTGATACTACACAAAGATTGTTCTCGCCTTACAGTTTAAGTTTTCATTATTAAAATCAAAATATACTAAACATTTTCATAGCTAATTGCGCCAAAGGAACTTTGCTCTCTTTCCCGCTGCATAAATATTTAATTATTGAGATTTCTTTCTTGCTCTTCTATCGATTTTCTTCACTTTGCAAACGACGCTGCTAATATTTCCACTTCACACAAATGGTTTTTATTTCCCGACGTCTTATTCATTTAATGACACTCGCTTTAAATTTCAGCATTCCGCCAAATGAAGTGTGAATGAAGAATAGCAGGAGACGTAGGGGGAGAGAGATGGAGAGAAGACGCTGTGCGAAATGAAATGAAAAGATTTTAAATATGATCCACAAATGTAATTTAAAATGCCAAAAGCAGCAGCAGCCACGTTGAATGTCATTTCCCTTGCTGACCAATGCAGGCGCTTGCTCTCTCTCTCTCTTCCCCCCTCTATCTCCCCCTTCCCCCTCGCACACACACAACAAAGTTACACTTTGCATTTTACATTCAGCATTTTTATGGTTATTTCTCGCTTACGCTCATAACGGAAGTGGAGCCTCATGTCTTCATGTACTTTGCATATTTACACTAATAGAAAATGTGGTTGCCAATTGAAAAAAGAAGAAGACGATGAAGAAGAAAAAGAAGAATGGAGAAAAAAGAGCAAACGACAGGCAGGCGCATGCAAAACTTTGTCATGTCCTTGTTGCTGCCATTGTTGCGGATCCTTCTGCTGCCGTTCCCGCTCACGATGGAGCTACCTCTCTCTCTCTCTTATGTTGCTGCTGCTGTTCCCCCTGCTCCCTCTGTTTGCTGCTGTTGCTCCTTCTGCTGCTGCTGCTCCTGTTTTATGTGCTGCAATAAAAACTGTCGCAGGCGACAGGCCAAGGGCCAGTTTTACGACTGCGCTGTCGGCATTGCTGCCGCTGCCGCTGCTCCTGTTGCTGTTGCTGCTGCCGGCTTTGGGGCTAGTTGTCCAATTGCTGCGACAACATTTGCATATGCATGTGTTTGTGTGCTATGTTGGTGGCCATTCCTCAAACTTAATATATCCTGTTTCCTGATTTTCATGACGTACTTTGGATTGCTCCTAAAGCGCTCAGAGCGCCTCGCCTCGCCTCGACTCGCCACGCCTCGGCTTGCCTCCGCACAGCAGAAGCAGGAGCCTTGTCTGGACTCTCAAGCTGCCCACAATTTCTAGGTTTTCCTCGAGCTTTACTGCTCCCCTTTCCCACTCTCTTACACCCCTCCCTCTGTCTCTTTCTCTGTTTATCCTTTGGTATTCTCTTACCACACTGCGTGCTGCACTTTTATGTTTGTGTGCGCCATTTTCTGCATTTAAGTGCAATTCTATGCAAGAATTTGCCTGTGCCGACATGCATATTTGTGTTAAAGCCATTGCCATAGCCATCCTCCCCTCCTCCCCTGACAGCCCCTCCCCCCCGGGATAGGCGTGGGTGGCTGTGCTGCTGCAGCTGCAACTTAATGCCATAAAATGTTCGTTTTGCCAGACTAATGCATACAAATGCCTGATGCACATTTTGCATTACAAAAACGAAGCGTGTCGCATCGTGTCATGTCGTGTCGTATTGCTTATAAAACATTCATTTAACTATGCACCCCCCCCCCCTCAAGTTGGCATTCAAAGTAAAGATATACAACTCATTCAGAGCTGAGGATCGAAATACTTAAGGAAAAAAACCTGAAATTTAGACAACAGTTAAGCCCGTACATAATATGCCACTTCCCATGACAACAACAACAACAACAGTCAGTCAGCAACAACAACAACAACCACAACAACAAATCTCTTGCTTGCTTTCTTCAAGTTTCAGTTTCAGTTTAAGTCAAGTGGAAATCTTGTGTTTTGCAGCCGAGTCGAGTCAAGTGTCGAGTTGAGCTGAGCTGAGCCGAGTTGAGGTCGAGTTATGAAAAAAAAACATATGCCAAAACGTTGGCAATTAGAAGAGTGTGGAGAGGGGGGGGGGGAAGTGGGGCAGCCATTTTGCGCAGCACTCGAGACATGCAAATGAAAACTAATTTTGCCAGGTGCTGCTGCTGCTGCTGCTGCAACTTTCCCCTTCTCTTGCTGCATACAAATTTCCGTATAATGCATGAGAATTGCGGTTGCAAAACTAAATATGCCAAAATATATCAAGCTGAAGAACTAAATCGGCCAAAGTTCGCCTCAAAAAGGCTCTGGTCATTTAAGAGCAACTGTTGTCATTGCAATTCTGTTCAATTTGCTTGCAAAATAAATTAAATTTCTGCAGAGAGAAGCCACACGCCGTTGCAGAGAGAGAGGGAGAGAGAGAGAGGGAGAGGGGGCATTAAAAATGCAACACCTGCCTGAGCTTGCAGCGTTAAAATATCGAATGTCGCTGTCAATTTCTCACAGTGCATGTCAAGTGCAGCAGCAGCACAAGGCAAAAATCTATCCATATATATTCTATATATATATTGTGCCTGTGCCTGTGTCGATCGAACCTTTTGGTAGCCAAAATATTTGGTATAATAATAAAAGTGCTTCATGCAAGCGACACAAAAAGCCCTCAACTGTGCCCCCTGCTCAGTTCTACTTTCTACGTTGTCCAGTTGCAATTTTCTGATTGCCATAACATTTTTATGCACTCTTGTTGTTGTTGCTGCGGCTTTTGTTTTGCTCTGACGAGGCCAAAGCCAAATGAAATTTGCTGTTGCATCTCTTGAGAATTTTACGACACAGCCGATGCCAGCAAATCAAAAACCACAGAACCCACCACGTTGTCTGCATGAGCAACATACCTTCGGCTTGCTCTTCTCCCTGCTATCCCCTCAGCTCCCCCCCTCTAGTTTCTTCTGCTTCCTTCTTTACTTCGACGATGTATGGATATTTTTCGATAGCCTGCCAACAGCAGCAGCAGCAACAATTCTAATGCCACTTGTAATAAATGAAAACTAAAAGAGAAAAACGAAGAGAAGAGACAGAGAGAGAGAGAGAGAGTTTCACTGTGTGTGTGCGAGAGAGAGGCAGAACAAAGGCAGTCAATTGTGGGTCTGGGGAGCCCAGCACGATTGTTGTAATGAAACGTAACGAAACAAATCAAAGCATGCGCCACGTGAGTGGACGAACATGTTCATCTTGATGCTGCCTCCAGGCACTGAGACTCTGGGGCAATGGACACTGGACACTGGACAGTGGCTACAGTTCGAATAGAAATTATAAAACCCCATTGCCAGCACTATGAACGTTCGTCTAAGTGTATAAAATGCAACATATTTTGCTGTTTCTGCTTCTGTCTCTTCCTTGTTTTGTATTTTCTTTTTTCTTTGCGGTTTTTGCCTTTGATTGGCCGCACAGCAGCTGTGTGAACGTGTTGGGCCCTTTTTGGTCTCACTCTCTCTCTCTCTCTCTAGGTCTGAGTGGAGTCACAGGAAGTGACCTCACCTCGAGTTGTGGTCGGTGAGAAAGTTGCCAATCGAATCGAGCAACTTCTTCTTGCTCGCTTCGATTGCGACGCTCTGTCTGGACCGAGTAAAAGTTTTAGTTTACAGTTTAATTTGTCTAGCAGGACGTAATCAAATTTCATTTTCATTTCTCTGTCTCTTTGCATATTGTAAAATGCAAAAATTATCTGATTTATGAAAACTCTGAAACTCTGAAACTGACTTTGATAAGAGTTGACAAGAGTTTTTGTTGTGAAACGAGCAGAACTTTTGTGTGTGTGTGTGTGTGTATGTATTGTGTTAACTTGTCAGGCTATCAGTGCAGCCATCAATCAATCAATCAATCAGTCAGTCTGTCAGTCAGTCAGTCAACTGCAAATAACAACTAACTTATAGAGCAACGACAATTCGTTTTAAAACATTTGCCAGAAAACAAGTTTCGCTGCTGCTGCTGCTGCTGCTGCTGTTTGCCCTTTGCCCACGCAAGCTGTGCCAGTGTCACTCAGTCTCTCCGTCTGTCAGTTAGTCAATCAGAACCGGCAACCGGCTGACAACTGCGTGAGTGTGTGAGTCACTCAGTCAGTCAGTCAGTGAGTCAGCCTAAACGTCACACACATTAACACGTTGTTGCCGCCTGCTGACTGCCTGCCTGCTGCAGTTGGCGGCACTTGCAACAGTGAAATTCTTGTTGGCAACATGTTGTCAACTGAGGTGGAAAGAGCTGAAGGGAGAGAGAGAGTTTGTGTATGTTGTTAAATATTTATTCAGCAACAAAAACATATTTTTGTTGATTTTTCTTGGCCCTCTTTTATCGGCTTTAGCCAGCCGTGCCATTTTTCGCACTCGCTATGCAAACCTCTTACAAAACAAGATCACTGTGCAGCTAGTTTAGAGTGAGAGTGCTTAGCAGTAGATTACCCTGGATCGGTGTGAAATATAGAGAGCTCATTGAGAGGAAGATGCTTGATGTTTAATTAGCTTAAGTCATTCAGTCATTGGTGATGCCTAATAGAAACTCTATAGTACTAACGCAGTATTCTCTCGCTATTTTATGAGCACATCCTCTTTCACTCATCTCTCTGTTCAATATAGAGGAAGATCCTTGAGTCTCAATTAACCTTATAGCCATATCACAGTAGTTTGTAGTCTCTTTATTCTCTCTGTATTGCCTCTGCCTTCTCTGTATATTCATTCTGTATTCCATCTATTTATATTCTCTTTTCCTGCTTTCTTTCTACATATATACTCTTTGTATTCTTTATATATTCTGCTCATTCTCGCTATATTCGATTTATAATTTCTCCATATTCTCTAGATTCTTTTTATATTCCCTCTGTACTCTCTGTATATACTCTTAATATTCTTTCCGTCTTCTCTCTGTGTTCTCTCTGTATTCTGTCTCTATTATTATTACTTATATATTATTTATATATTTTCTCAATATTCTCTCTACAATATAATCTTACTTTATTCACTGTAAATTCCCTCTCTATTCTCTTTGTATTATTTCTATATTTTCTCTATTTTCTCTGTATTATCTCTATATTTTCTCTCTCTCTCTCTCTGTATTCTCCCTATATTCTCTCTAAGTATGTTCTCTATATTCTCTTCACTAATCTCCCCTTTCAATATACCCCTTTGCAGACCCTCCCCATCAACAGGGAATTATTAAAACTGTCAGCAAAAGCAACAAAACATCCTGCAATTTATGGCAGTTACGTATACGCCCCCTCCTCCCCCTTCCACACTGCCAAAAATATAAAGAGAACACTGTGAAATGTTGTTTTCTTTATATAGTGCATACAAAACGGCGCCTGACGCGCCTGTCAATTTCCATGCAACTTTTCAGGAGTTGCAAATGCTGCTCGTGCCTCCTGTTGACATCAATTGTTGCTGCATTGTGTTGAAAAATCAATTAACTTCACTTTGCAATGTTACGTGAGCAGCGGCCGCAGAACTTCCTTGTCAGGCATTACACATGCTATTATTCACATATAGTATATACCTTATATATATAGTATATATATTTTAAACTGTTGCTTGCCTCGTGCCTCGCATATCTCTTGCAACTAATATTGAAATTCCGCGGCAGGCGCTGCATTAAATAAATGAATATCACCGACAAGCGGTAACGCCACCGCGTGGCAGCCACGTAAATATTTAGTAAATCGGCTCAGTCAGCCAACATGGAGGGGCGTGAGTGTGTGGGGGCGTGGCATGCGGGAGGGCTGGCAACCTCTGCCAAACAAAAAATCAGTTTTGACATGATTTCGTTTTTGGTTTTTGTGCCGCGCAAAATAGCCATGACGTCGACAAGTGCACTTGACAGCACTCCGGCGGGAGCTGCGGCCGTGCTAAAGAGGAAGCGAGGGGGCGTGGCAACGCCGTCAGTAAATATAACAGCAGCAGCAGCAGCAGCAGCCGACACGCAGCATGCCAGCGGTAGCTGGGTAGGTTCCTGGCCTGCCTGGCCGGGTCTTTTGGTGGGCTTGCTGAGGGGTTGCTGGTGCGGGCTTGGTGGTCTGTGTTGCTGTTGGGTTTAGTGGTTGCTCTTGTGCAAAATAAAAGTGCGGAAAAAAAGTTGGTGCTGCGTTTATAAAAATGCAACTAGTTCCCCGGCATAAAAGTCCACGACTCTCTCGCTGTGACCTGTACGACTGCGGGGATGCCTCACTGACTAGCACAACAGCAGCAGCAGCAGTAGCAGCACACCAGCAACACACCAACAACAACAGCAGCAACAGCAAGCGTAGTACTGCTACTACTGCCGCACTTCACTTTAAGCCCCGTTACACACACTCGCACACACCCATTCACAAGCGGAAATGTTATAAAAACAAGTGGACGTGTCTGTCGGGCTGTGGCAGAAAGAAGGCAGCGGGGAGAGGCGGCAGGGGAAAGGCTTGCCAGCATAAGCAAACGTTGAAGAAAATTCATTTTACAAATATGCGGCAGAGACAGAAAGAGAGGGGGAGAGAAAGAGAGGGTGCAGGCTGCTGCAGAGACAATGCTCCATTCATCTGCATGATATGCGCTTTTCCCACGTAGAAGAAAAGAGAAAAACCCTCACATAATTGTATTTGAACTTTTGATTGGCGAAGAAAACATCGGTGCAATTGAACAGGTGTAAGGAGTAGATGGAATATAGAAATATGTACTACATATTCTATATTATATATATATATTATTTTACATTATTATATGCACAGTTTGTGCTGCCATTAAAAGCACAAAGGGCAAAACAAATTTATTACTTGATTTTTGTTTCGTTTTTCGCTACGACTGCTTAAGTATTTTGGCCAGTATTTTTTGTATATTATATATGTCTATATTATTCAAGAATAGATTTTCTATACCTCGTCTTTGCCCTGTTCCTTAAAGAGCATCTTCCGCTCGGTTTGCTGTCCCAAAAAAAGAATTTAAATCTCAAATTTTGTGTTGCTTCCTTTTTGCAGTGCCAGTTGTCGAGTATTTTTGCTAGTATTTTTTTTGTATGCTGTCGCTTGTCTCATATTTGCCTGTTTAGATATTTTTTCTAGTGCTTTGCTATCTGTCGCACGCGCTCTCCCTCCCCACCATCCCTATCTCTTGCCCTCTCCCTGTCTGTGTATCAACAACGAGAAGAAAAAAAAGAAGCGATGCCAACGTAACAGGGGAAAACAAAAATTATTTGCATTTCACCTGCATGTTGGCACGTGATTGCGGCCATGTTGTGTACCTGTGCTACCCAACCCCACTTTCCACACCCCCCCCCCTGCTTATGTTGTTGTTGTTATCTCGAGCGAACTCTGCACGCGCCGCGTGCAATTCTCATGTGCTGGCATTTCATTTAGTTGCCCTGACGCTGCTGCCTCTTCCTCCTCCTCCCAGGGCTCAAAAATATTTGTCAACCTGCTGATGCTGCTAAGGGGGAGAGAGGGAGGGGAGTTGGGAATAGGTTACAGTGGGTGGCAACGCTGTTTGTGTAGGTGTTTAACAAACACACGGCGCCAGCGACGACTACATTGCTGTTTAGAGGCGAGTGCACTTCAGCAACAGCAACAACAACAGCAACAACAACATGAACCGGTAAGCGCTGCAGCACGTGCATGTCCTGTAACAACAAGAACAACAAGTGCAACATGGCAATTGTATAACGCAGCAGCGTCGCCACGCCCACCTGGCCCACGCCTACCAGCGGCGTCGCCGTGTCATGCCGAGCCGAGGCCAAAATGTCAACAGTTTACACTGCGCCCATTTAGCGTGGGATTAAATGGGTTTTTGTAACTGCTTTTGACCTGCAGACAAGTTGCCCTACCCCTCCCCCTCTGCCACTCATATGCTGATGAAAATTGGAAAGCAACATGTCGGCAACTTGCAAGCAAAGTGAACTTTTCCGAAACAGCAAAAAGCAAAAGCGGCTCGCATAATTGTGCGCCCCTTATCTGATTTGTGGGCGCGGCCCATCTTCAAAGCGAGCAAATACCTTTATGTGCGTGTGTGTGTGTGTGTGTATTGTGCAGTTGACGAAGTGCCTGAAAGCTTCCGTTGTGCTGGCACTTGACACCAACTTCCACTTTTAATTCAATGCGCTCTGGCATGAAGTTTTTTTTGTATATATTAAGCATACGTAGCGTGAGCCCACAAAAAAAGAAAACACAAACAAGGCAGGACATAAATAAAGCAACAAATACGCAGCAGAATAAGTAGAATAAGAAGAAAGAAACGAGCATAAAATATATGGCATACAAAACGTGCGGCGGAAGTGGCAACAAACTAGAAATACGAGTAAAAAACAAAATGCTGTCCACTTGAGGCAGCAGCAGCAGTAACAGCAGAAGGAAGGGGAAGACTAGAGAGGGGGACAGGTAAAGGCAAACGGCAAAGTCGCAGGCCAAAAAGGACTCGTTTGCCATTACGCACGTGATTCATATGCAGAGTCGTTTATAAACGCGGCTCAAGTTTCCTGCCTCCTCTCACTCGCTCACACACGCTGGCTACACTTGCTATCTCGCTCTGTCAGGTGTGAATAGGTGTGTTGTGCTTGTCACAATAAATTTACTAAAAGTGACAAATATTTTATGCTTAAGAATAATTGATGAAGTGGCTACAATGGCAGCCAAGCCAAGCCGAGTCGAGTCGGGTTCGAGTCGAGGCTCGACAAGGTAAACGGTCACGTCACAGCTCGGAATGCCAAATGCCTGACCGAAACCTGGCCGTAACCTGCTGCCGTAACAGCCTGCACTCCCTTCCAGCTTCTTTCTGGCCTGCTCTGCCTGGCTGGGCAAATAATAAAGCGCTAAATCATAGCCCCGTTTAGTACTTTTCACTTCTCGGTCTTCGTTTTTCGGGTGGCTCCAAGTACGTTCTGTCACAAGACTCATGTGTGCTTCGTACATGTGTGTGTGTGTGTGTGTGTGTAGGCCATACAAATGTATGCGGCGCAAATAAAAACAGGCAGCGGATATTACGACATATTGCTGCTGCTGCTTCTGCTGCTGCTCCCCACAAGGTTTGTGCACAAAAATTGCGCCAAGGATTATGGCACTACATTACAGGACCTCACTGCAGCAACTCCCTACCCCCCCCCCCTTTCTCTCTCTCACTCGTTCACTTGCTCACTCATGCTCGCCTTCACCTCTACCCTCTCTTGCTGCTGCTTTGGTCTGCTCTGGCTGTGGCATATGAATGATGAGCGTCATTTAATCTTTGTCTATGGCTCCAACACCTCCAACATATAAACGTTTGTCGAGCTGTCCTGCTGCGTGTCTGTGCCAGGGTATGTGTGTGTGTCAGTGTGTATATGTGACTGTGTGTGTTTGTATGGGTTTCCTGTTTTTGTTTGTATACGCGTGCTGCGCTTGACATGTCCTTAGGTTTGTTTGCACTGAAATTTAACGCTCGCGAGGCAGAGCCGAAGAGGCGAAGTCGACACCGAGCTGACGAGCTGTTCCCTCTCTCTCTCTCCCTCTCTCTGCCCCAATTGCCATAGTTATGCGAGTTCACGAATCCAGCCAGGCAAGTCCTTGAGCACTTGGCTTTAAGTTATGTACTTGCTAATGGAAATCAACTCTCGCACTAACTAAGCACCACGAGGCACCAAAATGACCCAGGGACAGAAGACAGCGCGCACTGTGTGGACATTGAAGATCAACTATCATAAGCACACGACAGCTGCACAGTTTCCCCAAGGCACTCCCCCCTCTCCCTCCCTCTCTCTCTCTATCTACCAACACAAATTATACAAATTACGACGAGGAGTTGCGTGCAAACATTGAAGATTAATTGAGAAATTTAATACGTCTGGCAGAGAAAGGGAGGCCACATACCCAGATCCATCATCAGGACTATCAGCAAGCAGCACAGCAGTAGCAGCAGCAGCAGCAGCAAAGGCACAAACAGTATAGTGTGTACTTAAAGCTTTGACTTTAAGCTTGGCAGCGAGCAGAAAAGAAGCAGCAGAGAAACAATTATGCGCAATGAATAAATTAGCAACATGTCGTTATCTCTCTGATGTTCGCACTGATCAATTTGCCACAGTGTAATAACATTTAAAATTCAAATGGCAAAAAAACAAGAAGGAATTTGGCAGCAATACCTACAGCAGGAAGAGGAAGAAGAGGGGGCAGGAGGTAAGCACAGAAGGCAGACAGGAGGCAGGCAGAAAAGACTGGGGCAGGCAGGCAGAGCAGGCGCCACATGCTTGTCACACACTCGCGAGTATTCTACTTATGTCGAAAGCAACAAAGTGCCAGTGCACAGAGAGGGGAGTGGTGTACAGCACTTAGACACCCATTGTGCTTTGGCCAGGGGGGGGGGGAGAAAACAAGCAGCGACTTTGGCAGCAGCGCCGGCAACGTCCTTTGGTATATGCGAAATTAATTGTCTGTTTGTTGCTAACAAATTTGAATTTAAACCGCATGTACGATGGGGAAAATGTGTGAAAATGTGAAAGACGGCAAGACGTTGCTTGCCACGCTCGAGATACCTTACTGCCAGCCCCCCATATCCCCTCCCTTGCCCAACTGCCCTGCTACTGCCTGCTGCCTGCTGCTTTTTGCCGTGTGGGTGCGTTTTGTTGGCCTAGGAAACAACTTGAAGTTGTTCAAGCTTAAGTTGCTTGTAGCTGTTGTGGCTCCGTGTTCTGTTGCTGCTGCTGCTGTTTGTTGCTGCCGTTTTACAGTTAGCCGTGCAGTTTTCTAGCTCTGCTCTTGGCCAAAACTTGCTGCGGTGCTGCTTGGCCAAAGCTTTCAACTTTCCACGAGGCAACAGCACAATTGTCTCCACTACAGCCCAGTCACTGTTGTTGTCTTGCTGCTGTTGTTGGTTGTGCCTCAAAGTTCTACAAGCAAACACACACACACACACCCGCACACACACGCGGCGCAAATTAATTGCTGCTGTTTTCGGCGCTTATTTGTCTTTGAAATTTGTTTCTTGAATGTTTCAGCTCGTCCTCTGCTTCCTGTGCGTGGTCCTTGGACCATGGACCACCACTTGGGCATTTAATTTGCTGTTGCCATTGCCGCCGTTACCGTTATTTCTTGTTGTTCTGTTCTGTTCTGTGCTGTTCTGTTCTGTTTGCCTCTTGCCTATTTGCTATTTAAATTTAATTTGCATTACTTAAAGAATTTAAAAAGCAAAAATTTCTCATGCGCAAACCGACGATGAGGACGATGCAAGAAGAGGGTCCTGCCTTGCCTTGCCTCGCCTTGCGTTGCCTTTGAGCAGCTTTTCTGCTTCAACATTTTTATTTACTTGCGGCCTGGTAATTTCTGTTTATTTTTAGCAAGTTTTTACGATCCGGTCCCTGCCCCCCACCCCCTCCCCCAAAAAAATGTCTCTTATAGTGGCGCAAAACGTATATAAATTTTTTTTGCCTCTTCTTCCATTTCTTCTACTCCTGCTTCCTTCTCGTTTTCTTATGTTTGCACAAGTTTTGTTTAAATTTGCTGTCCACCATTCGCAGTTATCTTAAAGTTTGCGCATTCAAATGCTGACCCAACGCATTACGCATACGCACCATTGACCGTAGCATAGTTGAAGCGTTACGACATTCGGGTCTGACTCCAGCAGCAGTCCCTCTCTCTCTCTCTCTCTCTTTCTCTCTCTCGCTCTGGACTCCTCGGACCGTGCCACAAATTGCATATTACCACAAAATCAATTTACATTCCTAAACTGATTTTCCCTGCTGTATATGTAATAGTCTGCCCCTCGTTTTCCCTACCCCTCTCCCCCCTCCTAGCCTAGTCTTGTACCTGCGCGACTGCACACGGGAAATTATTAAATTAAAATTATGTTGCTGCATGCAACGCTTCCTTCACGGTGTCCAATTAAAATCCAGCGCGACACTGCGCTGCCCATCGCATATATGAACTGGACTAACCTAAGCTTAACCCATTAATGCCCCAGGGAAATGGGCGAGTACTTTTTTTAAGAACTCATTTCCGTCTGAACTCATGAGTTTCTTGTGCTACTTTGGCAGCTTTTGATGCACAGCTAATTATTGCTCTCAGTGGGTTAAGCAGCAGCGCATGGCGGCATCAGCAGCAGCAGTTGGGTCAGTTCTAGTTTGGAGCACGTACATCAGCGCTGCCAGGTAGCAGTGGACTGCTGTGGCCTGCTCTGGCTTGCACTGGCCACCTCTGTACTCTTTCTCTATTCTCCTCTTGCCTGCTGTAGCCTTCTCTCACTTCCTCTAACCTCCTCTCGCCTCCTTCAACCTCCTTTATCATCCTCTAGCCTCTTCTGGCCTCCTCTGGACTCCTCTCTCCTTCTCTAGCCTGCTCTTGCCCCGTATAGCCTCCTCTTACCTCTTCTAACCTCCACTATCAGCCTCTAACCTCCGCTTACCTCCTCTAGCCTCCTCTAGCCTCCTCCAACCCCCTCTAGCCTCCTCTATCCACCTCTAACCTCCTCTAACCATCTCTAACCTCCTTTACTGCCCTCTGGCCTGTGGCACTGTCGCATATGCGGGCGTACACTCTTGCCTCACATGCCTCATATCGCGCAGAGACGCGTGTGGCGAACTCTGGCAACGCTTTCACTTTTAGTGCGCGCGTCGTCGTGTCGCGTCGCGTTGCGTTGCGTTGCTGGCTGTGCGGCTGCTCACGTCGTCGGCCATTTAAGCCTTAAGCAGGCCACTTAGTGCCACAGACATAAATCTGTGCGCCCAAATCCGAGCAATTAAATGCATCGTAATTTAGCTCCCCCTCTCTCTCTCTCCCTCTCTCTCTCTCTCTGCTTGTCCTGGCTCGCGTTCTGCTGCCATTCTGCTCCGTTCCAGGCAGGCGCTCTTTAGTGCACAATTAAGGCAAAGTACGCAACATTCCCGTGCCTCATGCCGTGTGTAGCTTACAGGCGTTTGTCCTTGTCAGGCAGTGGCACACACACACACTCACACACACACGCACGCGTGTAATAATCTTTGCAGTTGAACATTTTGGCTTCTCCTTCGCCGCAATTTCTTATTAATTGACGTGAATTTATGCGTTTTCGACGCGTTATTGTTGTATCCAGAAATTAAAAAATATAAACAGACACAGTCAAAGACACATAAAGTGCACAGCGGGAAGAGGGGAGGTCTCCCCCCCCCCCGGCCCCCGCTCCGCAGTGCCGCATTTTTATGGCACTTGGCAATTAGAGAAGGCGTAGGGGAAGCGCAGCCCATGGGCGGTTTGTAATAATTTGTGTGCTTTTATTTGTACTTGGCTATCAAGCATGTTGCGCAGCCTCCCTCCCCTCTTACTCCCCCTCCCCCTGCAGTCTACACTGTCCAGTTGCTTCTGTTATTACCAGGTTAATGTCTGCTGGCCGTTGTTATGGCCCCCATTCGGATGTTAGCTATTAGAGGGCCATTAAATAATTGCTGGCAATTCAACGAAGAAGCAGAACACACACACAGACACAAAAAAAGAGGCAATTTTTTGTACATTTTCTTCATTGTTTCCCGTACCTCCCCCCGCTTCTCTCTAGCTCTCTTTAAGACACTCTAATTGCCGACAATTTGTGGGGTCGAGTCGGTGGCCGCTTTTAAAGCAGCATTAAATGTAATTTAATAAACATTCAACCTGAAGCAGAACTAAGTGCAAACTATTGTACTGCCTGGCAAAGCGGGTGCAATAATCGTATTACTGAATACAACTGCAACAACAACAATAACAAGAACTGTAATAAAGCCAAAGACCACACGCACGCACATGGGAAACGGCAGAGAGAGAGAGAGAGAGAGAAAGTTCTGTGTGTACCTTGATGGCAAATCCGTACCCCAAAAAGCTGTGTAAACCCGTAAAAGAGCCAGAGGCAGCTTCCACTTCCCCTTCCCCGCTCTTTCCACTCCTTGCAGTGCAGACCACACAGCACCCTCGTAGTAGAACGAATGCAGCCACAAGCTGAAAACTCACGAAAACTGAAAGTAGTTGCTGCTGGTTTTGGCAAAAGTTGAAAGCCAGTTTCGAGTAGCTTCAAAATTAATTAAATTATATTTATTTGTTGCAAGAATTTATTAAGCAGCTGCTGCACAAATACACACACATGCACACACACTCATGTGGCCACACACTCACCTGGCAGTCAAGTGTGAGGCGAGCATCAAACTCAGACACAGTCAACAATTAAAACTCACAACTGTTAACTTAATTGTTAACTGCACTAGATAGTTGGCCATATGTGTGCTATATACTTGACAGAAAGAGATGGCGACAGAGAGAAAGACAGAGAGAGAGAGAGAGCGGGCTGCAAGAACATGTGTAACGTTTAGGGCACTTTAATTGTTTCACCCTGCACAAATTGCAAATGAACACGAAACTCAAAAGTTGCCCTCGTTCTACTCTACTTCTCCTCCTCTGCCTCCTCTCCCTGCGCTTTCTCCTTTGTCTCCACCTTCTTTCCTTCCTCCCCTTCTTTCTATTCTTCTACTTCTAGCTGTCCTTATTGCTGCTAGTGCTGCTCCCATGCTTCTGTTCTGGCTGTTGACGTTGCTGCTGGCGGCAGGCAACGTTACGTATACGTAACATTCGCCTCGTACTGCACTAAACAACATTTTACACTTGCATGCATAAATTGTGCTTAAAATGTAATCATGTAAATCGCAAATAATTGAGCTAAGCTTGCAACAACCACAACAAAAACGAACAACACTCCAGAATAACTGAAGCGTTAGTTAAATTAGTGTGAATACAGAGAGGGAGAGAGGGAGAGAGGGGGAAGTAGTAGAATCGAGTGGACACTCAATCAATTTATTTGCACTAGTCTCTATAGCTTATCTATTAGAAGAAAGAGAGACAGGCAGAGATATAGAGCAGACCCCAGTAGACATTCCCATTGCACACTCCAAGCCGGAAACTCACTGGACGAGGGTCCCATTAAGAGAGAGAGAGAGAGAGAGAGACAGTTAATTAAGCTTTACCTGCCAAACTCGTATTTGCAGTCGCATCTCAGCTAATTTCTGCAGTTTTATAGTTATTATGGCCATGTCTTTTTCTCTCTCTCTTCCAAAAAAGTTTTTTGGCTTCTTTTAAAGTCCGAAAGGCTTTTGGCTACGTGGCCAACTCCTTATTTTGCAGTAGCTCGTCTGCAGCTTCAGTTCTCGTGCTACTTCTGGCAATCCTTGTTGTTGCTCTTGTTGTTGTTGTTTTTCGCAAAAAATTATCGTAAAAGAATTTTACCTGAGCTACGTGACTGCTGAACTTAATATCCGTTTGTCATAAGCGTTTCTAATGCACACACACAGACAAATACACAGAGAGAGAGAGACATAGACAGAGTGAACAACAGCCATGACTGCACTTAACACACACACACACACACGCATACATATGTACTGCTCAGGGGCTTGCACGTAGCAGCAGCTGGAAAAGGCAGCAGGCAGGCAGGCAGACAGGAAAAGCATTCGTTGATAGGACTCATGGCGAGTGTGTGTGCGAGTGGAGTTGAAGATGAGAAGTGTAAGATGAGGGGTAGGGGCGGGCAGGGGGAAAGCTGCACCTCGGGTGCTGTAAGGTTGCTACGCGCGCTGAAAAACAAAAGCCAGCGACATTTTGCAGCTAAATTAAGTATTTTTAGTATTTTTAGAAGTTGTCTGAAACTTTTGCACTCTTCTCTCAAGCTCGCTGCCTGTTTCTATTGTCGGTGTTGTTATTGTTGTTGTTGTTGCTCTGCCAATGCATGCGCAAATTTTACGAGTAGATTTCTGAAAGGTTCCGTCGTTGCAGCGGTGCTTTAATTGCATTTTGCGCTGCCACTGACTGCGCGGCTGCCGCTGCTGCTGCTGCTGCTGTTGGGCTTCGTCTTTAAATAATGCAGCAGCGCATTGTCTGGCGCAGTCAGGTGAGCAGCAAAAGGTAAAGGTAGCAAAAGAGGTAGGAGTAGGGGGAGGAGTGGAGAGGGGTAGTGGGAGGACAGGCCACGCCCCCGAAAAAATACTGGTCATAAAAGCAGCAGCAGCAGCTCGCCAAAACAACGAAGTCTTTTACGGCTACGTTTTTACCCCATTTACCTCCCTTCTCTTGCTCTGCGCCGCTCTTCCTCCCTCTCCATCTGTCTCTCTCCCTTTCTACCTCTCTCTTCTCCTCTTCCTTGTGCTTAATGCCCTGTGCCAAAGTGTAGCTTTGCTAGAAGGTGCAACTTGCACAGTCAATGCCTTCATTATGCATATAAAACAACAAATTTCCTACCTTAATATGATATTAAATTTACTCCAACATACATTACTTACTTCTATACAGCATACCCCCTTAATTTATACTCTAACTATAGTCTATTTTCCATAGAGTATTCCCCCATTCGTTTTGACTTTCAGCTCTTACGCATTTTACTTGTTTTTCTCTCTCAATTTTTTTGACATAAAAGCAACGCGACTGCCATTAAAGAAAAGTGTAGCATACTTCTCGGTGCTGGCGCAGATTTCTGTGCCCTGCGAAGTAAGAAAAACGCTTTTCGCAACGTTGTTATAACCTCGTGCAGTAAGAAATTTTCCAACACATTTGGCCTGCAACAACTTGGGGGCAGCCTTGCTTGTGTTTTGGCCAGTTGCTTTTGTGTGGCGGCGGCCTTTCTCTGCCCCATCTCTGCTCCTCTTTCTTGGTTTCTCTGTGTCTTTCCGCAGTTATTTTGCGCTCCTTTTTTTTGCGTATTTTCCCTTTTTGCCATTTGGGCGCATTCATTCTTCTTCTGCTTCTTCTTATTCTTGGTGTGGTTGTCGTTGTCCCTGGGCAAATAATTTCACTGATAAAAGATTTTCAACGCATCTTATGCTCGCTGTTTGCGCTATTGCAATATGTTTGTTGCTCGATTCGGAAAATGGAAAATATATAATATAGGCAGACACAGAGATGCTGCTGCTGCTGCTGCGCATGTTTTCGTAAGTAGTTTACGCGCATTTAAAAGAAGCGCCAGCCAAGACAAAGTCCCTGCAAGCTGCTCCAGGAAATGAATGCTGGCCCGGGCAAAGGAACGTGCCACGTCCACAGTGGCAACGACAGTAAAGTGTAACAGTTGCTGTTGCAACTGTTGTTGATGCCACTACCTTACGTTGCACTTTGTTTGTTTGCGTTGCTTATATTGTTGTTGCAATGGGCATTGTTTGCTTATTTCACTGCCAAAATGAAACTCAAATCAACTCGTGCATTTCTAATGCGAGTTTATATGTTTTATCCCTCGGCATTCTCATCAGAGCGGCAACAACAGACGGCAACATGTTCTAGCTTTTACGGCTAGTAAATTTTTTCCTCGCCTTGCTATTTTCTTATTGAAATGAGCCAAAATACAGTACATACAATGTTTGCAGTCCTTTCCATTCTCTGTAGCAATATTATTACATTGCCATTGCGAGTCCGTGCTTCGTGCCCAGGCCCAATCGCAATCTCAATCCCAATCCCAAATGCTGCTCGGCAGCTTGCCAGGCTCCTGCTCAGACTTGAGTCAGTTTGTCAGCTTGTCAGCAAGTCGAGTGGGAGATGAGATTGTGGGGGGGGGCGTGGCAAGGGGCAGGATTGGAGGGGCAGCTGCTGTT